>JARHVA010002100.1:0-1490000 GCA_037957365.1 Torreya grandis | reverse complement strand
AATTTTGGTACAAGTTTTTTTATTATAATGTTTTTAGAATTATTTTTTTCATGACTCATTACTTTGAATTAGGGGTTTATAAATATTTGTTTATGTCTTTTCACCTCTTCCCTTCCTTTTTGTGAGATCTCATGGTCCTTTCTGCTTCATCTTGTCATGATGTCTTTTTTTGGTGCCCATGGACATATTTTCTCCATCTTCTCTCTATTTGTGTCTATTTTTTCTTATGGAACACAAAAAATTATCCCACCAATTTTGCCTTGGGTAGAAATGATGGGTTCACCTTTTTTATCTTCTTTATTTTTGTGAGGCCTTCTTCTTATTATGTCCTTTTGATGTCTTAATTTTTTTCTTCAGTTGTTTGCCTTTTTGTTTATCAATGTTTTCACGCCAATAGGTTTTTAATTCAAACATGAATAATCTAGAATAACTGAAATGTGTAGAGCCAGGGTTATAAGAATAAAACTATTTTCTTACAAATTAGACGCTAAAATTAGTTGAAAATATATTTATGAACCAAGGTGAACATAATCGATGAATTTTGGAGCAAATTGATAACTTTAAAAATTTGATGATCTAGGAAGATCTATTTCTTAGATCTTCATGCAATTTAACATTGGTGTATATCTATCCTTCTACTAAAGTCAGTTGCACCAGCATTAGATTCCTCACCTACATACCAATTTTTTAGGTCAAATTCTACTTCTGCATTACCACACAACTCCTCTAGTGTCAATATTGTAGACATCAACTCATTAGTAATAGCAGTCAATGAAGCCACAACATTCATTAGTTATGAAATGGTTGTTAAAAACTCTTGTAACAGTTTAGTTGATGATGTTTCAACTTCCTCCATTGTATTTTAATGTAAATTTATATTCTTTGTAGGGTGACATAGATAAGAATGAAGTTAGGGATTACATATACACCACACATTTGATCTCTCAGATGTTGTACATAACTTAGCATAATAAACATTTGCTCTTAGAGTTTAAAAATTAGTTTTCATCACTTTCTTTACTTTCCTTGTTATTTAACACATTGCACCTTCATACCCTCTAGAATTCATAATTTGACTCCATTCATAAACCTATTAAATCTATTTAAGTAGGTTATTCACCAGGTTTCATCTTGAGCCCCAGATCAGTGGTAATAGTTCATTAACACTGCATATCATTTCCAAGTGGTATCATAGTATATTTTAACTTCATCTATGTTTGTATACTCACTCATTAAATATTTTACTATAGGAAGTTATGGCTCGAGACTTGTGACCCTTCATTGTACCTTACTTCACATCCTCAAATGGGAAACAAGATTCTAACTTCAGAAATGTTCTAAAAGATGATAGAGGATGATTTTTAAAGAAAATGAAAATATTTGGAAGAATATCATGCATGTGAATGAACAAGTATCATTGATAATTTATTTATGATTCTCAAGTAGTAGACTCCTTCTAACACTTTTCATTCTCATCAATCTTTTGGTGGTCAAATGCCATACAAGGTACAATATAATTTAGACATTTGTATGTTTTAATAAAAAATAGATGTGGATGAACTAGATAATTGGCTTAACCTAATTTGTTCATATGATGTAAGATTAATCAATTCTATGACTAGAAAAATATTACATTCTCTCTTTTAAAGGTTTATTTATACGTAAATAAATGGTGGAAAATTTACCGCACTTCACATGAAAATTATGAAGATGAAATTAACTTAGATACATATGTAGATGATTTCATAGAACTCAAATAAACCTATTACAATATTTGAAACTATGATGACCAATATATCAAGTTCTCTTAGTTGAACGAAGGCAAAGAACAACCTATCTAGTAGTATACAAATGCATTTCATACTTTGGTGTCCAAACTCAAGATTTAGGAGTCAGAACAAAACCTTGTTTTGAAGTATTTATTAGACTTGGGATAACATTCCTAGTTATATGTGGATTTATTACATATCTCTTCAATCACAAAATCCTAAAAAATTTCTTGTAATTTTGAAGCAAATTCCAAGGTAGATATTAAGAAAGAATATTCTAAGTCTTAGACCAAACAACAATATAAATCTTCCAAATAAAAATGTAAACCAGAGAATAGCTCCAAGAAACCTCCACAAAACAAACAACAATTTTAAAATGATTAGAATAAGTAGTCCAAGAATGGAAATTGGTGTTCAATTTATCAATCAAGTAGTCATTCCAATGACGAGTGTCATGCTAAGAAGACTCTACTTACATAGCTTAAAATAGTAGATAAAAACACTACATCAGTAGATAAAGGTAAGAATATCATAGAACCTCAACTTAGCACCATGGTGGATACCACAATAAACTCTACTATCCCTATGGAAATAGAGTAAATAGAAAGATTATTTCATTCTCACATTTGGATCAACACTCAACTGGTACATGTCATCTTTGACAATAGAAGTACTAATAACTTGATTTATATTGAAGTAGTTCATAGATTAAGTTTGTTATTAATGCCTTACATGTAACAATACTCTATTCGATGGTTCACATTATAATTCCTCACTATGAAAATTTACTTGAATACCCATAAATTTTTATGGTTAATAATTTGATTTGATTATAATTAACTAAGCTATAAGTCATATGTTGTTATGGGATAGTTAAGTGTTGCTTTAGTTTCATGATTAGATTGCTATGAATTTATCTCTATTATATATTATTTACATTGTGATCATATTGATTTATTATTTTAGTAGTATTTTATGATATATATTTCACGATGTTATGGACTAACTACCTTCTTGTCATGAGTTGATGCAAGAGAGATTCATCCCTCTAAGCATGATGGAGGGAGAGCATCATCAGAGAGAGTGGCATAGATGGAGGTGTTGGGGAATGATAAAGGAATGGATAGAACCCATGCACACACCATGTTAATGACACTTATTATATGCATATTTGAATGGTTAGAGTTAGTATATTTTTTATTTTTCTTGCATCTAGATAATTATTTATACATGATTAGTTGTGTGTTAAATTAGTTTAATGTTTATGTGGAATTAATTTTATGTGAATGAATTGTGTTACTATATGTTTATGTCATGATCATTAATGTTTTTACGAGAACATATATTTGCATGAACAAGTATCTAGTACTACCATATGTAGACTAACCCTCATGACTTTGGAATGTTTTAGAATATTAGCTAGTTATCTGTAGGATATTTGAGAATATCATTGTATGGTTTAAGTACCTTAACATCTATATAAATATAATAGGACACATATAACCTATATAATGTAATAAGAACAATGATTACATTGTTAAATTTGGATTTGAATAATAATGTGTGATTTACCATTTTTTATTTAAAAAAATATTATTGACTTTATATTAGTCAAGTCATTATGATTATTTATTTATATTAAGACAGATTATTATTAAGTTATTTGAAAAATAGGAAAAGCATAAGAAAACACAAAAGGAAATAAAATAAATAAAATAAAGATTTAAAAATAATTTGGGGGCAAATTAGAAGAAAAAAATGATAGTAAAGAGTACATCGAAGCTTTAAGATAGAAGCTTTAAAAAAAAGAGAAAAGTCATTTAATAAAATAAAGAAATTTGGCAACTTAGAAGATTTTTATAAAAATAAATTTAATAAAAAAAAAAAGAGGCATGGGTAGGATAAGAAAGAATTAGAGAAGGAAGAGTGGAGCGTGTGGTAGAGGAGAAGAGCTGAGCAAGTTGAGAGAAAAGAGCAGACCGAAGTACAGAATAAAGGAAGGAAAAAAAATCTGAGCAAACCATCTCAAGCTCTTACTAGGTAGGTTCTATTTTTTAGTTTTGTGAAATCTGGAAAATTTTATGTTTAGACATATGAATGGACTATGTACTTTTATAAGTGTATTAGTTGTAAGTGTTTTTGTTTTATAATTGAGACATTATGAAAATATACGGACTATGTATACAATTAATATTTGAACAATGAATATATTTATGAGTGGACTAAGTGCATTTGATTCATAGATTTTTGGTATGAGTATATGTAGTAAACTGAGTACAATGTTGATCTTATATAGCGAACTATATATGAAATGTATAGCGAATCAATGTAGAAGTATAGAGAACTATAGGAGTATATACAACGATGTATAAATATTTAAAAAAAAGTATATCCAAAATAATGATGTAGATTAAACTACATAATTATAAACATCAAAAAAATATACAGTAATATATATATATATATATATATATATATATATATATATATATATATATATATATAAGAATAGAAATATATGTGCAAGTATGAATAATGATACGTATGTATAAAAAATAATGGATGTATGAATTTTGTATTCATATACATGTATATAGTAAACTTATACCTTAAGTATGGTGCACTCATGTTTCATAAATAGTGGAATGATTATACGTATGGACAAGCTTAATACTATAATAACTGAGTAATTATCTAAACATGAAACTAATTGATTATGTATATTCACATTGTGTTATTTTCCTTCTCTAAGTCATGAATTCAATGGGATTTTGGGATTTAAATTTGGTTGGTTCTGAGTCTTTCCACTGCAAAGAAAACTAGGCAATAAGTCCAAAAATATTTACATATGTATACGAATAAAATTGGCATGTTGATAGTATACCCAATGATGTCATATATGCAAGAGGCACAGGAAAGTAGATTCACAATCTAAAAACTATGGGAAGTTGATGATAAATAGGCTTTTGTGGTTGAGCTCATCAATTCAATTCAAACAATGGTCATTAATACTATTATGGGGACTAATGCAGAACTAATTGACTCACTTTCAAAGTTGGAATTGTCTCCACATTTAGCATGAGTTTGGACAAAGTGGATTTGGCCAACTACAAGGAAAAAATATAGCGGTCACAACTAATCTTGATGTTCTAATAGATGATGTTTCCAATTTGGCCCTAGGTTTCATGGTCCTTATACTTCGATAGATTGTGGAGCATATCGATTTGTGAGACAAGGTTTATAGTCCAAAGGACAATACAAGCTCATTACAAAGGGTAAGATTTCATTAGTGTATACACATTGGTTAAGACCTTGTCTATAATTCATTTTATATACTTTTAGGCATTATCAACTTCTCCTAAAGCACCAAAAATAAATACAAAAGCATAAGATTTGGTTTCAAATACTACATAAAAGAACTTAGCCGACTATGAATAAGGATTAACATTGAATAAGATGCTTACCATAATTAACTTGAGGCATGTATTCCCATAAAATGATGTCCAAAGTCTTTGTATCTGATTTTTTTTAAATTGTAGACATAGAGAACAAGTTATTATCACACCACATCAAACTAGCTTCATTTCACAAGCTAGGAAACATCATTGTCAAAATATAGAAATGATTTATGCAAGCAGTCAATGTATTCCATGCCATTTAAATGATTTGAATCTGTTACAAATTCTCCATAATCTATCATGCCATTACCATCAACATTTAATTACAAAGAAACTACAACTTTATAAGCGTAGTCTACTAAAAAAATATAATAAGTTTTTTTAAACAAAAGATTATGTTTCATGAGAATTATGACTTTCTATACTATGACTGGATGTTGAAATTAAGTAGTGTGTATATTAAATGATGGACTGTGATATTATGGCTTGTCATGCAATGTATATATATTTAAATTTACTTTCAAAAATTAGAAATGTCACATATTGATTTCTCACTAAGCTGATTTACCTAATTATCTATAGATTATTATGGTTGTTAAATTGATTACGGTTATGGCACATAAGTGAGTCCCACTTGGTGACCAAGTGCATCTAAACGCAAAAAAAATTATGATTTGAACAAATCCCCTTTGTTCAAAGGGGGTGTTTCTATCGCTAATTCGCTTTCTACATTCAAAAGATGAATAAAGAAACTAAAGAAATGGACAAGGCTAGAAGTACCTGGATAAAGATCGTGCACCATAATCCAGACGTTTATGGGCACCCCTTTTTGGCTGTGGAGGAATGACACCTGCAAGGAAAAAGAAACTTGGACAAGAAAATGTTAGATGGATAGGCGGCGGGTTGCCAAGCGAAAGCTTGTTCCCGAAAGTGTGAAAACTTCCTCAAGGGAGGTTAACCCACTGATAACAGACAGATAAAAGACTAAGGAAATATAGAATGCCAAAATATAGGAGTGATAAACAAATTAGAAATGAAAGAAAAGATCAATGGTTACCTGAAAGGAGTTGTCAGGCTGATGACAGTCGCCGAGGTCGGTAATGTTGCCGTCATCAGTTGCCTGGTCTGCCGACTTCGGTTATCTTGCCGACGTCGGTCGGGGAAGTAACCGGCGTCGGTCGGGGCAGTGGCCTGTGGTCAGGTCAGGTCAGGTTTTCTGGACTGTGGATGGGTCTGGCTTGTGAACCAGGTCGAGGCAGAACTCAGGGATGAATTTAAATGGACTAGGGAATGGTCTGGTTCTGATTAGGTGCCCTGTACAGGGTCTTTGTTGGCAGGAGGGATGAGGGAGTTGTCCGGGATTGCACTGAAAGGATGAAAGAGTGAAGGGAAGGTGGACAGAGGACAGGGCCTGAGAAGGCTTTTCAGCCTCTCAGGGAGTAGGACGGAGGGAGCGAGAGACAGCAGATACCAAATAACTAAACACTAAAGAAAAGAAATGAAATGAAATAACAGACTGTGCTTACCCTTTAGCTTGTCGAATGAAGAGTGGGAGAGCTATTGTTGAGACCACAGAAGACTTTGCAAGAGGAAATCTCTGCTCAAGAATCCCTGCACCTGTTGCTGCTATTGCACGAGGTCCAGAGGGAGAAGAAACGAATGCCAAAATGCCAAGAGAATTCAGTTTGCGAGCTCAAGGGGCTGGGGGCTGGAATGGATGCAGAAAGGGGTCTTGAAGGCTGCCGATGCCGGCAGTTTTGCCGACGTCGGCCGAAGGGTCACCGACGTTGGCAGTGGCAGAATGGGGACAGAGACTAAAAATAGCCTCTGCCCATTCTTGCACGCCGCCGGGTGAGGGATTGTGGGAAGAACGGTCATGAGGATGCTTAAATGGGCGTGGGAGGAAGATAATGAGAAGATTTGGCATAATAAAGGCTAAGAGGAAGGTGGAGGGATCAAAGGGAGGATCCAAGGTGGCAAGGGTGAGGTGGAAAGGGGGCCACTTAATTTAAATATTTAAGTTATTTAAATCAAATGAGTGGAGGGGACTAAGGCCAAGGGTTAGGATAGGGGTTTAAGGTGGACAAGGGGGGAGAACCAAGGTGTAGACACATTTGTGGTGTCTACATTTGCCCCTTTTTGTCTTGTTGGTTGTTCTTGATGAACTGCAAGACAAAAACAGGAGTTGGTTGCCCCAGAAAAAGGATAAGGTGTTCCCCCCTCAAAGCGATAGTTGAGAGAAGGGAACTGGAGATCGAGTGTCGATTTGACAGAGAGATGGATAGAAGAGTGTGAGAAAAAATGCTGCAATAGTTGTGATTGTGCGTATACCATTGCACAGGATGATTGGGTCAAATTGTCACATGTCGAGGGTCAAGGAGTGCCAAAATTAAAGTAACTGGGCCCCAGCATTTAGTCGTCTGCTGATCGGGTTACTCAATCTAAGCTGAAACTCCAAATGGTCATCGTGTTCCAGGTATCCCAGGCTCAAGAAGTGCTCCCAGAAACATGAAAATGCCACAAGTAGTAGGGATCAACTGGCTTGCGATCCTATACTTGCGAAGGGTCAAAAATAGTCTGCGGACAATTCTGCTAACCAGCCATGAGGTAGCACACACGCAAAAACAACCAAGGCAACATTGGCTTGGAAGTAGTCGAAGGTCGAAGGAGATACGCATGATCGCCAATGGTCATTGGTCAAGGGGATGAATGGATGAAAGGATGTGGCCAAGCTAACCTCAGAAATGTCATGTGATCTGAGTGTTGCCTACATAGCCCTTGTGTGAAGGGCCTCAGGCTAATGTAGTTCTCCCTAAAGGGGAGGAATGGTCAAAGAAAATGATTGGTTTTGGTCAAAAGTCACAGAAGAGAAGGTTTGTCTATCAAAGAGACAAACAAACGGGGGTGGTCGAGCTAACCTCAGAGGATGTGTTATCTGAGTGCTGCCTATATAGCCCTGGTCATAGGGCCTCAGACCAATGTAGTTCGGGCAAATTGAGAAGATTGGTCGACGATTGGATGTGGTCAAGTGTCGAAATGATGAGGGTAATATGAGGATAAGATGATGCTACAGATGGTGTATTCTGTAGAATTGGTCGAGAGTCTTTCATCCCTAGCAAGTTTCCATAGTCGTGATGGACATATGCTAAAAATGAATGGAGGTCTATTTATGCTTCAGCAAGTATTGGTTTATGCTTAACATAAATTGGGTCTGGTCGATAGTTTCCATGTGTACTGATGTCCATGGAAACTATGTGAAATGGACGAGGATGATGCCTGATGCTATGAAGATGAAAGATAGCTTGGTTCGAGTCGATAATTGATGTGGTTAAATGTGACCAAAGTGTAGAGAAAAAGTGAAAGGCGAATCGCTCTTTCATTGACAAGGACCAAAAAGGGAGCATAGATAGGGGTTATTAGAACAAAAGTCCCATTCATGCATTACGTCGTTGACCAGTGTTGTGTTAGGGCGGTAATCGAATCACTTTGACATTAAAGTGAGCTCGAAGTCCCTTGAGCAGGTAATAGGAGGAGGATAAGGTAACCCAATTTAAGAGCAGGAATAACCTTGCCCCTTTTTATAGGAGACCCTGAGACAACTACAAGCCAAGTCCATGACTCATTTTTTTATTTTTTTATTTTTTATTTTTGGGTGCAGACTGATCGATGCGAGAAGTCTACAGAGAGATGTCATTTGATTTATGGTCATGTTGCGAAGCTGATCAATGCGGGAAGCTTCTAAGAAAGGTTGCTGTTTGTAGCAAGATTTAGTCATAGCCATCCTTCGAGGGAGTGGTCTATATTTTTGCTTTATATAATGTTTGAATAGCTGTCCTTCGAGGGATTAGTCTATTAGCTACAGCAATGATAGTACAGCTGTCCTTCTAGGGAGTAGTCTGTCCTTTTTGATTTGATTTTGTGACCTTGGATTATGTTTTGACATCTTGATTTTTTTTATTTTTTTTTTATTTTTTTTTTTTTTTTGAGTCATGGACAAGACTGTAGAAGTTCAAGGACTCCCTTTTATCAGGACAAAGCATCCATGCATCATAAAAGGGCTGTAGAGGACTTGTCAAAGGGGAATAGGGTTGAAAGAAATGAGGATTAAGAGGACGAGGATTGCTCAAGGGACGAGCTCAAGTTACGTGTCAAGTAGACGAGTACTCAACTAACAGAAGAATGGTCAAAGATGCAACGCATTAAGAGGCTCAGGTTCTGGCCGTCTGTCGAGGGAGGACAGACGATAAGTCCCTGACCCATACTTGTGCGTGATGATAAAAGGTCCAAGCCAATTGGAGGTGAATTTGCCTCGTTTACTTCGCTCCATATTGGTCACGTGCTGATTCTCTTTGAGGACGAGGTCTCCAATGTTGAAATCTCATTCTCACAGATTTTTGTCATAGGCTCGCTTTATGCGACTTTGGTAGACATGGAGATGATTGAGGGCTACGAGACGGCGCTCATCGAGTAACTCAAGTTGAGCTAGGCGATCTTGACGAAAGTCATCGTTAGAAAGAATGTCATGCAGGGAGATGCGAAGAGACGGGATCTGTAATTCGAGAGGTAAGACAGCCTCTGTTCCATACACGAGGGAGAAAGGGGTAGCACCCGTAGAGGTTCGGATGCTAGTGCGGTAGGCCCACAAAGGGAAGGGAATATGAATGTGCCAATCCCTTCCTGTGTCGTTGACCACCTTCATGAGAATTTTAGTCAGAATTTTGTTGGAAGCCTCAGCCTGCCCATTTGCTTGTGGGTAGTAAGGCGAAGAAAAGCTGAGTTTGATGCCAAATGAGTCGCATAGTTTTTAGACAGTCTTGTTTTTGAAGGACTTGCCGTTGTCGGTGATGATTTTGTGAGGGACACCGAAATGACAGATGATGTGGTTGCTGATGAATTCGACAATTTTGTCAGCTTTCGTGGAGACAAGAGGAATGGCTTCCACCCACTTGGTGAAATACTCAGTGGCAGTGATGATGGACTGATGACGAAGAGACGAGTGAGGGTTAATCTCACCGATGAGATCTAAGCCCCACTGAGAGAAAGGCCATAAATCCTGAGCGACTTGTAAGGCATGGCTGGGGAGATGAAGCAGGTTAGAGTGCTGCTGACACTTGATGCAGTGCCAAACATAGTCGCTACAGTCTTGATGAAGGGTGGGCCAATAATAACCCAGGCAAAGGATGCGCTTGGCAACCGAGTTTCCACTGAAGTGTCCACCACAAATCCCGTCGTGGACTTGTTTTATGGCTCGATAAGCTTCAGTGGAGGTGAGACAGTGAAGAAGGAGGCTGTCAAAGCCTCGCTTATAGAGAAGACCCCCTAGCATGGTATAGCGAGCTGTGCGCTTGATGAAGGCTCACCGCGCATTGCTAGAGAGGTTGGGAGGAGTGACAGAAAGAGACAAGTAGTCCACTAGTTGCTTATACCAGTCATCTCGTGGGCTAGAATTGATAGTGTTGATATGGTCGATGTGAGGGGAGATGTATGAAGGCAAGGGTACACGATGCACCGTGATAAAAAGTCGAGATGACGATGATGAAGATGGGATATGCGAAGCAAGAGAAGCCATGGTGTCAGCAAACTTGTTCGTAGAGCGTGGAATAGTCTGCAAGAGATAATGGTCAAAAGATGCCAAAAGAAGGTCAGCATGATTCTTATACCTCTGCAAAACTTCATTTTTACAGAGATATGAACCGTTAACTTGATTAACGACGAGCTGTGAGTCACCGAAGATGTTGATAGACTTGATGTGGAGGGAAAGGGCAGTCTGAAGTCCCAAAATTAAGGCCTCGTATTCAGCCATATTATTGGTACAATCAAAGTCAAGCTTGAAAGATAGAGGCATGGGCTCCCCTTCGAGTGGGATGAGGATGACCCCCGCACCCCCACCGAGTTGACATTTGGAGCCGTCAAAGAATATGGTCATTTGGTAGACGGTGTCATCGGTGGAAAGTGTGGCGATAGATTCGTCAGGGAACTCACAGTGTGAAGGTTGGTTGTCGGGAAGAGGGGCATCTGCCAGTTGGTCAGCAATGGTTTTCCCTTTGATAGATTTCTGCTGGATGAATTCGAGGTCAAACTCAGCGAGCAGCATGAGCCACCGAGCCATACATTGATTTTGATATGGCTTGGAGTGCATATACTTGAGAGGGTCGGTGTGAGTGACGACAAAGGTTTTGTGGTTGAGGAGATAGTGGCAGAGCTTGGTAGCGGAAAAGACTAATGCCAAACAGAGTTTTTCGGTATGAGTATACCGAGTTTCATAGTCGACTAGTGTTCGGCTGATGTAGTAAACTGCTTGTTCACAATGATGCTCGTCTCGGTGCGCGATCATGGCACCTAACGAATAATTGGTGGCAGAGATATAGAGGTAAAAGGGTTGGTCGTCTTTAGGCAGAATGAGGACTGGTGGAGAGACCAGATAGCTTTTAAGGGCTTCAAAAGCCTCTTGACAGTATACATCCCATTTAAAGGAGACGTCCTTCTTAAGGAGATGATGAAAAGGTTGGCAGCGGTCTGAAAGCTGCGAGATGAAACGGTGGATGGACTGGAGCTTTCCTTGTAGACTGCGAAGCTGCTTGAGATTGGTCGGGGGTGGCATTTCGAGAATAGCGTGAATCTTGGTGGGATCTATCTCGATGCCACGAAAGGAAATGATGAAGCTGAGAAGCTTGCCTGAGAGGACCCCAAAGACACATTTTTTGGGGTTAAGGCAGACATTGTATTGAAGAAGGCGAGAGAAGATGATTTTGAGAATGGTCAAGTGGTCACGGCGAAGTTTGGACTTGCCGAGAAGGTCGTCCACATAGTCCTCCATGATTCTATGGAGGAGATCGTGGAAAATGTAGGTCATGGCGTGCTGATATGTGGCACTAGCATTTTTCAAGCCGAAAGGCATGACTCGATAGCAGAAAGTTCCTCATGGGGTGATAAAGGTAGTCTTGTGCTGATCTTTCGGTGTGATCAGGATTTGATTGTATCCTGAAAAACCGTCCATGAGAGATAGCATCTCATGGCTGGCCATGAGATCAACAAGCTGGTCAATGTTAGGAAGAGGAAAGTCATCTTTGGGACAGGCTAGGTTAAGGTTGTGATAGTCCATGCAGATCCGAATTCCCCCAGTTGCTTTAGTAACTGGGACGATGTTAGAGACCCACTACGGATAATCGATGGGCTGGATGAAGGAGATAGAAAAAAGGCACTGAAGCTCCTCTTTGACAAGGATCACAACGCGAGGATGCATATTTTGAAGCTTTTGCCTAACAGGCTTAGCCTCTGGTTTGGTGACAATGTTATGGGTAGCAATGGTGGGGTCGATGCCAGGCATGTCGCTGTAAGTCCAGGCAAAGGCCTTGCTATGGTCGAAAAGGAACTGGGTATAGTCAAGCTGCTCCTGAGTGTCTAAAGATTGGCCAATCCTTAAGACATGAGGAACATTGAAAGAAGGGAGGTTGATGTTAATGGTTGATTCATTTAACATAACCTGGGTCTCGGAAGGGAGGGAACGCTGGATGAAAGAGTCATCGGCACCCATGTAGGAAAGGATGGCGTCATCGTCAACACAGTGGACAGTGTGAATGGTTGCCGACTCATCCTCTATCATGTTAGGAAAGATGAGAGGGAGAGACCTAGATACCCCATTGAGCTGATAGGTCAGGGGTTCCAAACGGATGGTGTTTATGGAAAAAAAAAAAAGAAACTAGGAGGGATGGAAACCACCGACTCTGTAGGTGATGAAGGAGAGATGGGTGAGTTTAGAGGAGGTTGGTCAATTATTGGCTTTGGACAAAGGTTGGAAGGAGCCTGAGTGGGGTCATGATACCCCAGGCCATACCGTTTCTTGGCATCGTCATCATTGAGCGGCTCGATGAGCTGATGGGAGCCCTGCTCATAACGTCTGAAACCAAAACCCTTCCATGCACACCTGTAAAGGTAAGCGTGTGCGAAGGCGGGGTTGCCAAGAAATGAGAAATTTGATGTGAAGGGTTGGGCTGAAGAGAGGGAATTGTCGTTGGTAGGAGCTTGATTGAGCCCCCCATAGGCAAAGTTGGTTTGGAGGTGAGGAGGACCATAAGGTACGACCATCCCGATCTGTTGGTTGTAATTGGGACTGAGATGAAGGCGTCCATACTCTTGCAGAGTTTGGAACATGTCTAGGGTCAACAAGCGATATTCCCCAAGTGATAGTTGCTGGAAGATGTCTTCCATGGGGTCTTTGGTCGGCGCTTGAAGAGGAGGGGTGAGGGCGACCGCCGATTGCAAATTGGTCAAAGCTTCTGCAGATGGAGGTGGTGCCGGAGTTGATGGCTTGATGGGAATGAGGACATCATTGGGATGGTAGGTTGTGTTGCAAGTCTTGAAGGGTGAAGGGTCAGCGAGAATGGTGTGGATTTGCCCGTCATGCTCAAACTTCACACAACGATGCAGGGTGGAGGGGACACAGGCCATGGCACGGATCCAAGGTCGTCCCAGTAGAATGTTGTATTGAAACTCTCCTTTGATGATATAGAAGAGCTCTGGGACTGTGCGTGGACCAACACGAATGTGAAGGATGACTGTGCCAATGGTCTTGGCAGTGGTGTCATTGAAAGAGCGTAAGATCGCATCAATTTTGGAGATGCAATTCTTGGGAAGAGCTAACTAATCAAAGGCATGGGTAGAGATTATGTTGATGCTAGCGCTGCCGTCGATCATAACATGTTTAATGCGTGTCCGATCAACATAGGCAGTGATGAAGAGGGCGGCGTCCTGATCTTCCGTGTTAGATGTGGGAATCTTAGAATCGCTGAATGTGATGGAGGTGACAGGCGATAAAGAATGGATGAGGGCAGCGAGTGGTTGGGGGTCTTCGGGTTGGACCTCCGCTGCATGCAAGGCTTGGATGAGGGCTTGACGGTGTTGAGGTGAGGTTTGGATAAGATCATAAAGAGACATCTTTACAGGCGTCTGGTGAAGCTGCTTCAGCATGGAGTCGTGAATTGGCCCAGAAGAAGAAGACGAAGAAGGCTGGGACGCGCCAAGGATAGAAATTTTAGGCTTGGGTGCAAGAGGTGGTTTGACGAAGGGATAGGTCCAAGGAATGGCAGCTTTTTCTTTCGCCTTGTCCTTTTGCGACCTAGTGGTTATACGGATAGCATTGATTTCGAAAATAGGAGGTGAAGAAGGAGTCATGTCTTGCTGGTGAGAGTTTGACGTGTTTAAAGAGGTTGGATGAGAATGGGCCGGGGTCTGGTCAAGAGTGTCCTCAAGGAGAAGAGTGTCCTTCTCCATATAGCGGTGGATGACGGCTTTGAGGGCACAGCAAGTCTCGATATCGTGTCCTGGTGTATGATGATATAAGCAAATTTTCGTGTCATCGAACCAGGAGGGCTTGGACCCGAGAGGTTGGAAAGGCTTGATGGGTGGAAGGGTTATGTCAAAAGTCTACAGAAGTCGGTGCAATATCAACAATTATGAGCCCACTAGAGGGTCCGTGCTATTCGATATGCGCGAGGTCGGTGACTTTTGCTTTGGCGAGGTTGGAAGAGGTTTTCGTACCACCTTATGGATTGATGGTGCGGTGACAGGAAGAGACGGCATTTTCTTGGTGATTGGTACCACCTTTTTGGGAGAGGGACGGCTGGAGGTAGGCAGAGGAAGCAAAGGAGGCAACGAGTTTTGTTTGGAGGCCGGAGTGGGAAGGATTCTAGCCAGGGTCAAAGGATGGGGGCCCAAAATGGATGGCAATGGTGACGGGGAAGGAGGCGTTCGCTTCGGCGGTCTGGTAGTCTCCTTTGACTTGGTTGGAAGACTACTACTGGTCAAGGCCTGGGCTAGGTCCACCTTCACTTGCGGGTGAGTGAGGGTGGAGACAGGACGAACGCCAAGTGACTTGATAGGCTTAGACGAGAGAGATGCAGGTTTCGGTTTTGACGGGCTTGGTTGAGGTTTGAGAGTCTGGTCTTTGTCAAGAGTCTGAAGAGATTCTGCCTTGGGAAGATTAGCAGTATGTGATGAGAGGGCACGGGTATGTTGAAGGGCTTTAAGACGCTCCCACAACACCTGAGGCGTCACTTTCCTCAGAGGGAGAAGTTTGATTTTCTCCACCAATCGGGAAAATGGCTGAGAAGAAGATGTTGATGGTTGCGAGGTTGAAGATGAGATGGGTGTAGTGGTCTTAGACGCATGGTATGGTGAAGACAAGATAGATCTAGATGGAGACAAAGGGGAGACAGGTTCTTCCCTGGGTGGAGAAGAATCCGGAAAGCGAGGCTCCTCAAGCGGGTAAAGGGCAGGGATGATGGTGCCCTCCACTTGCGGTTGAGGAGTAGGAAGGGTCGGGTCCTCCATAGGTAGCAGAAAGGAGGATGGCGAGATCGGTGGTGCTGGTAAAGCCGAGGCGTCCTCCAAGATGAGAGAGGTCGATGGAGAACTAGCTGGGGAAAGAGGTTCGTCCACATGTGATGGACTGATTGATGGACTAACCTCTTGAGGTTGATTGGGGACGAAAGGCGAGACCGTATTGACTGTTCAAATATTGTGTTCATGATTGTCATCAATTAAGGTCTGGACATTGTTCTGAGTTGGCAGATGATTAGGGAATGGTTGTTTGAAGATGTCAATGGCCTGATTAGGGGGTGCATTAGGATTATCTAAGATGAGGTCCCCCTTTTCAAGCATGTCTTGGATTATGTTCTTAAAAGTTTTGCAATTTTTCGTGTCATGTCCCTTAACACGGTGGAAGTTGCAGAAGTCTTGTTCCCTATACCATGCAGGGATGGCGTGTGAGGGATCAAATTGTGGAGGAGGTCGGGCTTGAGGGAGATTGAGGACCCCCTGCTTAACAAGCTTTTCCAGCACAGACGTGTATGATTCTCCGAGAGGAGTATACCGTCATTGTACGTATCTTTGCTAGAATTGGTGAGTGGCGCTCTGAGATGTGGATGGCTCAGGCTGATTGGTCAAAGAAGATGAAGGTCTAACAACCACGGCATTAGCTGAAGCCTTGGATTTAGAATTGGATGATGATGGCTTAGCAGAAGAAGAGTCGTTGGTCTTAGAGCTGGGATTCTTGCTCTGCAACTTGACTTTATTCTCCTCGATGGCACGTAACTCAAGTTTGCGGGCCATCGTGAAGGCTTTGTCGAAAGTGCGAAAGGTTTGAACCCTCAGGGTGGAAGAAATATGTCTGACACAGGCTTGGGAGAAGAGTTCAATAAGCTCGGCCTGGGGTAAGGAAAAGGAGAGTTGATTGATGAGGCCTCTCCATCGAGCAACGAAGTCAGCTATGGACTCGTCCTCGAATTTTTGGATAGAATAGAGGTCCGTGATTGAGACCTTCTTGGTTATGTTGATGGAAAAGTGATCGAGGAAGAGCTGGGCCAATTGTGTGAATGAGAAGAGAGAATGGCTGGGAAGGGAGCTGTACCAGTCGAGCGCAGCACCCGAGAGAGACATAGGAAACATGCGTAAGAGCAACGCATCGTCATGGACAATGAGGTAACAGGCATGTCTGAATGCCCACAAGTGTTGTTGTGGGTCTTCCTTGCTTTGAAAGCAAGAAAACTTTGGAAGCTCCCACTGGCTAGGATATGGTCTGATTGGGATAGAAGGATGAATGGGCTCATTGCAGATCTGCTCATATGAGAGAGCATTGCGTGAGCCATAAACAGAGGTCTCTAGACTGGTCATCTTGTCCATCAGCATTTTGATGATGTCTGCCGATGAATTGACGGGTGGCGCACCCCCTAAGTTGTAGGGTGCTTGGAAGAGTCTAGGGGAGGCATACGACGTAGTCAGTTGCCCCTGTAAAGGCGCAACGTAGGGGTAACTAGTCGTAGGGATAGATGAAGAGGCTAAAGGTGGTTGGGTAGAAGGCATAGCTAGGCCCGATGTTGCCACGAGAGGTTGGATTGTGGTGACGGGGGCCAAGGGATAAGAAGCCACCCTGGTGTTGATAGGGGCCAGGGTAGGCGGAATAGAGACGATAAGGTTTTGAAAAAGAGTGGATAGCGGTTGAGTGGGTTGAGGTTGATAGGGGGCCGAAACCTCGGTGGAAGTGAGCCCAAAGATAGAGGGAGAGGCCACACCTAGAGGATTGGTCAAAGTCTGGTCAGTGGTCAAAGCGATGGCTTGAGTGTCCAAGGGTTGAACTACGGATGCCGTCGATACAACCGTAGTCATGGCAAGAGAGGTTGGCATTCCATAGGTTGGATTGCCCAAGGAGTCTCGCATTTGCCTATGCACAAGATAGTGTTGTAAGGCCTTGACGTTGAGGTCCAAGAATCATTCGAAGTCTTGGTCCCCTTCTTGGACAATAGGAGTCTGTGGCAGGGTTGGACGAATAGGAGTTCTTTCGGTCTCCGAGTTGAACTCCATTGTAGGCTTGGTCACGGACGGAGTAGACAGAAGTGGTTGATGGCTAGCGTGGTTGACAAGAGCCTTGGCTTGGCTACGAGTCAAAACCATGCAAGGCAAAGAAGGTTTAGGTTTCAGAAACTGTGTTTTTCTGTTTCAGAAAACCAGAAGGGAGTTTTTGACAGAGAAGGGATAGGTTTTAGGCTACTGATTTTGAAAAAAGAGGACAGTGACAGAGACCGACGTCGGTTTAAAAACCGATGTCGGTAAGGCAGATAGCCGACGTCGGTCAGATAACCAATGCCGGTAAGAGAGGAAAGCTGACGTCGGTGACAGAACTGATGCCGATGACTGTGTCTTCCAGAGAACAAAAAGATTTTAAGATTCTTTGGAAAAACAATGAAGAAAGCGTCCTCACTCACTCAAACAAACAGATGAGAAGAGAAGAACAGAGAGAGACAGACAAGCCTAAGTGATAAATCCTAGGAATTAACCTTAGAATCTTGTGGCTTATGCCTTAGATGAATGTTTGGGGAGATTGGCTGTAAGAAAGGTCCTAGAAGAGGCAGTCTAGAGCTGGTATCGGGTCTTGTTTTAGGTGCTCAAAAATCTGTGTTAGGTCTGGTACGTGGCTTGGTGCTAAGGAGCAAGCTCCCCTCACTTCACGATTTCAGTGGTTAGCTGGTCTCGCTTAGCCAAGATATACCTCGCCTAGAGTTTATCCTCCGCCAGAGAACGGAGTGGGCTTCCCCTTTAGTGATGAAATCCAAGTAGGGTCACTGGGACGGGTAAGGTATCCGCTGGGGGATGAAATCTCAGTCGGGCCTTGTCTCAAGTAAGTTTTATGTTCGTTTTAGTGCATGTGGTTTGGTAGTGTAACATCAAGTGTCTACGATTTATTCAATATGCGGATTTAAGTTACTAGATGTGGACTAATGCAAGCACAAGCAGAAATGAAAGTGCGATATGTTTTAAGCCCAAGTCGAAATGTGAGATTTGTTATGAAGACAAGTTTGAGAAAGGGTTGAGAGTATGATGTTTAGACTAGTCTAGAAATGCAAGGAAGAAAGATTCGTTTTAGTCCTGCTTATAGTGTCATTTGGAATAGAAGAAAGAGACAAGAAGGAAGGAGCCTAAATGCACCTAAATGAATGAAAGGAAGAGGAACCCGAGGAAGAACCTAAGGTCCCACCAGGCGTGCCAGAATGTTTCTATCGCTAATTCGCTTTCTACATTCAAAAGATGAATAAAGAAACTAAAGAAATGGACAAGGCTAGAAGTACCTGGATAAAGATCGCGCATCGTAATCCAGACGTTTATGGGCACCCCTCTTTGGCTGTGGAGGAATGACACCTACAAGGAAAAAGAAACTTGGACAAGAAAATTTTAGATGGATAGGCAGCGGGTTGCCAAGCGAAAGCTTGTTCCCGAAAGTGTGAAAACTTCCTCAAGGGAGGTTAACCCACTGATAACAGACAGATAAAAGACTAAGGAAATATAGAATGCCAGAATATAGGAGTGATAAACAAATTAAAAATGAAAGAAAAGATCAATGGTTACCTGAAAGGAGTTGTCGGGCTGATGACAGTCACCGAGGTCGGTAATGTTGCCATCATCGGTTGCCTGGTCTGCCGACTTCGGTTATCCTACCGACGTCGGTCGGGGAAGTAATCAGCGTCGGTCGGGGCAATGGCCTGTGGTCGGGTCAGGTCGGGTTTTCTGGACTGTGGATGGGTCTGGCTTGTGAACCGGGTCGAGGCAGAACTCAGGGATGAATTTAAATGGACTGGGGAATGGTCTGGTTCTGATTAGGTGCCCTGTACAGGGTCTTTGTTGGCAGGAGGGATGAGGGAGTTGTCCGGGATTGCACTGAAAGGATGAAAGAGTGAAGGGAAGGTGGATAGAGGACAGGGCCTGAGAAGGCTTTTCAGCCTCTCAGGGAGTAGGACGGAGGGAGCGGGAGACAGCAGATACCAAATAACTAAACACTAAAGAAAAGAAATGAAATGAAATAACAGACTGTGCTTACCCTTTAGCTTGCCGAATGAAGAGTGGGAGAGCTGTTGTTGAGACCACAGAAGACTTTGCAAGAGGAAATCTCTGCTCAAGAATCCCTGCACCTGTTGCTGCTATTGCACGAGGTCCAGAGGGAGAAGAAATGAATGCCGAAACGCCAAGAGAATTCAGTTTGCGAGCTCAAGGGGCCAGGGGCTGGAATGGATGCAGAAAGGGGTCTTGAAGGCTGCCGACGCCGACAGTTTCGCCGACGTCAGCCGAAGGGTCGCTGACATCGGCAGTGGCAGAATGGGGACAGAGACTAAAAATAGCCTCTGCCCATTCTTGCACGCTGCCGGGTGAGGGATTGTGGGAAGAACGGTCATGAGGATGCTTAAATGGGCGTGGGAGGAAGATAATGAGAAGATTTGGCATAATAAAGGCTAAGAGGAAGGTGGAGGGATCAAAGGGAGGATCCAAGGTGGCAAGGGTGAGGTGGAAAGGGGGCCACTTAATTGAAATATTTAAGTTATTTTAATCAAATGAGTGGAGGGGACTAAGGCCAAGGGTTAGGATAGGGGTTTGAGGTGGACAAGGGGGGAGAACCAAGGTGCAGACACATTTGTGGTGTCTACAGGGGGTTTTTTCGAACCCCCATGTGTACTTTTTGAATGGGGTCCATATGAAGGGGGTTCAAACGAACCCCCTTCGAATGAAGGAGGTCAAAGGTTTACTTTGGTGTTTGATTAATTTGAATGATATTTGTGGGGGTTCGAATGAAGGGGGTTCATTCGAACCCCCTTCATTTGAACCCTCTTTATTTGAACCCCATGTGACATCAATCCTCATACATTGAAGTGGAAAGTTATTATTGGCCTAAAATTTCTACTTCAGATGCCACATATTAGGATGAAAAAGTAAAATAAAAACATGTGGCTCTACATATAAATAGGTATTTTTATGAGCTTTCTAATAATATGATTATTTTTAAATTTTAATAATATTTAATATTTATTTTGATTTATTTAGTAAAATATACTTATTTATAAAATGAAGTACCATATGTTTGAGGCATTGAGAAAAATAGGAGGCTATGGCCAAAAAAATTGAAAAATATCAATGCACTCAACTTTAATGTCTTTTTTCTAATGGTGAAAAAAAAGTCTATTTAGACATATATATATATATATATATATATATATATATATATACATATGTGTGTGTGTGTGTGTGTGTGTGTGTGTGTGTGTGTGTGTGTATATATATGTATATATATATATATATATATATATGTATATATGTATATATGTATATATATGTATATATATCTATATATATATATATATATATATATATATATGAGGATAAGACATAAGCATTGATATTCCTTGCCTTGATCATTAAAAAATTAATAAAAAATTATTTTTTAATCAAAAAATTGATAAAAAAAAAATTTAATCAAAAAATTATAAAAAAATAATGCGTGCACTACATCCATATTTCTAAGACCTCTTTGCAAAAAATCTTGAGAAAATATTATGTTTTGAGAAAATTACGAGAAATCAAGTACTCAATAAAACTTTTAGTACATGAAACATACACACTGTGTATTTGGGTACTAAAAAATCTATTTTTTATTTTTTTCAAAAAAATAATAAATTTAATCTACACTTAAAATTAAAAAAAATATTAGTTTACACTATTTTCACATTTTATACGATTAAGTCACTATTGCCTATACAAATTGAAAAATGTTCATATTTTCATTTTTTGTTGTCCCTTTTGTACTAAAAAGTGGGACACAGTAATATGCTCCAACCCATTAGTTACTTTTTAACTAAATTATAAGTCATATGTTGTTGTGGGATAGTTGTATGTTACTTTGATTTCATGATTTCTTTTCTATGTGTTGGATGTATTATGAATTCTTTACATTATGATTATGTTAATTATTATTACAACATTGTTTTATAATATATATCATGATGTATTATGTTAACTACATTCTTGTTGTGAGTTGGATGTAGGAGAGTTCATCCCTCAAAACATGAGGGAGGGAGAGCATCCTCAGACAGGGTAATGTAGATGGAGATGTTGAGGGACAACAAAGGAACTACTAAAACCCATGCATACACCACATTAGATAATAATGTTATATGCATTATGTAGATTATTATAGTAGATTTTGTTTAGCTATTTACATTTATATTATTAGATTTTAAGCGTCAGTTCATTTTAGTACTTATATCTGAAATAAATCATGTGTTATTGCATTGTAGATATTTTATGTAGACTTAGTGCATATTGTTGCAATACGACTATATTATGTTACTATACTCATGTTTGTTTATGATTATGGGAACATAAATTTGTGTGGATAACATCTAATTACTATTATATATAGACTAAAAAAAAATGTATTTGTAATGTTTTAAAACATTAGCTTGTTATCATTGATATTCGAGAATATCAATATATGATTTAAGTTGTGAAGATAACAAAACATGTAGATAGTCTATATAAAATAATAATAATCTGACAATTATGTTACTATAATACTATTAAGATTAGGATACTAATTATCCAGTTTATATTTTGTCCATAAAAGAATATCATCAACTTTATTGTTAATCACAATATTATTTAAAAGTCATGATATTTTTTATCTTTACAAAACTATTGCAAGGATTGCACTATAACCTAAAATTATCCTATGATATAACATAGTCTTGTTAACCTGCATAGACTAAGTTAATATTAAATTAATAGTTATCATTGTTAATAATGTTTAAAGTAGACTTCGAGAGTGATATACTTGGGCATGTAACATAGTATTGATCATGAAATGATTTGAAATGATTAAAATAATAATTAATTAATTAATTAAGGAAGATTCAGGGTAAAAATTAGGGCTTTTCTATTATGGTTAACAAAATTTAACTATGAGATTAGTTGACAATGAAAAATAATAATGATTATGCATAGACTACCATTTGGGAGTTAACAGAGGCATGAAAATTTTGAATGGTAAGAAATGGGAGAGAAATAATTATAAGAGGTGATTTGAGAGGAGAATGAGGCACGAAGAGGAGAAGGAAAGTTCAAATCAAGGAGGGGAAGAAATACTGGCTCATTTTGTTTCAAATTAGAAGCGATATTGAGGTTGGTTAATTAATTATTTTTATTTGCTTAAATAATTTTGTGTATGTTTTAGATTCCTAGGGTTTATAAAATGTATTGAATTTTTTATTAATATATAAGCTTATCCTTGTGGATGGCTCGACCATCCATAAAACTAAGCCAAATAACCTCTAAATCCCTAAGACTACAAACTAGATTGATTTGGGTGCTAAGCCATTAGAGTAAATTGAGTTTATTTGCTTGATAATACAATGCCCTATTGGAGGTTTGATGTCTCCAAGGAGACCAAGGATGTTGATGAGGTGTCATGTGTGCTAGAATGACAATGATAAAGTGTGCTTCACTATTCTTGCATAGTTCTTAAATGTTTGACTTGGATAGGCATATGTTGGATGTTATTGATGGTATGGTCATGTTGTAGAGACCCTATGGGGTTTTTTGAGTTCTTAGAGTTCTTTTGGAAGTAAAATTAATTCATTAGATCATTCATATGAGTGTCTAGGTTCAATTAGTCATCTTGATAGATAAAGTTGAGTGAGCAGATTGATGATGTCAGCATTCACACGTATGAAGGTTTCAAGAGCAGCTTGATATATGGATGGATTCCTCTATGAGAGGAGATCATGTGGTCTAATTTTTAGGTCATGAGGTAATATTACATGAAAGATAAAGAAGTTGTGTTTGATATCTTAGAGAGTATATGGCATATATGCATATCAATAAGGACAAAGAAGAGGTTGTGAGGCATTCATAGATGTCTTGGTAAAGTTTTGTTTTGTCATTTGATCATTTGGAAAGAAAAACATGCATATTCTAGGTTAAGAGAAGCCAAACCATCATTACACGTCATGCAAATATAAATTAACCAGCAAGTTTGTACATTTAGTGAAGGTACTCAGAAAGTCAATAGTCATCAAAGGTTTTCATGGAGATGTATATAGTTCCAAGAAGGTATTTTGAAGATTTGGACTCTTGAAGTGTTTTCTAGCTCAAGTTATAAACCTTCAAAGTTTTTCTTATAAATTGTGATGTGTTAGAGATTGTCAAGTGTAATTGCATTGAAATCTAAATTCAATTAGTTAAGATCAAGCTATGATGAATGTTTATTTGGGTGATGAAGATCTACGATGAGCAATTAATCTGACTAGATAAGGATCTAACTGAGTGCATGATCTTTTCATATAGTGATCCAAAAGTGCATATTAAGTTAATATGTCAAAGGATGCTTAAAATACATACAAGGTTACCAAGTAGTGGAAGTTCATTAGAGATTGACTGTAGGGTACGTAGAGGGCATGCGGGACTACCAAGTGGCTTGATCTTGGAAGTGAGGATCTAAGATCAATTGTGAGAGATACAAGGTAAAGACCATGATAATCTCAAGTAGATTGATGGATCACATTTTTTCAAGATATGTGAGGATATGAGATGAATATACGTGTTTTTAGATGATTTTGTATTAACTAGTGACCATTAGCATTTGAATTAGCAAAGGGAAAAACCACTATGTAATATTTTGCTAATATATTTTTATCTACGATGAATTTGAAGGTGATGTAAAAATAAAATTTGAAGAGTAATTCAAGGTGAATCTATATGAGTGATTTATAAGGTTGGTATATTTTTATATTCAAAGATATTAAGCTCTAAATTTGAATATGTGTTTGACCATGTTTTATACGTGACCATTCAAGGATATTTAAGTTGTTCTTGATAGTATTTTGATGTTTCAAGATGAAATATCTATTTTAAAGTGTAATATACTCCATTATTATTATCATATATATGTATTTTTAAGGTTTTAACAATCCATATTTAGTATGAAAGATTGCTTAGAAGTTGACTATATTTGTTAAATACACTAGCAAATTGAGTGACCATGTTATAGGAGTGACTTGAAGGTGTTCTGAGTAGAATTGAAGAAGGAAATGAGTATGGATATGTTATATAAGTATCTAAGGCTTATGATAAATTATTTTATGTCATGATATTCCCATGATCAGATATGGAGAGTCAAAATAGTATAATTGTATTTTGACTGTGTGTGACCAGCCTGAGTGCTCGTTTTAAGAGAGTCATTTTTAGTGCTTATAGCTTGTGTTGAAATATATAAATCACATTGAGGTGTTTAATAGATCATAAATGGTTCACCCATGTTATATAATCATATGGTTATGTGAAATACTTGAGTTTTTGCTTTATAAGTTTGAGACTATGTTTTCTGTGTATGAAGACTTGAAGAACAAAGAGACATAATTGTTAGGATCAAGTATTAAGTTGGTTTTCTAAGTGTCATGGACCCATGAGGGAGTGATCAAGGGTATATTGGAGATATTTTTTATGTGTTTTAATCTTTTTTATAATTTTAAAGTGGCCCAAAGAGTTGAAGTTGTAATGTGTGGATGTGAAGGCCTAATTGTTTTAGGTCTCATTAAGGCCTAATGGAGGATCTACGTCTTAAAGACTATGGATGACCTATGGAGTGGATTTTATCACCCATTTAACATGTATGGATACATAAATTTAAGGTATAACAAGTATGATAAGCATATTGGCTGACCAATATGGGTTATACCAAGAGAGTGGTATAAATACAAGGCATTGTTGGACTATTTGTGTTGGTTGTGGAAGTGTGGATTAAATTGAAAGAGAGAACCTTTGAAAGAGAAGGTAAAAGTCATTGAAGACCAATATAGAGTTAATAAAATTAATCATTCTTATTTGATCAATTTGATGTATGAAGACACATAGGTTATTGGACCTAATGAGCTTAGAAGAGGTAGTTTGAGTGAGTTAGTTCTAGAGGCAACTTGAGAGAGATTGGAGGTGAAGAGTGTAGATAAAGGTAGTCATCATCAGTTGAATACCAAAAATAAGTGTTTAATATTATCTATTCAAGGTATCTGAGTGGGTGCTTTTTTGCCTAAGGGGTTAGTTCATCCCTTTAAGATAAATCTTGATAAAGGTCTAGTTATTGTGGGTGCTTAGCTAGACAAGGGCAGTAGTTCCTTGTGGGATTGGTATCTCACTAAACTAAGGGATGGCTATTCCTTGATTAGATGGTGTTGGTCCAAATGTTATATCTTGTTATTATAATATTATAGTCTATATTTTAGGGTTTAGTGGGTTTTATCCCCCAAGAGGTTTTCCCATATATATCATGTGTTATGTGTTTGATCTTGTTATATCTTCCTTGTTCATTATAATGGTTAATTTGTATACATCATGATTATATGTGTTGAATGTTTAAAATTTAGGAATTGAATTAGATTATATTGCATCACTAATTCACCCCCCCCTCTTAGTGACTATACCTCTAAAAATTGGTATCAGATTAGGACCTTCGGTATAAGTTTAACCACTTGAAGGTAATCTTAGGTACAATGACAAGTTATCAAGGTTTCTATATTAAGAAAGATCTATTGTTCAATGGATTCAATTATGATTTATAGAGTGTAAAAATGAATACCTACATCATGTCCTTAGGGTTTGACACTTGGCAATCTATTTTGGATGGTTATTTTATGCCACCTACTCCTCCAACTAGTGTTGTAGACAACAAGCTGAGTGAGAACAATTTGAAATCTATGAATGCTATCATTTGTGGTCTTTCAGAGGATGATTTCACCAAGGTAATTCATTGTAAGTTTACCGAGGATATTTGGGACAAATTTCAGCTCATCTATGAAGGATATTCATAAGTCAATTTGGCTAAAGTAAAAACCTACCGAAGGCAATTTGAAAGTCTCAAATGAAGGAAGAGGATATTAAAATCTATGAATGCTATCATTTGTGGTCTTTCAAAGGATGATTTCACCAAGGTAATTAATTGTAAGTTTACCAAGGATATTTGGGACAAATTTCAGCTCATCTATGAAGGATATTCAAAAGTCAAGTTGGCTAAAGTAAAAACATACCGAAGGCAATTTGAAAGTCTCAAAAGAAGGAAGAGGATATTATGGATTCTTATCTTACAAAAGTTGATGAGGTAGTGAATATGATCAAAGGCATGAGAGAGGTTATTGAATAAGGCACTGTAGTGCAAAAAGTATTAAGGTCTCTCACTTTCAAATTTGATTCAAAAGTTTCTGCTTTAGAATAAATTCATGATCTCACCAAAATGAAGATGGATGAATTTCATGGCATTATTTTTACCTATGCAATGAGAGTTAATGAGGACAAACCACCAAATAAAGAAGCATCTTTCAATGAAAAAAATAATCTAAAGAATAATTTCTAAGGTAAGAAGGTCAAGGATGATGAGATTTTTGATATTGATGATGATGAACTAATAGATCTATTAACAATAAAACTGAAAATAGGTTTAGGCAAGTTTAAGGGTAAACTTTCCTTCAAATGTTTCAATTGTGGAGAGATAGGTCACTTTTACAACAAGTGTCTTCATAAGCATAATTAAAATGATAATGAAGAACATGAAAAAGATCATGATAATGACAAGAAGAAATTTAGGTCTAATAAGAGAAAGAATAATTTCAAAAGGTATAATGGCTAAAAAGAGTTTTACAAGGAAAAGAGGAGTCTCTACACCAAGGGATATTGTAGCTCATTTAATGAGAATAATGGTAGTGATTCTGAGAATGATCATGAAGATGATGTTCGTGCTGAATATGAAGCTCTCCTCATGGGTAAAGAAGGTAGTTTCTCATATCAAGAAGAATCTACATGGTTTGGAGGTGGTTTAGGTGATATAGATGATGAATAATACAAGTTAAAACTATGAGACTAAGTTGATGAATACCCTTGAAGATTTGAATATTGATAAGAATAAAACCAAGAAGTTGAAGTTTTAAATAAAGGATTATGAGGTGCAATTTAGTGTGTTTGAGGCAAGAATAGATGAAGACTTCAAAGAGTGTAAAAGTTTAGTCAAGCTTCTTAATGATCAGTTAGAGACTGTGAATGCAAACTTGATAGCTAAAGAAGTTGAATGTTCAAGGTATGTAAATTAGATTGGTTCTTTAAGATATTATTTGAAAGACTTCAAGTCAAGTGAATTCATTTGTGAAGTTTGAAAAGGGATCAATTGATCTAGATAACATTCTGAGTAGTCAAAAATATGCAAGTGATAGAACAAGTCTTGGATATATAGAAGAACAAAAGAATACTACTCATGATGACTTGAATACTTTTGTGAACAAGAATAATTAGACTTTGAAGATCAACAATCAATCAAGGAAGACAAATCAAATTAGACAACTAAATGCAATGAGGTATGCGAACTTTAATGGTTACTTCTACACTTGTAATCAATTTTTTCATAAGGATAGAGAGTGTAGAAGACCTTCTAGGAATGAATTTTCTTGGAAATATGAATGGAATTATTAATCAAGTGATGTGAGTCAAAGTGAGTGCTATAGGTGTCATGGCATAAGACACATTGCAATATTTTGTCTTAATAATATAAGATAAGCTGAGTTTCCATCAAGAAGAGTGTTTTGATATAATTTTATAGGAATTGATCACATTGTTAAGTTCTGCAAACAAAGGATGTCAAGTTAGAATAATTCATTTCAGGTTCCTAGAGTGCAAGGTAAAAGGCAAGTTAAAATATGGAAACCAAAAGTGGAAAGTATGTACCATGATTAGTTTATAGGTACAATTGGAATATTTACCATCATAGAAGATGTTACACAAGTTGAAGAATGCCAAGGGTACTCATTATCTACTCATGTTAATAATAAAGAGACAAAGCTCACTAAAGAGACCAAGGTAGTTGAAACTTTTCCTAAGGTATATGTAAATTTAAGTAAACAAGTTGATGTTGTTGAGCAAGTTTCTTATAAATAATATTAGTTGACAATGTCTAGTGTTGATTCTTTGAAATGTGAGACTGATACTTCAAGTGAAAAGGTATGCCAAAAATCCTTATTTTATCTATGTATTGTCAATGCCATCCTAGAAAAAAAGGAAAGTGATAAATAAGATAAACAAGTTTATTTAGTCAAGCAAAAGAAGGAGAATAAGAATCATCAGTTTAAGTTGTCTAAGAAGGAGAGAGAATATGAGGAGTTGTGGGCAACTCTTGGTTTCACATTATTTTTGGACATTGTGGGTTAGGGATGTCTCTCTCTAGGCTTTAAGGGGACACTTGTCAGACAAAATAATCATAGTAGATGCTAGTTGAGCATTGGTTAATGTTACAGGACAATAACTATTTTTTGAAAATGTGCTTGGCTAAGAGGGAGCAATGATTTTTATGAATCTGCTCCAAAGTGTTGTGATGGAATTATTCAAAAGATATATTCAAGGATAATGATCCTAAAGTCAAAGTTTTGGTCAAATCTTTGAAGGATGGTCTAGTTTATCAAAGTGGTGAAAAATGAAGCTATGTGTGCAAGATCTGCATATAAGAAATGAAGATGTCTAGGTGTCTAATCAAGGATGGTGAGTTTTCAAAATATTCTATTGTATATAAAGTTATGTTGATCTTGTTCTAGTGTGCTCAATGTGTGTTCAAGGTTTTTGGTCCTAAAGATAAGTACTTGTCAATTTTTATTGCTTAAATTGATTGATCAAATGTTAAAATATTGAAGACAAGGTTGATATGGAGTATGAAGAGAATGTGTTGTCACATTTTTGATATCATATAGAAGGTCTTAGATTTCTATAGATGTCAAGTTAAGTATGCCATGGAGGTCATAGTGTTCTAAAGATAAAATGTTTTCATAAGAGTTTTGACTGAACTGTGGATAGTGTTGAAGAGTTATTGATAGGCCTCGCTCATTGTGAAGACTTTTTGAAGATGTTATGATCTAGGTGAAGCATAAAGTTAGGGGGAGCTAACTCAGATAGTTTTAAAGGCTTGAAGTGATGTGCATGATGTGAGGGGGAGCATATGTGAGATTTTCTAGTCATAATGAAGATATTAAGAAGTTTGCTACAGATGTAAACTCAATTATGTTGATTTAATGACTTGATCAAACCAAGGTAGGTGATTTTTCAATGTATTAAATCCTCATGCATAAAAAAATGGGGAGATTTGTACATGGTTAGGTCCTAGGATCGAAGGATTATGTTGATTCATCATTGTTGGAAATGGTCTGAAGATGCTCAAAAGGGTGCCTAAGCTCAACTGATTTAAGGAGAGTCCCTCTTAATATTTTCAAGTTAAGTTCATGTATTTTCTAATGTTCATGGGTCAAAAAATAGTAGTATGTCCCACTTTTTTCAATAAAGAGGCCACATACACTTTCTTCTTCTCCTCAAAATATCTTGAGTTTGGGTCATTGAAATTAATCAACAAATATTTTTTAGACTATATATATAAATATGTAGTGCATATACATTTTTAAAAAATTCTACAAATCATTAAGTATTTTTAATGATTTGTTTTCTAATTTGGTTTTTAATGTTATTCTAATTGGTTAGTGGGACACAGTATTATACTTTGACTCTCATGTATGTTTTATCTTCATAGAAGCTATGTATGATCAAAGAAGAGTGTAGTCATGAAGCATGTTTGAGAAGCACAAGGTAAGAAGAGGTATGTACAATTTTATGGGAAGTCTGTATCATCTCTTAGAGGTGGTGTTATTTTCCTTTTATTAGTCTTTGAAATCTTTTTAGGTCCACAGGATTAGAAGTTGAGCCCACTTTGTCATTATGTCAAAGGAGGAGAAAGTGTTTGAAGAGAGAGACAGAGTCTAAGCATAAGCTTTGTATTGGTGTTGACATCAATGACAAAGGGGTAGATTGTTTGAGGTTTGTCAATGATGTTTCCAAGGTAACCAAGGATGTTGATGAGGTGTCATATGTGCTAGAATGACAATGACAAAGTGTGATTTAATGTTATTACATAGTTATTCAATGTTTGACTTGGATAGGTAGATGGTATATGTTATTAATGGTATGGTTATGTTTCAGAGGCCCTATGGGGTATTTTGAGTACTTGGAGTGCTTGTGGAAATGAAAGTAATTCATTAAAGGAGTCATATGAGTGTCTAAGTTCAATTAGTCATCTTGATAGATAAAGTTGAGTGAGCAGATTGATGACATCAGCATTCACACATGTAAAAGTTTCAAGATCAATTTGATATATAGATGAAATCCCCTATGAGAGGGGATCATGTGGCCCAATTTTTAGGTCATGAGGTACTAGTAAATTAATTGAAAATAAGTTGTGTTTGATAGCTTAGAGAGTATATGGCATATGTGCAGATCAGTAAGGACAAAGAACAGGTTGTGAGGCATCCATAGATGTCTTGGTAAAGTTTTTGTGTGTCATTTGATCATTTTTAAAGAGAAACGTGCATAATCTATAATAAGAGAATCCATACTATAACTTCATGTCATGAAAATATGAATGAACCAATAACTTTGAACATTTAGTGAAGGTACTCAGAAAGGCAATAGTTGTCAAAAAATGTCATGGAGATGTTTTCTATAGTGCCAAGAAGGTACCCTAAAGATCTGGACTTTTGAAGTATTTTCTATCTCAAGTTATGAACCTTCAAATTTTCTCTTGTAGATTATGATGTTCCAGAGACTGTCAATTTTAACTACATTGAAATCTAGGCTCAACTAGTCAAGATAGATCTACAGTGAGCATTTAATTAGGTGATGAAGATCTATAATAAGTAATTAATCTGACTAGATAAGGATATAATGGAGCATGTGATCTTGTCATATAGTGATTCAATGGTGCATATTAAGTTAATATGTCAAATGATGCTTAGAAGGAATGTGGGGCTGCCAAGTAGTGAAAGTTCATTGGAGACTAATTATAAGGTACGTAGAGGGCACGTGGGGTTGTCAAGTGGCTTGATCTTAGAAGTAAGGATCTAAGATCAATAACGAAAGATGCAAGGTAAAGACTAGGATACTCCTAAGGAGATCGATGGAGAATATATATATATATATTTTTTTTGTGAGGACACGAGATGAAGACATGTGTCTATAGATGATTTTGCATTAATCAATGACCATTGGCATTTGAATTAACAAAGAAAAAACTAGTTTGCAGTATTTTGGTAATATCTTTTGATCTAAGATGAATTTAAAGGTGATGTAGAAATAAAAGCTAAATAGGAATTAAAGGCACATCTAAATAAGTGAGTTAAATTTTTTGAATTTCCATATAGTCAAAGATATTAAGATTCAAATTTGACTATGTGTTTTACCATGTTCTATAAGTGACTAGAGAAGGATATTTGATTTGTTCTTGATAGTATTTTATGTTTCAAGATGAAATATATATTGGAGAGTGTTATGTAATCCATGAGAACAATCTATGTGGATTTAAAATGTTTGACCAGTCCATATTCAATGTTAACAATTGCTTAGAAGTTGATTTGTGTTTGTTGAATACACTGATAGATTGAGTGACCATGTTGCAAGAGTGAGTTGAAGGTGTTTTGAGTATAATTGAAGAAGAAAATAAGTATGGGGATGTTTTATAAGTCTCTAAGGTTTATGATAAATTATTGGATTCCATGTTATTCCCCTGATTAGATATGAATATGATAGTGTGTATTAGATTCTAAACATGATTACATCAATAATATTCTACAATAATAGAGCCAAACACAATCAGAAGATTTCAAACACAATAATAATATTTATGCTATATATTTCATATGGGATCATAATACAAATATATAAGATAATATTTCCTATAATAAGGGATTCATAAATCCATACAAACTCTAAACCCACTCTAGTAATCTATCCATACAATAATAATATATTACAAACTATTTTTGTAATATGTGTATAATAAAATCTAATAATAAACACAACTGTAAGTATTACTTTATGGTAATCTAAACCAAATCACCTATTTTATATTTACCTATTCATAAATATACACAATAATAATGTTATTGACTATTAAACTATAACATTCACCCCTTCACCATTATTATTCCTAGTTGCACCCCCTTAATTTGAACACGAGGAGAATATCATCTTGAACTGCATTTAAATTATGACTGTATGATTTTTCTAAGAATCACAAACCTAAAAAAATGGTTTTTCCATGGATAACCAACAATCAATGATGGCTTTTTTCCATGGCTTACCAACAACCAATGATGGTTTATCCTATGACTAACCACCAACCAAGTGGTTTTATTGGTTCACCACAAACCATGTCATACATGCGAGTACATATTTAATTCCCATCATTTTCTAACTTAGAGGGATTACAAAAGGAAATAGAAAAAGGGATTACTTGAATAGGGAATTGCATTTTTTTTCTTATTCAAGCACAGATGATGAAATAGAAACTATTACACTACATTGAAATCCACATAACTGTAAAAAATGCCACTAAATTAGAAGTGGTCTCTTTGTTAGTGGCTTGTGAGAGACTTGAATGGCCTACATGCTCCTATTCTTACATCCTCTAATTGATGAAGTTTCTCAATACAAGTAATCATCTGAATACTATTCTATTTTTTTGGTTGTTCTTCTTCATTCTCTAACTTTTCTTCTTCTTCAACAATTACATTGGCCTCATCCATTTTAATTTTACCACTTATGATATCTTTTACTCTGAATTTAAAAAATGGAGACTTATATCCCTTTTTCTTGCAATAAAATCATTATACTTCCTCTTTGTTCTTTGAAGAACTAGTATACTTCTTTTTTACATAAAGGGAAGCTTCTTCCTCAATGTCTTCTTTTGAGCTTTTCTCCTCAACTAAGAGTGTAGAAATCATATCATCTAGTGATTGGGAAGGCATTTGGCCAATTGTAAAAACTACATTACTATATTTAGGAGGTAAGCTATTTAATAAAATAGATTTTTCATCTTCATCTTCCATTGGATATTTTACTTTTGTAAGTTGTCTTAGGAGAGATCTTAATTCATTAATATGACATGACATTGATTCACTGCCATTCATTCTTAATTTAAATAATTGCAATTTTAGTGTGAATTTAGCCTTCATATCCTTAGCACCAAATGTTTTACTTACAGTTCCTAGATATCTTTAGACTTTTTTTCCAAGTCAACATAATGTAATTTAATGTCTGAGAAAGTAAGTCCAATAATAGATTTTTCTTTGTCATCCCTAGTTTGTCATACTAACAAATTATCAGCATCTGTTGGTTCAATTTATTTTCCACTCACAATCTCTTAGAGATTCTTGTTCATTAATTGCATTTTTATTTTTACTTTCCATGTGTGAAAATTTGAACCAATAAATTTGTCTAATGGAATATCCATTATAGATGTCAAACTCAGTCAAAAATGCATCCTTACAATAACACTCAACTTTTAATATATCTTATCTAAAAAATACTATGCACCCTATAAATACTGAAGAGAATTTGGTAGCTTATCATAAGGGCTCTTCATTGATCCAGGTGGTCGAAATAGCTTGAAAGAATCATAGCTTTCCCAAACACTTCTTTATGGTGAATCTGACTATACCTTAGAGCTCCAATATCAAAATACCATGAAATAAATTTATAGATTTGTGGTCTGTATGTCATGTGGATAGATATTTTTGGCACTGGAAGATTTGTAGTGCTTGACAGGGCTGTGTGTGGTGATGAAAAACTTTATCTATTTATTTTTTAGACCATGCACCAAGAGTATGGTAGAGACATGATAGATGTAAAATATGTGGATGTTAGAAGGATAATGTGAATCAAGTTCAAGCTCGTAATATGATAGATGAGAAGTATTTTTAGCATAAAATTTTATGTTACAAAATCAAATGATGACCTGCTCCTACCAGCATTGAACTCCAAAGGTGTGGCTCAATGGTGAGTTATTCGCATGACTTTGAGAGTGCATAAAGATCATCAAGATTATTATGCTAAGCTTCCCTTAAATTAGTCATGCTTCTATCACACTTTGACTTAATGACATAGTATTATAACCTAAGCTACATGATGTATAAAGAATAATATTGATCAACAGATTCCTCTATAGACTCTCATTGTTCACATGCACAGGATCATAGATAGATTTGATACCAGATGATAGTGTATATGAGAGTCTCAGCATGATTACATTAATAATATTCTATAATAATATAAATGAACATAGTTAGAAGATTTCAAACACAATAATAATATTTTTTTTGTATATTTTGTATGGGATTACAATACAAATATATAAGATAATATTTCCTATAATAAGAGATTCCCAAATCCCTAAAAATTATCAACCCCCTCTAATAATGTACCTTTACAACAATAATATATTACAAAATATTTTTTTAATATATTTATAATAAAATATAATAGCAAACATAACCATAAGTATTACTTTACGATAATCTAAACTAACTCACATATTTTATATTTACCTCTTGGTTTATATTAGTGTGACCAATCTAAGTGGTCATTTTGGGAGAGTTGTTTTTAGTGCTTAGATCTTGTGTTGAAGTGTCTAAATGACATGGAGGTTTTTTAGAGGTCTTGAAGGGTTCACCCATGTGATCTAATCATATGGATATGTGAAATACTTGAGTGTTTTCTTTAGAAGTTTGAGACTATGTTTTCTATGTATGAAGACCTGTGGAGCAAGGAGACCTAATTGGTAGGTTTAAGTATTGAGTTGGTTTTCCATATAGAATGGACCCATGAGGGAATCATAAAGGGTCTTTTTATATATGTTTGATGTTTTTTAATCCTTGGTCGAAGCTGAAAGTAGCCCAAGGAATTGAAGTTGTAACGTGTGAATGTGAAGGCCTAATTATTTTAGGTCTCATTAAGGACTATGGCCAACCTATGAAGTGGAGTGTCTCACTCATTTAATGTTTGTGGAGACATATTTTTATTATATAATAAGTATAGTAAGCATCTTGGCTGACCAAGATGGGTTATACCAAGAGAGTGGTATAAATACAAGGCATTGTTGGCCTATTTGTGTTGGTTGTGGAAGTGTGGATTAAAGCGAAGGAGAGAACCTTTGAAAGAGAAGATATAGGTGATTAAAGATTAAAAAAGAGTGAAAAGTATCAATCATAATTTTTTTATTAACTTGATCTAGGAGGACACACAAGTCATTAGATCTAATGAGCCTAGAAGAGACAGTTTGAGTGAGTTAGTCCTAGAGTCAGCTTGAGAGAGATTAGAGGTGAAGAGTGCAAAAAAAGATGGTCATCATCAGTTAAAGATTAAAAAAAAGTGTTTAAGATTATTTTTTCAAGGTATCTGAGTGTGTACTTAATTTTCTAGGGGGTTAGTTCCTCCTTTCAAGATAAAGCTTGTAAAAGGTCTAGTTGTTGTGGGTGCTCAACTAGATAGGGGCAATAGTTCCTTATGGGATTGGTGTCTCACTAAACTAAGGGATGGGTTTTATTTGATCAGTTGGTGTTAGCATAAATTTTGGATCTTTTTATTATATTATTTTAATCCATTTTGTATGTTTCATTTAGTTTTATCTCGCAAAAGGGTTTCTCACATATATCATGTGTTATGTGCTAGATCTTGTTATATCTTCCTTGTTCATTGCAATGGTTAATTTTTATGCATCATGATTGTATGTGTTGAATGTTTAAGAGTTTGGAATTTAATTATATTATATTTCATCATTGATTTACCCCCCCTCTTAGTGATTGTACCTCTAACATGCCCTAGCTCAAGATATAACTCTGAGATGATAATATTGTCATATACATATATAGATTGAGTTTTTAGAACTCCAAATGTATATACATATGTGTAGTAAGCTCAAAATAAATATATCTATATAATTAGATGGAATTTACCTATTGAGTATATACTTATCTGTGTGTGTGTGTGTGTGTGTGTGTGTGTGTGTGTGTGTGTGTGTGTGTGTGTGTGTGTGTGTGTGTGTGTGTGTAGAATGTAGGTCATGAGTATTTGAAATAAATATGTCTGAGTCAAAAATACTTTGGATGGGTTAAAGGGATTTATGTATCTGTCAATCCATTTGGTATAAATATAATGACTTCTTCAAGATTAGATTGAATACCTATGTGGACTATGTGTTGAAGTCATTTTGAAATAGTGAATATATACATCTATATATGTTGATTGCATGTGTTTAAGTCATTTTGACATAGTGAATGTGTGTGTGTGTGTATCAATTGTATCCTACCAATTGACATATAATATACTATAGGGATTGAGTATATGTATATACACAAAACTATAAATATAAATTGAATGAATTAAATTATATGATTGTGTTTTGAACTCTATGTGTGTGTGTGTGTGTGTGTGTATAAATCACACATAATCATGAATTTTGTATATAGGATTGAACTTTCATCTTATGTCTGAAAACATTGTGAACATATACCTAAATAGACTATGCATATTTGTTTATAAACTATGAGTATAAACATAAATAAACAAAGGATATATGGACTGTGTGTTATTTGACATTTAAATAGGGGAGATTTATATATAGTGTATTTGATTTCTATAACAGTGAACTTATGAGTTCGAATGAGTCAAAGCTGGAATGGATAATTGTGAGTAATTGGCTTAATTAAAAAACATAAAACACTATGTCAAGTGTTGTTGATTTTATTTTAGATAAAGTTTGATATTTTTGATTTAATAAAAACACCGAAAGAGTATAAACTTATATTTTTAAAACAAAGGTAGAGCTTAGGGTTATTTGAATTATTATCCTTAGTTCTCAACAACTCAGATTGTAGTATACATAGTCAAAGGAAATAAATTGGGAAAAAAGTAGGGCAATTGATTTAGATATGAATCTGAGACTAATTGAAATTATAAGTGAAATAAAGGTTATAGAAATTTGAGACCCTATTTGATTCTTGAAGCCTTTCTCATGAAAAGTTATTAATTGGTTAAATCTTATAATCTCTAAAAAAAATAATGAAAAACACTGTTAGTGGATTAGAATAGTAATTATGTATTTAATCATATATTATGGGGTATATATTATGCACAATATATATATATATATATGAAAACTTAATTTCTCATATACATATATAGCTTATATTTATATAATGGGATGCGTGTCTATAATTATAGCTTGTGACTAGTAAATTAAGTCATAAAATATTGAAGGACAGGGAATTATAATTATATGCATAAAGCCTCTTAAAATAATATTAATTTTCATAAATGAAAGAATATGTGGTTGTTTATGCGTTATTTGATCTTTTAATTATTTATGACTGTTGTTTGTAAATGAGTAAGATGAACAATATACTATGATATTATTAATGATAATACAATTAAATTTACTTGAAGATTTTAGAAATGCAGTCCAAGTATATATTTACACGTGTGGTAATTAAGCTTACTTGTTATATTTATTATTTATGTGTTAGATAATATAGTAGAGATTCATTTATACTTTGAAAGACTAAATGTATGTAATGTGATTATTCATGTATTTAACTTAAATTATACTCGTTAGTAGGAAATAATCAGTATGAATCTATTGATTACATTAATTTTAACCAAATCTTACATTGTTGGTACTAACTAAGTAGTGAGATGGACTTCACTAGCTTACTTAGTATCACCAATACCAAATGAATAAAATCCGATTAAGTGGTGTGTATGAATTTAATTGATCATAGATAGATATTATAATTTCATATGTATGATTTACATGTTTATGTGATATCATATTAGAATGTATTTTCTTTGTAGTACACATCATGTATTATAAATCTTACAACACACATGTACTAGAATGTCTCTTTAGATTCCTACACTGTCACTATCTACCCATCTGTGAGGGTCATTCCTTGTTTGGGGGATTGTGTGGGGGATCGATGGTCCATGGTTGGTGTGAAAAAGTGTTCGAATGATGCTTTCTCTCCTCACTACAGTACTTATTGGAGACTACACTTGAGATTATGATAGATACTGGAGTTCATGAGACTCATTTTCTATAAAGCATTGTATCTATTATTGTATTTAATAATGAAATATTATGCTTGATAGATATTATAATTAATTGTTCATTTACATTGATAGCAGTGGTTGTATTATTATACCGATCATGACTAAATTTAATGTAATTACTTTCCATATGCAATTATGTTTTATTTCATGTGATGTTAGTGATCAATAACTGTTAAATATTACGTTTTTACTTTATGTTTAACATACTTAGTATGCTTAGATCAATAATTATATTATCATGATTCAATCTAATGAAATAATATGTGGAATGTGTGTGTGTGTGTGTGTGTGTGTGTGTGTGTGTGTGTGTGTGTGTGTGTGATTCTAGTAAATCCATATGGGGATGTTACAAGAAATATGTAGTCTATATATAGATTATACCTGGGTGGTATAAACTGTACTTACTATGCTTATCATTATGTGATAAATCATATAGTGGAGATTCATTCATACATTTGATGGACTAAATATATGCATTTTTATTATTCTTGTATTATCCATGTCTTATGCTTACTAGTAGAAAGTAATTTATATGAATCTATTTTTTATATTCATGTTAACCAAATCTCGTATTGTTAGTACTAAGCAAGTAGTAAGATGGACTTCACTAGTTTACTAGTATCAGTAATACCAAATGAATTTAATCTGACAAATAGTGCGTATGAAATTAACTGATCCTAAAGATCAATAACTATTAAAAAATTTGACCAAAGTAATGTTTAGTTAAATATTATCATTTCATATGAGTTAAAGCATAAAAGTGAATCCCACTTGATGGCCAAGTAAATCCAAACCAAAATGGGATTTGAAAAAACCCATTTTGTTCAAAGGGGGTTCACTCAAACCCCTTCCTTCGAGCCCCCACATGTACTTTTTGAAGGGGGTTCAAACAAACCCCCTTCAAATGAAGGGGTCAAAGGTTTACTTTATGTTTGATTAAATTAAATAAACTACGCAATGAAATAATTTATTTACAGACGGTTCAAATGACCCCCTTTATTAGAACCCCATGTGACATCAAATCCTCACCCATTGAAGTGGAAAACTACTATTAACTTAAAATTGTCACTTCAGATGCTACGCATTAGGATGAAAAAATAAAATAAATATATGTGGATCTTACATATAAATAGGTATTTTTATAATATTTCTAGTAATATGATTTTTTATAAATTTTAATAATATTTAATATTTAGTTTTATTTATTTAGTAAAATATATTTATTTGTAAAATGAAGTACCATATGTTTGAGGCACTGGAAAAAATAAGAGACTATGGCCAATTTTTTTTGAAAAATATCAATATACTCAATTTTAATGTCCTTGTTCCAACGGTGAAAAAATTACTCTATTTTGGCATACATATAAAAAAATATTGTGAAGAGAAGTTATAAGCATTGATATTCCCTACCTTGATCCTTATAAAATTAATTAAAAAAAAAAATTATAAAAAATAGTCTCGCGCTATGTCTATATTTTTAAAACCTCTTTGCAAAAAATATTGATAAAATATAATGTTTTGAGAAAATTATGAGGAGAAATCAAGTACTCAATAAAAAAAATTGTACATGAAACATATACACTATGTATTTAGGTACTATATAATCTTTTTTTTTTTTAATAATAATTGTAATCTACACTTAAAATGAAACATTTCATTAGTTTACATTATTTTCACATTTTATACGGTTAAGTCACTATTGTCTATACAAATTGAGAAATATTCACATTTTTATTTTTTGTTGTCCCTTTTGTACTAAAAAGTAGGACATAGTATTATGATTTAACCCATTTTACATTTTTATGTGATATCATGTTAAAACACATTTCTTTATGATATACTTCATGTTCTTAAAAATCATACATCACATGGTACTAGTTTATCTCTTTGGATACTCGCATCGTCACTATCTACTCATTTGTGAAGGGAGAGTCATTTCTTAATATTAGATTGTATGAGAGATCGATGGTCTATGGTTGGTGTAAAAAATTACTCGAATGATGTTCTTCCTCCTCATAATATTACTTAGATACTACACTTGAAAATACTATAGATATTAGAGTTTGAGAACTCTTATTTAGTGGAGTCTTGTATCTTGTATTTTGTATTATAATTATTATTATTGAAATATTACCTCTGATGAGATGTAATTATTTACTTATTAAACATTGACAATAGTGGTTGAATAGTTGTATCAACCATGGCTAAAAATATCCAATTACTTTTTATATTCAATTGTGTTGTGTTTCATCTAATGATAGTGATCAGTGATGGTTAGATGTCACATAACTAATTTACAGTTAACATATTTGGTGTGTTTTATCTGGATCACTAATTAGATTCTCATGGTGAAATCTAATAAAAAAAATATGTTGATTAATTTTTTTAAAAAAACATATTTTTCTAAGTAGATCCCAGTGGGGATGTTACATGTGGTATTAGAGCTAAATCTTGAACTATAGGACTTAATGATTCCACTAATATTTTTATATCCTTATGCTTACTATAAAAGAGAATGGTGGAAGCTAAAGTATCCAGAGAGGGTCCTTCAAATGTCAATGATGGCAACCCTCCATTTGATCTAATTGATTTATTGTTAAGCAAGCAGCAAAGTTAGATCAGATTTTCATAGCTATGAATGAGACCAGGGACTAAATTTAAGCCTTCAAAAAGGAATTTTATGTCTATGAATAAGAGAAATAGGATGTGCCTGAAGAGCATCCTACTAAGGAGGAAAACCCTCAAGATGTGAGAGCTTAGGTAGCTATGAAATTGGATAGAGATATGAAAAAAGTGAACCCACCTAAATTAGATGAAACTATTTTAGGTGATGGAACTAAAACATGGTTGACATAAATAGAGAAGTGTTTCAATATTCAAAACTACTCAAAGGTCACTAAATTAGTTTAGGGATCTTACCAATTGGCTGGTGAAGCAACTACATGGTGGAGCAACAAGAAGTTAGAAATAAATCTCAACTTGACCATCACTACTTAGAAGTAGTTTGTGACATTATTTAAATCATGGTGACTTTCATAGTTATACTTTGACCAGAAGCTTAAAGATTTATATAATCTAAAGTCAAGTTTGACAAGTATTTAGTTGAAGCCAAGATTAGGTTACCTAGATTCATAATAGTAGTGGATATTTATGTAGCACCATTAGGGTCATATGATGGATCCTAGGGGTCAATTGGCTTGCAAAGCATAAATCTAAGGTTTACTACTATCTAAAGAAGGTTAAGTGTCTGAATGATTTTCAAAATTAGATACAAATTTAGGGTGAGAAGAGAGAGTTGAGGCTTAGGTATATTTATCTAATGCAACACAAGAAGGATCAAGAAAAAGGATGCCAAGCATTTATCATCAAGATAAATGAGATAGAGGAATCTAAAGAACCATCCCTTGAATATTATCTATTCATTAAGAATTTTCATGATGTGTTTCCATAGGAATTAATATGATTATCTCCTAATTGAGAATTTGATTTATCTATCGATATCATACCTAGATTAGAACCACAGTTTAGAGCACCATACAGGAAGACAACCACTGAATTGATTAAATTAAAGGCTCAACTCAAGTAATTATTGTCAAAGGGGTTGATTAGGAAAGTGTGTCACCATGGGGTGGACCAATTATCTTTATCAATAAGAAAGATGACACTCTTTGATTTTTCATAGATTATAAAATGTTGAATAAGAAAACTATCAAAAATAGGTATCTGTTACTTTGTATAGATGATATTTTCAAATTAGATACAAGGGAAAATGGTCTTTTATAAGATTAATCTTAGAATAGGGGTACCATTAGCTGAGGATAAGAGATGGAGATATTCCAAAGACAACATTTAGAACTTAATATGGGCATTATGAGTTCATAGTGTTACCATTTGGGTTGACAAATTTTATAGTAGCATTCATGAATCTCATGAACAATGTGTTCAGAGATTATTTAGATCATTTTGTTTTGGTCTTTTTTGATGACATTCTTATATATCTTAATAATGAAGATGAACATATTCAACATCTGAAACTAGTTATGCAATCATTGGAGAAGCACAAATTATATGGCATATTGTCTAAGTGCACATTTTTATAAAAAAAAGTGTCGTATCTAAGATATATTAATTTTTTAGATAGTATTTTAGTAGATCTAGCAAAGATAAGAGCAATCATGGAATGACCAGTACTAAAGAATGTGCATGAGGTAAGGAGTTTCATGAGATTGACAGGCTATTATAAGAAGTTCATTCCAAAATTTTCTAAGATAGCTAATCTAATTACCTTTCTACAACATAAGAAATAAAGTTTTATTTAGTTATAAAAGTGTTAAGTAGCTTTTTAGGAATTGAAAAGGAGACTTACTTCACCACCAATACTAAGAGTTCCTAATTCCAATGGTCAATTTTTAGTGATCATAGATGCTTCTAGGGATGAATTATGAGGAGTCATTATGCAGGATGGTATAGTGGTAGCCTCTGAATCAAGGAAGTTGAAGCCTTATGAGGTGAAATATGCCTTTCATGACCTAGAACTTGTAGCAATTATGTATGGCTTGTAAGTTTGGAAGCATTGTTTGTTAAGAAAAATATTTGAGATTAACACTGATAACTTGGGAGTCAAGTATATCTTCACCCAATCAAATCTGAATGCTCATCAGAGACACCAATTAGAGTTCTTATATGACTATGATTTCAATATCAACTATATCAAAGGCAAGAAAAATAAAGTAGCTAATGTCCTAAGTTGTAGAAGGTACATAGCAACCATGGTTACTATCGACAGTACTTTTAGGGATCAAGTGAACAAATTCTCACTAAGAGATGAATTTTATGACCAAGTCAAGAAATCATTATCTATGAATGCTAAGAATCCTAGGTATAAAGGATTCAAATTAGAGAATGATGGTCTTTTATGATATAATAGAAGGATGTATGTGCTAGATTGAGAGAATCTAAGGAGCATAGTGATAAAAAAATTACACAATTCCCCATATTTAGACATCTAAGAGTAAGCAAGTTTATGGTAGAGCTTAGACCACTTTATTTTTAGAAAGGAATTAAGAAAGATGTAGTGAAATTTATGTCATGTTGTCTACAATGTCAAAAAGTAAATGTTAAATATGTACATCTAGCTAGATTGTTATATCCACATGATATACCAGAATGGAAGTGGCAAGTTGTTAGTATGGACTTTTTCCAAGGTTTACCATTGTCATGAAATAAGAATGATATGATCTTATTTATAGTTGATAAGCTAACTAAGGTGGATCATTTTATACTATAAAATTTGATAAATGATGCACCTACTCTTGTGAAGAGGTTTGTAAAGGAAATGTATTGGTTGCATAGATTTTTTAAGAAAATCATTTTGGATCATGATTTGAAGATGACTTCTAGCTTTTTGATAACTCTAAATTCATCTTTAGGTATGCGACTAAATTTTAGCACTGCATATTACCTAGAGACTGATGGTCAAATTGAGTGAGTGAATCAGGTTTTAGAGGATCTGCTTCATATGTATTACATGGATTATAAATATAAGAGGGAAGATTTATTTATTTTTGGTTGAGTTTACTTATAATAACTCATACCAATCAGCTTTGAAGATGAAACCATTTGAAGCATTGTATAAAATAAGGTGCATGACACCAATCAGTTAGGATAGGTTGAAAGACCTTGTAGTTTTTGGACCTAAGATGCTTTCAAAAATGGAAGATCAAGTCAGATCAATCAGGTAGATATTAATTGAGGTCAATGATAGGAAGAAGAGTTATGTTGATATGAAGAGAACAGACAAGAAATTTTTGGTAGGTGATAAAGTGTTCTTACAGATTAAGTCATAGAAGAGATTGATTAAATTCAGAAAGTTAATAAAACTTTCACGGAGATATGTGGGACCCTTAGAGGTTTTAAAAGTGGTTAATCTTGTAGTTTATAGGATTACATTAACACCATCCCTTGCTCTATTACATAATATCTTCCATGTTTCTTATCTTAAAAAGTATAAAGTTGATCCTTAACATGTATTGGATTATAATGCTTTACAGGTTTTGGAACTCGAGGTGGTCATGGTAGAACTAATTAGAGTAATTGACACTCGTAAACTTCATTTATGTAATAGAGAGATTTCATAGTATAATGTCTTGTGGGACTAATACTCTGAGGATAGTGCTACTTGGAAGGACTAAAATGAGTTCTATAGGTGATTTTCATATTCATTTTCTTGATTTGATGCTTCATACTATGTTATTTTTTTGTTGAATAATATTTTTAATTCAGAACTAATATTTGAATAAATACGTATCATTAGGATGATGACCAGCTTTAAGGGGGAAGGATGTTACATCATGATTCTTCACTAAGCAAATTTACTTGAATATCTATGGATTTTTATGGTTGATAATTTTATTTAATTATTATTAACTAAGTTAAAAGTCATATGTTATTATGAGACAGTTGTATGTTACATTAGTTTCATGATTAAATTTCTATGAGTTTAGTTGTATTGTATATTCTTTACATTGTGATCATGTTGATTTGCTATTTCAGTAATATATATATATATATATATATATATATATATATCATGATATTATGGACTATCTTTTTATCATGATTTTGATACTGGAGAGATTCATCTTTCAAAGCATGATAAAGGGAGAAAATCATCGAAGAGGGTGGCATAGATGGAGGTGTTAGGGGATGATAGAGAAATGGCTAGAACCATGCACATACCATGTTAATGGCACTCATTATATACATAATTTGAATAGTTAAAGTTAGTATGTTTTTTATGTTGTTTATATCTAGATAATCGTTTATGCATGATTAGTTGTGTGTTATTTCAGTTTAATTTTTATGTGAAATTAATTTTATGTGATTGTGTTGAGGTAATATATGTTTATGTCATGATAATTAATGTTTTTGAGAGAACATAAATTTATGTGAATAAGTATCTGGTTCTATCATATGTAGACTAACCCTCATGACTTTGGAATGTTTTAGAACATTATCTCGTTATCTATATGATATTCAAGAATATCATTATATGGTTTAAATGTCTTAACATCTATATAAAGATAAGAGAAGAAAATAAATAACCTGTATAATGTAATAATAATAATGATTATGTTGTTAAATTTGGATTTGAATAATAATATGTGATTTACCATTTTTTATTTAAAAAAATATTATTGACTTTATATTTGTGAAGTCATTATGATTTTTTATTTATATTAAGACATATTATTATTAAGTTATTTGAAAAATATAAAAAAAGAAAAAATGGGAGAAAACATAAAACAAAATAAAATAAATAAAACAAAAATTTAAAAAGGATTTGGAGGTGAACTAGAAGAAAATAGTGATAGTAAAGAGTACGATGAAGCTTTAAAAAAAAAAGAAAAGTAATTTAATAAAAAAAAAGAAGTTGGTGAGTTATAAGTTTTTTATAAAAATATAAGAAAAAAAAAGGAAGAAGCACAGGCAAGATAAGAAGGAATTAGAAAAAGAAGAGTGGAGCAAGTGGTAGAGGATAAGAGTTGAGCAAGTGGAGAGAAAGAGAGCAGGCCGAAGTGCAAAAGAAAGGAAAGAATAAAATTTGATCGAGCCATCTCAAGATCTTACTAGGTAGGCACTATTGTTTAGTTCTATGAAATCCAAAAAAAATTATGTGTAGACATATGAATGGACTATGTAATTTTATAAGTGTATCACCTATAAGTATTTTTGTTTTATAACTAAGACATTATGCAAATGAACAGACTATGTATACAATTAACATTTGAATAATGAATATATTTATAAGTGGACTGAGTGAAGTTGATTCATGGATTTATGGTATGATTATATGTAGCAAAGCAATATAGATTTATAGTGAACTAAGTACAATATTGATATTATACAATGAACTATATATAAAATGTATAGTGAATCAATGTAGAAGTATACGAACTACATGAGTATATAAAATGATGTATAAATATATAAAAAGGTATATCCAAAATAGTGATGTAGCGTAAACTATATAATTATAAATAGTGGAATATATATATATATATATATATATATATATATATATATATATATATATATATATATATATATATATATATATATATATATATGAATAACGATATATGCACAAGTACGGACAACGATACATATGTCTAAAAATAATAATGGATGTATAAATTATGTATTCATATACATATATATATAATGAATTTATACCGTAGGTATGGTGCACTCTTGTTCCATAAACCATGGAATGAATATAATTATGGACAATCTTAAAATTAAAACAATTGAGTAATTATCTAAACAAGAAACCAATTGATTGTGCATATTCACATTGTATTATTTTCCTCCTCTAAATCATCAATACAAAGGGATTTTGGGTTATGAATTAAGCTGGTTATGAGTCTTTCTAGTGTCAAGAAAACTATATAATAAGTCCAAAAATATTTACATATAGATATGAATGAAATTGTTATGTTGATAGTATACCCAATGATGTCATATCTACAAGAAGCACTAGAAAGTAGATTCATAGTCTAAAAATTATGGGAAGTTGATGATAACAGACTTTTGTGGCCAAGCTCAATGATTTAATTCAAGTAGTGGTTGGTAATATTATTGTGGGGCCTAATGTAGAGCTAATCAACTCACTTCCAAAGTTGGATATTATCTCCACATTTAGCATGGGTTTGGACAAAGTGGATTTGACCAAATGCAAGGGGAAAAGATAGCGGTCACAACTACTCTTGATGTTCTGATAGACAATGTTGTTGATTTGGCCTTAAATTTGATTCTTTCCACACTCTGACAAATTGTGGAGTAGATCGATTTGTGAGACAAGGTTTATGGTCCAAAGGACAATACAAGCTCACTATAAAGGGCGAGCTTTCATTATTGCATACACATTGGGTAAAATCTTGTCTATAAGTCATTTTATATACTTTCAGTCATTTTTGACTTCTCATAAAGTGTCAAAAACAAATACAAAGGCATAAGATGTGGTTTCAAATACTATATAAAACAACTTAGCCAACTATGAATAAGGATTAACATTGAATATGATGCTTACCATAATTAACTTGAGGCATGTATGCCCATAAAAAGATGTCAAAAGTATTCTTATCTAAATCTATTTTCATTGTAGACACGGAGAATAAGTTATTATCACACCACATCGAACTAGCTTCATTCCACAAACTAAGAAACATCATTGTCAAAATATAGAAATGATTATGCAAGCAGTCAATGTTTTCCATGCTATGTAAATGATTTAAATCTATAACAAATTTTCCATAATCTACCATGACATTACCATCAACATATGATTGCAATAAAATTATAACTTTATGAATGTAGTTTACCAAAAAAATATAACAAATTATTTAAATGAAAGATTATGTTTCGTGAAAATTATGACTTTATATATTATGACTAGTTATTGAAATTGAGTAGTGTGTACATAAAATGATGGACAATAGTATTATGGCTTGACATGAAATACACACACACACACACACACACACACACACACACACACACACACACATGCAGTTTATATATAGATTATACTTGAATGGTATAAAATGTACTTGTTATACATATTATTATGTGATAAAATATATAATAGAGATTCATTCATATGTTTGATAGACTAAATATATGTGTTTTGATTATTCTTATGTTTAGCTTGTTTTTGCCTACTAGTAAGAAGTAATCAATATGAATCTATTGTTTATATTCATGTTAACTAAATCTCATATTGTTGGTACTAAGTAAGTAGTGAGATAGACTTCACTAGCTTACTAACATCATCAATGCCAAATGAAAGTAATATGATCAAGTGGTGTGTATAAAATTGATTGATCTTATAGATCAATAACTATTAAAAAATTTAGATAAAATAATGTTTAGTTAAACATTGTCATTTTATATGTATGATTTACATGTTTGTATGATATCATGTTAGACCATATTTATTTAAGATACACTTCATGTTCTTCAAAATCATACTATGCTCAAGTACTAGCTTATCTCTCTAGATTCCCACAGCGTCACTATCTACTCATTCATGAAAGGAGGGTCATTCCCTGATGGGGAATTGTGCAAGGGATCAATGGTCCATGATTGATGTGAAAAATCACTCAGATGATGCTTTCTTCTCCATAGTAGTACTTACTTGGAGACTATATTTGAGTTATCATAGATATTGGAATTTAGGAACTCTTGTTCCATGAAGCCTTGTATCTTGTATTTTATATTATAATTATTATTATTGAAACATTGCCTCTAATGAGATGTAATTATTTACTTTTGAACATTGATAGAAGTGGTTGTATAATTATACCAACTATGGTTAGAAATATGTAATTACTTTCTATATTCAGTTGTATTGTATTTCATCTTATGATAGTGATTACTGACAGTTAGATGTCACATGCTTATTTTATAGTTAACATACTTAGTGTGTTTTATATGGATCACTAATTAGATTCTTGTGGTGAGATCTAATGAAAAAAATGTTGATTAAATTTAAAAAAAAAATACATTTTTCTAAATAGATCCCAGTGGGAATGTTACAAAGCTAGTCATGTCGAGTATGAAGTTCATGTTTTTTATGATAATATATAACAATTAGATAACACATGTGAATTCAGCATCACTATAACTTTATCAAATAATAAATTGAAAATTTATTAAAAAATGTATACTTTGAGTTTATTAAATATCTAAAAATTTATTCGGCAAATCAGTCAAGGATTGACATGGCAAGGAGATATGTGGATGCTGCATGGAAAAGATGTTGAGCATTTTAGAGATCGTTAAAATAGAGAATTAGAGATGGTCAAATAGGATGGTCTAGATGAGGAAAAGTAAAAAAATATAACATACTTTGAACATGAGAAGGAAGATGTGATACAGAAAGTATATAGTAAAGTGGGTCAAGGCTACTAATTATAAAAAAAGAAAAACTCAAATAAAACTATGTTAAATCCCCTCAATATTATTTGAGAATAAAACCAAAAGTAAAATCCCTAAAATTTGTTGAAAAATAAAAACCAAAATAATTTGTATTATAGAATAAAATTACACAAGACACATGAATGTATTAAATTACACACTATGAATTTATTAAAGAACACATTATAAATTTATTAAATATCTAAAATGTGTTGATAGTTGAAGATGGTCAAATAGAATAGAACAATATAGAAATGGGAAAAATTAAAAAATAAAATATAATCAAATAAGAGAAGAGAAGAGTATACAATATATTGGGTCAATTTTTTACTCAATTAAAACTACTAAATAAAATAAAATAAAAAACCAAATATAACCCAAAATAAAATCTTACAAAATTATTCAATTAAAACTACTAAATAAAATAAAATAAAAAACCAAATATAACCCAAAATAAAATCTTACAAAATTATTCAAGAATAAAATTGAGAATAAATACACTTAAAATTGTATAACAATATGACCCAAAATAATTTACATTATATAAAACACCTCAACTTATTAAATAACACACTGTTTTTTTTTTAACACATTATGAATTTATTAAATATCTAAAACTTTCTTTAGATTTGAATTAAAGGTAAAATAATACATAATATATTAGGGACAAAAGTAATAAATAGAAGATACTTCACATAGAAAAATGAAAAAAAAAAACTTAATGTAAAAAACATATAATAAAATGGGTCAAAATCTTAGTTTGATTAAAGTTATACCTTTGTTCTAAAATAAAACTTATAATTTAAAAAAAAATTAATTTTTTTTTAATCAAAATAATTTATAAATAATAAAACATAAAAACCTAAAATTTTCACATACCTGCAAATAATTAAATAATACCAACATCATAGTTGATATGAACAATAAAAACACAAAAATTTGAAGCGTTTTCCCTTACCTCACATGAAACTTATTAAACACACAAAAAACGAAAAAAAAAATACAGATTCTTCCGGTACTTTGAATGATTTGAAATTTTAATCATGAAAATACTTGACCACAACTAAGCTGATGTTAGAGTCATGAGGGTTCTCCCCAACTAATTTTTGCTACGACATCCGAGTGTGGTTTTGATTTAAACGGGAAAGAAAGAAAAGGAATTTTAAAAAAAAAAAAAAAAAAAAAGTTGGTGTTTTTTTAGCGCTACATTTTTGGCATGGAGGTTAGAGTTTTTGAGGAAAAAAATTGAGGCTTTTAAGTGCAAAAGAAGAATGCGTCCCAAACAAAACCAAGACGACAGAAATGGTAAGGAAAAATGCCACAAAAACCATTTTAAGATTGAAATTTGAAATGTACCCTGCGTCGCCATCAATAATGAAATGAGAAATGTACGCCAAGGATAAAATTGATATTTTTATGGCACCCAAAAGTAAAGATATTGATGTTAGTCACCTAATGAATTGGACTCCAACTCGGTTTGAGATTGATGGGGCAAGCAAAGATATTCAATATTTTAGAGTTCGAAAAAAATAGTTAAAAGATGGTCAAATAAAATGGTTTATAATTTTATAAATTTAAGGTGTTAAAGATTATTATATATTTTTTTTTTTTTAGTATTTGGAAGTTATTTTTCAAGATTATTATAATGAAAGATATTTTATATTTTATGATATTATAAGAATTATTTGAATAAATATTTTTTTACTTATAAAAATTTTAATTTATTTATTTTAAAATTTAACATTTGAATATTATAAAAAGTATTATTTTAAATATTTTCATAGAATATTTTATTTATATCAATATAATAATTACAAGCTTATTTCAAAAATGACAAATATAAACATATTTATTTACTCATTAAGATAATAATTTAATATTTCACCAAAAATATATTGTCAATTTAATATGTCACATGCTATATTTTTACACAAATTATCATTTAATATATTTTTTTATTATTAATTTTTGAACAATATATTACAATTGAGCAGAAGATTTATTATACTTTTATTATTATACTATACTACCAATTAATTTATATATTATATTTTACCACAAATAAATTTATATTTTGCTTAATATATATTCTCAAATGGTCTTCTCACATTTAAATATTATGTTCTTATCATTATCATTATATTACATTTCTTTACCATATAATATAGAGTAAGAAATATTTTATATAAAGTACATATTATTTCAATCCAATGTATTACTTATTTAAAATAAATAATTTTAACTCATATGCCATCTCATTTTCTATGCATAATTTCACTATTCATTTGATTTTTCCAATCGTTTCCTTCAAGTTTTAACTAGTTAGTAAATAAAGTTAATGAGTTTTGACCTATTTTAAAAATTACTTATATATATATATATATATATATATATATATATATATTTATTTATTTAATAATTGATTTTATATTTACATTGGAGGGATACATTATTTTGAAGGATGAATTTTATATTTAACATCTAAATCTAATAAATTATATGTGATAATTGTACATGTGTGTGAGAAAAAAAAATGATTTATATGAAAATTAATAGTAATCTAATTAATTAGTATAACTTTTTTAGTTCTTGTCAAAGCAAGGTATTATAAGAATTACTTAAGCAAATAATTTTTTTGTTCTAGTCAATAAAAACTTTTGAAAAGAAAGAATGATTATCTCAATCATTGTAAAATATAGTTATTATTTACATGTATAGTCCAATACATATATAATTTCATCTATTTTATATATGAAGTTAGATTTTCTCTATTTTTTTAGTTTCAAATTAGATGCATGTTACATTCAAATTTAATTTTTAATAAATTAGCAAACTATAAAAACATATAAACATCTTATTACTTCCTTTTAATAACAAGAATAATATAATTTTCACCTCAATCAATAATATTTTGACTCTAACTAATCATAATTAATCTTTGTGTATTATTCAATATTGTGTTGAATTTATATTATAAATTTATATATAAATTTAATTATAAATAATTGTCAATACAAAAACAAAGACTAAACACTACATAATTTTTATTATTAATAAATAAAAATAATTTAATGATTAATGTAGTGCAACTAAATATAATACACAATTCATTAAGTTTATTTTGCATTTAACCTTTGGAACTAAGATATCCTCATTATTCAAGGAGTTCACACATAATACATGTAGATTCTCTAAATAGCTTTATATTTCATTCCTAAAAAGTAAAATATTATTTGTTAAGTTCCTTGCCGAGCACATTAAGGTCTTATTTATTGGTGGTACAATGTCTAAACCTAATTCTTGGAAATGTTTATGACTATAGTCAATCCCAGACTATCAGATTTGATCAACACATGTGAGTTGGAGAATAATTATTGGTCATGACTATTTAGTCTATTAGATGCGCTACTCTATGTATAATGTCAATATGATATTATTATATATAAATTTTTTTGATATATTAATATTTAAAATATTAATGATATATTTAAATTAATAGCATACAATTTAATGTAGATTAGTTGATAAAGTTATTTAGTTAAAAAAAATTATAAATTATATAAAATTATAGATACAAAATTAGAAGTCAATTGATAGAAACATATATATGTATGTACATTTTATAATTTTAATAAATATTTAATGAAGTTAAGGTTAGGAATTTTAATAAATAATTGTGTTAGACTACACAAATTCACAATACACACACATAACATAGATTTAAAAATAAAAATATCAAATGTATATTAATTTATCAAATAAAACTACACAAATATCCTCCAAGGCATGAGCTATTATCTATGATTGGCTCAAGCTATAACATGAAAGCTTAGTATTACAACAATGGTCTCCTTCAGATCTCTATGTAACTCTCAAAGACTACATGCTTTCTTCCTCACGACCTTGCTCCCTCTCTTTCTTTCTTTCTTTATAATATCTAACATAATCTTGTTGTAGGATTTCACTTAAAATCAACCCATTGTGCCATTTTATAGGTTCCCCCCTTTGATTTTCCCACACACATATTTAGCAGTTACATTAAATAAAGAATTATGAATCTCACGTTAAATATACATAGATCTACAGGTCTACTCCATTATCATAGATACATGTTAAGATCACATCGCTAATATCTCAACTACCTATCAGGATGTATATACATGTATTTATTTCACCAACTTCCACCCTCTATGCTTATTTATCCTTTACACAACTACTCTAGGGTCTATGTAGACTTTTTATAGGTTCACATGGTTTTGGGGTCAAACTTGTTTGAATTTTTATTGCATTGAGTTTCCTACACACTAATAGTTTGTGAAACATTGCTTTGAGGGAGTCTTTTTTATGCATGCATGTGCCTTTTTAATGTACCAAAATGTCTTCACTTATGTTGCACATACATGTGAATTCCCTGGGTGACTAGGTGCCTTGTGACCTTTGTGCAAACTAAAAATTTATCTTGTGTAACTCAAGTGCACAAATTTGGGAAAAAAGTTTATCATTTCCTCCTATGTGCCATATTTAGCACCCATGTTAACTGTGTGTTTGTGTACTATGTCTTCTTCACAAAATTGGGCTTAGCCATTCCCAGTGATGCAAGATTACCTTTGTGCTTGGAATGCTTCTGCATCAAACACCTTAGGTAACTGAAATGTGAGCTCTTGCTCACTTGGAAAAATATTTGAGATTTTGGTCATAGAAACCAATATTAGTGAGGTTTAACCATGCCAAGTATTTGATTGCATGATTCATACATTTTACCAAGTATGTATTATAATCCTTCCCCTATGTCCTCTTTACCACCTCAGAGTTTAGTATGGCCTCTATCTCCTTATTATTTTTTGGCATTTTCACCTTTCAATCAATAACATGTGCCCTTTCTTCCCTCTCTTCTTCACCATCTTTCCCTTCATGATAGTCATAGAGAAAACCCACATTTAATATGGGAGATATGTTTGTGTCCTTCGACAACTTGATTTCATAGGCATTTACTAAAAATGTGTAATACTTTACATGGACCTATCATCTTCATATTTAATTTTTTATACGTACCCTTAGTAAATATTTACTTAGACAAATGCACCAAACACTATATCTACTACTTAAAACTCCTTAGTTTTATGCCTCTCATTTTCATATTCCTTATACCTTGATCTATTATGTTATAACCTTCTATTCACCTCTTGGTTTAATTCACACATATATTTCACAAATTCCTATGATTATATGCTTTTCCCATGCACCATGCTTATGTTGTGCAACTTTATGGATCTTCTTAGGATGCTTCCATTACTAAATGAAAAAGGGTCTTACTATGCTCTGGTTCATTGAATTGTTATATGAAAATTCTAATTGTACCAACACCATGTCTTATTGCTTGGAACCATTTCCTCCTAACATATTAATAAGTTTCCATATATTTTTTTCAAACCTTCATTTGTTTTTTAGTCTATAAATGGTACTATTGGCCAATTTTGGCCCACATACCAAGCTTCTGCCTGGATAGAGAAGCTGAGTAGAGTCCTGATTGAAATGGATAATTAAGAAATAACTTGAGCAAGTTTAAAAGAACCAGACCATCATCACATGTCACAAAGAAAAGAACAAACCAGTTTGATTATACATTTTATAAGTGTGCTCAGGAAGCCTCTCAAACCCAAAGAATCACATGGACATGATGCATTTAGTTCCAATATCATCCTCTACAAATTTGGTATCTTCATGAGCTTGCTATCTCAAGATATAAGCCTTTAAAGTTAGATTTACAGAGTGAAAAATATGCATAGATGTCACGTTTAAGCCTCATAAAATAGTTGTTTGAATTCAAAAGTTCCCAAGGATGAATGCAAAGCTGATAAGTGTCAAGATATTGGGTGTTCGAATGAATATCTAATGGTCTGCATCGATTGACAAGGCTAGTGGGCCCAAATAGATCAATGGAGTGAACTTAATCATACTAAAGTAGATCAACAAAGAGAAATAAGTCAACAAGTCAGTGGATCTTGAAGACAAATATGCAGTTACCAAGTATCATGACTATCGTAACTTTTGGGTAAATCAATGGTACATATTTAAGCCATGTAAAATCATATTGATGGTGCATGTAAAGTCAAAGAGTCAATGCTCCTTAGAACAAATATGAGGTTGCCACATGTCATAAGCACAAAACTAGATGGGGTAGATAGCAGGATCCTAAGAACAAATGAAGAGAAGACAAGTGTTATGACTGAGGAGCCCAGATTAAGATCAACAATTGACATTAAAAGTTTAAAGTTAGGGACTTCAAATAGAGAATGAATTTAACTCAAGTTGAACCAGAGCAAATATCTCAAAGGGTTATGCCACCATTAGAGTTTAGTCAAACACCGTTAAGCATGAGATGCAATCATATAGTCAGGATGGTTAATGATGAAGCTCTATTGTCATTAAAGCTCAGATAGGACCTCTAATTAATGATTTAGAAACTATCAACCCCATTATTTGAAAGTTACAAGATTACTTTATGACTATGTCCATTATTTATTTAAAGAATATCTATGCATATAATGATTCATCGATTCCCTCAAGGTTCACAAGTAGAATAGGTGTTTTTAAACCTAATATAATTCAAGATAGGACTATATATCCTATAAGTTTTCATTGATATATAGCTATATGAAAAACAATAAATGGATTGGTTTTCAATCTATAGTAAATCTATGTTTATATTTAAAGTAGGGGTAGATATGTGATTATGGAGAAATGTCTCATTTATCTACATATTCATAGCTTCGAAAAAATAGGTACTTATCACTACTCAAAGTAGACATGGTATGGCTCTATCTGGATTCAAGGTATGAGGAATTTATCATTATAATGAAATCAAGTGGGAGATGTCGTAGAAGATCAAAGAAAAGGGATTTAGGGATTGAAAAGTATAGTGGATCATTTAATTTTTTTATAAGGCCTTTAAAGATTTTATCCAACAACAAGATCATGACTCATCATCTAAAAAATAGACTCTTATCTTCTAGTGTATTTCTCAGCCAATGAGAAGAGCTTGAAGACTATTGGAGAAAATGAAGGCTATTTTGTCTATGATGCATTAAACTTGATTTGATCAAAAGATGGTGGAGAATTCATTGAAATGTGGTAGCTCATTGATTATTCTTGGTTAACATCATCCCTCTTCTCTCTTCTTCCTTTCTCTATATTACCCATTCTTTCCCATTTTCTCTCTTTCTCTCTCCCTTTAATTTTTGATTCTCACAAGGACACTTTGATCTAGAAGAGCAGGGGACTATCTGAGATATTGAAAAATATGCTCATCTTAATTAGGCTAAACCCTATCAAACATTTGTAAGAACTACCTCTTGATGAAATAATAGACTTTCTTTACCTATCTCTTGTCTTGGATCTGTGTTGAGATAGTTGTGTATGATGGCATTGTGAAGGAGAATATTCCTCATCCATTCTTTTATGACCTCCTTCAGGGTGTTTTCAAGCTATTACAGGTCTAGATTAGTTTTCTACCTAAACCTATTCCATGAACCACTTATGCAATTAGCTGATCTATGAGATTATGTGAGAGCTAGCATTGTCTTGTGTTGATCTAGTGTAGGTTCAAGCTTATGAGAGTCTCCTATTTTTATTTGGTGCATCATGTTTTAACACTATTAGGATCCCTTTTCCCCCTTTCTAACCCCTTTCCCTATGATGACATTAGTTTAGGTGATCCATCAAGAGGAATTTGGCCTTCTTTGGAGGTTCATCCCCATCATAGGTTACCCACAGGCTGGGGTTGTTCCCATATTATAACTGGGAGTGGAGGAGCCTAAATAAATTCTTGAAAAGGGTGAAATTCCATGTCATAATAGTTTTTAGTATGCTTGGTAGAACTTTAATGTGTTTTGCATCTCACTAAAAGGTTCTTGGTGTTGCCTTTCAGTGTAATCAGCATTTGGAAGCACATTTACAAACACCAATAGTGACTCCACTATGAACATCAACTAGTATAAGTATCCCAGGTGCCTAAATCACCATCATTTGGTATTTATCATCGCTCATTTGATCAAAATTCATGTTCTTTCATTCCTTATCCTTCATATCAAGTTAGCAATGTTCATGGTCACACCAAGTGGCCCTCAAGATTCAATGTATCAGCCTTGTCAAAATTTGCCTCTCTCTAGTCAACCAAAAAATATCCTTAGGGAGATATGGATTGATTTTGAAAAATAATTAAGAGAGGTCGATAAGGAGGAAGAATATTATAGGAAACAAGATAATCTTGAACACCAAGCTTATGTTTAGGAGCAGGAGTTGAGATTTTAGGAAGAATGCTTGGTTAGGCAAGACCAAGCTAAAAAATAAAATAACTATTAGTTGCTCTTAGGAATGTGAGAAGCAAGTCCTAAAACCCAATTTCCCTCTCCTACTCCTTTTTATGCTCAAACCTAGCCCCCTAGTCAACACTCATCTTTGTCAAGAGCTAAACAAGTCATTAAAACCCATTCAATTGAGAAACATGAAGCCATCCCATCTTGGATCTTCTCCTATGCCAATGACCCTAACTATATCATGCCATCTCTTTTTAAAATACCCTATCCTATACCCATTTAGGAAAAGGAGAAGGTGGCCAATCCTTATGCTTTCCCCTCATGGCAATTAATCAAGGAAGGAACAAAGAAGAAAGATGAAGTACTAGCTAAGGTAGTCCATGAACTAGTTTAAGAAAAAAAGGTATTATCTCAACTCAATGAGATTTCCCTATAGAAGATTTAAGAATTACTCTCCTTTTCCCAAGAACCACCTAAAATATCCTTCAAGGTCCTGTTTATGGCTAAAATTTTGCTTGATTCTAATCAATCAACAATGGGAAGTTTCAAGCTGTGGGACATTGTAGCTTGAAACAACCTCTAGATTTTAGAGAAGTTGGTCTCTTCTTTTGTATCAAGTGTTTGGGGAAAAGGGATAGGAAATTAAATAGAAATGCAAATGCAGGAATTTAAACCTAACTATGGTGATGCACCTGAGTGTAATCATAATCCTAACTTGAGCACAGTGAAACTATATATATGATTCAATTACATTTAAGAGCAGACAAGTGCATGATCAATGTAAAAGATTAAAATAATATAAATAGAGGCTCACAACAGAGGCTTATTTCACTAAGACACAGGGAACATCAACAAAGGCATAATGTTCAATCTTCTTATAAGAATCTTCCAATCACATAAGAGGTGCAAAAATCACGTACAGTTATGTGAACCTTCCAACTCAAGAAAATGAGACAAAGCAAATGACATTCCTAATCACAACTCCAAAAAATATACAGTATAGACTACCTTTGCAAATGACATAGATAATATCAACCAAGGCATAGATTTCAATCTTCTCAATTCATTCAGCCACATAAAAGGCACAGAAACATGCATAGTTACATCAATTTTACAATTCAGGAAAATAAGACAAAAGCAAATGATATTACTAGCTAAAAACTCTAGCAAGTCTCAAACTATAGAATCCCCCCTCTATCTCTTACAATTCTTCTTCTTTTATAGCCTTCGACGTCTCCTTCCATCACTCCCCTTCCCGCGTAATTCTACTCTGTCATTCACTTGCAGGGGACAAGACAGACGGTGCTTTTAATGCTTTGGGTGTATCTTGGTCTTATCAAGAAGGGCCATGCTGGAGTGGGATGGCTATTCTGACCGTGGCATGGTGATTTATGTCTAGTACCTCCCTTCACACCTAAATCTCTCATTCCATCACCTGTTTAGCCGCTCAACTATCTATTCTACCTCTGCTTATAGGGGACAAACAGATGACCCTTTAATGCTTGCAAGCCCCAAAAATCTACCCAGTGTATTGTTCTATCTACCAGGAATAACTCTCACTGAGTTTCCTTCCATCACTACTATAACAGATAGATGGACACTCTGTTCTATTGAAATGGAAGAGGACACTTAGTCAATCCATGAAATTTCCCTTTATGGTCTAGAAGGCACCAGAGAATGACACTTGGCACCTTTCGCTTTTCTATATTCTACTCAAGAATGCTCCACCTTAGACACCTATCAGAATTCATTTCCTCGATACTTTGTAGTTTTAACAAAATAAAACTCACCGTGTTCCTTGCTCAGGCAACTTTTTAGAAGGGGATGAATGCACGTGGCAGTCTTCGCATGTTGACACTTGATGCTTCCACAGACCTTCAAAATAACATCTGAGACCCACCACAATCTTTATTTGGTAATGAGGCTCGAAGATGGTCTCTCAGAAGTTGACACATGGTGACCTCTGCTACCCTTGGGAAGATACGTGGCATTTTTCACTTCTCTTACTAGGGGTATGTGGCACCTTCCACTTTTTCTAGGGATGGAGTAAAAAGGGGCTCAGAGAGTGACACTTGGCAGCATCTGCTACTTTATGACACTTAAATAAAATGAAACGATGCCTTTTTGTGATGAACCAAAGTCTCTCAGATGTCAACACGTGGTGACTTCTGCTGCTTCTTTAAGAAGTTAATTTAGGGCCTTTCGCGACTGCCACCTAGCGCTTTCCACTTTTCTACTGCTTAGCTCATTGAAAGTCTTTGCCAAAAAGAAGAAATGCGGGCACTGATATGAGACACGGATGCTGACACGTGAAATCTTCCACTTAGCCACTATTTGATATGTGGCACATTTCACTCCCCTCTTGTAAGTTATGAAAAATGTCTCGAACGATGCCAATTGGCTGGCCCCATGTTTGGAAAAGCAAGACCTGGCAGCTTTCACTTGAATTCAAACATTTAGGCAAAATGAAATGAAAGAAACAAAAGAGGAGAAAGAGGACCTGTGCACAGATAGTGACATTTGGCAGCCTCCACTGCACTTCAACACTTAGATGGAAAATGAACTCGCGCTTTGCCCCAACTCTGCTGCTACGACCAAGGTATACAGGAACCAAAACTATAGTGCTCGATTGAAAATTTGAATGCAACATAGAGTAAAACTTTACTCTACAGTTACTGGTGACCCTCAAGACTTTTGAGCCTGCTCAAAAAGAAAACTCCACCTCCCGCTAGATCAAAATTGTGATAATTACAACTTCAAAATAGCCATCGACATGTGTTTAAAACACTTAATTTAAAAGAAAAGTAGAAAAACAATGGAAAAACAATGCGAGAAAGGGAAATTATTTAACTATAATACATTAGAGACCCAAGTCAATTGAAATATTTCAAATAGATTCCATTTACAAGAATCTCTTCAGGTTCTCCTTCCATCAACTCTAGCTTGAAAGAATTCTTCTACTTGCACGTGCAAATTCTATATGGGCCAGTCCATAGCGCTTCAAATTTAGTATGATGACCCAACTTGGCAGCCCTTGCATCCCATTTCAAAACAATCGAGCCCACTTCAAAATTAGGATTCGAAGTCCTTTTATCAAAACAGTCCTTAACCATTCCCTGATGCTTAATCAATGAATCATGGGCTATATCCCTCTTTTCCTAAACATCCAAAAGTTTTGCGATTCTGAGCTGCATGGGGCCATTTTCTTCAATCTTAATTTGTTTGATCAACTAAAGAGCAGGGATCTCCAAGCTTAGGGGAATCATGATAGACTTTCCATATACCAATTCATATGGAAACATTTTGGTCACCTGCTTGGGCATGATTTTATCAGCCCATAGTGCTAAATTAAGCACTCTATGCCACTCTTTGTGATGGTCAACCCCTACTCTTTTGATGAGTCTTATTAGGTTCTTGTTGGTTGACTCTGCTAGGCCATTACCTTGAGGGTAATAGTTAGATGAAGTTTTCAGATATATTCCATGTCTCAAGGCAAATTCAGATACCTTAGACCCCAAGAATGCTTTAGCATTATCTAAAATGATGGTGAGAGGAGCCCTAAAATGAGTAGTGATACCCCCTAAAAAATCTAGGATCACATTCTATGTTGCTTCTTTAAGTGGGACTGCCTCGGTCCATCTGGTGAAATAGTCTGTGGCAATTAATATCCATTTGTGACCTATGCTGGACACTGGATTTATCATTCCAATGAAGTCAAGACACCATTGAGCAAAAGGTTCATCCACAAATATAGTACTAAGGGGCACGGATGCATTCCTCCTCATCCCCATATAATACTGGCAGGGTTGACATTTTCTAATCAGCTGATAACAATCTACAAATAAAGTAGGCCAGAAATATCCTACCTCACTTATCTTTATGGATGTGGTCTTTGCAGAAAAATGCCCCCCTGATATTCCATGATGCATTTCATGTAGTATCCTCTTAGCTTCAGCCTATTCTACACATTTTAACAATTTTCCATTAGAATTTCTTCTGAAAAGGACTTGTTCAATTAAAATAAAATGAACTCCCTGTATCCTATAATATCTCCTCTTGTTTTGAGGGAGTTCTCTCGGATAAACCCCATTTTTTATAAATTGAATCCTACTTGTGACCCAAGATTCCTAATCAACCTCTTGTAATTTTAGCACCGTCTCCGTCTCTCCTTCTGAATCTGCTTCCTCCGGTAACATCTTTTCAAGCTCTTGAGTTATGTATTGGCACAACCCCCTGCCTCTGACTAGCTTGGTGGGTCTAACCTCTACATCATATTCAAGGATCTTAGTGATACAATTGGCTCTTTTCTTAGTAATTTCCCTCTCCATAATGTATTCCCTGACACTTGGGTGAGCTACAAGTATCAAAATTTTGTTCCCTGATATCATATGCCTAAATTTCTTGAGGGCTTTTACCATGGCATAGGCTTGTCTTTCTACAAAATTATACATAGTCTCATAATCTCTAAGATTTCTTGAGACAAAAGGCTATTGGGTGTTCCCCTTCTATCCCATCATTATTTTGAGTTAAGACAGCAACAATACTTGACTCTCCTCCATAGACATACATTACGAAGGGATTGGAAAAATCTAGGTTCTTGAGCACTGGGGATGCTGAGATAGCCTTCTTGACCTCTTCAAATGCTTGCTTCCCTTCTGTATTCCATTTTAAGACCAAGTTTTTCTTTAGCAAGAGTGTCATTGGTCTAACCAAGCCTGTAAAATCATATATGAATTTACTGACAAAATTGATCTTCCAAAAAAAGGACTTAACTGCCTTTTTATTTACTAAAAGAGGTAGGTCCATTATAGCTGTGATTCTCTCAGGATCTATAAAAACCCCTTCCTTAGATACTATGTGCCCCTATAGTTTACCCTGAGGTACATCAAAAATACATTTCTTGGGATTCAATGATATCCCAAAATCCTGACATCTCTTGAAGACAGATTCTAAATGATCAAAATGATCATCAGTATTTTTTGAGAAAATAGTGAGGTCATCCAAATAGACCAGGATGACCTTATTTATAAGTTCTCCAAAGGCTATATACATAGCTCATTGAAAGGTGGCTCCTGCATTTGATAAGCTGAATGGCATCTTCACATAGGCAAATGTTCCCCATTTGGTCGTGAAAGCAGTTTTGTACTGGTCTTCCTCAGCTAGCCAAATCCGATTGTACCTAGAGAAACCATCAAGTAAAGAAAACCTCTCTGATACAGCCATAGTTTGTAGAATTTGTTCCATGGAGGGCAAGGGATAGTGGTCTTTTAGAGATGCTTTATTTAGATCTCTGAAATTTACACACAGTCTTACATCTCCATTATTTTCCCTAACTGGGACTAGATTTGATACCCAGGTTGAGTGCTTGATTGGAAATATTATTTTTGAATCTAAAAGTTTTTGCAACTCATCTCCCATTAGAGGCTCAATCCTTGGATTTACTAGCCTCTATTTCTGTCTGATGGGCTTGGATCCTTTAGCCAACTCTATTGTGTGTTGGATAATGTCTCTATTGTATCCATGAAGGTCTTCATAGATCCAAGCTATGACTCTATCATATCTCTAGCACAATTTGATTAATCTTCCCTTCTCCTCTTGAGTTGTGGAATTCCCAACTTTTAGTCTTTTCCCATCACTCACCTCTATTTCAGAATAGTCTTCTTTATCTACCTGGAACCTTTTCTTTTACAAGCTTACATATTCTAGGTCAAACAAGTTTTCTAAGGTGATCAATCCCTTGGGGAGCTTATTGGTCCTTAATTGAATAACCTGATCACCATATGCCTCTTAAATTTTAGTTTGCAACTGATTAGCAAACTCATCTAATTTTTGTAAGAAAGAGACTACTTGAGCATCATTTTCAAACACTTGCCAATTTTCATCATTGTCTGGGATGGTCGGCCTCACTATAACTTTTACTGACTCATTGTTAACCAATAGGCCAGTTGCTGCGTTAAATTGTGAGCCAATTTGAGCCATCCTATCGGCCTCAGAGTTTTGACTTCTAGGGATTATTTCAATATTGAAAGCTTCAAAATTTTCTATCAAATCCCAAATCCTATGCCTGTAGGATCTCATTCTCACATTTTTGGCTACCACCTTTTCCCTAATTTGCTTTACTACTAATTATGAATCTCCTTTTACTTTTAGGTTATTTAATCCCTTTTTTTGGGCTAACAAGATCCCATGTACTAAAGATTCATACTCTACATCATTATTAGTGCAAGTAAATTAGAATTGAATAGCCCTTAAATTTTTATCACCATTTGGAGCCGTAAGATAAATTCCTGCTCCAGCACCGTGTCTACTCTAGCTCCATCAAAATTTAAGGTCCAGATCTCTGAATCTTGAATAGTGGATGCCTCTTCCCTTATAACATTTTGGATTGCCTGATCCTCATCAAAAATGATGTATGTGCCCAAACCAGTAGAGTCATAGTTCCCATATGGGTCACTATGCATCATAGCCAATAGCTGGTTGTTTTCTTCTTCTTGATCATGCTCAATCCAGTCGCCTAGCTCTTCAACAAAAATCCTTTCTTCTTTATTTATCATGTCATGATCTACTTCTAATCTTGTTGTTGGTTTGTTGGTGATGTGGTCTTTAGATAGTGGTTCAGATAGAATTTTTATCTTTGAACCGTATTTGGTTCTCAGGATGAGGTGAGACCAGTCAAGAGACATATATCCTCCTATTTTTGTTGTAAAGTCTCTGGATAAACATAAACCAAAGACAAGAGGAATATCTATGACAACTATATCTTGCTTGACCACTATGTTGGGACATGTGTATAACTACAAGGGGAGTTGTTTAATTCTCCCTATGGTTTGCACTGTTTTGCCATTTAGCTGCATAACTACTTTTTACAAGGGGTTCATATTTTATTTTTAAAGCATCAGCTATTTGCTTGGGCATCACAGTTGTACTAGATCTTGAATATATTAATGCATTATGCAGGAGTTTCTTTCTAACTATCAGAGTCAAATAAAAAGGCTTTGGCTTGGATTTACTTACTTATGATGCATCGTTTACGAAGGTTGTTGTCATTGGAGGAATTGTATCTTTGAGCTTTTCCTTTCCAGTAGGTCCTTCCATTGATAACAACACCTCTAAGCACTGCTTGCCCTTACAGAGCTTCTTGCAGTAGTGGCTTTTGTTTAAGAATAGCCAAAATATCCCATATCGATACTTGTTCTAGAGTCCTCTTTAATTGGTCTACTATGTTGATCGGTCCCAAGGACTGAGTTTTTTGGTAATAGGGATACCTCATTTTTTCCTAAATCTAGGTAGGAATCTCTTGATCTCGTACCGAATGAGGTACTTCTTATCTAATAGCAGCATTTCTTTGCCCCTGAGATGGAGAATTATTCTTGACTTGACCACTTACAATCTTAGGCTGCTCCACCATCCTCCTCTTTGATTTGGTGTAATAATCAGACTGCACTACTGGCCTTTGGGAGGTAGACGCTTCGTTCAAGAAAACTGCTTATTCATCCTCAACCCATGAAATGAAAGCATGTTCTGGGGCTATTTCTTCCTCCTATTGTAAGGACGTTCCTTGCATCTGAGCTATTAGAACTAAATTTTGCATGTCGAGAGACTGGTAGGCTTGATTGCTACTGGTACTGGCAAACTGACCATCCATTCTTCTCTGCTCATCCACCCTTTGTTGTAGATTACCCCTAGGACAATCCATGGGTGTGTGATCATCATTGCAAGGGAAACACCAAGCATTAGTATCATCCACATAATTATTATGACCTGGAACCATCTCCCTATTTGAGTTGGGAGGGATGGTCTGTGAGGGTGTGGGAACTGTAACTAATTGATTTTCTAGTTGATGGTTAGTTTGTCTTGGAGGGCCTTGATATTGGTTTGGTTGGGATGAAAACCTATTTCCTTGATAGCCTTGATAAGGGGGATTAGGAAAAGTATTTTGCTACCTCTTTATATTAATCAGCTCATTGGAGAATGTCCTTAGTATATTCTTGATATCATCCATCTCAGATGATTGAGCAGGGACCGGTTGTTTCGCAGATGATGGAGGGTAAGTATACATAGACACAGGTGGGCTTACAGCTTTAGGAACTTCTTGAGGCAAGGTGATTTTTGGGAATACAGGTATGGGAGGCCTTGGAGGTAACTTTCCAACATCAATTAAATAATTCTCAGCTCTGACCGCATAGTCATAAGCTGCTGGCAAAGTGTGTCCTCCCAGTGACTGAATCATAACAGATACATCTAAATTTAAATCTTTAAGATAGAATACTATGGCCATACTAGGTGGTGGGTTAGCTGCAATAGGGATTCTATCCCAAGTTTTCTAGAATCTGGTGTTGAAGTTAGTCATGTCCTCTTATGGTCCCCTTTGAATGGTGATTAACTGTTGTAACAAAGAAGACTTATCAACCTTCTCTGCAAATCTTTCAAAGAACTTATCTCTGAGCTGGTCCCATGTAGATATGGTATTTGGGGTCAAAGACCGATACCATTCTAAAGCCTTCCCTTTGAATGAGGTTGTTAATAACCTTAGGGCCACATTTTGATGTGTGACACCATGTATGGCACAGACATCGAATACATCTTGAAGATGTTCCATGGGTGTTTTTGAGTCTTGCCCACTAAATTTGGGCAGAGCTTTTAGATCATTTATTGGGATATGATCCCAAACATTTGGTGGTGTTGGGAGGATTAAGGGGCTACCAGTGTTCTAGATTGTGTAATTTATTGGGGGTATAGGGGCTCCCATATTTATTATTAGTACAAACTGGTTAGCTCTTCTCCTTTGACTTATTACTAGATTTGGCAAAAGAATACCTAGATTTGTAGCAGATTGCGATCTAGTGACTGGTCCATAGCTTTGACTCCTCGTAGCTCTCTAGTTCATATGGTCTTGAAAGAAACTTCAAGACTGGTCCCACTGGGTGTGCCAAAAACTGTTGATGATGAAAATTATGCTTGATTCTAATCAATCAATAATGGTAAGTTTCAAGCTATGGGACATTGCATCTTGAAACAACCTCCATATTTTAGAGAAGCTGGTCTCTTTTTTTGTATCAAGTGTTTGGGGAAAAGGGATAGGAAATTAAATAGAAACTCAAATGCAAGAATTAAAACCTAACTATGGCGATGCGCCTGAGTGTAATCCTAATCCTAACTTGAGCACAGTGAAACTATATATAGGATTCAATTACATTTAAGAGTAGACAAGTGCATGATCAATGTAAAAGATTGAAATAATAGAAATAGAGGCTCACAATAGAGGCTTCTTTCGCTGAGACACAGGGAACATCAACAAAGGCATAGTGTTCAATCTTCTTACAAGAATCTTCCAATCACATAAGAGGCACAAAAATCACGTACAGTTATGTAAGCCTTCCAACTCAAGAAAATGAAACAAAAGTAAATGACATTCCTAATCACAACTCCAAAAAATCTATAGTATAGACTACCTTTGCAAATGACATAGATAATATCAACCAAGGCATAGAGTTCAATCTTCTCAATTCATTCAGCCACATAAAAGGCACAGAAACATGCATAGTTACATCAACTTTACAATTCAAAAAAATGAGACAAAAGAAAATGATATTACTGGCCAAAAACTCAAACTATAGAATCCCCACTCTATCTCTTACAATTCTTCTTCTTTTATAGCCTCTGACGTCTCCTTCCATCACTCCCCTTCCTGTGTAATTCTACTCTATCATTCACTCACAGGGGACAAGATAGATGGTGCTTTTAATGCTTTGGGTGTATCTTGGTCTTATCAAGAAGGGCCATGCTGGAGTGGGATGGCTATTCTGACCACGGCATGGTGATTTGTGTCTAGTACCTCCCTTCACACCTGAATCTCTCATTCCATCACCTGCTTAGCCACTCAATTTTCTATTTTGCCTCCACTTACAGGGGATAAATAGATGGCCTTTTAATGCTTACAAGCCCCAAAAATCTACCCAATGCACTATTCTATCTACCAGGAATAACTCTTGTTGAGTTTCCTTCCTCACTACTGTAACAGATAGATGGACACTCTGTTCTATTGAAATAGAAGAGGACACTTAGTCAATCCATGAAAATTCCCTTTATGGTCTACAAGGCACTAGAGAATGACACTTGGTGCCTTATGCTTTTCTATATTCTACTCAGGAATGCTCTACCTTCAACACCTATCACAATCTGCTTCCTCGATACTTTGCAGTTTTAACAAAATAAAACTCACCGTCTTCCTTGCTCGGGCAACTTTTTAGAAGGGGATGAATGCACGTAGCAGTCTTTGCATGTTGACACTTGACACTTCCATAGACCTTTGAATAACATCTGAGACCCACCATGATCTTTATTTGGCAATGAGGCTTGAAGATGGTCTCTCAGAAGTTGACACGTGGTGACCTCTGCTGCCCCTAGGAAGATACGTGGCATTTTTTGCTTCTCCTACTAGGGGTATGTGGCTCCTTCCACTTTTTCTGGGGATGGAGTAAGAAGGGGCTTAGAGAGTGACACTTAACAGGATCCACTACTTTACTACACTTAAACAAAATGAAATGATGCCTTTCCATGATGAACCAAAGCATTGAACCCAGGTGTTGAACCAAAGTCTCTCAGATGCCAATATGTGGTGACTTTCATTGCTTCTTTAAGAAGGTAGTTCAGGGCCTTCCATGACTGCCACCTAGCGCTTTCCACTTTTTTGTTGCTTAGCTCACTGAAATTCTTTGCCAAAAAGAAGAAATGTGGGCATTGATATGAGACATGGATGCTGACACGTGGAAGCTTCTGTTTAGCTGCTATTTGATATGTGGCACATTCCACTCCCCTCTTGTAAGTTATGAAAAATGTCTCGGATGATGCCAATTGGCCAACCCCATGTTTGGGAAAGTGACACCTGGCAACTTGCACTCGAATTCAAACATTTAGGCAAAATGAAATGAAAGAAACAAAAGAGGAGAAAGAGGACTTGTGCACAGACAGTGACATTTGGTGGCCTCTACTGCACTTCGACACTTAGATGGAAAATGAACACGTGCTCTGCCCTAACTCTGCCATTATGACCAAGGTATATAGGAACCAAAACTACAGTGCTCAACTAAAAATTTGAATGAAACTTAGAGTAAGAATTTACTCTACAGGTCCTTAGTTGTAAAGACACTCTCTTAAGTTGCAAGCAAGGTGAACTTTTTCACCTTCCCACCATCTCCCTCATGGAGTAGGAACCTATTTTACAAAGTATAGAGGAGGAGATTGCAGTCATAGGTAAGCCTAAAGAGGAAAATTAAAGTGTATATGATGAAGATATCATGATAGGTAGTCCACTTCATTTATGAGAGGAAAAGTCAAGTTTTGATCAGACTTCTTGGCATGGATTTGACATTGATAAATTAGAGCTTGAAAGTAGTACTGATGCCTTCATATTTGAAGGTAGGTATATTCAAGTTATAGATGAGATAAAAGAAAAAATTTATTTATTATAAGAGATTACATTTGGTGGGTTTGAATATGAGGATGAGAAAAGTGCAAGAATTGATGTGGCTACAGAAGTCAACCAGTCATCTGATCAGATTGAAGGGGTCATAAATGAGCATGAAAAATAAATGGAGGAGAAAATTAGGTATGAAAACAACTGTACCATGAATTCATGGACTAAATATAGGTTATAAACCAGCCTATGTCTCCTCTAGAGCATGAAAATGAACTTGCAAATTAGGTTGAAGAATCTAACTAGTCTTGAGATGAATTATCTATGGAAGGCAGTACTAATGTCATCAAGAATAAAGGAGAATGGTCAAATCTAGAACCACAAGAACATAAAAGTTAAAACCTTGAATGGGTTGATGAGATACCATATGGATCCTTTCAAAGTAAACAAATAAAGGATGGTGTTGAATTTGGCATTGTCCTGGATGACCAAGAGGAAGTTGCCTTTTGGGATGACTTAGAGCTTTTTTGCCTAAGCCTAGACAACTAACCTTCATGTTCAAAGGAGCCATCAGATGAGGAGGTTATAGGAGATTATAAATTCCATTTTAGAGAAAGACTTTAAGAAATGGACCAATATGTCTACATTAGAGACATGTTTGTCCCATTTCATCCTCTTGAGAGCATGCCAAAAGAGTCAGTAATCAGGCATCTTAGCTCACCTATCTTGAGCTCTCAAAAGCAAGGTGTTTTCCATCCTGGTTCACCACAAGTGATTGATACTAAATATTTTCCATTTTATCCAAGAGGAAGATACGTGTGAATTTTAGACACCTAAAATTGGCCACTAATGACCTCCAACTAGGCTTTTGACCAATTCTTATCAAAGCATCATAATTTGGCCTAAAACACTAAAACACATTAAATGAGTTGAAATTGATATATATATTTTGGTTAGAGTATCAGTAAATGAGGTAATAAAATTTATGAGATAGCTAACTTTGATTAGATCATTTTGAGTCAAAATGACATTTTCACACCTAGGTGCTCTAGATTACTTTTTTCTACCAAATTTCTTGCACGAGACACGTGCCTTTGTTATTTTGTGTTGAAAACATCCTAAATGAGATAACATATCCAATTAATTTAAGATCACCTTCCAATTCCTATCCAATCAAATTTTGAGCCATTAATATGACATTCTAACTAATTTGATTAATTTGTGCACTAATTACCAAGATTTACACCAAAATTGATAAATCATGTTTAAAGCTAATTAATCTGAATCAAGAGGTTAATTAAAATTTCCACGGAACTTCTTGAATATTTATTTTTGGAAATTGATTATGATTTTCTACATCATCAAGTGACATCATTTCTTGGAAAGACATCCCTAGGCCATAAATGCATAAAATATCTAATCAAACCCTCCCATGGTTCATTAATGCCTTCCATGCCTCTTTAATGCCTCTCTATCCCAAATATTTATGAGGAAATTTATTGAATTTGGCCTCAAAAATTGAGTGGATCCTTAGACACACATCTTCATCTTGAGATGGATAGTTCATCTTCATTATGATCATTTTGCAAAATCTATAAATAGGAGGCCTTGCCTATTGATTTTTAAGCTTGGATAGTGTAAAGTTACCATGCACAAAAAATTCCAAATATTCATGAAATTAGTGTTATAATGCTAAATTATTGAGCCAATACATAGCCATCACAAAGCCATTTGTATGAAGGAGAAGAGGAGATAGCCAAAACCTCCTTTGATGAAGACTCATTGAGCACAAGCTAAGTAAGACACTTCAACAAGCTATTTGGAGCATCTAAGGAAGGTGAAGGATTTCTTTGTCTTTTGCATTCTAGTTGTGTTTTTGCATTTAGTATTTTTATTATGCTCCCCCCTTGAGATAGGCTTAAGATGTTAGCATTAGTATGTTTTGTTTGTATTTTTATTTCATTCACTAACACCATACTAATCTACCCTTATTAAAATCTTATGTTCACATAAGTTACAACCCTGTACATATTATAATAGTTTTCTTATCTTCCTATAAGTGCCTTAAGCACATTTCCTTTTAGTTGTGTGTTTCCCTTTCAATAAGTGCCTTGGGCACTTTGTTTGTTTTATTTATTATTGTTCATATTGCTTAAAGAGAAATTTATCTAGAGGGGTAGCCTTACATCATTTCATGTTATCTAAGAGCAAATACTTATGACTTCATGCCCAATGGATTAGACAAGGTAACTAGTCTAGGTTCTCAATCATAGTAGGCATGTTTCCCTATGAGTCACCAAAGATGTTGGCCAATTTTGGCCCACATACCAAGCTTCTACTTGGATAGAGAAGCTTATCAGAGTCCTAATTGAAATGGATGATCAAGAAATGACTTGAACAAGTCTATTATAACCAGACCATCATCAAACATCACAGAGAAATGAATAAACTAGTTTACTCATGTATTTTATAAGTGTGTTCAAGAAGCCTCTAAATCCTAAACAATCACATGGACATGATGCATTTAGTGCCAAGATCATCCTCTACAAATTTTATATCTTGATGAGCTTGTTATCTCAAGATATAATCCTTTAAAGTTAGACTTATAAAGTGAAACATGAATGTAGACATCAATTTTAAACCTCATAAATTAGCCATTTGGATTCAAAAGTTACCAAGGATAAATCTAGATCTGACAAGTGTCAAGATCTCAGGTGCCTGAATTCAGATCTAATAATGTGCATCGATTAACATGGCCAGTGGACCCAAATAGATTAATCAAACACATTTAATTGTATCAAAGAAGATTAATGGTGATCAAGAAGTCAACAAGTTAGTGGATCTTGAAGACAAATTCATAGTTACGAAGTGTCATGATCATGGTAACTATTAAGTAAATCAATAGTATGTGTTTGAGCCATGCAAAATTAGATCGATGGTGCACATAAATTCAAAGAGTCAATACTCCTCAAAATAAATGTGAGGCTACCATGTGGTGCAAGTACAGAACTAGATGAGGCTAATAGCAAGATCTTGAGAATTAATGAAAATCTAACAAGTGTCATGATCAAGCATCCTAGATTAATATCAACAACTGGCATTAAAAGTTGAAAGCCAAGTACTTTAAATGGAGAATGAATTTGACTCAGGTTAAACTAGAGAAAATATCTCAAAGGGTTGTGCCACCATTAGAGTTTAGTTGAGCACCCCTAAGCATGAGATGTAATCATATAGTTAGGATGGTTAATGATGAAGCTTCATCATCATTAAATCTTAGAGAAAACCTTTTGTCAATGATTTAGAACCTATCAACCCCATTCTCTAAAAGTTGTAGGATTATTCTATGATAATTTTCTTTATTTCTTTAAATAAGATTTGTGCATACAATTAGTTCTTGATTCCATTAGGGTTCAAAGGTAGAATAGGTTTGTTTAAACCTAATATAGTGCAAGATAGGACTATACAACCTATAGGTTTTTCACCGATATTATAGATATATGAAAACCAATAAATGGATTGGTTTTCAATCTATAGTAAACCCATGTTCAAATTTTAAAGTAGGGGTAGATATGTGATTATGGATAAATGTCTCATCTATCAACATAGTCATACCTTCAATAAAAAATATACTTACTACCACTAAAAGTAAACATGGCATAGCTTTGTCTGGATTCAAGGTATGAGGAATTTATCCTTATAATGAAAGCAAGTGGGAGATGGAATAGAAGATCAAAGCAAAAGGATTTGGGGATTGGAAAGTATAGTAGATCATTTAATTCTTTTATAGATCCTTTAAATATTTTCTCCAACATCAAGATCATGACTCATCATCTACAAAATAGACTCTTACCTTCTAGTGTATTTCTCAGCCAATGAGAAGAGCTTGAAGACTATTAGAGAAAATAAATGCTACTTTGTCTATGATGTATTAACCTTAATTTGATCAAAATATGGTAGAACATTCATTGAAATGTGGAATCTCATTGACTTTTCTTGGGTAATGTGTTTTGGAAAGTATAGTAGATCATTTAATTCTTTTATAGATCCTTTAAATATTTTCTCCAATAGCAAGATCATGACTCATCATCTACAAAATAAACTCTTACCTTCTAGTGTATTTCTCAGCCAATGAGAAGAGCTTGAAGACTATTAGAGAAAATAAATGCTATTTTGTCTATGATGTATTAACCTTAATTTGATCAAAATATGGTAGAACATTCATTGAAATGTGGAATCTCATTGATTTTTCTTGGGTAATGTGTTCTCTCTCTCTCTCTCTCTCTCTCTCTCTCTCTCTCTCTCTCTCTCTCTCTCTCCTCTCTCTCTCTCTCTCTCTCTCTCTCTCTCTCTCTCTCTCTCTCTCTCTCTCTCTCACACACACACACACACACACACACACACACATTTTGGATTCTCACAAGGACTCTTTAATCTAAAAGAGTAGGGGAATCTATGAGATATTACAAAATATGATCATCTTGATTAGGCTAAACCTTATCAAGAATTTGTAAGAACCACCCTTTATTTAATAATAGACTTTCTTTACCTATCTCTTGCCTTGAATCTATGTTGAGTGAGTTGTGCATGATAGCATAGTGAAGGAGAATTTTCAATATTCATTATCCTCATTTTTGGCCTAGTTTCGGGTGTTTTCAATCTATTGTAGGTCTAAATTAGTTGTTTTCCTAAACCTAGTCCATGAAACACTTATGTAATCAACTGGTCTATGAGGTTGTATGAGCTAGCATTATCTTGTCTGATCTAGTGTGGGGTCAAGCTTATGGGAGTCTCCCATTTTTATTTGGTGCATCACCTTTTAGCCTTCTTAGGATCCCTTTTCCACCTTTCTAACCTTTTTCCCTATGACAACATTAGTTTAGGTGATCCATCAAGAGGAAGTCGACCTTCTCCAAAGGTTTAGCCCCATCATAGGTAACCCATAGCATGGGGTTGTTCCCATATTATGACTGGGATTGGAGGATCTTGAATAACTCTTCCACAAGGGTGAAATCTCATGTCATAATAGGTACAATAAATTAAAATTCATAATTATTACTAGATTCTTCCATAATGTGTGATAAAAATGGCCTAAAATATTCATGTCCATATCTGACACTATGTTATGTAGAAAACCATGTAATTTTACCACTTATATGAAGAATAAATTGGTGATGTTTATCACATCGCTTATCTTATTTTATGTAATAAAATGTTCCATATTGGAAAATCTATCCACCAGTACAAAGATGGAATCATTTCATCTATGTGTTCTTATTAACCCTAGCATAAAACCCATGTTAATAGTATCCCATGGCTTCTCTATTATAGGTCGTGGTTGATACAACCCTATGTTTTGACTTTTCCCATTCACAAACTAGCAAAAAATTTAGCTTCATACATACGCATGCCTATTTGCACCCATACTCAAGGCCAGTAGGATCCTTATGTCAAATGTACTAATGTCTTGTCACCCCAAAAATTCCCTTCTAGGCCTCTACTATGCGTCTCTCTAAATAAGTTCTCTTGCATTGACCCTCTTGGTTTACATAACTATGCTCTTTGAAGATTATTCCTTCTTGTGTGTGGTCTAACAATGTGTTGTATCCATACTTGTGGGTATTGTGCATCCTCTCCAAGGATTTCAAAAGTATTCATCTTATGTCTACATCCCCTTTATCGAATCAAATCCCATGAATTCCATTTGCATCTTATTTAATATGAGTATTCTCTTTCTCATTGTGTCAATAACCTTATTTGATTTCCCATTTTTGTGCTTCAATAAAAATGTGTAACTCTTCAATAAATTGACCCACTTCATGTGTCACTAGTTTAATTTCCATTTCCTTTTGATGAACTATAGTTCCCAATGGTATATTTACAATAATAACTCCTTTGGAAAAAAAAAATTGCCTCACTTCTTCAATGCTTCCATGATAGCATAAAGCACATAGCCATAGATTGAATATTTCTTTTTCACATAATTTAACTTATCATTAAAGTAAGCTACATGCTTACCTTATTATATTAACATTAATCAGATTGTTGTGCCACTTGCATCATAGTCCATTTGAATATCCTTGTTGAAATATGACATAGATATCACAAGATGCTCAGTTGCATTCTTTTTCAACTCTTAGAAACACATTCACCTTCCTTTATCCATACAAATGCATTATAAAAAGTGTGCTTCTATCTGAATAATAATCAACAAATTCACTATAATCAAAGGTGATCATAGTATGTGATACTTATTTACTTTAAAATTTAATAAATAATGCTATCAAGTGGATGCCCATGTGAAAAAGGAGGATGAAAATTGTATGCACATTGAAATTTAGAATTATCCTTGTTAGTTGCTTCATGAATTGGAAAATGATCCTTGTACATTAAAACTTTACATCATCATTTTTTTGTGCCTTAGCCTATTCAATAGGTATAATAATTTTTGGAGGTTTGTCAATGATGTATCCAAGATGACCAAGGATATTTATGAGGTATCATGTGTGCTAGAGTGACAATGATAAAGTGTGCTTCAATTAGCTTCAGTGTTCCTACGTGGTTCTTCACTGTTTGACTTAGTGAGGTAATTGATGGATGATATTGATGGTATAGACATGTTATAGAGACCCTATGGGGTTTTATGAGTGCTTAGAGTGCTTATATAAGTAAAAGGAAGTCATCAGATCAGTTATATGAGTGTCTAGGTTCAAGTAGTCTTATTAGAAGATAAGGTTAAGTAAGCAGTTTGATGATGTAATATTTTACACATGTGAAGGTTTAATGAGTATTTTGATACATGGATAGATTCCCCTATGTGAGAAGATCATATGGTTTAATTTTAAAGTCTATACATGGAGTGTCATAAAAGTTATTAAGCTACAAAGTCAACTTCTTGAATAAAGTTCACTAAGTTCTCATAGCCAATTTTGTGATATCAAAGAGCTACAGAGAGCATTTAATCAGCTGATGAAGATCTATGGTGAACATTCAGTTTGAATAGATAAGGATCTAACAAAGTTCATGATCCTATCAGATAGTGATCTAATAGTGTGTATTAAGTCAATATGTCAAAGGATGGTCAAAAGGCATGTGGGGTTGTCAAGTGGTGTAAATGCATTGACTAAATGGAATAGGTGCATAGAAGGCACATAGAGCTACCAAGTGGCACAATCTCAGAATCAAGGATCAAAGATCAATGAGGAGTGTTAAAAATTTAAAGATAGGATGCTCATGAGGAGATCAATAGAGCATATTTATTCAAAGTTACTAGGGGATATGAGATGAAGACACATCTCTAAAGCTTTTTACTTTACATAGTGACCATTGGAATTTAAATATTCAAATTTGTGAAAGAAAACTAGTGTTGGGTTTTTGGTCTATATCTTGAGCATATGTAAGAATCTGATGGTGATGTAAAAGGAAAAGTTGTATATGATTTTAAGATCTATCTATTAAAATGGGTTTAGAGTTTGATTATCTATATAGATGTATTTATTGTAGTTGGAAGTTGACTAGTTGATCATAATACAAAACAATGTTTGAGTGATTTATGCATTTAAAAAAGAGTGTTTTGGAAGGAATAATCACCTGAAGATGTCATAAGGATCATGTAAAGAGGACCCATGCATTTGAAACTAAGATTATGTTCTTAATTTTCTTATTAAAGTGTTAAAGGCGTAATAGGTTTCCATGAGACCTATAAGGGCTACTAAGGCCTAATCAAAAGATGTAGTTACTTAAGTATGACCCATGGATGTTATAGATGACCTATAACAATGGTATAGAGATATGTGTTATCATGATAGAAGTCTTAAGGGTTAAAATAAGTACTATGGATGACCTAGAAGTTGATATTCATGAAGACTCTATAAAGAGTGAAGACCAATGTAATGGTTTCCAGATGTGGATGTGGATGTGGATGTGTTGAGAGAGAAGAAGATAGAGATAAAGGAAAAATATTAGATGGAATGTTCTTAGTGTTTGGATTGAAGTACAAAGGAGATTGAAGATGAAAGAAGAATCCTATAGTGATATAAAAGGGGCATTTGGATGTATTGCTTATATGATCAAGTTTGATGGTGTGTGATGAGTTAAAAGAGAGATTAGAGTTGAGAAAGTGTGAAATTGAGTGAATTATAGAACCTTTGGAAGAGAAGGTATAGGTTAGTGACGACCATTAGAGTGTGATAAAGATGAAACATGTTTATCTGAACAAGTTGATAAAAGATAAACACATAGGTCATTAGACCTAATAAACCTAGAAGAGGATGATTGAGCGAGTAAACCCTAAAGGTTGTTTAAAAGAGATATATGGGTGAAGAAGATTGAAATAAAGATAATTACATCATCAAGTGTAGAAGACATTAAATCAGAGGTGGAGATTAGATCAATGTAGCTAAGTGGGTTCTTGGTTGCCTAGGGGATTGGTTCCTCCTTATGGGATAGGTGTCTCACTAAATTAAGAGATGGGTGATCCTTGAATAGTTGGTGTTGGTATAAATTTGGATCTTGTTATTATAGGATTGTATTCTATTTTTTAGGTTCCAATGGGTTTTATTACCCAAGAGGGTTTCCCACATAGATATTGTGTTATGTGTGTGATCTTGCATATATTTATTATTCATTACTATAAATGATGTATATGCTTCATGTATGATAATGTTATTTGGTTAAGGGTTTGAATGGATTGGAATTGAAGTTTGGATTATCTACCTTCATGATTCACCCCCCCCCCTCTCAGTGATTATACCTCTAACAATTGGTATCCGATCAAGACCTTTGTTACAAGTTTAACCACTTGAGGTGATCCAAGGTATAATATGGTAAGTCAACATATGTAAGGTTTATTTATAAAGAAATCATCAATGTTTAATGGGTCCAATTATGTTTTTTAGAGTGCAAGGATGAAGACCTACATCATGTCAATAGGGTTTAACATTTGGCACTCTATTGTGGATGGATATTCATCCCCCCTAACCCTTCCAACTAGTGAAACTAATAATAAGTTGTGTGAGAGTAATTCTAAGGCAATTAATGTCATCACCTATGGTTTTAAAAATATTGAGTACACCAAGGTAATTCATTATAAATCTTCCAAAGATATATGGGACAAATTGAAGATCATTTATAAAGTTGATTCAAAGGTCAAGTTGGCCAAGTTACATACTCATCGAAGACAATTTGAGAGACTAAAGATGAAGGAAGAAGATTTTGTGGCATCATTTTTGTAGAGATTTGATGATATTGTGAACATTATCAGAGGTCTTAGAGATAATCTTGAAGAAGCTACTATATTACAAAATATATTAAGGTCTCTCTCCCTTAAGTTTGATTCTAAAGTGTCTACTACAGAATAAAGTCATGATATTAATTAGATGAATATGGATGAATTGCATGGCATCCATATTGCTTATGAAAAGAGATTTAATGATGACAAACTACCAAAGGAGGAAATAGCACTCAAGAAAAAAATGAAATAAAATAATAAAAGAACTCAAGATAAGGAAATCAAGTATGATAAGACATCTGATGATGAACTAATAGCTTTATTTACAAGTAAATTGAATATAGGTTTAGGGAAATATAAAGGTAATCCACCCTTAAAATGTTTTAATTGTGGAGAAATAGGACACTTTGCCAACAAGTGCCCTCATAAGCATAAGAAGTATGATAATGAAGAACATGATGAAGGTAAGAAGACATTCAGGTCTTATAAGAGGAAGAAAGGATTTAATAGGTATAATGATAAGAAGATTATCTACACCAATGAAGATTACAACTCATCAAATGAGAGTGAAAATAGTGATTCTGAGTTTGATAATGAAGATGATGGTCCTGTTGAAGATGAAGTCCTATACATGGCTGAGGAAGGAAGTTATTCATATCAAAATGAGTCTACTTAGATTGATACAGATAATTAAGAATACAAGGAGGACTATGAGATCAAGTTGATGAATGCCCTTGAAGATTTGAATATTGATAATAATAATACCAATAAATTGAAGTTACACATGAAGGATTATGCAAATCAATTTAGTATGTATGAGACTAGAATGGATGGAAACTCAAAGGAAAATAAAGGTATAGTCAAACATCTAAATAGTCAATTGAAAATCCTATCTACACACCTAAAAACTAAATAAGATGGGTGTTTGAGGTATGTGATTGAAAATGAGTCACTGAAATCTAAGTTACAAAAGACATCCAGTAAGATATAGTCATTTATGATGTTTGAAAAGAGCTCAAGTAATCTAGATAACATTATGAATAGTCAAAATCATGCTAGTGATAGAACTAGATTTGGTTAAAAAGAACAGAAAAAGATTGTAACTCAAGACAAGGTGAAGACTAATGTGAACAAAGATAATCAAATCTTGAGGGTCAATAATCAGTCTTGGAATGAAGTGCTGGTAGAATGAGGACAAATCAGATTAGATAACCAAATGCCATGAGGTGTGCAAATTTTAATGGTAATTTTTATACTTGTAATCAATTTAGTCAAAGGGATAGAGAGTGTAGAATATTTATAAATAACAAGTAGCATCATCAATCAAATAACATGAAAAAATTTGAGTAATTTAGTTATTATGACATAGGACACATTACAATATTTTTTCCAAATCAAGTAAGGCAAGTTGAGTTCACTTCAATAAGAATGGTTTGCTACAACTATAATTAGAAAGGTTATATTTCCAAGAATTTCAAAAAATACTTTTGGAAAAAGGACATATGAGTCTTTGAAACCATCAAATGGTTCAAGAAAACTAAGCCTAAGAAAGAAGAATAAAATAAATAAAAATCTTATAGTGCACCAAAGGAAGAATCAATGTTTGTTCAAACAACTTTTCACACTCAAGAAGATGAGAACAAGAAGTGGCACATAGATAATGGGTGATCAAGTCATATGATAGGATACAAGAGAAATTTTATCTCTCTCAATAATACTAATCCAAGTTTAGGTAGATTTGGTGATAAAAAATTTGCTAATATTGTTGGAAAAGATATTGTTAATCTTGACAATGGCCATACTAGAACTAAGAATGTCTTACATGTAGAAGGTTTGAAACATAATATTTTAATTGTGAGTCAAATGTTTGAGCAAGGAAATATTCTAACATTTCATGACAAGGAATGTGAATTTAATAGGGTAAAGTCTAGAAAAATAATTGCAAACATTCATAAAGAAGAAAATAACCTATATATCTTCCATGAACCCATGGAGGAATGTTTCAGAAGTCAATTAGATGAAAGCTAGCTTTGGCATATAATACTTGGACATATAAATTTTGGCAATATGGTAAGAATTAGTTAAAATGGGTTAGTAAAACATATGCCAAAAATTACCAAAATTCCTCATTCTCTTTGTAAAGCATGTCTTCATGGGAATTAAATCAAGAAGAAATACAAATCCAAAGAACATTCCACTACAAGGCCATTAGAATTGATCCATACTGATCTATGTGGACCTATGAGAACTCAAATTATTCAAGGTAACAACTATATCATGCTTTTCACTAATTATTTCACTAGGATGACTTGGATATGCTTTCTTAAAGATAAATCTAAAGCTTTTACAAGATTCATAGCATTCAAAGCACTTATGGAAAATGGAAAATAATCTAAAATTAAGTGTGTAAGATCATATAAAGGAGGTGATTTTGGTCTCATGAATTTGATGACTTTTATGAAGAACAAGGGATAATAAGACAATATTTTGTTGTTAGAACACCACAATAGAATGGTGTTATTGAAAGGAAAAATAGAACTATTCAAAAACTAAGTAGAACTATGCTTCAAGATGATAAATTATCAGATGGTTATTGGGAAGAGGCAATAAACACTTTAGTTTACATTCTTAATAGGTTTCAAATTAGATTAAATGGTGATAATAATCCATATGATCTATGGAAGAATAGAGATGCTAATGTCAAACATTTTAGTGTATTTGGGAGCAAGTGTTATATCAAAAGAGATGAATAAATTATTGGCAATTTTGATTCAAGATCTGATGAGGGAATCTTCCTAGGATACTCTTATATCAACTCTACCTATATATTATTTAACAAGAGACTTCACAAGATTGTTAAAATCTCAAATGTGAGTATATATGAGACAAATAGAATCAAGAAGTCATACTTTCAAGTAAGTGATACTATTCAGAATTCTATTTCAAACAAGGATGGTTTATCTATTCAAATAGATGATTAAGATGAAGAGGAATAAACAAGACTTGACACTAAATCTCTATCTAAGAGAATATAAAAGGATCATCATGGCTCCTAGGTAATTTGTAATGTGAATGCAAGGTTGAAAACTAGAAGAAGAATGTTAAAATATAAAAATCAATAAAACACTATCTTGTTGTCATCGGTTGAACCCAAAACTTTCCTGGCAACTAGAAAAGATGAAATTTGGACATGTGTTATAGATGAAGAACTTGATCAAATAGTAAAGAATGAAACATGAGATATAGGTCCTAGACCAAAAACTAAGAATGTGATAGGCACTAAGTGGATCTTCATAAATAAGATGAATGAGAAAGGAGAGGTCACAAGAAATAAATCTAAATTGGTGTGTAAAGGATATGCTAAAGTTGAAGGGATATATTTTGATGAATTTTTTTCTCTATTGGCATGAATGAAAGCAATTACACTATTCTTAGTATATGGTAGTTTCAAATATTTTAAGGTATACCAAATGGATGTGAAATCTAACTTTTTAAATGGAAACTTAGAAGAAGAAGTGTATATTGAGTTACCTAAAGGATTATTATTATCAAGTGATCAAGTCTATGTGTGCAAATTGAAGAAGGATTTATATGGTATTAAACAAGCTCGTAGATCTTGGTATAATAGATTAGATAAGTATCTTTTGAGTCAAAGTTTCAAAAACATGATAGCTGATAGTAATTTATACATTAAAACTGAAGGTAGTAATCAATTAATTACATTTGTCTATATTGATGACATTATATTTGGTTCTAACAATGAAAATATGAGTAAAGAATTTGAGATGTCATGAAGACTAAATTTGAGATGTCTATGTTGGGGGAGCTTTCATTCTTTTTAGGATTCAAAATTAACCAACTAGATGCAAGGATATTCATTTCACAAGCTAAATACATCAATGATATGCTAAGGAAATTTGATATGATGGAGTGTAAGCCAATGAGTACACCAATGATTATAGGTTATAAATTTATTAAGCAAGATTACTCACCAAAGGTTGATCAAACCTTGTATATATCCATGATTGGAGTCTTTTATATTCCACTGCCTTTAGCCTTGACATCATGCAAGCAATAGGACTTATTGGTAGGTTTCAAGATGATCCTAGATTATCTCACCTAAAAGCAGTCAAAAGAATATTAAGGTATCTTAAGGGCACCATATAATATGGTTTATGGTATCCCAAGAGTAAATAATTCACTCTAAAGACATACACTAATGTAGATTAGGTTGGTTGTGTGAATGATAGGAAGAGTACCAATGGTGGTGTTTTCTTATTGGGTGAATGTTTGGTATCTTGGCTAAGCAAGAATCAAGCCTTAATATCCCTATCCACTTCAAAATTTTAAGTATATAACTTCTACCTCATGTTGCACTCAAGCTATATAGATGAAGCAAACCTTGGAAGACTATAAGGTAAGGCAAAAATAAGCTTGTCCCATCTACTATGAAAATAATAGTGCAATTAGTATCTCAAATAATCCTATAATGCACTAAAAAACTAAACACATTATTATTAGATATAAGTTATTAAGAGAACAAGTGATCAATTAATGTGTTAAGTTGGAATATGTGCCTACAAAAGAACAACTTGTAGACATTATGACCAAACCATTAACAAAAACAACATTTAAGTATCTAAGACAAAGATTGGGAGTCATCTCCTTATCTACAAATCAATATAAGGTTCTTGGTTGAGAAGGAGCAATTGGTTCATGAGATTACTCCAGTAGTCTATAGTAAAATGCTTCAGGTAACTTATTTAGGAATTTTGGTCCTAAAGGGTCATATTGATTGGTTTCAAGTGTTTGAAGAGTTGATGAAAGACCTAGTTTATTGAGAAGTCTTTTTGAAGATATCATGATTAAAGTGAAGCATGGATTTAGGGGGAGCTAACTCTGATAGTTTGAAAGGCTTAAATATTTGTGCATGATGTGAGGGGGAGCATATGTGAGATGTGTGAGATGTTCCCTTTATGGTGGAGACATGAAGAAGTCTACTACAGTTGTGAATTCAAGAAGAGTGATATGATGACTTGATCAAACCAAGTCATATGTTTTAACAAGGTATTAAATATTCATGCATGATCAAAGGGATATTGTGAATAGTTTGTCAAGGTCCTTAGGATCAAAAGATGAGCCCACGTTATCATTATGTCAAAGGGGGAGAAAGTAATTAAGGATAAAGAGACAAAATGTGATCATAAGATTTATATTGGTGTTTGACATCAATGACAAAGGGGAATATTATTGGAGGTTTGTCAATGATGTCTCCAAGGTGATCAAGGATGTTGATGAGGTGACATGTGTGCTAGAATGATAATGATAAAGTGTGTTTCAATAAGCTTCAGTGTTCCTGCATGGTTCTTCAGTGTTTGACTTAGTGAGGTAATTGATGGATGATATTTGTTGGGTGAATATTTTGTCATCAACTAACTGATGGCAAAATGGGGATATCAGCCATAGCATAAGGGAGATTTACACCACGAAGAGTGCGGCTTTACCAGATCTAGACGAGGTAAATCTCTCATCTCATCAAGGGGAGGTTCCCTATTAATATTTACATGCTATAAGCATATATATAATTAAGCAGAAAATAACACATGGGGGGGGGGGGGGGGGGGGTAGAACAACATCTACTTCTCTTTTTTCAGAAGTAATATATAAAGAACAAAAGAGGAAAATCCCTGGTCTAAAGCTAATAACACTCCTCTTCTTTTAGTAATGGTATCAAACGAAGAGCAAGAGATTACCTGAAGTAACAAAGTTCACAAGAACGCTCACGTAAGCACAAAGTCTTCCGTAGCTTCTCCATAGATTTGGAACGAGTACAACCGTAGAGTAAAGTGAAGCACAAAGTCTTCACCTGAAACTACAAAAGATAAAAGAATCTCAAAGGTAAAAGCAGCACAAAGTCTATCTTCTACCCTCAAGAAGTGCCCTCAGATAATAATAACACACCCACTTTGCTTATTAAATCAGATGAATAAGATATTACTTAGGAAAGAGACATAAGAACTACTTCCCAAACAACACAGATAATCTCAACACAAAGTTTAAAAAAATATGCTCCTCATTCATTCAACAGAATATGATTTACAAGTTTGAGCACAAAGTCTCAAAAGTTGCTTTAATTTCAGTAGAGTATTTGCTATTGATTTTTCCAAGAAGTTTAAAAATGAGGTCTCCACTATATATAGGGAGAAAATATTCAAAAACAGAAAAATAATAGAATATAAAATATCTTGGTCAAAGATGACTCATCTTTGACTTTTAGATATTTTTCAAAAATATTTTATTCGTAATTACATATTACAAAATTTGTATGCATTCTGCACAAAATAGAAATGCATAAGGATAGAAGAAGAGAGAAAGAGAAAGAGAGAGTGTCAATTCTTGCCGCCGGACTTCATCAAATGAGTGTCATACATGGTGATTGAGGCCTGAATTCCTACGTTGTCCGATGCAACTGCATTTTGGGAGACGACCCTTGATCTAATTAGTGCGTCTTTCAATGCTGTGATGGCCTTAGAGTGGCCAGTTAACCTAGATTTTAAATTCTCCAAAGTTAACTGAGCATCCAGAATGCTGTCCACTGAAGTCATTGAGAAAGGCGCCCCTTTGAAATCCTTCTGGATCATCCCTTCAAAATTTTGAATCATTTCATCTGCTGGAAGGAACTGATGATCCTTGGAGGTCAAGTCGCAGGGCAGCTCTTCTAATTTGTTTAACAAGATCAGGTCACTTTTATCACCAGCTTCCTTGAAAGCTTTGAGATCATCAATTAGATCTTTGAGTACCTGAATCTTGAAGATCATCGACTCCTTGATCTCAACATAAGAATATTTGTTGGGGATGACACCGATAGATATCAGGGTACTCTTTTTTAGATCTTTCATTTCCTTCCATCTGTCGAGATTTTTCTCCAAGCCATCAATTTCCTGAGAGACAAGGGAGACAAAATTGTCTACCTGAGCTTTCAACCTCTTCATTTTCCCTGTTCTTTCTGCAACCTCAGACAGCAGAGAGATTCCTTGGTTGTGCATTCTATCAATATATTCCTCCATTACTTTCCCCTTCAAATAAGTCTTTTCAACTTTCTGAATGATTGAATCATCTACAGAAAAGGTCTTTGGAGTCGCTGCTTCAGGTGGGATAGTGAATCTTCTGATTACTGTCGTTAACTGCTCAACCTTGGCTTTATAAAAATCCTTCATCTCTTTTTCCCTGTCAAACTTTTGGACCATAATGTCCATTGCTGCCTGAAGATCACTCTTTACCCCTTCGTGAGTAACTTTGCCAAGTTCAACACGAGAGAGGGAATAACTGCTCATCTCAAAACCTTCAAGGGCTGTGTCCTGAGGAGGTTTGGCAATTTCTAGAAATTTTTGCCCCTTCTCTTCGACTAACTTAGAGAGGATTTTTGGCCTTTTAGGAGCCTTTGCTTTTGCTGGTATGATCTTACCAAAGTCGAATTCATCTGGGGAGATGGCCATTTTTTTTCTTTTAGGTGTGAAAGCAGACATCCATGGCAGGAGAGAAGTACCTATTACAACAATAGTCACCTCTACTGGTGTCGTTATAGCAGCTTCCACACTACTGGTGGTGACAGTAGTCGTGGTTGGAGTGACCGGCGAAACTGTACCAACTACTGATTCTGGATCAAATGCAGGGCTTGGAGGCAGGTTAAAAGACGAAGACGATAAACTTGGAATGGATGCAGAAGAGTGAGGTGAACCTGCTGAAGGATCCTGAGGATCACCAAAAACAACTTTGGAAGGGGAAGTGGGTCCAGAAGAGGGAACACTGATGGCAGAGATAGGAGAAGTGGGCACCGTAGGAGATTGAGGAGGAAGAGAGGAGCTCTGGATCGACCGTACTTGTCCCGTCGAGGTTGGAGACCCAACACTTGGTCATTCTGAAGGTTGGTCTACTACCCCCATTAGTTGAGTTGCCTATACCCCGGGGCTTTGTTCTTTGATTCTTTCAGCTGCTACCTCAGGCTCTTGTGCTGACCTAGGCTTTTTGGATACAAAGACGATCCTAGGCTTGTGAGGTCTAGAAGATGAAGGAACGTCATCTTTATTTTTGGTTTGGCTTTCTACTTTTCTCTTCATCTCTGCTTGGTATTCAACCTCTGACCCTGTGATGAACTCTTTTAGGGTGATCCCCTTTGCTGCCAACCAACTATTGGTGTTAGCTAATATTGGTTCAAATCTTTTCCTTAGAGAGGTCAATTCCTTTTGAGACCAGTTAATCGGAGGAAGAGGGGAACCAGCGACCTTCTCTATCAGATATCTATTGTTCACGATATTCCCATCATCAATCAACCCTGAAGGGATCCCAGCAAGCCCGAGGTACTCTATTTGCTCTAGCGTGAGACGACAATAGTTCATCTTCCTTATCTCGTCAGCCGTCCTCATATCCACCCAGATGTTTTCAATCATGGGCTCGTGGAACTGAGTCTTCCTTCGGATCGTCTCTCTGACTCCCCTGTAATCAAATTTTTCTTGTCTTTTGAATGATTTGATGGTAACCATCTACATCACTATTTCCATAACCCTGGCTTTAGTCGATGTAGCAACTGAAAATCTGCCAATCTGGATAGGAAACTTGAAACTGGGTCTCTTAAGCTCCACCTATTTTGAGTGCACGATGGCCAGTTGTCGGCAAAGCTCCATTAGGACCAACCTGTCTGAAGGGAATCTAGGGAGCATATAAGGGTATCCTTGGTAGAAACCCACCTAAAGATAAGAAAATGTAGAGAACTGGAGGAACATGCAGCCAAAACTATTCACTACTATCCAGGCCTCGTCTGATATTCTCTTCTGCTCCAGTTGAGGATCGAAGAGACATAGGAATACGGCAAAGAATGCGTCATTCACTCATCTAAAATGATGTGTTGAACCCTGAAGTGTTAGCTGTGGATAGTATGAATAGATCGGGGTGGTATTCCTATCTCCTTTTGTTGTTAAACCTGGGAAAGATCACATGGCAGCAGCTATGTAGACCATGTACGAGGTCATGTAGAATTTGAAAGAAGTTTGTACCCTGGTCAGTTGCTCGTGAATAGCGTTGTTGATCTGTTCCCCCCAGAAGATGGCCTGTTTGCCTTGCAGGATGATCTTAATGAATGGATACATCCATTCATAGAATTGTGAAGAGGACGGGAGGCCCCATACTCTTCTGAGGAGGGTGATTAAGTCACCAACTTCTTCAATGAAGTCACTTCTGGGGAATCTTTTCGGCCATCTAGATAGACTGGCCCTTGGGGTTTTTAACCATTTATGGTTTATGACCTTCTTTACCCTCTCAGGGTCTTTGTCGTACTCCCTTTGCGCATTCTCAAAGTCAATTTGGGTTACTTTGGTGGCTAGTGGACATAGAAAAACTTTGTCGATAAATTTGAAGTCCAATCGAATGATCATGCTGCCACTGGCATCTGAGACCGATCTGGTCTCTTTGTCGTAAAAGTGCATGCATTGAAGGACAAACTCTGCATGATGTGCTACTACTGGGAAGGTGGCCACCAGGTGGATGTTGCTCTCAATAATCCTCTTTATCCCAGTGCTGGGATTTGTTGCTTTGGTTCGTTCTAGGAATTTGGCCATATCTACGTGGATGATCTCGGTGTCTCGAATGTCATCGACATTCAAGGTGACCGCTATGAGCGAGAAGATGCCCTAGTACTTGTATTTCATCATCTTTGCCTTTGAAGGAGATGCTTCTGTCATAGGGGACGATCTTGTTTGGACGAAAGCAGGTGTGCAGGAGCTCGCTAAAGGTGCTGCAGCCATAGTCGAAAGGAGAGTGAGAGAGAGGGGGAGAGCAATTTAAGTGACATAGGTTACGGGAGGTCACTTAAATAGGCTAGGTTAAGCAAAGGAATGAGGAATGAGAAATAAAAAGCGTGAAAGGGATAACTCAAGAAAAATCTCGAGAGTTGGCTGAAAAAGAAGAAAAATGCAAGGGCGGCAAAAATTGCCGCCCTTGCATGGAAAATGCAGGGGCGGCAAAAATCACCGCCCTTGCATGGAAAATGTAGGGGTGGTGAAAATAGCCGCCCTTGCATGGAAAATGCAGGGGCGGCAAAAATCACCGCCCTTGCAAGGACACCGCAGGGAAAGTGCGGAGGCGGCAAAAATTGCCGCCTTCGCTCTCGGACAAACGAAGTGTGGAAGGGCGACGAAAATTGCCGCCCTCGCACGGAAGATAAGAAAAATGTGGGCGGCAAAAATTGCCACCCGCACGAGGCCGCGGTGGTAAAAACCGTAGGCAGGAAGGGGGGAAGAGGGAAACAAAAAGAAAAACACTTAAAAATTACCAAAAACAACCTAACAAGAAGTAAAAACAAGAAATAAATTAAAAGACAAACCCTACCTGGAAAATGCGCGTGCCACGAGGTTGAATCCATGAGCTAGTGCATCGAAAGGTCGCTTGAGGCACTCAGATGTAAGAGGTAGGAGGAGGAGAGGAAGCAGTGAGAAGAAAGAGGTTCAAATCAGAATATATAGGGTGAAAAACTCACCCCAACAACCCAACGCGCGTGGCGATTAATGCCTTGCATGGAAATCGAGACGTGCAAGGGTGGCGAAAATCACCGCCCTTGCATGGAAAAATGTAGGGGCAGCAAAAATTGCCACCCTTGCACAAAAAATAAGGGATAAGCATGGGCGGCAAAAATCACCGCCCTTGCATGGAAAATGCAAAAAAAGACTAACTCTAGAAAGAGGAAAAAAAGGAAAAGGGGAAGGGAAAACTTGGCCTTGACGGGATAGTAACCACTCCCCGATCTGACCAAGATGAAAATGAATTAAAGAACTCGTATCGAAAAATGAGATAGAGAGACGAGAGACGAAACGGACAAGTTTCGTAGGGGGTTGCTTCCAAAATGAGCTAAGCTGATTTTGGAAACAACAGATGGCTCCTGTTGGGGAACTTTTGCATAATCGAGATGATTAACAGAAGTAGAAAACCAGTCTCTAAGTGCCTTCATCCCAGCCATTGGGCTACGGAGTCAAGCAAAAAAAGAGAAAGAAAGACAGACAAAATACAAGAACTGTACATATTTTACAAATGGACTCATCTGAGCTTCAAGAGTTGAAAAGCTTTAGATGCTGCCCATTGTGAGGTAGTGTAAATGGTGTTCCATCTTTATACTCCAGCAAAAAGCTGGCTTTGCCACAGAGCTACCAAATGGTGAACGGACCCCTCCACAAGGAGTCAAATTTGCCATGCATCCCCTTTGGTTCACGTCACTTGTCCCATAACAAGACTTGATCTCTGACTTGGAATTCATGTGCTTTAGCTTTTTTATCAAAAAGTGCCTTCACCCAGTTCTGATGTTCCCTGATTCGATCCACCACCATAACTCGTTGTTCGTTCAGCTCAGTCAGACACATGATCCGCTTGTCAACTGAGCTTTCAAAGGTCGAGTCTTCGATTGCTCTGGTTAATCTGAGTGCTGGTAGTTCAAAGGTGATGGGGATTTTTGCATTTCATCCATATAGGAGTTGGAAAGGTGACATACCTATAGCTCTTTCAGGTTTTATCCTGTCGGCCCATAAAGCATCATACAAAGCTTTGTGCCATGTTCTCTGATTGTCATCCACCAACTTCTTGATAATGGTGACTAGGTTCTTGTTACTCGATTCTGCTTGTCCATTTCCCTGAGGGAAATAGTCTGAAGTGTGAGACAAGGTAATCCCATAATGGAAACAAAATTGAGTGATTTCATGTGATGAAAAGCAGGCTGCATTATCTATCACAATTTTTAGTAGAACCCCAAACTTGGAGGTGATATTTTCTTTGAGGAAGGTGCATACTACATCAGATGTAGCATGCTTAGTTGGTTTGGCCTCCACCCACTTAGTAAAATAGTCTGGCGCAGTGAGGACATAATCATGTCCGGTGCTTGAAGATGGGTTAACTGTGCCAATGAAATCAATACCCCACTGCTGAAATGGTTCATCGGTCACAACTGGCATGAGGGGCAAAGCAGGTAGCTTAGGCTTTCTAACGAATTGCTGACATAGCTCACACTTACGCACCTATTTGTAAGCATCTTGAAAAAGAGTGGGCCAGTAGTACCTTACTCACAGAATCTTGTGTGTCGTCATCGGTGCGGAGAAATGTCTTCCACAGGCCAAATTGTGGAAAGATTCTAAAAGTCTTCCTTGTTGAGCCTTGTCAACACAACAAAGAAATGCCCCGTCCAGGTTTCTCTTATAAAGACCATTGTCCCACAGAACGTAATCAACTGCTTTTAATTTAACATTCCATTTTTCTTTAAAAGAAAGATGAGGAGGACATTCACCATATGTTAGAAAATAAGCAATGTCAGAAAACCACTCATCAGTAGTGGTGACAAAGAGAACTGTGGGCACGCTTTCAATATCTTAATCTTCACTTTTTAATTCGTCTGGAATGTTGTTGGCGATCAATTGGCAGAGGCCCCTTCCCCGTACAAGCTTGGTTAGTTTGATGTCCAGATCAAATTCTTGAATTTTGGCAATCCAGTTACCTCTCTTAGTACCGAACTCTTGTTGAGTCAAAATAGATTTTATTGTTGTATCTGGCACGAGAACTTCGGTGTGAGAATTCAGGATATAAAACCTGAACTGCTTGACAGCCTTAACCATGGCGTAAGCATGTTTCTCCATAAGGGAATATTTTAATTCGTGATTTTTGAGTGGGCAACTCATGAATGAAATAGGAGATTCTATATTTTCTGAATTTGGTTGAACCAAAATAGCTGACAGTGTATGCTCAGAGGCGTAACTATATATCTTGAAACCTTTAGTATAGTCTGGACAGACCAAGACTAGTGCCCGAGCAATTGCTTCCTTAATTTCTTTGAACGTTGATTTGCCCTCGATAGTCCACCTGAATGCGGCATTGCTCTTCATCATGTTGACAATATGACGGGTTTTCTCGGCAAATTCTGGAATGAATCTCCTAAGGAAATTCACTTTTCCAAAGAAAGAGTGAACTGCGGTCTTGCTGGTAGGCAGAGTAAGTTCCTGGATGGAGTTAACTCTTTTTGAATCAATCCTGATGCCTTCTTGGGACACTATGTGTCTGAGAAGTTTGCCTTCAGTTACTCCAAAAATGGATTTCTTTGGATTTAATGAGATGCCATTTTGACGGCAGCGTTCTAGGACCTTTCGCAAATGGTAAACATGCTCAGAACGCTGTTTTGAAAATACCGTTAGATCGTCTAGGTATACTACAATGAATTTTCCCATTACATCTTTGAAAGTGAGATCCATAGCCCTTTGAAAAGTGGTGCCTGCATTTATTAGACCGAAAGGCATCCTGCGGTAAGCGAAAGTGCCCCAGGGGGTGGTGAACGTTGTCTTGTGTTGATCTGCTTTTCCGACCTCAACTTGATTGTAACCCAAAAAATCGTCAAGCATTGATAACATTTTTGAATCTATTACCATCTGTAAGACTTGATCCATGATGGGAAGGGGGTAGTTATCTTTTAAGGACAACTGATTCAAGTTCTTGAAATCTATGCAGATTTGAATCTCACCATTTTTCTTTCTAACGGGTACTATGTTGGCAACCCATGTTGAGTGATGGATCAGAAAAATTATCCGAGCATCCAGCATCTTTTGTATCTCAGCTAGAATAGTACCTGAGATTTTTGGATTATATTCCCTGGATTTCTGTTTGTAAGGCACAGAGTTGGCTTTCAGAGGGATGTCATGATGAGTGTCATGTGGCCTGAGAGATTTCAAGTCATCATAAGAGTAAGCCAATACGTCCCTATATTGGCAGAGTAAACTAGCAAGCTCAAACCTTTCTTTGGAAGTGCAGCATTTTCCAATGTTTACCATCTTAGGGTCGTTCTTGGTTCCCAAGTTGACTTGATCAAAATCTTGAGAAGAATTTGAATCTGTTTGTTGCTATTTGACGAACCTGTCATGGTCATCAAACAGCTTCTCTAGGGAAACCAAACCTTTGGGAATTTTATTTCCCTTAAGCTGTAAAAAATCTTCACCTGTATGGGTCTGGGTTTCAGGGGTCAGTCCACACTCCCAGGGCTCACTACCTTCAAAATGTAATTGTTTGAAAGTGTCCTTTTGTTCCAAAAAGGTGATGATTTGATCATCATTGTTAAACACCTACCAGTGGTTGACATTGCCTGGTACACTTGGTCAAAAAACTAGCTCAATAGTATACTTATCTCCCTTAAAATCTGGGTGGGGAATCAGGAGGGTGGTAAAAACAGCCAATGCATCTGCTCGATCATTGAATTCCCTCAGAACGGTGGAGATATTGAAGGCGTCAAAATTTTTGATTTGATCCCATACTAGATTGCGGTAATGGCGCAACCTCTCATGCTTGGTCTGATAGAGGTTCCTTACCTGACAGACTATCAACTCAGCATCTCCTTTAGCATGGAATTTTTTAACGCCCTTTTCTTTGGCAGCCTGTAGTCCAAGCAACAGGGAGTCATATTCGGCTGTGTTGTTAGTATTATTGAATTGCAATTTGTAGGAAAAAAGAGTGATCTCTCCTTGAGGAGATACCAACACAACTCCCGCTCCTGATCCAGTAGAAGAGCAACTGTTGTCGAACTCCAAAGTCCACAGCTCATCAGGTATTACTTTTTCCATAAAAACTTTTTTGTTTCAAGGAAAAGGTTGTTTTATGTGTTCATTTTGCTTGGGCATTCCATCCTTTGCATCAACTGAAACCAAAATCAAATCATCACCCATAGGAGTTTCATCTAATGCACCATGAATCTCGTCTGTGGATAAGAAATAAGTGCCCATGCCTGATGACTCGAATAAAATCTAAGCTTCAGGTACTGTGGAACGGGTAAATACATACCTGGCTTCCTTTTCAAGAAGCAACCTTTTCATGACGCCTTGAACCGAAATCCTTGCTTCAGATAGGTCCATGCTTAACTCGCCTCCGACATCCTTCTAGAAATTTCACCCAAGCAGGATGCCGTAAGATGCTGGAACATCCGCTACTAGAACCGTCATTTTAATTCGCTTTTCTGGAAAAGCTGTGAAGGTGTATTGGGCATTTTTTATTTGGCCAAGGAGGGGAACTTGCTTATTTTCCATGGAAAAACACCTCCCAAAAGTTTTGGTTAAAGTTAAGTCGAGAGAATCTGCCACTTTTGCAGGCATGACGTTATCTGAAGCCCTGGAGTCTATAATGCAGTTACTTAGTTTGTAACCATTTATAAGTAGGGAAACATAGAAAGGTTCTATTTTTCTGAGAGCGATGGGAGGGGTCACAACCAGATTATTTTGGGCTAGTTTGTCTTTGGGGAGATCAAGAACAACTTTCAAAGGATCTTGTCCTACAGGGACAACTTTATTTTTAACATACTCTGCTAACCTATCAAACTGCTCTGAGTTAGCTCTCAAATACTCAACCTCTGTCATTTGAATCTTAGTCTTTTTAGCATGATCAATAATATCAAATGATTGAAAAGTGGTTGCAATAGAAGAAGAAAAAATCCCCTCATCAGAGGCTTTGACAGGTACTTTGCCGGCCTGAGTAGTAGGAGAGGGGGATATTGAGTGTTTTAGAGTAGTTACTCTTTTATGAGTTACCTGATCTTTTGATTGCGGAGGTAATGGAGTCCCACATTGGGCAATAGAAACTACTGGTTGGGGCTCGTCATCTACTTTCCCTTTGTCAGCGCGTCACCAGCTAATTCCTCATCTTATTCATCAAAGAGGTTAGCACTTTCTGATTGATCTAGCTGCGGCTAAAAGGAGTTGTCGTGCTCAGCTTCTAGGTATCCAACCACTAAATTTTTAGGTGCTGCTTCAATGGCTAATCTTCCTGAAGGGGGAGGTAGGCAGTTTGATTGTCCTTGGGTTCGGGTAGTATTACCTTGATATGGCTAATTCTAAAATGTCCTCCTGGGTGCATCTCGATAGGTAGGGGCAGACGCGCCTTGAGCAATTTGTCTTTTCAAAGCTATCAATTCATTTATTAATTTTTGCACCATAGGATCAGTGGTGCCCGTGGAAGAGCTTTCAACAGGTGAGGGGTATTTATTTTTACCAAAATCTTTCCTAATTTTGCCTGCCAGGATAAGATCATCTTCAATCTCGGTGGCCAATCCTTGGGCCAAGGCTAGGTCTATAGGGCCAGCTCGTCTCAACAAAAAACTTACTTCGAGGAGCTGTGAGTTGATAAAAAAGCATTTGAGATTTTCTGGCGTGGGTTGAGCCACAGTAGGAATCTGATTTCTTAATTTGTTGAACTTGGCTATGAAATCCCTCATGGGTTCTTGGGATTCTTTTTTCATCTATGTTAGCTGAGCTAACAAAGCATGTGCATCTTCAGCAGGTTTAAACCGAGCTTCAAATATGGACTTTAGTGTATTCCAGTCAGTTACTGACCCGACTTGCAAGTGATAGAACCAATCCGCAGTGGCACCTTGTAAAGTCTCCACAAAAAGTCTCACTACCACATCTTCAAATTCGACCCCTATTACGCCACATGCTATGGATAAAGTGGCAATATGCTCGTCGGGATGAACCTTTCCATCACCAAAAAACTTAAAAAAAAAATTTCTAGAACTACGAGGTAGTTCATGCAGAGGTGGGGTTAAATTAAGAGGACTGAAAGAATTACCCCATGGGCCTTGAGCCATTATGATAAGGGGATGAAAAGGTGGGATAACAAACCTTGGTGGAGTGTTTATAGGTAGGCGGCGATTGACAGTGGGAAAAGGAGTTCTACCTTGTGTTGGTGACCTGACAAGGCTAAAAAGAACACTCCTAGACCGTTGAAGAGAAGTTGATGGAGGAAACAGATCAAAATTACTCTGTTGCGCCAACTCAAACACAGGGTCAACAACACCCTTAGATCTCTAACCTCTGGTGTAACGTGGGGTTGCCAGATTTTTTTTAAAACAAAAATGGGACCGAAACTACTTCAAGTTGAAGCTTGAGGCTTCAAGATGCGTGTTCTTCCCAGTAGCTTTGGTTTTGCAGACCAGATAATATAATGGAGGTAGTTGGTAAGGCTAAAATGATAATGGGTAAGACATAAAACGGAGTCGCCAGATTACGTAATGGGTAAGGGTAGGGAGTGCTTCAACCTGAAACTTGAGGTTTCAGACTGCACATTCGATTCCCCAGTGGAGTCGCCAAAAAACTGTTGGGTGAATATTTTGTCATCAACTAACTGATGGCAAAATGGGGATATCAGCCACAGCATAAGGGAGATTTACACCACGAAGAGTGCGGCTTTACCAGATCTAGATGAGGTAAATCTCTCCTCCCATCAAGGGGAGGTTCCCTATTAATATTTATGTGCTATAAGCATATATATAATTAAGCAGAAAATAATACATGGGAGGGGTAGAACAACATCTACTTCTCTTTTTTCAGAAGTAATGTATAAAGAACAAAAGAGGAAAATCCCTGGTCTAAAGCTAATAACACTCCTCTTCTTTCAGGAATGGTATCAAATGAAGAGCAAGAGATTACCTGAAGTAACAAAGTTTACAAGAACGCTCACGCAAGCACAAAGTCTTTCGTAGATTCTCCACAGATCTGGAACGAGTACAACCATAGAGTAAAGTGAAGCACAAAGTCTTCACCTAAAACTATAAAAGATAAAAGAATCTCAAAGGTAAAAGTAGCACAAAGTCTATCTTCTACCCTCAAGAAGTGCCCTCAGATAATAATAACACACCCACTTTGCTTATTAAATCAGATGAATAAGATATTACTTAGGAAAGAGACATAAGAACTACTTCCCAAACAACACAGATAATCTCAACACAAAGTTTAAAAAAAATTTCTCCTCATTCATTCAACAGAATATGATTTACAAGTTTGAGCACAAAGTCTCAAAAATTGCTTCAATTTTAGCAGAGTATTTGCTATTGATTTTTCCAAGAAGTTTACAAATGAGGTCTCCAATATATATAGGGAGAAAATCCTCAAAAACAGAAAAATAATAGAATATAAAATATCTTGGTCAAAGATGACTCATCTTTGACTTTTAGATATTTTCCAAAAATATTTTATTCGTAATTACATATTACAAAATTTGCATGCATTCTGCACAAAATAAAAATACATAAGGATAAAAGAAGAGAGAAAGAGAAAGAGAGAGTGTCAATTCTTTCCACCAGACTTCTTCAAATGAGTGTCGTACATGGTGATTGAGGCCTGAATTTCTATGCTGTCTGGCGCAACTGCGTTTTGGGAGACGACCCTTGATCTGATTAGTGCATCTTTCAATGCTGTGATGGCCTTAGAGTGGCCAGTTAACCTAGATTTTAAATTCTCCAAAGTTAACTGAGCATCCAGAATGCTGTCCACTGAAGTCATTGAGAAAGACACCCCTTTGAAATCCTTCCGGATCATCCCTTCAAAATTCTGAATCATTTCATCTGTTGGAAGGAACTGATGATCCTTGGAGGTCAAGTCGCAGGGCAGCTCTTCTAATTTGTTTAACAAGCTCAGGTCACTTTTATCACCAGCTTCCTTGAAAGCTTTGAGATCATCAATTAGATCTTTGAGTACCTGAATCCTGAAGATCATCGACTCCTTGATCTCAACATAAGAATCTTTGTTGGGGATGACACCGATAAATATCAGGGTACTCTTTTTTAGATCTTTCATTTCCTTCCATCTGTCAAGATCTTTCTCCAAGCCATCAATTTCTTGAGAGACAAGGGAGACAAAATTGTCTACCTGAGCTTTCAACCTCTTCATTTTCCCTATTCTTTCTACAACCTCAGACAGCAGAGAGATTCCTTGGTTGTGCATTCTATCAATATATTCCTCCATTACTTTCCCCTTCAAATAAGTCTTTTCAACTTTCTGAATGATTGAATCATCCACAGAAAAGGCCTCTGGAGTTGCTACTTCAGGTGGGATAGTGAATCTTCTGATTACTGTCGTTAACTGCTCAGCCTTGGCTTTATAAAAATCCTTCATCTCTTTTTCCCTGTCAAACTTTTGGACCATAATGTCCATTGCTGCCTGAAGATCACTCTTTACCCCTTCGTGAGTAACTTTGCCAAGTTCAACACGAGAGAGGGAATAACTGCTCATCTCAAAACCTTCAAGGGCTGCGTCCTGAGGAGGTTTGGCAATTTCTAGAAATTTTTGCCCCTTCTCTTCGACTAACTTGGAGAGGATTTTTGGCCTTTTAGGAGCCTTTGCTTTTGCTGGTATGATCTTACCAAAGTCAAATTCATCTGGGGAGATGGCCATTTTCTTTCTTTTAGGTGTGAAAGCAGACATCCATGCCGGGAGAGAAGTACCTGTTGCAACAATAGTCACCTCTACTGGTGTCATTGTAGCAACTTTCACACTACTGGTGGTGACAGTAGTCGTGGTTGGAGTGACCGGTGAAATTGTACCAACTGCTGATTCTAGATCAGGTGCAGGGCTTGGAGGCAAGTTAAAAGACAGAGATGATAAACTCGGAATGGATGCAGAAGAGCGAGGTGAACCTGCTAAAGGATCCTGAAGATCACCAAAAACAACTTTGGAAGGGGAAGTGGGTCCAAAAGAGGGAACACTGATGGGAGAGATAGGAGAAGTGGGCACCATAAGAGATTGAAGAGGAGGAGAGGAGCTCTGGATCGGCCATACTTGTCCCATCGAGGTTGGAGAACCAACACTTGGTCATTCTGAAGGTTGGTTTGCTGCCCCCATTGGTTGAGCTGCCTATACCCCGGGGCTTTGTTCTTTGATTTCTTCGGCTGCTACCTCAGGCTCTTGTGCTGACCTAGGCTTTTTGGATACAAAGACGATCCTAGGATTGTGAGGTCTAGAAGATGAAGGAACGCCATCTTTGTTTTTGGTTCGGCTTTCTGCTTTTCTCTTCATCTCTACTTGGTATTCAGCCTCTGACCCTATGATGAACTCTTTTAGGGTGATCTCCTTTGCTGCCAACCAACTATTGGTGTTAGCCAATATTGGTTCAAATCTTTTCCTTAGAGAGGTCAATTCTTTTTGAGACCAGTTAATCAGAGGAAGAGGAGAACCAGCGACCTCTGTCAGATATCTGCTATTCATGATATTCCCATTGTCAATCAACCCTGAAGGGATCTCAGCAAGCTCGAGGTACTCTATCTGCTCTAGCGTGAGACGGCAATAGTTCATCTTCCTTATCTCTTCAGCCATCCTCATATCCACCCAGATGTCCTCAATCATGGGCTCATGGAACTGAGTTTTCCTTCAGATCGTCTCTCTGACTCCCCTATAATAAAATTTTTCCCGTCTTTTGAATGATTTGATGGTAACCATCTGCATCTCTGTTTCCATAACCCTGGCTTTAGTCGATGTAGCAACTAAAAATCTACCAATCTGGATAGGAAACTTGAAATTGGGTCTCTTAAGCTCCATCTGTTTTGAGTGCATGACAGCCAGTTGTCGGCTAAGCTCCATTAGGACCAACCTGTCTGAAGGGAATCTAGGGAGCATATAAGGGTATCCTTGGTAGAAACCCACTCGAAGATAAGAAAATGTAGAAAACTGGAGGAACATGCAGCCAAAACTATTCACTACTATCCAAGCCTCATCTGATATTCTCTTCTGCTCCAGTTGAGGATCAAAGAGACATAGGAATACAACAAAGAATGCATCATTCACTCGTCTAAAATGACGTGTTGACCCTTGAAGTGTTAGCTACGGATAGTATGAATAGACCAGGGTGGTCTTCCTATCTCCTTCTATTGTTAAACATGGGAAAGATCGCATGGCAGCAGCTATGTAGACCAGGTACGAGGTCATGTAGAATTTGAAAGAAGTTTGTACCCTGGTCAGTTGCTTGTGAATAGCATTGCTGATCTGTTCCCCCCAAAAGATGGCATGTTTGCCTTGCAGGATGATCTTAATGAATGGATACATCCATTCATGGAATTGTGAAGAGGACGGGAGGCCCCATACTCTGCTGAGGAGGGTGATTAAGTCACCAATTTCTTCAATGAAGTCACTTCTGGGGAAGCTTTTCGGCCATCTAGATAGATTGGCCCTTGGGGTTTTTAACCATTTATGGTTTATGACCTTCTTTGCCCTCTCGGGGTCTTTGTCGTACTCCCTTTGCACATTCTCGAAGTCAATTTGGGTTACTTCGGTGGCTAGTGGACATAGGAAAACTTTGTTGATAAATTCGGGGTCCAACCGAATGATCATGCTGCCATTGGCATCTGAGACCGATCTGGTCTCTTTATCATAAAAGTGCATGCATTGAAGGATGAACTCTGCATGATGTGCTGCTACTGGGAAGGCGGCCACCAGGTGGATGTTGCTCTCAATAATCCTCTTTATCTCAGTGCTGGGATTTGTTGCTTTGGTTCATTTCAGGAATTCGGCCATATCTACGTGGCTGATTTTGGTGTCTTGAATGTCATCGACATTTGAGGTGACCACTGTGAGTGGGAAGACACCCTGGTACTTGTATTTCATCGTCTTCACCTTTGAAGGAGATGCTTCCGTCATAGGGGATGATCTTGTTTGGACGGAAGCAGGTGTGCAGGAGCTCGCTGAAGGTGCTGCAGCCATAGTCGAAAGGAGAGTGAGAGAGAGGGGGAGAGCAATTTAAGTGACATAGGTTACGGGAGGTCACTTAAATAGGCTAGGTTAAGCAAAGGAATGAGGAATGAGAAAGAAAAAGCGTGAAAGGGACAACTCAGGAAAAATCTCAGGAGTTGGCTGAAAAAGAAGAAAAATGCAAGGGCGGCAAAAATCGCCGCCCTTGCATGGAAAATGCAGGGGCGATGAAAATCACTGCCCTTGCATGGAAAATGCAGGGGCAGTGAAAATAGCCGCCCTTGCATGGAAAATGCAGGGGCGGCAAAAATCACCGCCCTTGCAAGGACACCGCAGGGAAAGTGCGGAGGCGGCGAAAATCGCTGCCTTCACTCTCAGACAAATGAAGTGCAGAAGGGCGGTGAAAATTTCCGCCCTCGCAAGGAAGATAAGAAAAATGTGGGCGGTGAAAATCACCGCCCGCACGAGGCCACGGTGGTAAAAACCACGGGCAGGAAGGGGGGAAGAGGGAAACAAAAAGAAAAACACCTAAAAACTACCAAAAACAACCTAACAAGAAATAAAAACAAAAAATAAATCAAAAGACAAACCCTACCTGGAAAACGTGGGTGCCACGAGGTTGGATCCATGAGTTGGTGCGTTGAAAGGCCGCTTGAGGCACTCAAGTGTAAGAAGTAGAAGGAGGAGAGGAAGCAGTGAGAAGAAAGAGGTTCAAATCGGAATATATGGGGTGAAAAACTCACCCCAACAACCCAACGCGCGCGGCCATTAATGCCTTGCATGGAAATCGAGACATGCAAGGGTGGCAAAAATCGCCGCCCTTGCACAAAAAAATGCAGGGGCAGTGAAAATTGCCACCCTTGCATGGAAAAATGCAGGGGCGGTGAAAATCGCCACCCTTGCACAAAAAACAAGGGATAAGCATGGGCGGAAAAAATCGCTGCCCTTGCATGGAAAATGCAAAAAAAGACTAACTCTGAAAAGAGGAAAAAAAAGAAAAGGGGAATGGAAAACTTGGCCTTGACGGGATAGTAACCACTCCCCGATTTGACCAAGACGAAAATGAATTAAAGAACTCGTATCAAAAAATGAGATAGAGAGACGAGAGACGAAATGGACAAGTTTCGTAGGGGGTTGCTTCCAAAATGAGCTAAGCTGATTTTGGAAACAACAATATTGATGGTATGAACATGTTGTAGAGACCTTATGGGGTGTTATGAGTGCTTATAAAAGTAAAATTAATTCATCAAAGAAATCATATGAGTGTCTAGGTTCAAGTAGTCTTCTTGGCAGATAAGGCTGAGTAAGCAATTTGACAATGTTATATTTCACATGTGTGAAGGTTTTAGGAGAAATTTGATACATGGATGGATTTTCCTATATGAGAAGCTCATATGATTCAATTTTTAGGTCTAGACATGGAGCATAGAAAAATTTATTAAGGTGAAAAATTGGCTTCTCATATAGAGTTCACTAAGTTCCCATACTTAGCCAATTTTATGATATCGAAGATCTACAGTGAGCGTTTAATTAGGTGATGAAGATCTATGATGAGCATTAAATCTGATCGAATAAGGATCTAATGGAGCATGTGATCTTATAAAATAGTGATCCAATGGTGTGTATTAATTCAATATGTTAAAATATGTTTAGAAGGCATGTGGGGTTGCCAAGTGGTACAAACATGTTGACTGAATGGAGCAGGGTACACGTAAGGCATGTAAAGTTGACAAGTGGCATGATCTTGGAATAAAAAATTGAAGATAAATAGAGAGTGTTAAAGAGTTAAAGACAAGATGCTCATGAGGAGATTGATAGAGCATATTTGTTCAAATTTGCTAGGGACACGATATGAAGACATGTGTCTGAAGATTTCTACTTTACACAGTGACTGTTGGAATTTAAATATTCAAATTTGGGAAAGAAAACTAGTGATGGGTTTTTTATCTATATGTTGAGCATATGGAATAATCTGATGGTGGTATAAAAGTAAAATTTATAGAGGATTTCAAGAGCTATCCAAAACAATTAGTTTGGAGGTTTGACTATCTATATAAATACATTTATTATAGTTAGAAGTTGACTATTTATTCATAGTACAGAATAACATTTGAGTAATCTATACATTTACAAAAGAGTGTTTTAATAATATTAATCACCTAAATATTTTATAAGGGTCATGTAAAGTGTATCCATGTATTTGAAACTAATCTTATGTTCTTAATTTTCTTATTGAAATGCTAAAGGGTTTATAGGTCTCCATAAGACCTATAAGGGCTACTAAGGCCTAATTGAAAGGTGTAATTGCTTAAGTATGACCCATGGATGATATGGCCAACCTATAAGGATGGTATTGAGATATGTGTTATCATGATATAAGTCTTAAGTATTAATACAAGTATTATGGCCGACCTAAAAGTTGATATTTATGAAGACTCTATAAAGAGTGAAGACCAAGGTAATGGTTTCTAGACTTGAATATGGATGTGTTGAGAGAGTAGAAGATAGAGATAAAGGAAAGATATTAGAGGAAGTGTGCTTAGTGGATAGACTGAAGTATAGAGTAGATTGAGGATGAGCGAAGATGCCTAGATTGATCCAAAAGGGGTGTTTGGATGCATTGCTTATATGAGCAAGTTTGAGGGTGTTTGATGAGTTGAAAGAGAGAGCAGAGTTTAACAAGTGTGGAATTGAGTGAAGGAGATAACCTTTAGAATATAAGGTATAGGTTAGTGATGAAAATTAGAGTGTGACAAAGATTAGACATGTTTATTTGATTTAGTTGATAAAAGATGAACACATAGGTCATTAGACCTAATAAGCCTAGAAGAGGTTGATTAAGTGAGTAAGCCCTAGAGGTTGTTTGAGAGAGATAGAAGGGTGAAGATGAGTGAAATAAATATAAGTCCATCATCAAGTGCATAAGACATTAGATTAGAGGTGGAGATCATATCAAGGTAGCTGAGTGGGTGCTTGGTTGCCTAGGGGGTTGGTTCTTCCTTATGGGATAGGTGTCTCACTAAATTAAAGCATGGGTGTTCCTTGAATATTTGGTGCTGGTCTAAATTTGGATCTTGTTATTATAGGACTATATTCTATTTTTTAGGTTCTAGTGGGTTTTATTCCCCAAGAGGGTTTCCCATGTAGATCTTATGTTATGTGTGTAATCTTGCTTATCTTTTTTTATTTATTACTATAAATTATGTATATACTTCATGAAAGATACTGTTATTTGGTTAAGGGTTTGAAAGGATTGGAATTGAAGTTTGGATTATGTAGTATCATTGATTCACCCCCCTCTCAGTGATTGTACCTCTAACATCAATATCTATGATGATTTCATCAATGGGATCTCATAATTTACTTGTGGCTTAAGCTTGAAACATCTATTTATACAATACCCAATACATCTATCATAATCATAATATTCATTGCCATCAAAATTAATAGATTTTAATCTAGATATATATATCTTAATCAGTGGAGGAAGTTGATAGCCTAGGGGGAACGGTACAAAATTGAAGAAATTACATGGCGAGTAAATTATTTAACAAAAATATTTTATTATATTCATTCGAGATATTTTTACAATGATAGTGAAAGCATATAAATCTTTCATGGGAATTTATAACTCTCTTATGTGTTTCAATTAACCTGAATAAAAAAAAGTAATTAATCTAAGATAATAAATAAACTAAGTAAACTAAGCAACTTTAGATCATAAACCCAACAAAATCCCCCTTGATCGAAAGGGGTATATATATGATGAATATTTGGAGTTATGACTATGAAGTCATTAATGAAACTCTACTACATCTGCAAGCTAACACACTGTATATCATGGTAATGATCAAACAATGGTTGATGAACATGATTATGGCATGTTCATCCCTTTTGACCATGATACCATACTATAGTATAACCTGATCAAAGACTATCCAACTATATCAAACCATATAAGGTTCCACATAGGAACTCATCCAAGTGATCCTATAGTAATCTGTATGGCACATCTCTCAGATGCCCAATAAATGCCAACATCACATGCATGCCTTTGCTTAACTTTCAAAATGCTATCAAATCTAATGTTGACTCATATAACCATTGATGACTGATAGAAGGCCACTATGTAATATCTTTCCTCTATCAGGCGAGAGGTGAGAAGCTGTGCAACATAAAAACAAATTCAAAATATTATGTCTACTCCTCAGCAATCATATCAAGTCGCTAAAAGAAAATAAAAACTAAAATCAAAGTACACAAACCAAAAATTGTTATCCTAGTAGTGAACCCATACTCTAAGCAAATAGCAAATTGGAGAAGGGAAAATATCTTCCAAACTTTGTGGATCCTTCAACCTCCAGTAAGATGCTCATAGTTTATCAATCAAGAGGATCTTGGAGGACCTGTAAAGGATGATGGATTCATCGATAAAACAAGCAAGAAGTGACAGTATGGAAATTTTCATTTGGAAGGTGTCGATTTAGACTAAAAATGCACCTTTGTACATTAGTTTCATTATATTAGATACAAAAATCATATAATGATACTTTAAATTATAAAATTGACCATTATGTTGTGTCTGAAATGTTTAAAAACCTATAAATCGCTTGGTCACATGACTATCTTCAAACAAAATAATGATTTGTCTAAAGAAGTCATAAATATACCCTTATATCACCAATTTGATCAAAAATAATAATTCGAGGGGATTTGAAACTTGGACCTCCCCAACTTTCAAGGTCTTTACAAAATTGTTTTCACCAAATTCTCTACAAGAAATTATAAAATGTAATGGAAGTTATTCTATTTCAACTTCATTATTTTGGTTGTCAAACAAAATAAAATAAATTCCAACATGTGAAATTAATTCACATAATAAAATTCCAACATGTAAAAATTTAATTTCATGCTTTGAGGGGCCCACTGAATGTTGACTTAGGGAAATAAATATAAGTTTCAAACCTGTGCATTAGACTTGATCACTATTGGAAGACACTGATGATGTTCAAATTGAATTTTACACTTTCATTTTCTATGGAACCTACCAGAACCCTATGAGCCAAATTGATATGAAATGGACATCATTTTCAGCATCATTTGTCACCAATACACCATTTATTTAGTGGTTAAATTCAATGAAATTCTATGTCGTTACCAAGTATATTGGTTTCCATGATGGAAGAGGGAAGAGAACTTGCATTTGAAGCTTTAAAAAAATATTCATATATTTTCACCTTTTTTATTTGTGTCATCTTCTATAGGATTTCAAACACCGTACATGTAGGATTTGTAATAGATTATCTCCAAAACAAAACTTTAAATCCCTTATAATTGTTCAAAATTGCCATACAAGTTTCTAGAATAACATTCTAAAATAATTTGCAAGAGTTTATAGATTCATTTGGGAGATGGATTTTATAGAGGCCAAACGCAACATAAATGAACTTGTCTTAGAAAATTGATGCCATATGGTTTATGCAGTAATTTAAGACAAATTTAAGGGTATATAAAATATTAAAACTATTTAAAACTTCATATTGTCATACAGATTTAATCCAGTTGCCATACTTTTGCATGTGTTGGCTTCCATTAATCTTTTTCTTCTTCCTTTTTTTTTGATAAGGGTGTGTTTAATTTTCTATTACTACAACTGAGATCTTGAATTTCTTCTATCCTCCTTTAAAATCAATATTTCTTCCTATTGCTCTGATACCAATGATAGCCCAGGGGGAATGGCACAAACTTGAATGAATTACATAGCGAGTAAAATATTTAACAAAAATATTTTATTGTATTCATTCGAGATAGTTTTATAATGACAATGAAATCATATAAATCTTTCATGGGAAATTATAACTATCTTACATGTTTCAACTAACTCGAATAACAAAAAATTAATTAATCTAAGATAATAAATAAACTAAGTAAATTAAGCAACTTTGGATCATAAACCCAACAGAAGAGTGATTACATTGCATTCTAGAATCTTTTTCAAAAAAAATGAGGAGGCGATGGAAACTCTTAAAATTGGCTCCTTGGTGGAGTTTGTATTTGAATCTTTTGAGATGGTTGTGATATAATACTAACTATAACTTTTGCTTCATTATTTATTTCAATTCATTTGATCTTATATTTTGGATTGATTTGAAACTTGGTACTTGAAGTGGAAGGAAAAAATGAAACATACTTAATCTTATTCAAAGTAAGGAAATCTACCTCATGCTCTTTAATTATATGGCATAGTTCATCAAATGACTTGAAGTTATTAAATATGATGGACTCTTGAATAGGAGAGAGTAAATTTTATGTAAAAATATATTGAATCGCATTATCAACCATTTGATTTGTCATTTTGGCAAACATAGACTTGAACCTCAACGTGTGTTCATTGATTGTTTTATTATACCCTTGTACAAGCTTTAAAATTTGAGCATATGATAAAATTTCACCAATGTTGATATAAAATTGTGTCAAAAATGTATTTTCCAAAGGAATTAAAAACTTTATTGATTTAAGAGGAAGATCATATAACCATATAAGATCATATTATTTTAGAATTCTTGGAAATATATTTTTCAATAATTTATCATTATCCACATAGTCTAGACAAGCTGCATGGAATAAATGCAAATGTTGTTTGGGATCACCTTTTCCTTCATAAATATCAATATTTGGAACCACAAATATAACTAATAATGGATAATATTTAATTTAGGGTGTCAAAGGGTTATGTAATAGGGAACATGAGTCCATATACGGGCTAACATGAGTAATGAATTACTCAATATGGACCAACTTATTTTATAATGAAAGAATAGTATGCTATAAAGTAGTATTTGAGGAGGTTATAGGTGGAGTGTAATTAATATGATAAGCATAGGCATGGATAACTATTAGAAATCAAATGAGGTTTCCAAACCAAGAGATGGTGTTATGGAAGTATAAATTGGAATAGAAGCAATAGTAGAAGTAAAAACATTAAAAGAGCCATCTTGGGTGCCATTATCGTGTTCATATCTAGCCACATATAATAATGAATCAATTTTTTTCAAGATGTTCATGAAGATATTGCATGAATTTTTCATTATCATTTAGACCATTAGACTCTTCTTGAGTGTTATATTCTAAAATAATAGCCATGATGTGTTCTTCAATAGGGTATGAAGTAAGCAATGGAAGATCCTTTGAAGTTTCCCATTTGATAAAATTTGTGATAAATGATTTATCTTGCTTCTAAGTCTTATCATATTGTATATTTGAGCAATAAGTAGTAGTATTAGTAGTAGTAGCAGTAGCAGCAACAGCAACAGCAACAGCAGCAGCAGCAGCAGTAGTAGTAGTATAAATGATCTTGAAATATGGATTGACTTAATTAGCCCATAATTGGTGGACATAAAATTGTATCCAATATCTATTTACCCCTAGTTAACATGACTAATAAGATGGGAAATTTCTTGAGCATACTTACCCAACCCTTGTCTAATTGTATAATTATAAATTTTTAAATATATAAATCCAAATACATATCAATTAAAATCTATGGATGAGTCAACTAATTTTGTATACCCTGTGATATAATATTAAAATGATTTGAAATAAGAAGGTCATAAGTTTGGACATTAATGCATTTTAACCATGTGGATATGTAATGAACATTTTGAATATTTTTACAAGATTAAATACATGTTTTTTGAATGTTATAACAATTTGAAGTAAAATATAATTGGGATTGATCTAAATTAATTATTGGAACATTATTGAATTTTATACATGTATAAATGAAATGAATAACATATTAGAAATTAAGAGAGGATTTTACAAGGAAATTACATAATCCTATATAACATTTGAGAGAGAATCATTCATTGAACCCATTATAAATTCAATGTAATAAGAATCAAGATATATTACAATATAATTTAATCAATGCTTATGAATATGAATACAATACAAGTAAAAATTAAGGTATGAGGGTGATATAGGCAAGGGTTTGAATGATTTGTAGGCTCTCAATTATACTTGATCATCCATCAGTTATTTTTATACCAATGTTTTAGAGCACTAACTATAGAGGTAGAAACATGTCTATATCCCACTAACCATGGTTTCAAGGGTACTGTGAGAGTACCTTTCATAGGAGATACATTTTTATTAGGTGCACCAAAAATAAAATGACTGAAATATGATTCTTATGGTATAAATAAGGGAGCCTTAGCATTTATGATATAATGTGAGGCATGTAGAAACTAAACTCCATGTTTAGTGTTATACTATGGATATGATTATTGGGGTGATCCACTCATGCCACAATTTCTACCTATAGAACACCACGTAACCCTTCATAACAATCACTAATTAGTTTGAAAAGTGCAAAAACACAATTTCTAAAATAAATAAAATCAAATACAAAAAAAGAGATAATGAAATAGAGAAAGATTTATATTTTTAAAAATCAAGAAAACTTCAAACCAAGGTTGAAGAAAGAACTTCAATGTCAGAATGATTCAAGGTGAAAAGATAATTTATTTAATGTCAAAATGATCCAAGGTGACAAGATGATTTATTTAGTGTTAGATTTAATCCATGGTCAAATAAATAGAATCATTTTGTGTCAGATTTTATCCAAGGTCAAAGGTTTTTTTATTTTAATGTTAGGAATTTATATAAATTTGAAAAAAATCCCATTTCAAAAATAAAGGAAAACAACAAGAAATATTCTAAAAATAGTTGGTTCACTAGAATGTTTAACCCTTTTAATTTACGTGATCTTAAACTAATAGAATTAAATTATTAAAATATAAATATTGATATCATATTAAAATATAGTTAAATGTAATATGTTGTATAATTTATATAAATTAAAAACTTGATAAAAATATTAAATTGGACTAGGTTTAAGGAGTGTCCCTCAAAATTGAATGAGATCTGACTATGCAAGCTAACTGTATAGGAAGACTCTCAAGCACAGTCATGTTAAGAAGTAATGATTTAAAGTATATTAGGACAAGTCTATGGGAGGTGGAAAATAGTGCACTATGACCTTGTCTAATGATTATGACCACATCCTGGTTGATTTTATTCCTAATTTATTTATTTGGGCTTGTGTGAATATTTTTGAAGGTTGATTTTTGTTATGTGTCAATATGCCACACAGAATATTTATAAATAAAAAACCATAGTCCTTCACATGCATTAGATATAAATTAGATAAAAATGGGGGATATGGGGAATGGCATAATGAGAATGGCCAAACTAGCTTTAGAAACCCTATGTAGCTGAGTGTTACCTACATAGACTAAATAGGCCTCAGGCTGATGTAGTTCCCCCTCTAAAGGTGAGTTTGTGAAATGTGATTATGAAACTAGATGATTATATATATAATGTTGATTGGAATGATTGAGAATGGATGCCATTGAAATATAATAAAACAATATTTAGACCTATATTATGACTATTACAATGCTTCATAATTGAAATTAGAAGAATTAGTGCTCTTTTTCTCAGTATGCAGTATAATTACTAGAGAGATCCAATGACGGAATAATGAGTGACCTTGATGTACTTTTATAGGATAATATTTTGAATAATTTTGATAAATATTACCAAATGTTAAGGAGATCCATTTTGAAATGTATCTAATCAGAATTGTGATCTTTAGAGTATGCGGTACAACTTCACATTAGGGGACAAGAACATAATGCAACCCTATCTGACTAGCACAAACTTGTTCTAAAAGACTATAAACTATTGGGAAAGGTCCAACATGATACTATGGGATGAATAGGGATGAATTAGGCTGAAATATATATATGTTTGTATGATGTTTTTAGTGTTTAAAATATAGTGAATTCTCTCTAATAAATTGCAAGTTAGAGAAATGATAAATATACAAAGTAAGGGTAATGAGGTCAAGAATAAACGTTGTCAAGAACTTAATGATTAAGTTGTTTCTACTCGTTTTCACTTTTTACATTTAGAAAAAATAAGAAACTAAAATTAAATGGTCAGGGGTTAGATGATACCCGAATGAAGTTGTGCACCGTATCCAGATGATTGAAGGAGCTCCTCTTTGGCTGTGGAGGATGACACCTGTAGATAAGAAAGACTTAAACAAAGAAAATGTTAGATAGATATATGGTGGACTGCCAAGCAAAGCTCGGTCCCAGAAGTGCAAAGACTTCCTTAAGGGATGACAGTCCACTTATTTGACAAAAGAGTGTTGCTAGAAAGAGAAATAGTGAAAGGCTAAAGAAGAGAAATAGATAACGCGTACCTGATTCTTGCAATCTACCTCTCACAGTCATCGATGCCAATTAGTCTGCCATCGTCGGTTGGTCAATATTGCTGATGTTGGTTAGGCTACCGATGTCAGTTGGGGCAATGGCCCTTGATGCTGATGTCGGTAGGGGTAATGGGCCTTGGATGGGTTTCAGGTATGTCTGTGGTCAACAGAATGGTCTAGGAGATTCAAAAGGGTTGTGCAGGGATGTAGAACAGTGGACAGAGTCTTAGGAAGGACAAAGGTAGGGGACAAGTTATCAAAATGGGTCAGGGTAAAAGGAAGGCTTTTCAGCCTCTCCAAGAAGAAAGCTGGATTTGGTCTCAACAGTACTCACAAATAGCCAATGGACTAATTACCAATGCATTTTAAAAATACTGAAATATAAACTAGAAGAATACTTAGCTCTTGGTGGAGAACTAGAAGTGTAGAAGACTTGTTCCCGTTATGGCTGATGTCGAAGACATCATACAATGTTTCAATCTAGTGTGAAGTGAATTTTGTAGAGTTTCTTAGCCTGGAGAGTGATGATAAAATGCTGATGCCTCATCCCAAATCCTACCTTTGATCTGCAAAGAGTCAAGGAGCAAGATAATTCAGATCTGAGGAGCAAGAGAATTCGCCTTCTGAGCCAGAGTCGAGGTTAGAATTTATTTTTTAAGCAACTGACGTCGATGATTCTGCCAGCATCAGTCGACGGTCAACCGATGTTGGTGGCTAGAGAATGGGTAAAAAGGCTATTTTTAGCCTTTTGCGTTTTCCTCCATCTACCAAGTTTAGTTGTCATTAGTGAATGGTCCAAAGGTAGATTTATTAGGCACAGGGGTTAGTGGGGGAGTTAAAATAGGTCTTAGGTAATTATGATTAGTCATAGGGTGATAAATGGTCTAAGGGCAAGGTATCCTAGGTGAGGTGTCTAAAGGGGATGATTAATTTAAAATAAGTATTTTAAATTAATAAAGTATAGGTTAGGCATGTTGAAGTTAGAAAGGGACCAAGGGGGGTTGACACTATTTTGGTGTCTACATTTGCCCCTTTTTGTCTTGTTGGTTGTTCTTGATGAACTGCAAGACAAAAATAGGAGTAAGTTGCCCCAGGTATATGATAAGGTGTAGGTTGCTCTGGGTAAGGGATGAGGTATATATTGCTCTGGGTAAGGGATGAGGTATTCCCCCTAAATTGGGAGTTGAGGGAAGGTAACCTGATATCAGGTGTTGATTTGATAGGTAGTGGATGGATATGGTGAAGTTTGAGTGTGAACACTGCAAAAGTTGAGATTGCGCGTATACCACTTCACATGATAGATAGGTCAAATTATCGCAGTCAAGGTCAAGGAGTGCTAAAATCAAAGTAACCGGTCTCTAGCATTTAGTCATAGCTGATTGGGTTAATCGATCAAAGCTATAGCTCCAATGGTCATCATGTTCCAAGTATCCTGGACTTAGAAAGTGCTCTTGAAAAACATGAAAATGTCACAAGTAGTGGGGATCAACTTGGGCGTGATCCGATACTTGTGAGGGTCATAGTGTGGGTTGCATATAATTTGCTAACTATTCATGAGGTAGCATATATGCAATCAAAACAACTAAGGCAAAGTTGTCTTGAAAATGGTCGTGGTCTGAGGAGATAGTCACAATCTCCAAGGTCATTGGTCGAGTCAGGTTGAGATATAAGTCATCTCAAGGGTTGTGTGTTATGGTCAGGGAGATGTATGTGAGCTCTGATGTGCCCCATGAGAAGTTTAGGTAACTCATTCAGTGTTAGGGCTGGTTGTTTATTCATGAGTTTGGGTTGGTATAGATCATTGGTCCATTAGATGGATGGACAAAGGAATGGCCGAGCTAACCTCAGAAGACCCCATGTCAACTGAGTGATGCCTACATAGCCCCTGTTTTAAGGGCCTCAGGCCAATGTAGTTCTCCCCAAAAGGGAAGAAGAGAGTAGATTATGGACTAGGTTTTGGACTAGGTTAAGGCATGGTTAAAGGTTATATGGTTTGTCCATTAGGTAGACAAATAAACAAATATATGGCTGACGTCATTAGGAAGATGAACGGGCAAATGGATGGCTAAGCTAACCTTAGAAGACCCCATGTCAACTGAGTGCTGCCTACATAGCCCCTATTTTAAGGGCCTCAGGCCAATGTAGTTCTCCCCAAAAGGGAAGAAGGTTCAAAGAGGTCGATAGTTGGTTTGGTCATGTTTGAAATAATGAGGGTGTGATGATGTTATAGCCTTTTCCATATTATGTGATGGTGTATTCTGTAACATAGGTTATGTGGTTGTTCATCCCTAGCAATTTTCCATATTGGTGATGGATGTATGCTAAAAATGAAATATATGTATTTATGCTTCAGCAAGTAATGGTTTATGCTTGACATAAATTGTGTTTGGTCGATAGTTTCTATGTGTATTGTTGTCCATAGGAACTAGTGTGAATGGGCTATGTCATGTTAGTGGTTTGAAAATGTTTGGTTTGGTTTGGATTGGTTGGTTTTAGTTGTCTGTGACAAAGATGTATAAGAAGTGAAAGGCACATTGCTCTTTCATTGACAAGGACCATAATGATAGCATAGATAGGGTTTATGTAAACAAAAGCCCCATTCATGCATTGTGTCATTGACCATTGGTTTATGTTAGAGAAGTAGTTGAATCACTTGACGTTAAGTGAGCTTGAAATCCCTTGAGTATGTTGGGGTGATAGGTTTGATTATGTTATATGTGAGGATGGGGTAACCCTTTTTGGCAGGAATAACTTTGCCCCTTTTATAGGTGACCCTGAGAACGACTATAGGCAAGTCCATGACTTAATATTTTGTCAATCATTTTTTTTTGGTAGACTGATCGATGCAAGAAGTCTACGTGGGGATATTGTTTTGTTTTGTGGTCATATGTGAAGCTGATTGATGTGGGAAGCTTCTGAGAGAGTGTTGTTTGTAGCAAAATTTAGGCATAGCCATCCTTCAAGGGAGTGGTCTATATCTTGCTTTGTATGTTTTGATGTTTAGTTGTCCCTCAAGGGAGCAGTCTAGTAATTATAGCAATGATGCAACTGTCTTTCAAGGGAGCAGTCTACATTTATAGTTTATGACCTTTTGAATAGGCATCCCCATTTTATATGTTTTGTTTTTGACTAAAGTTTTAGTCATGGACTTGACTATAGAGGTTTAAGGGTTCCCCTTTTATTAGGACAAAGCATTCATGCTTGACAAAAGGGTTGACTAATGTTTGTAGGAAAAAGGGTTGAAAGGAATAGGCATGACGATGATGGGGGGTTGCTCAAGGGACGAGCTCATGTTAAATGTCAAGTGAGTGATTACTTGATTAACAGTAAAATGGTCATAGATGTAAGGCATTAAGGGGCTTAGGTTCTAGTTGGCCTTCGAGAGAAGACAGATGATAAGTCCCCAATCCACATTTATGCATTATGATATAAGGTCCGAGCCAATTAGGAGCAAACTTGCCTCGTTTACTTTGTTCCATATTGGTCACACATTGGTTTTCTTTGAGGATGAGATCTCTGATGTTGAAATCTCACTCTCTTAGATTATGGTTGTAGGCATGTTGTGGTCGATGTTGGATGTGAAGTTGGTTGATGTTTGGTCAATGCTTGGTTGGTCATGATAGTCAATATAAAGTCAAATTCCCCCAGTTGTTTTGTGACAGGGACAATTGTTTGATACCCATTGTGGATAATCAATGGGTTGGATAAATGAGATGGAGAGAAGATGATGAAGCTCCTCTTTGTCAAAGAGTGTGATGTGAGGATGAATCTTATGAAGCTTTTGCCTGAGAGGCATAGTTTAAGAGGGTGAGATCCTGATCTTCCAGGTTGGAGTTTAGAATCTCAGAATTAGGGATGGTGATGGAGGCAATGGTTGGTAATGATTTGATTAAAGAAGCTAGTGGTTGGGGGTCTTCAGGTTAGACCTCTACTATCTGTAAAGCTTTGATTAAAGCTTGGTGATGTTGTAGAGAGCTTTGAATGAGGTCATACAAAGATGTCTTCACATGGGTTTGGTGAAGTTGTTTCACCATGGGGTTATGAAGTGGCTTCAAAGATGTTGGATGGGATGTGCCCAAGATTGAAATCTTGGGTTTTGGTGGTTGAGAAGGCTTGATGAATGGATATGTCCAAGGGATAGAAACCTTTTCTTTCCCTTTATCTTTTATGGTTTGTGATCTAGTGGCCACATTGATGGTGTTGATTTCAAACAAAGGGGTTGAAGGTGATAGGAGAACCACAGTTTGATGATGGGCTCCCAATTTAGGTGAGGATGTTTGAGAGGTATGGGCTGGTGTTGGTGATTTATCAAAAAAGTGGTCAGAAGAAGCCTCTATGTGATGGGTGTCCTTTTTCAGGTGTTGACAAATGATAACTTTAAGAGTGCAACAACACTCAGTGTCATGTCCAAGTGTGCGATGATATGCACAAAATTTAGTGTCATCGAACCAAGATGGTTTTGATTTGAGATTTTATGAGTGTGAAGGTGAGGAGGTTTGGGAGGCATGGGATGATGTCAGTAGTTTGTCAAAGGGCTGCTTAATGAGAAGGGTGCCTTTTTTTAGGTGTTGATGAATGACAACCTTAAGAGCACAACACTTTTTAGTATCATGCCTAGGTGTGCGATGATACACACAAATTTGAGTGTCGTCGAACCAAGATGGTTTTGGTTTGAGAGGTTGGTATGGTTTAAGGGGTGGGAGATTAATGCTAGAAGATTGCAACAATTTGCGTAACAGCAAAGCATAAGAACCTGCTAATGGGTCTGTACACTTTGTTGCAGTAGGTGTTGACAACTTTTGTTTAGGAGTTGTAGGAGGAGTTTGTTGTGCCACCTTTTTGGTTGGTGGTGTGGTCATATGTATAGATGAATGTTTTGGAGGATGTATATTTTTAATGGGTGAAGGGAGTAATGGAGACAATTTGCCTCTGTGAGGTGTTGACATAGGGAGCACTCCTTTTAAAGTGGAAGGATGTGTACCCAAAATAGATGATAATGGTGAAGGTGGGGGAGTTTTCCAACGTGGTTTAGTAGCCCTCTTTAGTTTAGTGTAAGGACTACTATTGTGAGGGGTGAGGTTCAAATCTACCTTCACTAGATCTTCTTTAGCCGAAGTGGGTGAGGTAATGGTCAAGAAAAAAAGCATTATTCTGAGCCCCGTCAACCTCAAAATAAATAATGTCAACGAGTAGAAACAATCATACCATGTTAAGTACTTGAATGGTTTGGGTGAGTTTAGACTTCACCATTTCAATGTGGACATCCAAAGGTAGGGGACAGGTTGTCAGAATGTTTCTACTCATTTTTGCTTTTACATTTAGAAGATAGAAAGAAACTAAAGATAATGGTCAGGGGTTTTTACGTACCCAAATGAAGTTATGCACCATATCCAAACGTTGTAGGAGCTCCTCTTTAGCTATGGAGGATGACACCTATAGAGAGAATAAGACTTAAATAAAAAAATGTTAGATAGATATATGGTGGACTGCCAAGCACATGCTCGGTCTCGAAAGTGTAAAGACTTCCTGGAGGGATGATAGTCCATGTTTTGATAAGAAGAGTGTTAGATAAAGAAATAATGAAAGACTTAAAGAAAGAGAAATAGATAATGCGTACCTGATTCTTGGTGTTAGTCTTCCACAGTCATCGACATCGGTATTTCTATTGGTGTCAGTTGGTCAATGTTACCGACGTCGATTAGGCTATCGATGTTGTTAGGGGCAATGGTCCTTAGACGGGCCTCAGGGTTATGTCCATTGGTTGACAGAGGGATTCTATGGGATTAAAAGGTCTATGCAGGGTCACAGGGAGACAAATAAGGTCCGTGTAATGATAAAGGTATTGGGTAGGTTGTCAAAAAGGGTAAGGTAAGAGGAAGGCTTTTCAGCCTCTCCAAGAAGAAAGTCGGGTCGAGCTGGAAGTTGGGTCTAGTTTGGTTGATAGTATTTAGAAAATAGTAAATAGAAACTAAATACTAATGTATTCTAAATTATTGATGAGAGGCAAAAGAAATACTTAGCTCTTGCTTGATGAAGAACTAGAGGTGTTTGAATGCTTGTACCTATTGTGGCTTGATGTTGAAGACCTCGTGTAATATTCCAATTCAATCTGGAGTCACTTGCATAGAGTCTCTATGGCAAAGGGAGCGTTAGTCGAAGTCTGATGTTTTATGCATTGATGTCTCAGAGTCCCAGCAGAGAGAGAGAGAGAGAGAGAGGAATCTCTAATTTGTGATTAGGCAGCCCATAACTCAGTGTTATAATTTAGTTTAAGTAAATCGACATCAGCAATCCCATCAGTGTCCACCGACATTTGACTGATGTCGGTGGCTAGAGAATGGGTAAAAGGGCTATTTTTATCCCTTTGCCCATTTCTCCATGCGCTGAGTGTATTTGCCATTGGAGAACAGTCAAATGATGGGGTTATTATGCACAAATGTTGGTTAGGAGGTTGGAATGGGTCTTAGGCAGTTATGATTTGGATGACTTAGTCTTGGCGTGTCATAGGGTAGGAAATGGTCTTAGGGGTGAGGTGTCCAAGGCGAGGTGTCTTAGGGCGATGTCATTAATTCAAAATAAGTATTTTATTTTAAATTAATAATGTGTGTAAGGGACCAAGGGGAGTCAACATAATTTTGGTGTCTACATTTGCCCCTTTTTGTCTTGTTGGTTATTCTTGACGAACTGCAAGACAAAAATAGGAGTAATTTGCCCCAGGTATGTGATGAGGTATTCCCCCTCAAAGTGGGAGTTGAGGGAAGGTAACCTGAAATCGATTGCCGATTTGATAGGTAGTCGATGGGTATGGTGAAGTTTGAGTGTGAATGTTGCAATAGTTGAGATTGCGTGTATACCACTTCACGTGATAGATAGGTCAAATTGTTGTAGTTAAGGTCGAGGAGTGCTAAAATTGAAGTAACTAATCCCTAGAATTTAGTCATAGCTGATTGGGTTAAATGATCAAAGTTGTAGCTCCAATGGTCATCGTGTTCTAAGTATCTCGGGCTCAAGAAGTGCTCTTGGAAAACATGAAAATGTCACAAGTAGTGGGGATCAACTTGGGCGTGATCCGATACTTGTGAGGGTCGTAATGTGAGGTGCAGACAATTTTGCTAGCTATTTGTGAGGTAGCATATGTGCAATCAAAACAACTAAGGCAAAGTCATCTCAAAAGTGGTCATGGTCTGAGGAGATAGTCATGATCTCGAAGGTCATTGGTCGAGTCAGGCTGAGATATAAGTCATCTAAAGTGGTGTGTGTTGTGGTCAGGGTAATGTATGTGATCTCCAATGTGCCCCATTAGGAGAAGTCGAAGGTGACTTATATAATGTTAGGTCTGGTTGTTTGGTCATGATTGTGGACTAGGTTAAAATGGTTCATCCATTAGGTAGATGAATGAATGAATGGCTGATGTCATTAGGTAGACGATTGGGTAGATGGCCGAGCTAACCCCAGAAGACTGAGTGATGCCTACATGGCTCATGTTTGAAGGGCCTCAAGCCAATGTAGTTCTCCCAAAAGGGAGAAGAGGGTCGGTTATGGATTGGGTTTTTGACTAGGTTAAGTCATGGGTAAAGGTGAAGTGGTTTGTCCATCAGGTAGATGAACAAATGAATGGCCGACGTCATTAGGGAGATGTACAGGTGAATGGCTGAGCTAACCCCAGAAGAGTCTGTGTCAATTGAGTGCTGCCTACATAGCCCTAATTATAAGGGCCTCAAGCCAATGTAGTTTAGAAGAAGAGTCAAAATGGTTGATGATTGGTTTGGTCATGTTCAAAATGATGAGTGTATGATGATGTTACAGCCTTTTCCCTATTATGTGATGGTGTATTCTATAACATTGGTTAGGTGGTTTTTCATCCCTAGCAATTTTCCATATTGGTGATGGATGTATGCTAAAAATGAAATGAGTATAATCATGCTTCAGCAAGTTTCCATATTGGTGATGGTGTATGCTTGACATAAATTGTGTTTGGTTGTTAGTTTCCATGTGTATTGTTTTCCATAGAAACTAATGTGAATGGGCTATGATAATTTATATAAGACAAATTGATTTTTGCACTAAATAAATCATGAGGTTATGTTAATGGTTAGAAAATGTTTTGGTTTAGTTTAGAAAATGATTTGGTTGGATGTGGCAAAGGTATGTAAGAATTGAAATGTGTTTTGCTCTTTCATTGACAGGGACCATAATGATAGCATAGATAAGGCTTTGTGCAAACAAAAGCCCTGTTCATGCATTACATCGTTGACCATTGGTTTATGTTAGAGAAGTATTCGAATCACTTAACATTAAGTGAGCTCAAAATCCCTTGAATATGTTAGGGTAATAGGTGTGATTATGATATGTGTGGATAGGATAACCTTTTTTAGCAGGGATAACTTTGCCCCTTTTGTAGGTGACCCTGAGAACGACTTTAGACAAGTCCATGACTTAATAAATTGTCAGTCATTTTTTTTTTGGTAGATTGATCAATGTGGGAAGTCCACTTAGGGATGTTTTGTTGATTTGTGGTCATATGGTGCTGTGTATGTAGAAAAATTTAGGCATAGCCATCCTTCGAGGGAGTGGTCTATATTTAGCTTTGTATTGTTTGAGGTCTATGAATAGTTGTCCTTCATGGGAGCAGTCTATTAATTATAGCAATGATGTAGCTGTCCTTCAAGGGAGCAGTCTATATTTTATGACCTTTGGTTTGGGATCCCAGTTTTATATGTTTTGTGGACTAAATTTTTAGTCATGGACTAGCCTATAGAGGTTTAAGGGTTTCCATTTTTAGTAGGACAAAGCATTAATGCAAAAAGGATTAACTAATGTTTGTAGGAAAAGAAGAGAATAGGAATGAGGATGACAGGGGTTGCTCAAGGGATGAGCTCAAGTTGAATATCAAGTGAATGAGTACTTGATTAACAGTAGAATGATCGTAGATGCAAGGCATTAAGGGGCTCAGGTCTGGCCGGCCTTCAAGAGAAGACAGACAATAAGTCCCTGATCCATACTTGTGTTTTATGATATAAGGTCTGAGCTAATTAGGAGAAAACTTGCCTCGTTTACTTCTTTCCATATTGGCCATGTGTTGGTTTTATTTGAGGACAAGATCTCCGATTTTGAAATCTCGTTCTCTCAGACTTTTGTTATAGGCATGTTGGATGCGATTTTGGTAGATATGGAGATGGTTTAGGGCAGCAAGGCGATGTTCATCAAGTAACTCAAGTTGAGCCAACTGATCTTGATGAAAGTCATCATTAGAAAGTATGTCATGCAAAGAGATGCGTAAAGAAGATATTTGTATTTCAAGAGGTAGGACAGCCTCTATTCCATACACTAAAGAGAAAGGTGTAGCACCCGTAGGGGTTTGAATGCTAGTGTGGTAGGCCCACAAAGCGAAGGGAATGTGAATGTGCCAATCCCTTCCAGTATCATTGACCACCTTCATTAGAATTTTGGTTAAGATTTTGTTGGAAGCCTTAGCCTTCCCATTTGCTTGTGGGTAGTAAGGCGAGGAGAAGCTGAGCTTGATGCCAAATGAGTCACAAAGTTTTTGAACAGTTTTGTTTTTGAATGATTTGTCATTATCAGTGATGATCTTGTGGGGTACATTAAAACGATAGATGATATGGGTGTTGATGAAGTCGATGATTTTGTTGGCTTTAGTAGAGACGAGAGGAATAGCTTCCACCCATTTAGTGAAGTATTCAGTTGCGGTGATAATAGACTGATGTTGAAGAGAAGAATGAGGGTTAATCTCGCTGATTAGATCTAAGCCCCATTGTGAAAAAGGCCAGAAATCCTTAGTGACTTGTAGAGCGTGGCTAGGGACGTGAAGTAAGTTAGTGTATTATTGGCATTTGATACAATGCCAAACATAGTCACTACAGTCTTGGTGAAGAGTGGGCCAATAATAGCCCAAGTGAAGGATGCACTTTGCAACTGAGTTACCACTAAAATGCCCTCCAAAAATCCCATCATGGACTTGTTTGATAGCGTGAGATGTTTTAGTGGAGGTTAGACATCAAAGAAGGAGGCCATCGAAACCTCGTTTATAGAGAAGACCCCCTAACATAGTATATTGAGCTGTGTTTTTGATAAAAGCCCATCGCGCATTACTAGAGAGATCAGGGAGACAATAGAATAAGTTAAGTAGTCCACAAGTTGTTTATACCAAACATCTTATGGACTAGAGTCAATGGTGCTGATGAGGTTGATGTTAGTGGAGATATATGAAGGTAACGCCAAATGATGTACGGTAACATAAATTCTTGAGGAAGATGATGAGGATGGAATGCGTGAGGCGAGAGAAGCCATAATATCAACAAACTTATTCGTAGATCGAGGAACTTCACAGCCTACAAGGGAAGCTTCAATCTATTCATCGCTTCATCTCACAGCTTTTCGACCGATGTCAACCCTTTCATCACCTCCTCAAGAAGGACATCTCCTTTAATTGGGATAAGGATTACTAAGAGGCTTTTGAGGCTCTTAAATGTTATCTTGTCTCTCCACCAGTCCTTATTCCACCTAAAGATGACCAACCTTTCTATCTTTACATTTCAACAATAAATCATTCTTTGGGTGCCATGATCACACACTGAGATGAACAAAATCATGAGCAAGCAGTTTATTATATAAGTTGAACGCTCATTGATTATGAAACTCGGTATACTCATATTGAAAAACTCTTTTTGGCATTAGTCTTTGCTGCTACCAAACTCTATCATTATCTTCTTAATCACAAAACTTATGTCATCACTCATACCGACCCTCTCAAATACATGCTTTCCAAGCCATACCAAAACCAACGTATGGATCGGTGGCTCATGCTTCTTACTGAGTTTGATTTGGAATTCATCCAACAAAAATATATAAAGGGACAAACAATCACTGACCAACTAGTGGATGCCCCTCTACCTGAAAACCAACCCTCTCACTACAAATTCCCTGATGAATCCATCACCATTTTATCCACCAATGACATTTTCTATCAAATGACAATGTTCTTTGACAGGTCTAAATGTCAACACGGTGGGGGTGCGGGGGTCATTCTCATCCCTCATGAGGGTGAGCCCATGCCCCTATCTTTCAAACTTGACTTTGAATGTACCAACAACATGGCTGAATATGAAGCCTTAATTTTGGGACTTCAAACCACCCTTTTCCTAGGCGTCAAGACCTTCAACATCTTTGGTGACTCACAACTAGTCATCAATCAAATCAATGGTTCATATCTTTGTAAAAATGAAGTTTTGCAAAGGTACAAACACTATGTTGACACTCTACTAGAATCTTTTGACCATTACCTCTTGCAAACTGTTCCTCGATCTACGAATAAGTTTGCTAATACTATGGCTTCTTTTGCCTCACGCATTCCATTCTCATCATCTTCCTCGAGAATTTATGTTATGTCACATCATTTGGCGTTACCGTCATATATCTCCACTAACATCAACCTTGTCAGCACCATTGACTCTAGTCCACAGGATGTTTGGTATAAACAACTTGTGGACTACTTAACTTATTCTATTCTCCCCCCTGATCTCTCTAGCAATGCGTGATGCTCTTTTATCAAAAGCACAGCTCGATATACTATGCTAGGGGGTCTTCTCTATAAATGAGGTTTCGATGGCCTCCTTCTTTGATGTCTAACCTCCATTGAAATGTCTCATGCTATCAAACAAGTCCATGATGGGATTTGTGGAGGGCATTTTAGTGGTAACTCGGTTGCAAAGCACATCTTTCGCCTGGGCTATTATTGGCCCACTCTTCACCAAGACTGCAGGGACTATGTTTAGCATTGTATCAAATGCCAATAATATGCTAACTTACTTCACGTCTCTAGCCACGCTCTACAAGTCACTAAGGATTTTTGGCCTTTTTCACAATGGGGCTTAGATCTAATCAGTGAGATTAACCCTCATTCATCTCTTTGACATCAGTCCATTATCATCGCAACTGAATACTTCACTAAATGGGTGGAAGTTGTTCTTCTCGTCTCCACTAAAGCTGAAAAAATTGTTGACTTCATCAACACCCATATCATCTATCATTTCGGTGTACCCCACAAGATCATCACCGATAACGACAAATCATTCAGAAAAATAATTGTCCAAAAACTTTGTGACTCATTTGGCATCAAGCTCAGCTTTTCCTCACCTTACTACCCATAAGCAAATGGGCAGGCTAAGGCTTCCAACAAAATCTTAACCAAAATTCTAATGAAGGTGGTCAATGATATTGGAAGGTATTGGCACATTCACATTCCCTTCGCTTTGTGGGCCTACCGCACTAGCATCTGAACCCCTACGGGTGCTACACCTTTCTATTTAGTGTATGGAACAGAGGCTATCCTACCTCTTGAAATACAAATACCTTATTTACACATCTCTTTGCATGACATAATTTCTAATGATGACTTTCATCAAGATCAGTTGGCTCAACTTGAGTTACTTGACGAATGTCGCCTTGCTGCCCTCAACCATCTCCATATCTACCAAAATCGCATCCAACGTGCCCATAACAAAAGTCTGAGAGAATGAGATTTCAAAATTTGAAATCTTGTCCTCAAATAAAACCAACATGTGACCAATATGGAAAGAATTAAATGAGGCAAGTTTTCTCCTAATTGGCTCGAACCTTATATCATAACACACAAGTATGGATCAGGGACTTATCGTCTGTCTTCTTTTGAAGGTTGGCCAAAAATTGAGCCCCTTAATGCCTTGCATCTATGACCATTCTACTATTAATCAAGTACTCATTCACTTGATATTTAACTTGAGCTCATCCCTTGAGCAACCCCTGTCATCCTCATTCTTATTCCCTTCTTTTCCTACAAACATTAGTTAATCCTTTTTGCATTAATGCTTTGTTCTACTAAAAAGGTAAACCCTTAAGCCTCTATAGGCTAGTCCATGACTAAAACTTAGTCCACAAAACATATAAAACTGGGATGCCTATTCAAAGGTCATAAAACTATAAATGTAGACTGCTCCCTCGAAGGACAACTGCATAATTATTGTAATTGATAGACTGCTCCCTTGAAGGATAGCTATTCAAAGACATTCAACCATACAAAGCATAATATAGACCAATCCCTCGAAGGATGGCTATGCCTACATTTTGCTACAAACAAAACTCTCTCAGAAGCTTCCCACATCGATCAGCTTCACATATGAGCACAAAACAAAACAACATCCCCACATAGACTTCCCGCATTGATCAGTCTACCAAAAAAAATGACTGACAAGCTATTAATTCATGGACTTGCTTATAGTCATTCTCAGGGTCACCTATAAAAAGGGGAAAAGTTATCCTTGCTAAAAAGGGTTACGCTATCCTCACATCTCACATAATCATAACTATTACCCAAACATACTCAAGGGACTTCGAGCTCACTTAATGTCAAGTGATTCGACTACTTCTCTAATACAAACCAATGGTCAACGACGCAATGCATGAACGGGGATTTTGTTTGCAAAAACTCCTATCTATGCTACCATTATGGTCCTTGTCAATGAAAGAGCACAACACCTTTCACTTCTTACATACCTTTGTCACATCCAACCAAATCATTTTCTAAACAAAACTAAACAAAAACATTTTCTAACCATTAACATAACCTCATGATTTATTTAATGCAAATATCAATTTGTGTTATATAAATTATCATAGCCCATTCACATTAGTTTCTATGGAAAACAATACACATGGAAACTAACAACCAAACACAATTTATGTCAAGCATACACCATCACCAATATAGAAACTTGTTAAAGCATGAATATACTCATTTCATTTTTAGCATACATCCATCACCAATATGGAAAACTGCTAGGGATGAAAAACCACCTAACCAATGTTACAGAATACACCATCACATAATAGGGAAAAGGCTGTAACATCATCATGCACTCATCATTTCAAACATGACTAAACCAATCATCAACCATTTTGACTCTTCTTCCAAACTACATTGGCTTGAGGCCCTTACAATTAGGGCTATGTAGGCAGCACTCAGTTGACATGGAATCTTCTGGGGTTAGCTCAACCATTTGCCCATTCATCTCCCTAATGACATCAGCCATTCATTTGTTCATCTACCTGATGGACAAACCATTTCACCTTTAATCATGACTTAATCCAGTCAAACCCAATCCATAATCGACTCTCTTCTTCCCTTTTAGGAGAGCTACATTGGCCTGAGGCCCTTCAAATAGGGGCTATGTAAGCAGCACTCAGTTGACATGGGGTATTCTGATGTTAGCTCAGCCATTCCTTCGTTCATCCATCTAATGGACCAACTATCTATACCAACCCAAACTCATAACCAAACAACCAGCCCTGACACTGAATCAGTTACCTAAACTTCTCATGGGGCACATTAAAGATCACATACATCTCCCTGACTACAACACACTACACTTGAGATGACTTATATCTCAGCCTGACTCGACCAATGATCTTGGAGATCATGACTATCTCCTCAGACCATGACCACTTTTGAGACAACTATGCCTTGGGTGTTTTGATTGCATATATGCTACCTCATGAATAGTTAGCAAATTATATGCAACCCACACTATGACCCTCACACCTATTGATGGATTGTGCTCAAGTTGATCCCCAATATTTGTGACATTTTTTTATGTTTTCTAGGAGCACTTCCTGAGCCCAAGATACTTGGAACACGATGACCATTAGAGCTACAGCTCTGATTGTTTAACCCAATCTGCTATGACTAAATGTTGGGGACTAGCTATTTTGATTTTAGTACTCCTTGACCTTTGACTGTGATAATTTGACCTACTTATCATGTGAAGTGGTATACGCATAATCTCAACTATTACAGCGTTCACACTCCAACTTCATCATACACATCACTACCTATCAAATCGACACCTGATATCAGGTTACCTTCCCTCGCCTCCCGCTTTGAGGGGGAATACCTCATCCTATACTTGGGGCAACCTACACCTTATCCCATACCTAGGGCAACTTACTCCTATTTTTGTCTTGCAGTTCGTCAGAATAACCAACAAGACAAAAAGGGGCAAATATAGACACCAAAATAGTGTCAACCCCCCCTGGTCCCTTTCTAACTTCAACGTGCCTAACCTATACTTTATTAATTTAAAATAATTATTTTAAATTAATCATCCCCCATAGACACCTCACCTTGGGTTCCTAGCTCTTAGACCATTTATCACCCTATGACTAATCATAAAGACCTATTTCAACTCCCCCATTAATTCTCATGCCTATTAAACCCACCTTTGGACCATTCAACAACGACCACTGAAATTGGCAGATGGAGGAATGGGCAAAAGGCTAAAAATAGCTTTTTTACCCATTCTCTAGCCGCTGACGTCGGTCAACAGTCAACCGACGCCGGTGGTATTGCTGACATCGGTTGCTTAAAACTAAATTCTAACCTTGGCTGCAGCCCCGAGAATGTGAATTCTCTTGCTCCCGAGAATGCAAATTCTCTTGCTCCTCGACTCCTTACATATCAAAGGCAAGCATTAAGATGAGGCATAAGCATTCTATAATCACTCTCTAGGCTAAGAAACTCTACATAACTCACTCCACCCTAGGTTGAAACATTACATGAGGTCTCCTACATCAGTCGTAACGAGAACAAGTCTTCTACACTTATGGTTCTCCACCAAGAGCTAAGTATTATTCTGGTTTATATTTCAGTATTTTTAGAATGCATTGGTGATTAGTCCATTGAATATTCTTGATTACTATTGATAGACAACCCGACTTTCTTCTTAGAGAGGCTGAAAAGCCTTCCTCTCATTCTTATTCTCTTTCCACCCCTGTCCTCTACCTTAGCTCTTTCCTAGACCATATTCACTATCCTACAATCCTCCACAAACCATTAAACTCTGACAGACCTCCTAGACTCCTCTATCGACCAAGAAACCAACCAGAAAACATGTCCAAAGCCCATTGCCCCTATCAACATTGATAGCATAATCGACATCAGCAACTATACCAACCAACGCCAGTAGGACTATCAACGTTAACGACTATGAAAGACTGATTGAAAGATTCAAGTACACATTATCTACTTCTCCTTCTTTAAGTCTTTCATTATTTCTTTCCATTACGACATTCTTTTTATCAACTAGTGGACTGTCATCCCTCTAGGAAGTCTTTGCGCTTCTAGGACCGAGCATATCGCTTGGCAGTCCACCATATCTATCTCTAACATTTTTCTTTGTTAAGTTTTCTTCTTATCTATAGGTGTCATCCTCCATAGCCAAAGAGGAGCTCCTTCAATGTCTGGATATGGTGCGTAGCTTCATCTGGGTACGTACAAACCCTTGACCATTTATCTTTAATTTTTTTAATTTCTTCTGAATGTAAAAAAGTGAAAATGAGTTAGAAACATTCATCAAGAACAACCAACAAACAAAAATATTTTTTGACCATTACCAATGAAAGTGATAACATAGAGGATAGGTTGTCAAATAATGACCACCTAGTAGAAACCTAATAATGCTTGGAAAAAAAATATTTATTCATATGTGCCTGAGATCGCCATGTCTAATCCATTTTCACCTCTACAATAGCCCAAATCCTCCAAAGGACTGATTGTAAAACCTCATATGACATCATTGAAACCCTTACAAACATCTACCATGCCCAAACATATTAAGTCTCTCAGCCTTCGCCCTCAATCACACCTCACTCACCTACAAGTGAAGGTAGATTTGAACCTCACACCACACAATAGTGGTCCTCACATCATACCAAAGAAGGCTACTAAACCACGTCGGAGAACTCCTCCCCCACCTTCACCATTGCCATCTACTTTGGGTCCACATCCTTCAACCTTTATAAGAGTGCTCCCTACTCCAACACTCATCAAACATGCATTTCCTCCAACAAATTTAACACCTCTCATCACAAAAGTGTCATCTACGCGTATGGCCACACTACCAAACAAAAAGATGGTACAAAAGACTCCTCCAATAACTCTTAAATAGAAGTTGTCAAACCCTATTGCAACAAAACACATAGACCCATCAGCAGGTTCTTATGCTTTAGTGTAATGCCAATTGTTGCAATCTTCCAGCATCAGTCTCCCGCCTCTTAAACCATTCCAACCTCTCAAACCAAAACCATCTTGGTTTGATGACACTCAAATCTGTGCGTATCATCGCACACCTGGACATGACACTGAGCGTTGTTGTGCCCTTAAAGCTTTCATTCATCAACACTTCCAAAAGGACACCCTTTTCACTAAGGATCCTCTTGACCACCCTTTCAACAAACCACCGACACCATCCCATACCCCTCAAACATCCTCACCTAAATAAGGAGCCCATCATCAAACTGTGGTTCCTCTATCACCTTCAACCCCTTTATTCAAGATCAACACCATCAATGTGGCCACTAGATCACAAACCATGAAGGATAAAGGGAAAGAGAAGGTTTCTCTTCCTCAAACATATCCATTCGTCAAGCCTCCTCAACCACCAAAACCCAAGATTTCAATCTTGGGCACATCCCAACCAACATCTTCAAAGCCAATTCATGACTCCATGGTGAAACAACTTCACCTAACTCCCATGAAGATGACTTTATATGACCTCATTCAAAGCTCTCCACAACATCACCAAACCTTGATTAAAGTTTTACGAGCAGTGGAGGTCCAACCTAAAGACCCCCAACCACTAGTTGCTTTAGTCAAATCATTACCTATCATTCCCTCCATTACCTTTAGTAATCCTGAGATTCTAACCTCTAACCTAGAAGATTAGGATCTCACCCTCTATAACTAATCATACCAGACAAAAGCTTCACAGGATGCATCCTCGCATCGCACTCCTTGTTAAAATGAAGCTTCATCGTCTTCTCTCCATCTCATTTATCCAACTCATTGATTATCCACAATGGGTGTCAAACATTGTCCCTGGTATAAAAGCAACTGGGGGAATTTGACTTTATAATAACTATCACTATGTCAACCAAGCATCGACCAAACATCAACCAACTTCTTAATCATCTTTAACACATGACCAATATGGAAAGAAGCAAACAGGGCAAGTTTGCTCCTAATTGACTCGGACCTTACATCATGACGCACAAACATAGATTAGGGACTTATCGTTTGTCTTCTTTCGAAGGTCAGCCAAAACTTGAGCCCCTTAATGCCTTACATCTTCGACCATTCTACTATTAGTCAAGTAATCATTCACTTGACATTTAAATTGAGCTCATCCCTTAAGCAACCCCCATCAATCCTATTCCCTTCAACCCTTTTTCCCTACATTATTCAACCCTTTTGTCAAGCATGAATGCTCTATCCTAATAAAAGGGAAACCCTTAAACCTATAAATGTAGACTGCTCCCTTGAAGGATAGCTACATCATTGTTGTAATTAATAGACTGCTCCCTTGAAGGATAGCTATTCAAAGACATTCAACCATACAAAGCAAAATATAGACCACTCCCTCGAAGGATGGCTATGCCCAAATTTCGCTCCAAACAGCACTCTCTCAAAAGCTTCCTACATCGATCAGCTTCACATATGACCACAAAACAAAACAACATCCCCACGTAGACTTCTCGCATCGATCAGTCTACAAAAAAAAACTGACTGACAAACTATTAAGTCATGGACTTGCCTATAGGCATTCTCAGGGTCACCTATAAAAGGGGCAAAGTTATCCTTACTGAAAAGGGTTACGCTATCCTTACATCTCACATAATCAAACCTATTACCTCAACATACCCAAGGGATTTTAAGCTCACTTAACATCAAGTAATTTGAATACTTCTCTAACACAAACAATGGTCAATGACATAATGCATGAATGGGGTTTTTGTTTGCAACAACCCTATCTATGCTACCATTATGGTCCTTGTCAATGAAAGAGTAATGCACCTTTCACTTCTTATACATCATCACAACCAGACCATTATCTAACCAAAACCAACCAAACCAAACCAATCATTTTTAGACCACTAACATGACATAGCCCATTCACACTAGTTTTTATGGACAACAATACACATAGAAACTATCAACCCAACACAATTTATGTCAAGCATATACCATCACCAATATGGACACTTGCTGAAGCATAAATACTCATTTCATTTTTAGCAAACTCCATCACTAATATGGAAAATTTCTAGGGATGAAAAACCACATAACCAATGTTACAGAATACACCATCACACAATATGGAAAAGACTGTAACATCATCATATCCTCATCATTTCAAGCATGTACCAGACGCTAACCTGACCAAAACAACCAATCAACATCTTTGACCCTTCCTCCCTTTTGGGGAGAACTACATTGGCCTGAGGCCTTTGAAATAGGGGCTATGTAGGCAGCACTCTTTTGACACAGATTCTTTTAGGTTTAGCTCAGCCATTTGTCTTTCGTCTCCCTAATGACGTTGGTCATTCATTTATTCATCTACCTGATGGACAAACCATATAACCTTTAACCATGACTTAACCTCGTCAAAACCAATCCATAACCTACCCTCTTCTTCTCTTTTGGGGAGAACTACATTAGCCTGAGGCCCTTCAAACAGGGGATATGTAGGCAGCACTCAGTTGACATGGGGTCTTCTAAGGTTAGCTCGGCCATTCCTTCATCCATCCATCTAATGGACCAACTATCTATACCAACCCAAAATCATGACCAAAAAACCAGCCCTGACACTGAATGAGTTACCTAGACTTCTCATGGGGCACATTAGAGATCACATACATCTCTCTGACCACAACACACACCGCTTGAGATGACTTATATCTCAGCCTGACTCAACCAATGACCTTGGAGATTACGACTATCTCCTCAAACCACGACCACTTTTGAGACAACTATGCCTTGGCTATTTTGATTGCATATATGCTACCTCACGAATAGTTAGCAAATTTTATGCAACCCATATTATGACCCTCACACATATTATCGGACCATGCTCCAGTTGATCCCCACTACTTGTGACATTTTTGTGTTTTTCAAGAGCACTTCTTGAGCCCAGGATACTTGGAACATGACGACCATTAGAGCTACAGCTTAGATCGAATAACTCAATCAGCTATGACTAAAAGCTGGGGCCTGGTTACTTTAATTTTAGCACTCCTCAACCTTGCCTACAATAATTTGACCTACCTATCATGTGAAGTGGTATACACACAATCTCAACTTTTGCAATGTTCACACTCAAACTTCACCATATCCATCCACTATCTATCAAATTGGCACTCGATATCACGTTACCTTCCCTCGACTCCTGCTTTGAGGGGGAATACCTCATCCCACATCTGGGGCAACTTACTCCTATTTTTGTCTTGCAGTTCATCAGAACAACTAACAGGACAAAAATGACCTTATCCCATACCTAGGGCAATTTACTCCTATTTTTGTCTTGCAGTTCATCATGAATAACCAATAAGACAAAAAGGGGCAAATGTAGACACCAAAATAGTGTCAACCTCCCCTTGGTCCCTTTCTAAATTCAACATGCCTAACCTATACTTTATTAATTTAAAATACTTATTTTAAATTAATCATCCCTTTTAGACACCTCACCTTGGATTCCTCGCCCTTAGACCATTTATCACCCTATGACTAATCATAATTACCTAAGACTTATTTCAACTCTCCCACTAACACCCACGCCTAATAAATCTATCTTTGGACCATTCACTAAGGACAATTGACTTGGCAGATGGAGGAATGGGCAAAAGGCTAAAAATAGCCTTTTTACCCATTCTTTAGCCACTGACGTCAATTAACCGTCAGTCGATACCGACAGAATCACCGATGTCAGTTGCTTAAAACTAAATTCTAACCTCGGCTCAGGCCCGAATGCAAATTCTCTTGCTCCCAAGATCTGAATTCTCTTGTTCTTCGACTCCTTGCATATCAAAGGTAGGCTTTAAGATGAGGCATCAGTATTCTATCATCACTCTCCAAGCTGAGAAACTCTGTAGAATTCACTCCACACCAAGTTGAAATATTGCATGAGGTCTCCTACATTATCCATAAGAGGAGCAAGTCTTCTACACTTATGGTTCTCCACCAAGAGCTAAGTATTATTCTGGTTTATATTTTAGTATTTTTATAATGCATTGGTGATTAGTCTATTGAATATTCTTGAGTACTATTGATAAACAACCCGACTTTCTTCCCAGAGAGGCTAAAAAGCCTTCCTCTCATTCTTATTCTCTTTCCACCCCTGTCCTCTACCTTAGCCCTTTCCCAGACCATATTCACTGTCCTACAATCCTCCACAAACCATTAAACTCCCACAAACCTCCCAGACTCCTCTGTCGACTAAAGACACCAACCAAAAAACTTGTCCAAAGCCCATTGCCCCTACCGACGTCGATAGCATAACTGACATCGACAACTTTACCAATCGACATTGGTAGGACTACCGACGTTGACGACTGTGGAAGACTGATTGCAAGATTTAGGTATGCATTAGCTACTTCTCCTTCTTTAAGTCTTTCATTATTTCTTTCCATTACGACATTCTTTTTATCAACTAGTGGATTTTCATCCCTCCAGGAAATCTTTGTGCTTCTAGGACCGAGCATATTGCTTGGCAGTCCACCATATCTATCTCTAACATTTTTATTTGTTAAGTTTTCTTCTTATCTACAGGTGTCATCCTCCACAGCCAAAGAGGAGCTCCTACAACGTCTGGATACGGTGCGTAGCTTCATCTGGGTACGTATAAACCCTTGACCATTTATCTTTAGTTTCTTATTTCTTCTGAATGTAAAAAAGTGAAAACAAGTAAAAACATTCTAAAATGTAGACACCAAAATAGTGTCAACCCCCCTTTGGTCCCTTTCTAACTTTAACATGCCTAACCTACACTTTATTAATTTAAAATACTTATTTTAAATTAATCATCCTCTTTAGACACCTCACCGCAGACACCTCACTATGGACACCTCACCCTTAGACCATTTTTCACCCTATGACTCACCTAAGACCTATTCTCACTCCTTCCTAACCTCCTAACTAACCCTCGTGCTTAATAACCCTACCATTTGACCATTCACCAATGACAAGCATACTTGGCAAATGAAGAACAGGCAAAGGGCTAGAAATAGCCCCTTTTACCCATTCTACACCCGCTGACGTTGGTCAACTTTTAGCTGACACCGACAGAACCACCGACGTCGGTAACATAAACTAAATTTTCACATCGAGTTAAGGGCTCTTGGACTCTCGAATCGACTACTCTCTCACTCGGATCTGGCTCTCTCTCTCTCTCTCTCTCTCTCTCTCTCTCTCTCTCTCTCTCTCTCTCTCTCTCTCTCTCTCTCTCTCTCTCTCTCTCTCTCTCTCTCTCTCTCAGACTCTGAGACATCACCAGGCATCAAACTTCAACTAATGCTCCCTTGGCCACAAAGACTCTACGTAAATCACCCCAGATTGAATTAGAACATTGCAAAGGTCTTCAACATCAATCCACGACAGGTACAAGCATTCAACAGCTTGGTTCTTTATCTCACCAGAGCTAAGTATTTCTTCTGCCCTTTCATTTCAGTAATTTAGAAAGCATTAGTAATTAGTTTCTATTTACTATTTCTAAATACTATCAACCAGACCAGACCCGACCTTCAACCAGATTCGACTTTCTTCTTAGAGAGGCTAAAAAGCCTTCCTCTCACCCTTACCCTTTTTGATAACCTAACCTCTACCTTTATCCTTATGTGGACCTTATTCATCTCCCTGTAACCTTACACAGACTTTTTAAACCCACAGAATCCCTCTATCGACCACAGACATAACCCTGAGGCCCGTCCAAGGACCATTGCCCCTACCGATGTCGGCAACATAACCGACATCGGCAACATTGACCAACCGACGCTGGAAAAACTACTAACATCGGTGACTGTGGAAGACTAACAGCAGGAATCAAGTACGCATTATTTATTTCTCTTTCTTTAAGTCTTTCATTATTGCTCTTTATCTGACACTCTTTTTATAAATAAGTGGATTGTCATCCCTCAAGGAAGTCTTTGCACTTCTGGGACCGAGCTTTGCTTGGCAGTCCACCATATCTATCTCTAACATTTTTCTATTTAAGTATTTCTCTTTCTATAGGTGTCTTCCTCCACAGCCAAAGAGGAGCTCCTTTAATGTCTGGATACGGTCTGCAGCTTCATTTGGGTATCATCTAACCCCTGACCATTAAACTTTAGTTTCTTATTTCTTCTGAATGTAAAAAGGCAAAAATGAGTTAGAAACATTCTGGCACGCCCAGTGGGACCCCTAGAATTTCCTTGGGTTCATTATTCTTTTTTCTTCTGAAAAAGAAAACTTTCATATAGATGCATTAGATTTTCTTCTTGCATCCTTCTTCTTTCTTTTTCTTTCGAAAAGAAACCATAAGCAGGAGTTAAAGAGAATATCTTTCTTTTTCTTCTTGTCCCTTCTTTCCCTGTATTTTAGAGTAGTGAAAATTCATACTCTCAACCTTTTCCCCACTTGTTTGCATTTGAACAAAACATTTCAATTTGGGCTAAAAATCTTTTGCATCTCATTCTTGCTTAAATGCGTATTTAGTTCATCTAGTAATTAAACCGCACTATGAATAAATCGTAGTGCACATATTTTACACACCCTGACCACATTCACAATCAAACATCTAAACGTACCTAAGACAAGGCCCATCTAGGATTTCATCACCTAACGGATACCTTACCCTTCCTGGTAATCCTACTTAGACTTCACTACCAAGGGGAGAACCCACTCTGTTCTCTAGTAGAGTATAAACTCTAGGCGAAGTATATATTGTCTAAGCAACCCAACTTGGCTCTGGGCTTGCGAAGTGAGGGGAGAAAGCTCCTAGCACCAGGCCACGTATAGAACCTAATACAGATATTTGAGCACTAAAACATAACCCAAAACCAACCATAGACTTCCTCTTTAGGACCCGATCTAAAAGCCCAATTTCCAAACATATTCTTCTAAGGCATAAGCCACCACGACTCTAAAATTTATTCTTAGGAATTTAACATTTAGAGGTTGCTTTCCTTCATCTTTTCTACTATTTTCATCTGATTGTTTGAGCTGGTGAGGACGCATCATTTTGAGACCAAAAACAACTCAAAATTTCTCTTTATTCCAAAAACTTTTAGTTTTTTGAGTTTTTGGAAGTACACAGACACCGACATCTATTTTTCAACCGACGTCGGCAACATATTTCACTAGCATCGATTATATTACCGTCATCAGCAACTCTTCATAACCAACATCATTTTTTCAACCGACGTCGGTCACTTTCAACATATTTTCTTCCAAAACAGCAAGCATAGAACCTGACTTTTTTGCTGTCAAACATAACTTTTTGTTTTTTGAAGCTGAAACACACAGTTTTTGGAACCTGAACCTTTTTGTCTTGAATGGTTTTGACACATAGTCAAGCCAAAACTTTTATCGACCATGTGAGGCAACAACCACTTCTGCCTTTGCCTTTCATACCAAGTCCCCTGATGGAGCATACTTCAGAAACTAAACATACTCCTATTAAGCCTATCCCTAATCAAACTTCAATTGTTTCTAAAGGGGATCAAAACTTTGAGAGATTCCTTGACCACAACATCAAGGCTCCCCAACACTATCTCACAAGAAGCCAAATGCGAGACCCTTCAAGTAATCCTATTTTTGGGATGCCAACTTCTCTTGCTGAAGCGGCAATGGCATCAACACCATCCGCTAGCCAACCCATCATAACTCAGGTTATTGCCTTGAATAATAACCTGACCATGGCTAATGCTCAAGATTTGGCCTCCTTTTCTATCTTTAGACCTACCTTTATTGGGGTTACTGTACCCCCTCAACCACAATCAATTCAACCAAGTTCTACACCTTATCAAAACTTGATTGTCTCGACTCCACACACTCTTGTGCCTATAAATGCAGGAGTGACTACCTATCCTTTTACCAATGCCACCATTCAACCACCTATGGTGACACCCAATCAACTTGTGCCCTCCAACTTCATGGCACAAACCCCCTTAGCCTCAACATCAGTCCCTATGACGAACTACCAATATGTTGCACCTACACAAATGCAACCAAGTACGTCATACACCCCTCTTAACGCCTTATAGGTACCCTATAACCTAGGGGGTACCCCTCCTACCAATCCGTCAGTCGATCTAATCTAGATGCTGATGGATAAGATGTCTCACCTTGAGACATCCATTTTTGGTTCAAGTAATGTTCTTTCATATGAACAGATCTGTAATGAACCCATCCATCCTTCGGTGCCCATTCGACCATATCCTAGCTAGTGGCAACTTCCTAAATTTACTCACTTTTAGAGTGAAGAGGACCCAAAACAACATTTACGAGCATTTAGACACACTTGTTACCTCATAGCACATGATGATGCATTATTACTTCGCACGTTTCCCATGTCACTTTCTGGCACCACCCTTGATTGGTATAACTCTATTACCAGTCATTCTCTTTTTACCTTCACTCAACTAGCCCAACTATTTCTTGACCACTTTTCAATTAACATCACCAAAAAGGTTTCCATCACAGACCTATATTCTATTAAACAATTTGACGATGAGTTAATAGCTGACTTTGTTGCCTGTTGAAGAGGTTCGATCAACCAACTCTCCTTTTCTTTACCTCAAACTGAGCTCATTGAGCTCTTTTCAAGAGCATGTGCCAAGCACATCTCATCCACTTTGTGGGTTCAAACATTTTGCACATTTGACGAAGCTTTCACCATGGCCTGAAAGCTTGAACTCTGTGTTGTCAAAGAAGATAAGGTCAAATTGCGTAGTAACACAAAATCCAATGACCCTTCTTCATTCAAACCTTCTTCCAAATCTTCATCTTTCAATTCCAAGTCCAAAGTATTGGCAAATGCTGTGGTACTTAGGTCATCATCCTCTACTACAACCAACCAACCTTAGCCCTCCACATCATAATATATCACAAGACAATTCCAACAATGATACATACAGTGTCAATACACTCCAATAGGAGAGTCATACGCTTCCGTGTTGGATAAACTAGTCAAGCAGGGGGTCCTCAATCTCCCTCAAATCTAATCGCCTCAATTTTGACCCCTCAAAATCCATCCCTACATGGTATAGGGAAAATGACTTTTGTAACTATCATCATGTCAAAGGTCATGACATAGACAATTGAAAAACCTTCAAAAATGTTATTCAAGACATGTTGGACAAAGGGGATCTTGTTTTGGATAACCCTACTGCACCGGCCAACCAAAACATGGATGTCTTTAGACAACCATTTCATAACCATCCTCTTAGTCAGAATAACATTCAGACCATAGCCGATGACCTTCACAAGCGTAATATATGCACAGTTGACATGGTTTCTAACCAACCTCTTCCACAGTCTAAAGAGGTTAACAACATATTTATCCACCATAGGTGGAAGAGCCTTCTTCTCTTATTTGTCCACCACAGGTAGAAGAACATTCTTCTCCTATTTGTCCACCACAGGTAGAAGAGCCTTCTTCTCCTATTTGTCCACCACAGGTAGAAGAACATTCTTCTCCTATTTCTCCACCACAGGTAGAAGAGCCCTCTTCTCCTATTTGTCCTCCATCCACCCCTCTTTCACATGTAGGAGAGGCTACTTTGACCTCTCCCATATTGGAGGATGTTTTCATGGTACCAACGCCAGCTATCTCGCCTTCATCCTTCTTATCAACAATGGGGGATCATACTTTTCCCACTCCTCAACCACATGCAAAAGCCATGACCATTCCTGTGCTCTATCCAAGTGAAGATCCAAAATCTCCAAACCCTTCTCCACCAAGAGAAGAACTTATCACTTCACCCAAACCCTCATAGGCTTCTACTATGCTGAAACAGATTAAATCTCTCAGTGTTCGCCTCAATCAAACCTCACTCACCCACAAGTGAAGGTAGATTTGAACCTCGCCTCACACAATAGTGGTCCTCACATCATGTCAAATAAGGCTACTAAACCATATTAGAGAACTCCTCCCCCACCATTATCATTTCCCTCTATTTTGGGCCCACACCCATCCACCTTAATAGGAGTGCTTCCTACTCCAACACCTCACAAAGGAAAATTGCCTCCATTACTCCCTTCACCCATCAAAAACATACATCCTCCAAAACATCCAACACATCTCATCAAGACAATGCCATCTTCACGTGTGGCCACACCACCAACTAAAAAGATGGTACGACAAACTCCCCAAACAACTTCTAAAAAAAATTTGTCAACCCCAACTGTAAAAAAAAGCACAATGCCATTAAGGGGTTCTTATGCCTCACTGTTATGCCAATTGTTGTAGTCATCTAGCATCACTCTTCCACCCATTAAACCATACCAACCTCTCGGACCAAAACCATCTTGGTTTGATGACACTAAAATTTGATGGTATCATTGCACACCTGGGCATGATACTGAGTGTTGATATGCCCTTAAGGTTGCCATTCACAAACACTTGAAAAAGGACACCCCTCATGTTGAGGCTTCTTCTGACCACTTTTTTGACAAATCACTGACACCATCTCATACCTCTCAAACCTCTTCACCTAAATTGGGATCCCCATACAAGACTATGGTCCCTCAACCACCTTCTACTCCTTTATTCGAAATCAACACAATTAATGTGGCTATCAGGCCCCAAACTGTGAAGGATAAAGGAAGAGACTAGACTTCTACACCTCTGACATATCCATTATTCGTCAAGACCTCTCAACCAACACAACCCAAGATTTCTATCTTGGACACATTTCGACCAACATCACTAGGGGAAATTCCTCCTAACCTTTCTAGTCCACATGACATTTGGTACAAATGACTTGTGAACTACTTGACATATTCTATCATGCCTCCTAATCTTTCTAGCAATGCACAATGAGCTTTTATTAAAAGCACTGCTCACTACACCATGCTAGGGGGTCTTCTCTATAAATGAGGTCAAGATGGCCTCCTTCACCAATGCCTAACAACTGCTGAAACATCTCATGTCATCAAACAAGCCCATGATGGGATTTGTGGGGGACATTTCAGCGATAACACGGTTGCCAAGTGCATCCTTCACCTGGGCTATTATCGCCCCACTATTAACCAAGACTGCAACAACTATGTTCGGCATTGTACCAAATGCCAACAACATACTAACCAACTTCACATCCAACCTCGACCAAAATCTACCTACAACAATAATCTGAAAGAGCGAGATTTCAAAATTGGAGATCTTGTCCTTAAAGAAGCCCAACATGTGACCAATTTGGAAAGAAGCAAACGGGGCAAGTTTGCTCTTAATTGACTCAGACCTTACATAACAACACACAAACATGGATCAGGCTCTTATCGTATGTCTTCTCTCGAAGGTCGGCCAAAACTTGAGCCTCTTAATGCCTTACATCTACAACCATTCTACTGTTAATCAAGTAATTACTCACTTGACGTTTAACTTGAGCTCATCCCTTGAGCAACCCCCATCATTATCATTCATATTCCTTTCAACCCTTTGTCAACCCTTTTGTCAAGCATGAATGTTTTGTCCTAATAAAATGGAAACCCTCTAAACCTATAAAGCCAAGTCCATGACCAAAAGTCCAGTCACACAAAAATAAAATTGGGATGCCTAACCACATGTCATAATCTATAAATGTAGACTACTCCCTCGAAGGACAGTTGCATCATTGCTATAATTAATAGACTACTCCCTTGAAGGACAAATATTCACATACATCCAAACATACAAAGTATAATATAGACCACTCCCTCGAAGGATAGCTATGCCTAAATTTTGCTACATACACAGCACCATATGACCATAAATCAATAAAACAACATCCCCAAGTGGACTTTCTGCATTGATCAGTCTACCAAAAAAAATGACTGACAAATTATTAAGTCATGGACTAGTTTATAGTCATTCTCAGGGACACCTACAAAAGGGGCAAAGTTATCCCCGCTAAAAAAGGTTATCCTATCCACACATATCATAATCACACCTATTACCCTAACATACTCAAGGGATTTTGATTTCACTTAATGTCAAGTGATTTGAATACTTCTCTAACATAAACCAATGGTCAACGACGTAATGCATGAACAGGGCTTTTGTTTACACAAAGCCTTATTTATGTTATCATTATGGTCCTTGTCAATGAAAGAGCAATGCACCTTTCACTTCTTATACACTTTGGTCACATATAACTAAATCATTTTATAACCAAAACCAACCAACCCAAACCCAAACATTATCTAACATGACATCATCATTCACACACGTTTCTATGGACAACAATACACATAGAAACTATCAACCCAACACAATTTATGTCAAGCATACACCATCACCAATATGGACACTTGTTGAAGCATAAATACTCATTTCATTTTTGGCATACACCATCACGAATATGGAAAATTGCTAGGGATGAAAAACCATATAACCAATGTTATAGAATACACCATCACCCAATATGGAAAAGGCTATAACATCATCATCTCATTTCATTTTTAGCAAACACCATCGCTAATATGGAAAATTGCTAGGGATGAAAACCATATAACCAATGCTACAGAATACACCATCACATAATAGGGAAAAGGTTGTAACATCATCATAGACTCATCATTTCAAGCATGTACCATCACACACATGGGAAATGCTAACAAACTCTAACCTAACCAAAACAATCATCAACCACTTTTCTTCTTCAAAACTACATTGGCTTGAGGCTCTTAAAACAGGAGCTATGTAGGCAGCACTCAGTCTTCTAGGGTTAGCTCGGCCATCTGCCCGATCGTCTCCCTAATGATGCCGGTCATTCGTTCGTTCATCTACTTAATGGATGAACCATTTTAACCTAGTCCATAATCATGACCAAATAACCAGCCCTGACACTGTATAAGTCACCTTCAACTTCTCCTAATGGGGCACATTGGAGATCATATACATCTCCCTAACCACAACACACACCACTTGAGATGACTTATATCTCAGCCTGACTCAACCAATGACCTTGGAGATCGTAACTATCTCCTCAGACCATGACCACTTTCGAGATGACTTTGCCTTGTTTTGATTGCACATATGCTACCTCACGAATAGTTAGCAAAATTGTTTGCACCTCACATTACGACCCCCATAAGTATCGGATCGTGCCCAACTTGATCCCCACTACTTGTGACATTTTTGTGTTTTTCAGGAGTACTTCCTAAGCCCAGGATACTTGGAACACAATGACCATTAGAGCTACAGCTTTGATCGTTTAACCCAATTAGCTATGACTAAATGCTGGGGACCAGTTACTTCAATTTTAGCACTCCTCAACCTTGACCGTGACAATTTGACCTACCTATCACATGAAGTGGTATACATGCAATCTCAACTATTACAACATTCACACTCCAACTTCACCATATTCATCAACTGCCTATCAAATCGGTACTTGATATCAAGTTACCTTCCCTCGACTCCTACTTTGAGGGGGAATACCTCATCCCACATCTAGGGCAACCAACTATTATTTTTGTCTTGCAGTTCAGCAGAACAACCAACAAGACAAAAATGACCTTGTCCCATACCTAGGGCAACTTACTCCTATTTTTGTCTTACAATTCATTAGAACAACCAACAAGACAAAAAGGGGCAAATGTAGACACCAAAATAGTGTCAACCCCCCTTAGTCCCTTTCTAACTTTAACATGCCTAACCTACACTTTATTAATTTAAAATACTTATTTTAAATTAATCATCCTCTTTAGACACCTCACCGTGGACACCTCACCTTGGACACCTCACCCTTAGACCATTTATCACCCTATGACTCACCTAAGACCTATTCTCACTCCTTCCTAACCTCCTAACTAACCTTCATGCTTAATAACCCCGCCATTTGATCGTTCACCAATGACAAGCATACTTGGTAGATGAAGAATGGGCAAAGGGCTAAAAATAGCCCCTTTTACCCATTCTACACCTACCGACATTGGTCAACTATCGGCCTACGTTGGCAGAACTGCCAACGTTGATTACATAAACTGACTTCTCACATCGAGTTACGAGCTCTTAGACTCTTGAATCAACTTCTCTCTTGCTCGAATCTAGCTCTCTCTCTCTCTCTCTCTCAAACTCTGAGACATCACCAGGCATCAAACTTCAACTAACGCTCCCTTGGCCACAAAGACTCTATGCAAATCACCCCAAATTGAATTAGAACATTGCATGAGGTCTTCAGCATCAAGCCACAATAGGTACAAGCGTTTAACACCTTGGTTCTTCATCTCACCAGAGCTAAGTATTTCTTCTACCCTTTCATTTCAGTAATTTAGAAAGCATTAGTAATTAGTTTCTATTTACTATTTCTAAATACTAGCAACCAGACCAGACCTGACCTTCAACCAGATCTGGCTTTATTTTTGGAGAGGCTAAAAAGCCTTCCTCTCACCCTTACCCTTTTTGACAACCTAGCCTCTACCTTTATCCTTTTGTGGACCTTATTCATCTCCCTACAACCTTGCACAGACCTTTTAAACCCACAAAATCCCTCTGTCAACCACAGACATAACCCTGAGGCCCATCCAAGGACCATTGCCCCTACTGACATCGACATCATAACTGACGTCAACAACATTGACCAACTGATGCTGGTAGAACTATCGACGTCGACAACTGTGGAAGACTAACAACAGGAATTAGGAACGCGTTATCTATTTCTCTTTCTTTAAGTCTTTCATTATTGCTCTTTATCCGACACTCTTTTTATAAATAAGTGGATTGTCATCCCTCAAAGAAGTCTTTTCACTTCTGAGACTGAGCTTTGCTTGGCAGTCCACCATATTTATCTCTAACATTTTATTGTTTAAGTCTTTCTCTTTCTATAGGTGTCTTCTTCCACAACCAAAGAGGAGCTCCTTCAATGTCTGGATACAGTGCATAGCTACATCTGGGTATCATCTAACCCCTAACCATTAAACTTTAGCTTTTTATTTCTTCTAAATGTAAAAAGGCAAAAATGAGTTAGAAACATTCTAGCACCCCTGGTGGGACCCATGAGAAGTTAAAGGTTTTCCTTTTATCCTGACCCATTTTGACAACCTCTCCCCTACCTTTGTCCTTCTTAAAGACTCTCTCCACTGTCCTGCATCCCTGCACAACCCTTTTGAATCTCCCAAACCATTTTGTTGATCACAGACATACCCTAAAACCTGTCCAAGACCTATTGCCTCTACCGACATCGACATCAAGGCCCATTGCCCCTACCAACATCGGCAGCCTAACCGACGTTAGCAACATTGACCAACCGATGACGGCAGACTAACCGGCATCGACGACTGTGAGAGGTAGATTGCAGGAATCAGGTACGCTTTATCTATTTCTCTTCTTTAGCCTTTCATTATTTCTATTTCTAGCAACACTCTTTTGTCAAATAAGTGGACTGTCATCTCTTAAGGAAGTCTTTGCACTTCTGGGACCAAGCTTTGCTTGGTAGTCCACCATATATCTATCTAACATTTTCTTTCTTTAAGTCTTTCTTATCTGCAGGTGTCATCCTCTAAAGCCAAAGAGGAGATTCTTCAATCATCTGGATACGGTGCGTAACTTCATCTGGGTATCATCTAACCCTTGACCATTATCTTTAGTTTCTTTCTTCCTTTTGAATGTAAAAAGTGAAAGCATAGAGAAACATTCATGCTCTTAAACCTCTTCACCATTGTTTGCATCTGAACAACATCATTTCAATTTGGGCTAAAAATCTTTTGCATCTCATTCTTGCTTGAATGCATATTTAGTTCATCTAGTAATTAAACTACATTATGAATAAATCATAGTGAACATATGTTACACAACCTGACCACATTCACAATCAAACATCTAAACATACCTGAGACAAGGCCCGTCTAGGATTTCATCACCTACCGGATACCTTACCCTTCCCGGTGATCTTACTTGGATTTCACCACCAAGAAGAGGACCCACTCTATTCTCTGGCAGAGTATAAACTATAGGGGAAGTATATATTGGCTAAGCAACCCAGCTCAGCTCTGGGTTCGTGAAGTGAGGGGGGCAAGCCCCTAGTACTAAGCCACGTACAGAACCTAACACAGATTTTTGAGCACCAAAACATAACCCAAAACCAACCTTAGACTACCTCTTTTAGGACCCATTCTAAAAGCCCAACTTCACAAACATATTCTTCTAAGGCATAAGCCACCACAACTCTAAAATTTATTCTTAAGAATTAATGTTTAGTGGTTGCTTGCCATCATCTATTTTTCTGTCTGTATCTAATTTTTTGAGCTAGTGAGGTCGCATTATGAGATCTAAAAACAACTCAAACTTTCTTCTTTCTTCCAAAAACTTTTAGTTTTCTGAGTTTTTTCTCAAACAGCAAGCTAAAAACCTGACCTTTTTGCTGTTAAAAACAAATTCTAGTTTTTTGAGGCTGAAACATACAGTTTTTAGAACCTGAATCTATTTTGCTTTGGATGGTTTTGACACGTAATCAAACCAAAACTCTTGTTGACCATGTAAGGCAACAACCACTCCCGCCTTCGCCTTCTATATCAAGTCCCCAAATGGAGTATAATTCAGAAACTAAACGTACTCCTATCCAACCAACCCCAACTCAACCCCCTATTGTTCCCAAAGGGGACCAAGACTTTGAAAGGTTCCTTGACCTCAATGTCAAGGCTCTTCAGCACTATCTCATGAGAATTCAAATGTGAGATCCTTCAGGCAACCCAGTTTATGGGATGCCAACTTCCTTAGTTGAAACGGCAATCATATCAACATCCTCCATAACCCAACCCATGGTCACTCAGGCCATTACCTCAACTAACAACCCAACCATGACCAATATTCAAAGTGTGGCCTCTCCTTCTATTTTTGGACCTACCTCCATTGGGGTTTCTGTACCCCCTCAACCACAAACCATTCAACAAAGTCCTACACCATGCCAAAACTTAATTGTCTCCATCCCACCTACTCTTGCACCCATAAATACAAGAGTGACTACTTATCCTTCGGCTAGTGTTGCCACCATCCAGCCACCTTTGGCAACATCAAGTCAATTTGTGCCCTCTAGCTTCATGACACAACCACCCTTGACTTCAACATCAGTCCCTATGACTAGTTACCAATATGTTGCGCCTATACAATTGTAACCAACTATGTCATACGCTCCACCTAACACCTTCCAAATGCCTTACAAACTAGGGGGCACCCCACCTATAAATCCATCACTGATCTAATCAAGATGTTGATGGATAAGGTGTCTAATCTTGAGACATCCATTTCGGGTTTAAGAAATGTTCTCTCATATGAACAAATCTGTAATTAACCTATTCATCCTTCAGTCCCAATCCGACCATATCCTAGTCAGTGGGAACTTCCCAAGTTTACTCGCTTTCAGAGTAAAGAGGACCCACAACATCTATGAGCATTTAGACATGCTTGTTACTTTATAACACATGATGATGCGTTATTACTATGCACATTTCCCATGTCGCTTTCTGGTGCTGCCCTTGACTGGTATAGTTCTATTGCCAGTCATTCTCTTTTTTCTTTCACTCAACTCGCCCAACTATTTCTTGACCACTTTTCATTCAACATCACTAAAAAGGTCTCCATCATAGACCTATATTCTATTAGACAATTCGATGATGAATCAATAACTGATTTCGTTTCTTGATGGAGAAGTTTAATTAACCAACTCTCCTTTTCTTTACCTCAACCTGAGCTCATTGAGCTCTTCTCTAGAGCATGTGCCAAGCACATCTCATCTACTTTGTGGGTCCAAACATTCCGCACATTTGACGAAGCTTTCACCATGGCTAGGAAGCTTGAACTTCGTGCTGTTAAAGAAAATAAAGTCAAACTATGTAGTAAAAATACTAATGCAAAATCAAATGACCCTTCATCCAAATCTTCTTCTTCCAATCCCAAGACCAAGGGATCAGCAAATGCTATGGTACTTAGATCATCATCAGTGACCACAACTAACCAATCTAAACCTTCCACATCTCAAAGCATTACATGACAATTCCAAAAATGATACGTACAGCGTCAATATACTCCAATAGGAAAATCATATGCATCCGTGTTGGATAAACTAGTCAAACAGGGAGTCCTCAACCTCCCCCAAATTCGACCACCACCTCAATTTGATCCCTCACGTGCCACCCCTGGATGGTATAGGGAGAATGACTTTTGTAATTATCACCGTGTCAAAGGCCATGACATAGACAATTGTAAAACCTTCAAGAATGTTATTCAAGAGATGTTGGACAAGGGGGATCTTGTTTTGGATAACCCAAACGCACCGGCTAACCACAACATAGACATCTTTAGACAACCATTCCCTAACCATCCCCCAACCCAAAATAACATTCAAACCATAGTCAATGACCTTCAAGAGCGTAATATACGCATGGTTGACATGGTTTCTAACCAACCTCTCCCACAGTTTGAAGAGGTTAATCAACCTATTTGTCCATCACGGGTAGAAGAGCCTTCTTCTCCTATTTGTCCACCACAGGTAGAAGAGCCTTCTTCTCTTTTTTGTCCACCACGGGTAGAAGAGCCTTCTTCTCCTATTCGTCCTCCACCAATGGAGGATAATCCTCCATCCACCCCTCTTTCACATATAGGAGAGGCTATTTTGAACTCTCCCATATTGGAGGATGTTTTGATGGCACCAACACTGGTTGCCTCATCCTCATCCTTCTTATCATCAATGGGGGATCATATTTACCCTACTCCTCGACAACATGAGGAAGCCCTAATCATCCCTGCACTCTATCCAACTCAAGAGCCATATTCTTCAATCCTTTCTCCACCAAGAGAGGAACTAGCCACCTCACCCATTTTTTTTGAAGAAGATTCGATGAAGGTAGATTTGAACCTCACCTCACACAATAGTAGTCCTCACACCATGCTAAAGAAGGCTACTAAACCACGTTGGAGAACTCCTCCCCCACCTTCACCATTACCATCTATCTTGGGTCCACATCCTTCCACATTAATAGGAGTGCTCCCAAATCCATCACCTCTCATCAACAAAGTGCCATCCACTCATGTGGCTTCACATCCAACCAAAAATATGGTACTAAAAACTCCTCTTACAACTCCTAAAAAGAAGTTGTCAACCTCTACAACTTCTAAATAGAAGTTGTCAACCCCTACAACTTCTAGACAAAAGTTGTCAACACCTATTGCAACAAAAAGCGCAGACCCATTAAGGGGATCCTATACTTCGATGTTATGTCAATTTTTGCAGTCATCTAGTATCACTCTCCTGCCTATTAAACCATATCAACCTCTCGAATCAAAATCATCTTGGTTCGATGACAGTTAAATATGTTGGTATCATCGCACACCTGGGCATGATACTGAGCATTATTGTGCCCTTAAGGTTGTCATTCGCCAACACCTGAAAAAGGACACCCCTCACATTGAGGCTTCTTCTGACCACTTTTTTGACAATTTACCAACGTCATCTCATGCCTCCCAAACCTCTTCACCTAAATTAGGATCCCCATACAAGATTATGGTCCCTCAACCACCTTCCACTCCTTTATTCAAAATCAACACAATTAATGTAGTTATCAAGCCCCAAACTATGAAGGATAAAGGAAAAGACCAGACTTTTACACCTCTGACATATCCATTATTTGCCAAGACCTCTCAACCAACATAACCCAAGATTTCTATCTTGGTCATGTCTCGACCATCGTCTCTGGGGGAAATTCCTCCTAACCTCACTAGTCCACATGACATTTGGTATAAACGACTTGTCGACTATCTGACATATTTTATCATGTCTCCTAATCTCTCTAGCAATGCACGATGAGCTTTTATCAAATGTACTACTCGATACACCATGCTAGGGGGTTTTCTCTATAAATGAGGTCAAGACATTCCTCCTTATCCAATGCCTAACAACCACTGAGACTTTCCATGTTATCAAACAAGCCCATGATGGGATTTGTGGGGAACATTTCAGTGGTAACTAGCTTAGTAAGTGCATCCTCCACCTAGGCTATTATTGGCCCAATATTAACCAAGACTGCAACAACTATGTTCGGCATTGTACCAAATGCCAAAAACAACCTAACCAACTTCATGACCAACATCGACCAAAACATGCCTACAACAATGACCAACACTTGACCAACATGGAAAGAAGCAAATGGGGCAAGTTTGCTCCTAATTGACTCAGACCTTACATAACAACACACAAGCATGGATCAGGCTCTTATCGTTTGTCTTCTCTCGAAGGCCAACCAAAACTTGAGCCTCTTATGCCTTACATCTACGACCAATCTACTATTAGTCAAGTAATCATCCACTTGACATTTAACTTGAGCTCATCCCTTGAGCGACCCCCATCATCACCATCCATATTCCTTTCAACCCTTTTTCCTTACAACCATTAGTCAACCCTTTTGTCAAGCATGAATGCTTTGTCCTAATAAAAGGGAACCCTTAAACCTCTATAGTCTAGTCCATGACTAAAATTCTAGTTTAAAAACATATATATATATATATATATATATATATATATATATATATATATATATATATATATATATATATATATATATATATATATATATATATATATATATATATAATTGAGATTCCTATTCAAAGGTCATAAACTATAAATGTAGACTGCTCCCTTGAAGGACAGCAACATCATTGCTGTAATTAATAGACTGCTCCCATGAAGGACAGCTATTCATAGACCTCAAACAATACAAAACAAGATATAGACCACTCCCTCGAAGGATGGCTATGCCTAAATTTTGCTATATACACAACACCACATGACCAAAAAACAAAACAACATCCCAAGTGGACCTCTCGCATTGATTAGTCTACAAAAAAAAATGACTAACAAACTATTAAGTCATGGACTTGCCTATAGTCATTCTCAGGGTCACCTATAAAAGGGGCAAAGTTGTTCCTACCAAAAAGGGTTACCCCATCCTCACATATCACATCATCACACCTATCACCCCAACATACTCAAGGGATTTCGAGCTCACTTAATGTCAAGTGATTAGAATACTTCTCTAACACAAACCAATGGTCAATGACGTAATGCATGAATGGGGCTTTTATTTCCAAAAACCTTATATATGCTATCATTATGGTCCTTGTCAATGAAAGAGTAATGCGCCTTTCACTTCTTACACTTTGGTCACATACAACCAAATCATTTTATAGCCAACATACAACCAAACCAAACCAGACATTTTTCAAACCACTAACATGACATCATGATATCATAACCCATTCACACTAGTTTCTATGAAAAATAATACACATGGAAACCATCGACCAAACATAATTTATGTCAAGCATACACCATCACCAATATGGAAACTTGTTGAAGAATAAATCATACTCATTTCATTTTTAACATACATCCATCACCAATATGGAAACTTGTTAGGGATGAAAAACTATATAACCAATGTTACAAAATACACCATCACATAACATGGAAAAGGCTATAACATCATCATACACTCATAATTTCAAGCATGTACCATCACACCTATGGGAAATGCTAATGACCCTAACCTGACCAAGACAACCATCGACCACTTTGACTCTTCTCGAGAATTACATTAGCTTGAGGCCCTTAAAATAGGGGCTATGTAGGCAGCACTCAGTAGACACGAAGTCTTTTGGGGATAGCTCAGCCATTTGCCTGTCTGTCTCCCTAATGACGTCAGCCATTTGTTTGTTCATCTACTTGATGGACAAACCATTTCACCTTTAACCATGACCCAACTATCTAAACTAGTCCAAAATCATGACCACACAACCAACCCTGACACTGTGGAAGTCACCTTTAACTTCTCATGGGGCACACCAGAGATCACATCCATCTCCCTGACCACAACAAACACCACTTGAGATCACTTATATCTCAACCCAACTCGACCAACCACTTTGGAGATCGTGACTATCTCCTCAGACCATAACCACTTTTGAGACAACTATGCCTTGGTTGTTTTGATTGCATATATGCTACCTCACAAATAGTTAGCAAATTGTACGCAGCCCATATTATGACCCTCACACGTATTGTCAGACCACGCTCCAGTTGATCCCTGATATGTATGACATTTTTGTGTTTTCCAGGGGCACTTCCTAAGCCTAGGATACTTGGAACACGATGACCATTAGAGCTACAGCTCTGATCATTTAACCCAATCAGCTACAACTAAATGCTAGGGACTAGTTATTTCAATTTTAGCACTCCTCAACTTTTGACTGTGACAATTTGACCTACCTATCACGTGAAGTGGTATACGCACAATCTCAACTATTATAGCATTCACACTCCAACTTCACCATACACATCCTCTACGTATCAAATCGGCACCCAATATCAGGTTACCTTCCCTCGCCTCCCGCTTTGAGGGGGAATACATCATCCCATACTTGGGGCAACCTACACCTTATCCCATACCTAAGGCAACTTACTCCTATTTTTCTCTTGCAGTTCGTCAGAACAACCAACAAGACAAAAAGGGGCAAATGTAGACACCAAAATAGTGTCAACCCCCCCTTGGTCCCTTTCTAACTTCAACATGCGTAACCTATACTTTATGAATTTAAAATACTTATTTTAAATTAATCATCCCCCTAGACACCTCACCTTGGATTCCTAGCTCTTAGACCATTTATCACCCTATGACTAATCATAAAGACCTATTTCAACTCCCCCACTAATTTTCATGCCTATTAAAACCGCCTTTGGATCGTCCAGCAATGACCACCAAACTTGGCAGATGGAGGAATGGGCAAAAGGCTAAAAATAGCCTTTTTACCCATTCTCTAGCCGCCGACATCAATCAATAGTCGACAACATCATTTCAATTTGGGCTAAAAATCTTTCATTTCTTTCGCTTTCGCTTTTTACCATGGTCCCCTGATCTCTTTAGTTCAAGTGGATGTCAACCTCGTCAGCACCATTGAATCTAGTCCACAGGATGTTTGGTATAAACAACTTGTGGACTACTTAACTTATTCTATTCTCCCCCCTGATCTCTCTAACAATGTACGATGGGCTTTTATCAAAATCACAGCTTGATATACTATGCTAGGGGGTCTTCTCTATAAACAAGGTTTCGATGGCCTCCTTCTTCGATGTCTAACCTCCACTGAAACATCTCATGCTATCAAACAAGTCCATGATGGGATTTGTGGAGGGCATTTTAGTGGTAACTCAGTTGCAAAGTGCATCCTTCACCTGGGCTATTATTGGCCCACTCTTCACCAAGACTGCAGTGACTATGTTTGGCATTGTATCAAATGCCAACAATACGCTAACTTAATTCACATCCCTAGCCATGCTCTACAAGTCACTAAGGATTTTTGGCCTTTTTCACAATGGGGCTTAGATCTAATTGGTGAGATTAACCCTCATTCTTTTCTTTGACATCAGTCCATTATCACCGCGACTGAATACTTCACTAAATGGGTGGAAGTTGTTCCTCTCGTCTCCACTAAAGCTGACAAAATTGTTGACTTCATCAACACCCATATCATCTATCATTTCGGTGTACCCCACAAGATCATCACCGATAACGACAAATCATTAAAAATAATTGTCCAAAAACTTTGTGACTCATTTGGCATCAATCTCAGCTTCTCCTCACCTTACTACCCACAAGAAAATGGGCAGGTTGAGGCTTCCAACAAAATCTTAACCAAAATTCTAATGAAGGTGGTCAACGATACTAGAAGGGATTGGCACATTCACATTCCCTTCACTTTGTGGGCCTACTACACTAGCATCCAAACCCCTATGGGTGATACACCTTTCTCTTTAGTGTATGGAATTGAGGTTGTCCTACCTCTTGAAATACAAATACCTTCTTTACGCATCTCTTTGCATGACATACTTTCTAATGATGACTTTCATCAAGATCGATTGGCTCAACTTGAGTTACTTGACGAACGTCGCCTTGCTGCCCTCAACCATCTCCATATCTACCAAAATCGCATCCAACGTGCCTATAACAAAAGTCTGAGAGAATGAGATTTCAAAATTGGATATCTTGTCCTCAAATAAAACCAACACGTGACCAATATGAAAAGAAGTAAACAAGGCAAGTTTGCTCCTAATTGGCTCAGACCTTATATCATAACACAAAAGTATGGATCAGGGACTTATCGTCTGTCTTCTCTTGAAGGTCAGCCAGAACCTGAGCCCCTTAATGCCTTGCATCTACAACCATTCTACTATTAATCAAGTACTCATTCACTTGATATTTAACTTGAGCTCATCCCTTAAGCAACCCCTATCATCCTCATTCCTATTCCCTTCTTTTCCTATAAACATTAGTTAAATTGGGATGCCTACCAAAGGTCATAAAATGTAGATTGCTCCCTTGAAGGACAGTTGCATCATTGCTATAATTAATAGACTTCTCCCTTGAAGGACAAGTATTCAAAGACATTCAACCATACAAAGCAGAATATAGACCATTCCCTCGAAGGATGGCTATACCCAAATTTTGCTACAAACAACACTCTCAGAAGCTTCCCACATCGATCAACTTCACATATGACCACAAAAAAAAACAACATCCCCACGTAGACTTCCCGCATCGATCAGTCTACCCAAAAAAAAAATTATTAAGTCATGGACTTGCCTATAGTCGTTCTCAGGGTCACCTATAAAAGTATCCTTGTTAAAGAGGGTTACGCTATCCTCACATCTCACATAATCAAACCTATTACCCCAACATACCCAAGGGATTTTGAGCTCACTTAACATCAAGTGATTTGAATACTTCTCTAACACAAATAATGGTCAATGATGTAATGAATGAATGGGGCTTTTGTTTGCAACAACCCTATCTATGCTACCATTATGGTCCCTGTCAATGAAAGAGCAAAACACCTTTCACTTCTTACATACCTTTGCCACATCCAACCAAATCATTTTCTAAACTAAAAGAAACCAAATCAAAACATTTTCTAACCATTAACATAACCTCATGATTTATTTAATGCAAAATTCAATTTGTGTTATATAAATTATCATAGCCCATTCACATTAGTTTCTATGGAAAACAATACACATGGAAACTAACAACCAAACACAATTTATGTCAAGCATACACCATCACCAATATGAAAACTTATTGAAGCATGAATATACTCATTTCATTTTTAGCATACATCCATCACCAATATGGAAAATTGCTAGGGATGAAAAACCACCTAACCAATGTTACAGAATACACCATCACATAATAGGGAAAAGGATGTAACATCATCATACACTCATCATTTTGAACATGACCAAACCAACTATCAACCTCTTTGACCCTTCCTCCCTTTCGAGGAGAACTACATTGGCCTGAGGCCCTTGAAATAGGGGCTATGTAGGCAGCACTCAGTTGACACAGAGTCTTCTGGTGTTAGCTCAGCCATTTGCTCGTTCATCTCCCTAATGATGTCGGCCATTCATTTGTTCGCCTACCTGATGGACAAACTATTTCACCTTTAACCATGACTTAACCTAGTCAAAATTTAGTCCCTAACCTTGACTCCTTCCTCCCTTTTGGGGAGAACTACATTGGCCTAAGGCCCTTCAAACAGGGGCTATGTAGGCAGCACTCAGTTGACATGGGGTCTTCTGAGGTTAGCTCAGTCATTCCTTCATCCGTCCATCTAATGGACCAACTATCTATACCAACCCAAACTCATGACCAAACAACCAGCCCTAACATTGAATGAGTTACCTAAACTTCTCATGGGGCACATTGGAGATCACATGCATCTCTCCATCCACAACAAACTACACTTGAGATGACTTATATCTCATCCTGACTCGACCAATGACCTTGGAGATAATGACTATCTCCTCAGACCACAACCACTTTTGCGACAACTATGCCTTGGTTGTTTTGATTGCATATATGCTACCTCACGAATAGTTGGCAAATTATACGCAACCCATATTATGACCCTCACATGTATTGTCAGACCACGCTCCAATTGATCCCCAATATTTGTGATATTTCTCATGTTTTTCAGGAGCACTTCCTGAGCCCGAGATACTTGGAACATGATGACCATTGGAGCTACAGCTCTGATCATTTAACCCAATCAGCTATGACTAAATGCTAGGGACCGATTATTTCAATTTTAGCACTCCTTGATCTTTGACTGTGACAATTTGACCTACCTATCACGTGAAGTGGTATACGCGCAATCTCAAATATTGCAGCGTTCACACTCTAACTTCACCATACACATCCACTACCTATCAAATCGGCACCTGATATCAGGTTACCTTCCCTCGCCTCTTGCTTTGAGGGGGAATACCTCATCCCATACTTGGGGCAACCAACACGTTATCCCATACTTGGGGCAATTTACTCCTATTTTTGTCTTGCAGTTCATCAGAACAACCAACAAGACAAAAAAGGGCAAATGTAGACACCAAAATAGTGTCAACCCCCCTTGGTCCCTTTCTAACTTCAACATGCCTAACCTATACTTTATTAATTTAAAATATTTATTTTAAATTAATCATCCCCCCTAGACACCTCACCTTAGATTCCTAGCTCTTAGACCATTTATCACCCTATGACTAATCATAAAGACCTATTTCAACTCCCACACTAATTCTCGCACCTATTAAACTCACCTTTAAACCATTCAGCAACGACCACTGAACATGGCAAATCGAGGAACAAGAAAATGGCTAAAAATAGCCTTTTTACCCATTCTCTAGCCGCCGATGTTAGTCAACAGTCAATCGATGCCAGTGGTATCACTGACGTCGATTGCTTAAAACTAAATTCTAACCTTGGCTACAGCCCCAGAAATGTGAATTATCTTGCTCCCAAGAATTCAAATTCTCTTGCTCTCGGGATCTGAATTCTCTTTCTCCTTGACTCCTTGCATATCAAAGGTAGGCTTTAGGATGAGGCATCAGCATTCTATCATCACTCTCTAGGCTAAGAAACCTTACAAAATTCACTCCACACCAGGTTGAAACATTGCATGAGGTCTCCTACATCAGCCATAACGGGAACAAGTCTTCTACACTTCTAGTTCTCCACCAAGAGCTAAGTATTATTCTAGTTTATATTTCAGTATTTTTAGAATGCATTGGTGATTAGTCCATTAAATATTCTTGAGTATTGTTGATAGACAACCCGACTTTCTTTTCAGAGAGGTTGAAAAGCCTTCCTCTCATTCTTATTCTCTTTCCACCCCTGTCCTCTACCTTAGCCCTTTCCCAAACCATATTCACTATCCTAAAATCCTCCACAAACCATTAAACTCCCACAGACCTCCCAAACTCCTCTATTGACCAAAGACACCAACCAGAAAACACATCCAAAGCCCATTGTCCCTACCGACATCGGCATCATAACCGACGTTAGCAACTTTACCAACCAACGTCGGTAGGAATACCGATGTCGGCAACTGTGGAAGACTGATTGCAAGATTTAGGTACGCATTATCTACTTCTCTTTCTTTAAGTCTTTCATTATTTCTTTCCATTATGACATTCTTTTTATCAACTAGTGGATTGTCATCCCTCCAGGAAGTCTTTGCACTTCTAGGACTGAGCATATCGCTTGGCAGTCCACCATATTTGTCTCTAACATTTTTCTTTGTTTAGTTTTCTTCTTATCTACAGTGTCATCCTCCATAGCCAAAGAGGATCTCCTTCAATGTCTAGATACGGTGCATAGCTTCATCCGGGTACGTACAAACCCCTGACCATTTATCTTTAGTTTCTTATTTCTTCTGAATGTAAAAACATAAAAATGAGTTAGAAACATTCTAGTCAGCACCATTGACAGTATCTTTCATTGCTTGAGCAAAAAAGGATTACATAAAATAACTTCTCACATCGAGTTATGGGCTCTTGGACTCTCAAATTGACTTCTCTCTCTCTCTCTCTCTCTCTCTCTCTCTCTCTCTCTCTCTCTCTCTCTCTCTCTCTCTCTCTCTCTCTCAGACTCTGAGACATCACCAAGCATCAGACTTCAACTAACACTCCCTTGGCCATAAAGACTCTATGCAAATCACCCCAGATTGAATTAAAACATTGCATGAGGTCTTCAACATCAAGCCATGACAGGTACAAGCATTCAACACCTTGGTTCTTCATCTCACCAGAGCTAAGTATTTCTTCTGCCCTTTCATTTCAGTAATTTAAAAAGCATTAGTAATTAGTTTCTATTTACTATTTCTAAATACTATCAACTAGACTAGACTCGACCTTCAACCAGATCTGGCTTTCTTCTTGGAGAGGCTAAAAATCCTTCCTCTCACCCTTACCCTTTTTTACAACCTAGCCTTTACCTTTGTCCTTCTATAGACCTTATTCATCTCTCTGCAACCCTGCACAGACCTTTTAAACCCATAGAATCCCTCTGTCGACCACAAACATAACCCTGAGGCCCGTCCAAGGACCATTGCCCCTACCAATGTTGACAACATAACTGACATTGGCAACATTGACCAACCGATGCCGGCAGAACTACCGACATTGGTGACTATGGAAGACTAACAGAAGGAATCAAGTACGTGTTATCTATTTCTCTTTCCTTAAGTCTTTCATTATTGCTCTTTATCCAACACTCTTTTTATCAATAAGTAGATTGTCATCCCTTAAGGAAGTATTTGCACTTCTGAGACTGAGCTTTGCTTGGCAGTCCACCATATATCTATCTAACATTTTCTTTGTTTAAGTCTTTCTTATCTACAGGTGTCATCCTCCACAGCCAAAGAGGAGCTCCTTCAATCATCTGGATAGGGTGCGCAACTTCATCCGGGTATCATCTAACCCCTGACCATTTAACTTTAGTTTCTTATTTCTTCTGAATCTAAAAAGCGAAAATGAGTAGAAACATTTTGACACGCCCGGTGGGACCCTGGAGTTTTCCTTGGGTTCATTTCTTCTAAAAAGACAAACTTTCATATAGATGCATTAGATTCTCTACTTGCATCCTTCCTCTTCTTTCTTTTTCTTTCGAAAAGAAACCATAAACACAAGTTAAAAAATAATCTTTCTTTTTCTTCTTGCCATTTCTTACCTGCATCTAGAGTAGTGAAAATGCATGTTCTTAAACCTCTTCTCAATTGTTTGCATCTGAACAAAACATTTCAATTTGGGCTAAAAACCTATTGCATCTCATTCCTTCTTGAATGCATTTTTAACTCATCTAGTAATTAAAAGTGCATTATGAATAAATCATAGTGTACATATGTTACATATCCAGACCATAAGCACATCAAACTAAACATCTAAACATACCTGAGACAAGGCCCGACTAGGATTTAATCACCTAGTGGATACCTTACCCTTCCTGGTAATCCTACTTGGACTTCACTACCAAGGGGAGAACCCACTCTGTTCTCTGGCAGAGTACAAACTCTAGGGGAAGTATATATTGGCTAAGCAACCCAGCATGGCTCTAGGCTCGTGAAGTGAGGGGAGCAAGCTCCTAGCACCAAGCCACGTATGGAACCTAACACAGACTTTTGAGCACCAAAACATAACCCAAAACCAACCTTAGACTGCTTCTTTTAGGACCCGTTCTAAAAGCCCAACTTTCCAAACACACTCTTCTAAGGCATAAGCCAACATGACTCTAAAATCTATTCCTAGGAATTTAACGTTTAGAGGCTGCTTGCCTTCATATACTTTTCTATTTTTATCTAGTTTTTTGAGCTGGTAAGGATGCATTATTCTGAGCTCCAAAAATAACTCAAAACTTTCTTCTTTCTTCCAAAAACTTTTAGTTTTCTGAATTTCTGGAAATACACAGTAATCGACATCAGTTTTTCCACCAACATCGGCAACTGATCATCACCGACATCGGCTATCTGACTGACATTGGCAACTTACTTCACTGACATCAATTTTTCTACCGACGTAGGTCAATGTCAAAAAAAATTCTCAAATAATAAGCTAAAAACCTGACCTTTTTGCTGTTAAAAACAAATTCTAGTTTTCTGAGGCTGAAACATACAGTTTTTAAAACTTGAATCTATTTTGCCTTGGATGGTTTTGACACGTAGTCAAACCAAAACTCTTGTTGACCACGCAAGGCAACAACCACTCCCACCTTCGCCTTCTATACCAAGTCTCCAAATGGAGTATAATTCAGAAACTGAATGTACTCCTATCTAACCAACCCCAACTCAACCCCCTATTGTTCTCGAAGGGGACCAAGACTTTGAAAAGTTCCTTGACCTCAATGTCAAGGCTCTTCAGCACTATCTCGCGAGAATTCAAATGTGAGATCCTTCAGGTAACCCAGTTTATGGGATGCCAACTTCCTTAGTTGAAATGGCAATCATATCAACAGCCTCCGTAACCCAACCCATGGTCACCCAGGCCATTGCCTCAACTAACAACCTGACCATGACCAATCTTCAAAGTGTGGCCTCTCCTTTTGTTTCCCAGACCTACCTCCATTGGGGTTTTTGTACCCCCTCAACCATAAACCATTCAACAAAGTTCTACACCATTCCAGAACTTAATTGTCTCCATCCCACCTACTCTTGCACCCATAAATACAAGAGTGAGTACTTATCCTTTAGCTAGTGTTACCACCATCCAACCACCTTTGGCGACATCAAGTCAAGTTGTGCCTTCTAGCTTTATGATACAACCACCCTTGACTTCAACATCAGTCCCTATGACTAGTTACCAATATGTTGCGCTATACAAGCACAACCAACTATGTCATACGCTCCACCTAACACCTTCCAAATGCCTTACATCCTAGGGGACACCCCACCTATAAATCCATCAACTGATCTAATCAAGATGCTGATGGATAAGATGTCTAACTTTGAGACATCCATTTCTAGTTCAAGCAATGTTCTTTCATACGAACAAATTTGTAACAAACCCATCCACCCTTTGGTGCCTATTAGACCATATACTAACTAGTGGGAACTCCCCAAATTTACTCAGTTTCAGAGTAAAGATGACCCACAACAACATCTACGAGTGTTTAGACACGCTTGCTACCTTATAGCCCACGATGATGCATTATTACTTTGCACATTCTCCATGTCACTTTCTGGTGCCGCCCTTGACTGGTATAGCTCCATTACCAGTCATTTCCTTTTTTCCTTCACTCAACTAGCCCAATTATTCCTTGACCACTTTTCAATCAACATCACTAAGAAGGTCTCCATCATAGACCTATATTCTATTAAACAATTCGACGATGAGTCAATAGCTGACTTCGTTGCCCGTTGGAGAGGTTTGATTAACCAACTCTCCTTTTCATTACCTCAACTTGAGCTCATTGAGCTCTTTTCACGAGCGTGTGCCAAGCACATCTCATCCACTTTGCGGGTTCAAACATTTTGCATATTTGACAAAGCTTTCACCATGGCCCGAAAGCTTGAACTCTGTGCAGTCGAAGAAGATAAGGTCAAATTGCGTAGTAATGCAAAATCCAATGATCTTTGTTCGTCCAAACCTTCTTCTTCCCACTCCAAGTCCAAGGGATCGGCAAATACTGTGGTACTTAGATCATCACCTTCAACAACCAACCAACCAATCTCAGCCTTCCACATCAAACTACATCACAAGATAATTCCAACAATGATAGGTACAGCATTAATACACTCCAATAGGAGAATCATATGTTTTTGTGTTGGATAAATTAGTCAAGTAGGGAGTCCTCAATCTCCCTCAAATTTGACCACCCCAATTCGACCCCTCAAAATCCATCCCTGCCTGATGTAGGGAAAATGACTTTTGTAACTATCATCGTGTCAAGCGTCATGACACAGACAACTGCAAAACCTTCAAAAACATCATCCAAGACATGTTAGACAAGGGGGATCTTGTTTTGGATAACCCAAATGCGTCGGCTAACCAAAACATGGATGTCTTTAGACAACCATTCCCTAACCATCCCCCTAGCCAAAATAACATTTAGATCATAACTGATGACCTTCAAGAGCGTAACATACGCACGGTCAACATGGTTTCTAACCAACCTCTCCCACAGTCTAAAGAGGTTAGTCAACCTATTTGTCCACCACAAGTAGAAGAGTCTTATTCTCCTATTTGTCCATCATAGGTAGAAGAACCTTCTTCTCCTATTTGTCCATCATAGGTAGAAGAGCCTTCTTCTCCTATTTGTCCATCACAGGTAGAAGAGCCTTCTTCTCCTATTTGTCCATCACAGGAAGAAGATCCTTCTTCTCTTATTAGTCCTTCATCCACCCCTCTTTCATATGAAGGAGAGGCTACTTTGACTTCTCCCATATTAGAGGATGTTTTGATGGCACCAATGCCAGTAGTCTTACCCTCATCCTTCTTATCATCAATGGGGGATCATACTTTTCCCGCTCTTTGACCACATGAGGAAACCATGATCATCCCTATGCTTTATCCTCTCAAAGAGCCACATTTGCTAACCCCTTCTCTGCCAAGAGAGGAACTTACCACCTCACCCACTTCAGCTGAAGAAGATCTGGTGAAGGTAGATTTAAACCTCACCCCTCACAATAGTAGTCCTTACACTAAACTAAAGAGGGCTACTAAACCACATCAGAAAACTCCCCCACCTTCACCATTACCATCTATTTTGGGTCCACATCCTTCCACTTTAAAAGGAGTGCTCCCTATGTCAACACCTCACAAAGGCAAATTTCCTCCATTACTCCCTTCACCCATTAAAAATATACATCCTCCACAACATTCGTCTACACATATGACCACACCACTGACCAAAAAGGTGGCACAACAAACTCCTCTTACAACTCCTAAACAGAAGTTGTCAACACCTACTGTAACAAAGTGTGCAGACCCATTAGTAGGTTCCTATGCTTTTTTGTTATGCCAATTGTTGTAATCTTCTAGCATCAATCTCCCACCCCTTAAAACATACCAACCTCTCAGACCAAAACCATCTTGGTTTGACAACACTCAAATCTTTGCATATCAACGCACACCTGGGCATGATACTGAAAAGTGTTGTGCTCTTAAGGTTGTCATTCATCAACACCTAAAAAAAGGCACCCTTCTCATTAAGCACCCCTTTGACAAACTACTGACATCATCCCATGCCTCCCAAACCTCCTCACCTTCAAACTCATCAACTCTCGAATCAAAACCATCTTGGTTCGATGACACTAAATTTTGTGCATATCATCACACACCTGGACATGACACTAAGCGTTGTTGCACTCTTAAAGTTATCATTCGTCAACACTTATAAAAGGACACCCGTCACATAGAGGCTTCTTCTAACCACTTTTTTGACAAATCACCAACACCATCCCATACCTCTCAAACATCCTCACCTAAATCGAGAGCCCATCATCAAACTGTGGTTCCTCTATCACCTTCAACCGCTCTATTCAAAATCAACACCATCAATGTGGCCACTAGATCACAAACCATAAAGGATAAAGGGAAAGAAAAGGTTTCTATCCCTTGGACATATCCATTCATCAAGCCTTCTCAACCACCAAAACCCAAAATTTCAATCTTGGGCACATCCCATCCAACATCTTTGAAGCCACTTCATAACCCCATGGTGAAACAACTTTACCAAACCCCTGTGAAGACATCTTTGTATGACCTCATTCAAAGCTCTCCACAACATCACCAAGCTTTAATCAAAGCTTTACAGATAGTGGAGGTCTAACCTGAAGACCCCCAACCACTAGCTTCTTTAATCAAATCATTACCAACCATTGCCTCCGTCACCGTCCCTAATTTTGAGATTCTAAACTCCAACCTGAAAGATCACGATCTCACCCTCTTAAACTAAGCCTCTCAGGCAAAAGTTTCATAGGATTCATCCTTGCGTCGCACTCCTTGATAAATAGAAACTTCATCGTCTTCTCTCCATCTCATTTATCCAACCCATTGATTATCCGCAATGGGTATCAAACAATTGTCCCTATCACAAAACAACTGGGGGAATTTGACTTTATATTGACTATCACGACCAATCAAGAATTGACCAAACATCAACCAACTTCACATCCAACATCAACCACAACATGCTTACAACCATAATCTAAGAGAGCGAGATTTCAACATCGGAGATCTCATCCTCAAAGAAAACCAACATGTGACCAATATGGAACGAAGCAAATGAGGCAAGTTTGCTCCTAATTGGGTTGGACCTTATATCATAAAGCATAAATATGGATCGATGACTTATCGTCTGTCTTCTCTCAAAGGCTGACCAGAACTTGAGCCCCTTAATGCCTTACATCTATGACCATTCTACTGTTAATCAAGTAATCACTCACTTGACATTTAACTTGAGCTCATCCCTTAAGCAACCCCCCATCATTGTCATGCCTATTCCTTTCAACCCTTTTTCCTACAAACATTAGTCAACCCTTTTATCAAGCATGAATGCTTTGTCCTAATAAAATGGGAACCCTTAAACCTCTATAGTCAAGTCCATGACTAAAACTTTAGTCAAAAACAAAACATATAAAATGGGGATGCCTATTTAAAAGGTCATAAACTATAAATGTAGACTGCTCCCTTGAAAGACAGCTACATCATTGCTGTAATTACTAGACTGCTCCCTTGAAGGATAGATAAACATCAAAACATACAAAGCAAGATATAGACCACTCCTTTGAAGGATGGCTATGCCTAAATTTTGCTATAAACAACACTCTCTCAGAAGCTTCCCGCATCGACTAGCTTCACATATGACCACAAAACAAAACAACATCCCCACATAGACTTCCCACATCGATCAGTCTACCAAAAAAAGAAAATGACTGACAAACTATTAAGTCATGGACTTGCCTATAGTCATTCTCAAGGTCACCTATAAAAGGGGCAAAGTTGTTCCTGCCAAAAAGGGTTACCCCATCCTCACATATAACATAATCAAACCTATCACCCCAACATACTCAAGGGATTTCGAGCTCACTTAACGTCAAGTGATTCAACTACTTTTCTAACATAAACCAATCGTCAATGATGCAATGCATGAATGGGGCTTTTGTTTACATAAACCCTATCTATGTTATCATTATGGTCCTTGTCAATGAAAGAGCAATGCACCTTTCACTTCTTATACATCTTCATCACATACAACTAAAACCAACCAAACCAAACATTTTCAGACCACTAACATGACATAGCCCATTCACACTAGTTCCTATGGACAAAAATACACATAGAAACTATCGACCAAACACAATTTATGTCAAGCATAAACCATTACTTGTTGAATCATAAATACATTCATTTCATTTTTAGCATACATCCATCACCAATATGAAAAAATTCTAGAGATGAACAACCACATAAACTATGTTACAGAATACACCATCACATAATATGGAAAAGGCTGTAACATCATCACACCCTCATCATTTCAAACATGACCAAACCAACTATCGACCTCTTTGACCCTTCTTCCCTTTTGGGGAGAACTACATTGGCCTAAGGCCCTTAAAATAGGGGCTATGTAGGCAGCACTCAATTGACATGGGGTCTTCTGAGATTAGTTCAGCCATCCATTTGCCCATTTGTCTCCCTAATGACATTGGCCATCTATTCGTTTGTTCGTCTACCTGATGGACAAACCATATAACCTTTAACCATGCCTTAACCTAGTCCAAGACCTAGTCCATAGTCTACTCTCTTCTTCCCTTTTGGGGAGAACTACATTGGCCTGAGGCCCTTAAAATAAGGGCTATGTAGGTAGCACTCAGTTGACATGGGGTCTTCTGAGGTTAGCTCGGCCATTCCTTCATCCGTCCATCTAATGGACCAACTATCTATACCAACCCAAACTCATGACCAAACAACTAGCCCTAACACTGAATGAGTTACCTAAACTTCTCAAGGGGCACATCAGAGCTCACATACATCTCCTTGACCATAACACACAACCCTTGAGATCACTTATATCTAAACCTGACTCGACCAATGACCTTGGAGATTGTGACTATCTCCTCAAACCACGACCACTTTTGAGACAACGTTGCCTTGGTTGTTTTGATTGCATATATGCTACCTCACAAATAGTTAGCAAATTTTATGCAACCCACACTATGACCCTCACAAGTATCAGATCGTGACCAAGGTTATCCCCTCTACTTGTGACATTTTCATGTTTTTTAGGAGCACTTCCTAAGCCCAGGATACTTGGAACATGATGACCATTGGAGCTACAGCTTTGATCGATTAACCCAATCAGCTATGACTAAATGCTGGGGACTGATTACTTTAATTTTAGCACTCCTCGACCTTGATCATGACAATTTGACCTATCTATCATGTGAAGTGGTATACGTGTAATCTCAACTTTTGCAGCATTCACATTCAAACTTCACCATATCCATCCACTACCTATCAAATCAGCACCTGATATCAGGTTGCCTTCCCTCGATTCCCACTTTGAGGGGGAATACCTCATCCCTTACCCAGATCAACCTATACCTCATGCCTTATCCAGAGCAACCTACACCTTATCCCATACCTGGGGTAACTTACTCCTATTTTTGTCTTGCAGTTCGTCAAGAACAACCAACAAGACAAAAAGGGGAAAATATAGACACCAAAATAGTGTCAACCCCCCTTGGTCCCTTTCTAACTTCAACATGCCTAACCTATACTTTATTAATTTAAAATACTTATTTTAAATTAATCATCCCCTTTAGAAACCTCACCTAGGATACCTCGCCCTTAGACCATTTATCACCCTATGACTAATCATAATTACCTAAGACCTATTTCAACTCCCCCACTAACCCCCACGCCTAATAAATCTGTCTTTGGACTATTCACCAACGACAACTGAACTTGGCAAATGGAGGAATGGGCAAAAGGCTAAAAATAGTCTTTTTACTTGTTCTCTAGCCACCGACGTCGATTAACAGTCAGCTGACACTGGTGGAATTGCCGACGTCAATTGCTTAAAAACTAAATTCTAACCTCGACTTTGGCCTAAAAGGTGAATTCTCTTGCTCCCCAGATCTGAATTATCTTGCTCCTCAACTCTTTGCAAATCAAAGGTGGGCTTTCGAATGAGGCATCAGCATTCTATCATCACTCTCCAGGCTAAGAAACTCTACAAAATTCACTTCACACTAGATTGAAACATTGCATGAGATCTTCGGCATCAGCCATAACGGGAACAAGTCTTCTACACTTCTGGTTCTCCACCAAGAGCTAAGTATTCTTCTAGTTTATATTTCGGTATTTTTAAAATGCATTGGTAATTAGTCCATTGGCTATTTGTGGGTACTATTGAGACCAAATCTAGCTTTCTTCTTGGAGACACTGAAAAGCCTTCCTTTTACCCTGACCCATTTTGACAACTTATCCCCTACCTTTGTCCTTCCTAAGACTCTATCCACTGTCCTACATCCCTACACAACCCTTTTAAATCTCCCAGACCATTCTATTGACCATAGACATACCTAAAACCCATCCAAGGCCCATTACCCCTATCGACATCAGCATCAAGGCCCATTGCCCCTATCGACATCGGCAGCCTAACCGACGTCGGCAACATTGACCAACTGATGACAGCAGACTAACCAACGTCAGTGACTATGAGAGGTAGATTACAAGAATCAGGTACATGTTATCTATTTCTCTTCTTTAGCCTTTCATTATTTCTCTTTCTAGCAACACTCTTTTGTCAAATAAGTGGACTATCATCCCTCAAGGAAGTCTTTACACTTCTGGGATCGAGCTTTGTTTGGCAGTCCACCATATATCTATCTAACATTTTCTTTGTTTAAGTCTTTCTTATCTACAGGTGTCATCCTCCATAGCCAAAGAGGAGCTCCTTCAGTTGTCTGGATACGGTGTGCAACTTCATCTAGGTATCATCTAACCCCTAACCATTTAACTTTAGTTTCTTATTTCTTCTGAATGTAAAAAGCAAAAATGAGTAGAAACATTCTACCTATCAGAACTTTCTACTCATTTTCGCTTTTCCCCCAAGCAAAAGCAATGAAAGATTAGTTTCTACTCATTTTCAACCAAGTAGAAAAAAAGATCTAGTGGACATGGGGTTTGGACAGGGGTTTCAGAGGAAAGATTAGTTTCCTCTCAATGTTTCTAACTTATTTTCACCTTTTTACATTCAGAAGAAATAAGAAACTAAAGTTTAATGGTCAGGGGTTAGATGATACCTGGATGAAGCTGCGCACCATATCCAGACGTTGAAGGAGCTCCTCTTTGGCTGTGGAGGAAGACACATGTAGAAAGAGAAAGACTTAAACAGAAAAAGGTTAGAGATAGATATGGTGGACTGCCAAGCAAAGCTCAGTCCCAGAAGTGCAAAGACTTCCTTGAGGGATGACAATCCACTTATTGATAAAAAGAGTGTCGAATAAAGAGCAATAATGAAAGACTTAAAGAAAGAGAAATAGATAATGCGTACCTAATTCCTACTGTTAGTCTTTCATAGTCACCGATGTCGGTAGTTCTACCGACATCAGTTGGTCAATGTTACTGATGTTGGTTATGCTGTCGACGTCAATAGGCGCAATGGTCCTTGGATGGGCCTCAGGGTTATGTCCGTGGTCGATAGAGGGATTTCATGGGTTTAAGGATTTGTGCAGGGTTGCAGGGAGATGAATAAGGTCCATAGAAGGAAAAAGGCAGAGGATAGGTTGTCAAAAAGGGTAAGGGTGAGAGGAAGGCTTTTCAGCCTTTCTAGGAAGAAGTCAGGTCTAGCTGAAGGTCGGGTCTGGTTGATGGTATTTTGAAATTTAGTAAATAGAAACTAATTACTAATGTATTCTAAATTACTGATGAGAGGTAGAAGAAATACTTAGCTCTTGCTTGATGAAGAACCAGAGGTGTTTGAATGCTTGTACCTATTATGGCTTGATGCTGAAGACCTCGTGCAATATTCCAATTCAATTTAGAGTCACTTGTGTAGAGTCTCTATGGCCCAGGGAGCCTTAGTTAAAGTCTGATGCCTGGTGATGTCTCAGAGTCTGGGAGAGAGAGAGAGAGAGAGAGAGAGAGAGAGAGAGAGAGAGAGAGAGAGAGAGAGAGAGAGAGAGAGAGAGAGATTTTGGATTAGATAGCCTATAACTCAGCATTAGAATTTGATTTAAGTAAATTGAAGTCAGTGATCCCACCGGCATCAGTCGACATTTGATCGATGTTGGCAGCTAGAGAATGGGTAAAAGGGCTATTTTTAGCCCTTTGCTCATTTCTCGATGTGCCGAGTGTATTTGCTATTAGAGAATAGTCAAATGACGGGGTTATTTGCATGAATGTTGGTTAAGAGGTTGGAATGGGTCTTAGGTGGTTATGATCTGGATGACTTAGTCTTGGGGTGAGTCATAGGGTAGGAAATGGTCTTAGGGGTGAGGTGTCCAAGGCGAGGTGTCCTAGGTGAGGTGTCTTAGGGTGATGTCATTAATTCAAAATAAGTATTTTATTTTAAATTAATAATGTGTGTAAGGGACCAAGGGGAGTCGACACAATTTTGGTGTCTGCATTTGCCCCTTTTTGTCTTGTTGGTTGTTCTTGATGAACTGCAAGACAAAAATAGGAGTAAGTTACCCCAAGTATGTGATGAGGTATTCCCCCTCAAAGTGGGAGTCGAGAGAAGGTAAAATGAAATTGATTGCTGATTTGATAGGCAGTCGATGGGTATGGTGAAGTTTGAGTGTGAATGTTGCAATAGTTGAGATTACGTGTATACCACTTCACGTGATGGATAGGTCAAATTGTCGCGGTCAAGGTCGAGGATTGCTAAAATCAAAGTAACTAGTCTCCAGCATTTAGTCATAGCTGATTAGGTTAAACGATGAAAGTTGTAGCTCTAATGGTCATTGTGTTCCAAGTATCCCAGGCTCAGGAAGTGCTCCTGGAAAACATGAAAATGTAACAAATAGTGGGGATCAACTTGGGCATGATCTAATACTTGTGAGGGTCGTAATGTGAGGTGTAGACAATTTTGCTAACTATTCGTGAGGTAGCATATGTGCAATCAAAACAACTAAGGCAAAGTCATCTCAAAAGTGGTCGTGGTCTGAGGAGATAGTCACAATCTCTAAGGTCATTGGTCAAGTTAGGCTGAGATATAAGTCATCTCAAGTGGTGTGTGTTGTGGTCAGGGAGATGTATGTGATCTCCAATGTGCCCCATTAGGAGAAGTTGAAGGTGACTTATACAGTGTTAGGGCTGGTTATTTGGTCATGATTGTGGACTAGGTTAAAATGGTTCATCCATTAGGTAGATGAATGAACGAATGGCTGATGTCATTAGGGAGATGATCGGGCAGATGGCCGAGCTAACCCTAGAAGACTGAGTGCTGCCTACATAGCTCTTATTTTAAGAGCCTCAAGCCAATGTAGTTTTAAAGAAGAAAAGTGGTTGATGATTGTTTTGGTCAGGTTAGAGTTGGTTAGCATTTCCCATGTGTGTGATGGTACATGCTTGAAATGATGAGTGTATGATGATGTTACGGCCTTTTTATATTATGTGATGGTGTATTCTGTAACATTGGTTATATGGTTTTCATCCCTAACAATTTTCCATATTAGTGATGGTGTTTGCTAAAAATGAAATGAGATGATGATGTTATAGCCTTTTCCATATTGGGTGATGGTGTATTCTATAACATTGGTTATATGGTTTTTCATCCCTATCAATTTTCCATATTCGTGATGGTGTATGCCAAAAATGAAATGAGTATTTATGCTTCAGCAAGTGTCCATATTGGTGATGGTGTATGCTTGACATAAATTGTGTTGGGTTGATAGTTTCTATGTGTATTGTTATCCATAGAAATGTGTGTGAATGATGATGTCATGTTAGAAAATATTTGGGTTTGGGTTGGTTTGTTTTGGTTATAAAATGATTTAGTTGTATGTGACCAAAGTGTATAAGAAGTGAAAGGCGCGTTGCTCTTTCATTGACAAGGACCATAATGATAGCATAGATAAGGCTTTGTGCAAACAAAAGCCCTGTTCATGCATTACATTGTTGACCATTGGTTTATGTTAGAGAAGTATTCAAATCACTTGACATTAAGTGAGCTCAAAATCCCTTGAGTATGTTAGGGTAATAGGTGTGATTATGATATGTGTGGATAGGATAACCTTTTCTAGTGGGGATAACTTTTCCCCTTTTGTAGGTGACACTGAGAACAACTATAGACGAGTCCATGACTTAATAATTTGTCAGTCATTTTTTTTTTGGTAGACTGATCAATGTGGGAAGTCCACTTGGAGATGTTGTTTTGTTGATTTGTGGTCATATGGTGCTGTGTATGTAGCAAAATTTAGGCATAGCCATCCTTCAAGGGAGTGGTCTATATTTTGCTTTGTATGTTTGGATGTATGTGAATAGATGTCCTTCAAGGGAGCAGTCTATTAATTACAGCAATGATGTAGCTGTCCTTCGAGGGAGCAGTCTACATTTATAGTTTATGACCTTTGGTTAGGCATCCCAGTTTTATTTTTGTATGACTAGACTTTTGGTCATGGACTTGGCTTTAGAGGTTTAGAGGGTTTCCCTTTTATTAGGACAAAACATTCATGCTTGACAAAAGGGTTGACAAAGGGTTGAAAGAAATAGGAATGATAATGATGGGGTTTTCTCAAGGGATGAGCTCAAGTTAAACGTCAAGTGAGTAATTACTTGATTAACAGTAGAATGGTTGTAGATGTAAGGCATTAAGAGGCTCAAGTTTTGGCCGGCCTTCGAGAGAAGACAGATGATAAGAGCTTGATCCATGCTTATGTGTTGTTATGTAAGGTCTGAGTCAATTAGGAGCAAACTTGCCCCATTTGCTTCTTTCCAAATTGATCACATGTTGGGTTTCTTTAAGGACGAGATCTCCAATTTTGAAATCTCGCTCTTTCAGATTATTGTTATAGGTAGACTTTGGTCGAGGTTGGATGTGAAGTTGGTTAGTATGTTGTTGGCATTTGGTACAATGCCAAACATAGTTGTTGCAGTCTTGGTTAATAGTGGGCCAACAATAGCCCAAGTGAAGGATGCACTTGGCAACCGTGTTATCACTGAAATGTCCCCCACAAATCCCATCATGGGCTTGTTTGATGACATGAGATGTTTCAGCGGTTGTTAGGCATTGGTGAAGGAGGCTGTCTTGACCTCATTTATAGAGAAGACCCCCTAGCATGGTGTAGCGAGCAGTGCTTTTGTTAAAATTTCATCATGCATTGCTAGAGAGATTAGGAGGAATGATAGAATATGTCAAGTAGTTGACAAGTCATTTATACCAAACGTCATGTGGACTAGAGAGGTTAGGAGGAATTTCCCCTAGTGATGTTGGTCGAAATGTGCCCAAGATAGAAATCTTGGGTTGTGGTGGTTGAGAGGTCTTGATGAATAATGGATATGTCAAAGGTGTAGAAGTCTGGTCTTTTCCTTTATCCTTCATAGTTTGGGGCCTGATGGCCACATTAATTGTGCTAATTTTGAATAAAGGAGTGGAAGGTGGTTGAGGGACCATAGTCTTGTATGGGGATCCCAATTTAGGTGAAGAGGTTCAAGAGGTATGAGATGGTGTTGGTGATTTGTCAAAAAAGTGGTCAGAAGAAGCCTCAACATGAGGGGTGTCCTTTTTCAAGTGTTGGTGAATGGCAACCTTAAGGGCACAGCAATGCTCAGTATCATGCCCAGGTGTGCGATGATACCAGCAAATTTGTGTGTCGTCAAACCAAGATGGTTTTGGTTCGAGAGGTTGGTATGGTTTAAGGGGTGGGAGACTGATGCTAGAAGATTGAAACAATTGGCATAACATCGAAGCATAAGACCCCCTTAATGGGTCTATGCTCCTTGTTACAGTAGAGGTTGACAACTTTTATTTAGGAGTTGTAAGAGGAGTTTATTGTACCACCTTTTTGGTCGATGGTGTGGTCATATGTGTAGATGGCACTTTTTTGGTGAGAGGCGTCGAATGTTTTGGAGGATGTATGTTTTTAATGGGTGAAGGGAGTAATGGAGGAAATTTGTCTCTATGAGGTGTTGGAGTAGAAAGCACTCCTATTAAGGTGGATGGGTGTGGGCCCAAAATAGAGGGCAATGATAATGGTGGGGGAGGAGTTCTCTAATATGGTTTAGTAGCCTTCTTTGACATGATGTGAGGACCAATATTGTGTGAGGCGAGGTTCAAATCTACCTTCACTTGTGGGTGAATGAGGTTTGATTGAGGGTGAACACCGAGAGATTTAATCTGTTTCAGCATAGTAGATGCCTATGAGGGTTTGGGTGAAGTGATAAGTTCTTCTCTCAGTGGAAAAGGGTTTGGATATTTTGGCTCTTCACTTGGATAGAGCACAGGAATGGTCATGGCTTCTGTGTGTGGTCGAGGAGTGGGAAAAGTATGATCCCCCATTATTGATAAGAAGGATGAAGGCGAGACAGTCGGTGTTAGTGCCATCAAAACATCCTCCAATATGGGAGAGGTCAAAGTAGACTCTCCCACATGTGAAAAGGGGGTGGATGAAGGACTATCCTCTATCGGTGGAGGACAAATAGGAGAAGAAGGCTCTTCTTCCCATGGTGGAGAGTTCTTCTACCTGTGGTGGACAAATAGGAGAAGAAGGCTCTTTTACCTGAGGTGGACAAATAAGAGAAGAAGGCTCTTCTACTTGTGGTGGACAAATAGGAGAAGAAGGCTCTTCTACCTGTGGTGGACAAATAGGCTGACTAACCTCTTCAGACTATGGGAGAGGTTGGTTAGAAACCATGTCGACCGTGTGTATGTTATGTTCTTGAAGGTCATCGGCTATGGTCTGAACATTATTCTGACTTGGGGGATGGTTAGGGAATGGTTGTCTAAAGATGTCTATGTTTTGGTTAGGTGGTGCATTTGGGTTATCCCAAACAAGATCCCCCTGGTCCAACATGTCTTGAATGATGTTTTTGAAGGTTTTGCAATTGTCTGTGTCATGACCTTTGACACGATGATAATTACAAAAGTCATTTTCCCTATACTAGGTAGGGATGGCTTTTGAAGGGTTGAATTGGGGTGGTCAAATTTGAGGGAGATTGAGGACTCCCTACTTGACTAGTTTATCTAACACAGAAGCATATGATTCTCCTATTGGAGTGTATTGACACTGTACGTATCATTATTGGAATTGTCTTGTGATGTAGTCTAATGTGGAAGGTTAAGATTGGTTAGTTGTTGTTGAAGATGATGACCTAAAGATGACAGTGTTTGCCGATCCCTTGGACTTAGAGTGGGAAGAAGAAGGTTTGGATGAAGAAGGGTCATTGAATTTTGCGTTACTATGCAATTTGACCTTATCTTCTTTGACAACATGGAGTTCAAGCTTTCTGGCCATGGCAAAAGCTTCATCAAATGTGTGGAATGTTTGAACCCACAAAGTGGATGAGATGTGTCTGGCACATGCTCTTGAAAAGAGCTCAATGAGCTCAGTTTGAGGTAAAGAAAAGGAGAGTTGGTTGATCAAACCTCTCCAACGAGCAACGAAGTTAGCTATTGACTCATCGTCGAATTGTCTAATAGAATATAGGTCTGTAATGGAGACCTTCTTGGTGATGTTAATTGAAAAGTGGTCAAGGAATAATTGGGCAAGTTGAGTGAAGGTAAAAAGAGAATGACTAGTAATAGAGCTATACCAATCAAGGGCGGCATTGAAAAGTGACATAGGAAACGTGCAAAGTAATAATGCATCATCGTGTGCTATAAGGTAACAAGCGTGTCTAAACACTCATAAATGTTGTTGTGGGTCCTCTTTACTCTAAAAGCGAGTAAATTTAGGAAGTTCCCACTATCTAGGATATGGTCAAATGCGCACCGAAGAATGGATGGGTTCGTTGCAGATTTGTTCATATGAAAGAACATTGCTTGAACTAAAAATGGATGTCTCAAGGTGAGACATCTTATCCATCAGCATCTTGATTAGATCAACTAATGGATTGGCAGGAGGGGCACCCCCTAGGTTATAGGGTACCTATAAGGCATTAAGAGGGGTGTATGACGTACTTGGTTGCATTTGTGTAGGCACAACATATTGGTAGTTCATCATAGGGACTGATGTCAAGGCCAAGGGGGTTTGTGCCATGAAGTTAGAGGACACAAGTTGACTGGGTGTCGCCATAGGTGGTTGAATGGTGGCATTGGTAAAAGGATAGGTAGCCACTCCCGCATTTATAGGCGCAAGAGTGTGTGGAGTCGAGACAATCAAGTTCTGATAAGGTGTAGAACTTGGTTGAATTGATTGTGGTTGAGGGGGTATAGAAACCCTAATAGAGGTAGGTCTAAAGATAGAAAAGAAGGCCAAATATTTAGCATTGGCCATGGTCGAGTTATTGGTCGAGGCAATAGCTTGAGTTATGATGGGTTGGCTAGCGGATGGTGTTGATGCCATTGCCACTTCAACAAGAGAAGTTGGCATCCAAAAAATAGGATTACCTGAAGGGTCTCATGTTTGGCTTCTTGCGAGATAGTGTTGGAGAGCCTTGACGTTGTGGTCAAGGAATCTATCAAAGTTTTGATCCCCTTTAGAAAAAATTGAAGGTTGATTAGGGGTAGGCTGAATAGGAGTACGTTCAGTTTTTGAAGTATGCTCCATCAGGGGACTTGGTATGAAAGGCAAAGGCAGAAGTGGTTGTTGCCTCGCATGTTCGATAAAAGTTTTGGCTTGACTATGTGTCAAAACCATTCAAGACAAAAAGGTTCAAGTTTCAGAAACTGTTTTTTTTAGCTTCAAAAAACCAAAAGTTATGCTTAACAGCAAAAAAGTTAGGTTTTATGCTTGCTATTTTGGAAGAAAATATGTTGACAGTGACCGACATCAATTGAAAAACTGATGTCAGTTATGAAGAGTTTCCAATGATGGTAATATAACCGATGTCGGTGAAATAAGTTCTCGACGTCAGTTGAAAAATTGATGTCAGTGTCTGTGTATTTCCAAAAACTCAGAAAACTAAAAGTTTTTGGAATAAAGATAAATTATGAGTTGTTTTTTGTCTCAGAATGATGTGTCCTCACCAGCTCAAACAATCAGATGAAAATAGTAGAAACAATGAAGGCAAGCAACCTCTAAACATTAAATTCCTAAGAATAAATTTTAGAGTCGTGGTGGCTTATGCCTTAGAAGAATATGTTTGGAAATTGGGCTTTTAGATCGGGTCCTAAAGAGGAAGTCTATGGTTGGTTTCAGGTTATGTTTTGGTGCTCAAATATTTGTATTAGGTTCTATACGTGGCTTGGTGCTAGGAGCTTTATCCCCTCACTTCACGAGCCCAGAGCCAAGCTAAGTCGCTTAGCCAATATATACTTCACCTAGAGTTTATACTCTGGCAAAGAATAGAGTGGGTTCTCCCCTTGGTAGTGAAGTCCAAGTAGGATTACCAGGAAGGGTAAGGTATCTGCTAGGTGATGAAATCCTAGACGGGCCTTGTCTCAGGTATGTTTAGATGTTTTATTATGAATGTGGTCAGGTTGTGTAACATATGTGCACTAGGATTTATTTATAATGCGGTTTAATTATTAGATGAACTAAATATGCATTCAAGCAAGAATGAGATGCAAAAGATTTTTAGCCCAAATTGAAATGTTTTGTTCAGATGAAAACAAGTGGGGAAAAGGTTGAGAGTATGAATTTTCACTACTCTAAAATGCAGGGAAAGAAGGGACAAGAAGAAAAAGAAAGATATTCTTTTTAACTCCTGCTTATGGTTTCTTTTCGAAAGAAAAAGAAAGAAGAAGGATGCAAGAAGAAAATATAATGCATCTATATAAAAGTTTGCTTTTTTAGAAGAAAAAAGAATGACGAACCCAAGGAAATTCTAGGGGCCCCATCGGGCGTGCCAGAATGTTTCTACTTATTTTCACTTTTTACAAGAAACTAAAGTTAAATGGTCAAGGGTTAGATGATACCCGAATGAAGTTGTGCACCGTATCCAGACGATTGAAGGAGCTCCTCTTTGGTTGTGGAGGATGACACCTGTAGATAAGAAAGACTTAAACAAAGAAAATGTTAGATAGATATATGGTGGACTACCAAGCAAAGCTCGGTCCCAGAAGTGCAAAGACTTCCTTGAGGGATAACAGTCCACTTATTTGACAAAAGAGTGTTGCTAGAAAGAGAAATAATGAAAGGCTAAAGAAGATAAATAGATAATGTGTACCTAATTCTTGTAATCTACATCTCACATTCATCGATGCCGATTAGTCTGTAGTCGTCAGTTGGTCAATGTTGCCGACGTCGATTAGGCTACCGACGTCAATAGGGGCAATGGGCCTTGATGCCGATGTCGGTAGGGGTAATGGGCCTTGGATAGGTTTTAGGTATGTCTGTGGTCAACAGAATGGTCTCAGACATTCAAAAGGGTTGTACAGGGATGCAGGACAGTGGACAGAGTCTTAAGAAGGACAAAGGTAGGGGACAAGTTGTCAAAATGGGTCAGGGTAAAAGGAAGGCTTTTTAGCCTCTCCAAGAAGAAAGCCAAATTTGGTCTCAATAGTACTCACAAATATCCAATGGACTAATTACCAATGCATTTTAAAAATACTAAAATATAAACTAGAAGAATACTTAGCTCTTGGTGGAGAACCAGAAGTGTAAAAGACTTGTTCCCGTTATGGCTAATGCTAAAGACCTCATGCAACATTTCAATCTGGTGTGAAGTGAATTATGTAGAGTTTCTTAGCCTAGAGAGTGATGATAGAATGCTGATGCCTCATTCCAAAGCCTACCTTTGATCTGTAAAGAGTCGAGGAGCAAGAGAATTCGGATTTGGGGAGCAAGAGAATTTGCCTTTCAGGCCAGAGCCGAGGTTAGAATTTAGTTTTTAAGCAATTGACGTCGGTGATTCCACTAGCATCGACCAATGGTTAACCAACGTCGATGGCTAGAGAACGGGTAAAAAGGCTATTTTTAGCATTTTGCCCATTCCTCCATCTGCCAAGTTTAGTTTTCATTGGTGAACGGTCCAAAGGCAGATTTATTAGGTGCGGGGGTTAGTGGGGGAGTTGAAATAGGTCTTAGGTAATTATGATTAGTCATAGGGTGATAAATGGTCTAAGGGTGAGGTATCCTAAGTGAGGTGTCTAAAGGGGATGATTAATTTAAAATAAGTATTTTAAATTAATAAAGTATAGGTTAGGCATGTTGAAGTTAGAAAGGGACCAAGGGAGGGTTGACACTATTTTGGTGTCTACATAAGTTTACATATGTAAATATTCCTAAAATGAATATATATTCTATTTTTTCCTTGTGCATGATTGAGAATAGGATCTTCTATGTACTTCCTAACTATAATGGCATTTTTAATTCTTATTACCCCATGTGTGATAAACTCCAAAATTTTTTAGATGTTTTTTTTATCATTTTTTTTAGTGGCTATTTACCCCTTGAATTTAAATATGAATCTATTCAATATCACTATTAATTCACTTTAATTTATAACATTTCCATACCTATGATACAATTGGGGACTATTACAATCCAAAAAGAAAGAAATAATTCTCTTTGTAAAAACATTCAATTGTGACATAGTGTTGTAAGTTGTAATAAATCCTTGAATGAATTTATATTGTGAGAAATAAAAATTTCACATAAACTAACATCAAACATACTCATAACCTTTATATTTTTAATAAAATTATATTTAACCAATGTGGTAATGAATTTTAGTTTCTCCTCCACCTTAGTGACTTGCAATAGATATTTCCAAATATTTTGTTGTAGCTAGTCACTCTTAATCTTGGCATTGTGTACTTATATCAGTGACCTAAAAATTGAGTATAAGGTGACCTCAAAATCATTAAAAATATTTTAAGGTACCTTAACCTTAGTCTCTAAATTTATGACCTTATTTTTCGTTCTATGGAACACTTTATTTATCACTTTATTGGTGGACACATTAATAATTTATAACATTGTAACAAGAGAGACACAAGGCATAAATTCACTCAATAATTATCGTAGTGGTCGGAGTAGAGAATGAAAGTGGCATTCAAGGCACTAAAGTAACTAGTTATTTAGTTGTTAAAATCCATTTAAAATATTAACATTAGTTTTTGATGAGTTCATTGTGAATGTTTTATTTATTTAAAAAATAATTCACCAAGAATAGGTTTTTCTTCTTGTACATGTGGTTGTGGCCTATACAATCCTACTCTTTAAATCTTCCTCATTAATTCCATTTAATTTTTTCGATTCAAATGATATTAATCATCTAAGTGACCTTGATGTGATAATATAAACTAATTTTCCCTTTAAAACTCTCAAAATTATGGGTCACTCTTAAGTAAAGATCCTAATTTCCTTACATATTTATTTCAAATTTGTTGAAAGAAGGCCTATGTATTACAAAATGTTGTGTAGAGGGCCATGTGATTCCACATGTTGTGTAGATGAACATGTTTATAGGTTAAATTCAATGATTTTTAGTAATGCTAATTTATTATCCTTGTTTATAATTATAAAAAATAAACACCTATGATGTGTTCACATGATAAATACTTGTGGCACCTTATAGTTTGTTCATTAATAACACAGATAATCTAACCCTAGGTTTAATCAAATTGATGTTATAAACTTCCATGTTAATATTATTGACCCAATTATTAGTATCTCTAGCCCAATATTTCCAAACTTCCATTAGGTAATTTTCTTTCATCCATTTTCTAGTAACAACATGGTAATAGGTGAATTATGAGGTAGTTAGCTCATAGTAACTATGAAAATCAACTCTAGCTACAAAAACTACTGCATTTTTCATACTAAGAGAGAATATTACATCATATTATAACATACATTTGGAGAAAATATTGAGAAACATGTCCTTGCAAGGGATTAACTCTAGTTTTGATACAACTTAGTGAAGACTTTTTTCTTTTGAGTGAAATTAAATCATCTCTATATTCATCATATTCTTAGGTAGTGTCTTCTCTAGTGAATTTATCTTCAATTTCATCAGTTTATTTAAAATTTGCATTGTAATTATTCATGTGTATGATTTTATCAAATAAAATTGTATATCTAAAATCTTGTGGAGAACTTGAAAAAGATGATGAAATCATTTGTGCTATGATGGAGGTCCCTATGACAATTCAACTAGAAATTTAGAGACCAACATTAAAAAATGATCATTATGAAAAATTCTTGAAATTTTGATAATGTTTAATGTTTAATTTTTCTCTTAATATGATGAATTATAAAATATGATATCGCTTGTGACCAAATTTTATTTTAATAACCATATCTCCATTTTAGCTCTTAATTTGAATTTAAAAATAAATTGTACATCACATACATCTTTTTTCACTACAAATTAATAGAAAATGTGAATAAAAACTTTTTCATTATATTTTTAGTTATGTATGATTATTTTCTATTTTTTTACATCTTAAAATTTTTACTATCCACGGGTTATTATCATGCATCCTCGAGCTCATGAAGTTCCTTATTCTCCTCAATATTAAATTTATTATTTCTTGAGTTTATGAATGCATTATATATTTAAATTATATTTAAATTTTCTCATTTATATATAATTTATGTCTTCACATCTATCATGTCTAAGTGGCAAAGTTTTATGCATATTGTATCTCTACTAACTTTCAAGTCTTCATTGTTCTTCACATTTACAATGTCTATACAAAGAAAAACATGTGGCTTATTATTATTGATTTTTATTCATGGTTCAAAAATTATCTTGATTTTAAAGTGACTTCCTTTGTTATTAATAGATACATTGTATTATTATTCCTAATTTTTATCATTTCATATCCACAACTTTACATGTGCATAATGAATAAACTTGTCATAATCACATTTCAATCATTAATAAATCACTCACCTAATTTAATGAAAACTATATGAAGAGAAGAGATGGATATCATCATGTGGTCACATATTCATGGAGCACTTTTTATTTTTTAAGCCTTAAAAAATGTGCAGATGCATTGAAACATTAAATCATGTATATAACCACATGCATCTATTTTTATTACACATAGCACAATAATAAATACTCATGACCATATCTTAATATTAAATAATATGCAAATAAATTTTAATATAATTTATGTTATAAAAAGCTCACACACAAATCATTATGTAATCATAAATTCATGAAGGCCTCAAAACAAAAGATAAAGTGAAGTTTAAATGACCTCCCCATATGCATTAACATAGATTTTTTTTTAAGTTATTATCGAGTTCATTATTCACCAAAGATTTGTGGCATGAGAAATGAAGTGTGTATTTTTGAATTAAGTTATATGTTTATGTGGCCATCAAATATTGGAGGATATTATAGGGTGTGTTTATCACAATAGAGTGGCCTTCTCAATTATTCTAATCGCATGTGTGACAAAATCCCCAATTTATTATTATTTTTTTAGTCAGAGATGTCTCTTAGATTTCAATTAATTTTCTTCAAATAAGCCTCCCATATTCCATGTGGCTTTCATATAAATATCACTACTCACGTGATAAAAGACCTTAGTTATTTATAGATGTAGACACAATTTAAAAATAATTTATTTTATAATGTATCCATGGAACAAGTAAAAACTTATCTAAAGTATTTCACAAGGAGAAAATGAGTGCAAGGTTACATGAGGATGAAATATGTCATGATCAAAAAAATCATAGTTGAATATTCATAGATTTCCAAGTTTAACACTTTTAAATTAAATATTCATAACACTTTACATAATAGAATATTATAGCATATCTCTTCACCTTTTTAAATGAATTTCAATTAGTGTATTATTTCACATGAATAAGGTAGTGGGTACACATTGTTTACCAAGTTACCAAAAACTTTAGATCACTGTATGTTTTAATTCCTAATAAGGATCCTCATGACAATCATGTGGGCCACCCACAATTCACCACTAACACTAAAACTATGATCTAAGACTTATGGTTATTCACATATTGTAGATAATCTCATATTTTGACATGTTCATGCATTAGATTGAAACCTTAATGGGAAATAATGAGTGCATTAGATTGAAACCTTAATGGGAAATAATGAGTGCATGACATTGCCATGTGTAACATGTGTCATAATCATTATGTCATAGGTGGTCATGGGCTCAAAAATTCCATGCAGTCTTGAAGTGGTTACAAGATTTAAAGAAGAATATATTCATTAAATTTCCTATGGGGTGTGTTTGTGTCAAGTGGTATGATCATAGGGAATCTCAAAAATGGTACCACATTATATAAGTAATTAAGTCCCACTTACATGTATAATGGTTGAATGTATATGTTTAATCACCTTAAATAATTATTATTATTTATAAAAGTCCTTTTATGTTGACCAAACTAAGCTTATATTAATCTGAATTAATTAATAAGACATCCATCTTTAGGTCATTGAGTCATGTAATCATGAACCCCACATAGTTCACAATTTAGTCACAGAGAATAAGTTGAAGGTGAACCCTACATTAATCTGAGTAGTAGGATGTGCATCACATGACATGGTCACATGCTCTCAAATAACATAGTATAAAACTTGGCGATGAGAACTAAATAAAAAAATTAACTACATAAACTAATCATGAATCTCAAAGTGATATTGATTCTATACTTCTATCTAAGATGGACGTATGATAAGTTACTTATAACCCCAAGGGTTTCTATGATGCAATGGTGTGAAAGGGGTTTGTGGCCACCCATATTCAATTTGATCTCAAACATACAAATAATGGCCAACTATAATAAACATACATTTAGTATATATATCCATTTTATATCTCTTCACATCCACACCCATTTTCTCTACACACTGAATAAATATGTCACAATCATATTCAAATAAACATTAATAAAACATGTACATTATTTAATGTTTTACCCTAATTTGGTTTTGGAAACCTAATAGAATAGAAACTAGTAAAAAGTTTAGTTTGAAGAATATGAAATTCAATCATACATCTGAATGTAAAATAATGAACTGATTACAATGATTCAACAAGTGGCATATGGTAAATATAGTAATTACAACAAAGGGATGAGTTCTTAAATTGTCTATTACACTATCTAGCTATGACTATATTCTAGAAGTTAAAATTATACTAAAGCATGCCTATGATTTGACTAGTTAAAGAATTATAATTTTGTTAATTCTATCATATATGGGTCAATATATTTGGTTGATACGCATGTGTTATTTAGTACTAACCTATGTAGAAATAAGGTAATGTGATTGTACAATCACCTTGGCATATCTTTTAAAGTTATATATGTGAGATGTTGAACCTTGATGATACATGTAACTCCATAAATCATTCTCCTTCACTTTGAAACCCTAGGTGCACATGTGAAGGCTATAAACCTACAAAAATAGAGAAATTTTAATGGGATGAGTTGAACCAAATCATCCTCATTTAATGATTAATCATTGCCTATGTATCTAATACTCCAAAGAGGGGAATCAAGTGATACCTAGTTCTCATACATAATATGATTGTGTAATTATTATCTTTTGTTGTATGTATGAAATTAATGATTTGGATTTGATACTTGACAATGATTTCCATGAATTATATTTCAAATGATTAAGGCTTGGCTTGTGACTAATACTAGTGATAGATTCACATTTTGGGAAGAATAGAGAAATTTTTCTTAATTATGTAAAATAGTGTATAGATGTGTACTAGATAAGTGCCAAGTCCCCTATTAAGTGAGACCTTGATTTGTTTATAATTGAGTCTATAATTAGGTAATTTATCACACTAACAACATGTTAAGTTACAAAAACTCTAACAAGGAATACCATTATTGTTGGAAGAGGACTAATTACATTTAGTTTTCTAGTTGATTTCACTACTATATGTAAACTTATTGTGACATTTATAAGTATTGTTGGTTCAATTAAAATATGCACTACACTAGATTGGTTGGTAATTTATCTCTTATGTCTTTTAATATTTTTGGTAACTATTTAAAAATGTTTTAGAATTAATTTTCTTCCCTTATATGCTTCTGGCTTGCTAACTTCTATATGGGATGCATCCCTACATAGTAAATAAACTAAACCTAGGGTGTTAATAATAACTACCCCTAAATGTGGCCCAATCACTTCTTTAAATAGTGCATTGTGGAAATAATTCCCTTCCCATTCCAAATACATACATTGCAGTTGAATATTTTCACTAAAAATACTACTAGCTTACTCTATTTCCTATGTAATATCATCTACAAGGTTTCTCTAGTCTTTATTTCATTCCCATTCTAGGTCAATATCTTCTTCCTAATTGGTCTTTATGATATCCTCACCTTCTTTGGGTTCCTTATAAGCTCGAAACTTAGTCTCTTTTAGTGTATGTCTACTTCTTCTAGATCTCTTCAAAGTTACTCTATTAATCCTACATGTAGCTAATTTCAACATTCCATCTTCAAGAGAGTTTTGTTTACTCCATATTTTAGGCTATTATAGGTTTCACTAAATTGATTAAAATTTTGAATCAAATAGATCATCCAATCAAGTTGGTAAGATAATCAACTATCAAACATCGGTATTTGTGACATGCCAAATATTTGAAAAGATCTGGTTTTTATTATAATGATTATATTTGGCATCAAAATTAATTTTAGAATACATACTTTGATTTCTCTCAAAATACCATGTAATTTAAAAAAAAATTACATGACATTTCAAGTTCGTATACAAATTTTATGGCCTCTGAAAGTTAGAGGACTTTTCATGGTTGTGAAATTACCACTTTGTATATAGTGGTAGTTTTATAAACTATCACAAAAGTTTAAACCTACATATAATGTTGGTTTTCCTACATAGGAAATTGAAGGGACATGGAAGTATTTTTCCTTCAAATTCTTCTTCTTAGGTGTATTGTTTGAGTTGAAGGGATGTTCTTGTGCAAATATATGAAACTTTAGAGTTCATATAAGGAAGACAAGAATTAAATTAGAGGTATGTGAGGACTTAATTTAGTTATTGCTTAATCAAATCATTATTCCATTTATGTGATTGAGTTAGAGACTACATAGCTGAGATAACTAAGTCTAGTAATCTTTCTTGCTAAAGAAGCAAGTCATCTATTGAATATTACAAGGATAATTATGATATTAGGATACTTTTGAGGTTAGTGTCCTTGTAAGACCAAGAAGGGAAAATATTTTAATCTATAGAACATAGTGGAGATGAAGTAGCATGGCTTCACTCTTGATGGATTTTTCTCACATTAAGTTTTTCTAGGGTATGTCATGTGTTATCTCTCTTTGTTGATGTGTTTGTTTCCCTTTTTTTTGCATATTTCAATTTCTTGTAACCAATCTTATGCAACAAAAACTTAAGATATATTAAGACTCATTTATCACAAAAATATTAATTATTCATAAAGGTTTAAAAAATTTACCTTGGTATGACACTTTTATGTAAGCATTTTAATTGCAATCATGTATGGAGTAGTATCATGTGTAGAATGTGAAGGAATGTATGCAATGGATATAACATGTGAACATTTAATATTATTTTGTATTTTTTATATGTAATAATAAGATCTATGATGCATTTTAAAATAATATTTTGGGTGTTGTTCTATGGCATAGATCTTGATGACAACCTCTTGTTTTGAAAGGATTAATGTTGGTGACATTTAGTGTGGAATATCCACCTAGTTTATGGATCAAATTAGTATCAGATCAAGTTTTCCTTTTTCCTTGAAAGGGTTTGCTAATAAATTTATGCATTGTGTTATTTTTTTTCTTTATTGATTGATAAGGAAGTATAGTTTTCTTGGTTTCAAATTTTCAACCATGGGAAAATAATTCAAGAGAGAAAGGCTTGAAGATATTGAAGATACAAACTGACAAATTCAAATGGAAACATTATAACCTCTATTGAATGTAGAGGACATCAGATAAGTTATTGAGAAGACTTGGAGTTGGATCTACAGTGCAAATTTAAAGTTTGTGTCCTTTTTTAAGTCATCTCATTGTTTCATAGCTATGAATGATTGTTTCAACTATGTTGGTTCTCTGTGAAGTATTTGAAAAGTGAAAAGTAGGTGTGTGTGTGTGTGTGTGTGTGTGTGTGTGTGTGTGTGTGTGTGTGTGTGTGTGTGTGTGTGTGTGTGTGTGTGTGTGTGTGTGTGTGTGTGTGTGTGTGTGTGTGTGTGTGTGTGTGTGTGTGTGAGCTTTAGATAGTGTAGTAGTGAAGAATCTATCTATGAAGGCCATGATTGGTAATAAATTGTACATATGTTTAATTTCATAGTGGAACAGGAGTCAATTTCCTCACCCACTAGAGGTTTTCATACACCAATTTTCTACAAGTCAAATCTTAAGTTCATCATATACTTTGTGTTATCTTGTGAATACTTCTTATGTTAATTATTCTATATATTTTATTTCTAACACTTGTTTATCTCTATTTTAACATTTACAACAATTTAGAATAGTCATTTATCAGTGACTAATTAAGTTAGAAGTGTAAGATTTGTGTTGATGAACTTTACTGTGGAATATCCACCTATTTAAGGATCAATTGTTTTGTCTAGATTAATTATATTGTCTTTTATGTATGTCATATCTACAATTTGAGATTCAATTACACATATCATATTATGAAAATTGATGTAATTATGTGGATTTTATGTCACATATGGTATATTTTTTTTCTAAATTTGATTCACATTCTTTTGTTTTATATGATAGTATATATCACTATCATTAGTTTTTTCATTGAATTTGATTTGAATTCTTTAGTAATTTTGGTTTAAAAATAAATTATTATATATATATATATATATATATATATATATATATATATATATATATATAAGTTTTTTCATTGAATTTGATTTGAATTTTTTAATTTTTTTTGGTTTACAAATAAATTATATATGAATTTGATTTGAATTATTTAGTACTTTTGGTTTACAAAATATAGAAAAAATCTAACCATATATTCTCTCAATTTTTCATTGAATATTTTTTTGGTAAGAGGATTTTGTGTGAATACTATAAATATGAACCTAAAATATTTTTCATATTTTATAATTATTTTAATTTATTTATTTATTTACTTTATATTGAATATCTTACATCTTAAATTAGTATGGTTACTATTTTCTTTGTTCAATTTGTAGGATGTTTGAAGATTAATTCAATCAAGCAATATTTATATGTGTTTTGTTTGGGATCTAAGGTTTAGGTATTTATTTTTTTATGTTTGAAGATAAGTTATATTAGTTTGAAGATCAATTATATCAAACAATCTTTATATGTGTTTTGTTTAGGATTTAAGACTTGAATAATTCAAATTTATAAATAAATTTTAATAATAATTACATGTATATTAATTAGTTTTTAAAATAAATTTGATAAATTAAATTTATTTAGTCAATTTGACCTTTTTTTCTTTGGCTAATAATATTGTTATATTTTTATTTAGTTAACATTTCTCAATGGTTACAATGTTTTTTTATATCTTTACAAAATTTTCAAAATTTCTTGGCATGGGTTAAAAGTAAGCATATAATAACATGTTATATAAAAATTGTGAATGTTTTGTTGCTTATCACGATGCATAAGTCTATTTTATGCTTTTTACATTAGTATGAACAAGATGGACATGTATTATTTTCTCCACTTGAACAATCACTATACTATTAATATTTATTTTGATAGAATTTTTATAATTTTTAATTTAATTTTAACACTTGAAAACTAATATTTATTTTAATAATTAACTTTATTTTATTCATTTAATTAAGTCATTTATTAGTTTATAATATTGAGTAGGCATCTTACAAATATTATGTAAAAATGTATCCTTTAGTTTCATCATACCTAAGAAGCTTTGCAAGATGCTTATATCTAATTTAAGATGAATTCCCATATTTAATATCACACAATAACTATGTTGATATTTATATTTTATATATGTTAAGATTATTAAGTTAATATGTAAATGAATATTTTATTCAACCATTTTCAATATTACATGTATTCCCTAAAAATAATTTATAATTGAAATTATAATTTTATATGAGTTGATTAATGCCATGTGAGCTGAGAACAACATAATTATATAGAATTTGAAGCTCAAAATTTTTGAGGTATGTTCCTAGTATTGGTATTAATGCATTGATGTTGTCATTGATATCAAAGTTTAGTTGAATGTCCTTCATGTCAAAAGTCACAATTGATGTCATGATTGATGAAGTGGTCTATGACAAAGAAGTTTTGTCTCTTTGTTGAGATAAAATTTGAAGGCAACCTGGTATTCTTTATTAGGTTTAATTAAATTTAAATATTATATTTAATATACAAGGGAAGCATCTTGATTAATCTCTAAGTACTAAGGAGCATACAAGGTATCTTGAGTAGCCTAGTCTAGCTCTATGAAGAAGTTGTATTCATGAAGCATGGTAAATATTTGTGTTGAGGGTTATTACAGACATGAGTAAGTGTTATAAGATGTTTTAACATGGGAAATATGCAAATAAAACTTTATATGAGTTCAAAGGTCAAGTTTGAAGCTTAGCTCCTACATGAAGAGACCTAGTGAGAAGATACAAGCTTGGTGTCTTAGTGAGATAAGCTATATAAGACATGTGTAAGGAAGTTTGGAATAATTTTAGCATGTTATGAAGTCACATAATGTGTGGATGAAGTGTTTATTACAGTTCAAGTGGTTTAAATGCATCATCATAGTCCAAGTATGACTAGTAGTACAAGGCCTAGTATGCAAAGTGACCTATAGTGACCTAATGAGGGGTCAAGATCATTTTCAAAGGTGGAAGATCTCCTAAAATAATTTAAAAAGGTCTTATAGGTAATTTTAATTATGTATAAAAATTTTTAAGTAAATCCCTGAAGGAGAAATCATGAAAACCTATGGTAAGTTTGACTATTGGCACATAATGGGGTGTTGCATACCCACGAAGAAGTTTTTCATGCTCGTTGGCACATGAAACTTTTACATGAGATATTTATAAATTCATGGTAGTTTTTTAATTTCCCTATATTTAATTTTTTATCATTTTTTTTGGACTTAAGGGGTAATCCTTTATGAATTATTGCTAAAAAGGTAAGGTAGTCAAAACCTTCTTAAAACCCTAACAAAGACTCGATAAAAAAGATATAATAGGTTATGGATCATAATGGTATATTTAAAATATTTTTATTTTTATAACATGTAAATTAATATTCAAGTTTTTCTCAAGTGGTTTTTTTTTTCTTGATAATGAATAGAAGCTAAAGAAAAACCCTTTTTTTTAGGGTTTTTGATGCTACAGACAAGGTTGACTAGGTCAAAGCATGAAAATGTATGGAGGATGATTTCAAAGACTTATAGTTTATTCCCATGAAATTTTTTGATAATTTTTATAAACAAAAACTTACTAAACTGGTCATGGAAGTTAGTCTATCGCTAAACTGGCCTAATGAGCAGAACAGTGAGAAAACTATGTGAGAATGAGAATGAGATTAGGGATTGATTGTAAAGGACTGGGGATGGATCCTAAAGAATGAGATAATTATTAAATACCTATCACTACTATCCCCTTTGTATATAATTATTTATTATTCTGACACCTATGCAAAAATTTGTCATCAAATTGATCTGTCTAACATAGTGAAGACTGTGTAGAGTGAAGTAGTGAGATTGGTCTATAAGACCAATATTGATATATAAACATTAAATATATATTTTAAAATATGATATAATGATGATAAATTTTCACATAAACCCATTTTAATACCACATAAGTGTTCCCACAAATTTTCTAAAAGTTGACTTTCTTAACTATATTTTTGATCTTATAGACAACTTTTTGTGTGTATATGAAAAGGAGGTCCCTGTTTCTATTCAAATTTTATTTTCAATTTCAAAGGAGAGAAACTTAAGAAGGAATGGTCAAGGCTTGATGTGTACCTGGAATATAGTCTGTGCACCGTAATCCAGACGCTGTGAGTACTCCTCTTTGGCTATGGAGGAATGACACCTGCAAAGAAAGAAGCTTAGACAAAAGAAGGCGTTAAATGGATAGATGGTGGGTTGTCAAGCGAAAGCTTGATCCCAGAAGTATGAAAACTTCCTTAAGGGATATAAACCCACTAATCAATAGAAGGAAATGTCTGATAAATAGTAGAATATGAAAGACTAAAGTGATAAAAGATTGAAATGATAAAGAAATGGAATGAAAAAGAGAAGCAAAGACTTACTTGAAAGACGTTGTCGAACTGGTTGCAGTCACCGGCATCGGTAATCCTACTGGAGTCGGTTGGTCAAGGTGCCGACATCGGTTAATATGCCGACGTCAGTTGGGGTAGTGACCGGCGTCGATCGGGGTAATTAGCTTGGATGGGGTCTGGGTAAGTATGTGGTCCGTGGACAGAGTCTGGTCAGGGTTTTGGTCTGTGGACAAGGCTAAGGAAGGGTCTGGGTTTGTTAACAGTCTTGAGACAAAGTTTTGGGCTTGGTTGAATGGTCTGGGGTCTGAGTCTGAGAGTTTGGTTGAATGGGCAGAGTGTATGGTCTAATAGAGGATGGAAGAAATAGGGAGGTGGATAAGTCAAGATTCGGGTCTGGCTTGGTTAACAGTCTGGTCTAGGGAGATATTGTTTGAAAGCAATAACTGAAAAGAGAATAAAAACACAGATAGTATACTTACCTGTGCCTTGTGGAAGGTGTGCTACTGATGATTCTCGTACCTACTATTGATGTACCCTGTGTGGAGAACCTGTTGCTGATAGAGAACCTAAAGCTGTTGTTGGACCTAAGGGAGAGAGTGAGAGGCTTGATTGAGAGATTTTGTAGATTGACGGATGGTCGAAGATTGAAGGATTCAAAGGATTCGTTAGTTGCTTCCAGAGATTAGCCGATTTCTGATTCAGGTTCGAGATCCTCAAAGAGTCTAAAAAATTGGTTAAGTATAAATGATGTCGGTGATTCCGCCAGCGTCGGCTGACACTTGATCGACGTCGGTGGAGTTAGAACGGGCAAAACAAGCCACCAAGCCCGTTTTTCATCCGCCAAGTGCACTATCCATTAGAGAATGTTGAGGATTGTACTAAATACGCACGAGAGTTTGTTAGGTGGTTAAAGAGAGTAGGAATTGGTCTTGGGTGAGTCATAGGATGGGAATTAGTCCAAGGCGAGGTGTCCTAGGTGAGGTGTCATGGGTGAGGTGTCAAAGGAGGGGGGTTAATTCAAAATAAGTTAATTATTTTAAATTAGTAATTGTTAGGAATGGGTTAGGAATGGACTAAGGGGGAAAGTGACCAAGGGTTAGACACTATTTAGGTGTCTACATTTGCCCCTTTTTGTCTTGTTGGTTGTTCTAAATGAACTGCAAGACAAAAATAGGAGTTGGTTGCCCCAGGTATAGGATAAGGTTAATTTCGTCTTGTTGGTTGTTCAAGTGAACTACAAGACAAAAATAGGCGAGGGTTAGTTGCCCCGATTATGGATGAGGTATCCCCCCTCAAAGCAGGAGTCAAGAGAAGGGAACCTGGAATCGGGTGCTGATTTGATAGAGAGTGGATGAAAAGGGTGAAGATAGAGTGAGAACGTTGCAAAAGTTATGATTGCGCGGATACCACTTCACGAGGATGGTCAGGTTAAATTTTCGTAGGTCAAGGGTCAAGGAGTGCCAAAACTAAAATAACCGGTCCCTAGCATTTAGTCATCTGTTGATTGGGTTATTCAATCAAAGCTGAAGCTCCAATGGTCGTCGTGTTCTAGGTATCCCAGGCTTAGGAAGTGCTCTCAAAAACATGAAAAAGTCACAAGTAGTGCGGATCAACTGGCTTGCGATCCTATACTTGTGAAGGTCAAAAGTGTGCACACAATTTTGTTAACCAATCATGAGGTAGCATACGTGCAAAAACAACCAAGGCAAAATTGCTTTGGAAGTAGTCACGGTGTTAGGAGATGGGCATGATCTCCAATGTCTGGTGGTCGATGGATGGATGCAAAAGTGATCCAAGTGTGCCCCAGGGAGCCAAAATGACATGGTCTGGAGGACTGACTGATTAGGGACATGATTTTGGTCATTTTGAAGAGGGATGAAGTTTTAAGGCTACCAACATCAGTTATATAACTGATGTCAATGGCCAAAAGAGGTCGACGTCAGCAGAAATCGACCGACATCGGTGACTTAGGGCACGATTATGTCGACATCGACGGTATGCCAAATCTGACAAAACTAGATTGACGGCCCACCAAAAATCATTTGTGACATTTGACCAAGTGAAAAAGTGAGCTCTAGAGTTTAGTGATTGAAAGTGACTCCAAGTTGATCATTGCAGCAGCGTGAGGTGGCAGATAGACATTCATGGAGAGAAGGAGGTGATTGGACACTGCAGGGACGTGTGTGAGCCAGGTGAAGTGTGCAGAGTCATTGGCACAGAAGAGATGGTAGAGGGGAGTAGAGGACCCGTGGGAGGTCCACCACCAGCGGCACCCATCGTGCCACCACGCCAGCGATGCCGGGATGAGGTAAGAGGGTCTCTGAACCTATTTGAACTATTTTTGTTTTGAATTTAGTTTTTTGAATTTTTATTGTTTGAGGTAGAAATCAAGGGGGAGGGTAGGTAAGAAAGTGGGTGGGTTGTCTAGGATATCTTAGGAGTCTTTTTAGAGGGTTTTGGGGGGGTTTAGAGGTTAAAATGGGGAAGCCCTAATTTTTAGGGCTCGCCCCGTTCAGCCCTAGGGCCGAACCAGTCATCGATGTCGATGGGTTTGCCGGTGTCAATCGACCAGTGACCGGCATTGATCGCTAACCTGTCGACATCGATCACTAGGTGACCAACGTTGGTTAGGTGAGTGCCGTCGCTGGCATGATAATTGATGTCGGTGGCTGCCTGGTTAGAAAGGGTGGAAAAAAAAAGTCAAGTCGAAAGGTTGAAGCTACGCCAAGGGCTTCCTGGGTGTCGGGTTAGGCATAGATGGTCAGAATGGTTGGTAGAATAGGAAAAGTAGCAACAGTTTTAACATGAGATTGACTCTAGATGGATGCAGGTGAGGTAGACTCTGATGCTACAGGATCAGCTCCTGACCTTGCTGATGCAGATGTGCAGAGGCGTGACAGTCGAGGAGTGGGCACAGATGAGCGCAGTGGGGCTAGGCAGGTTGAGACGCTACTATAGAGTGGTGAGGGATGTGAGCCTTATGGTGGCATTGATCGAGTGGTGGGACCATGCCACCAACACCTTCCACCTGCCCACGGGTGAGATGATGGTCACGGTTGAGGACGTGTACCAGATTTTGCAGCTGCCGGTACACGGAGCTGACATCTATGCATGCTTGAGAGAGGTGCATGACATCCACATGGTCATGTTGTTTGGGGAGCACGTCACAGAGACGAGCTACCATTCAGCTAGTTTTGCATATGAGCCTTTGTACGCGGTGGATGAGGATGCACATCGGCTGGCAATTCTGATGATGATCGACATCACAGTGTATGCGTTATCGGATGTGGAGGGAGGCAAGTTTTTGGTGGCCATGACTGAGGTTTCGATGGACATGCTGGAGCAGCAGATAGTGTTCACCTAGGAACCCATCTTTTTGGCCCAGGTATATAGAGAGTTATGGGGCATCAGTCAGCAGTGACGGTACAACCTGTGTGTAAGCCACCTTCTGCATTGTTAGGCATACAAGCACATAGTGGTTACCTAACCTCTCAGCCTCCCAGTGGCGATCCAGGCTAGTTTCAGGGTCAGATTCAGGTGATGGCACGAGGTGATGGCGCAGATGCAGGTGGATGGAGTGGTTAGGGATATTGATCACTATCGAGGGGTACTGGAGGCCCTGATTCTAGCAGATATCATCTGGAGACCATACTTGGTGTATCTAACATTCAGAGACTAGGGTGAGCAGATGGTCAGGATGCAGAGCAGGCGATGGGTCAGAGGGAGGTGAGCCGGTGAGCTCGAGAGGATCCCTTCAGAGAGAGTGCAGCGCCAGTATGGGCTGCTATAGGATGTACCTCCCGCATTCTCACAGTACAGGCGGGATGACATAGTGGCATCGCTCCCACTGCCAGAGGAGACAGAGGAGCCCAATTTTGAGGAGTTGTCGGCAGGACCTAGGATAGCTGACCCAGGGTGTACAGAGGCCTACACAACATGGTGGGCAGGGTAGTACAGAGGCATACAGGTGGGTCCCCAGCCAGATCTATAGGTTGTTACGAGGGAGCAGGATACAGCCCGTGAGGAGAGGGACACTGCATGGTAGGAGAGAGATGCGGCTCAGGCCCAGGTCTCAATTTTGCAGGGATAGCTGGCAGGGGTTACAAGGCAGCTGGCAAAGATGACAGGTCGAGTGGCAGTTTTGACAGGGTAGGTCACACTGTTACAGGGACAGCTGGCTATAGCCTAGACACAGGCAGTGGCAGGTTAGAGCTTTGGAGGGCAAGGTCCATTACAGCAGCCATCACAGTAGCCAACTTTTTCATAGGGGGTAGGACCATTGGCATCAGTGCACCTAGGTTGGCCATAGCCACAGGGGTCTTTACAGGGCACAACAGCAGGGTAGATGGGTCCACCGCAAACTGTATCTATGGTTAGATACAATGATGTGCTGGATGAGATCGCATATTATGAGAGGGCCATCATGGAGTTCCCTCAGATACAGTGATACTCAGAGATGAGGGCAGAGCAGAGCCGATAGAGGTCGATGTCACGAGTGACGGTTTTTGGGTCTCGCAGACAGCACAGATCAGAGGGAGGAGAGGATACAGCCTCTTCCTGGCCACTGCCACCACCACCACAGCCTTGAGGGCAGCCCTTATAGATTCATTTTTGGATGTATATACCGGCCTGCGAGCCGTTGATGAGAGATGTATGATGAGAGAGAGAGACAGACACAGATTGTGTCTTATTGTATAAAACTATTTGTGATATATATATATATGATGAGCATTTTTGATTTAGTGACATGTGTAATAAGAAAACGTATGGATGTGTTTTGATGTTTATGACATTTTGATGTGATGTATGTGTTGATATTATGTGTTATGAATGTGATGATGACAATGTTTTATGAAATGGTTATATAATGATGTTAATTGATTGTGGATGATAGATTATATGATGATGACTTTAGATTAGATGATGATAGATGTGATATTTAATGTTTAACTTGTGGATTATATGATGTGAATGCTTAATTGTGTGATGATGATAATGTGTTTGTGATTAATGATTATGATGTAAATGATAAAAATGATTATGTTAAAGATTATGAAAATGTGTGATTGGTTGTGATGTGATTGGCAAGTGACGAGAGAAGGAGATGGAAGAAAGTGACGAAGAGAATGGCTGAGCTAACCCCAGAAGACCCCATGTCAACTGAGTGCTGCCTACATAGCCCTTGTCGTTAGGGCCTCAGGCCAATGTAGTTCTCCCAAGAAGGGAGGAAAAAGATCGAAGTGGTTGATTTTGGTCATGATAAAGATATAGCATTTCCCACATGTCAGAGGGTGCGTGCTTAAAATGATAAGAATATGATGCTACAGCCTTTTCCAAATGGTGTATTCTGTAACATAAGTCAAGGTTTTTCATCCCTAGCAACTATCCATATTCGTGATGGATGTTTGCTAAAAATGAATTGAGGTCTATTTATGCTTCAGCAAGTATTGGTTTATGCTTAACATAAATTGTGTGGTTGATAGTTTCCATGTGTATTGGTGTCCATAGAAACTATGTGAAATGGACTAGGATGATGACATAATGTTTTGTTGTTGGTCTAAAAATGTTTTGGTTAAGTGTGACCAAAATGTGGAAGATAAGTGAAAGGCGTGTTGCTCTTTCATTGACAAGGACCAGAAAGACAACATAGACAGGGGGTGTTAGAACCAAGAGCCCCATTTATGCGTTGCATTATTGACCATAGTTATGTTAGAGCGGTAATCGAATCACTTTTGACATTAAAGTGAGCTCGAAGTCCCTTGATTAGGTGATATGATAGGAGGAAAAGGGTAACCCATTTTTTAGAGTATGGATAACTTTGCCCCTTTTTATAGGAGACCCTGAGACAACTACAAGTCAAGTCCATGACCTTTTTTTTTTTTTTTTTTTTTTTTACAGAACGGACTGATCAATACGGGAAGTCCACATAAAGATGTCATTTGTTTGGTGGTCATTTGTGAAGCTGATCGATGCGGGAAGCTTCTAAGAAAGTGCTATTTGTAGCAAGATTTAGTCATAGCCATCCTTCGAGGGAGTGGTCTATATTTTGCTTTATGGATTTTGAATAGCTGTCCTTCGAGGGAGCAGTCTATTAGTTACAGCAATGATAGTGCAGCTGTCCTTCGAGGAAGCAATCTGCTTTTTGATTTTTTTGATTTTGTGACCTTGGATATTTTGACATCTTGATTTAGTCTTGACAGAATATTGAGTCATGGACAAGACTTATAGAAGATCAAGGTCTCCCTTTTATTAGGACGAAGCATCCGTACATTATAAAAGGGTTGTAGAGGATTTTGTTAAGAGAAAAAGGGTGAAATGGATTAAGGATTACAAGGATAAGGATTGCTCAAGGGACGAGCTCAAGCTAAATGTCAAGTGGATGAATACTCGACTAACAGTAGAATGGTCGTAGATGCAAAGTATTAAGAGGCTCAGGTTCTGGTCGGCCTTCAAGAGAAGACAGAAGATAAGCCCATGATCCATACTTGTGCATTATGATATAAGGTCTGAGCCAATTAGGAGCGAATTTACCTCGTTTACTCCGTTTCATATTGGTTACATGTTGGATGTTGGACACAAAGTTGGTTGATACGGTGGCTGATTGGTCGAGACTGGTTGAATGTTTTGATAAAAAAGGGTGGTTGGATGTTTGGGTTGAATGTTTGGTCAAGGTCATGATTGATGATTGGTCAGTGTCTGGTTGATATTTGACTGGTTGATGTTTGGTCATTAGTCTGGTCAAGGTTATGATAGTCGGTATAAAGTCGAACTCCCCCCAGTCATTTTGTGGTAGGAAGAATGTCTACCACCCAGTGTAGATGATCAATGAGATGGAGAGAAAACGAGAAGGAGAGCCTGGGTACCCTACCTGGTTGATAAATTTAGGGGACCCAAACGAATGACATCTAGGCAGTGAAAAAGTTAGGAGGGATGGAAACCACCGACTCCGTAGGTGAAGGAGGAGGAATAGGCGAGTCTAGAAGAAATTGGTCGATGGTTGGTTCAGGGCAAAGGTTTGTGGAAGCCTCAGTGGGTTCTTGGAAACCCAGTCCATACCGTTTCTTGGCATTATCATCATTGGGTGTTTTGATAGGCTGATGGGAGCCTTGTTCGTAACGTCCAAAGCCAAAACCCTTCCATGCACACCTATAAAGGTAGGTATGTGCAAAGGTGGGGTTGCCAAGAAAGGAGAAATTGGATGTGAATATTTGAGGCGAGGATGAAGGATTTGATTCAGTAGGAGCTTGATCCAGCCCCCCATAGATGAGATTGGTTCGAAGGCTAGGAAGACCATAAGGAATGACCATTCCGATCCGACAGTCATAATTTGGGTTTTGATGAAGCTGTCCATATTCTTGAGGAGTCTGGAACATGTCTAGAGTAAGTAGGCGATATTCCCCCAGTGAAAGTCTTTGGAAGATGTCGTCCATGGGGTCCTTGGTTGTTAATTGAGAAGATGATGTGGTGGCAACCGCTGTTTGCATACTAGTTGACGCTTCTGCAGATGGAGATGATGTTTGGGTTGATGCCTTGAGCGGGATAAGAACGTCGTTTGAGCTATAGGTCGTGTTATAAGTCTTAAAAGGAGATGGGTCGGTGGGAATGACATGGACTTGTTTGTCGTGTTCAAATTTGACACAACGGTGAAGTGTTGAAGGGGCGCAAGCCATAACACAGATCTAGGGTCACCCTAATAGCATGTTATATTGGAATTCTCCCTTAATGATGTAGAAGAGCTCTGAGATTGTGCGTGGACCAATGCGGATATGTAGGACAACAGTGCCAATAGTGTTAGTGGTGGTGTCATTAAAAGATCTAAGGATTGCGTCGGTTTTCGATACGTAATTCTTGGGAAGGGCCAATTGATCAAAGGCGTGAGAGGAAATGATATTAATGCTAGCACCCCCGTCGATCATAACTCATTTAATATGGGTTCGATCAACGTAGGCTGTGATGAAAAGGGCAGCGTCCTGATCTTCCACGGTAGAGGTAGGAATCTCAGAATTACTGAAAGTGATGGAGGCGATGGGGGATAAAGAATGGACTAAGGCAGCAAGTGGTTGAGGGTCTTCAGGTTGGACTTCCGCTGCCTATAGGGATTTGATTAGAGCTTGGCGATGCTGGGGGGAGCTTTGGATAAGGTCATATAGGGTCATCTTCACAAGCGTTTGATGAAGTTGTTTTATCATAGATTATGTGATTGCCTTTGAAGAAGGGGGTTAGGACGCACCTAAGATAGAAATATTGGGTTTCGATGGTTGAGGTGCCTAGACAAAAGGATAGGTCCAAGGAATAGCGGCTTTTTCTTTTGCCTTGTCCTTTTGTGACCTAGTGGTTATATGGATAGCATTGATTTCGAAGATAGGAGGTGAAGAAGGGGTTATGGTCTGTTGGTGAGATGTTGATGTGGTTGAAGAGGTTGGATGGGAAGGTGTCGAGGGTTGGTCAAGAGTGTCCTCAAGGAGAAGAGTGTCTTTCTCCATATAGCGATGAATGACTGCCTTGAGGGCACAGCAAGTCTCGGTATCGTGTCCTGGCGTGCGATGGTATAAACAAATCTTTGTATCATCGAACTAAGAAGGCTTTGACTTGAGGGGTTGGAATGGCTTGATGGAAGGAAGGGTAATGCTAGAAGTTTGCAAAAGTTGGCATAATATTAAAGCATATAAACCTACTAAGGGGTCCGTGCTTGGTGATGCATGACACGCTGGTGACTTCTGCTTGGGGGATGCTGAAGAAGGTTTTCGTACCACCTTTTGGTTTGATGGTGCGGTGACAGGTGAAGACGGCACTTTCTTTGTGAGAGGTGCCAAATTTTTGAGAGGGGGTTGACTTGTGGTTGGCAAAGGAAGTAATGGAGGTAATTTTTTTTGGTTAAGGGTCAGAGTAGGAAGCACGCCAATTAAGGTAGAAGGATGGGGACCTAAGATGGAGTGTAAAGTTGACGGTGGAGGAGGGGTTCGCTTCTATGGTCTGGCAGTCTTCTTTGACTTGGTTGGAAGACTATTTTTGGTCGAGGTTTGGTCCAAGTCCACCTTCACTTGCGGGTGAGTGAGGGTAGAGACAGGGCGAACGCCAAGTGACTTGATCGGTTTAGATTGGGTAGATGCAGGTTTAGAAGCAGGAGTCTAGTCGTTGTTTGGAGTTTGGGGCGATTCTGCCTTGGGAAGATTGGCAGTATGAGACGAGAGGGCATGGGAATGTTGAAGAACTTTAAGATGTTCCCACAATCCCCGATGTTCCACTTTCCTTGAAGGGAGAAGTTCTAATTTCTCCACTAGTCGGGAAAATGGTTGGGAGGATGTGGGATGAGGTTTGGATTCTTGAGAGGATGTGTTAGGTGTGGCAGTAGTTTTGGACCCAAGGTGTGTGGGAGTTATAACTGGATTGTCGTTGGTCAAGGAAGATGGAGAGTCAGGTTCTTCTCTTGGTGGAGAAGGAACTGGAGAGTGTGACTCCTCAAGTGGGTAAAGGGCAGGGATTATGGTGCCCTCCACTTGCGGTCGAGGAGTAGGTAAGGTCAGGTCCTCCATAGGCAGAAGAAAATAGGATGGTGAGACCGATGGTGCCGATAAGGTTGAGGCATCCTCTAAGATGAGAGAGGTTGATGGAGAACTAACCAGAGAAAGAGGTTCATCCACACGTGATGGACTGGTAGATGAGTTGACCTCTTGAGATTGGTTGGGGATGAAGGGTAAGACCGTATTGACCGTTCGAATGTCGTGTTCGTGTGTGTTGTCAATCAAGGTCTGGACATTATTTTGGGTTGGTGGATGATTGGGGAATGGTTGCTTGAAAATATCGATGCCCTGATTTGGAGGTGCATTGGGATTATCTAGAATGAGCTCTCCCTTTTCAAGCATGTCCTGGATTATGTTTTTGAAAGTTTTACAGTTTCTCGTGTCGTGACCTTTGACACGATGGAAATTACAGAAGTCATTTTCCCTATACCACGCAGGGATGGTGCGTGAGGGATCAAATTATGGCGGTGGTCAAATCTGGGGAAGGTTGAGAATCCCCTGTTTAACAAGTTTTTCCAGTATAGACGCGTAAGATTCTCCAAGAGGAGTATACTGTCTTTAAACGTATCTCTGCTAGAATTGATGGGTAGCGCTCTGAGATGTGGATGACTCAGGTTGATTGGATGAAGAGGATGAAGGTCTAACGACCACAGCGTTAGCTAAAGCTTTAGACTTAGGATTTGATGATGAAGGTTTAGAAAAAGAAGAGTCATTAGTCTTAGAGTTGGGGTTCTTGCTCCGTAACTTGACTTTATTCTCCTTGATGGCACGTAATTCAAGTTTACGGGCCATCGTGAAGGCTTTGTCGAAGGTACAAAAGGTCTAAACCCTTAAAGTGGAAGAAATATGTTTGGCGCAAGCTCGAGAGAATAGTTCAATAAGTTCAGTTTGAGGTAAGGAAAAGGAGAGTTGATTGATAAGACCTCTCCAGCGAGCAACAAAGTTAGCTATTGATTCGTCCTCGAATTGGCAGATAGTGTAAAGGTCTGTGATCGAGACCTTCTTGGTGATGTTAATAGAGAAGTGATCAAGAAAAAGCTGGGCCAGTTGTGTAAAGGTGAAGAGGGAATGGCTGGCAATCGAGCTGTACCAGTCAAGCGCAATGCCAGAAAGGGACATAGGAAATGTGCACAAGAGCAATGCATCGTCATGGGTAATAAGGTAACAGGCATGTCTGAATGCCCGTAAGTGTTGTTTTGGATCTTCCTTGCTTTGAAAGCGAGAAAATTTGGGAAGCTCCCACTGGTTGGGGTATGGTCTAATTGGAATGAAAGGATGAATAGGCTCATTGCAAATTTGCTCATATGAGAGAGCATTGCGTGAGCCGAAAATGGAGGTCTCTAAGCTAGACATCTTATCCATCAGCATTTTGATGATATCTGCTGACGGATTGGTGGGTGGAGCGCCCCCTAGATTATAAGGCGCTTGAAAGATATTGGGAGGGGCGTATGATGTGGTTGGTTGCGTAGATGCAACATATGGGTAGCTGGTTATGGGAGCAAAAGTTGGGGCCAAGGGTACTTGTGTTATGGGGTTGGTTGGCACAAGTTGGATAGTGGCCGTCAAGGATGGTTGAGGAGTGGCTATGCTTGTTGACGGGTAAACGGTTACTCTTGTGTTAATGGGTGCAAGAGTAGGGTGAATAGAGACTAGTAGGTTTTGGAAAGGTGTGGGGTTTAGTTGAGTGACTTGAGGTTGAGGGAGTACCGGAACCCCCATGGAAGTAGGTTTAGATGGAGAGGTTACGTTTTGGAGGTAAGATACGGTTGGGTTATTAGTAGAGGTGTTGTCTAGTGGCTGAATTGTAGGGGTTGTTGATGTGATTCTTGTGTCAACTAACGAAGTCGGCATCCCATAAATTGGGTTGCCTAGGGAGTCTCGCGTTTGGCTATTTGCAAGATAGTGTTGTAAGGCTTTTATGTTAAGGTCCAAGAATCGTGCAAAATCTTGGTCCCCTTCTAGGACGATAGGAGTTTGAGGCGGGGTTGGGCGAGTAGAAGTTCTTTCAGTCTCTGAGTTGAACTCCATTATAGGACTGGTTATAGATGGTGAAGGTGGAAGCGGTTATTGACTAGCGTGGTCAATAAGGGCCTTGGTTTGACTGCGTGTCAAAACCATTCAAGGCAAGAAAAGATCAGGTTTCAGAAAATTGTGTTCTGTCAGTCTCAAAAAATTAGAATAAATGTTTAGACAGCCAAAAAGTTGGATTTTAAGCTTGCTGTTTTTTGAAAAAAGAAAATAGAAAGAGATCGACCTCGGTATAAAAACTGATGTCGGTGAAGAATACTGCCGATGTCGGTCAGATGACTGATGCCGGTACAAAAAAGTTGCCGACGTCGGTTACAGAACTGATGTCGGTTACTATGTTTTCCAGAAACTCAAAAAAAAAGTTTTTGGAAATGAAGAAGACGTCCTTACCAGCTCAAAAAAGATAGATAAAAACAAAAAATATGATGATGACAGACAGATCCTAGCGTTAAATCTCTAGAAACAATTTTATTAAGATCATGTGGCTTATGCCTTAATGTGATGTTTGAGGAAGTTGGCTGTAAGAAGGGTCCTAGAATAGGTAATCTAAAGATGGTTTCAGGTATGTTAAGGTGCTCAAAAGTCTGTATTAGCTTCCATACAGGCCTGGTGCTAAGGAGCAAGCTCCCCTCACTTCACGATTCCAGTGGTTAGTTGGTTTCGCTTAACCAAAATATACTTTCACTATAGTTTAGACTCTGCCAGAGAATAGAGTTGGCTTTCCCCTTGGTGGTGAAATCCAAGTAGGATTGTCGGGATGGGTAAGGTATCTGCTGGGTGATGAAATCCCAGTCGGGCCTTGTCTCAAGTGAGTTTTATGTTTTATTGAGTGCACGTGGTCTGGTTGTGTAACATCAGGTGATCTACGATTTATTCAATATGTGTTTTACTAATTACTAAGTGTGGACTAAAAAGATACAAGAAAGCAAGAAATGGAATGCAGTAAGTTTTAAAGCCCCAAATCGAAATATTAAATTGGAATGAAGACAAGTTGGAGAAAGGGTTGAAGAAAATGATTTTTTTTTACTAGTCTAAAAATGCAAGAAAAAGAAAGAAAAAGTTCTTTTTATTTCTTTCTTATGATTTTTTTTAGAAAATAAGAATGAGATGAAGAGGAAGAAGCCTAATGCACCTAAATGAACAAAGAAGGAAGGGAACCCAAGGAAGGCCCTAAAGGGGTCCCACCGGGCGTGCCAGAATGTTTCTATTCAAATTTTGTTTTCAATTTCAACGGAGAGAAACTTAAGAAGGAATGGTCAAGGCTTGATGTGTACCTGGAATATAGTCTACGCACCGTAATCCAGATGCTGTGAGTACTCCTCTTTGGCTGTGGAGGAATGACACCTGCAAAGAAAGAAGCTTAGACAAAAGAAGGCATTAAATGGACAGATGGTGGGTTGTCAAGCAAAAGCTTGATCCCAGAAGTATGAAAACTTCCTTAAGGGATATAAACCCACTAATCAATAGAAGGAAATGTCTGATAAATAACAGAATATGAAAGACTAAAGTGATAAAAGATTGAAATGATAAAGAAATGGAATGAAAAAGAGAAGCAAAGACTTACTTAAAAGAAGCTGTCAAACTGGTTGCAGTCACCGGCGTCGGTAATCCTATCGGCGTCAATTGGTCAAGGTGCCGATGTCGGTTAATATGCCAACGTCGGTTGGGGTAGTGACCGGCGTCGGTCGGGGCAATTAGCTTGGACGGGGTCTGGGTAAGTCTGTGGTCCGTGGACAGAGTCTGGTCAGGGTTTTGGTCTGTGGACAAGGCCAAGGAAGGGTCTGGGTTTGTTAACAGTCTTGAGACAAAGTTTTGGGCTTGGTTGAATGGTCTGGGGTCTGAGTCTGAGAGTCTGGTTGAATGGGCAGAGTGTATGGTCCGATAGAGGATGGAGGAAATAGGGAGGTGGATAAGTCAAGATTCGGGTCTGGCTTGGTTAACAGTCTGGTCTAGGGAGATATTATTTGAAAGCAATAACTGAAAAGAGAATAAAAACACAGACAGTATACTTACTTGTGCCTTGTGGAAGGTGTGCTACTGATGATTCCCATACCTGTTGTTGATGTACCCTGTGTGGAGAACCTGTTGCTGATGGAGAACCTGAAGCTGTTGCTGGACCTGAGGGAGAGAGTGAGAGGCTTGATTGAGAGATTTTTCAGATTGATGGATGGTCGAAGACTGAAGGATTCGAAGGATTCATCAGTTGCTTCCAGAGATTAGCCAATTTTTGATTCGGGTTCGGGATCCTCAAAGAGTCTGAAAAATTGGTTAAGTATAACTGACGTCGATGATTCCGCCGGCGTCGGCCGACACTTGACCGACGTCGGTGGGGTTAGAATGGGCAAAACGAGCCACCAAGCCCATTTTTCATCCACCAAGTGCACTATCCGTTGGAGAATGTCGAGGATTGTGCTAAATACGCACGAGAGTTTGTTAGGCGGTTAGAGAGAGTAGGAATTGGTCTTGGGTGAGTCATAGGATGGGAATTAGTCCAAGGCGAGGTGTCCTAGGTGAGGTGTCATGGGTGAGGTGTCAAATGAGGGGGGTTAATTCAAAATAAGTTAATTATTTTAAATTAGTAATTGTTAGGAATGGGTTAGGAATGGACTAAGGGGGAAAGTGACCAAGGGTTAGACACTATTTAGGTGTCTACAGTCCCTGAGTCATTTTTCACTAAGTTTAAAGATCAAAAGATATTTAAGGTGTTATAAAGGACTCATAATATAATTTTAATGTGTTTTTATTCATTTTAAGTTCCTATTCAATCTTGGAGAGTCAAATGATTTTGATTGTGTGTTGACAATGTTTGGTGTTTTTGAGTAAGCCTTTTGCAGAAGTGTTCCTGAGGCATTTTGGTCTGTGTGGTGAAGACAAAAACATTTTGGGAAGTTTTTTAAGTATTTAATATCATATTAATATGGTTTTATTTATGGTTTATGTGTTAAATTTGTGTATATGGTTCAAAATTACAAGACATACTTTCAGGTAGTGAGAAGGCCTATTGGCGAGGAGACCTAATTGGTAGGTCCAAATAGTGAAATGGGCCAAATAGAGTTGGGGACCCAAGGTGAAATTATAATGGGTATATTTTAGGCATGTCTGAATTTTTTCATCCATTTTTTAAGCTAATAAGTGTTCCTAAGGGTCAGAGTGGTAATGTGTGGATAAGACACACCTAATTGCATTAGGTCTCCATTAAGCATAATGATGGATTTGGTCCTTATGGAATATGAACACCATATGTATTTTTGGTTTCACTTATGAGAAAAATTTAGTGATATATTTAAATAATAATCTAATTATGGTGAGGTCTTTATCTGACCAATAGATGTATGAGAAAGAATCAAGTATAAAGTCAAGGCCTACTAAGTCTATTTTGACTAGTTAAAGAATTCATCTAATAAGCGAAGGATATAGTGTTTTTGGATAATATTTTAAGGGATTAAAGATAATTATAAATATGAGATAAAAATTCCATGATTATACATCTATTTTTATATAGGTGTTGATCAAGGTCATTTGACCTAATTCTGCCAAAGAGGGCTATTTGAGCGAGAAGGCCTAAGAGACTATTTGAGTGAGATTGAAGGGTAAAGAGTGAAAAATAAGGATTTAATATACAATTGAGTTATAAATATATGTTTTAAGGTGATAAAATATCAAAGGTGACTTATTTAGTTCTTATCTACCTAGGTGGTTAGAGCCTCCTTGCAATATAGAACTTGTAGAAGACTAGTTGAGTGGGTGCTTAACTAGGTAGGGATTGGAGCTCCTTATGGAATTTGGTGATTCACTCTATTTTGGATCTTTACATTATATTAATTCATGTTCATGGTTAAGTTTTTTAATCCCCCAATAGGGTTTCCCACATATCTCTTATAATCTCTCATGATATGATTGTGTAGTTGCTTTGTTTATGCATTAATATTTTATGTGAATGAATGCTTCATGGAATGGTGAATTGAATTGAATATATATATTACTAATAAAATGATTCACCCAACTCTCTTAATATCTATCTACAATGTTTGGTATCAGATTAGGTCCTTTAAGTAGGTCTAATAACCTAAAGGAGATTTTAATCAAGCTAAGATGGATAGTCAAGCACAAGGTGGTTTTTATACTAGAAAATCTTCATTATTAAATAGATATCATTATGAATTTTGGAGTGTTAGGATGAGTACATATCTAATATCTTAAGTTCATGATGTTTGGAAATCAATCTTGGATGGATATACTACACCCCTATTCCTCCTAAGGATGCAACAGGTAAGAAATCCAGTGGAAATAATTCAAAAGCAATGAATGGCATTATGTGTGGCCTATCAAAGCATAAGTTGTGAAGGTAATGAACTATATATCTACCGAATAAATGTGTGATAATTTTAAAATTATTCATGAGGTATATTCTAAGGTCAATTTTGCCAAGTTGTAAACCCATAGAAGACAATTTGAGAGTCTAAAGATGAATGAATATGAGACCATTGCAACCTACTTATTGAGGGTTAATGAAGTGGTCAACATCATAAGAGGTTTAGGAGATGAGTTTAAAGAGACTATTGTTTTTCAAATGATCTTAAGGTCTCTAACTCCCAAATTTTATTCCAAGGTATGTGTTGTTGAAGAGATGCAATATCTAAACAAGCTAGAGATGGATGGACTTCATAGAACCCTAACAACCAATGAGATGAGGACAAGTGAAGGAAGACCTGAAAAGAAGGAAAATGAATTCAAAGCAAAATAAAATACAAAAGAGAATAAGTCACAAGGTAAGAAAGTCAAAGATAATGATTAATATGATATTGATGATGATGAGTTGATAGATATATTTTCAAGACAATTGAAGATAGGTTTAGGTAGATAAAAGGGTAAGTTGTATTTTAAATGCTTCAATTGTGGAGAGGTTGGACACTTTACCAAAAAATGTCCTCATAATAATAAAACAAAGTATGATGGAGAGTATGATAAAGATCATGATAATTATAAAAAGTCTTATAAATCTGATAAGAGCAATAAAAACTTCAAAAGATATGACAACAAGAAAAGGTTCTTAAAAAATAAAAGGAGTCTTTACACCAAAGAAGATTGCATCTCATCCAATGAGAGTGAGAGAAGTGATTATGAGGGTGATAGTCTTGATGTCAATGAGGTTCGATTCATGGATAAAGAAGCAAGCTGCTCAAATCTAGAAGAATCCATATGGATTCGAGGTGTTGTTGGTGATTCAGATGAAGAAGGAGATGAGGTGGATTTTGAGGATAAATTTATGAATACTCTATAATAATTGAATATGGTAAATAAAAATAATAAGGTAATGAGTTCCCTTATCAAATACTATGAGGATAAAATCAACTTGTTTGAAGCTAGACTATTCAACAACTACAAGGAACAAGAGGAAATAGTTAAATAGGTAAAAAGTTAACTTGAAATTGTGAATGAATGCCTAGAGGCAAAAGAATAATAATGTGCAAGGTATGCAACTGAAGTGAACTCTTTGAGAGATGAATTGAAACAAGCATCAAATAAGGTCAAGTCCTTTATAAGGTTTGAAAAGAGCACCAATGATATAGACAACCTCTTGAGCAGTCAAAATATTATTAATGAAAAAGGAGACCTTGGCTTCATTAAAGATCAAGAGAAGGACACTAATGTGATCAAAAGGGTCAAAGATCAACAAAAGAATGAGGGTGTTGACAGAACATAGGTCAATACTATCAAGAAACCTAAAACATAAGGTATGTTAATCCTTTTAATGACTATTATTATTCGTGTAATCAATTTGGTCATAGAGAAAGGCATTGCAAAAGGCCCTTCAAGAATGAATTTGTATGGAACTATGAGGAGAACCATCAGTCAAAAGGTATGGGTCATGGTGTGTTTCAATCTAAAGAGATAACATGTTTCAATTTTCATAAGGTTGGTCACATTGCAAAATATTATAAGCATGACTTCTCAAGACAAGAAAAGAAATTTGAGGCTTCTAGAACACAAGAAAGAAGATAAAAAAGTAAGTGGAAACCCAAGGAAGATAAGGTTGATAACTAGTCTACAAGTCCAAGTGGACTATTTTCCATGATAGAACAAAATCAAGATGCAAAGGAGTGCCAATAATTTTCTCTATCAGCTTAGATTGTTGATGAATAAAATAAGACCAATAAATCAAGATAGAATGTTTCTCAAGCAAATATTGAAGGGGTCAAGCTAGAAGGACAAATCAAGCATAAAAGGATCATGAAGGAAGTTTAGTCTTGTAAAGACATGGAGCTTAGGGAATCACCTGAACTTATGTTGTTATAGTTCTCTAGAGCAAAAGAGACTCCATTAGGCTTTATGGAGGCACTCAACTAGCAAGCAAGAATCATGAAAGATGCTCGATCATAGGGGGAATTTTGTGATCTTAGGATATATTCATATTCAAGTTTTAGTCAAATAATTCTACTATAGTTGTGATCTCAAGATATTATTCACAAAAAATTTGTATGATGACTTGATCAAACCTAGTCACAATTTTGAAAATGTCTTGAATTTTCATGAAGACAAAGGGAGTCAATCATGTCCCATGAGTAGGTATGTGAACCTAGTTTGTGATAAAGCTTCTAATAGAAAGGATTGATGAGATTATTTTATATAAAATATATGTTTCCCCATGTCCAAATATAAAATATCTATCAAGAAGGTGAACCTTTTCCATTAATGGCAAAGGGGGAGAAAGTTCTTGTTTTAAAGATCAAGTATTGAAGAAGATCCAGTTTGAAGGAAAGAGAATGATCTACTATGATTAAGAATGTTTGCCATCAATGAAAAAGGGGTATATTATTTAGGTATGTTCCTAGTATTGTATTAAGCCATTGATTTCAAATTTAAGTTGAATGTCCTTCATATCAAAAGTTAGAATTGATGTCATGATTGATGAAGTGGTGTGTGACAAAGAAGTTTTGTCTATCTGTTGAGATAAAATTTGAATACAACCTAGTATTCTATATGAGGTTTTATTACATGTCAATATCATGTTTAAGATACAAGGGAAGAATCTTGATTAAGCTCTAAGTATTGAGGAGCATATAATGTATCTTGAGTAGCCTGGTCTAACTATGTGAAGAAGTTGTATGCATGAAGCATGGAAAATATTTGTGTTGAGGGTCAGTAAAGGTACAAGTAAGTTTTATATTATATTTTAACATGGGAAATATGCAAAAAATCCTTTAGATGAGTTCAAAGGTCAAGTTTGAAGCTTAGCTCCTACATGAAGAGACCTAGTGAGAAGATACAAGCTTGGTGTCTTAGTGAGATAAGCTATATGAGACTTGTGTATGGAAGGTTGGAAATATGTGAGAATGGTATTAGGTCACATAACATGTGGATGAAGTTTTTAAGATATTTCAAGTGGTTTCAAGGCATGATCATAGTCTAAGTATGACTAGTAATACAAGGCCTAGTATGCAAAGTGACCTATAATGACCTAATGAGGGGTCAAGATAATTTTCAAAGGTGTAAAATTTATTGAAATAATTTAAAATTATTTTAAAGGTCATTTCAATTGTTTGGAAAAAAATTTAAGTTAATACCTGAAGGAGAAAGCATGAAAACCTATGGTAAGGTTAACTGTGTGCGCAGAATGGGTTGTTATAGACTCGAGAAGAAGTTTCTCATGCTCATTGGCATGTGAAACCTTTTCATGATATCCTAATCACTTCATGGTATTTTTTTAATGTCCCTATATTGAATTTAATGTCATTTTTTTTGGATTTAAGGGGGAATCCTTTGTGAATGATCGCTAATATGGTAACGTAGTCAAAACCCTCCTAAAACCCTAACAAAGACCTAATAGGAAAGATATAATAATTTATGGATCATAATGGTCCATTTGACCTATTTTTATGTTTGGAACATGTAAATTACTCTTCAAGGTTTCCTCATGCAGTTTGTTTTGTCTTGATAGTGAATCGAAGCTACATGAAAACCCTTATTTATAGGGTTTTTGATGCTACAAGCAAGGTTAACCAGGTCAAAACATGAAAATGGATGGAGGATGATGTGAAATAATTATATTTTATGACCATGAAAGTTTCTAAGTAGTTTTATGACCAAAAATTTGATAAACTGGTCATGGAAGTTAGCCTATCACTAAACTAGCCTAATGAGCAGAACAATGAGAAAACTAGGTGAGAATGAGAATGAGATTAGGGATTGGTTATAGAGGAATAGGGATGGTTCCTAATGCATGGGGTAATTATTAAATACCTATCCATACTATTTCCTTGGTCTATAATTGTTGATGATGCCTACACCTATGCAAAAAGTTGTCATCAAACTAGTTTGTCTAACATAATGAAGACTATGTAGAGTGAAGTAGTGAGATTGGTATACAAACCAATATTGATATATGACCATGAAATATATGTTTTCAAATATGATATAAGTATTATAAATTTTAAAATAAACCCATTTTAATATCACATAAGTGTTCCAATAAATGTTCTAAAATTTGATTTTCTTGACTGTATTTTTTATCCTACAGGCAACTTTCTATGTGTATGTGAAAAGGAGGTTCCTGAGTCATTTTTCACTAAGTTTAAAGATCCAAAGATATTTAAGGTGTTTAAAAGGACTCATATGATAATTTTAATGTATTTTTTTTATTGGAAATTCCTGTTCAATCTTGGAGAGTCAAATGATTTTGACTATGTGTTGATAGTGTTTGGTGTTTTTGAGTAAGCCTTTTGTAGAAGTGTTCCTAAGGCCTTTTGGTCAATGTAGTGAAGACCAAAGCATTTTTGAAAGTTTTTTAAGTCTTAAATATTCTATCCATATTATTTTATGCATGGTTTATGTGGGAAAGTTGTGTATATGGTTCAAATTTTCAAGATAGACTTTTAGGTAGTGAGAAGGCCTATTGGCGAGGAGACCTAATTGGTAGCTCCAAATAGTGAAATGGGCCAAATGGAGTTGGGGACCCAAGGTGAACTTATCAAGGGTCTATTGTAGGTATGTATAAAGTTTTTCATCCATTTTTTAATATAATAAGTGTTCCTAAGGGTCAGAGTGGTAATGTGTGGATAAGATAGACCTAATTGCATTAGATCTCCATTAGGACTAATGGTGCTTTTGGTCCTTATGGACTATGAATTACTTATGTATTATTTGTTTCACTTATGAAATGTGTGTATTGATCTATTTCAATAATAATATAAGTATGGTGAGGTCCTCATCCGACCAAGATAGGTATAATAAAGAATCAAGTATAAAGTCAAGGCATAATAAGCCTATTTTGACTAGTTAGAGAATTGAGATATTAAATGAAGGATATAGTGTTTTTAGAAAAAATTTTAAGGGATTGAATATCATCAGAGAGTTGAGATAAACATTCCATGAGCATCTAACTATTTTTCTACAGGTGTTGAGCAAGGTCATTTGACCTAATTCTACGAAAGAGAGGGTTATTTGACTGAGAAGGCCTAAGAGGTTGTTTGAGTGAGATTTAAGGGTAAAGAGTAAAAAATAAGGTTGTAATATAAAATTGAGTTGGAAAAAAATGTTCTAAGGTGATTAAAGATCAGAGGTGACTTAGTTGGTGCTAAGCTACCTAGGGGGTTAGAGCCTCCTTGCAAGATAGAGCTTGCAGAAGACTAGTTGAGTGGGTGCTTAACTAGGTAGGGGTTGGAGCTCCTTGTAAATTTGGTGCTTCACTAAACTTTGGATCTTGAAATTATAGGAGTGTAGTCCATGTGCATGGTTCCATGAGTTTTATCCCCCAAGAGGGTTTTCCATACATCTTTTGTGTTCTCTCATGGTATGTTTGTGTAGTTGCTTTATTTATGCATTAATATTTTATATGAATGAATGCTTCATGGAATGATGAATTGAATTGAATTGAATAGATATTGTTAAGCAACTAATTCACCCGCACCCCGCGCCCGCCACACCCCCCCCCCCCCCCCCCCCCCCCAAACATTTACTTATAATAAAAATGAGCTCAATCTCAATAATCTAAGTAGGTTTCTTGAACATTTCAAATACTTAAATCCATAGCTGTGTTAACTACTTTCAAATATATTTATGTAGAAATTTTATAATACAAAGTATCAAGGGCATGATAATCGAATGTATAAATTTGGAAATGTTTATCTATTGTTTATTTAGCACATCATCTATCAAAAAATATTTAACATAATATAATAGTGGGACAATCAAGTGGGAACAAGATAACCTCAATGAAGCACTTAATAAAATAGAATAAAAATGAAAAAAATATTTTGCTAATGTGGTCATAAGTTTGGGGCTCTTTTGCCTTATACCTCAAGAGATATTGATTTCTTCTCATACTTAAAGATACATTTGAACCATGAACATTCTTATTTACATGGTACAGATCGCATGGCTTATAGATCAATGTAACTAATAGTGAAACTATGTTTCTTCTAACTAATAAAATGAGGAATTCATTTATGCAAAATGTTGTTGATGGTGACATTTTTGAACAATTTCATAAAGTAGAAGGCATAACAAAGTAAATAATTTATTTTTTATACATGACGTAGCTTTTGCTCTTACAGAATTGATATATGCTCCTTTCATAAGCAAACTATTCTACTCTAGACAAAGTCTACTTGTTATAAATGATTTCTAACTCGAATCACATATATATTGAGTACCCTCTAAAAACGGGCTTGATAAATGAAAAATTTATACTGTATTTGGCATTTATATTATTTTTTCTTAGTTGATGGTATGTTTATATTTTATTTTTATTGACATTTTAGAGTTATATCCATACCTCTTCACATTTTTGTAAATTTCTTCAGAGCAACATGTTACGTTGTTGAAGTGTATGCATAATACCGTGTTATACGTAAATTGTAAACATATTGTTGATTTAATGGTTCAAGCCAATTTTAGGCCATCTTATTACATGCTTTGATTACCATGGTGTGGAGCTTTGCTTAGTACTTTTTCCATTACTATGAACAAAATTGTCATACATCTTTTTCTTCATGTAATCTATTCTTTGGAGAAGTCACTACACATTGTAATTTTATAATTGAAACACCATCTCTTGTAATCAAATATTTAATTAATCTTTTAATGTAATTCAATAAACAATCCAACTTTCTTTATTTAATGTTAGATGTTTAACATTCTTTAAATATGTAACATCAAGAATATCAATAATAATTTTGATACAAAAATTTTAATATCAAATCTAATTTAAACACTTCCAAAAAAATTTATATTATATTTAATAATTAAATTTAGTTCATCCTCTTGATTAAACATTTTATATGATAGTGTCTAATAAATATTTCAAGAAAAAGAAAAAATAAAAAAATCTCTAAAATTTCTCCTTTCACTTTTATCGTTTATTATCATTAAATTTATTATTATTTCTTTTATTTTATTATATGTTATGAATGTTAGGAACGAATATGCACCGTTCTATACAATATTATTTCCCCAACTTAATGCAAGGCTACATGTAAATCATAATTTGAAATAAATTTAGAAAAATCGTTTACCGTGCATTGCTTCATTTACACGTCACAAAGACCAAAGAAACATCAACTCTAGTGAGCGTTGAATATATTAAACATATTATTGGAAATCGATGGATGGGGACGGCCCCAATTATGTAATGGAAAATGTCCACATTTGATCGAGTGCCCACCAACCTTGTTCACACCGGTTGATGTAAGTATAAGTGGTCAAAAATAATAATAATTTAGAGAAATAATTTATTATAAATCTTTGGCGGAAAAAAATAATTTATTGGGGCTATTGGTTTGAATGGATAGGGCTAACGATTTACGCCGTTTAGATCTCCCTCCGGTTAAAATTTTGGTTTACGCCCCGTCGTACCTGATTCCACCGTTACAAAACAATCGGCAATTCTACCAGTTAAAAAAGGGAAAAAAGAAAGCGAAAGCCAACTTGCTATAATCTGTTACCTGGCTATCCCTTTAAAGATAACAATTTTGTTATCTTGGAAAATATTCAATCAATAACTTGCCCGGAAATATAAACGGCAGTGAGAGATAGACTCATCCGTTCATCCTTCGCTTTTACCTTCCCAACCGTATCCTACACTGTATTATCATTGCTTGGGTGTCATGGATCTCTTTGAAGGATATGTTAATTCTCTGCTGTTTATGGTTTTGGTTGGAATAAGTCCATTCCTTATAGGTTTTGTGATAAAGTACTTGTTGAGGCCATGGACGATTTACAGAGCTCTGCAAAAACAGGGGTTCAAAGGTCCTGCCCCTCGCTTCATGATTGGCAACCTTCTTGACATTGCAAACATGGCGCAGCAGCAGATGCTCACTGCCATGCCTTCCATAAATCATAACTTTAGAAACAGAGTTTTCCCATATTTTGTCAAGTGGTCACAGATATATGGTCTCTTTTTCAATCTCTACTGGATAACTATTTTGTTTTTTTGTTTGAATAAGATTTCTTGGTATATATATTATTTTCTATGATGATTGGATCAATTATTGTGCAGGGGACAAATTTGTAATATGGTTTGGATATGAGCCCAGAATTGTTCTAAAGGATGCAGAGCTTATTAGGCAACTTCTTTCTTCCAAGCATTTGGGGGACTGTGGAAGGTCCCCTATGGTACAGAAATTGCTTTGTGTATCATTTGGTAATGGACTACTTACCGTTAATGGCCAAAAGTGGTCTCAACAGCGCAGAATTGTGGCCCCTGCTTTTCATATAGAAAAGCTTAAGGTGATCATTACATTATTGCTTGACTTCTGCGTGAGCCTATCCATCACAATATTTTCCTTATCTGGATCCTTTGTAGGGCTTTGGTTTAATAATTCATAAATTAGCTCTTCGTTGACCCTAGTCTGTACAACCCTCCGACCCCTTTCCATCTTGTATCTCAATACCTTCTATGGATCAAGGCATTATTTTTCTTTCTCCAAAAATTGGCTTCATCAATTATTCTCTATGAAGATGGATCCAGTAGTAAGATCCAACATTTGACAAAAACATTTTTTATTCAGATAAAATCCAGAAGAACTTTACTCAATATTTTCCTTTCTGTTGGGAATTGTTTTGTGCAGGCCTCTGTTGAGATCATGTCCATGTGTACAGCCCAATTGGTAAATGAGTGGAATGAGGTTATAGGGGAAGCTAAAGAGAAGCCTTGTGAATTAGAGCTAACTTCTTTTATGGATAGGCTTACTGCAGACATTTTTATGAGGGTGGAATTTGGAATGGACTACAACACATTCGGAAAAGAACTGTACGAGGACATCAGGCAGTTAGAGGAGTTTATGATCCATAGTCTTCGTTATCTATGGCTGCCAGGTAGCAGGTATGACATGATTAATATGTTATCTTTAGAAAGAGAACAAAATCCAGGAATTTCGGGTTTTGATTGTTCTGAATATTTATGTAGAGACTAATAATTTGAATTCATTTTTTTTTCTGTTTTTAAGATACATCCCCACTCCCACAAATCTGGAGGCCTGGAAACGGTGTAGAAGATTGGAGAGGAACTTCAAGCATATGATAGAGAAAAGGAAGCACAGTGGATCATGTGGGGATGATCTTCTTGGGTTGATGCTCTCTGAAATTGAGAATGTTTCTACAGTTGACAACAACTTCAGCTACACAACACAGCAAGTAATGGACGAGTGCAAAACATTCTTCTTGGCAGGAAGAGAAACAACCAGTGTTTTGCTATCATGGGCAATACTCCTATTGGCACTCAACCCCGATTGGCAACAAAAAGCTCGTGAAGAAACCATGGCAGTCTGTGGAAACAACAATCCCACCATGGATTCTATAGGAAAGCTCAAAACTGTAAGTCTGATGAACAACCCCATATCATATAATTCTTCTCACAATATATGCACTAGCTACAACATTTGGCCCAAATTTCGAGTTGGTTTCGACACAAGTTTGTATTAATCAAGCAAAGTTCTATTTTACAGATTGGGATGATATTGAACGAGACTCTGAGATTGTACCCACCTGGAGTAGGTATAATCAGGCAGGCTTTCAGAGATATAAAACTAGGAAATGGTTTTATAATTCCGAAGGGTGTAAATGTGGTGGTAGACGTTATATCAGTGCACAGAGACCCCAAATATTGGGGTGAGGATGTTAATGAATTCAGGCCAGATCGTTTCAGCGATGGAGTTGCCAAAGCTACAAACAATCATCCCTCTGCTTTCATTCCATTTTCTAGTGGGCCAAGAGTGTGCATAGGCCAGAACTTTGCTATGTTGGAAGCCAAGGTTGTGATGGCTATGGTGCTCAAGAGCTTCAGATTTAGTGTGAGCAGTGGGTATAGGCATGCGCCTGTGGCCTTCGTCACCCTTAATCCTCAGCACGGGATACCAATCATGGCGGAAAGAATTGATTGCAGTGGAGTTTAGTCAATTGACCATAAATGGATTGGCAAGACCACCTTATCCTTGTATGTCAATTGCTACTTTTTGACGCAGTATATTTAGACAGTTTAGTTTAATAATTACTCGTTACATAGCGGCTTCCCTTACTATTTATTAATTAAATTTATTTTTATTCATTTTCAGTACCGTAAATGAATGATTACAACTATTCGTTGAGCGTTTTGGATTTATTGGGAAACAGTTTTAAAACTGGTGAGCCACAACCCTCAATTCTATATCTTTATTTTAATTCCCTATTATTGTTTTTTGATGCATTTAAATAGCTGATGCATTCAACACAACACATTGGCTGTTTATTTTCACAGTGAACTCCTATTTTGGTATAATTATAAATCGTACACGGTCTCTAAAGTTACTCGTTCACAAAATCTAATGTTTATAATGAAAATTGGAAAATAATAACAATAATAATATTGATGCATTCAACACAACACATTGGCTGTTTATTTTCACATTAAACTCCTATTTTGGTATACTCGTTCACAAAACCTAATGCTTATATTTAAATTATAAAATGAAAATTGGAAAATAATAATAATAATAATAATGATGATGATGAGGGTATTAAGTGTCAAGCCTTGAATTTAATGCATTCAACACAACACATTGGCTGTTTATTTTCACATTAAACTCCTATTTTGGTATACTCGTTCACAAAACCTAATGCTTATATTTAAATTATAAAATGAAAATTGGAAAATAATAATAATAATAATAATAATAATAATGATGATGATGAGGGTATTAAGTGTCAAGCCTTGAATATCAATTTTATTTTAGAAATTTATAAAACAATTTAAAACCAATCATCGATCACTAAAACTACTAAGTTAACTTAAACAACTACAACTGACCTATAAAGGCTCTATGAGATTTGAACCTAGGTGGAGTTGGGCACAACCAACCCACTTAACCAACCCTTCTATATTTCATTGTCAAGAATTAAACCTATTATGAATAAATCTATTTAAAAATATGTTATAACTAAAAATAATATATTTCTTTGTAGTACTAGAGAGAATGGTGTTATTTGCATTGATTATTTAGAAATAGAGGCGATATAGGTCTTAAGTATGTAAATCTTTCAGTGTAAATGTGCATTTACTGATTTTAGATGGGTGAAGTGTTCAAACTAAATTAACGTTTTGATTTCATCATAGTTATTGAGCTTAATAAGGAAAACCCTATTTGATAATCTTGTCGAAAAATAAATCATAATTTTTTTGTAAATCTTATAAAACCTTTGATGCTTTTAAGTCTTAAATTTATAAGTATTTTGCTATGTGTGTATAGGAAGTTCAACATTTTATTTGTTCAAATTTTGCTTCAACATAACTAGAGAAGATATATGTCTTAAATATGTAAATATTTTATTATATATGGGCTTCAAGGAAGTTCAAACTAATTTTTTTTTTGGGTGGGCATATGTCTAAATAAATGCAAATTTCTTTCTCTTTTTTTTTAAATATAAAAATGACCACCAATTTTTATTTTAAATATTAAAATAAAATTGAATTTAATATATAATATTTTTGAACAAAATCTATAATAAAAATTAGAATTTGTAATCACTTAAAATAAAATAATTTTTATTTTATAATATTTTAATAGCAAAAATTTACTATTATTCATCTGATCAGATATAATGAAAAATGATTAAAATATTCAACCCACAAAACTCCAAACTTACCTTGGATATCCTCCTTGTAGACTAAGGTTTTGTTCGAAAGCATTGCCCGTTGATGTAGACAACTATTCATTTATAAAGCCAAGTTTTCCATGCTAGACTTTTGCGGGACATTTGTCACATCCTTTCAAATAGAACTTTGTAAAATAAAAGTCCTTATAGCCTAAAATGTTTGCTATAAAGTCAATCAATTTTTTTTAGCAAACAAAATTTGAAAATAAAGATAAAGGAGGGGATAGCATTATGGCGACATGATAATTAATAAAGTATAGGTAAGGCTTAGTCTTGAGGACCCAATAATTATATATGCTTTTTTTAACTTGATTAGATTTAGAGTTAGTGAGAACTCTATTTAAATTAGAATAGTCTCCGCCAAATAAAGCAGAGCAAACAAGGAAGTTAGAAACATGGTTTCCCTTCTTACTAATATGTTTCTAATGCTCTAGATTTTGGAGCTTCAATCAATTCATATGTTTAGTGGGAAAAATAAGAAACATTTTTCTCTCCCTGAATGCAGAGAAGAGTTTGCTTGCTATTGGCTTCAGTGCAAATTACTTATTGATATGTGATTTAAAGAAGTCCTTAAATCATATTGCAAGTTTTAGCTTTTTATTGGATAAACTGAAGTAAATTTGTGTGTATTTTATGATTTCTTCTTAAATCATGGTTACATTAACTTCATCATATGTATATATTGTCTATTTATTCACCTTTTTAATGGTTTAAATATTTGGAAAAGTTTTGAAAAAAAATATTGACACCTTATGTAACCTTTTGGTTAATGTCAAGGCGTACATGTTCCTAGCTATTATCTACATATCAAATAGAAAATGTTCCCCTTTTTATAATAAAAACAATTGGCACAAAAATAAAAGGGTGTTGTCATTTAAACGTTGAATTTCAAATATTTAAAACTTGTTGAATATTGTACATGTGGAAGACAATCTCCTCTGTATGTGCTTGTTCTGTAGCATTTGAATTGATATCATCAACACTGGGTTCAAGCGGAACATTTGAATTCATGTTCACATCCCTAGCATCTAGTAATGGTAACAACAATTAAACTATTTTACTCATGCTTCGCTACCAATTCTACCTTATTACTTTTTGGAAATTTATTAACTATTTCTCTTGTTATCAATAACTTGTCCATACTAAGAATCGTGATGATGTTACAAACGTTGAACACTAAATTAATTGTAGACAATCCCTGATCATGCCATTTCACACAAAGGGATTATTTTGGTCATGCATAATGTCATACATGATGATATTATCTTAATGAATTATAAGGATCAAAATAAAAATTACATTTAATATAAATGTCTTGCCTTGTACAAACCCTTTCTCTATCTACGATGCAGTTAATGCTCAATCTCGATCCAAATGAAATGACAATAACATAAAAATATCAACCAATCAACTTATACAAATATTATTGTTTTATCTACCTCATAAAAAACCTGCTATTTCATTTTATAAAAATATTATATTTTTTTTGGTGCACTGATTAATAGAGTCTAATTAACTAATAGATTCAATAATAATTTCAAGACAAAACTAGATGGTTCTAAAAATATCCTTATGGAACTAATAAAATAAAAAACAACATGATACATTAGAACGGATTTGTAACCTATACATTTTAACATAAAAAACAACATGATACATTAGAACGGATTTGTAACCTATACATTTTAACTATTGAGATAAAGTTTTATGGGATTTCAAGCATATAATTTTTTACTATTGGGATAGAGGGTTTTATGCATTGCACGTGCACAAAACAAATAGAGTTTTACCCATATAATTAGTCATGAAAATACAAAGTTAAGAAAAGAGCCAATCATACTAATTAAAAGGAAAAGATTCATTCTTTATTCATTGAAATATTAAATAATATATTAAAATTTATTTATTAAAATATTAAAAAATATATTACAAATTATTATTTTATGGAAAAAATCTACTTTTTATTTATTTATAAAAATATTTAAAATATATATATATTAAAAGTTATCAATTTATGAATTATTTTGGCCTTTTAACTTCAACTCTACTTATCCAAAAAAATTACCTCCCGATGATAGCTGACATATGATATAATGAAACATGTTTATTCAAAATATAAACAAATTAAAAAATAAATAGTTACAACTATATTTAAAAAGATACATATTTTTAACAATATAAATCAAACTTTTCCAAAAAATAATCATAATCATATTTTAAAAAGTATATAGTTTTTTACAAAATAGTTTAAAAATTAATATTTAATAGGGTTTAATATTTCATACAATTTTTTTAAGTGTCAAGATTAAAGAACATTTGTGACCAAACATTAGTTTCTATATTTATACAATTATATGTTTTTTATTGTATGGGTATAGATTATTTTATGGTGTAGTCAATATATTTTGGATATAATTGTGTGAATATTTTTGGTCAGTAATTCATCATCATTCACCAATTGTTGTAATGTCTCTTTGATGATGAATCAACAAATTCAAAATGTCAATCCAAAAACAATCACAAAGTTGGATCCAAAAATGCACACTATATTTTATAGACTAAAAATATTGTTGCTCTTATATCTTATATGTCTTAATACCTATAACAATGCCACCCACCACCATTTTAAATCTCAAAACAAAGAATGTTGGCAATAGCGTGTCATGACTTACGGGCACTCTTCCCAACTATAATAAAAAAAATAACATGTTAGTGGTTACAAGAGGCTGCATATCAAACAAATTCAAATCAAATTACTTAATTTGTTGTGGGTACTAGAGAATTTATCCATAATCAAGCTTTGAACTTTGGACATCCTTACAAGAGTTAAACAACATTTGATCATGAAACTTACTAACTCAAAATGGCATTTGACCCTAAAACATACTAAATATCTAGCCACATCCTAATACTATTGGCACAATACTTTCGAATGCATACCAACATCAAAGTATTGAAAAAACACTATGGTGCTCATGCAGAAGCCAATTCTTTTGTGTCTCCCAAATCATCCTAGCTCCATAGAGAGCACCTATATACCCATATAGGTAAGCACTTTAAAAAATAAATTATATAAAAAAGAATTTGTAAAATATCTCAACATGAAGTTCATTCCAATCCAGAAACATAAGTAATTTTTTAGAATAAAATAAAGTAGTACTCCACTGAGTCACTGTCGAAATTTGTAGAACCTCTTGTCGAAGTGTTCTCACACTACAATAGTATAAGATCTCGTAATAAGGGGTTCGAATCTCGTGAAGTGCATTCCTTGCCTTTGTTAAGTGTAATTATCCCATCCATGACTTTTGTTCTCGCATTTCCTTCAAACTCCATCATAAATAGTTCCACTGACCCCATTTCTTCACACATCACCGATCACCAATCACCACCCAATGTAGATATACATTGTACATATACATTTTTTATAATGAATTTTAAAAATTAGTTACACCTAAAGGTATTTTTCAATCACATTTATCCACGCAAAATCATAATCAAAATATTACTTAACATCGTGGACCTCAACAACAACAATTATTATTATTATTATTATTATTATTATTATTATTATTATTATTATTAATAATAACATACAAGAAGTATAATAACCCACACATAGTAAGACTTATGTTGACGGGTAATGAAAAAACATTGAAAGTTTACACTGACAATAACTGTGTTCATATACTCGGTAATCCTAGGGAGAAAAAATCCAAGAGTAAACCGTTTTTAACATGCAAAGGAAAAAGATGAATGATATATATAGAGAAAATTTTACCATAAAATGAATTTTTTTGGACTTCAAAACACTGAATAAAAGCCATTGCATAATAATTTCCAAAAAAAATTATGTCCAATCCTTTCAGTAGTTTTAAGATACTTAAATGTACACAGCTGGAGAAACATATTTATACTACTAAAACTGCTTACTTCATTGTCATGCCCGCAGCAGAATGTCGCGTGGGGAATTGATAGATTGAAGTATTTTTCAAGCCGAATTGGCCCTGCACCGTACTCTTATTATTATCAATCCTTCTTGAAGAAGGGATTAAAGATTCCTCCGTCAACCAATCTAACGACTTGTTCAACAAGGCAATATCCTGAACCACATTCCACTTTAATTCCTCCTTTTCCTGCGTGCTGGCCACCAGGTGCAAATACACTTCAATATTGTGCCAGCATCTCACATCACCATAAAATGAGAGAATAAATTAGATCAGAAGCTCTATGGAAGGGTGCAAGAAAGAAGGCAAAATAAGCAAGTATAAATGATGTTCAAAATGTTCCATTTGTTGCGGCTACTAGAATTTGATGTCAAAGATGAATGCCCATTGTCCTTGGCACCGTTAGGGCTCGGTTTGAGTTCTGTCTTCGAATCCGCCAAAGGCTTACATTCCAAAACCTTCATTTGAGATTGCAAGAATTTCATGTATTTGGCAGCCTCTTCTAGCTTTAAATGTGGACACAAAACAGCTTCAGTTATGCTTCATTGATTGATCATACTTGCATACATAGTGCCTCTTATAAAGAAGTCTTATACACATTGTAATGAAACAAACTTTCTATATTAAGATATCTCTAACAACTTTTAGTAGATACAATTATAGAACAAACAACAATAAAAAAACAGACTAACAAAATTATTAATAATAGATGTGGAAGAAATTACAGATTCCGACATTCCTCAATTTATTCTACTAGCTATTACAACATTCATTACTCTTAAATTCTATCTCAAATGTTCGAAGGTCTCCTTCGTTAATACCTTCGTGAAGATGTTTGCTAATTGATCTTCTGATCTACAGAATGCCAATTTGATTTCATCATCTTCAACCAATTCTCTTATGAAATAATAATGAATTTGTATGTGCTTGCTTCGTCCATGAAACACTAGATTCTTCATCAATGTTGTCGAAGACATGTTATCACAAAATATGATTGTTCCATCTATTTGTTTCTTCTTTAAATTTGCTAAGACTCTCCTTAGCTAAATAGCTTGACATGTTGCTGCATTTCTACAATGTATTCAGCTTCTATTGTGGAAAAAGAAACTATGGGTTGCTTCTTGGATGCCCAAGGAATGGCTTCTGAACCCATGTGAAATACATAACTGTGTTTTTTCTATCATCTACAATACCTGCCCAATCGCTATCTGATAGCCAACTAGATCAAAATCACTTGATGCAATATAAAGAATGTCATAGTTCTTGGTTCCATTGACATATCTTAGAATTCTCTTACGTGCTTGCCAATGTGTGTCCTTAGGTGTTTCCATAAATCTAGAAATCAAACTTATTGCATACACTATATTAGGCCTAGATGTTGTCAAATACATGATGCTTTGAATTTACCTCATTGCTGCAATCTTCCTTACTCAAATTGAGACCTACAGTGGTTGGTGTTGGCGCAAGGTTGTTGTTCAACATTTTGAACCTCTTCAAGATTTGTGAAGCATACTTAGATTGAGAGATAAATATGCCATGATCCATCTGTTGTACTTCTATACTAAGAAAATATTTTAACAAACTCAAGTCTATTATTTCAAAATTCCCTTTTCATTGCTTCTTTGAACTTACCAATAAAAGCATCATCATTTCTTATGAAGATTAAATCATCTACATATAACATAGTAATCAAAATCTTACCATGGCTCTCCTTGATGTAAAGTGTGGGCTCGTTGATTGAGGATACCTTTGGGTTAAAATAAATAAATAAATCATCTACATATAACACAGTAATCAAAATCTTACCATGGCTCTCCTTGATGTAAAGTGTGGGCTCACTACTACTTTTGCTGAAACCATTAGTAGTAAAGTATGAATCAATTCTACTATACCAAGTTCTTGGTGCTTGCTTAAGCCCATAGAGTGCTTTCTTGAGACTATAAACCTTGTTTTCGTTACTTAGTACTTCATATCTAGGTGGTTGATCAACATAGACTTCTTCTTTGAGTACTCCATTTAGGAAGGCAAATTTCACATCCATTTGATATATCTTCCACTTGTGTTGGGCAACTATTGCGAAGATAACCAACACAGTTTTCGTTCTTGCAACAGGAGCATAAATCTCATCATAGTCTCTACTAGGGTATTGTTTGTATCCTTTAACAACCAATCTTGCTTTGTACCTATCAATTTTTTCTTTTGTTGTGCTCTTGGCCTTGTAGACCCACTTCACTCCAATCACTTGTTTACCCTTAGGTAAATCAGCTAACTTCCATGTCTTGTTTCTTTCTATTGCATCTATTTCCTCATTTATGGATTTACACCATTTTTCTTCTTTTACTGCTTCTTTAAAACATGCAGGTTCATTTAGAGAAAATAAAACAAAATTCAAATTTTTCTCATCATATCTTGAGTCATCATATATTTCCCTCAAACTCCTTCTCTTTCTAGGCATAAGAGAAGCAAGAGTTGGATCTGAAGTGCTACTTGAGTTTCTTGATTGAGGATCATGATGTGAAGGTGATGGAGGTGTTGTTGATGGTTCACCTTACTGATCTATGACTTGTTCAATTTGAGCATCTTCATTTCCATCATCTATGAGTATCGATTCTTAGATACCCGATGTAGTGTCAATAGTGCCATCCCATGATTCATTTTCAATGAATTAGACATCTTTGCTAATCACAACCTTATTTGTAACAAGGTTGAATAATTTTTATGCTTTAGTATCTTTACAATATCCAATGATGATACATTTTTCTCCTTTATCATCAAATTTATGCCTCTTTTCCTTTCGCACATGTGCATATGCCACACACCCAAATATTCTTAGATGCACAACACTATACCTTTTATTTATCCATGCTTCTTGTGGAGTCATGTTTTGAACAACCTTTGTGGGGGACATGTTCAACAAATACACTATTGTTGCTATAGATTCACCCTAATATTCTTTTGAAAGTTCCTTGGCTTTCAACATGCTTGTAGCCATCTATTGGATAGTTTTATTTTTCCTTTTTGCCACTCCATTTTGTTGTGGAGTGTATCTAGCTGTGAACAGATTTTCAATTCCTTCATTCTTGCAAAAATTTAAGAATTCATTTGAAACATACTCTCTCCCTCTATCTGATCTCAAGGCCTTGATGTAAAATCCACTTTGTTTTTCAACCAATGCCTTAAACCATCTGAACTTCTCAAAAGTCTCAGACTTATTCTTTAGAAAATAAATCCAATTTTTCTTACTATAATCATCTATGAAAGTTAAGAAATATGCATTCTTAGAGTGGGTGAGAGTTTTCAGTGGGCCACACAAATCGGAGTCACCAATTCTAAAGGTGTTTTTGCTCTTCTAGACATCCCTAATTGAAAATGTTGTCTATGTTGTTTCCTTAGTATGTATGACTCACATCTTCTTTTAGATTCTACTATCCTTGGTAGACCTATAACCATATTATTATTAGATAAAAGATCTAATCCAGAAAAGCTTAAATGCCCATACCTCAAATGCCAGAGTCTAGATGTGTCTTTCATCACTGTCTTGAAGGCTACTTGATGTAATATTGTAGTAATCTTGAGAGGATTAATTTACATCTTGAGAGGAAATATTCAATTTTTTGTCATATGAATTATAGCTATAATGTTCTTGCTTCCTTCTTTGTCAAATATTTTGCAATATCCATTCTCCATCATGTCTCTATATCCTTTTTGAACCAACTGTCCAATACACAACATATTATGTTTCAAATTTGGAACATAATAAACATCTTGGATTACTCTCCTTTTGCCTTGGTGTAGATTATGACAGTTCCTTTGCCAACAACAAGAAATCTTTAATTGTTCTTTGTCTTAATATTTGATTGAATATTATTATCTATGGAGGAAAATTGAGTCTAATTACCACTCATGTGGTTACTACATGCAATATATAAATACCATATCTCAACAAGTTGCTCTACCTAGCAACATTGCACACAATGAACATGTTTAGTAAATATTCAGGTTCACTTACATTCTTAGTGGATATATGTGTAGTTTGTCTTGATTGGTTATATTGCCTCTTTCTACATTCACTGGAAAAGTGACCATACTTATGACATTAATAGTATTGAATATTACTTTTATCATACCTTTGATTTGAAATACTACTCTTTTTCCTATCTTGGAAGTTTAGTTGGGAGCTACTTTCTCCTTCTTGACTGTTTGAACTTGATCTTCCACAGTAGCTCCTTCCTCTTCCTCTACCTCTAAAGCTTTTGCCTTTATTTTCTCTTTCTCTCCCCCTACCTCTAAAATTTCTTTGAGCTTTGAAGGCTTACTCTAGGGAAGAAGGTCTAGATCTATTCAACCGATGCTCATGGGTTTGAAGAGAATCCATCAATTCATCCACTATCATCCTTGAGAGGTCTTTGGCCTCCTTAATAGCTATGACAATTGGATCAAATCTAATATGCAAGTTTATAAGAATCTTTTCAACGATCCTTTGGTCATGTATTTTTTCACTATTAAGTCTTAATTTATTTGTTAAGCTAGAGATTCTAGGATGAAACTCAGAAATAGACTCATTTTCATTCATTTGCAATGTTTCAAATTCGATTCTAAGCATTTGGAGTTTTACTAACCATACCATATTAGTACCTTATTAGGAATTTTGAAATATTTCCATGCTTCTTCTATGTAATTTATTACTAAAATTCTTGGATATATGGCTTATACCATTGTCATCTCTATTAGATTCAATGCTTTCACATCTTTTCTCTAATTCTCCTTCAAATGGGTCTTCTGAGCATTTATCAATGCATTGTATGTTGCTTGATCGGTCACATCTATGAAACCAATGATCACACATTTCCATAGATCATTTTCCATTAAAATCATTCTCATTTTCTTTTCCCAGACATCATAATTCTATCCATCAAACTTTGACAGATGATGCCAACTCTTTCCTTCCATGCTAACTATATTACTGATCTATTCTCTCTCTCTTCTTTTTGATAAATCTAAAATAAATATGCTTTTTAGAAAATTGGCTTAAAATTCAAATACTTAGTTGTAGAGCATTGATCATGGTTTGATGTGATAAAATAATGTAGGAAGAAATGACACTTTTCTCCTGCAATCTCCCACAGTCTATAGTTTCTCCTTACACCAAGACTTTTCTTTGACTTCCCTTGGTAGATCTGACTAAGGTTGTGGCATTTTATCTTCTATGTTGCACACTTCTGAGCTACTGGGTTGATGTTTGTTTATTGGTAGTGATCTCCTTTATATATATATATATATATATATATATATATATATATATATATATATATATATATATATATATATATATATATATATATATATATATATATATATATATATATATATATATTATAGGTCTATGGTATTTCCTTCCAATGGCAGCGTCAATCTCCTTTCCTTCACTAGCTCTACACATTAGGTAGATGGATTCAATATCCTCTCAAAATTGTCCACTCCATAAAGGTCAACAACACTATCCTTTCATGCAAACTGTTTTGCCCCACTAGTTGGGTGCTTCCTTCCAATGACTCAGCTACTTAGCATGATTTGTAGAGTGGTTGCATTGACTAGTTAATGGCACCTTATAACAGGCATCTTGATAGATCTATGGCTTTTTATTTTAATTGAAACCTTCAGCTATGCTCCTTTGCTGTAAACAAATAGAATTCTACAGCATTCCATATCTTCTAACTACTCTTTATTGATTGTACTACTGCTACAACCTTTCTCCTTGATGGATCTCCTTCAGCTCTATTGATTACAGTGACTCTTTCTACCTGGGTCTTCTCTTCTTAGCTATGATACCAATCTATGGACATAAAAGAGCTTCAATTGTGTGTCATTGATTGATCATACTTGCATACATAGTGTCTCTTATAAAGAGGTCTTATACAAATTGTAATGTAAGAATATTTCTATATTAAGACATCTCTAACAACTTCCAACATATATAACTATAGAACTAACAACAATAAAAAAATAGATTAACAGAATTACTAATAATATATGTGGAATAAATTAAAAATTCTAACATTAAAGAGATGTCAAGTTTTGAATCCTCCAATGGGCAATGATGCTTTGTAGCACCAGGGACACATGTGATGGCTTAGGATAACTCTACAACTGTGACTTCTTCTCAAAATGCTTCCATTGGAGATGATACCATTGAGATTGAACCTGTAATGGAAAATAGGGATGGAAATCATGAGCTTCGAATAGATCTTGCAGATATATTAAAAACTATACCAAAAAAAAGTTTATTGTAAACTCAACTTCTATCCATTGAAAATGGCGGTGGAGAGATTGAAAAATGAATAGTTATTATGATTCCGCAAGGATGACATATAGTATCAACAATTATCTCCCAATTCTTTGACAAATAATTTTTTTAATTTAATTTCTATTCTCAATGATCACTTGCTAAGGGAGGCGGTGCACTGATAGCATTAAAAACTTTAATTATGAACCTATCCTTTATTTGTTGCACTTAATGCCTAGCCTCGATCCAAGTTAAGTGTCCCATAACATAAAAAAATATAGGCAATCAAATTCAAATAAATATTATTATTTTATCCACTTTGTTAAAAACTATGTTATTTTACTTTGCAAAAGACTTGTATTTTCTTTTTGCTTATTGATCAATAGAATCTTATTGGCCACTAGATTTAGTAATAATTCCTAGATAAAATCAAATGATTCTAAGAGTATATCTTTGAGACTAATAACATATTACTAACATGTCCTTTAAAGAGATTCCAGACATCTAAAAAACAATAATATATTGTAAAGTGGAATAACTAGTATAGAAAGAGATTAGACAATCAAAAGGTGCTATGTTAACATTGAGAGGGATCTTAAGAATTTGTAATTTTAGATGTAAAAAGAGAAGTATTGTTATGTTTGAATTGAGTTTGATTGGAAGATTAAGATATAAAAAGAGAAGAATCGTTACATTTGAACTGAGTTTGATTGAAAGATTAGGGGAACAAGTTGCTGAAAAGCAATGAAGAATTGGTGGATTGACTAGTTTGTAGAAAATTAAATTAAATAATTTAAACCAAAATAAATAAATTAATAAATATAAAACTTCTTACAACATTACAATTTTCCTTGATTTCTTAAAAAATTAAGTTATTTAAAGGAGATGAAACAAAATAAAATTGATAAAAAAATTATTTTAATTCTCACAAACCATATCTTAAGACACAAATATAACCAGATTATATACATGGGATAAATTTGATTGTCATATGTTAGTAGTTACATTTTTTTAATTTGTAAATTCAAATCTCTTCCTTGCGTCAGCCTAATTCCATTTCATATATTAGAACAAGTATCAAGAGAAATTATAAAGAGTTGTATATAAATACAAATATATCTTAAGGGTTAGAGGCCCTAGGACATGAAAACCATTTGCACATTGAGAAATCCATTTGTACATATTTTAGACATTATCCAAAATCATCCAAATCTAAAAAACTTCAAATGAATAGTACCAAATCCATCGCTGAATACAAGTACAAGGTCAAAGTTGCATTTTTTCATGTGTTTAAAGTCAAAGAGTTGCATTTCATTCTAGTGGAACATGATTGAGCAAGCACACACATAGGTGGGAGAAATATGTGTGGATTGAGTCCTCTTTACATTATTAGAATGTACACAACACTCAATCATTTAAAAAAGAGTGATTGAGGTTGTCCAACCCACATTTCTAACTCATTTTTATAATTAAATATGCATTGTCAAAATTTAAACTAGGGTTTCAAGGCAACGAGAAGTAAAATCAAGATCTTCACACAAGACTAGGGTCAAAAAATCATAGAAATCATCTAGATAGGTAAGCATAATGATCTATGGTGGAAAATATTTGTGAAATCAATGGGGAAAGTTCTAGCAGACACTAAATGGAACTAGTTGCCATAGGTGTCTTTTCTTTGTTGACAACATCCTAAAAAATCTTGGTAGTCAGTTTCCTGAGCCAAGTAATCACAGAGAAATTTCAAAGCATTTCATAAAACAATACATGAGTAGTGAGAAACATAGAATAAAATATTAGCTAGTGGTTTCTCTTGGCCCTTTATATATTTAGTAAGCATAATCAATCTCTATTTAAAATTAAAATTTGTGTAGTTTATGATATATATTATGCAATATGAATTTCATTAAGCCTATTTATATCACCTAAATCTAAAATAAGTTAAAACATTTTGGTGAACCTAGTATTTGTCTTGAGCATGTCAAATGCTAAGTTTTCACCCTTAGGGTTTTATTCTTCCTTATTAAGGTTTTATATTTTTGTCTTTAGGATTTTTTTTTCAGACTTGATTTCTAATTTCACCTTTATAGATCTCTATTTCTTATAGGGGTTCAATTGTTAATTTCTAACCCTTCAAATGCTATATTTTTATTTTTTCACTTATCTTAGGAATAGGCTCTATGCATATACTCCTTGCCATATTAGGGTTTTACAAAATTTAAATGCATGTGCATCCTCCAAACCTTATTATGCCTCATCCTATATATTTTTTGATTGCTAGACATGCACTGTGCCTTATGATTATATTAGTGAGTGGACAAATGTAGATGTTTATGGTCATGCTTATGTATTGAATGCTAGTGCTTATGTGAATGAAGATCATGCTTGTTTGAGTGAAGGAAATGACTATGTTGATTATGATTATGATGATTTGGAAGATTGCTATGGTAGTGACATATCTTTGTATAATAGTAGTGAAAGAGAAGTAGATCAATTTAATGTTTAAATTCAAGAGATTAATTCTCCTTCCCCTTTTTTAGATCCTTCCACTAATTGTAAATTAGAACAAGAAGGAAGTAAAAATAAATTAACTAAAACATTTATTGATGTTATTAGGCTTCTAATTAAAAAATATGATACAACAAAGAAACCAATACATGATATACATGATGATGTTTTTAAATGTAAGGGCATTCCTATGAAATGAAATTTGATATTACACCTTCTCTTGAAATGAAATGTTATGATATTCTTTCTCTTTAAATTAAATCTGATGCTACTTCTTCTCTATAAAATAAATGTTATGATATTTTGTCTCTAAAAATGAAATGTGATGCTAATCCTTCTAGGAAGAGTGATTTTGAACCATGTAATGGCATCTATATCGATATGAAATATGATAAAGTTTCTAAGCAATGCAATAATAGGAATATTTTTAAGATATCTTTTACACTTATATTTAAAATAGAGGGTGAGATGAAATCTATGAAATAATCTTTTCAAACCATCACCATGCCTACTAGACAAATAGTGTCTATGATGCATGTTATAAATGAGCTTTGTAAGAAGGTTGTTATATTATATTTAGAATATGAGTCATATGATGCTTATTCAATAATATCATACTAAAGAAACCTATAATACATGAAATTTTTACTCAACATTATTTAAGATATTGTTTTATGCCAACATTTTATTCATTTGATAGCTATGGAAATCCTTTGACCCATTTTATACACCACATTTTCTCTTAGATAATATTCATGAGATGGGATGATATTGTTAGAAACATTTCATTGAAATTTAATAAATCAAACTTTAAATTAATTCCACAATTTACCTAATAAATTTATATTTTTTTATTAAAATTAATAAAAATTTTCTTACTTTATTTCACCAAGAATCAAGGCCCTTAGTTAACCTTGGAACACCTCCAAAACCTTAAAATGGTCATGACAAATCTATAGAAGATTACATTTTAAATTTTTCAAATGCATTACATTACTTGATGCATCAACAAAACCAACTTAAAGAAGAAATTTATATTTAGCTAGGGATATTTATATATTTAAGTGAAAAGCACTCAATCATGCCTAATATTCTTTTGAGCGGTTGTGATTTATCCAATATTCTCCTCCGGTCCCTTCCACTTCATGCAGTATTTCTTTGGGAAGTTTAGGAAACATGTGCAGCCTTATAGACCGCTTGTCCATAACAACAACTATCTTTGTCTCTACATACTCAAATTTAACTATCCTCGTAGTGTATTCTAAAGGAAAGAAGCAAACTAGATGCCCACCTCTTTGGGTGTTTGAAACGAAGCTGCTGAAATTTAAGCTAAGACTCTAATCCCAATTCCCAATACGCTTAAGAACATGCCAACTCTGCTCAAACAATACTGCATTTAATAGTTAAGAGTTTATTTTATTTTATTCACTTGATCAAACAATTTTCTATTATATATATAAATTATATATGTTGTTGAGTTTTTGAGATGATAAAAGTGAAAGGATGAATTCGAGAGAGAATATATATATAAAATATTTCTTGCGTTTGTAAACAAAGTATGTTGTAGAGTTTTTGAGATGAGAAAAGTAAAAAGACGAATTTAAGAGAGAATTTCTTGTGTTTGTAAACAAATTATGTTGTAGAGTTTTTGAGATGATAAAAGTAAAAGGACGAATTCGAGAAAGAACTTATTGTGTTTATAAAAAAAGTATGTTGTAATGTTTTTGAGATAATAAAACTGAAAAAATGAATTCAAGAGAGTATATATATTCTCTCTCAAATTCATTTGTAAACAAAGTATGTTGTAGAGTTTTTGAGATAATAAAAGTGAAAAGATGAATTCAAGAGAGTATATATATTCTCTCTCGAATTCATCTTTTCACTTTTATCATCTCAAGAGTATATATATTCTCTTTCGAATTCATCTTTTCACTTATATCATCTCAAAAATTCTACATATATTCTCTTTCAAATTCATCTTTTCATTTTTATGATCTCAAAAACTCTATAACATACTTTGTTTATTCTCTCTCAATTCATCTTTTCATTTTTATCATCTCTAAAACTCTACAACATACTTTATTTACAAACACAAGAAATACTTATTTATTATAATTTTATGATATTTACCAACTTCAACAAAATTTACTACTTCACAACCTTGTTTAATTAAAAAACTAATATGAATGTTGGAGCGAATATGCACCGTTCTATACGCTATTATTTCCCTCCCTCAATATAAGCTTGCATTTAAATACCTAATAAGGTGAATCATAATTTGAAAGAAATTTAGGAAAATCATTTACCGTTCATTGCTTATTCACATCCCTTTTAGCTTTATAAATTCGGTCAATTTCAATTAATATTCTCCAACTTAATCATTTACACGTCCGAAAGACCAAAGAAACATCAACACCAGTGAGCGTTGAATATTGATGGGGAAGCCCAATAATATAATGGAAAATGTCCACATTTGCTCAAGTTCCCACTAACTTTTTTAAGCTAGAGGTTTATTACGGAGGGATGAAGTTCCAGATTTGTTTCATATGAGACGGAAAATTAAAATATATATATATATATATATATATATATAAAATAAATATGTTGTTTCAAACTAATGAACTGCTGGCAGATAAAAGATAGTTAGCTCCCAAGTAGGGAGGTGCATGGCATGAGGAATGGAATGCATGTGGATAGATAGGAATGTGTAAATTGTCCTTTACAATATTTTAGTTATTTCCAACAATTATCATTATTTTGCTTTTCAATTTTTTTTGGTAAATATAAGATGTGTTTTAGATATACCGATCCCCTAAGACCAAAATATTGATTTTTGTTAACCAATTATAGATATTTTAAATTTATTTGTTATTCTTTTGTTTCAGACAATATTGTAATGTAATATTATTACATAATTATAGTGAGTAAATAATCTATTTTTGAATTTGAAATATGTACAAAAGAGGAGAAAATGCACAAATACAGGATTATTTGTCAAGAAGTTATTGTATCTCTTAATAGTTGTATTGATAAAGAAAAGTAAATGGATGGTAGAAAGATCTAGAGACTCATTTTTCATGTCCATGATTATTTTTTGTTAAGTTATAAATTTTAAGTGTTTTATTTGGTCATTCAAATAAGCCAATCGTAGACAAAGCTAATGGTGTGATCAGTGTAAAACCTAGGTAGAGATGGAGAGATAGGTTTGAGAGTATGTGCATAATAGATTGATGCAAAAAAGTGCATGAAGAAGTTATTTATGAATTTTAAGTCATGATCATTATTTTATAAGATTTATAGGTTAGTGTATGTGGTGAAAAAGTTGCTCACAAAATGTCATGTCTGATTCAGATAGGACTATGAAGATTAGGGTCAAAAAATTGGTCTACAAGAACAAGATTTGGAATTAGACCATATGCTTTTTTTATCTGAAGATGGTCTAGAGATATCATAGAACCTTTTATATTCATTAGGATTCATGACAAGTGTCTACTCAAGTGTTGGAGGTCTAATTCATCATGATTGGTTTTTGAGGTGAATTGACAATTCTGAGTGAGCGAGTTGCATAGATGATCTTGAGCCTTTATCTCTTAAGTGAAAATGTTTAAAGAATTTGGTGATGACCCTAAGGTTATGGATAATTTTTATACATGTTTCATTTGTAATATTTCAATATTTTAAAGGTGTTTAAGCTTCACTTTTGTAAGATAGACTTTTGAGGTACACAAACCTAATAGGGCAGTTTGTCCTAAAGGAGATTTCATGGTATGAATGAAAGATACAAAGCTAATCAAGCATGGAATAGGTCAAAATATTTCATTGGATAAGTGATTGAATGGTTTTTATTTTTTGGAAAAATCCATTTGGGCCCAAGAAGATCAAGTCTTGGTGTTAAGAGGACATACCTAATGTAATTAGGTCTCCATAAAACCTAAAGGAGAAATAAGGTCTAATTGAGTTATGGCAGAAAAAAATGGGTTCAAATTGTTATTGAAACATGTTCATAAGATGTATTAATACCTATTTTTTTGCCTATATAATAGGTTTAAGGTGTGTGTCCAACTAAGTGGTGTGTGATCATGAGACTAATTTATATGCAAGGCAGTTTAGGCATAATTGTATGTATGCAACATAAGTGAATAAAATATTACGTAGTTGGATAGAAGGAGCTATTGAAATGCACCCATAATATAAGATCAAAGGTGTGGTGATCAAAATTCATGAGGTGGCTGAGTTGGTGTTGAGTCACTTAGGGTGTTGGTGCTTCCTTGCAAGTAAGTGCTTATTAAATCCTAGTTAAGTGGGTGCTTGAATTTATCGGGGTTGTTGCTTAACAAAATTTGGTCTTTTATTTTATAGGAATATAGTCTATTTTCATAGATCATAATGGGTTTTTTTCCCCTTGAGGGTTTCTCACTCATATGTGTGTTATCTTGTTTCATGTTCATCTAAATGATTCTTTATATTTTGTTAGATCGCTATGTTTCTTTCATAGTTCATAAATTATTGAGTATAATTGAATGAAAGTTTTTAAAACACTAATTCACTTCCCCCTTTTAGTGGTCATGCTTACAAAAATTGGTATCAGATCTAAGTATTTTGATTTAGGCCTAGTAACTTAAAGGAGATCCTAAGATCACAATCATGTCTAGTCATCATGTACAAGGAGGTTTCTCAATCAATAAGGCTCCTCTCTTAAATGGGACTAATCATAAATTTTGGAGCATCAAAATAAAGACCTATCTAATGTCCTTGGGATATGGCATATGGCAATCTATTTTTCAAGAATTTAGTCCACTTTCCACACCACCAACTAATGAAACAGTCAAGAACGCAAGTGAGAACAACTCTAAGATAATGAATGCCATCCTGTGTGGTCTTTCAGAGGAATAATTTGTAAAGGTCATGCATTTTGATATATCCAAATGTATTTAGGAAAAGTTACAAACCATCTATGAAAGAGACACCAAATTTAAGTTGGTATAGTTGCAGACTAATTGAAGGTAGTTTGAATGTATGAGAATGAAAGAAGATGAAAACATTGTATCTTATCTGTTAAGAGTAGATGAAGTAGCAAATGTCATTATAGGTTTATGAGAGAATTTAAAAGAATAAATAGTATTAAAATCCTTGACATCTAAGTTTTATTCAAAAGTGTCTACTATGGAAGAGATCAAAGATCTTAACATACTATAGATATATGAGCTTCATGCATCTTAACTGACTATGAAATGAGAACAAGTGATGGAAGACCTTCCAAGAAGGAAGGTACATTCAAAGATAAGAAAAATTCACAAGGTAAAAAGGTCAAGAATGAAGTTGATACAAACATTGATGATGATAAAATAGAAGCTATGTTAGAAAACTAAGGAAAGGATCAGGTAAGTAAAAGGGCAAGTTACCATTCAATTACTTTAATTATAGTAAGATTGGTCACTTTGCATCTAAATGTCCTGACAAGGATAATAATGATCATGATGAACATCATGGTGATGATAATAAATTCTATGTTAGGTTGTAGAGTTAAAAGCTTCACTATATGCAAACATGGAGGAGGTTGCTGAGTTCCAGGGATACTGGCATCGGCAGCGCAACCGACGTCGATCAGGGGTGAACAGAAGGGCAATCGACATCGGTAGGAGTCAGCCGACGTCGATCACCTCCAAACAGATAGGGATCGACGTCGGTTGCCTGTGCAGTTCCAAAACTGCTCATTGCATGAACAATTAGTTTGTTGAACCGATTGTTTACATGTAAAGGCTATTTTGAGTCTTGAGCTGCGTGCCTAATTATTGTAAATTAGAAGTCTAAGTTATTGTTTAGTGTGGGATCTATTTATAGACCCATTGGCATGTATTGTAAGAAGAGCAAATAAAAGAAGGCAAGGTAGATCCTTCCAAGTGTAAATAAGATCATTTGAGTTACAAGTTGTTGTAAGTTCATGGGAGATCTACTTGAAGTACTTTGAGTACTTGTGTACTAGTAGGGTTATTACTGACTGGTTGGAGGTGAACACCAACTCTGTGTTTGAGTTGTGTGTTGGGACCATTTTTGGTAGGAGAGTGAAATCTTGATTGAGAATTATTGGGAGCCCTTGAGGTGTGGGAAGCCTCACAGAGGTGGAAGAAGAAGTGGCATCTTCTTTATTGTATTTTCTTTTTGGATGAGTATTAATACAAGATTGTGTATTGTCTTTCATATTCTGTGTCATTTGTGAATTCTAGTTACTTGTTCATTCTGGTATAATTCTGTGTTTAGTTGCTAATACAAGGTAATCATATGTGCTCTTATTGAGGAGCAAGACCCTGACAAGTGGAATCAGAGCTGTTGTTGTTCTAGATTCCCCATCAACTGGTATCAAAGCTTTTAGTTGGGTTACTAATAGGTTGTATCAGATTTGGTTAGCGTTTGTTGATTATAGGTCACTCACAGGGGTTTCTGTTTGAGTGGGAGTATAGCAATGGCAAAAGAAAGTAAGCTACGAATGGAGAAGTTTAATGACAATAACTATCAATTATGGAGGATGTAGATAAAAGTTTATCTGTATCAAAAAGATTTGTACTTACCGTTGGGTGGGGTTGCATGCAAGCCCATAGATATGAAGGATGAAGAATGGGAGGTTCTTGATCGAAAGGCTCTGGGATCTATAAGGTTGAGCCTTGCATCGTCTGTGATTTCTAACTTATCACAGGCTAAGACAACGGTAGAGTTGATGGAATCTTTGGCAAATTTATATGAAAAACCCTCAGCTTCGAATAAGGTATTTCTTATGAAGCAATTATTTAATTTGGAAATGTTGGAAGGTGGATTTGTACATAGTCATCTTAGTGATTTCCATGGTTTGGTAAACCAGTTAAATTTAGTCAATATTATTTTTGATGATGAAATTAAGGCTCTCTTAATCTTATGCTCATTACCTGAAAGTTGGGAGAGTTTGGTAATGGCAGTTAGTAATACTGTGTCTGCTTCAAAAATCTTAAAAGTGGATGATGTTGTGAGTGTAATCTTGAATGAAGAAATTCGTAGGAAAAGCACAGGGAATCATTAGGAAATGCTTTGAGTGTTGAAAGCAGGGGAAGGCAAAGAGAGAAGATCGAGCAAGGGAGATCAAGGTCAAAGATAGGCAGGAGATCCAAGTCCACGTATGGCAGAATAACCTACTGGAATGTGGAAAGCAAGGGCATGTAAAGAAAGATTGTCGATTGGTTGAAGATCAACAAGAAGGAACTAAAGAAGCAGATGTTGTAGGTATTGTTGCACAAGATGCTCTGGTATGTTCCTTGGATAAAGTAGAATCTTGGGTTTTAGATTTTGGTGCCTCTTTCCATGCATCCCCAAATAGGGAATTTTTTCATGAGTATGTCCAAGGAGACTTTGGAGAAATTTATTTAGGGGATGGTAAGCCTTGTCAAATGGTTGGCAAAGGTAAAGTGAAGCTAAAATTGCAGACGAGCAACACATGGGTGTTGAAGAAGGTCATGCATATCCCAGTCCTGAAGTAGAATTTGATTTATGTTGGAAAGTTGGGTGATGAGGGTTGCACAGTAACTCTCACAGCGGATTTTTGAAAAGTTTCCAAGGGTGCACTTGTTGTAGCAAGAGGTAAGAAAGTAGGTACGCTTTATCTATCTACTTGTATTACTGATTCTCCTTCTAGTTTATCTAATTCATCTGTAGATTTGAAGATGTGGCTTAATAGGCTTGGTCACATGAATAAGAATGGGATGCATTTTCTTGAGTCAAAGGGTATGATTTCAGAGTTGAAAAGCATAGATCAAGATTTCTATAAACAAAAGAAGAAAGTGACGTTTCTTGAGAAATCCGATATTCGTGACAAGAACAGAAAAGCCTTGGTTTTCAAGGAGAAGATGACAGATAGAGATCAACACAAGGGGCTAAAGAATTTTGAGTAGAGCAAGGTTGATATAGACAAGGGTTTGATCCAAAAGGAGCTCACAAGTAAAAGTCATCGCTCACAAGTAAAACACAGAGACCAGCGTCAGTTAGAAAATTGACGTTGGCACCAGACAGGGATTGACGTCAGCTATGTGCAGCCTGACATCGGTGAATTTAGACAAATAAACACCAGCGTCAGTCAGGGGGAACCAACGTCGGTGATGAGGTAGTCGCATGGAACCGATGTCAGTCAGGTACATACTGAGATGTGACCGGCATCGGTCACTGAGATGAATTTTGGGCAAACAACAAGCTGTCAAGGAGTCTCAAGTGCCCATATGGAGGACTTAAAGAGTAAGTAAGCCTCAAATTCATCATTTCCCTTCTTTAAACTACTTGTTGCTCACTGATGGTCAAGAACCAAGAAGTTATTAAAGAAGCAGAGCAAGTAGATCTAGGAAACAGTGGGAGCTTGGCATGGATGAAGGATGTGATTCCTTGGAGAAGAACCAAATGAGAGTTTTTTGGTGGAGTTGCTAGCTGGAAGAAAGCACTGAGAGACGAATGGATGTTTAGGATAAAGAAGAGCGAGAATGGACACGTGAGATAGAAGGCCAGGGTATACAATCTTGAGTAAGTTGTAGGACAATGGAGGTTTGACCATTGTGTTTCTCTTTACCAGGTTGGATAATATTAGCTACATTATCCTGTTACTATATTGTGTGCTTGTTGCAGGGTTACACATATAGGGAGTTGCTGAACTAAAGGTAAAGTTAGTTCAGAGGTGTGTCATGAGGAATCTGGGAGCAGTAAGATTCTTTGGCATGTGTGTGTTCTAGGGAAATGGAAGGTCACAGGTTGATTTTGTCTCCAGATGATTGTGTGAAACTGGTTAGCATGCCGATGGTTGGATAGTTTTATGAACAGTGTCCTGATTCACATAATGAGGTTAAGTGCATGGTATGTACTAGACCTGAGTTTGCTCAAGCAGTGGGTGTTGTCAGAAAGTTTGGAGCCAATTTGGGAAAGAAGCATTGGAGGGTAGTTTAGTGGATTCTCAAGGTATCTAAGAGGGACCAGCAGCAGGTGCACATGCTAAGCAGGGTCAAGTTCTTTTCTACATGGGTTTATAGATGCGGATGTGGCAAGTGATTTGGATGACAGGAGGTGCACCACATGATTTGTGGTGGCTGGTCTTCAAGAGTGATCTTGAAGAGGGATACAAAGCCAAGGAAACAAACTAGATGATGTAAAAGTATAGGTACAGGTGCAACTATTTATTTCTAAGTGGGAGATTGTTAGGTTGTGGAGCTAAAAGCTTCACTATATGTAAACATGGAGGAGGTTGTTGAGTTCTAGGGATACCGGTGTCGGCAACGCAATCAACGTCAGTCAGAGGTGAACAGAAGGGCAACTGACATCGACAAGAGTCACTGACGTCGGTCACCTCCAGACAGACAGGGACCGACGTCGGTCGCCTGTGTGGTTCTAGAACTGCTCGTTGCACGAATAATTAGTTTGTTGAACTGATTGTTTGCATGTAAAGGCTATTTTGAGTCTTGAGCTGCGTGTCTAATTATTATAAATTAGAAGTCTAAGTTATTGTTTAGTGTGGGATATATTTATAGACCCATTGGCATGTATTGTAAGAAGAGCAAATAAAGGAAGGCAAGGTAGATCCTTCCAAGTGTAAGTAAGATCATTTGAGTTGCAGGTTGTTGTAATTTCATGGGAGATCTACTTGAATTACTTTGAGTACTTGTGTACTGGCAGGGTTATTACTGACTGGTTGGAGGTGAACACCAACTCTGTGTTTGAGTTGTATGTTGGGACCGTTTTTGGTAGGAGAGTGAACTCTTGATTGAGAATTACTGAGAGCCCTTGAGGTGTGGGAAACCTCACAGAGGTGGAAGAAGAAGTGGCATCTTCTTTATTGTATTTTCTTTCTGGATGAGTATTAATACAAGATTGTGTATTGTCTCTCATATTCTGTGTCATTTGTGAATTCTAGTTACTTGTTCATTCTGGTATAATTTCATGTTTAGTTGCTAATACAAGGTAATCATATGTGCTCTTATTGAGGAGCAAGATCCTGACAAGTGGAATCAGAGCTGTTGTTGTTCTAGATTCTCCATCATTCTATAAGCCTAATAAGAACAAAAAGAGTTTCAATAAGTATGAAGGTAAGAAAGGGTCATTCAAGAACAAGAGAACTTTCTATACTAAATAAGACAGTAGCTCCTTTGATATAAGTGACACAAGTACATCTGATTGTGATGATGATAGTAATGATCATTGTATGAATTAAGAAGTGCAAAGACAAAGAACAAGTCTATTATAAGCTAAATTATACCAATGTTAGAGTAACAAATGCAATAAACAATAATCCAAACCTTCATAGTTTAAACACAATAATCCTCCATCATGATTCAAATCCGATTTGCTCTATCAAAATGTGGTGCTCACTCCTCCAATACAAAGTTGAAATAGGCAGCGTTTGGATGCAAGGGATTGAATTTGATTCACTTTAGATGCAAGATTTGATTATGATTTGCTAGATTTTGAATATGATTTCCCAAGATTTGTGTCTCTTGAAAATGAGGTTTCTCAAGCTTATTTATAGAAGCTTGGATTATGATCTGACGATGGAGGATCAATTAGATTTTTTCAAGGTTCCAAATGATCAATAGTTGAGGATGAGTCCTCATCCATGAGGATGGATATTATTTAAACCAAGTGAAAAATAGGGGTTGGTTAGTAGACTTAGTCAAAATAGATTGACAACTCAGTGGAAGAGTCATAGAAAGTAGATGTTTTCATGGATTTGGTTGGGATGAGGGAGCGTAAAGTGGGAGAAGTTTGAATTGGTAAATAGGGAATTAAATAATTAAAAATAAAGAATAAAAGGTGCGCAATTGAATTTTTCAAAAGTATTTGAATAAATCAATTAATTGATTTTAGGAAAAAATGTTAATTATTAAATTAAGAAGAATGATTAAAATAAATTAAGGGAGAATGATTAAATAAATTAAGGTGCATTTCGACACTAAATGAAATTTAGGTGTCTACATTTTCCCCTCTTTTAAATGGTTTTGTGAAGCGATATTGTTTCAAAGAATAGAAGTAGAGTGTTGATAGAAAAGCAAAATTTTTCCCCAAATGAATGAAAATGAGTATAATGATGCCCCTTTGAGGGTTTGTGTGAGAAATGAACAAACACTCAAAATTTGATGAAAAGAGGAAGTAGTTAAGCCCAAACGAAAAATCAATCTATTTCAGTTTTGATGTCAAATTTGCAATGTGTTTGAAACATAAAAGAGTTTCCCCTAGTAAGAAAATACTAAGTATTTGATTTAAAAATCAATAATTTAAACCACTCAGATATTCCACACTTACTGTTCTCTGCTAATGGCTCAAGGGACGAAAAAGTGGGTGTGAAAATGATATATCCCAACAATAATAAACTGTGGATCCATAAATAGAAAAAAAGTTATTGAGTTTGCAAATGATTGGTGGGTTTTACATCGATAAATGATTGTGATGTTTTGAAAACTTGGTGAGAATAAATTTGATTTAATGTTATGTAATTAACAATTGTTGGGTTGGAATAGAGGTAATTCTACTTAGAATTTTAATATAAATAGGGTTTTAGGGGGGATTTTAGAAAATCGTGTGTGCAAATAATCTTCATAATTAGAGCTAAAAAAGTGATTAGAAAGAATTTGACTCTAAGCTTAGTGAAGAGAAATGGACCACATTCCCAACCAAAAGCATCACGTAGAGTGAGTAAGACATTTCCAGAGACCTAAGAGGAGTGGGCCCCTAATAAGTCTCCTACTTTTGTGAATTTTTGAATTTGTTTATCATTTATTATGGTTCAAAAGTGACAAAAATGAAATCACTATTCTCAAAATTATGATATCATTGTCAATTTTCATGATTTTGTTGAGGTAAACAATGATTTCATCATTCTGAAAAGTGATTTTATTTTTGGGGTCAAGGTAATATCACTACAATGAAATAATCGAATAGGACATCGATATCGCTAAACATTGTAGTGATTTCATTTGTAGTGATGTTGCACAAAATGAAAGCATTTTTGTCATAACCAAAAATAATTTTATTAATTGTTTGCAATAAATTTAGGTTTTTTCAATAATAATGAATGATGAAATGAATTTGATGAAAGAAATGCATAGGTCTAATGTCTAACAATATTGCACAATATTAAACATAATTAATTTATAGGAGGTATTACCAGTGATAGTGACTCGAGAATGTAGGGTGCATGCTATATCACTATTGTTGACCTTCACAGAGTATGAGTGGGGTGTGTTGGAAGTGACTAGGCTTTCTTACATTGCACATATACCTAAAGTATGAGCTAACAGACCGCTATTAACTACATTAGCTGAGAGATGGCATAGTGAAATGAGTATGTTTCACTTACTGACAGATGAGATGACTATTACATTAGAGGATACATATCAGATACTAGGCATTCCTTTTTGAGGTAGGCTAGTCTATTGGGGACAGGGTCCACAAGACAAGACTCTGTTCAAGATTTTTGCTGAGAGTGTGTTCCTAATTGTGAGGAATGATATTGATGTTGACTACTACATAGATCTAGAGATAGATTCACTGACTATTTTTTTGATGGATATTGTTAGTGGCATGTTGATACCTGATAAGAGTGGCAACTATGCCCTATTGGGTTATTAGATGTCATTGGTGACATGATAGAGATGGGGGTTATGTTTGCATGGGGCCATTGTGTTTAGCTAGTTTATATCATGATCTTCACTACTTTTTTTACTCTGGCCAAGTTGAGATAGGGTTGTTGACATTATTATAGGTTTGGTACTGGGAGCACATTGCTATTAAGAGACCAATTAGATAGTTGGATAGTCACTAGGTAGGGAAGCTAATGGCCTTTGCATGTCACATGATTCTTGGTGTATGCAGATCTAATTTGGGTGACCTAGAGTAATCCAAAACTCAGAAGTTCTGGTTGATAAATATTTCAAGAACATAGAAATAACACAGTAACAATGAATTTTTTGAGAAGAGATGTTTTATTACTCAAGAATGCAATACAACTATATGCTTATCTCTAAGAAGAGATGTCTGATTTTATATTTTGGGTTACATCTTCATTTATACACATTTTGAAATTAGGGGGAGATTAGTTAAGGTCACCAATATCGAGGGAGATTAATTGGTTTGACTTCCATGATTCAAAACAATATAGAATTCAAGGAATTACTATTTTTAGAAACTTACCATTTTTAGACTGCATTACTAAAATTGAAATTTGGGGCACTTCCATTAGGTTTTCAGGGGTCAAAATTCATTAAGTGGAGATCCATGCCATCTCACTAATTTATACTCAGTCTTAGCTTTCCAATGGTTCAAATGGTGAGTCAATTGGAGCTATAGTGCAAAAGTTATGGCTCCTAGAAGCTCTATCATCAATTGGGGTGGAACTGTCACCTGAATTATTTCCCGGATCATTCCTCCCTCCTTGAAAATCAATGGTCCCCATTGCATCAATGTTCCTCATTAGGTGTGGTATTTGTGTCTTGATTTGATTCTTTGTGAGCCACTCACCTTGGTGGCTAAGATGGCCCCTTTTGACCACCTGATAAAGTGGAATAGAGCATCCTCTTATTGTCTTCATCCAGGTGTCCACAATCTAATCCTCCTCCACTGGAGAAAAAATCTATGGATCAAGCTCATCAATGTCTAGTTTTTTTTCTATGATTGAAGTTTCCAATATAGGTGGATGATATGGTTTGAGAAGCTCCACATTGAATATTGGATGGAGACCAAGGTAGGCTGGTAGGTTCAACTCAAAAGCATTTTCTCCAACTTTTCTAGTGATGGTGTAGGGACCATATCGCAGAGGCAAAATTTTTATATGTGGGCCTACAAGTCATTCCTTCTAAAGCTACAACCAAACCTTGTCACCCACAAAAAAATGGTGTGCAATCCTATGTTTGGCATGGCATTGCTTATATTTCTGATTCATCTTCTCTAGGATGTCATGAACTTGTTGCTGGATGTGTTGCATTTGTTCAATTAACTTTGTTGCTTTTGCTACCTTAGATCTTCCATAAGGTGTGTATTCTATGATGGAGAATGGAATGAATATATCAATTGGTGCCATGGGTTGGAACCCGAAGCATACTTGGAATGGACTGTGCTTGGTCAAGTTGTGCGGGGCCCAATTGTATCCATGTTGTATGAAAAGAAGCCCCTCATCCCATGTGCATGGATGTTTGGAGTGATACATCCAAATCATGTGAACAATCAAGTGATTCACCACCTCTATTTGACCATTAGTTTATGGATGGAAGGCTATGGACTTCATCAACTTGGTATCCATCATCTTCCATAGAGTGGACTAGAAGATGCTTAGGAACCTGCTATCTTGATTTGAGACAATGGACTTGGGGAGACCAAAATGGAGCCATACATGACTAAAATATAATTGAGTAGTTTCTTTAGAAGATATATTTTTATTAAAATCAATCATGATATCCATTTTTTTTAAATGATCAATTACAACAAAAATACAGTCCTTGCTATGTTTTAAAGTGGGTAAACCTGAGAGAAAATCCATTGAGATAGATTCTTAAGGCCTGGTTGGTTCTGACAATGGCATGTACAATACTTGATTCTTATTTTTTGGTTAGCTATCACACATGGGGTGAAATATTTGAGATACCTTTCCATATCCTTTCACATATGGGGCCAATAGAAGTGTTTCTAAAGAACTACCAATGTCTTTTATACACCAAAGTGTCCAGCTATCCTACTAAAATGTGCTTCCCATATCATCTTCTGTTGCTCTATAACTAGAACACAAATGTGCCCCACATGATAGAGGACATTATCTTGAAAATAGAAATCAAAAACATGTTTACCTTTTTAAACATTTTTAAATCACTTGATATGTATCAATAAAGGTAGGATCTACTTTGTTAGGTTGTGGACCTGAAAGCTTCAACTATGCAGACGAAGAAAAGGAAGGATGCTAAAGTTATAGAAGCACCGGCGTCGACAGCATGACCAACGTCGGTCATGATCAGTGCAGAAGGAAACTGGCATTGGCAAGGAGTCAGTCGACGTCGGTAGCACCAGGCAAGTAGGGACCGACGTTGGTCGCCTGTGTGTTCCAAAACTGTTCGTTGCACGAACAGTTAGTTAGTTTGAAAAAAGTGTTTGCATGTAAAGGCTATTTTGAGCCTTGAGCTGCGTGGATAATTATAGTAAACTAAGAGTCTAAGTTATTGTTTAAGTCTGGGATCTATTTATAGACCCATTGGCATGTATTGTAATTATGAGCTAGAAAGGAAGGCAAGGAAGATCCTTCCATTGTAAGATCATTGAGTTGCAAGTTGTTGCAAGCTCATAGGAGATCTACATGTGTAAGTATGGTCTGTTGAATTGTAGGTTACAGGTTCATGGGAGATCAACTTGAAGTACTATAGAGTGCTTGGTGTACTGGCAAGGTTATTACTGACTGGTTGGAGAGGTGAACACCAATTCTGTGTGTGAGTTGTGTGTTGGGACCATTTTTTGGTAGGAGAGTGTTTTGAAGAAGAATTACTATACACTTGAGGTGTGGGAAGCCTCTGTAAGGTGAAAGAGTGTGGTGGCTCTTTATTTTATTCTTTTCTGTACAAGTGTTAATACAAGATAGTGTATTGTCTCTCATATTTTGTGCTATTGGTGAATTCTAGTTACTTGTGCTTTTGGTTATTTTTGCATGTTTAATTGCTTATATTTGGTAATCATATTGTGATCTTTCTGAGGAGCAAGATCCTAACAAGTGGGATCAGAACATCTGTGTTTGTTCTTGGATTCCTCGACAACTGGTATCAGAGCTTTTTGGTTGGGATACTAACAGGTTGGATTAGATCTGGTTAGTGTGTGTTGATTACAGGTTACTCACAGGGTTTTTGTTTGAGTGGGAGTAGAGCAATGGCAGAAGACAGTAAGCTACGAATGGAGAAGTTTAATGGCAAGAACTATCAATTATGGAGGATGCAGATTGAGGATTATCTGTATCAAAAAGATTTGTACTTACCATTGGGTGGGGTTGATTGCAAGCCCCGAGATATGAAGGATGAAGAATGGGAGGTTCTTGATCGGAAGGCTCTGGGATCTATAAGATTGAGTCTTACATTGTCTGTGATTTCCAACTTATCATAGTGTAAGACAATGGTAGAGTTGATGGAATCTTTGGCAAATTTATATGAGAAACCCTCGGCTTTGAATAAGGTATTTCTTATGAAGCAATTATTTAATTTGCAAATGTTGGAAGGTGGATCTGTACATAGTCATCTTAGTGATTTCCATGGTTTGGTAAACCAGTTAAGTTTAGTCAATATTATTTTTGATGATAAAATTAAGGCTCTCTTAATCTTGTGTTCATTACCTGAAAGTTGGGAGAGTTTGATAATGGCAGTTTCTAATACTGCATCTGCTTCAAAAATATTAAAAGTGGATGATATTGTGAGTGTGATCTTGAATGAAGAGATACGCAAGAAAAACATAGGTGAATCATCAGAGAATGCTTTGAGTGTTGAAGGTAGAGGAAGGCAAAGAGAGAAGATAGAGCATGGGAGATCAAGGTCAAAGATATGCAGGAGATCCAAGTCCAGGTATGGTAGAATAACCTGCTGGAAATGTGGAAAGAAAGGGCACTTAAAGAGAGATTGCAGGTCAGGTGAAGATTAGCATGAAGGACATGAAGAAGAAGTAGATGTTGTGGATTTTGTTGCACAAGATGCTCTGGTATGTTCTTTGGATAAAGTAGAATCTTGGGTTTTAGATTCTGGTGCCTCTTTTCATGCATCCCCAAATAGGGAATTTTTTCATGAGTATGTCCAGGGAGACTTTGGAGAAATTTGTTTAGGGGATGGTAAGCCTTGTCAGATGGTTGGAAAAGGGAAAGTGAAACTGAAATTGCAGACAGGTAACACATGGGTGTTAAAGCAGGTCATGCATGTCCCAGTTCTGGAGCGAAATTTGATTTCTGTAAGAAGTTTGGGTGATGAGGGTTGCATAGTAACTCTCACAGCGGACTCTTAGAAGGTTACCAAGGGTGCACTTATTGTAGCAAGAGGTAAGAAAATAGGTACGCTTTATCTATCTACTTGTATTACTGATTCTCTTTTTGGGTTATCTACTTTAGCTATAGATTTGAAGATGTGGCTTAATAGGCTTGGTCACATGAATAAGAAGGAGATGCATGTTCTTGAGTCAAAGGGTATGCTTTCGGATTTGAAGAGCATAGATCGAGATTTCTATATGCAGAAGAAGAAGGTTACATTTCTTGAGGAATCTGATGTTAGTGACAAGAGCAAGAAAGCCTTGGTTTTCAAGGAGAAGGTGATGGATAGAGTTCAGCACAAGGGGTAAAAGAATTCTAAGCAGAGCAAGGGTTATTTGGACAAGGGTTTGATCCAAAAGGAGCTCGCGGGAAAAAGTTAGTTCTCACAAGAAAAACATAGAGACCAACGTCGGCATCTAGACAGGGACCGACATTGGCTATGTGCAGCCCGATGTCAGTGACTCAGGGCAGATAAACACTGGTGTCAGTAAGGGGGAACCGATGTCGATGATGAGGCAGTCGCAGGGAATCGACATTGGTCAGGTGCAGACTGAGATGTGACTAGCATCGGTCACTGAGATGAATTTTGGGTGGACAGCAAGCTGTCAAGGAGTCTCAAGCACCCATATGGATGACTTAAAGGGTATATAAGCCTCAAATTCATCATTTCCCTTCTTTACACTACTTGTTGCTCACTTATGGTAAAGAACCAGGAAGTTATTGAAGAAGTAGAATAGGTAGATCTAGGAAATAGTGGGAGCTTGGCATGGATGGAGGATGTGATTCCTTGGAGGAGAACCAAATAGGAGTTTTGGATGGAGTTGCCAGCTGGAAGAAAGCATTGAGAGACGAATGGATGTTCAGGATGAAGAAGAGCAAAAATGGATACGTGAGATGGAAGATCAGGGTATATGGTCTTGTATAAGTTGAAGGAAAATGGAGGTTTGATCATTGTTTTTCTCTTTACCAGGTTGGATAATATTAGCTACATTATCCTATTATTGTATGATGTGCTTGTTGCAGGGTTACATATACAGGGTATTGCTGAACTAAAGGTAAATCTAGTTCAGAGGTATGTCATGAGGAATCTGGGAGCAGCAAGATTCTTTGGCATGAGTGTGTTCTAGAGACATGGAAGGTCATATGTTGACTTTGTTTCAGGATGATTGTGTGAGATCGGTTAGCACGCCGATGATTGGATAGTTCACATAACTGTGTCTTGATTCACATAATGAGGTTAAGTGCATGGTATGTACTAGACCTGAGTTTTCCCAAGCAGTGGGAGTTGTCACAAGTTTGGAGCCAATCCGAGAAAGAAGCATTGGAGGGCACTTCAGTGGATTCTTAGAGGGACCAACAGCAGGTGCACATGCTATGCAGGGTCAAGTTATTTTCTACATGGTTTGTAGATGTGGATGTGGCAGGTGATTTGGATGATAGGTTTTGCACTACAAGTTTTGTGGTGGTTGGTCTTCAAGAGTGATCTTGAAGAGGGATACAAAGCCAAGGGAACAAATTAGACAAAGTATAGGTATAGGTACAGTTACAGCTATTTATCTCCAAGTGGGAGATTGTTAGGTTGTGGAGCTAAAAGCTTCAACTATGCAGACAAAGAAAAGGAAGGATGCTGAAGTTCCAGAAGCACCGGCATCGATAGCATGACTGACGTCGATCATGATCAGTGTAGAAGGCAACTGGTGTCGATAGGGAGTCGGCTGATGTCGGCAGCACCAGGCAAGCAGGGACCGATGTTGGTCGCTTGTGTGTTCCAAAACTATTCATTGCACAAACTGTTAGTTAGTTTGAATGGAGTGTTTGCATGTAAAGGCTATTTCGAGCCTTGAGCTGCATGGATAATTATAGTAAACTAAGAGTCTAAGTTATTTTTTAAGTTTGGGATCTATTTATAGACTCATTGGCATGTATTGTAATTATGAGCTAGAAAGGAAGGCAAGGAAGATCCTTCCATTGTAAGATCATTGAGTTGCAGGTTGTTGCAAGCTCATAGGAGATCTACATGTGTAAGTATGGTATGTTGAATTGCAGGTTGCAGGTTCATGGGAGATCAACTTGAAGTACTATAGAGTGCTTGATGTATTGGCAGGGTTATTACTGACTGGTTGGAGAGGTGAACACCAATTCTGTGTGTGAGTTGTGTGTTGGGACCATTTTTTGGTAGGAGAGTGTTTTCAAGAAGAATTACTATACACTTGAGGTGTGGGAAGCCTCTGTAAGGTGGAAGAGTGTGGCGGCTCTTTATTATATTCTTTTCTGTACAAGTGTTAATACAAGATAGTGTATTGTCTCTCATATTTTGTGCTATTGGTGAATTCTAGTTACTTGTGCTTCTGGTTATTTCCACATGTTTAATTGCTTATATTTGGTAATCATACTGTGCTCTTTCTGAGGAGCAAGATCCTAACAAGTGGGATCAGAACAGGTGTGTTTGTTCTTGGATTCCCCGACATACTTCATACAGAGCACCCCAAGTGGCAGTCTCATGTCCACATAGGTCAAGAACTATTGTGAGTGGAGTAATTGGTAGGTGGCTTAGATGATTTGAAATTGTATTTGAGCTCCCCTTTTTGTGTTTGATTATCAGATGGAATTGCTGAAGATATGTGGCCCACTTTTGGTGCCTCTCATTTCATAGTTTTCTCTGTGTCTAGATGAATTCCAATGGTCTATGGTCAGTGTGGATGACTGTCTCTTTCCCCAAGATGTAGTGTTTCCATTATTTTCAAGCTTGCACAATGGCATAGAGATCCTTATCATATGTCATATATTTCTTGACTATATCAATGAAAGTTTCACTGTGATATGTAACAAGATGGCCATGTTGCATGATGACAGCTCCCATAACATATTCAGATGCATCTGTCATCAACTCAAAAGGTTGATGCAAATCTATCAAGGCAAGAATAGGGGATGAGCAAAGTATATTCTTAAAATTCTCAAATTACCATTGTTGTATTTCACCCCACTAAAATGTAGCTTTAGATCCTCATTTAGTCACTTGGGTTAGTAATCAAGTAACATGTGAAAATCCAAGAACAAACCTGTGATAGAAATTTGCAAGACCCAAGAAACTATGAAGTTCTATGAGGTTCCTTGATGTAGGCAATTCTTGAATAACCAAAATATTTTTTGGATCAATATGGACCCCTTCTTCATTTACAATGTACCCAAGGTACTGAATTGTTATCATCCCAAATGTGCATTTGTTGAGATTTGGATATAACCTATGCCTCTGAGGAGTTTGAAGCACATTAACATGTTATAAATGTTCCTCCCATGTTATACTATAGATGAGTATGTCATCTAGGTAGACAACCATGAATGAGTTGGTGAAGGGTCACAGGATGTCATCCATCATCCTCATGAAGGTTGCAGGTGTGTTAGTTAAGCCAAATGGCATAACCAACCATTCAAAGATCCCCTCCTTAGATTTGAATATAGTCTTATAGACATCAGTGGGATCAATGGGAATTTGGTGATAGCTATATTTGAGATCAATTTTGGTGAAGAACTTTGCACCATGAAGTTGGTCCAGCAGGTCATCAATCCTAGGGAGAGAGTAGCGATTCTTCACAATGATTTTATTCAGGGATCGATAGTCAATGCAAAGCCTCCATGTTCCATCTTTATTTGGTTTTAGGATAATTGGGATACCATAGGGTGAAGATATTGGCCTGATATGACCCTTTGAATCAATTCTTTAATCTATCTTTTTATCTCATCATTCTCCAAAATTGATTTGTGATATATAGGACTGGTAGGCAAAGGGGACCTTGGGATCAAATCGATAGAATGTTTTACCTAACAATGTAGTGGAACTCCTGTGGGTGACTTGAATAAGTCATCATATTCTCCTATGATTTGTCCCATCTACATTTTTTGTTATTTTGATTGTGCAGTTAGGACTGCAACATCAATCTTCTTGGATTTCTATGGTTTGACCACCATGAGAATGAATTACTTTGTCTTTTCTACCAATCTCTTACATTGATTGGCATTGATTAGGGGGACAAATGTGGGAGGTGGTACCTTTGATACCCTGTAGCATCATGTTCCAAGAGTGAGGGTGATTATTTAGGTTTACAATTCATAGATGCCATGTCAATCATACATGAACAACTGACCAACGAGTACATCACAAACATCTAGATTGACCACATCACACAAGACTTCATCTTGGAAAGGTTTTATTGCATATGAAAGAAGACACTGATGGGTGACACGAAGGTCTCTCCCTAGGCTCAACCATCCAATATTGTATGGCTTTCAGTGAGGCTTCATGGATAGACTCAATCTTTTCACAACTTTAGCAGAGATTAAATTCTTTTGACTCCCACTATCAAGAATGAAATGTAGAGGCTTACCTTTTACCCATAATTTGGAGTGGAATAATCTTTCCTTGTCATTTGGCCTTTCCTCATGGGTCTGTGATGAAGCGATGATGGTTTCAGGCTCAGCATCTATAATCTCTTCTTCATCCTCTTTGACTATAGGTTGTGTATGAGACAGAGTAGTAGATGTTGAGTATTATGACTCAAAAAGCAGTGACTTGATGGCTCGACATTCTTCTTTGGAGTGAGTTCCAATTTTGTGGTAATCACACCATTTTCCAGCCTTCCACTTCTAGGGTTTCTTATCTTGAAACTTCTTTTGCTTCCAATTTTGGCCTCATGTTTGTCCTTCCTTGTCATTTTTCCATTTTGAGGGTTGACTCTCCATATTCTTTTTGCCATGCTTCTACTCAATCTTCACTGCAAACTTGTATGCCTCACCGAGGGTTTCCAAATTAAAGAGTTCCATTTCCCCCCATATGTACCATTATATTCCAACACTATATTTGAGAGTCTTATATTTCTCACTTTCTTGGATGCCCAATCTTGGAGACAAAGAATGAAAAATGTCTGTGTAATCTTGAACAGATTGATCCTTACCTTGGTGAAGTTGTTACCACTATATATATAGATCATCATATGCTCCAATGGGATATTATTCTTCCTTTACCACTTCCATGAAATCATCCTAGGTAGGTTCCACCTCAAGGCCAATGTCATCTATACTGAACCTCTTTTTGTACACTTCCCACCAATTTTTCATGGGCAATGATGCTTTCAAAAGAGCAAAAGTGATCTTTTCTCCATCGGTGAACTTATTTATAGAGAAGTAGGAAGATAATTTATCCAACCAATTTTAAACTACATTAGCATTGATTTTACTTTCAAATGTAGGAATATCAAAATTTACCTAAACCTTGAAGGGTGTTGGGGTGCTGAAAGGATGGTCCATAGATGAGGAGCTAGGAAGTGCAGACGAGGAGCTATAATTTTCCATCAGAAGTTGTTTGAGAATTTGGGAAAATTGTTGTAGCATCTGTGCTTGTTACCATTGGAGGGCTTCATTCACCATTTACTTAAAAGGATCTGATGTCTTGGTGTCATTCACCATTTTAAGTCATTTGGAATGAATAGGTGGATAGTTTGGAAGTTCTGTTATTTTCCACCCATGCTTCTTGTAGCTTGACCTCATCCTTGGGATCATACACTCTCAAGACAAACTGCTCTGATACCATTGATCCAAAACTCAAAATTTCTGGTTGATAAATATTTTAAGAACATAGAAATAACACAGTAACAATGAATTCTCTGAGAAGAGATGTTTTATTACTCAAGATCGCAATACAACTATATGCTTATCTCTGGGAAGAGATGTCTAATTTTCTATTTCAAGTTACATATTCATTTATACACATTTTGAAATTATGGGGAGGATGTGGAAGGTTACCAATCTTGAGGGAGATTAAGTGGTTTGAATTCCACGATTCAAAACAATACAAAATTCAAGGAATTATTATTTTTAGAAACTTACTATTTTTAGACTACACTACTAAAATTAAAATTTGGGGCACTTCTATTGGGTTTTTAGGTGTCAAAATTCATCGAGTGGAGATCCATGCCATCTCACCATGTTATCCTCATTGTTAACTTTCCAATGGTTCAAATGGTGAGTCAATTGGAGCTATGGTGTAAAAGTTGTGGCTCCCAAAAGTTCTATCATAAATTAGGGTGGAACTGTCACCCGAATTGTCCCCTGAATTGTTGCTCAGATCATAGAGTTCTATACGAGAGTTGTTGATGAGATATCCAACAAATATATTACTTAGAGACCTTATATGGACATTATTTTTGACTAGCCAGATGAGGAGATATATATGGATTATATGATGACTCCATGTTATATCATGAGGAGACATGTGTATATTATTAAGAGATATATACTAGACAGAGTGATGAGATATTTTGATGTGAGATAACATATTCCAATAGGTCCACATGTTTTTACTTGATAGTGTGCCAGAGGTGATAGTGGGGGATGACTATTGATCCTTCGATTGTTGATCATAATTGGACATAATTATAGATAGTGAGTTAGAGAGATAGGAGGGATGTTATAGATGTAGGGGTAGTGGATGGTTATACAGAGTGGTGGGCATAGCAGAGACCATTGATATTGACACTGCCATACAGACCTTCGAGGACATGGAGGTAGAGGTTAACAATGAGCTTGAGCAAGAAACTATGATTCATAGGTTTGAGAGCCAAAATTAGGAGGGCTATGGTAGGTGATAGAGGAGGAGTGATGGAGATTAGATAGATGTGTGGTGTGCCTATTAATTCTATAGAGGATATGGAGATTCTATAAGAGACATGATTAGCAATGGACCTTGATACTGATCAACCAGTGGGAGGAGACTCTCTTATTATATATGTAGAGAGTGAGGACAACCCAAGGCATGAAGACTTAGGGCATGATATGATAGTATGACCTCATATTACACAAATAGATAGAGGAGAGACTGCAGGTTCCCCACAGATGTCAGAGGAGCATGCCTTGATTAAGAGGCTACATGAAAAGATTTAGGTGAGAGATAGAGAGATTGATGGCTTACACCATGAGTTGGCCAGGTTATAGGGTATAGCTACTATCATAGATGAGCATGTTGTAGAGATTGATTGCTTACAAGGAGAGATTTATAGATTATAGGAGATTTTGGATGGGATGGATAGTGCTGCTATGAGGACATGGGTGATTACTTGTGATGCAGAGACACATACCCTAGACTATACATCCCTTATTCATAGATATATATAGGAGAGAGATACAGCTCAGATAGAGCTTATAGAGGCTAGGACACAGCTAGCTAAGATAGGTCAATTAGCCATTTTATATAGAGTCATGAGGGATATGGAGCATGCCACCTATTAAGGAGTTTATATGAAGTTGTATAAGTAGATCAGTGCGAACTATCATTTCGAGATTATTCTATGAGACGATCAACGTTGACTAGATCTATGCAGTGAGTGGAATCTAAGAGATCAGTAGGACATGTATCATGAGGGATGCGATGACCATGGGGTATACCATGATAGCTAAATCTCTTTTAGAGATTTGACACCCCTTATGAGGGACAAAATGAGACTTATTTTTGACCTAGGTTTATGTGATGGACTATATTTATGTTTACACATGTTGTATTTATTGTATAGACACATTTTGATATATATACATGATGATTTTGACATTTTTAGACTATGGAGTTGACTTATTATTGCTATGGATACATGGATATCATTGTTTTCATACTTTTTTGCATATTAATTATATGTAGCATGTATGCAATGTTATTATATTTATCATTTATTTTATGTATGGATGCATGATTTTTATGAAATGAAATGAATGCATGATTTGTTATGAAATGAAATGAAACGTATTATTATGGATGAAAATTTGTTGCATAATATGCGTTTTCATTCTTTGCATTGGCATTCTAAAAATTATTGAGTATTTTGAGCAACCTAGTTTTTAATGGAGTTTTAAAGCATAATATCCCCTATGATATAAATAATCATGATGTTTATTGATGTTGTAAGCATGTAAAAACAAAGGAAGAATAAGTTGTGTGTTTTAGCAAAGTACGTCATGATATAGTCATAACAATACTATGTATGCTTTTTACACAAAATAATCTTGTCAACAATAAACAAGAAAGTAAGATAATAAGAGTTAATCTATACAAATAAACAACATATACATGAATAATGAAAGGCATAAGCATAAACTCATAATAGTAAATGAATGACTGTTGCTAATTGATTCAAATGCAAATGAATGTATTCTAAAGAAATAAAGATTTAAAAAACCAAGAGTGATAAGATTTACAAAGCTAGAACAACCAAACAAATTTTAAAAGATAAAAAAGGAAACCAAACAAATAGCCAAGGTAAATAAACAAATGATAAAATTAACCAAATAAATGGCCAAGGCAAAGAAAGAAGCAAGGGATGGAAGCAAGCATGAACACTAGAGAGATGAGAGAGAAGCCAAAAAAAGGCTTAAAGATAAAGGAGAGGGGGATGGATGATGGTGAAGGTAGTGGCTGAGCTGACCCTAGAGACCCTATGTCTTTAAGCATTGCCTACTTAATCCACTTAGACAATGTCCATGTGTGGATATCAGACCATATGTAGTTCTCCCAAATATGAGAAGTGATGAAAAAGTGGATGATTGATCAGGAAAATGAAGTGTGTAATGAAAATGATGCATGAATGACCCACCCAATGAACAAATGAATGGAAGGAAAGGGCAATGGGTACTATTGTTATACTAAAAAATGTGTGAATTTGGTTGCTTTGTTTGGACTTGGTTTGTTTTGTTTTTTATGTTTTATGAATGTTTTTGTAGTTATTTTCTTTGATTTTTTTATGTTTTTGTATTTTTGTAATTTTTCTAAAATATTTTGAATGTTTTTCTAGTTTTCTAATGTTTTTAATGGAAATATTATGGAAGCCACTCTCATGAACTATGAGCAAGAATACTGGTTTTGCAAATGCAATTACAACTCAGGATTTAAATAATGTTATAAGGGAAATAAAATGACACAAATGGATTTATGTAGTGGAACTATTGCAAATATCATGGTCCCAAGCAAAAAGAGTAGTTATAAATAATGGCTTTTACAATTGATGTTAAAATAACTAGTTTTCAATGACAACAATTTATACAATATTTAGTCAAACACATTGATCATTTGTTTTACCAGCAAAGCTTAATCATTTGTGTACATAACATGTAGCTCTCAATTTGAAATGCGATGAAGAGATGTTGATCAAAATTACCTTTTCAAAGAATAATGAAAAGGTGCTTATAAATAGTAGTAAAGTGTGCATTGTCACTTTTTATTTATGAGAATACTAGCTTTATGAGATTTATCTTGAAAGAACAATTTTTTGACAGAGTTGGTAAATGGGATAAATTACTCCTCTCTTTATAACATAGTCATATAACCAAGCTATTATTTTATCATCCATTCAATTTTTATTTGCTTTACAATTCCCAATATATATTTTTATGTGACCAAGAAGACACATGGGCTTATCATCGAAGACTATAAAAAGATGAGTAAAGATATCTCTACCCAATGATAATCCTACACAACTAGTAAGATGTGAAGGCTCATCACTGAAGACCAATAAAGGATGAGAAATAATGATTTGTGACTTTTGATTGATATCTCTCCCCAATGCTAATCCTACGTAACTAGTAAGATGCGAAGGCTCATCATTGAAGACCAATGAAGGGCAAGAAATATTGATTTGTGATTTTAATAAAATTTATACGATATGGATGTTTGCTTGGATAGGTAAACCATACTTCCTGATCATGGTCCCATGCAATTAATAAGATGCAGAGATTCATCATTAAAGATAATGATAGGTAAGTAAGTGTTTTGATTTTTTTCATGTAGTATGTTTGAAATGTTTTCTATGTTTTTAAAAGGAGAACCTTAAAATAAAGGAGACTCTGTCATACGATATCTTTTAGATAAAACTAATTAACTAACATGGTTGTAAATGATAATGGTGGTGAATGGATTTACTTTACTCATAAACACCTAAATCAAGACCCAATGTATTGTAATTCTTGAGGTGATATCTTTGAAATCTTCAATGAAATGTAAACAAACAATTAAACAATCACTCAACACCACATATGATGTATGAAACTAAACTCACATGAAAATGAAATGAAATATTAACAAGATGGCCCTAAATACTAATGCAATACTGATGAACAAAAAACATGTTTGATATGAATTTTTGGTCTTTTTATGGTTATATATATCTATATATATATACACATATACATATATCTATATATATATATATATATATATATATATACATATATATATATATATGTATATATATATATATATATATAGATATATGTATATGTGTATATATATATATATATATATATATATATATAGATATATGTATATGTGTATATATATATATAGATATATATGTATATGTATATATATATATATGTATATGTATGTATATATATGTATATATATGTATATATATATATATATATATGTATATATATATGTATATATATATGTATATATATATGTATATATGTATATACATATATATGTATATACATATATATATACATATATACATATACATATATATATACATATATACATATATATATACATATATATATATATATATATATATATATATATATATATATATATATATATATACATTTGTATCCTCTGGAAGGCTACAAAACACATTATGTACATGACCTCCTAACTTTACCCCATACTAACTCTAGATAAATGATGTTATTCGGATTGGATTTCTTCATCAATTTCTTCTTCAATTCTTGTTATTAAATCAAAAGATAACTCTATATATATAGACATTTGTACCCTCTGGAAGGCTACAAAACACATTATGTACATGACCTCCTAACTTTACCCCATACCAACTCTAGATAAATGATGTTATTCGGATTGGATTTCTTCATCAATTTCTTCTTCAATTCTAGTTATTAAATCAAAAGATAACATGACCAAGATGAGGCTGCTGAACCCACCAAACACTACTAGTAAACCACCTTGAGAGTATTTCATTGTTGGGGAACCCTTGTTGATAAAGATGTCTAGGTACAAAGTTCATTGGAAAAGTTAGGTATTAACTTTAACTTGTCGTGAAAAGATGAAATTGTCAAAGAAACCAACGTTTATATGCTTAATGGTAAAACTAAACTCTAGAAATATTCTAATAGTTTGTCTAACCACCATTGAATGCATACGCCTTTATCTATAAGGATTTCAATCTATATTATTGAAAAGAACCAATCACCATGGGTTAATCAATTCTCCATACATACAAAAACTAATATCTCTCACCCAACTGCCATGGATTAACCACCAAATACTATAAAAGTTGATATAGGATAGATTTGTGTTGACTATTCTTAATTCCTTCACAAATGCAGAATACTGAAACCAACTATTGTGTGATTTGAAATTGATCTCAAAGTGAGAATCTAACTCATTGTAATGCCATTCCACTAATGTAATATAATAGGTATGCAATATTTGAGTTAGGATTCTTTCTTGTAAAGTTATAGGGAGATCATTCCATGTTGTGTTTCACCTTACAAATTTGATGTGTGCAATATCTTAGTTATGACTGTCTTCAAGTAATAGAGAACCAATTATTTGATATATGACCATTATGTGGTTCTCCCTTGGAGCTTCAAGTAGTGGTTGATGTATTAATGTTTCTCTTAGAGGGATACTCTCATGCAGATTGATATATGTGATAACTTATAAATTTCTATGAGACTAGTCTAATGGTATCCTCTATTGTGGGTTCTAATTGATGCGTATAGGTAACGTAATGTTGATAGGAAAAGGAAGAATCATGTTGATGGTAATCAAAAAAACTACTGTGATATTGTTGTGTTGGTAGTAATGATGGATAAAGATTCTTCCCTACTTATAACATTATTAGTTTTGTCTGCATTTGTGTCTACTATTAAAATGATGGTTGGTATTAAAGAGGATATTGAATTTAATTTTAACTTTAAGAGAAAGTGAATATTAGATTTTGACAATATCTTTTCTTGAGGCCAAATTATGGCTAATAAGGGAGCTTGCTGGATTGTTTTCACACCACATCTCTTTGTAACTGCTCTTTTGGAAATGTTTGCTTTTGAATTAAGAGATTTTTTCTATAGGGGACTTTTGGGTGGTGATCTAAAATAATATGTTAAATCCGTTGGTGGATTGGGTAGTGTTTTCATGTATATGGGATGTTGGTTAAAGGTAGGTGCTTGGTTGTAAATAGTGGTTTGATGGATAATGGATGAAGGATTCCCATTTTAACTAGCATGAGATATAATATTGTTTAGTGATGAAGGGAACTCTTAACATGCTTGTAAGGTTGGCTTATCAAGTATGAAAATATTTAGATTATGCCTAATATATTCTGCATTTGCCATCTCCTTTCTTGCTAGGTAGGAGAGGTGAGCATTATGATCTATGGATGGATAGTTATGCCTAATATAATTAGCATCTGACATTTCTTAGTGCATATGAGCCTCATATTCAGTAGATGTGATTTGGTTAAAATTTGGGCATACTAGTGGCATAAGGGTATTGTGATGAAGCGTTTTGATTTCCATTTATGGAAAATGAAATGGAAAAAGTGGCTTCACTTTGGGAAGAGTGATTAGTCAAGTTTACGTAAAAATGGGGATTTGAATCTTGGGATAAAGTGGATGGAAAACTAAATGGTTGATTTTGACTATTGTAGAAAGATTGGTTTTGATGGATATTGGAAGGTGAATTTGGATGGAATGTGTTTGGGCTCGTTTGATTTGGGATTTGGCTAGTGGAAGCATTTTGATAAATGTGGGTATTGGAAAATGGTGATGAGGTTTGATTATAAGATTGATTCATGGTAACACCAAGGTTTGAGCCATACAGATTTATATGCATGGTTTGATTCTGGTTAGGTAATTTTTGGTAAGGAGATGACATGGGAATAGGGGATTTATTCAAAACAATTTTGCCACTATAATAAGGTGAATGGTTTAATCCTATCTTCACATGAGAATTCTATCCGAAGGGCAAATGCAAATAGGAGGTAGTTTGTTGATGAGGATTAGATGGGGAATTTGGAGAGTTCAAATAACCATCCATGTTATAGTTCAATTGGTTAAAATTGAAGCTTGAGTGCATATTCAGACTCAGGTTTTGGTTGGCTTGATAGAATACTTGATTCAAAAGTGAACTTGAATCAAAATTAGGTGAATCAAACTCTAGGTCATAAAATGAGCTATTGAAATTGGGATTTGGAAATGAATTAGGATTTCTATTATTCCAAGAGGCCATGATTATTTTTATAATGGATAAAATATTGACAATTTTTTTTAGAAAGAGATCTAAGACACACATGAAAGAAATAATAAAAATCGACAATTTTGCATAAAAAGGATAAAAACTAGGCAAAAGTGTCTTGAACAACATTTGGGATTTCCATTGTCACTTATTCATCTGTGTTCTTAGCTATGGCCTAAAATTTTAAGGTGATAATTATGGAGGATCCTACCATGCCCATAGCCTACTAAGTCTAATTTTGAGGGTGTGGGGAAAGTAAATTCTTGATGTTAATCACTAACTGATGAACCAAAGTGAAATAACAAAGAGGCAATCCTAGGATTAAGGTACACATGAGCTTATCTAAAATGAATAAAACCATGGAAGATATTTATATGTAGATACACACTATTGGGTATTTTCCCAAAGTGCCCAACATATCTGTAGGGGTCTTAGTGTGTTAACAATTAGTAATATCAAATCTTGAGTTAGTTATTGAAACCCTGGGTATTGAAGCATGAAAGCCCTTCACATCATGGTGTTCTTAAAATACATAACTACTTAGGCAATTGAAACTATTGGGTCTTGTTTTATATACCCCACTAAAAAATGGGGTTTGGCCTATTGTGTGGTCATGAAATCCATAGTCAATAGAGGCCCTAATAAAATAAAAATAAAGAGTTGATACTTGTTTCTGATTCTTAGGTATTGTCACTAGTGTGACACCAAGGAAAGAGCATATGCAAGATCAACTAAGGTAACATATGAGTTACAAGATTGGTTTTGATTTTCAGGTATCATCACCAATGTGACACCAATAAAAGTGCATACACAACCTTGCAACCAAACAAGAAGATAAAAACAACGAATAGATTTACTCCATAAAAAATAAAGTGTGATTTATTTACTAGGAATGTAAAAGACTGAAAATGAAAGATGTTAGTGAAAATAAATAAAGAAAAATTGGTTTGATTTTTTTTTTGTTATTTTGTAATTTTATTTAGCCAACGTTCTACAAACAAGGTGTTAGTTTGTTTTGCTTAGGTTGAAGAAAAATATAACCTACAAAAATAAATAAAAAACCATGAGAGACACAAAAAATAAGCCTATGTGACAAAATCATTGTTACAAAGTCAAGTCAAAAAAGTGACACTATAAAATGAATACAAAAGAAAAAGATAAAAAATAGAAAAAGCTTACAGAAATAATATCACTATTATGCTCAACAAAATTGCTGCATAGAACAACAAAATCACTATTTGATAAAAACACTATAGAAAAAGATGATATCGCTGTACTAAATGACAAAATCACTGTAAAAAAAAAATGAAATCACTACTCAAAATGACAAAATCATTGTAGAAGAACACAAAAATTACTGCAAGGTAGAATGATATCATCATTGTCTGAAAAAATCATTGTTTTGAAAAAAAATCATTGTTAACCTGGAAAACATAGAAAAAGGCACACAAATGCAAAAAAAGTGATAAAAATATTGTTTGGTCCAACAAAATCATTGAAATGTGCTTTGAAATCACTGTTACATAGGAAAAATGTATAGCTAAACATTAAATCCAAAATCTGTAGTTTGTACCAACTTAAAATAAATGAGATTAAGTGCAAGAGATAAATGAAAAAAAACTAAAAGATTAAAAGACGTAGGTAGGTCCCACCAAGCATGCCAAAAAATGTATGAATTAAAAAATTGAAAAGACAAATAACAAATCTATTCTAAGCTAAATTCTACTAATATTAGAGAAACAAATGCAAGAAACAATAATCAAAACCTTCACAGTTTAAACACAAGAATACTCCATTACGATTCAGATATGATTTTCTCTATCAAAATGTGGTGCTCACTCCTCCAATGCAAAGGTGAAACGGGCAGCGTTTGGATGAAAAATATTGACTTTGATTCACTTTGGACGCAAGATTTGATTACGATTTGCTAGATTTTGATTGTGATTTCTCAAGATTTATGTTCCTTGAAAATGAGGTTTCTTAAGCATATTTATAGAAGCCTAGATTATGATCCGATGGTGGAGGATCAATTGGAATTTTTTAAAGTTACAAATGATCAATGATTGAGGATGAGTCCTCATCCATGAGGATGGAGACTATTTAAACCAAGTGAGAAAAAGGAGGGGTTGGTTAGAAAACTTAGTCAAAATGGATTGACAACTCAGTGGAGGAGTCATAGGAAGTGGAGGCTTTCATGGATTTGGTTGGGATGAGGGAGAAAAAAGTGGGAGAAGTTTGAATTGGTAAATAGGGAATTAAATAATTAAAAATAAATGATAAAAGGTGCACAATTGAATTTTTCAAAAGTATTTCTAGAAATCAATTAATTGATTTTAATAAGAAATATTAATTATTAAATCAAAAAGAATGATTAAAATAAATTAAGGGAGAATGATTAAATAAATTAAGGTGCATTTTGACACTAAATGAAATTTAGGTGTCTACAATCTTGATATAAATGAAACCTTATTCATGGCTATAGAAACAAAAAATGAAATTTGTTCAAAAGGGAATAGTATTATTGAATATGAAGAGCTAGATGAAGAAGAGGCTGAAGTGAACCTTGATGCAAAATTTATGAGTGCTCTAGAAGAGTTGAATTTACAAAGAAGGAAGAACCAAAAGCTAAGATTATTGGTTAAAATTTATGAGGAAAAAATCAATCTATTTCAATAGAGACTAAGTAACAACACCAATGAACATGAGGAGATCATCGAATAGTTGGAAACTTAGATTGAGATTGTCACTGCAAGTCTTAAGACAAAGAAGAAGAATGCATCAAGTTTAGAACTAAAATGGAGTCCATGAAGGCAGAATTGGATCAATCAACAATCAAGTTGAAGATACATTAGAAATTTGAAAAGAGCACTGAAATTCTTGGTGATATTTTGAATAGTCATAGGTCTCCACATGATAAGACCAGTCTTGGGTTCAAAGAAGACCAAAAGGAAAAAAAGGAGAGTTAAACTCCAAAGGACAATAGACTATCAAAAAGTGATGGTACTAATAAAGTAAATACCTATGCAAAAAGTCTCAAATTTGAGACTCAAATTGATCATCAACAAGAAAAAAACAATGTGACTCTTTTAAGAGACAATAAAGGTAGAGGTGCATCATTCAACATCATATAGATAAGGTATGTGAAGTATTTCAAAGGTTATTATTTCTCATGTAATCAATATAGACATAGGGATGTGGATTTCAGACATCATGATGGAGGAATAGGATGAATACTCATATCAATAATAGAAGCAAAATTATGTGCTATAAGTGTGATTAGAGAGGACATATTTCAAGGGAACTCAAGATGAGACATATGAGGAAGATCAGTTAAGATAAAAGGATATATAGTCATACCAATGAGAAGTGGATCAAGAAGTTAAAATCTATGGACAAAGTGAAAGAGGAAAAGAAGACTAAAAGAGAAGAATCTATGCTAGTTTAGACTAGAAAACACATCCAATATGAAGGCATGAAATGATATATAGACAGTGGTTACTCAAGTGACATGACAAGGGATAAGAGCAAGTTTATTTCATTGAATAATAATGCTATATGGATAATGAGATTTAGAGAGAACATTACTTCCAATATTGTTGGCCAGGATACCTTGAGTTTGGATAATGGGAAGACCAAGATAAAGAATGTGTTATATATGGAAGGCTTGAAACATAACTTGCTTAGTGTAAACCAAATGTGCAACCAAAGACACACATTAACCTTTCATGACAGAGGGTGTGATATAAAGAGAGCCAAATTAGGAAGACTAATTTCCAATGCTAAGAGGACTGGGAATAATCTATATGTCTTAAATGAGATCAAGAAGGAGAGATGATTTATGAATAATATATATGAATTTTGGATATGACACAAAAGGTTGGGCCACATAAACTTTGATATTCTAGTCAATACAAGCTCTAAGAAGTCCGTGAAGAATATTCCTAAAATTATCAAACCTACAAACACACTTTAAAAGGCATGTCAACATGGTAAGCAAACTAGAAGGAGGTTCATGTCTAGGGAGTATTCTACTATAATATCTTTAGAGTTAATACACATTGATATATGTGGACCTATAAGAATACAAAGTATTCAAGGAGATAGATACTTCATGTTACTTATAGATGATTATACAGGAATGACTTGGGTAGCATTATTGAAAGAAAAGTTAGAATCTCTTGATAAGTTTAAGGAATTCAAGGCTCTAATTGAAAATGAAAAAGATGGGAAGATAAATTGACTAAGATATAATAGAGGAGGAGAGTTTCATTCCAATGAGTTTGATAACTTCTATGAGGTCCATGGAATAAGGAGATATTTCTCAACAGCTAGGACACCTCATCAAAATGGGCTAGTTGAAAGAAATAATATGATAGTTCATTAAATGGCAAGGACTATGCTAAATGAATCAAGATTAGCTGATATATACTAGAGAGAGGTAGTAAGCACTTCAATATATATTTTGAATAGAGGACAAATAAATACTAGAGGTAATAAGACCACTTATGAGTTGTGGAAGGTAGATATGCTAATGTGGAACACTTTAGAGTGTTTGGAACCAAGTGCTTCATCAAAAAAGATGATGAAGACTAAGGTAAGTTTGATTCAAGGTCTAGTGAAGGGATATTATTAGGTTACTCATTAGTAAGCTCAGCCTATAGATGCTATAATAAGAGGTTACAGAAGATAGTAGAAAACATCATTGTGAAGATGGCTGAGACAAGTTCTACAAAGTCACACTCATAGTAAAAGGATATATCATAGAATTTGAACTTCAATAATGAATAAGAACCAATAGAGATAGATGATGAATAAGAAGTTGAGAAAAGACAAGATTCAAAAAGTCCTTCAAGACAGATTCAGAGAGACCATCCTAAATCACAATTCATTAGAAATAAGGATGCATGTATGCAAAGAAGGAGAAGATTGGTAAGTAACCTAAATTAAGAGAATGTTTCTCTATTATTTAAGATTGAACCTAGTAACCTTGTAGAATTAATCAAATACAAGTTTTAGATAGGTGTTATGAATGAGGAGTTATACCAAATATAAAAGAATGAAACTTGGGATCTAGTTCCTAGGCCTAAACATAAGAATGTCATTGGCACAAAATGGGTGTTTAAGAACAAGTTGAATGAAGATGGAGAAGTCACTAGAAACAACGCTAAATTGGTATGCAATGGGTATGAACAATTAGAAGGGGTAGACTTTGATGAAACCTTTTCTCTAGTAGTAAGAATGGAGGCTATCATATTGTTTTTAGATTATGAACTATTCAAAGGGTTTAAGGTATACCAGATGGATGTCAAATCTACTTTTTTTTATTGGGAACTTGGAAGAGGAGGTCTACATAGAGAAACTTGAGGGTTTATCATTATCAAGTAATAAAGACTATGTATGTATATTGAAAAGGGATCTTTATGATCTAAAACAAGCTCCTAGAGCTTGGTACGCTAGATTGGACAAGTATCTATTGGACCAAGGATTCAAGAGAGGAGCTGCAAAAAATAGTTTGTACATAAAGTTAGAAAATGTTTATTAGTTGATAGTGGTTGTCTATGTGGATGACATCATATTTGATGGAAATAGTGAGAGTATGACTATGACCTTTGCAGACATTATGGAGTTTGAAATGTCTATTATTGGGAGAACTATCATTATTTCTTGGGTTACAAATCAATCAATCAAAAAAGGGTATATTCATTTCACAAGCTAAGTACACAAGAGAGATGTTTAATAAGTTTGAAATGGAATATTTCAAGGTAGTTAACACACCTATGATCATAGGGTGTAGGCTAAGCAAGGAAGATGAATCTCCAAATGTCAATAAGACATCATATAAGTCAATGATTAGAATTTTTCTATACACTACTGCCTATAGACCTAACATCATGCAAACATTAGGTCTTGTGGGAAAATTTCAAAAAAATCTGAAGGAAAATCATTTGCAAGCAATCAAAAGGATACTTAGGTATCTCAAGGGGAATATGGAGTTTGGATTGTGGTATCTAAAGAGAAAGGATTTTAAATTGATAGCCTATACAAATGAAGATTGGGAAATAAGTATATATGATAAGAAGAACACTAGTGGAGGATCCTTCTTAGGAGAATGTCTAATATCATGGATAAGCAAGAAGTAGTCATCTATGGAATTATCTACTTGTGATGTTGAATACATTGTAGTAGTTTGATGTTGCAATTAATTCTTATGGATGAGACAAACCTTGAAAGACTAAAAGGTGGAGTACGATAGTCCTAGCCCTATCTATTGTAACAATACAAGTGCCATAATCATCTCAAATAATCTTGTCATGCAATCAAGAACTAGGCACATTCCCATCAATTATCATTTCTTAACAGAATAGGCAAGTGAACAAAGTGTTAAACTTGAATATGTTTCTACAAAGGATCAAATTTCAGACATTTTAACCAAGACATTTCTAAAGTCAACATTTGAGCATCTAAGACAAGAATTAGGAGTAATTCATGCCCCTACTAGCCATTGAGCAAGTGAAGGGTAATGGGAGCTAATCAGTTGGTTAATTAGCTCCAAGAATATGTGAGTAGTGTTGAGAAGGTATGTATAGAGATAGGGAGAGCATGTTTGTATGGTGACTCATAAACTCATAATTCTGCGTATTAAGTTTTTGGTTGCAAAAGGTGTGATCCAAAAAGTTATAGGCATCTCTTTGTCATTTATGTCAAAGGGGGAGAAAGTTATAAATGAGGGAGAAATGGCTCATTGAGATAATTTTTAAAGGGTGGTTGCCATCAATGAAAAAAGGGGAGATTATTTAGGATTGTCATTGATGTCAAAGGTTCATCTTATGAAGGATGATTTCAAAGGTGACTAAAGATAGTTGGTAATGTGTGATATGACAATATGCATAAAAGAGTTTTGTCATGAGAAAGTGTTTGTCATGTGAGAAAGAGAAAGAGAGAATTTAAATGAAACTAATGTCTTATGTTTGCATGAAGGTACAAGTCATTGATGTCAAATTACATAAGAATCCACTTCATGAACCTAGTCATAACATGGAGAGGTATGTGCATTCAAAAATGAGTGAAAATAGACATGTAAAGGTTGTATGACATTGTTTGAGAATGTAATTGAGGTGTAGAAACATTCATGAGAGTTTTAGGGTGAGCCTATAGGGGTACTCTCTTCAGTCTAGGTCTGCACCTAGACCACTCTTAGACCTTGATTGGCCTAATGAAGTATGAAGATAAGATTTCAAGGTAAGTATACACATGTGAGCATAGAAAAAGGTAAGATAATTTTTTTTAGGCATGATCACAAAGTTTGAGGTCAAGATTTAAAATTAAACTACATGAATCACTATCGTAGGCCTTCTCAAACTCAGAGAATGAGGTATCAAATTTAAGAATAATATTTAGATGTTAATTGACATGCGTAAATTTTACATGGGAATATAAGCTATTAAGGAGAGATGGGGAAGGGTCCTAGCTAAGATATTTATGAATTAGTTTTGGATTCAAGTGGTAGTCCTTTATGAATAATCGTTAACACCAAAACTTGTGTTAAACCTCCCTAAAACCCTAATAAGGACTTGATATCAGATATATTATTCAAAACAGCTCATGATGGATCAAAATGTATAGATAAACTATTGGATCATGTATTAAACTCTCCCAGGTACCTCTAGATGGTGGTGGTTAGTCAAATGAGAGAAAAAATGCACAGATATAGGCTTATTTGTCATGAAGTTATTGTAGATCTAAAAATTTGTATTAGTCAAGAAAAGGAAATGGATGGTAGAAGGAGATAGAGAATCATTTTTCATGCCAATTATGATTTATGGATATGTTATATCCTTCATTTTTTCTAATTTAGTCATTCAATTAAGCCAATTACAGATAGACCTAGTGGTATGAGTAGTGTAAAACCTAAGGAGAAATGAAAGATAGGTTTGAAGATTTTTGCATGATAGATTGATGAAACAAAGTACATGAATAATTTATTTATGAATTTTAATTCATGATCATGATTTTAAAATCTTTGAAGGTTAGTGTATGTGGTGAAAAAGTTGCTCATAAAATGGCATGTCTCGTTCAGACAGGACTGTGAAACTTAGGGTCAAGAAATTAGTCTACAAGACTAGTATTTGGAATTATACCATATGAATTTTTTATATAAAGATGGTATATAGATATAATAGAAACATTTTTATGAATCAAGAGTCATGAAAAGTGTCTAAATAGGTGTTGGAGGTCTAATTCATCATGAGTAGTTTTTGAGGTGAGTTGGCAGTTCTGAGTGAGTGAGTTGCAAAGATGATCTTGAGCCGTTTATCCTGAGTGAAAGTGTTCCAAGAATTTGGTGATGGCCCTAAATTTATGGACAATATTTATACATGTTTTATTTTCTCAAATTTCAATATATTAAGGGTGTTTATGCTTTACTTTTACAAGATAGACTTTTGAGGTACACAAGCCTAATAGGGTAGTTTGTCCTAAAGGAGATTTCATGGTATGAATGAAGGATAAAGATATAATAAAGCATGGATTAGGTAAAAATATTTCATTTTATAAGTTTTTTAATGGTTTTTTATTGTTGGATAAATCCATCTGGGCCCAAGAAGATCAAGGCTTGTCATTAAAAGGACAAACCTAACACAATTAGGTCTCCATAAGACCTAAAGGAGGAATAATTCCTAATTGAGTTATGGTAGACCAAAAAAGGTTAAAATAATGTTCATAATATGTCCTAATACATATTATTTATCCTAATTAAGATTTTTAAGGTGTGTGGCTGATCAAGTGGTGTGTGACCATGAGACTAGTATATATACAAGGCAATTTAGGTTTAATTATATGTATGAAACATAAATGAATAAAATATTGAATGTTTGAGAATAAGGAGGTCATTAAATGAGACCATAATAGAAGAGTAGATGTGTGGAGATCAAAGACATGAGGTGGCTGAATTGGTACTTCCTTGAAAGTAGGTACTTGTTAAAGCCTAGTTAAGTGGGTGCTTGACTTTATTGGGGTTGGTGATCCAAGTTGAGTTGGTGCTAAATATAATTTGGTATTTTGTTTTATAGGAATGTATTAAATTTACATAGATCATAGTGATTTTTATTACCCTTTAGGGTTTCCCACTCATATGTGTGTTATCTTGTTTCATACTCATTTTAATGGTTCTTTATGTTTTTCTAGATCACTATGTTGCTTTCATATTTCATGAATGATTGAGTATAATTGAATGAAAGTTTTTTAAAAATTGATTCAACCTTGCCTTAGTGATTTTTATTCTAATATTGTAGCCTATATCTAACTTATCCTTATTATCCTTACACATAATAGTAAGCTCTTTCAAAACACCTTGGACAAGGGAAATATTGAGGCTCGATGGGTTTGTCTTCAAAGTTAAGTATTCCTAACTTTGTTCCTCCTTTGTAAGAGTAAATAAATTTGAATTTTTACTTCTCTCCCATGTATTATAATTTCCTATACATTGAATTGAGTATAGATCTTCTATGCATGTTTAATTTCTACATTTATTATCCCCACTTTGTGCCACAATCTTTGGTGAGTACTAGATTAGACTTTAATTTACTTTGCATTTTGTTAGTAAATATGAAAACATAAAACCTAGATAGGATTATTATATGGTGTTGATTGAATAGAGAATTTGGAACACTCTCTAGTGATTTTATTATGGTAAGAGATCCATTGGTTAGGTTTAGTAGATCCATCTTGGTCATGACCTTGAATATCTAATGTATTAATAATTGGAAGTGTAAGTAGGATTTATCTTCTCTGAGCTAGGATTGATTAATAGGTCAGCTGCATTTTCTTTTATATAAACTTTCCACTTAGCTAAATACTACAATTATTATTTACCTCTTGTTTTCTTGATCTACTTTTGATCTATAATGGATTCTAGTTGTTCTAGTGGCTTATTTGGTCATTTTTATTCCCAAGGTATAGTCTAATCATGTAAATCTTCAGATGTTGTATCATTATTTTCTCCTTATCTATAATGATAAATATGAGTAAAATTGAAAATTAGAGAGATTCCAATATCTATTGGTAGATCTCGTTCATATGAATTTGCTAAAAAATTCCTAAGGACCTTACAATATACATTCTTTTTCAATTTCAATTTGTTATATTCCCCTTTTAAAAATCTTTAATTTCTAAGATGAGCCAACACAAGATATTCTACCTCAAATTTTAAATCTTTCATTTTCAAATTATATATATATATATATATATAATTTTCTTGAACTTACCTCTAGTATTTGTTTTATCTATTCATGGAATTCTTGCATGACGACTACAAATTCTTCTCCATATACACTTCTCTTTTCTTGTTGGCCTAAATTTCTCAACTCATACACACCTGTAAGATGCATAACATACAAAAATTGAAAAAGACTCATACCTTTGCTTCTATTTGGTGAATCATTGTAGGCAAATTCTACTTGTGTCAACACTTGGTCCCATTATTTGGGATGATCACTCACCAAATTCCTAAGAATGTTCCCAAGGCTTCTGTTGACTACTTCAATATAGACATATATTTGAGGATGATATGGAAAACTAAAATTCAAATTACTACCCAAATTTCTCTAAAGAGTCCTCCAAAAATTACCAACAAATTTAGTATCTCTATCAGAAACAATACTATTAGGCAACCCATGTAGTCATACTACCTCTTTAAAGAATAAATCAGCAATGTGAGTTGCATCACTTATCTTATAACAAGGAGTAAAATGAGCCATTTTGTAAAATCTATCAACCACCACAAAAATAGACTCATTACCTTTTTGAGTTCTAGGTAAACTAAGAACAATATCCATGGTTACTGAATGCCATGGCCTATTGGGAATGAGTAATGGTTGATAAAGTCTTGTATTTTGACTTCTACCTTTTGCATATTGACATATTCTACATCTTTCAACAAATTTCTTCACATAGGCTGCCATATTTATCCAAAAGTATTATGTACTTAATTTATCAAGAGTTTTATCTTGCCTAAATTATCCTATAAGGTTCTCACCATGCTTTTATTTAAGTAAATTCTCTCTCATGGATCCTTTTGTTAAGCACATGATATATCTTTTACTTAATCAAATTCCTTTTACTTTAACCACTTAATCATACATGCAAGATATGCAATAAAACTGAAAGTAATAACATGCACCACATGAGAGAGAGAGAGAGAGAGAGAGAGAGAGAGAGAGAGAGAGAGAGAGAGAGAGAGAGAGAGAGAGAGAGAGAGAGAGAGAGAGAGAGAGAGAGAGAGAGAGAGAGAGAGAGAGAAGGAGAGAGAGAGAGGAGAGAGAGAGAGAGAGAGAGAGATTTCATGTGGAAACCCAAAGTGGGAAAAACCACAGAGAACAATCTCAAGTATATAAATGAGCACCAACTTAAGTTATAAAGTTTTTAAGCACCAACTTAAAGGAGTAACAACCCCTTTGCTAAGCACCAACATAACAATGATTCATGAGCACCCACCCACAAGAGCACCAACCCTTCATGTGTATAAAACACCACTATCTCTCAATGTTGCTTTCTAAACAAATGATAGCACTCTACAATATCTCTTCTCTTTTCTCTACTTTCCTCTACTCTTCTTAGATAAATAAAATCATTCGATTCCATATATCTAAATGGATTCCCAAGCCTCCTTTTATAGCTTTCCAAATGACCTTTGGCATTCACCCTTACATGACCCTTTGAATTCTTTCTTTATCTTTACCTAGTGACTCTTTGAATTCCTCAAGGTGACCCTTCATGGAGAAATGTGTCCTTTTCCTCTTTTTCCTTTAGTGATGACTCTTTGGATTCCTCAAGGTGACCCTTTATGGAGAAATGCATCCTTTTCCTTTTTTGTCTTTAGTGATGACTCTTCAACTTCCTCATGGACCCTCTTTTGTCTTTATGTAACCAAAAATATATTTGTTAATATTTAAGTAATATTAACACACTTTTAGCCAAGATATAAACATTAAAAAAAAACTTTAGACATTAAATGCTAATTTGACATCAATAATAATATTTTCAACAATCTCCCCCTTTGTCTTTGATGGCAACCTGAAACTATCACCAATTCTAAAAACCTATACTACACATGCCAACTTGAAATTGAGACCTGTAAACTGAACTAACTAAAAATATATATTAACTCCCCTTTACTATAGCATCCTATTTCCTAAACCTATTTTTGTACCTATTCCTTGTACCTATTTATGAACCTATTCCTTGTACTTGTTCCTGTACCTATTTCCTATAGCTTACACCTATCGCCCCCTCAACTGATATATAAATTAATCTATCAACTCACCTTCTTATCATGAAACATAGAAAATACCTAAAAACATCCACCATGCTTCAATTTTTCTTAAAAGTCTCTTTGAATCCTAGAAGAGACACCCTACACAAAGGATCCCAGAAAAAAATCTCAAGAGATTCCCACATCTCCTTTGTTACCTCCTTGATCTTCTTGTGTCTTTCTCTTAGAATCCATTTAAGCATGTATAACTTATTTGACTTACTAAAATCAACATTCATAATGTTTTTCATCTTCTCAACTCTTGCAATGGTCTTATCTTGACAAGGCTCATGCTTAAATGTAATAAGAGATTCTTCATAGTCCTTCCTATCTGATTCTTTATCCACTGTAGTAAGTAATTTATTCTCATTCTTAAATTCAACCTGATCAACCTTTAATATCTTATGTCTCCAATACCTATTATTATTTTGCCTTTAGTGATGACTCTTTGGATTCCTTAAGGTGAACCTTCATGGAGAAATGCATCCTTTTCCTCTTTTGTCTTTAGTGATGATGCTTTCACTTCTTCATGTGCCCTCTTTCATCTTTATGCAACCAAAAATATATTCATTAATATTTAATTAATACTAACACACTTTTATCCAAGATATAAACATTAACAAAACCTTTAGACATTAAATGTTAATTTGACATCAATGACAATATTTCCAAAAATCTCCCCCTTTGTCTTCGATGGAAACCTGAAACTGGCATCAATTCTAAAAACCTATAATACACATGCCAACTTGAAACTAAGACCTTTAAACTAAACTAACTAAAAATATATAGTAACTCCGCCATACTGTAGCATCCTATTTCCTGAACCTATTCATGTACCTATTCCTTATACCTATTTCTACACCTATTCTTTGTACTTGTTCATGTACCTATTTACTATAGCTTACACTTATCTCCCCCTCAACTGATATATAAATTAATCTATCAAATCACATTATTATCATGCAACATATCCAAGATCCAAAAACATCCACCAAGCTTAAATTTTTCTTAGAAGTCTCCTTGAAGCCTAGAAGAGACACCCTACACAAAGGATCCTAGAAAAAAATCTTAGGAGATTCCCACATCTCCTATGTTACTTCCTTGATCTTCTTGTTTCTTTCTCTTAGAATCCATTTAAGTATGTATAACTTATTTGAATACTAACCTCAACATTCATAATGTTGTTCATCTTCTCAACTCTTGCAACAGTCTTATCTTGACAAGGCTCATGCTCAAATGTAACAAGAGATTCTTCATTATCTAATTCTTTATCCACTGTAGTAAGTAATTTATTCTCACTCTTAAACTCAACTTGATCAACCTTTACTATCTTAGATCTCCAATACCTATTCCTCTTTTTCCTTTAGTGATGACTCTTTGGATTCCTCAAGGTGACCCTTCATGGAGAAATGCATCCTTTTCCTCTTTTGTCTTTAGTGATGACTCTTTGACTTCCTCATGGGCCCTCTTTTGTCTTTATGCAACCAAAAATATATTTGTTAATATTTAATTAATATTAACACACTTTTATCTAAGATATAAACATTAAAAAACATTTAGACATTAAATGCTAATTTGACATCAATGACAGTATTTCCAATAATCTCCCCCTTTGTCTTTGATGGCAACCTAAAATTGTCACCAATTCTAAAAACCTATACTACACATGCCAACTTGAAATTGAGACTTGTAACCTGAACCAACTAAAAATATATAGTAACTCTCCCTTATTGTAGCATCCTATTTCTTGAGCTTATTCCTGTACCTATTCCTTGTACTTATTCCTATACCTATTTCCTATAGCTTACACTTATCTCCCCCTCAATTGATATATAAATTAATCTATCAACTCACCTTCTTATCATGCAACATAGCCAAGACCCAACAACATCCACCATGCTTCAATTTTTCTTAAAAGTCTCCTTGAAGCCTAGAAGAGACACCCTACAGAAAGGCTCCTAGAAAAAAATCTCAAGAGATTCCCACATTTCCTCTGCTACTTCCTTGATCTTCTTGTGTCTTTCTCTTAGAATCCATTTAAATATGTAAAACTTATTTGACTTACTAACCTCAATATTCATAATATTGTTCATCTTCTCAACTCTTGTAACTAAGTTATCTTGACAAGGCTCATGCTTAAATGTAACAAGGGATTCTTCATAGTCCTTCCTATCTAAGTCTTTATCCACTATAATAAGTAATTTATTCTCACTCTTAAACTTAACCTGATCAACCTTTAATATCTTAGGTCTCCAATACCTATTCCTCTTTCCTGAACCTATTCTTGTACCTATTCCTTGTACCTATTTCTACACTTGTTCCTTATACTTATTCCTGTACCTATTTCCTATAGCTTACACTTATCTCCCCTTAACTAATATATAAATTAACTATCAACTCAACTTCTTATCATGCAACATATCCAAGACACAATGAAATCCAACATGCTTCAATTTTTTTTTAAAGTCTCCTTAAAGCCTAGAAGAGACAACCTACACAAAGGATCCTAGAAAAAAATCTTCGGAGATTCCCACATCTCCTCTATTACTTCCTTGATCTATTATGTCTTTCTCTTAGAATCCATTTAAGCATGTATAACTTATTTGACTTACTAAGCTCAACATTCATAATGTTGTTCATCTTCTCAACTCTTACAACTATCTTATCTTGACAAGGCTCATGCTCAAATGTAACAAGAGATTATTCATAGTCCTTCCTATTTGATTCTTTATCCACTGTAGCAAGTAATTTAATCTCACTCTTAAACTCAACCTAATCAACCTTTATTGTCTTAGGTCTACAAGCCTAAAATTGGATCTTCTCATATCTTCTAGGGGCTCTATATCCTTTGACATACCTTGAAGATATCTTTACTCTATTTGGACATAATTAACAATATGGCCAACCTTATGATAACAAAATCAAATAACATTTCTCATACCTTATGCTTGAATGTGACTGAGATATCCCTTTGATTGGTTTCTTCTCCTCATACATTCTATTTCCCTATGACCAACATGATGAAAAATAAAACAATGGCCATGAAAAGAATTAGAAACCTAAAAGCATTGGGCTACCTGATTAGATTCTTCAATTTGCCTTTAAACTTGCATCCTTCTTACCTTGGACTAATATTTCATGATCTTTCTCAACTTGGATTATGAGCCTCTCATGCTTATCCTTCAAAGAACCTAACTCAACCTTTGAATGATTACACTCTTCTCTTGATTTCAAACTTGAATTTATAACCTCTAGATGATTCTTAAGATCTGGAGTAAACATATTATCTTATTTTGCTTCTATAAGCAGCTTAGAATCCAAAATACACACTTGTTCCTTAAGATCCTTGACCATAGATTTCAACTCTTGATTATCCTTCTTTAACTACTTGGTCATCATGCTTTTCCTGATATACCTTAAAGCTATTAAAATATTTCCAAAGAAACCTACTCTGATACCAATTGTTAAGCATAAGATATATCTTTACTTGATCAAATTCCTTTTGCTTTAACCACTGAATCATACATTTAATATATGCAATAAAACTAAAAGAAATAACATGCACCACATGAGAGAGAGAGAGAGAGAGAGAGAGAGAGAGAGAGAGAGAGAGAGAGAGAGAGAGAGAGAGAGAGAGGAGAGAGAGAGAGAGAGAGAGGAGAGAGAGAGAGAGAGAGAGAGAGAGAGAGAGAGAGAGAGAGAGAGAGAGAGAGAGAGAGAGAGAGAGAGAGAGAGAGAGAGAGAGAGAGAGAGAGTGGATTTTTTGTGTAAACCCAAAGTTGGAAAAGCCATAGAAAACAATCTCAAGATATAAATGAGCACTAAATCAAGTTATAAAGTTTGCAAGCACAAACTTGTAGGAGCACCAACCCATTTACTAAGCACCAACATAACAATGATTTGTGAGCACCCACCCATAGGAGCACTAATCCCTCATGTGTATAAAATACTACTATATCTCAATGTTGCTTTCTCAATAAATGATAACACTCTACAATATCTCTTCTCTTTTCTCTACTTTCCTATGCTCTTCTTAGCTAGATAAAATCATTCACTTCCATATATCTAAATGGCTTCCCAAGTTCCTTTTATAGCTTTCCAAATGACCTTTGGCATTCACCCTTACATGAATCTTTGAATTCCTTCTGTGTTTTTACCTAGTGACTCTTTGAATTCCTCAAGGTGACCCTTCATGGAGAAATGCATCCTTTTACTCTTTTGTCTTTAGTGATGACTCTTCAACTTCCTCATGGGCCCTCTTTTGTCTTTATGCAACCAAAAATATATTCATTAGTATTTAATTAATATTAACACACTTTTAGCCAAGATATAAACATTAAAATACCTTTAGAAATTAAATGCTACTTTGACATCAATGATAATATTTCCAACACCTTTAAGAATGCATAATTACTTATCTTTGAATGATAACCCCTATTGTAACATATAGTCCATCCAAGGACTTCTATCTCTTCTGGTAGGACCCTTGCATTCTTCATATGCTTCTTTAAAATTTGGATCTTTCTTATATAGGTCCTTCAAAATATTAAAACCCATGATGTTCACTTGCATTTCCCACATAATCAGATTTCTCCTATTTAGAGCATCAAAATCCTTGTTAGATCGACCACTTTTATGTTTGATAACAAATTATAAACTTTGTAATAATTTGACCCATTTATAATGCCTTTGATTCAATTTACTTTGGCTTCTAATAAATTGTAAATCATGATTTTTATTATAAAGGAAAAAATCTTTAGGCATTAAATAATTCCTCCACTTATTCAAATAATGTATGATAGCATTAAATTCTTGATCATAAGTTGAATATCTTATTTTGTCCTCATTAAGATTCTCACTAAAATAAACAATTGGTTTACCTACTTGACTTAAGATAGATCCAATATCAATCCCACTTGTATCACATTCTACTTGAAATAGCTTACCAAAATTAGGTAACACCAAAATAGGCTATTTTATGATCTTCTTTTTCAAAATCTAAAAACTTCTTTCTACCACTTCAATCCACTTAAATGGATATTGGTTTCTTCTGATAATCCCACAATAGGAGCACAAATGCCACTAAAATTTCTTATGAATTTTATATTAAAGATTACTAGACCATGAAATCTTCTTACCTCAAAAATTTTCTTTGGTGTATGAAACTCCTCTATGGCCTTAATTTTGTCTTTATCCATCTTTAACCCCTCTTGAGATTAAAAAAAAAAAACCCAAGTAGATTAGCTTTATTTTTATAAAAGTACACTTTTTGAGGTTGATTAATATATTTTCCTTTAGTAACCTTCTCCAAACCATTCTTAAGTGCTCAAGATTTTCATCATTTGATTTGCTATAAATCAGTATATCTTCAAGATAGATAATGAAAAATTTACCTGTAAAGGGTTTAAGTGCCTCATTCATAAGCCTCATAAAGGTATTTGGAGCATTTGTCAAACCAAATGGCATCATAATCCATTCATATGAACCATCATTGGTTTTGAAGGTAGTTTTTCATTCATCCCTGAAAGATCCCAAACTATGATTGAAAGCAAATAAAATTGATTTCCACTACTTACAGCATTCAATCAATTGGACAAAGATATAAAACCGAATGTAACTGATACTATAGCCCAAATGTCATAAAATTATTACAGATTGGTCTCAAAACCCAATTATTATATCAACAACCAAACTGGAAATAAAAAACCTGGGATTGCGTGCTCTCGGCCTGCTGTGTCCAGAAAACACAGTCGCCGACGTCGGTCTATACCCTGCCGCCGTCGGTCGTCCGAGTGTGACCTCTGCCTGCCTGTCTGTGACTACCTGACTGCCGGCGTCGGTAGATAATCGGCCGATGTCGGTCTATATGCTGATGCCGGTCTCTGTAAAACCCTGCGATCGACTGTGCCCTTTCCTTTTTCTGACCCTGCTGGTATGGCCTGGTGCCGATCTGACTATCCGTACGGATTTCGTACCGAACCTGCTCTAACTATAAAAGTATATAAATCTGAAATCAAAACAATGGATAAATACCTAGAGACCTTTGCCTATAATGAACCCTGATATCCTCAGTGAATGGCCTCTGAAGTTCCAGATCCGACCAATATGCACAAACTGGATTCCGTCTCGAATCCACCTCTGACAAAAGGGCTGGGTTTTCGTCCAACTCTTCTCCAATCTACTGAAGGGTTTTGTCCTCAGAGATCCCAGCTGAATCACCGATTCAAGCTTCTCAGAATAATTTTGCAAAAGAAGATATTAGATTCTGCAAATGCTTTGCTTTCCCCTTCTTTTAAAGCCTCCAAGGAAACTTCTAGAAGAAGTTAATTTTATTTTCATAATAATTTAATTAATTAATTAAACCATTTTAATAGAAAATTGGGGACATTACAATCCCTTTATCTAATCCTTATTTGATAATATCTAAAGATCTATCTTAGAAAAATACTTAGCACCATTTAGACAATCCATCAAGTCATCTATTCTAGGTGAGGGAAATCTATACCTAATACTGATATTTTGATGGCCCTTGAGTCATTTCACATTATCCAACCTCTATATTTAGTTTCAAGATAGTTAGAACTACACAAGGACTTAGGCTTTCTCTAACCAATCCCTTATCCAACAATTCATGTACTTGTTTTTTGATTTCTTTATTTTCTTGTGGATTCATCTTCTAGGCTTCTTTATTTAAAAGGTTTTCTCCTTACATGAGAACAATATGATGACTAATACTTCTTGTTAGAGTCAACTCACTTGGAAAATCATTCAAAAACAATGTCAATGAATTCATTCAACAAATTTTAAACTTTTATGGGTAGCTCATTGAACTTAGTAGTAGTAATTATTGTTTTTGGCTTACCAATGAGAGCAAAACTTACCTATTCCTTTTTTATTTACTATAATAATTCCTTACCATTAATTAATAACACCTTTGAATTCTATTCCACTATTGTACCTTCTTATTTCAATGGTATAATAACATGTTTCATGTATCCTTCTCAAAAGTGTAAGTGTTATTCCTACCATTATGAATTTCCTTCCTATCATATTTCCAATGCCTTTCTAGAAGAACATGACGTACGTTCATGGGAATCACAACACATATGACTTCATTCTTGTAACTTCATATTTCAAATTATACTTTACATTGCTTATTCACTAAGATCTGATGATCCTTTTGTAGCCAGGATACTTTATAGGGAGTTGGATGAATTACCTTTTTTTAATTTAGTTTGTTAACCATTTTAGTAGACACCAAATTATCTATACTCCCACTATCAATTATAGCTTGACAATACTTACCTTGAGTTTTGAATGTAGTATTGAAGAGTGTCTTCCTTTGAGGAAGTTCTTTGATCTCTTAAGTAGGCTTGAGTAATATCCTCTTCATGAGTAAAGATTATCCAACTTTTATAACATATGCATGGATAGGTGAACTCATAATTTCTTCTTCTTCAACTTGAGCTAGATGAACATTACCATGACTTGTAAATATATTTTCAAGGAATTCATAAAACCTATACCCAATCTTTCCACATTTAAAACATCTACCAATGAATCCTCTACCTCTTCCTCTATTGAATGGATTTTTACCTCTAAAGGAGTACCTACCTATTGAAGATTGCTCTTGATTTTGTGATATACTAGCATCTTCTTGGTGTGAATTTTGTTAACTCCTTCGCCCTTATTGTCATGTACTTATATACATTTCCCCCCTTCTTATTATATGTTGAGGTTACTTTATTGACAACTTTTCTTTAGCTTTTAAGGCATACTAATATGCATCTTCAACTATTATAATTGTAAGAAACTAATATCATCCTAAATGTTAAATCTTAGCCCATTTATATATTTGGTCATCTTCTCCATGCTTTCTTCAATATGGCCTACTCTTATAGTTAACCTATAAAATTCTTTAGTATAATCCTTAACTGGCATATCTTTTTGTTTTAGATTCTTAATTTTCTTAAAAAGATTAGTTTTATAATATTTAGGCATAAACTTAAATTTAAGATTTACCACCATCGTGTCCCAACTCTTAATCTTAGGTTTTCCTTTTCTTCTTCTCTCTTCTTACACATAAGACCACCATAGAGATGCATGAACCTTGAGCTTTGTCATGGAAAATTTTACTATTTTGTCTTCATCAACATTCTCATAATCAAAGTACATTTCTAAAAAACTTATCTAATGAATCAATTCTTCTACATTCAGGTTGCCATCATACATTGGAACCTCTATCTTTAGATTTGCACTAACACCCATTATTGCTTTGACCAATCTTTATTTTGTTGCTTCTTCCTCCATTTTTTCAAGTAATTCTTCTTCTGTAGGTTCTTTATATTCTCTAACACTCAATTCACCCATATCATCTCCATTTCTTTGTTCCAACTCTATGGCTTGTAACCTAGCATTGAGATTTTTGATCTCTCCAAGTAATATTGCTTATGTGGGTTGTCTCCTTAGACCACCACTTGATCTTGATATTATTTCTCTCTCTATATAGTTATCTTTAATTTTACTAATATTTCAGTCTTAAATTGAGCTCTGATACCAAAATTTAATTTCAAATGGATCTTCTTTAGTTTAGTTCTCTCAAAGAAACTTGCAACTTTTAATAAGACAATCACTTGAATGTTGATAAGGACACTTAAAACTTAGAATCTTGTTTTATTGATTCAATATTCATAAAAAACCCATTAAAGGTTTAAATAATTGATATTTAACTTATATAGGTTGTTGTATATAAGTTAAAACACTAAACAAATCACTTGATGGTCCCAAACACAACTCAACTCATAAGACTACGATAGGTTTGTGAAGGTCTATGAGGTCCTAAAAAATATTTTTTAGATCTTGGATTTAATATCCCATTGAATTACCTTCTCATTATATATATATATATATATATATATATATATATATATATATATATATATATATATATATATATATATAGATATATATATATATGATAAACCAATCTTTAGTCTATTGGTTTTTCAAATAGCAATATAATGGTAATTACATTCTTTAGGACTGAATAGGCCTACTTTTGCTTCCTCATCTGCACTTGACTCAATACAAGAAAAAAATGACTTTATAATCCTTATAATTTTTTTTTAAAGTGACCATATATCATTAAAAAACCTTCATACAAGGTTTGGAATCAAAACACAATGTAAAACAATCATTTTTTCTCTCTTTTGAGGTTTCTCAATGATCACCTACAGGAAACTAGAACATAGTCTAATTTTTATTACTTTAAAGAATTTATTTCCACCATATAACACTTTTATTAGCTCATAAACATATTATACTACCTTTCCTTTGAGTTTTAATAATTTTCACTAGTTTAATCTTGAATTATGGATTAATTTGTGCCTGAAAACCTTACTTTAGGGTTTCTCAAGAAGTTCAAAAGATAACACCTTATTAATAATTGTTCATAAAGCCTAAGATGTTTTGGATATTCTTAACTATTTTAACAGACTCTTTATACCCTCCTTCAACCTTTCCAAAATTTAAATTAAATTTATGCAACTTTTTACACATAATTCAAGTGATTATAAATGATTGTTGACACACAAAAAATAGGGTATTAAAAGTTTCAACAACATAAACTCTGATTCAAATATAAAATCATTTCAAATGGGATAAAATATTATTAATTCATATATGAATTACATGAATACACAAATTCAATTGATATTAGAGAAATAATTCATAGATATATGAAATGATCAACATAGGTAGAATCTAGAGTGACATGAATAAGAAAAGCATATGAGACAAATGATAGAGATTTTAAAGTGAGAAAACTTACAAGCAAAAAAAACCCATGATTCATATTCAATAATTGATAAACCAATAACCCCAAAACAAAACTTCTTCTCCCTTAACATTTCTTCACAAAATGGCCTTCACAAAACTCTTTGTTCACACGAGATATTTGTAATTCCTCAAGATAATTGAATAATAGGGGTAAACCCTATTTTATATTAGAAAATGAAGGGAGGTAACCATTGTAACCAATGGGTCTAACCATCCCAAGAATATTTAAAATAATAAATAATAATGTTTTATTTTTACTGATAATTAATAAATAATTCATGTTTTATTATTTATTTACATGAGGTTGTTAACCCATGTTAATAAATAATAAATTCTTATTATTTAATTACTTAATAATGTACTAAGGGTCTTATAATTACACTACTTGACATTGAATATTCTAACAATCTCTCTTAATGCTAAGGGGGGATAAATGCCATAGTCACCATAAAGGAATTATATTATGTGCAAAATTGAAAAATTTAAAAATTTTAATCATACCAAACACCACCTTTTGAAATAAAAGGAATTATAATCCATAAACTACTTGAAAGTAAATTTAGTCTAGCATGATCATGATACTACATCTCACACTTTCTTATGAATAATCACTAAGCATATTTGGAGCCTTTTATAACATAAAGACCTCCATTACAAAGTATGATTTTTAATGTATTTGGGTACAAAAGTAAAACTTCCACACAAAGTTTACTCAAATCACATAACTTTCACATGAAGTTTACAATGATTTATAATGAGAAGAAGTATAGATAAGGAGAAGAAACACATGGCCATCAAAAAGTGCCATTTTCATGCACACTCCCCATCAATGGAAACTTTGAGAGGCCCAATATTACATAAAATTAACAAAACTTGGTATCATCAAGTAGTTTTATGAATATATCTACCACTTGTTCATTCATAGGATATAACTACAGATTAATATCACCATTGATGACTCTCTCTCAGATGAAATGCACATGAACTTCAATGTGTTTAGCTCTTAGGTGGTGCACTAGATTTTTTGATAGAGATATACATATTTGGTTAGCACAATGAATGATGGTACTCTTAGAAACATTTAAATGAAGTTCTCCAAAAAACATTCATAGCCACATGGCTTTTTTAGTAGATTCCATATCACTTTTATACTCTACTTCTGTAAAAAAGAGAGACAATAGCTTGTTTCTTGCTGCTCCAAGTGATAGTACCTATACCAAACATAAACACATGTCTAGAAGTAGATTTATGATCTAAAATATCACCATCATGGTCAACATCAAAATAACCATATAAATTAACATTATTAATGGATGAATAAAATAAATCATAGTTTACAGTTCCTTTGATATATCTAAGTATTCTCTTTGCTAATTTCCAATTATCCAAATAAGGATCTTACATATATCTAGAAGCAACACTAACATCATATGAAATATCTGGCCTAGTAATGGTCAGATAAATCAAACTTTCAAATAAGCTATCTATACAAAATAGGGTTAGATTTTTTACATGTAAGTTTAGGATCAAGTTTAATACCAACTTCAATAGAAGTAGAAGTAGATTTACAATCAAACATGTTAAAATTAATAAGAAGATTATGTGCATACTGAGATTGTGATATAGCAATTAAATTTTTATCCTTAAATATAACCATTCCTAAAAAATGATGTAGAATGTTTAAATCAATTATTTCAAATATTTGACTTAGTTTATCTTTATATTTATGAATTAAACTATTTAGATCTCTAATAATAAATAAATCAGCAACATATAATACAATTAGAATCAAATGACCATTTTAAATTTTAAAAAAGAGATCATTAATAATACTATTTTTGAGATAAATGTGGGAGCATTAAATATTAAATAGAAACATAGTTATCCCAAAAATATTCTGATTGATTTTATGAACTATGGAAGTATTAAATATTTAAAGAGATAATTATCTAAATAATAGTTATAAAAACTTAATTCTTTGAAAAATAAGTAATTTTAGAATACTAAGCTCAAGGAGCTTGTTTTAAACCATATAAAGATTTTTTTAACTTCCATACATAATATTGTCTATTAGGGTCAGTGAAACTTTAATCTGAGTCATGCAGAATTTTTATTCTAAATCACCATTTAAAAATGTATTCTTGTCATACATTTGGTGGATAACCCAACCATTTTAGGCTAAAAGTGAAATAATAAGTTTAAGAATACTCATGTTTGTTACAAGATCAAAGGTTTCAACATAGTCAATCTTGGGTTTTTGAGTAAATATGTGAGTAACTAATCTATCTTTAAACTTGTAAATTTTACCAATTAAATTATTTTTGATCTTAGAAATTTACCTAGAACTGATAATATACCTTTTAGGTAGAGGAGGGACAAGATCTCAAGTTTGATTTTTGAATTCTCAAAATTAGCTTGTAGTAGTGGCTTGATCCGCTTGTGCTCATGAAGTCTTCATCAAAAGAGGCTTGGCTATCTCCTCTTCTCCTTGGTACCTTGTGGCTTTGGCCTGGCTTGTCTTGGCTTTTCTCAATATTTGGACATTATAACAATAATTTTCATGAAGCTTTGGAATCAATTTTGAATTATAACTTTGGCATAAAAGAACTTAAAATTCAATAGGCAATACCTCTTATTTATAGATGTTTGGAATGGTTTGAGGATCAACCATGACTGTCCATCTCAAGATTGAGATGTGTGGCCATGAATAAATCCAAATATGAAATTTATTCTAAAAATATACCCATTAATATTTAGGATAGATGAGTATTTAATAGGCATGGAGGGTCTTAATGAGACATGGGAGACCCATAATCTTGATATTTTATGCATTTATGGCTTATGGATGCCACCCTATATGATGATGTAGTTAATATAAATCAATTTACAATAAATATATATTCAACAAGTTCCATGGAAAATTAACTTAAGGCCTTAATTTGGTTTAATTAGCTAAAACACGACTAGTTAACTTTGGTGTAAATTTTGGCTCTTGGTGTACAAATTAATCAAATTGGTCAAAATATCTTGTTATTAGTCCAAAATTTGATAGGATTGAAATTGGAAGTCATTCTCAGATGCATTGGATCCATTATCCCATTTAGGATGTTAACAACACCAAATAACAAAGGCACGTGTCTTGTGTAAGAGATTTGACAGAAAAGAGCAATTCAAAGCACCTAGATGTAAAATTGTCATTTTGACTCAAAATGATTTGATCAAAGTTAGCTGGCCCATAAATTGCATTACCCCATTTAATGATACTCTAGACAAAATCAACACTTAAATATATCAATTTGAACTCATTTAATGCATTTTAGTGTTTTTAATCCAAATTGTGCACTTTGGTGGAAATTGGTCAAAAGCCTAGTTGGAGGTTATTGATAGCCAATTTTAGGTGTTTACAGTTTGATTCCAAGTGTTTCAAATTCTTAGATTAATTACCTTACCATTTTTACCTCAACCTATTTTTTGGTTCAAATTCTAGCTTTATGTTGTGTTCCCAAAGACCTAGCATTTTAGCTTTTCATTTTAGACCTAGTCTATTTTAAGTCTATATTTGTGCCTTATTCCCATAAACCTAGCATTGTACCTTTTAGACCTAGTGTTTTTTAAGTTTAGCTTTGTGTCATGTTTCCAAAGACCTAGAAGTTTCCATAGTTTTAGGTGTCATTTATAGCTTTTGAGCCTAGATTTGTGCCTTGCTTCCAAAGAGCTAGCAACTTTTAGACCTAGATTAGAGTAGTTTGAAACACTTTTCTAAAATTAGAATTTGGATTTATTATACCACTTGGCCATTTGTGTGAGGAATTTGACATTAGACTGTGAGGATATTTTAGATTGAGTTTATTATTTATAAATTTGGAGAATAAATCCATTCTTAGGACAAGTTTAGACCATGTTTGCATTTTAGACCAAGTTTCTAGACATACCAGGTTTGACCATTTACCATTTAGACAATGTTCTAAGAGTTTATATAACTCTAGACCATTTTCTTCATGTCAAGTTATTCATTAAAATTGGATATGCCTCACTACACATGTACTAGAACCATGTACAATCAGGATTATGATAATGTTGTCATAAATGATAACTTTATTTAAGATCCATATGGTGATAAAGTAGTTTTTAAGGTGGATCCATATCCCCCTTATACTTTTGAATATGTGGAATAAATCCAAGATCTGTTAGCACACTACGTTGTTAAAACATATCCCTATTCAAGGCAAGACCAAGAGAAAACAACACAACATCTTGCTAATGTGTTAGTCATCATTGAATAAGTTAAAAAAAAACCAAATACATCACCATGCCATCAACATATGACTCATACTTATTTGATCATCAATTGTTTTAAAATAAGGATGAGGTTTTAGTCAGATCTGTAGAGATAAGGGCCAAGTTTCTATTAGGCTTCCCCCATGAAAACCTACCTACTTTAGTTAGAGTGCCAATAAATGTACCTTATATCCAAACTACTGAACATACCTCTACTAGTTACCCTCAAGTGCTCATGCCAATTTCATACTAAGACCCAAAAATTATTTCAAGAGGAAAGGGCCCCATGGAGGAATAATTCACACTAATGCAATAATCATATTAGACCTACCTTAATCGAGTATGTAATTTCAATGCTATGCCCTATCGAATGCTCCTCTCACAAAGCTAACTCCTTCAACAAGAGTACTAGTTGATTTGATAGGTCAAACTAATTTGGGTGTAGACCCATTTTCCAAAAGTAATTTTATAGGGTACATGTTCAATGTCCCATTCATTAAAGCATTAATTGTGACCTCTATTCAAGACAATGTGCTAAATACAATGGATAACATGCAAGTGTCTTCTAATATAGGCTAAGGTGAGGTAAATACACCAACAAATAATCCACAATAATACATACCTCTTATTAATGATTGGTTCATAACATCTAGGGGTAAGAACTCCTACTTCCCAACCAAATCAGGTTACTCCTAATCCTTAACTAGCAGCTTCTTCAATCATGCAATAACATGGGGTAAGTAATCAAGCACTAACTAATGTTTTGACTTCACAAAAAGTGATAACTATTATCCCACCTCAATAGGTGATGACTAATATTCCATGACAATAGCCACAATCTAACTTACCTCTAAAATAAAGGTAGAACACTACACCACCTCAATAGGGGGTAAAAAATGTTTCACCTCAATAGGTAGTGACAAACGTACCTCAATAATCACAAACAAATATACCTCTATAATTAAAAACATTATCTAATCAACAACATATTTATATTAGTCAAAGATAAATTCCTAATACTCAACAAGCATATAGTTCACAATAAGAAATGTTTTCACAACAAATAGGTACTAATATCTAACAAGTACCTATTAGGTAACTATTGCCTTTTACTCAGTAAGTGCCACAAATCCAAATATAGGGCCTTGGTCAATAAAAAGTTACCTTTATTAATCTAGGTTCAACTAGTTGATAGCAAGTTCTAACTTAACCTCAGTAGGAATAATATGTTTCCCAAATCCATATCCTTCTATCATAACCCTAATGCCATCAGAACCAAGGCCATATACTGAATCTAAATCATAATATATATACTAATAATGCTTATAATATCAACATCAACATCCCAATCTATGAATGAATATTACTGGTTGATACACCCATAAAACTATTGGTCAAATTTGGCCCACATATAAAGCTTCTACTTGGATAGATCATCTGATTAGATTTCTTGATTGACCAAATGATCAAATGACTTGAGCAAGTGGAAAATATGGACTAGACTATCATCAAACATCATGTAGAAATAGATAGGTTAGTCTGGTTACACACTTCATAAGTTTAGTTAGGAGGCCTCTCAGAGCCAAAATATGGCATAGACATGAGGTTCTTCATGTCTTGAACATTCTTTGTAAAGTTCATGACTTGATGAGTTGTCTATCTCAAGTTACAAGAATTTAAATTTAAACAAGTAGATTAAGATGTGTACAGGGACATCAAATAAAAGTCATGAAAAATAGCCATTTGAATTTAAAAAACCCAAAAGGATCTTGAGGTTTAATGTGAAGTTGATATATGTCAAGTTCATGGAAGTTAATATAGGATCTAATGGTGAGCAGTGATCTAATGAGTTAGTGGGTCCCATAGATCCAATGGCATGCATTCAATCATGCATTCATAGATAAATGGTGAGCTTAAAGTCAAAATATTAGAGGATCTTGAGATTAAGTGAAGGGTTGACAAGTGGCATGATCTTGATGAACTAAAGGATTCAATGGTGCATGTTTGATCAAATAGAAAGAAGATCGATGGCACGTGTTCAATCATACCAAGGATCAAACAGTGTATGATAAAGTCGATCCAATAGTGTGTAGGTGATTTAATCAATGGTGGGTTATGGGTCAATGAGTTATCATATATTGAGGATGAATGTGAGGCTACCATGTAGCATAAGCATGGAAGCAAATGAAACTAATAATAAGATCTTGAGGATAAATGTACAATTGCCAAGTGTCACATTCTCAAAGGATGGAATCAAAGTGAATGGGGAGATGAAAATTGGCTCAATATGAGAAGGCCAAATCAATATTGATGTCCAAGATTAAAGTTGAAGCTAGGATTTTTCAAATGGAGGTCAAATATGGTTTAGGGTAAACTAAGAGCAATGTTTCAAAGGGTTATGTCACCATTAGAGCTCAGTTGAATTCCATTAAATATATGTAACCATACAGTCAAAATTGTTCATTCAAAATATCTATTTCCATTAAATATTAGAGGAATGATAGGTTTGTTTACACTTAATGTAGTTTAGGAATGAGGCTATGTGATCTATGGATATTCATTGATATAATTACTATACAAAAAATTAATATACTGGATTAGTTTTCAATCTATAGTAAAGATATATATTCAAGTTGGAGTAGATACAAACATAAATAAAATGTGGTGGAGTATCTCATCCTTTGACACAATCATAGTTCTAAAAAATAGGTACATATGGATGCCCAAAGTAGACATGGTGATGGCTCTATCAGATCCATAGATATGAGGATTTTATCCTCATAAGCAAGCTAAGTGGAAGATGGTGTAGAGTCTCAGTATGGAAATTTGGTGGTTAGAGAAATCAATTAGAGCATTTAATAGATTTTTAAGGTTTGAAATATTTTATTCACAAGATCATGACTCATCATATTTGGAAAACTCTTGTCTTTTAGTATGTTTTCTTAGCCAATGAGAAGATTCAGGGCTATTGGGACACATGAAAGTTAATTTATCTATGATCAATTAGTATTGATTAGATCAAAGTGTGGTTGAGAATTAATTAAAGACTAGTGGTAGTTCATTAATTATCCCAGATGGTATGCTCCCTCTCTCTTCACCCTTTCTCTTTAACTTACATCTTCTTCCACATTTTAACCTCTCTCTTAGATTTTAGACTCTCACAAGGACTCTTTGATCTTGAAAAGTAGGGGAATCTCTGAGATATTATAAAATATGCCCATCTTGATTAGGATAAACCTTATCAATCATTTGTAATAACTACCTCTTGATGTAATAATAGACTTTATTTACTTAAATCTTCCCTTGGATTAGTGTTTAGTGAGTTGTGCATGATGGCCTTGTGAAGGAGATTTTTCCATATCTATTGTCCTCCTTATTTGCCTCATCTAAGGTGTTTTCAAGTTGTTTGTAGGTATGGATTAGTGTTTTGCCTAAACCTAGTCCATGAAACACTTATGCAATCAACTAGTCTATGAGATTGTGTGAGATAACATTGTCTTGTGTTGATCTAGTATGGGTTCAAACTTATGGGAGTCTTCCATTTTATTTTGTGTATCATTGTTTTAGCCTTTTTAGGAACCCTTTTCCCCTTTCTAACCCTTTTCCCTATGGCAACATTAGTTTAGGTGATCCATCAAGAGGAAGTTAACCTTCTCTAGAGGTTCAACCCTATTATAGGATACCTACAGCCTAAGGTTATTCCCATATTTTGACTGGGAGTGGGAGAGCTTGAATAACTCCTCCATAAGGGTGAAATATCACATCATAATAATTTATAGCATGCCCAATGGGACTTACTATGTTATTCACTGGTGAATATTTTTGGTGTTCTCTTCATCTAATCAAGCTTTAGAGGCATGTGTGTAAACATCAATGGTGACTTTGAGTATTGATCAACTAGTTTAAGTAGCTTAGGGACCTATTCATCATTATTTGGTATGTATTATCACTATTTTGATTAGTGTTTCTTTGCCTTAGCATCCTTAATATCATATTAGTAATGTTTATGGCTTCATCACAAGTGGTTCTTAATATTCAATCCATCAACATTCTCAAGCTCAAGATGTCCCTAGTTTTTTCCAAAACCAATCCATTTCAAGTTGGAGGCAAATGCTCTCAGGCCATGAAGGGTACATGATAAACCTTAATACATAGAAAATATATGTTCAAGATATTGCTAATCACATCATTCATGACATGAGTAATGCATTATAGCTAATAAAGGAAGAATGGACACCTATTAAGGGAGCAAATTGGAAAAACCTCTCAAGTGAGATGATGGATGTAAGTGGTTACATTCAAAGCATCACGAATAATCTAAGAGGCCTTGAAGAATAATAGGTCCAACTCCATTAACCTCATGTGTCTTTATATACACCATCTAAACTCTCATTCATTCCACCCATTCTTCCCAAAAGACCACTCCAAGTGACCCTTTGAGTGTTCTAAGTTCTTCATGTGATCCTTCGACCTTCCCTTATTGGAATTCAATCCAAGAGAGCCTTCAAAGAAAGAAGGAGACTATTATTGAGAAACATATTATTGAGATAAAATATTCTACTTATCTTCCCCAAGAATCCTCTTGTACCTCATATTAGACCTATTGTGTTCCTTATCTTCATGAGGCCACTAACCACCTTAAAGATGGGTATTTTCTAAGAGAATATAGATAGAAAAATCAAATAATTCAAGATAAAGATGAGGAAAGAGGAAGGGAATCAAAATAAATAAAAGGCAATTTTTTCTTACACATTCTTCTCATGGAAATTAGTCAAAGAAGGTATATAGAAAAAGGAGGCACCAATTCAAGAGCCACCTAGAAGAGCCTTCAAATTCACTAGCTAGAAGGATACCCTCCTATAAGCAAGGTGAACTTCTTCACCCTCCCACAATCTCCCTCTTAGATAAAGAACCTATTTTACAAAGAATAGAGGAGGATACTGCAGTCATAGGTGAACCTTAAGAGGATAATGCAAGTGTCTATGATGAGGAGATCATGATAGGTAGCCCATTTCATTCAAAATGGGAAGAGTTAGGTTTAGACCAACCTTACTAGCATGAATTAGACACTAATGAATTAGATCCTAATGAGGACAATCCTCATGTTGAAAATAGAGAAGATCTTGAATGGACTACTGAATGTTCATTCTACATAGATGAAAAAAAGGATCAGAACTAGGTGCCTGAGGTTGGATCACTTCAAGATAAGGTGTTAGTTGAGGAAAACCCTGATATGTTGGAGAAAGAGGAAAGCATATCAGATCTTGAGAAGACAAGTGTGATATTTTAGACCTTGGATGGTTAATTCAACCTTCATTTATAGTTGAATATCAATATTAAATCTTAAGTGAGGTTGATGAAAGAGACATCTCAAATTCTCAAGAGATGTAGTTTAATGAACACACCAATGAAAGATTTGAAGGGTTGTGACAATAGATCAATTCCATAACCAAATATTCATATATATTAAGGGACATGTCTTCCTTCCAAGAACCTATGAGCATGTTTCTATAAGCATGATCAATCCTAATTTTTATAAGGATAAGGGGGAAGGATATGGTATTTTTGAACCACCAAGTGAACCAAGTGCAGTTGCTCCCAAGAGCCTAAATGAATTCTTCATGCAAGGATTTCTCAAAGGTGATGAGAAAAATAAAGAAAGTGCTCCTTCAGTCCAACATGAACCAAGATTGGAAGACTTAGACAAGTATGTCTATGTTGGAGGCATGGTTGTTACTTTTCATCCATTGGAGATCACATCAAAAGGATTGGCCATCAAACTACTTGGTTCACCAATTCTACTACCTCCAAAGTAAGGTATTTTTCATCTTGGTTTGTTAAAAGTGAATGATACTCAAATTTTTCCATTTAAACTAGGAAGAAGGTGATTGTAAATTATTATATAATATTATATATATATATATATATATATATATATATATATATAAGAGTATATTTCATTCTTTTCTCTAAGTGCCTGTGTGCACATTTGTTTAGTAGGTTAGTTTCCCTTGTTTTGTTTAAGTTAGTTTCCTTTCATGTTGTGTGTTTACTTTTCCAAAGTGCCTTGGGAATGATGTTTTGTTTTGTTTCTTTTGGTCTTTATTTATTTAAGAGAGGTTTTTCAATAAATAAAATAACCTTACTCAATTCAGATCAACTTATGACTCCATGCCCAATAGATCAGATAAGGTAACTAGTCTAGGTTCTTAAGCATATCAAACATGATTCCTTGTGAGTCAAAAAAGATGTTGGGAAAATTTGGCCCATATGCAAAGGTTCTACCTAGATAGATTATCTAATCAGAGTTCCTAATTAACCAAATGATCAAATGACTTGAGCAAGTGGAGAAGATGGACCATATCATCATCAAATGTCATGAAGAAATAGATAGGTAAATCTAGTTACACACTTCATAAGTTCACTTAAGAGGCCTCTTAGAGCTAAAGTATTACATGAACATGAGGTTATTCATGCCTTGAAAATTCCTTTCAAATTTTATGACTTGATGAGTTTTATATCTTAAGTTACAAGCATTTATATTTAAATAAATAGAATGAAACGTTCATAGGGGTGTTAAATAAAAGTCACGATGAATAGCCATTTGAATTCAAAAAATCCCAAAGGATCCTAGGGTTTTATGTGAAGCTAATATATGTTAAGATCACAAAAGCTAAGATAGGATCTAATAGTGAGTAGTGATATAATGAAGTATTGGGTTTCAAAGATCCAATGGCACACATTCGATCGTACATGCATAGATCAAGAGCTTAAAGTAAAAAAGTAAGAGGATCCTAATAATAAGAAAAGGGTTGATAAGTGGTATGATCTAAATGAACTAAAGGATATAATGGTGCACATTTGATCAAATAGAAAGAATATTGATGGCACATGTTTAATTAAATGAAGGATCTAATAGTACATTGGAAAGCACATCCAATGGTGTGTAGGCAAGCCGATCGATGATGAGTAAGGGTTCAATGATTTAAAATATCCTAAGGAAAAATATGAGGTTACCATGTGGTATAAGAGTGGAAGAAAATGAAACTGATAGTAGGATCTTGAAGATAAATACATAATTTCCAAGTGTCACATTCTCAAAGGATAAAATCAAAATGAATGGAGAGCTGACAATTGGCTCAATATGAGAATCCCAGATCAAGATTAATGACCAAGATTAAATTTTAAGCTGAGAGTTTTCAAATGGATGTCAAATATGTTTTATGTCAAACCAAGAACAATATTTCAAAGGGCTATGCCACCATTAGAGATTGGCCAAATACCATTAATTAGACGCAGCCATACAATCAATATTTTTCATGTGAAAGCTCTATCACCATTAAATATTAGAGGCATGATAGGTTTATTTAAACCTAATTTATTTTAGGAATGAGGCTATGTGATCTATGGATCTTCTTTGATATAATGACTATATGAAAACCAATATATTGGATTATTTTTCAATATATAATAAAGATCTATATTCGGGTTGGAGTAGATACAAAAATAAATGAGATATGGTAGAATGTCTCATCCTTTGACATAATCATAACTCTAGAAAATAGGTACTTATGGCCACCTAAAGCATACATGGTGATGGCTCTGTCAGATCCATAGATATGAGTATTTTATCCTCATAACCAAGTCAAGTGGAAGATGGTGTAGAGTCCCAGGATGGAAATCTAGTGGTTGGAGAAAGTAGTTAGAACATTCAATAGATTTTTATGGTTTGGAATATTTTCTTCATAGTAAGATCATGACTCATCATCTTCAACAAACTCTTGTCTTTTAGTATGTTTTCTTAGCTAATGAGAAGATTAAAGGCTATTGGGAAACATGAAAGTTAATTTGTCTATGATGGATTAGTCTTGATTAGATTAAAGTGTGGTTGAGAATTCATTAAATAATAGTGGTAGTTCATTAATGATCTCAAATGGTGTGCTCCCTCTCTCTTTGCCTTTTCTCTTTATCTTCCATCTTATTCCACATTGTAAGCTCTCTCTCAGATTTTAGACTCTCATAAGGACTCTTTGATATTGAAGAGTAGGGGAATCTATAAGATATTGCAAAATATGCTCATCTTGATTAGGTTAGACCTTGTTAAGCATTTGTAAGAACTAACTCTTGATGTAATAAGAGACTTTATTTACCTATCTCTTGCCTTGAATCAGTGTTTAGTGAGTTGTGCATAATGGCCTTATGAAGGAGAGTCTTCCATATCTATGGTTCTCCTTCCTTACCTCTTCTAAAGTGTTTTAAAGTTATTTGTAGGTTTAGATTAGTGTTCTACCTAAACCTTGTCCATGAAATACTTATGCAATCAACTAGCCTATGAGGTTGTGCGAGCTAACATTGTCTTGTGTTGATGTAGTGTGGGTTCAAGATTATGGGAGTCTTTAATTTTTGTTTGGTGCATCTCATTTTTAGCCTTCTTAGGATCCATTTCCCCCTTTTTAACTCTTTTCCCTATGACAACATTAGTTTATGTGATCCATCAAGAGGAAGTTGGCCTTCTCTAGATGTTTAACCCTATTATAGGATACCCATAGCCTAAATTTGTTCCCATATTATGAATAAGAGTGGGGGAGTCTAAATAACTCCTCCAGAAGGGTACAATCTCACACCATATCACAAACCAACATTATTTAACATTCCATACCTCTATTATACCCTAGTCAAGGTAAACCACCTTTGACCACCCAACCCCAACCAAATGTACCATCAAGTTTTTTAGCTCAAGAAATATAAAAAATTAAGGATATAATTGCCACCATTCAAATAGGGAAGCATACCAATAAATTCAAATTGGATAATGTGTGTTTATAACCATTTAACATGGACTATTTTTAGATACCATTTTTGCTAGGTTAGGAGCCACTAAAATTTGATAATTACAAGGGTAAAGGAGACCCTAAGGCACATATAATAGAGTTATTTGTCACTTACCAACTAGTGGCTTATAGTGAAATTTACCTACTTTTTTTGTTTCCTTGAAGTCTAGCTAGACAAACTTGGAGTGGTTTCTCAAGTTGTCAAAAAATTCAATATCTAATTTTGATGATCTCTCATATAAATTTATGCAACATTTATCATATAATATCAAGCATGAGATTTAATTATTAGATTTGAATCAAGCCAAGAAAAAATATGGAGAGATATTTGTAAGTAATTATAGAGATGGAGAGTGATTTCTAGCCATTTCACACACAAATTACCAAATAAATAGTTGGTCACTGTGTTTACTAAAACTTTTCCCAAGATATCTTATGATCTAGAGCTTTAGTGTACATACACATTTATAGATATTATTGAGAAATGATTAAAGATTAAAAATGCCATTATCAATAAAGTGATTATCAAGTTAACCTCCTCAAATTAGAATCAAAATCAAAACATAGGCCCAAGTTAGAACCGTATCCCAATCTAATTACAAGCTATTGCACTAGCTCAATCTAACAACTATGAAAAATATAAACCATACGACCACAACAAAAAAATATTGGTGATGGAGTATCTAAGTTACACCATGTTCAAATGGTGTAAATAGTATCTACTCAACCTATGTTGTAAATGTATCTTATTCCTCACCACAACATATTAATTAAGCACAACCTACACAACAACTTAGAATGGCACCTCAAATTCCATAACCACCACTTTTTCAAACTCATCCTCCAAGAATAAGAACCACTCATAGAGTCTTTAACTACCTTGGTAATCCCATTGAAGGGGTGTTTTACAAGCTTGCCATGACCAATATGATTAGTTGGCTAATTCTAAAACATTATCCCCAAGGGTATACCATATCTAAACTAATACAAAGAGCATGAGTTTTATGAATACCATCATGTTCATGGATATGACATATGCCTTTATGTGTAATTGAAGCACCTTATTAAAAATATGTTAGAAAATTGGAAAATAAAATTAGATAATAGAGTGTCTAATTTGAATCAGAACCTGGGTATCTACTAAAATACTTTTCCAAAGCACAATAATGTCAATCAACAATAGTAACAATGAAGACCACAACAACAACAACAATAATATTAATAATAGTTGCAATAAAATCAATAGCAATAACAATGTCAACCAAATGGGAGGAACCAAGGCCAAAATTAACCTAATAACCAATAGACTTATCACACATTTGAATGACTATAATAAAGTTGTATGTCATATTACAGGTGGGAAGTTTTCTACCATTACCATTAATCCTAGACCAAGTGAAAATAAACTTGGATTGTTACTTAATAATACCAATCTATCTACCTATGCTTGTAATCCTTCATTCACATGTGACCACAACCAAGCATAATAATAACCAAGGATTACTATTTCAAGACCTTATGCTAATAATTACTCATTACTCTATGACCACAACCAAGTGTACCAACAATCAAGAATTATCCTCTCTAGCCTATATCCATTATTTTCTAGTAACAATAGTCATGTATCCAATCCTAATTATGAAATCACAACTTAACAGTCTAAGATCACCATTACAATCCCACAACCTCTAGCCATTTACCTAATCTAACCTACTATTCTGGTTAGGAACAAGACAAATACCATTTTTAAGGAAAGGACATATGATATTGTGAAACAATTCCAAAAGACACATACACAAATATACATTCTAGATTTGTTGTGTATGTCTACTATCCACAAGAACATCCTAATAGAACTCTTAGGCCAATCCCAAGTTATAAACAAATTCTAATATTTGGTTAAACACCTAGCCCCAGGCTAGTAGTTTACCTTTGACCAAAGTGATATGTCATCCCTTGGTCCTCTCCATAACAACCTATTATACATTGAAGTTGTCATTATGTAGCACAAATTAAAACATGTCCTCATAGATAATGGATCAAGCTTGAATATTATGTCTTTGAAGCACATTAAGCATATAAGAGATACAATAGCTAACCCATAGCCAAAAACTATCACTATCAATGCATATGATAATGAATAATGGGAATCACAAGGAACCATAAGCTTGTCAATGATCATTGGGCCTTTGATTGATGATATACTTTTTGATGTGTTGAATCTAAACCTTTCATTTAATTTACTTTTGGGTAGACCATGGATATATAAAATTAGTGTCATTCCTTTGATGTTGCACCTATGTATCGAGTTTCCTCATTCAAGGATAGAGGTCACTATCTATGGATATTTACAACCATATAAACATTACAAGCATTTGGACACAAAATATGAAAGTTACAACTACCATTTTGGCCTAGACCTAGTACCTAAGAAGGACAAAGAAAAATAGATACTTATCAAATTTCAAGAGGCCAATTTTATATACCTTGATAGCGTTACCTCATTTTCACATTCCCCTCATCTTGAAATGTCTAATCATTTTACCATTTTAGAAAATGGTCTAGGGGATTATTTGACTCATGACACATTCCATATTTCCAAGATTTCATATAATCCCAAGTCCTATGGAAGACCTAAACCAAAACTAGCTTACACAGAATGGTGATGAAAGGGAAAAGGTAAGCTTCATGTTCCAACACCTATTATTTTCACACTAGCCACTAGCTAAGAAGAAGACCCATAGGCCAATGATGATTCTTAGTTATACAATGACAAATTGGATAATTAATACCAAAGTCCAAAGTATCCCATCCCTAATATGATCATGGATAACCAAGCCTATGAAGGAAGAGGCCTCTAGCCAAATCAGCAAGGTACTCTTGAACCCATTTCTATGACTAAATACAAAGAAACTTATGGTCTCAAATTTAAACCAACTGGGGATGACCCCATGTATCTTATTTGTGTTTTAACTCCAATGACTAGTGATAAAAATATAGGTATTAAATTAGAGTCTGATCATAGCATTTATAAATAACTTACTAGTACTAACATGTTTGACGCTTATACCATTTTCACCATTACACCAATAATCTGACATTCTATGCTTCTTCTTTATCATCCTCAACTTATAGACTGAGACCAATAAGAATATATAATGTTTGTAGATGAGTTTGAGAATGATGAGGCCTTTTGTGATTTTCTAGGCCTAAGAGACAATATTCTATTAGAAGACCACAAACAAGGGATTTTTTATCAAACTAGATCTTGTAGCCTATTTTGGAGAGTAGGTGAACACCTTTAACCAAAAATGAAAGAATAAAATATTGAGGTGCCAAAATGAAAACCTCTTTGAGGCACTTTTGAACTAGGGTGAAAGTAAAGAGAAAGGTTAGTCTCTTGGGTAAAACTTATTTCAGGCATCACTAGATGGGGGTGATCACCTTTCCTTGAATTAAGTTCAATAGACCACCAATGATGAACTTAATTTTGGGTCTGAGTTTAGCATAGAGGAACAACATGCATTCAATCAAATATTCTAAGAATATCCTACCACATTTGTGATATGACCATTACTACCATTAGGATATTTAGATTCATCATTTTTGAGAGAGCTTGAAGAACCAATCTGACTAGAGGACTTTGCCATTGTAGGCCAATTCACATCCTTGCTTTAGAGGATGGCTTGACTCTCTTAGTAGAAGATATTATGAAAGTCAACATCAGGAATCCATATGACCTGAAGTGGATCAAATTAGGTGTATCCATCATTAAATATGAATGAAAAAATTTTACATCCATTTTGAGGGAGTTTGTTGACATTTGTCCATGGGCTTATTTAGACATGCTAGGTTTAAACCCTGCCTTAGTTCACACCACCTTGTTGTATATCCTAATGTCAAACTTGTGAAAGAGAAATTACATAGATTCATCCTCATATTGATGTATTAGTAAAGAAATAGTTATAAAAACTCTTGGAAGTGATATGCATTAGATTGATTAACTATTTAGAGTGGATCTTAGACATTGTTTCTATCAATAAAAATCCAAAAAGAATCAAAATTTACCTTGATTTTAGAGACATCAATAAGGCCTACCCCAATGATGAATTTACTCTATCAAATATCAATGTGATAGTTGAATCCATAGATAGGTATAAAAAGTTATTCCTCATGGATGAATTTTTAGGATATAATCAAATCAAGATTATTCTAGAATACCAACACAAGACAACATTTATCATTCCTTGAGAAACATTTTACTATCAAGTTATACCATTCAACCTCAAGAGTGTTAGGGCCACATATCAGAGAACTATGACCATCATATTTCATGACATGATGTATGGTATAATTGAAAACTATGTTGATGACATATTAGGTAAATCAAAGACCTGTGTAGATCATCCAATAGTACTACAAAGGATATTCGAAGGCTTTGTGAGTATAAGGTTAGACTCAATTCTAAGAAGTGCATCTTGTTAGAAAATTTAATATCTAAGTGGGATAATTTAGACCTTTAACATACTTTGGTTTATTATTTATTAAACACAAGGTAAAAACCTTGTGTAAATAAATAATAAAATATTACGATTTATTATTAATCGATTAGTTTAAATGATTGTGGGGAAGGATGGACCCATTGGTTACAATGGTCACCTCCCCCTAATATTTATTATAAGTAAGGTTTACCCCTATTGTAATATTCATGAAAAATACACTTGATGAATTTAATATTTACATGTGACAAATATTTACAAATGTTTTGTGAAGGCTTATTGGAAGAAGTGAGAATGGAAAGTTTTGTATTGTGGTGCAGAGTTTCTCAATTATTGAAGATCATCTTCATGGAGTGTTTTACCTCTTGTAGGTTTTTCCACCTTAAATTCTTATGTACTATGTCAATTTTGTGTGCCCCTTATCATCATTTATTCATCTAGATCCAATCTATATTGCATATATATTTTATATTATATTGATTTTATCATGGAATCAGAGCCATGAGATGATTGGGTGATTGTAAAGAGTTTTTTTAATTTTATTTATCTAAGCCTAAGGTACCATAAATAGCCTAGAAAAACTCAAAAAAATAATTTCTTAGTCAAAATTCAATTTTTGAATTCCTTCATTGTTAAAAAAATTCTAAAAGATTAGAACAAATTTGAAGATTTTTGAGTGCTTGTACAAGTTTCTAGGCTCTCCCAAGTATTTACAGGGGCACCATACTTCATCCTAGGCAATTAAAAATATTGAATTATTAATTAAAAATTCCATTTTGAGGGTTTAGTTGTGTTTATCCAACAAAAATAGGAGGGTCACTAAAATTTTAAGCAATTCTAAGACATGTACAAGGAAATATAAGCTCTTAAAATTCTACAAGGGAGCCATTGTGAAGCTATAGGTATATTTTTAAATTCATATAATTTTGGAAAAGTATTTAAAGAATATAATATTTATTAATTTCTTTTTTTCAAACCTTGGGTATGTTATTTACATGTACATATGTACATACGTGTGTGTGTGTGTGTGTGTGTGTGTGTGTGTGTGTGTGTTGGGTGAATGTTTTGTCATTAATTAATTGAAGATAAAATGGTTATATCAGCCACAGTGTAATGAGATAAATCTCTCCTCTCAGCAAGGGAAGGTTCCCTATAAACTATCACAAATTTAATTTAAATTAAATATTAACTCAAGGGTGAGATCATATATATATATATATATATATATATATATATATATATGTTGGGTGAATATTTTGTCATCAACTAACTGAAGACAAAATGGTTATATCAGCCACAGTGTAATGAGATAAATCTCTTCTCTCAGCAAGGGGAGGTTCCCTATAAACTATCACAAACTTAATTATAATTAAATATTAACTCAAGAGTGAGATCATATCATCCATTTCTCTTTTTTTAGAAATAATTTTTACAAAGTAAAAGAAAACTTTCTTGATATTAACTAAATTCACAAAAAACTCATGAGAGCACAAAACCTATCATTGCTTCTCTTACTAATTTATAACTTATATCACAATAGAATGAGGTGCAACCCAAAGTCTTCACCGAAAACTACAATAAAGTATATGATCACAAAAGATAAAAGTAGTTCAAAGAATTTCCAATATCTTTTGTTATATAAGACACTAAAACACAAACTAAAGACAATTATAGTAGGACAAAGTCTTTATAATCAACTTCAGAGCATCTCCCAGATTATTTTCACTCATTCTACGTATTTAATAAAATAGATAAGATTGTATTAGGAAAAGGACATAAGAACAATTTCCTACACAACACAAGTTATTTCAATAAAAAGTTTGAAAGGTCACTTGCTTTCTTATTCACTTGATAAAATTTGATTTATAATCTGAGCTCAAAGTCTCAAAATGCCTTTCAATTTAGGTAGAGTTTTGCTTCCAATAACTCCAAGATAATCTCTCAACAACAAAAGAGGCCTTCTTTATTTATAAGGAGAGACCTTGAGGAAATTTTAGGAAAAACCTAATTACTTTGACCTAGTCAAAGATATGAGTCCTTTTTGACTTAGGACTCCTATATTTTTACATGTAATTACATATGAAAAAGTTACATGTTAAAATGTCCAAAATGATTGTAAAATTACACCTAAAAAGTGGAAATTAAACCAAGGAAAAAATGGTTTCAATTTGTATCCCCATCTTTATTCATGTGAGCATCGTACATAGTGAAAGCTACTTGCATCCCGATACTGTTTGGACTAATAGTGTTCTTGAAAATTATCTTAACTTTGACTATGGCATCTCTTACTACTGTGACTAATTTTTCATGATTAGTTAGCCTAATTTTTAGATTATCCAAAGTTAACTGATTATCTAGAGTATTGTCCACAGAGGATATTGAAAATGCCTTATCTTCAAATTCTTTCTAAAACATACCTTCAAATTCTCAAATCATTTCTTCTATTGAAAGGAATTGATTATCTTGTGATGTAAGTTTGTAAGGTAGCTCCTCCAATTTATGTAAAATACTGACATCATTTTATTCACTGAGTTTCCTTGAAGATTCTAGGTCACTGATCAACTCTTTAAGCACCTGACTCCTATATGTCAATGCCTCTTTAGTTTCAGTGTAAGAGTCTCTATCAGTAATGACACTGATTGATACTAGAGTGCTTATTTTTAGTTTCCTCATATCCACCCATTTATCAAGATAATTTTCTATGCTTTCAATGTCTTGAGAAATAACATTAATGAGATCATCAAGTTTTGCTCTTATTTTTCTCATTTTATTTGTCTTCTCAGATAACTCTGTGATTAAGGAAACTCCTTGTGCACACATTTTGTCCAAGTACTCTTCAAGTAATTTTCCTTTGAGATAGGTCTTTTTTGATTTCTTAATCATGAGGTCTTCTATGAAAATGGCCTCAAGAGTTACTATTTCTAGAGTGAAAGTAATTCTTCTTACTACTATAGTCAATTGTTTCACCATGGCTTTGTAGTGATCCTTCATTTCTTTCTCTCTATCAAATTTATGAATCAAGATGTCCACGGCTGACTGCACATCACTCTTAGCACTTTCATGAGCTATCTTACCTAATTTAATCCTAGATATATAATAATTATTTATATCAAAATTTTCAATGGTTGCATCTTATAAAGGTCTTACAATTTCCAAAAATTTGTGTCCCTTATCCTCAATTATTTTTGAAAGAATCCTTGGCCTCTTTGGGGCCTTGGCTTTTACTGGCACCATTTTATTAAAATCAAAGTCATCTGGAGAGATGTCTTGTTTCTTTCTTTTGGGTGTATAGGCTGATAACCATAGTGGGAGCATAGAAGTACCTACATTAGGATCTATATTTATTGTTGGCATCATCAGAGCTGCACTTGCACAGGTAGTGGAAATAATAGGTGGAGTATTAGTAAAAACTTCACCTTTTACTGAGTGATCAAAAGTAGAACTATCTTCAATATCAAAAGATGGGGATGAAAAATTGAGAATTGACCATGAGGAATGAAGAATATCTTTAAAAGTGATTTGAGGGTTGTCAAAAATTATTTTGGAAGGAGAGAGTGATCCAAAAGAGGGAACACTAATCAGAGAGATAGGTGAAGGAGTTATAATAGGTGTGTCAAGCGGAGAAGAAGAGATTCCTATTTGTTATTGCACATTCCCTTGTGGAGATAAAGTTTCCTTATTTGGTTGGTCTGTAGGCCTATCATCAATCTCCATCTGTTTATTCACTAGTTCTTCAATGCTTTATTTCTCAACTTCCATATCTTCTATTTCTGGCTCTTTTTCCATAACTTTTGACTTCTTCATCACAAATATGATCTTAGGCTTATGTGGCTTGGAATAATAAGGGACATCACTTTTGTTCTTCATCCTATTTTCTACTTTTCTTCTTATTTCATCTTGAAATTTAGCTTCTGAACTTGTGATGAATTCTTTCAAAGTAATTCCTTTATTTTCTAACCAATTATTGGTGTTTGCTAATATAGGTTCAAATCTTTTCCTCAAGGAAGTCAGCTCTTTCTATGACCATTAGATTGGAGGAAGAGGGGCATTAGTAATTTGTTCAGTATTGTATCTATCATTAATCAAATCTCCATCATCCACTAAATTCTTAGGGATATCAGCAAGTCCCAGATATTCAATTTGCTTAAGAGATAACCTACTATAGTCCACTTTCTTGATATCTTTCACTATTCTCAAATCTACCTAAACATCCTCAATCATAGGTTTATAATATTGTGTTTTCCTCCTAATTATGTCCTTCACACCCTTGTAATCAAAATTTGGTTTTTTTTAATTGCTTCAAGGTTACGATTTGCATTTCATTTTCTATGGCTCTAGCCTTTCTAGTGGTTAACATTGAAAATCTACCAATTTCAACTATGAAATTGAAACCAGGCTTCTTAAGTTCCATCTGTTTATTATGCATGTTGATCATTTATCTACATAATTCTATTAAGTTCAATTTATCTGAGGGAAATTTTGGAAGAATATAAGGATGACCTTAGAAAAATCCAACCCTCAGGTATGAGAAAGAAGAAAATTATAAGAAAATACGTCCAACATCATTCACAACTATCCAAGCCTCATATGACACTCTTCTTTATTCTAATTAAGGATAAAAAATACATAAAAATACTACAAAGAAAGCATCATTTACTCTCCTAAAATGATGAATAAAACTCTTCAATGTTAACTAAGAGTAGTGTTGACACACTGGGATTACTCTTCTATCTCCTTCTGATGTTAAACCTAGAAAGATTCTCATTGAAGCTACACTATAGACCATATAAGAAGTCATGTAGAATTTGAAGGTAGTGAATACCTTCATCAATCTCTCATGCAAAGTGTTGCTGACTTGTTCTCTCCAGAAGATGATTTGTTTGCCTTGGAGTATTATCTTGATGAAGGGATACATCCATTCATGAAACTATGAGGAAGAGGGCAAACTTCTTACCCTATTGAGAAGAGTTATCAGATCACCAATTTCCTCTGTAAAGTCACTTCTTGGAAAAATCTGTGGCCACCTTGAAAAAAGTGCCCTTAGAGTCTTGATCCATTTGTTGTTGATTACTTATTTTGTTTTTTTAGGATCTTTGTCATATTCTCTTTGTGATTCAACAAAATTGAGCTTTATCACTTCTGTAGCAGAAGGGCACATGAACACTTTATTAATGAACTCAAGATCTAGTCTAATTATCACATTGCCACTAGCGTCTAACATAGCTCTAATATCTTTATTGTAGAACTGAGTATATTGGAGAACAAATTCTATGTTGTGAGCTGCTACAAGGAAAGAAGATAACAAATGAATATTGTTGTTAATTATCTTCTTCATCTCATAGCTAGGATTGCTTGACTTAGTTCTTTCCACAAACTCATCCATGTCCACATGACCAATCTCTGTATCTCTAATGTCATCAACATTAGAAGTAACTGAGATGATTGGGAAAACACCTTGATATTTATACTTCATTGCCTTCGACCTCTTTAATAAAAACTTAGTCATCTGAAAGGGCTTTTATCAAAAGGATGTTGATGAAGAAGGATCCATAGAAGAAACTGCAACAAAAGTCATGATCATGTAATTAGGGGAAAACTAGCAATCTGGGAAAATTGCATGTCGATGATCATGACCATGGGGATGTACTTGAAAGAGCTAAAGTATGAGCAAGTTGAAAAATTAGAAGAAAGTGGGCTCAAAAAAGCAGAATTAAAAATATCCTAGAGTTAAAAAATTTGAGAGGATGTTTGTATGGGTGGTAAAAATCACCACCCTTACATGTAAGGGAAAATTCATATTTATGTAAAGGTGGAAAAATTTACCACCCTCACATGTTATTTGCATGCAGAAGCAGTGAAAAATGTTGACATTACAGGTAGAAAAAACTTCATTTTATGTAGAGGTAGTGAAAATAACCACCATTACATATGTTCTTCGTGTAGGAGTAGCAAAAAATGCCACTAAAGCATAAAACATGTATTTTCAAGTTATGATGTCAAAGTAGCATAATTAACCACTCCTACAAGAAATAGGAGGAATGCTTTAGAGGTAAAATTCACCATCTTTGTAGTTGTTAAAAAATGTCTCCTATAACTTACAAGCGGCAAAAAATCACCGATAATGCAAATGGTTGGATTCAGTAAGAAGTTTAAGGTGATTCTCAATCAAGACTTGGTGAGAGTAAACTTAAGTCGGGTCAAGACATTGACTCAATATGCAATATAACCTAGGGCATGCATGAAGGTTTGGTGGAATTATCCGCTAAGGCTCACTAGGGTAAAGCAAAAACAAAATGAGGGAGAACTACTAAAAACAAAACCAAATAAAAAGAAAAGCCCAACCTAAAGGAAAAGAAAACTCAAAAAATAAAAACTTAGAAGTAAAACTAAAAACCAAAACTTACCTGGCAATCTCAAATTCCTAAGCTCAGCAGTTGGCAAATTTGAAACCTTACTCACTTGCACATTTGAATAGTTGTAGGGTAGAGTCTAGGCAACTTAAAATGAAAGAAATGATAATCAAAAGGCATTTAAATGCCCCAAACCAAGTTTCAACAACTTGGTGTGTGTGGCCATAAATGCCACATGAAATTTGAGATTTTGTAAAATCTCTGCTTGGGTAGCAAAAATTGCCACCCTTGCATAGGACAAGGGAAAGCCATGCACTGTCAACAAAAAGTGTTGTCGATGCATGGAGAGAATAAAAACATGAAAAAGTAGTGATTTTTACCGCTAAAGAATGAAAAAAAAAAATGCCAAAGTAGTGATTTTTGCTGCCTAAACATGGAGAAAATGAAAAACATGCAATAGTGGCAAAAAATGCCACCTATGCATGGAGAAAATGAAAATTTTTAACACCTTAAAAATGATCAAAATTAACATTTTGATCAGATAAAGATTACAATGGGTTTCATGATTTTCAATAAATCATGATGAGGGAGTGTTGTAACCTTTCCTATGATGTCAGTCAACTTCATTTGAGATCAAGAGAATCTTGTCTCAAATGATGAACTTAGATTATAGATTATGAAATAGATAAGTTTCGTAGGGGTTGTCTACAAAATAAGCATAGCTGATTTTGGGAATAATAGCTCACTCCTACTAGGGAACTTCCATCGATTGAACTTTGAAATGATCAAAGGGAGTATAATCTAGTCTCTAAGTGCCTTCATCCATGCCATTGGGCCATAAATTCAAGCTAACAAAAAGAAAAAGACACAAATAACTAAACAAAGATGAATAAAAACATAAAACTATACAAATATACAAATGAACTTATTTGACACTTTAAGGATTGAAGTGTTTCAGATGTTACCCATTTTGAGGTAGTGAGAATGGTATTCCATCTTGATATTATAGAAATAAACTATTTTCACCATAGAATTAATGAATGATGAATGGACCTCTCCACAAGGAATCAAATTTTCTATGCATTCCTTTTAGTTCTCTCCTCTTGTCCCACAATAAGACTTGATGTCCAATCTAAAACTCACTAACCCTTGCTTTCTTGTCAAAAAGTTTCTTTACTTAATTTTGATGTTTAACAATATAGTCCACTACTATAGTTTGTTGCTCTTATAATTTAGTTAGGTACATGATCCTTTTATCAATAGAATTTTCAAAACTTTGATCTTCCACTGCCTTTGCCAACTTCAGTGCTGGTGGTTCTAAGGTAATTGGTAGCTTTGCATTTAGACCATACCGAAGTTGAAATGGTGACATACCTTTTTCCCTCTTAGGCATAATCTTGTCTACCCCTAAAGCATCAAATAATGTTTTACGCCAAGTTATCTGATTGTCATCTACCAGTTTCCTGATAATAGTAACTAGATTCTTGTTGCTTGATTATGCTTGACCATTTTCTTATAGATAATAGTCTGAGGAGTGGGAAAGAATAATCACATGATTATAGAAACATTTAGTAATCTCATGAAAAGAAAAACAAGTGGCATTGTCTACTATAATCTTGTTTAAAACTCTAAATCATGAAATAATATTTTTCTTAAGGAAATTACATACCACTTCTGAAGTAGAATGCTTAACTGGAATGGCTTCCACCCACTTGGTAAAATACTCTATTACGGTGAGAACATAGTCACATCTAGAACTTGAGGATGGGTCCATGGCACCAATGAAGTTGATACCACTGGCTTGAGAGGTAATGTGGCCAACTTAAATTTCTCAACGAACTGTTGACATAACTCACACCTACGTACCCAATTGTACGCATCTTAAAATAGTGTAGGCCAATAGTATTTGACTCGTAGAATTTTGTGAGCCATCACAGGTACATAAAAATGTCTTCCATAAGCCAAATTATGGAAAGACTCTAAAAATTTACTTTGTTGCGCTTTATCCATGCAACGAAAAAAGACTCCACCAAGGCTTCTTTTGTACAAACCATTGTCCCATAGGACGTAGTTATTAGCTTTCAAATAAACAATTATTATTTTTTTATAAGATAGATGGGTAGGACACTCACCATAGGTAAGAAAATGAGTGATATTAGAATACCACTCATCAGTAGTAGTGACAAAAATAACTATTGACATGTCCTCAACTTCTACTTCTTCATATTCTATTTCTTTTGGTACGTTATCAACAATCAATTGATAGAGACCTCTTCCCTACAAAAGCTTATTAGGTTTGATATCAAGATAAAAATCTTGAATTTTAGCAATCTAATTGCTTCTTTTAGTACCAAAATCCTATTGAGTTAAATAGACTTTACTATTATATCAGGCACCAGAATAATAGTTTATGAGTTCAAGATATAGAACAGAAAATGTTTTACCATCTTAACCATGGCATAAGCATGATTCTCCATGTTCTAATATTTCAATTTGTGAGCTTTGAGAGGACAAGTCATAAATGATATGGGAGATTCCATACCTTCTTCATTTTACTGAACTAAAATGGCTAAAAGTGTATGTTCAGAAGTATAGCTGTATACTATGAAATCTTTGGTATAGTCCAGACAAAATAAGATTGGAGCATGAGAAATAGCCTTCTTGATATGTTCAAATTCCACTTTACCTTCCGCAGTCCAATGAAAAGTAGCCTTACCCTTCATCATGTCAACAATGTGGCAAGTTTTCTTTGCAAATTCAAGAATAAATCTTTGCAGAAAGTTCACCTTTCCAAAGAAAGAATGAACTACAGTCTTACTAGTAGGTAAAGTAAGATTTTGAATAGATTTGACTCTTTCTAAGTCAATTTTTATGCCTTCTCAGGATACAATGTGACTGAGAAGTTTGCCTTTTGTAACTCTAAAAATTGACTTCTTAGGATTGAGAGAAATACCATTTTGTTGATAGCATTCCAACACTTGTTGTAAATGTTGCACATGATTAGGATGATGTTTGGATAAAATGGTCAAGTCATCAAGATACACCATGATAAACTTCCCTATTTCATCTCTGAAGGCAGGGTCCATTGCTCTCTAGAAGGAGGCACCAACATTGATCAGACCAAAAAGCATTTTATGATATGTAAATGTGCCCCAAGGTGTAGTGAAAGTAATTTTATATTGATCTGCTTCATTAACTTCCACTTGATTATACCTATAAAAACCATCTAACATAGATAACATTTTTGAGCTAGTTATTATTTTCAATACTTGATCCATGATGGGTAGGGGTTAGTTATCCTTTAGAGAAGATTGATTGAGATTCCTAAAATCAACATAAATATGAATTTCTCCATTCTTTTTCCTTATAATAATTATGTTTGTGATCTAGGTAGAATGATGAATTAGAAAAATTATCCTTGCATTTAACATCTTTTGAATCTTAGAAAGGATAGTACCTGATACTTTAGAATTGTATTTCCTTTATTTCTATTTGTGAGGTAATGACCCAGTTTTAAGAGGGATTTCATGTTGAATTTTTTTAGACCTAAAAGATTTCAAATCATCATAAGAATATGCCAAAATATTAATGTAATGATGAAAAAGAGTAATGAATTTGAAATTTTCATGAGTAGTGCAACATTTCTCAATGTTGATCATTTTGGGATCTACTTCTGAACTCAAATTCACTTGATCAAACTCCATATCAGAACTTGAATCTATTTATTGTTTCTACTTGATATATATGTCATGCTTATCAAATAGCTTTTCAAGAGAAACTAAACATTTTGGAATTTTATTCCCTTTTATTTGAAGAAACTCTTCAATTTTTGAATCTATTTCAAGAATTGATTCCCATGGTAGAGATTCACTACCTTCAAAATAGAGCTCCTTAAAGCTATCCATATTTTTGAGAAAAGCATCAAAACTACCATTAAACACCTACTAATGGTGAGAATTATCAAGTACACTTGGTCAAAAGACCATCTCAATAATGTACTTGTTCCCTTTGAATTCTTTATAAGGAACCATGAGGGTTGTGGAGATAGCCAATGAATCTGCATGATCATTAAACTCTCTTTGCATCGTAGAAATATTGAAAGCATCAAAATTTTTAATGAAATTTCATACAGGATTGAAATAATGTCATAATATTTTATTTTTGGTTTGATACAGATTTATTACTTGACAAACCACTAATTCAGTGTCTTCTTGGGCATGGAGAATCTTAACACCTCTAGCACGAACAACTTTCAATCCAAGCAAAAATGATTCATATTCAATGGTGTTGTTGGTATTATTAAATTACAACTTATATGAGCAAGGAAAAATATCTCCTTATGGAGATATCAAAACAATTCCAGCTCTAGAATCGGTAGACAAGTAGCTGCCGTCAAATTCTAAAATCTAAACCTCATTAGAACTTGATCTTCTTGAAGAGTCCTCTTCATTAGTGAGGGAAGATTCTTTTTTACCTAAACTTTTATCTAAAAAGTTTTCTGATTTTTTGTCTAAATTATCTGAATTATCACCCAACTTTCATCTGATGAATTAAAAACATCTTCAGTGGACAAAAAATAATTACCCATTCTTGAGGATTCAAACAAAATTTGAGTTTCGAGGTTTGACATTTGGGTAACAATATATTTTGACTCTTTCGCAAGAAGCAATTTTTGCATGACACCTTTAACAGATATCCTTGTTTCAAATAGATCTATGTTCAACTCTCCACCTACATATTTACAAAAATTATGTCTGAGCAGAATGCCATAAGAAGCTAGAACATCGGCCACTAAGACTGTCATCTTAATCCTCTTATCTAGAAAAGCCACAAATACAAATTGGGCATCTTTGATTTGACCCAAAAGTGGTACTTGCTTATTTTTCATGGAGAAACATCTCCTAAAAGTCTTAGTTAAGGTAAGATTGAGAGAATATGCTACCTTGACAAGCATAACATTATCAGAGGCTCCAAAGTCTATTATATAATTGCTCAACTTATGACCATTTATCAATAGAGAAACATAGAAAGGTTTTATTTTTCTAGGGGCAACAAGAGGAGTAGTGACAATATTATTTTGGTTGGATTTATTCTTTGAGGGATCATGATTCACTTTTGGGAAATCTTGTCTTATAGGGATGGTTTTATTTTTGATATATTCAACCAACTTATCAAACTATTCAGGATTAGCTTGTAAGTATTTGACATTTGGATCTTGGTCTTTCTATCATGATCAATTATGTCAAATAATTAGAATGAACTAGAAATAGAGGAAGGAAGTGCATCATTCTAATTTTTATTTGATGTGGTACTAGTATGAGGAATAGAAGTAAAAGGTACATAATTATTTGAGGTACTTACTTGCTTATTAGCCACTAGGTCCTTTTATTGAAAAGGTAACAAAGTTCCCCATTTAGCAATTGAGATCATTATCTGAGGTTCTTCTCCTACTTTTCCCTTATCAACTTGTTAAGTTGACTAGTTTTGAGACCTACTAAAAATAACATATCCTCTATCATACACCTCTCCTTTTTTAGCTTCATCTTGGTAATTTAGAAAACTAATAGCGAAATCTTTAGCTAATTCTTCTTCTGCTTCTGCAAAGAGATTAGCATCATTTTCTTGGTCCAACTCAGGTTGGAAATAATGATTATGTTCAGCTTCATAATAATTAACTACTAAGTTGATCGGTGCTACTTCAATGGCAAGCTTCCCCTATGTGGGAGGAAGACGATTAGGTTGCCCTTAATTTTTGGCAGCATTACCTTGATATTAATTATTAGAAAATGTCCTCTTTGGTATATCTCAATAAGAAGGAGCAGACATACTTTGGGACATTTGCCTTTTCAAAGCTAGCAATTCATTTGCTAACTTTTGCACCATAGGATCAGTGGTGCTTGTGGAAGAATTTTCAGTAGAAGAGGAAAATTTCTTTTTATTAAAATCCTTTTTTATCTTACCTATAAGGATAAGATCATTTTCAACTTTGGTAGCCAAAATTTGAGCTATATAAAGATCTACAGGGCCAGTCCACCTTAACAAAAAACTCACTTTGGGAAGTTGAGAATTGATAAAGAAGCACTTAAGATTTTTTGGTGTTGGCTGAGTAATTGCAGGAATCCTATTTCTCAGCTTATTAAATTTAGAGACGAAGTCTCTCATAGGCTCATGAGGCTCTTTTTTCATTTGCGTACGCTGAGCCAATAAGGTGTGTATATCTTCTATGGGTTTGAACCTAGCCTCAAACTTGGTCTTAAAAGTGTTCCAATTAGTTATAGTCTGAGCTTGAAGATGATAAAACTAATCTATAGTGGTACTTTGTAGTGTTTCTACAAAAAATCCTACTGCTATATCTTTATGTTCAATGCCTATCACACCATAGGCTATTTAGGAAGCTGCAATATGCTCATCAGGGTGAACTTTCTCATTACCATAAAACTTGGGAATTTTTTTCTTGAACTATGAGGTAGCTCATGTAAAGGTGGGGTTAGATTTAGAAGGTTAAAAGTGTTACCCTAAGGGCCTTGAGCTGTCATGATATGATGATTAAAAGGAGGGATAACAAACCTTTATGGAGTATGAATAGATAAAACTCTACTAGCACTAGGACTTGAAGCTTCACCTGGTATTGAAGATCTGGTGTTGGTAAGAGGAAAAATCCTAGTTTATTGAAGGCAAGATCGTAGAGGCAAGAGATCAAAATTATTTTGTTGTATCAATTCAAATATAGGATCAATAATACTTTGAGCTCTTTAGCTTCACATATACCATGAATCTACTATAATGTAAAATAGAAAAGAACTGGAAATGCTTCAACTCAAAGAATGAGGTTTCAAATTACACGTTTGATCCCCAATAAAGTCACCAAAAAACTATTGGGTGAATGTTTTATCATTAACTAACTGAAGACAAAATGGTTATATCAGCCATAGTGTAATGAGATAAATCTCTCTTCTTAGCAAGGGGTATAAACTATCACAAACTTAATTTAAACTAAATATTAACTCAAGGGTGAGATCATATCATCCATTTCTCTTTTTTTAGAGATGATGTTTACAAAATAAAGGAAAAATTTCTTGATATTAACTGAATTCATAAGAAACTCACGAGAGCACAAAGCCTATCATTACTTCTTTTACTGATTTATAACTTATATCACATTAAAATGAGGTGCAGCCCAAAGTCTTCACCAAAAACTACAACAAATTATATGATCAAAAAAGATAAAAGTAGTTCAAAGCCTTTTCGATATCCTTTTTTATATAAGACACTAAAACACAAACTAAAGATAATTATAGTAGCACAAAGTCTCCATAATCAACTTCAGAACATCTTTTAGATTATTTTCACTCAATTTACTTATTTAATCAAATAGATAAGATTGTATTAAGAAAAGGACATAAGAAGAATTTCTTACATAACACAAGTTATTCCAATACAAAGTTTGAAAGGTCACTTACTTTTTCATTCACTTGATAAAATTTGATTTACAATCTGAGCTCAAAGTCTCAAAATGCCTTTCAATTTGGGTAGAGTTTTGCTTCCAATAACTCCAAGATAATCCCTCAACAATAAAAGAGGCCCTCTTTATTTATAGGGAGAGACCTTGAGGAAATTTTAGGGAAAACCTAATTACTTTGACCTAGTAAAAAATAGGAATCCTTTTTGACTTAGGACTCCTATATTTTTACATGTAATTACATATGAAAAAGTACATGTAAAAATGTCTAAAGTAGTTATAAAATTACATCTAAAAAGTGGAAATTAAACAAAAGAAAACATTGTTTCAATTTGTATTCCCATCTTTATTCATGTGAGCATCATACATAGTGAAAGCTGCTTGCATCCTGATACTGTCTCAACTAACAGTGTTCTTGAAAATCATCTTAGCTCTGACTATGGCATCTCTTACTACTGTGACTAATTTTGCATGACTAGTTAACCTGATTTTTAGATTATCTAGAGTTAACTAATTATCCATAATATTGTCCACAGAGGATATTGACAATGCCTTATATTCAAATTCTTTGTGGAACATACCTTCAAATTCCTGAGTCATTTCATCTAATAAAAAGAATTGGTTATCTTGTGATGTAAGTTTAGAAAGTAGCTCTTCCAATTTATTTAAAAGACTAACATCATTTTGTTCACTGAGTTTCCTTGAATATTCTAGGTCATTGATCAAATCTTTAAGCACCCAACTCCTATATGTCAATGCCTCTTTAGTTTCAGTGTAAGAGTCTCTATCAGTAATGACACCGATTGATATTAGAGTGCTTATTTTTAGTTTCCTCATATCCACCCATTTATCAAGATAATTTTCTATGCTTTCAATGTCTTGAGAAATAATATTAATGAGATCATCAAGTTTTGCTCTTATTTTTTTCATTTTATTTGTCTTCTCAGATAACTCTATGAGTAAGGAAACTCCTTGTGCACGCATTTTGTCCAAGTACTCTTCAAGTAATTTTCCTTTGAGATAGGTCTTTTCTGCTTTCTTAATCATGAGGTCTTCTATGAAAATGGCCTTAGGAGTTACTATTTATAGAGTGAAATTAATTCTTCTTACTACTGTAGTCAATTTTTTCACCATGGATTTGTAGTGATCCTTCATTTCTTTTTCTCTATCAAATTTATGAATTAGTATGTCTATGGCTGACTACACATCACTCTTAGCACTTTCATGAGTTATCTTACTTAATTCAACTCTAGAGATAGAGTAATTATTTATATCAAAATTTTCAATGGTTGCATCTTGTGGAGGTCTTTCAATTTCAAAAAATTTGTGTCCCTTATCCTCAATCATTTTTGAAAGAATCCTTGGCTTCTTGGGGCCTTGGCTTTTACTAGCACCATTTTATTGAAATCAAAGTCATTTGGAGAGATGTCTTATTTGTTCCTTTTGGGTGTATAGGCTGATAACCATAGTGGGAGCATAGAAGTAATTACATTAGGATATATATTTATTGTTGGCATCATCAGAGCTGCACTTGCACATGTAGTGGAAATAATAGGTGGAGTATCAGTAAAAAATACACCTTTTACTGAGTGATCAAAAGTAGAACTATCTTCAATATCAAAATATGGGGATGAAAAATTGAGAATTGACCCTGAGGAATGAAGAATATCTTTAAAAGTGCTTTGAGGGTTGTCAAAAATTATTTTGGAAGGAGAGGGTGATCCAGAAGAGGGAACACTAATCAGAGAGATAGGTGAAGGAGTTACAATAGGTGTGTCAAGTGGGGAAGAATAGATTCCTATTTCTTGTTGCACATTCCATTTCTTTTTTTGGTTGGTTTGTAGGCCTATCATTAGTCTATATTTGTTTATTCACTAGTTCTTCAACGCTTTGTTTCTCAACTTCCATATCTTCTATTTCTGACTCTTTTTCCATAACTTTTGACTTCTTCATCACAAATATGATCTTAGGCTTATGTGGCTTGGAACAAGAAGGGACATCACTTTTATTCTTCATCTTATTTTCTACTTTTCTTCTTATTTCCTCTTGAAATTCAGCTTTTGAACCTGTGATGAATTCTTTCAAAGTAATTCCTTTATTTGCTAACCAATTATTGGTGTTTGCCAATATAGGTTCAAATATTTTTCTCAAAGAAGTCAGCTCTTTTTGTGACCATTGGATTGGAGGAAGAGGAGCATTAAAAATTTGTTTAGTATTGTATCTATCATTAATTAAATCTCTATCATCCACTAAATTCTTAGGGATATCAACAAGTCTTAGATATTCAATCTGCTCAAGAGATTACCTGCTGTAGTATATTTTTTTGATATCTTCCACTGTTCTCAAATCTACCCAAACATCCTAAATCATAGGTTAATGAAATTGGGTTTTCCTCTTGATTATTTCCTTCACACCCCTATAATAAAAATTTGGTCTTATTTTGAATTGCTTCAAGATTATGATTTGCATTTCAGTTTCCATGGCCCTAGCCTTTCCAGTGGTTAACACTGAAAACTTACCAATTTCAACTGGGAATCTAAAATTGGATTTCTTGAGTTCTATTTGTTTATTATGCATGATGATTATTTGTCTGTATAGTTCTATTAAGACTAATTTATCTAAGGGGAATCTCAGAAGCATTAAGGATGACCTTGGAAAAAACCAACCCTCAGGTACGAGAAAGAAGGAAATTGTAAGAATATGCATCTAAAATCATTCACAATTGTCCAGGCCTCATTTGACACTCTTCTTTATTCTAATTGAGGATCAAAAAGATAAAAAAACACTACAAATAAAGCATCATTTACTCTCCTAAAATGATGAATAAAACCCTTCAATGTTAACTAAGAGTAGTATTGATACACTAGGGTTACTCTTTTATCTCCTTCTGATGTTAAACCTAGAGAGATTCTCATTGAAGCTACAATATAGACCAGGAAAGAAGTCATCTAGAATTTGAAGGTAATGGATACCTTCATCAATTACTCATGCAAAGTGTTTCTGACTTGTTCTCCCTAAAAGATGATTTGTTTTCCTTGGAGTATTATCTTGATGAAGGGATACATCTATTCATAAAACTGTGAGGAAGAGGACAAACCTCTTACCCTAATGAGAAGAGTTATTAGATCACCAACTTCCTCTATAAAGTCACTTTTTGGAAAACTTTATGGCCACCTTGAAAAATTTACCCTTAGAGTCTTGAGCCATTTATTGTTGATTACCTTCTTCACTTTTTCAAGATCTTTGTCATATTCTATTTGTGCTTCAACAAAATTGAGCTTTATCACTTCTATAGCAGGAGGGCACATGAACACTTCTTTAATGAACTCAGGATCTAGTCTAATTATCATATTTCCACTAGTATCCAACATAGCTTTGGTATCCTTATTGTAGAACTGAGTACATTAGAGAACAAATTCTATGTTGTGAGATGCTACAGGGAGAGAAGATACCAAATGAATATTGCTATCAATCATCTTCTTCATCTCATAGCTAGGATTGCTTGACTTAGTTCTTTCCACAAACTCAACCATGTCCACATAACCAATATTTGTATCTCTAATGTCATCAACATTAAAAGTAATTAAGGTGATTGGAAAAACACCTTGATATTTATACTTCATTGCCTTCGACTTCTTCAAAGAAAACTCAGTCATCTAAAAGGGCTTTTACCAAAAAGATGTCGATGAAGAAGGATCCATAAAAGAAACTGCAACAAAAGTCATGATCATGCAATTAGGGAAAATACTAGCAATCTATAAAAACTACATGTTGATGATTGTGACCATGGAGATGTACCTAAAATGGCTAAAGTGCGAGTAGGTCAAAAAACTAGAGGAAAGCGGGCTCAAAAAAGTAGAATTGAAAATATCTCAGAGTAAGGAAATTTGAGAGGATGTTTGCATTGACAACAAAAATCATTGCCCTTGCATGTAAGGGAAAATTCATATTTACGTAGAGGCAGAAAAATTTACTACCCTCACATGCCATTTGGGTGGACAAGTGATAAAAAAGATAACACTGTAGGTAGAAAAAAATTCATTTTATGTAGAGGTGGAAAAAATAACTGCTATTGCATATGTTCTTCATGTAAGAGCAAAAAAATGTTGCTAAGGCATAAAGCATAAATTTTCAAGTTATGATGTCAAAGTGGCATAATTAATTGCTCCTACAGAAAATAAGAGGAATGCTTTAGAGGTAAAATTTGCCATCTTTGCACTTATTAAAAAATATATGCTATAACTTGCAAGTGGAAAAAAATCACCATCAATACAAATGGTTAGATTTAGTGGGAAGTTTAAGGTGATTTTCAATCAAGAATTGGTGAGGGTAAACCTAAGTCAGGTCAAGACATCGACTCAATATGCAAGATAACCTAGGGCACACAAGAAGGTTTGGTGGAATTAGCTGCTAAGGCTGACTAGGGTAAAGCAAAAACAAAATGAGGGTGAACTATTGAAAACAAAACCAAATAAAAAGAAAATCCAAACCTAAAGGAAAAGAAAACTCAAAAAACAAAAATCTAGAAGTAAAACTAAAAACCAAAACTTACTTAGCAATCTCAAAGTCCTAAGCTCAGAAGTTAGCGAATTTGAAACCTACTCGATGGCACATTTGAATAGTTGTAGGGTAGAGTCTAGGAAACTTGAAATGAAAGAAAAGACAATCAAAAGGCATTTAAATGCCCCAAACCAAGTTTTAATAACTCAGTGTGTGTGGCCATAAATTTCACACAAAATTTGATATTTTGTAAAATCTCTGCTTGGGTGGCAAAAATTGCCACCCTTGCATAGGATAGGGGAAAGCCATGCACTGGTGGCAAAAAGTGCCACCGATGCATGGAGAGAATAAAACATGCAAAAGTGGTGATTTTTGCCACCAAAGCATGAGAAAATGATAAAAACATGCAAAATCAGTGATTTTTTCTACCTAAGCATGGAGAAAATGAAAAACATACAATAGTGGCAAAAAATACCACCTATGCATGGAGAAAATAAATTTTTTTAACACCTTAAAAATGATCAAAATTGGAATTTTGATCAGATAAAGATTATAGTGGGTTTCATGATTTTCAAGAAATCGTGATAAGGGAGTGTCATAACCTTTCTCAGGATGTCAGTCAACTTCATTTGAGATTAAGAGAATCTTATCTCGAACGATGAACTTAGAGTATAGATTACAAAACAGATAAATTTCATAAGGGTTGTCCACAAAACAAGCGTAACTAATTTTACGAACAATTATATATAGATTAGTGCATATATTATTTTGAAAAGTTTCCTAGAAGAGTTGGTGGTCTATCTTTTGCTAGATCTTACAACTAAGAAGGTCCCAAGTTAAAAACCCCCTCAATCAATATTTTTTGACTTGGTCAAAACTTTTTTTCAATTTAGTTTAATTTTAAATCTATTTTTTTAGTTTATGTGCCAACTTTTCTCATGTGCTAAACCACTAATCTATTGTATAGTTCTTCAACTTTCGACCTAGTAAATAATATTTTGATAAACATAATCATGTAACTAGTTGATCTCTAGGTTTTGTCATATTTTTGATATAATGAAGTGGTCCATTTTTCATTTTGAAGTCTCTTATTTAAGTTTTTACACCTATTTTAATAATAGTATTTTAGTGATCATTTTGAGTAAGACTCTTTTGACACCTAGATCAGTGTAACTTTAATTCAAATTTTTGCATTATTTGGCATCTAAATTGTGTAATTAAGTATAGTTACATGTGAAATTCACTTTATTTTAAAAATAGTTAAAAAAATTCATTTAAAATGGTTTTTTAAGTATTTATTTACTCTTTTTTAAAGAAAAGTTATGGCTTCACCACATTTTTCCTTAGATAAATCTCAAATTCTTAATGGAAATAACTATAATATATGAAAAATTCATGTTAAAGATAAATTTATGGCTTAAAAATTATAGAATTTTGTCATTGGGACTGAAAAATCTCCTTTTCTATGACATGTGACCCTTGATCTTACCAATGCATTTCAATTGAAATCATAAGAAGCTATGTCCATTATCTTGTAGAGTGTTAAGGATGAATTTATTCTCCACATTGGTACTCAGGAATATCCTAGTGATGATTTAAAAATCTTTGAATTCTTTCATGAGGGTACTCATCTCTTGAATATTATTAAGTTGATCCTTGAATTGCTAACTACATCTATGAAAGGTGATGAGAAAGCTATGAATTTTCTCGCTAACATTAAAAATATTAAATCTTAGTTAGATGGATGTAATTCTATAATCCAAGAAACAATTTAGATGAAAATTTAGGTGATGGGTCCACCCCAATTGATGACAGAACTTCTGGGAGCCATAACTTTTTGATTCGGGTAATAATTTAGATGACAATTGTTTCTCAGATCACTTTTGCACCATAGCTCCAATTGACTCACCGTTTGAACTATTGGAAAGCTAATAATGAGGGGAACATCATGAAATGACATTGAGATTGTCTTGATGAAGTTTGACTCCATAAAACCCAATGGAAGTGTCCCAAATTTCAATTTTAGTAGTGTAGTCTAAAAATAGTAAGTTTTTAAAAATAGTAATTCCTCGAATTCTGTATTGTTGTAAATCATGGAAGTCAAACCAATTCATCTCCCTTGAGACTGATGAAATTCCACATCCTTCCCACACCTTCAAAACATGTATAAATGAAGATGTAACCTGAAATGGAAAGGAGACATCTCTTCTCAGAGATAAGCATATGTTTGGGTCTACAAATTTGATCAATAAAACATCTCTTCTCAGAGATAGCATTATTTGAATTGTTTTGTTCTTATTTCTTGAAATATCTTTCAACCAAAGCTTTCAAGTTTTGGATTATTGATATCAAATTGGTTTATCTTTAGATTGTATGATCCCGAGGGCAAGGTCAGATTATAGGAAGCTTAGGTGGAAAATAGAACCAACAAACTATCCACCTATTCACTCTAAATGACTTCAAATGGCAGACAACACTGAGACATCTAATCCTTTTAAGGAAATGGTGAATGAAAACCTCTAATAGCAGAAAGAATAGATGCTACAACAATATTTTCAAATTCTCCAACAAATATTGATTGGAAATTCTAGCTCCTCATCTGTACCCCTACATCCTTTTAGTAGCCCAACACCCTTCAAGGTTTAGGTGAATTTGATATCCCTACATTTGAAGGCAAAATAAATGTTGATATAGTAAAAAATTGGTTGGATCAATTATCTTCTTATTTTTTTGTAAATAAATTCACCGATAAAGAGAAGATCACTTTTGCTCTTTTGAAAGCATCATTGCCTATCAAAAATTGGTGGGAAGTGTATAAAAAGATATTTAGTGCAGATGATATTGGCCTTGAGATAGAACCTACTTGGGATGATTTTGTAAAGGCTATGAATGAAGAATACTACCCCATTAGAGCATATGACGATCTGTATATAGAGTGGCAACAACTTCACCAAGGTAAGGAATAATCTATTCAACATTACACTGATATTTTTCATTTTCTATCTGCAAGATTGAGCATCCAAGAAAGTGAGAAACACAAGGTTCTCAAATATCATGGAAAACTATAATGGTACATACAGGGAGAAATGGAACTCTTCAATTTGGAAACCCTAGGTGAGGCATACAAGTTTGCAGTGAAGATTGAGAGGAGCATGGAAGAATGAATATGAAGAGTCAGCCTTCAAAATGGAGAAGTGACAAAGAAGGTCAAACACGAGGCTAAAATTGGAAGTAAAAGGAAGGAAAGGCTAGGAAATGGTGTGATTATTACAAATTTAGAACTCACTCCAAAGAATAATGTCGAGCCATCAAGTCCCTGCTTTTTGAGTCACAATCCTCAACATCTACTACTATGCCTCATATAAACCCTACAGTTGAAGAGGTTGAAGAAGAGATTATAGATGTTGAGCCTGAAGCCATTGTTGCTTCATCATAGACCCATGAGGAGAGGCTAGATGACAAGGAAATGTTGTTTCACTCTAAGTTATAGGTGAAAGGTAAGCCTCTGGATTTCATTCTTGATAGTGGAAGTCAAAAAAATTTAATCTCTACTAATGTTGTGAAAAGCCTAAATCTGTCCATGAAGCCTCACCCAAAGCCATACAGTATTGGATGGTTGAGTCTAGGGAGAAACCTCTATGTCACCCACCACTGTCTTCTCTTATATGCAATAAAACCCTTCCAAGATGAGGTCTTATGTGATGTGGTCAATCTAGATGTTTGTGATGTACTCTTTGGTCAGCCATTCATGTATGATCAACATGGCCTATATGAATCAAGAACTCAAAGGATTAATCTCACTCTTGGAACATGATGCTATATGGTACTAGAGGTACCACCTTATACATCTATCTCACTAATTAGTGCCAAGAAATTTGTTCTCATGGTGGTCAAGCCAAGAATCCAAAAGGGTTGATGTTATAGCCCTGACTACACAAACAACACAATAACAGAAGTAAATAGATACTAAGCTGAAAAACTTCATGGCCTTCCATCCACAAATAAAAATTGTGAACAATCGGGCCCTGCATAGTTCCATAAATCATAGTCCTTCCAAGTATGCATCAAGAATCAACTCAAAGTACAACTACCACATGTGATGACAAATCTTGATGCAATGGGGACCATTGCTTCTCAAGGAGGGAGGAATGATCTAGGCAACAATTCAGATGACAATTCAGGTGATGGGTTCACCCCAATTGATGATGGAACTTTTGGGATCCATAACTTTTTTATCCAAGCAACAATTTAGATGACAATTGTTGCCCAAATCACTTTTGCACCGTAGCTCCAATTGACTCACCGTTTGAACCATTGGAGAGCTAATAATGAGGGGAACATCATGAGATGGCATTGAGCTTTTATTGATGAAGTTTGAGCCCTTAAAACCCAATATAAGTGTCCTAAATTTTAATTTTAGTAGTGTAGTCTAAAAATAGTAAGTTTCTAAAAATAGTAATTCCTCAAATTTTGTATTGTTGTAAATCGTGAAAGTCAAACCAATTCATCTACCTCAAGATTGGTGACCTTACACATCCTCCCCATACCTTAAAAACATGTATAAATGAAGATGTAAGTTGAAATGGAAAGGAGACATCTCTTCTCAGAGATAAGTATATGTTTGGGTCTTCAAATTTGATCAATAAAACATCTCTTCTCAGAGATAACATTATTTGAATTATTTTGTTCTTGTGTCTTGAATTATCTTTTAACCAAAGCTTTTGAGTTTTGGATCATTTTAATTTGATTCATGATCAATTTTTTTATTTTATCATTTAATTAACTATTCATGAAAATTTTAGAAATTTTATTTTAATTTTGAATTCTAAGTATCAAACTGAGCAAGATATCCTTGACCTTACCAACTTGTCTGCTAACCTGATTTAAGAAGAGCAAGTTATGAATTTTTTTTATTTTAAATAGAATGCCACTCAGACACTTCTCTCTTTAAATAATTTTTCTAATAACACTAAAAACTAAAAATCTAACCCTAATTTTGTTAAAGGTAAATATAAGAATAAGAAATTTGGTAATAATAAGCATACACCTAAGTCTAATGGAAATTACAATTTGTGTAGTAAATTTGGTCATAGAAGGGAAACATATTATAAAAATAAGAATAGAAATAATAGTCAAACCTCTAAAAATTAGAGGATCATCTTGTAAAAAAATAATGAAAATACATGAAATAATAGATTTATATAAATAGCAAAAATACAGAAGGTATTATATTGATCATAGGCCACTTTGAGGGGGTTACCTCCTTTGAGAAAGATCAATGTAATAAATTTTTGGATGCCTTCATTGGCCTCAACACTTAATTATATACTAAGTCTAATCAGCAAATACTACTTTCTATGAATGTGGGATAAAATAAAATGCTCATGGGATAACTTACAAAGCATATATTTCTATAGCAATTAATATACTAACAAAATAAAAAGAAGGGGTATCATGGGTTCATAACATCCCCTCCCTCTTATAAAAATCTTTTTCCTCAAAGCTTCAGATGTGAGAATTGGTGTTGAATCTAAAATAGTGGTTTCCATGTTGCATCCTCTATTTGCATTCCATGCCACTAAATTAATAACTTTGTGATGAAGTGGGAGCAAAGTTGGCATGTGCAGCTATCCAAGATTTCCTCCAACTTAAGAAGGATATATCCTTCATTATCAAGTTATTTTAAAATAATTTACACTCTAATGTTTGTGATAAGGACTTTCTTCATACAAGAGACATGAAATACTCGGTGAACTTAGGAAGAAGGTAGGAGATCCAACTTATAAGTAACTGACACAATATTTTGGAGAACCTTATATGGTCCATATAACTTAGGATTCATCTTATGATGCCCTTTGAGTTTTAGGGATGAATGCTTGTATGGATAAAGGTGAATAAAAACCATATCATCTACTTGAAAAGTACACTCAGAATGGTGTTGATCATCATGTCATTTCACTCTATTTTATGCCATATGAAAATTATCATATAGGATGCTGAGGATATGATCCCATGTTTGAAGAATCATGTCAGATACTTGAATTAGTGAACTATTGGGGGTGTATAGAAGGAACACTAGTGGTGCTTGACAATAGACTACTTCATATGAAGTTATTTTAGTTAAAGTTTGGTACGAGGTATTGTACCACCATTTGGCAAGAGGAAGCCACTTTACCCATTGATGTTGTTATTGAGGTGAATTAATGAAGGACAATTTTCAAGCATTTATTAATAATTTTAGTCTAGCTATCTTTTTATGGATGATACCCAAAACTCATCTTTAATTGGGTGTCGATGTATTGAAATAGTTCTATCCAAAAATGGTTGGTGAAGGTTGTATCACGATTTGAGATAATGGAAGAAGCAATGCCATGAACATATAAAATCTAGTCCAAAAAAAATTGTGTGATTATGGAGGTGGTATAAGGATGTCTAAAAGAACAAAAATGACTATATTTGGACAGGTGATCAATCAAAACCAAGATCATTATTTTCCCTCTAGATTTAGGGATCCCCTTAATGAAATCCATATAAATATCTATCCAAATCTTGGTAAGGATGGGTAAGAGTTTGAACAATCCAAGAATGAGTGTTGTCTCACCCTTATTGCATTAATAAGTATCACATTTAACTACCATCTATTGAATTAAATTTTTCATTCCCTTCCAAAATAAGTTATGCCATGATCAATCATAAGTATTGAGAAACCCTAAGTGCCCTACAAATGAAGAAGCATATAATTCATAGAATATAACCTGTTGAATATCTATGCTCTAGGGAAGCATGAGATGACTCTTGTATCATAGAGAAGCACCATCCCAAGAATAATGTGGTACTATAGAGGGTTTAGTGGCCAAATATTGAATGATTTGAGATAATGAGGAGTCATTGACATAACCCTACTATACAACATCCAACCAATTCAGAATAGGCATGAAAATAGCTAAAAGGGAAGCTTGTCTCAAAAATGTGTGAGACAAAGCATCGGCCATAAAATTATCATTACCCTTCTTATAAGTGATCTCATAGTCATAATCCATGACTTTTTTAACTCATTTATATTATGATGGGGTAGAGACCCATTGTTATAAGAAATATTTTAGACTCTGGTGATCAGTTTTGATGCAAAAATGATTCCCTAATAGGTATGGCCACCACCTCTGTATTGCATGCAAAATGGCCATCATTTCCTTTTCATAAGTAGAAAATTATAAATTATTACTAGAAAGGGATTTATTGGTGAATAAAATGAGGGATCCTTCTTGGATAAAAACAACACCAAGTCCATTGTCACAAGCATCGCTCTTTATAGTGAAGGTTTTGGAAAAAATTGGTATAGCTAGAATTGATGTGGTACACATAACTTGTTTTAATTATTAAAATGAAAAATCAATAGCTTGTGTCCATGTAAAAGCATATTTTTTCAAAATATCTATCAATGGAGCTTTAATCTTCCCATAATCCTTGACAAACTTGTGATAGTATCCACTTAGCCCCAAAAAACCATAGAAGCTCTTAAGTGTCTAAGGATGAGACCAATTTATCATGACAACTATTTTTTGGGGATATACCTAAAAACCTTAAGCTAAAAAAATATGCCCAAGATACTCTAATTTATCCTAGCCAAAAGCACATTTTAACTATTTTGCATAGATATGATGATCAGAGAGAAGTTGTAGTGTGAGATCTAGATGTTGAAGATGCTCAGACCATGTTTTACTATAGATGAGGATATCATCAAAGAAGACTAGAATGAATTTCTACATGTAGGGATAGAATATTTTATTCATCAATGCCTATAATGTTGAAGGATCATTGATGAAGCTAAAGGGCATGACCAAAAACTCATTGTGGCTATCATGCATGTAGAAATCTATCTTAAGAATGTCATCCTCATGAAGTTAGATTTGGTGATATTTAGAGTAGAGATCTAACTTAGAAAAAAATCAGTGCCATGAAGCTCATCAAGAACCTCATAAATAATAAGGATCAAGAATTTATACTTCATTATGATGTGATTAAATGCTTAGAAGTCGATGCAGAGGTGTCATGAACCAACTATTTTAATTAAGGAGAATTAGGGAAGAATATGGGCTAGTATTGGGGTGAATAATATCTTGCTTTAGTAAATCTCAAATGAACATCTCAATCTCAATCTTTTGCTAAAATGGGTATTGGTAGGCCTTGATGTTAGGAATAACACTTCTAGAAAGGATTTGAATATAGTGGTCCTCTAGCTATGAAGGTGACAATCCCACTGGTTAGACAAAGACACATGCATACCTGTGCAGACTGGTTTGTAGATCAAGAGTTGTAGAGACCATTGATGATTGCATTTGAATTGAATGGAGATGGACAATGACATCATGTGAATTATTATTAATAAAATTTTCCAAGTAATGTGAACTTATGATGATAAGAGACCCTAGGTGTAAGCCTTTCAATGTGTGTTTTTTTCCATGGTTTGAAAACTGCATCCAAAGTTCAACAAAATCCCATAAGATGGGTCTAAGTGTGCATAACTATTGAGCTCCCAAAATAACATCACATCTTCCTAAGGGCAAGGTAAATATGTTATAGCATAAATTATAATCTCTAATAGAGATATGCACATTATGACACTTCCCTTTGCAAGGTAATATACCCTCATTGGTAATCATGACTTCCAAGTTGGAGCAAGGATGGATAAAATAATCAATTTGTTTAGAAGGGTCAATGAAGTTATGAGTGATACAAAAATTAATGAGTATTATAAGAGGGATATTATTGAAGTAACCCCTGAGCCACATGATTTTTGGGGTGGTGACTCCTTTTAAGGCATGGATAGAGATATCTAATTGGTCTTCCTAAGAATCAAGTTCCATAATCAACTAAACTTTTTCTAGGTCATCTATTATATCATAATCGTCTTCCCAAACTTTAGTTTTGGGTAGAGAGTCCACATCTAGTAGGTAAAGATTTTTCTCAACACATCAATGTCTCTAAGTGAATTTGTCATCACAATTATAACATAGTCCTTTTTCTCTATGTGCTCACATATCTACTTCAGTCAAATGCTTGATAGGAGTGGTTTAAAGGGATGGCATTATGTGGTATCATTATTGAGTTGTATTTTTGAATGAAGTAAAATTATTTTTGGATCACTTATGAGCTATGATCTTGTCCTCTAACAATTTATCCAACCCTATGGATTCCATCATCATGATGGGCCAAAAAATTTTGACCTTAGATCGAATTACATTTTTTAGACCACTGACAAAACAACTCCTAAATAATTCATCAAATAATCCCTCTATGTGATTGACTAGTTTTTAAATTCTATCTGATATTCTATCATGGTTCGTATTTGGAAAAGTATAGTGAGTGCTCTAGTGAAGTCATCAAAAGCACTAGGGCCAAACCATTACAAAATCAGGGTGCCAAAATCAATCCATATTGGCTCATCATGAGCTTTGATATACCAATGACACCATTGAAGGGATTCATGTTCCAAGTGAAAAGATATAAGTGAGACTTTGTTGTCATAAAAATTATTATGCAAACTAAAATATTGTTCTACTTAATAGATCCATCTAGTCAGACCTACACCATTCAATCGAAGAAAATCAAGCTTCAGCTTAAAAAAATTGATAGAAGAACAAAACTTGGTGTCTAAAGAGGACTATGGATGATGTCTATTGTTCAAGGTGGTATGTTGAAGATTAAGTCTGAAAAACTTTTCATCAAGATCTTTGATTTGGGTCTTGAGGGTATAAATTTCATATTCCATGTTTTTTTATCATATTTGGGTTACTACCATGGTCAAAATAAGAGATGTTTTTTGTTGGAAATGGATAGGAAAACTATAATTAAGACAAAATTAATAAAGAAATTTTTTAATTTGGGCAAATTTGAAAGGGGTAAAGGTAATTTTACTAGAGTTTTTGCACTATCTGAGTATTATTGATGAAAGTGAGGGAAAACTAAGAAGTGAAATGGAAAAATTAGAAAATTTGTCCAAGAGGGACAAAGGATCAAAAAAATGGAATTAACATTGTGGAAATTTTTTGAGGCAAATAGACAAAAAGTGAAGAAGTTATAACAAAACCCCAAAAAATGAAAAATTAAGATTTACTACTCATGAATGTGGGATAAAACAAAATGCTCATGGGATGACTTAAAAAGCATATGCATCCATAACAACTAATATACTAACAAATTAAAGAGAAGGGGTAACATAGGTTATTAACTAAAAATAATAAAGGGACAAAATCTAATCAAAACAACCAAAACAATCAAAACCCTAATCAAAATAACAATCAAGATTCAAATGTTATTGCTTTGTATGATGCTTTATTTTCTTCAAATGAAAATTAGTGGATTTTAAATAGAAATGCATCATACCATATGACTTGCTTATCTAATATTTTATGTGATTTTATAGATATATCTGAAAGAATTTATCTAGGAGATAATTCTTTTTTAGAAGTAATTAAACAATAAAAACCAATATTTTCAAATGTTACTAAATGATATTTTCTATGTGCCTAAACTTAAAAATAATTTTTTATCTTGTTCTTAACTTACAAATGATATTTTTATTGTAACATTACTTAAATATATCTAGTCTATTAGAAATCAATCTAGTTCTATGATTGTTGAAGGTGTTCAAAAGAATGGTTTATATATTTTCTCCTTCTGCATGTTTTCTTTCATCGCATAGTAAGAATGAATCTCAATTATGGTATGAAAGGTTAGGACATATTAATTTTATAAGTTTACATGATATGTCTAAAAATAATCATATTATTGGGATCCCTTCTATCCCCTCTCATCATGAAACTTGTGAAGGTTGTTTACGTGGTAAGAAACATACTAACCCCTTTCATAAGAATCATGATGTGAATTCCTCACATCCTTTATAATTGATTCATAATGATGTTAATGATGTTTTATGACCTCTTTAAGTTATATATCTTAATGGTTCTTTATATATTTTTACTTTTATTGATGATTACATTAAAATGATCTAATTTTTTTCATTAAAAATAAAATTGATGTGTTATCTAAATTCAAATAATTTAAAACTAGTGTTGAAAATACATCTAATTTTTCCACTAATAGATTAAGAACTGCTAATGGTGATGAATATGTTAGTAAAGAGTTTTATTATTTTTGTATTAGTTGTGGTATTCAAATAGAACTAACAATGCCCTATTCTCCTCAGTAAAATGGTATTGCTGAAAGGAAAAATTGTACCATCATAAAAATGGCTAGAACAATGTTTCTATCTGCAAATGTTCCTAAGTTTGTAAGAGACCAAGCCATGAATAATTTTGGGCATATTATAAATAAAGTCCCTACCAAATATTTTTATCTTTTTACCCCTTTATAAATGTGTACTAAAAATAAATATAGTGTGGCTCATCTCAAGATCTTTGGTAGTCCTTCTATCTTTATTCCTAAATTTAAAAGAAAGAAGTTTGACCCCACTTCCTATTCTTGAATTTTTATAGGATATAAAGGTAAGACTAAAAGTTTAAGAGTATATGATACTTATAAACATTAGATTATTAAGAATAAGAATTTTATTATTCTTAAAAAATATTTTTGTGAGCTCTCTATGGAATGTCCTCAGTATTATTTTATTGATGAACCTAACTCTCATGTTTCTCCTAGTGATGAAATAGATGCCCTTGAGGAAGTTGATCTAGTTTTGGATAGCTTAGAGTCTGAAGAACCCCCTGAGTTTCATGTTCAATCTAAAATACATAAATGGGTATAATCCCTAATTTAATCTTTTAATGTTGATAACCTTAATAAATTAACCATAAGTCAACATTCTTATCATGTATTAATGTCTATGTATGAATGTGAACCTCAATCATTTGAGGAAGCCACTCAAGATGATAGATGAAATGTTGATATGCAATCTAAATATAATATTTTAATTAAAAATCAAACTTGGAATCTTGTCCTTTCTCTACCTAAAATTCATATTTTTAGTTGCAGGTGGATTTATAAGATCAAATATAGTTCAGTTGGTAAAATTGACAATTTGAGAGTTATATTAGTTGCTCACAAGTTTACCCAAAAACCCAATATTGACTATGTTGAAATATTTGATCCTATAACAAAAATAAGTATTTTTAAACTTCTTATTTCTCTTATAGCTCAAAATGGTTGGGTTATCCATCAAATGGATTTCAATAATGCATTTATAAATGGTTATTTAGAAGAAAAAATCTACATGGCTTAGCATAAATGTTTCACTAATTCTAACAGAGAACATTATGTATGCAAGTTAAAAAAATAATTGTATGGTTTAAAACAAGCTCCTCAAGCTTGGTATTCTAAAATTACTTATTTTTTCAAAGAATTAGGTTTTATTAATTGTTATTCAGATAATTATCTCTTTATTAAATTTGAAAATGGTCATTTGATTTTAACTGTATTATATGTTGATGAGTTTTTGATTACTAGTGATCTATCTAGTTTAATTAATAAATATAAGGATAAACTAAGTAAAATATTTGAAATGACTGATTTAAGAATTCTACATTATTTTTTAGGAATGATTATATTTTAGGATAGAAATTTAATTGTTGTATCACAATATCAGTATGCACATAATCTTTTTGTTAAGTTTAACATGCTTGATTGTAAATATACTTCTACTCCTATTGAAGTTGGTATTATAATTGATCCTAAATCTGCATGTGAAAAAGCTAATCCTATTTTACATATACATCTTGTTGGTAGTTTGATTTATCTAACCATTACTAGGCCAAATATTTTATATATTATTGGTGTTGCTTCTAGATTTATGTAGGATCCATATTTAGATCATTAGAAATTAGCTAAATGAATTCTTTGTTATATCAAAGGAACAATTAATTTTGGTTTATTTTATTCTTCCATTGAAAATAATAAATTTATTATTATTGTGATGCTAATCATGCTGGTGATACTATAAATCATAAATCTACTTATGGATATGTGTTTAATTTTAGTGTAAGTGTAATCACTTAGACCAACAAGAAACAACCTACTATCTCTATCTCTTCTATTGAATTAGAGTATAAAATTACTATGGAAGCTTCCAAAGAAGCCATATGGATACAAAGGTTATTGAGAGAACTTTATTTAGATGTTTCTCACAATAACATCTTTTATTATGATAACCAAAGTTGTATAACTCTAACAAATAATCCAGTGTAGTACTAAAGAATTAAACATATTGAGTTCATGTGAATTTTATCTGAAATAAATTCCTTAATGGTGATATTGATCTACAGTTCTATCCTACAGATGAACAAGTGGTATATATCTTCACAAAACTACTTGGTGCTACCAATTTTTGTCAATTTTATGCATTGTTATGCCTCTTAGAGTTACCTTTGAGGGGGAGTGTGCATGATACTTCCATTTCCTAACAGCCATGTGTTCCTTCTTCTTCTCTATACTTATTCTCATTGTAAATCATTATAAAATTCATGTGGAAGTTATGTAATTTAGGTAAACTTTGAGTGGAAGTTTTATTTGTGTATCCCAATACATAAAAACATATTTTTTAATGGAAGTCTTTATGTTATAAAAGGCTCCAAATTTTTTTAGATGATTATTTATGAAAAACTGTTAGATGTAGTCTCACGATCATGCTAGCTTAAATTTTATAGTAATTTATGAATTATAATTCTTCTTTTTTTAAAGGTGAAGTTTGGCATGATGAATGTTTTTAAATCCTTCAATTGTGTACATAGTATAATTCTTATATTAAGGTGACTATGACATTTATCCCCACTTAGCATTAAGGGGGAGTGTTAAAACATTTAATGTCTAAGTTGGCTCATTTAGAGCCTTACAATATTTTAGTTTATTATTAATTTTTTTTAAAATTTATTAAACCCAAGGTGAAAACCTCATGTAAATAAATAATAAAATATTATGATTTATTATTAACCAATTAATTTAAATAATTCTCGAGAAGGATGGACCTGTTGGTTACAAAGGTCATCTCCCCTCACATTTATTATAAATAGGGTCTTACCCCTATTGTATTGTTCATGAAAAATACACTCAGTGAAATTTAAAATTTGCATGAGGCAAATATTTGTAAAGGTTAGATGAAGGCTTATGTAAAGAAGTTAGAAGGGAAGCTTTGTATTGGGGTGCAGAGTTTCTCAATTATTGATTGTCATCTTCGTGGGTTTTTTACCTCTTGTAGGTTTCCCACTTTAAATTATTGTATACTATGTCAATTTTGTGTGCTCTTTACCATCATTTATTCATCTAGATCTAATCTATATTACATATATATTTTATATTATATTAATTTTATCATGGAATCAAAGCCATAAGATGATTCGGTGATTAGTAAGAGTTTTTTGTTAATTTTATTTATATGAGCCAAAGGCACCATAACTAGCTTGGAAAAAATCAAAAAAATTATTTTTAGTCAAAATTCAATTTTTTAAATTCCATCATTGTTAAAAAAAATTATAGAAGATTGGAACAAATTTCAAGATTTTTGAGTGCTTGTACAACTTTTTGGGCTCTCCCAATCATTTACAAGGGCACCATACTTTAGCTTGGGTAATTTAAAATATTTAATTCTTCATCAAAAATTCCATTTTGATAGGTCGTTTCTGTTTATCTAAAAAAATAGTAGGATTTCTAAATTTTCAATACATTTTGAGACCTATACAAGGAGATCTAGGCTCTTAAAATTCTATAGGGGAGCCACTATGAAGCTACAAGTAGACATTGAAACAAGAATGAATTACTAAAAAGTTAATTTTTTTATTTTTTTCACTTAAGTTATTTACATGCACATTATATATATATATATATATATATATATATATATATATATATATGCTAGATCTTACAACTAAGGAGGTCCCAAGTTAAAAACCCCCTAAATCAATCTTTTTTGACTTAGTAAAAAAAATTCAAATTTAGTTTTATTTTAAATCAATTTTTTTAGTTCACATGCCAACTTTTCTCATGTGTTAAACCCTTGATCTATTGTCTAGTTCTTTGAATTTCAGCCTAATGAATAATATTTTGACAAACATAGTCATGTAACTAGTTGATCTCTAGATTTTGAAATATTTTAGATGCATTGTAGTGGTCTATTTTTTGTTTTGAATATTTTTATTTAAAATTTTACACTTATTTTAATAATATTATTTAGGTTTTTATTTTGAGTGTGACTCTTTTGACACCTAGATTAGTGCAACTTTAATTCAATTTTTTGCATTGTTGGCATTTAAATTGTGTAGTTAAATCTAGTTGCATGTGAAATTCACTTTATTTAGAAAATAGTTGAAAAATTCATTTAAAATATTTTTTTGGAACATTTATTTACTTTCTTGTTTAAAGGGAATCTATGGCTTCACCTCATTTTTCCTTAGATAAATCTCAAATGCTTAATGAAAATAACTATAATGTATAGAAAATTTATATTAAATCCAAATTTATAGATCGAAAGTTATGGAATGTTGTCACTGAGATTGAAAAATCCCCTTCTAAATGACATGTGACCACTGAGCTTACCAATGCATTTCAACAAAAATCATAGGTAGCTATGTCCATTATCTTGTAGAGTGTTAAGGATGAATTAATTCTCCACATTTGTAATCAAGAGTCTCCTAGTGATGCTTGAAAACTCCTTGAATAGGATCACGGATAACCAAGCCTATGAAGGAGGAAGCCTCAAGCCAAATCAATAGAGATCCCTTGAATCCATTTCTATGACCATATATAAAAGAACTTATGGTCTCATATTTAAACCACCTAGGGATGACCCCATGTATCTTATTTGTGTTCTAATGCCAATGACTAGTGATGATAATACCAATAAGAAAGTAGAGTCTAATCATAGCATTTATAAAGACCTTGGTAGAACCAACCTATTTGACTGATATACCATTTGTACCATTATGCCATTAATCTAACGTTTTAGGCTTCCCCTTTATCATCCTTAATTTATAGACTAGGACCAATAAGAATACATAGTGCCTATAGATGAGTTTGAGAATGTTGAGGCCTTTTATAATTTTTTAGGCCTAAGAGATAATATTTCGTTAAGAGACCACAAACAAGAAAATTTTATCAAACTAGATCTTGTAGCCTATTTTGGAGAGTAGGTGAACACCTTTAACCAAAAATAAAACAATAAAACATTAAAGTCCCAAAGTAAAAACCTCTTTGAGGAAATTTTAGACTAGGGTAAAAGTAAAGAGAAAGGCAAGTCTCTTTGTGAAAACCTATTTCAAATGCCACTAGATGGGGGTGTTCACCTTTCCTTGAATGAAGTTTAGGAGAACACTAATAATGAACTTGATTTTGGGTCTGATTTAAATAAAGAGGAACAACATGCCTTTGATCAAATAGTTTGAGAATGTCTTACCACATTTATGACATGGCCATTACTACCATTACAAGATTTAGATTCATCCTATTTGGGAGAGCTTGAAGAACCAACCTAACCAAAGGACTTTGACATTGTAGGCTAATTCACATCCTTGCCAACCATTCTAGAGGATGGATTGAATCTCTTAGTAGAAGATACTATGAAGGTCAACATCGAGACTCTATATGACCTAAAGTGGATCAAATTAAGCATGTCCCTCACTGAGGAGGAATGTGAAGTTTTTACATCCCTTTTGAGGGAATTTGTTCACATTTTTACATGGGCCTATTCAGGCATGCCAAGTTTAGACCCTACCTTAATTGTACACCACCTTGTTACACATCTTGATGTCAAACCTATGAAAGTTAAATTACTTAAGATGCATCCTCATATTATTTTATTAGTAAGGAAAGAGTTATAAAAACTCTTGGAAGTGAGATGCATTATATTGATCGACTAGTTAGAGTAGATCTCAAACATTGTGCCTATCAATAAAAATCCAAAAGGAATTAAAATCTACACTAATTTTAGAAACATCAATAAAGCCTACCCCAAGGATAACTTTAATCTATCGAATATCAACATGATAGTTGACTCCACAATTAGTTACAAAATGTTATCTCTCATGGATGGATTTTTAGGATATAATCAAATCAAGATTATGTTAGAAAACTAATACAAGACAATATTCACCACTCCTTGAGGACATTTTTATATCATGTGATACCATTCAACCTTAAGAATTCTAGGGCCACATATAAAAGAGCTATAACTATCATATTTCATGACATGATGCATGATATTATTGAAGACTATGTTGATAACATATTAGGTAAATCAAAAACATGTGTAGATCATCCAGTAGTAATACAAAGGATATTTAAAAGGCTCTATGAGTATAAGGTTAGACTCAATACTAAAAATTTCATATTTTATGTAACTTCACACAAATTATTAGGCTTTATTGTCTCTTTCCAAAGTATTAAAGTTATTCTTACCAAGGTATAAGCCATTATCAAGATGCTGTCACATTTACTTTGAAGTAGATCTACAGTTTGTAGGGCAAAATCTAGTTTATCAGACACTTCATGTCATAATTGGTCAATAAATTCCATCTTTTCACTCACTTAGTGAAGAAAGGTGTTATATTTCTTTAGGTTGAATAATTTTAGAAAGCATTTGAGCATTTGAAGGAATATCTTACCAATCTACCTATTTTTTCACCACCAATGCCAAGATGGTTATTTATACTATACCTATCTACCACTAATCAAGCCATGGGGGTACTTTTTATCTCAACATGATGAGAATGGGAAAGAGCATGTCATGTACTATCTAAGTCATACACTAGTCACGTATGAGCACAACTATATGCAAATAGAATTTTTTTGTTTAGATATGGTCTTTACATCCCAAAATTTATGTCATTACATGCTTAACAACAAGACCATATTCATTGTTAAATTAGATCCACTTAGGTATCTACTATCAAAGATAACTTTACAGGGTTACATGGCTAAGCAGATCATGTTGTTGAGTGAGTTTGAGATTAAATATGTCAATCAAAAATACATAAAGGGAAAAGTACTTATAGACCATCTTGTTGAAGATCCCATTTTAGATATTAAACCAATCACTTTTGAATTACCATATGAGTCCATCATGACCATCATAGAAACACATCCTAAGGAGCAACATTGAAAGTTAAAGTTTGATGGGTCATTCACATCTCATGGATCAGGGATAGGCCTACTATTTATTACACCATAGGGGGGTCTTATTCCAAAATCATTATGTATTAAATTTCCTTATACTAATAACATGTCTAAGTATGAAATAATTATTTTAGGGCTTTGTCAAGTATTATAATGGAACATTTAACATATCATAGTTTATGATGATTCTCAGTTAATCATCAATCATGTTATAGACCATTTTTAGACCAAAGATGATAAGTTGGCACCATTCAAGGCCATGGTAAATATTCTCAAACAAAAAACTTTCTATATATAATTTGAACACATACCTTGGGCTAGTAATAGAATAATGGATGCCATGGCTACCATCAGTTCTTTGATCCGTAGCATAAATAAGACAAAATATTATTAGTTCTTCATTGAAAATATTCTAACACCTACTCATGAACCTTTGACCATCACAATGATTTATGATATTATTGGTCCCATATATATTTAGTATTCAAACCTATATAAATACCTTCATAATCACATCATACCACTAGACCTATCATGTAAACAACAAAAGGCCTTTACCCATCAAGCCTCTCATTATATCTTACTTGGCCCAACCCTTTACCATAAAATCTTTTATATAAATCTAATTAATTGTTTAAATTCTATATAAGCCACATTAGAATTTAAGGAAGTCCATGAAGGAGTATGTGGAGCTCATATTAGTAGGGTTTTTTAGGCCAAAAATCTTCTACATAAGGTTACTATTAGCCAATAATGGAAATAGATGAAGTTGCATATGTCAAATGATGTATAAAATGTCAAAGTCATGTCAATTTGATTCATGATCTAGATATAACACTCAAATTGATGTTTACATCATGGCCATTTTCAACATTGGGACTCGATCTTTTTGGGAAGATTAACCCTACCTCATCTGATGGCCACACACACATCCTTATTGCTACTGAATATTTCACTAAGTGGGTTGAAGCTATACCCTTCACTTACATGACTAAAAAATAGATTTCCAAATTCATCTTAAATCATCTCATCTACCACTATGGTATCCCATATGACATTATATATGATAATGGTGAATCATTTAATAACAAGGATACCAAATCACTATATGACAGATACAATATCACTCAACATTTCTCCACCTCATATTACCCACAAGGTAATGGCCAAGAAAAGGCATCTAAAAAGACCATTGTTAGCATCCTTAAAAATATTATCAATGATGTTGGATTTGATTAGCACTTGTATATCTTCCATGCCCTCTAGGCATATCATACCAATTACCATACTCCAATAGGAGCCACACCATATTTCCTAATCTATACCACCAAGGCTATTATTTTCATTGAGGTTGAGTTACCTTCTCTATGTATCTCATCGAAACACATCTTGGATGATGAATATTATAGAGTGGATCACCTGCAATATCTTGAATTATTGGATAAAAAGTGCATGGTCAATGTCAACAACCTTCAAGCATATCAAAAATGGATACATGGTCAATAGAACTGGTGGGTTAAACATAGAGAGTTTGAGCTTGGTGATCTTGTCCTCAAAGAAAATTAAAAGAACACCACAACTGAGAAAAAGAAGAAAGACAAGTTCAAACCCAATTGGATAAGCCCTTGTGTCATTATTGCTAACTATGGCTCTAGAGCATATAGGCTCACTACACTAGATGGAGATGAACTTGAAGATCCCATGAATATAATACACCTAAAGTAGTACTTTGCTTGAGAGACCTAAAATATTGTCTATGAGGCTCATTTATGCTGTACCATACCATTATCTTCTTTATATCATATTGTATACCATTCTTACCATACCTTCACTATTGACCAAATTTTTTTACCCTCCCTTGCCCACCCTTTTTGACCTTGGTTCCAATCCATTAGTTCTTTAGGCACCTTCAGTGAGGAGATTTAAATGAAGTTTTAATACTTAATTTAGTATTATAGATAGAGGAAATATTTTTTGACTAATATGATAGTGTTTTATAAATTATATTATTTATTATTGTCACATTCTACCTCATTTTCAATGATACTACTTATAACCATCTTTGGGAAAATTAGTATCCTTGACCTATGCTATTATTTCCTACTTATAAATGCCTACAATAAAATTAGTAGTAATACCTTTACCATACCTTACCGCATCACCTTGATATTCCTATGTTATATTGTGTCATTTGCTTAATTCATGAACTTACTGCTACCTAGTCAGATTCCTCTAGTGTATGGTGGAACTACAATGACTTGAGGTCCTAATGGGACTATGTAGGTAGTGAATGATTTATGTTGAGGTCAACTTAGTCACCATTTTCCATGCTCTTTTAGTTTTTTGATCATTTTAAGTTTGAATGCTATTGCCATTTTTTGAGCATGTTTAAGCCATGATCTCACCATTTTACGAGTTGGACCATTTTATATCTCATAATCATTGATCTAATTGAGATGATTAAAAAATTACAAAAACATTTATCAAAGATCTACAAAATCCTAAAAATCATTAAATCATGAAAATTGGCTTTGAATTTCTATACGAGATATAAATTTGGTAAATTTTTTGGGTTAAGTCATCTTATCTAATCAATCTATTTCTAGACCACCTTGGTCTTTTTCCTCCCATTTTTGGGACAACTACATCAGCCTGAGGTTTGTATATACTATATACGTAGCACTTGGATACATGGGGTATCTTGGGTTATCTCAACCACACCTTTTTTATTCTTAACCACTTCTTTGTCTTAAGGATTTTGCGACTCTTAACTATTTTAAAAGTAACCACTTATCCTTTAGTTTTCCCATCCTTATTGGCCTTAGTCATATGCTCTCTCAATTTTGTGAGTTTCTATTATGAGCATTGTATATTAAATTTTGATAAACTAATGACCACTTGAATTTTTTTACACTCTTTTCATTTTGTGAGTACACCTTATCTTTACACTCTCACCATTTTTTGAGGTCATTCTCAACTTTAGACGTAGTAACCATTATAAACATAGTTCATGGGTGAGAGATTGTCTATTATCTTTTAGTATAGTTTTAGCCTAAATCATAATCTTATACTTTCATGCCTTATTTGTATTGGCATTTTAATGATTGTGAAATTTCATCCTCTCTTTTCTCACATACTCATCATTTTACAAGACCATTCCCATGTTCCTCTACAAGTCAATCGTGTTTTATTATCATCTATTTTTATTCTATCCCATATCCTAAGATAACTACATTTGGTCTAAAGTTAATTTTAGATATTACATCTATGGATCTATGTAGGTAACTTCCACTTGCCTAGTGCATCTGGAGTCAACTCAGCTACCCTTTTCCTTTTCTACTATTCCCTCTATTTTATTTGTTTGTTTCATTGTCTCTTATAACCTAGGGGTAATGTTTGTTGCCTTGTTTGTGTCATTATTCCCCTATATCCTAGGGGTAACCATGTGCCAATTATTCTTGAGTTGTTATACATGTGTCATTGTTATCTAGCTTAGGGGTCACCCTATCACTAAACACACACTTCTATTACACATAAATGAATAATGTATATGCTATTTTCACTATCATTATGATTAACCATTGTTTATGTTTGTTTAATTTTGTTTTGATTATTTTTTTCAATTTTTTACTTATTAGTGTTTTGTTGTGTTTCTATTTATTGATGTTTTATTTTATTTTTTATCTTTATTTGTTTCCCTATTTATTTACTTTCATTATTGTGCCTTGACTTAATATGTAAGAATTCATTGGGTGATTCCTTGCACATACTACTCAAGTCAATTAATATTAATATGCCAACATTATCATCATGGTTTTTATCATTGGTGCATTTGTTTTACTTGTTTCTTATATCATGTGTTAGTCTTTATGCATATTATGACTAGGTCATGATGGTGTTTTATATCAGGATGCATATTATCATGTGCTACAATAAAAATTAGTTGAATGGATCTTACAAGTAATTATATTATGGTACTTATACTTGGTCACCTAAAAAATTATTGATCTATCCAAATATTACCCAAATATAGTGTAACTAGATCATAAATAAATTTTATTCCCTACTAGTTAGGAGGTGCAAATCTATACTAGTAGGCAACTTGAATTCATGCATATCCTCTATATCAGCTTACTCTTACTCTATGAGTATAGATTTAGTAAATAAGCCCCCTTTTCCTAATTTTCCCTATTGGGGCAAAGATGACTTATATCATACTGCTCTCTGTCCTACTAAGACATTCCCCATAGTGACAATGCTTATGAATGCCTTCAATAAAATCATTATGTTTTGATCTATCTAGATGTTAATGATTATAACTACCTTTAGGTAAGTCATTATCATTTTCCTTCCCTACTGGAGCCTATTTTCATTATGCTAATGTTTATAACCACCTTTGGTCAAATCATTATCTCTATCCACCCTACAGGGGCCTTTTTGATTATGCTAATGATTATAACCTCCTTTGGGCAAATCATTATTTTTTACCTCCCTATGTTGATGATTATAACTACCTTTAGGAAAATCATCCTTTTTATCCTCCCTACTAGGGCATCTCACTATGACATTGATTACAATTGCCTTTAGTAAAATTAGTCTTTTCCACCCCCTTTTACCTTTAGGTCCCATTATTTTCTTCTTTTTGAGGGAATGTTTATTGACCTTATTTTTTGCCTGCTCCCTCAAGGGGGTATCCAGGGTACATCCATTGCCTTTTGTGGCATTATGCATTAATTAATATTTAATTCTTTAAGAAGATGTTACTATGCCTATAGCTTTCAATGCCTTTAGAAATAGGGGCAAACTATAGACACCCCATTCTAGACACAAATGGCTTCCAACTAAACTTTAAATTAATTTATACTAATAAGTGTAAATTAAGCCTAAGAATCATTGAATGTCCCAATTTTATATTCACATCAAACATTAGTGATCAAAATCATGTTGAGGCATCCCTATTTTGGGTATTATCCTATATGCATTAGTAACCTCTCATAGATTCATCTCCAATCAACTTGCAACCTACCAATGTAATAATTTGGCCTTTGAACCCATTCAGAAAGGCACTTGAATAATTAATAAAGTGATAAAATTATAAGCATAATGAATTAACTAATTAAAAAAATTAAATGTTTAAGTGGATTTTCCATTTTTAATAGTGAAAACAAATTTTATAAAAATTAAATTTCAATAAAAATGAGGTCATAATGACATCATCATCATCTTCAAAGTCAAGGGATTAAAATATCTCCCTAAATATAATAAATTTATAAATGGGGATCCATGATTAATAAATGGGATCTCTATCCCAAATATTAATTACATGTACCCTCCTTAAATCAACTAGGATTAGCCTTAACTCACCTAGGGTTAGTTTGAACTTAACCATTATTAACTCTAACCTAACCACACTTGAGTGAGATTTAGTTTTAGAGGTTATAAATATAAGGCCTCACCTATGGATCTATAAGATTTCTAATTTAATGTTATTATGCCAAAATACTTCTAAAAATATTCTTTTGTGTAGTATGACCATGCCCATTTTCCAAGCCAAGCCCAAGCCAACTCAACATTATCAATGTGTCAAGGAGAGGTGGACCAATGGAGCTTCATTCATAAATATTTATTGAGTACACAATCAAACACACCAACCTATTTAATGATCTACACAACGAGGCCCAAGGTGGCACCATAGAGGATAACCTAATCACTTTGCTTGTAAATGATGGAGTTTTAAAACATGTAGTATAAAACATTAATGATGGTAAACCTTTACACATTTGCATGACTAAGATTTGCATAATAATGCAATTTTTATTAATTAAGAAAGATTCAGGTATGGTACATATGTGTACATTATGTAGGAAGGTTGTAGTGAAGATTCCCGTGATTATAAAGGGGGAATAGTTTATAATTAATTTACCTCTAGATTGTGAATAAATGTCTATTCAATACTAGATGCTCAAAGCTTGCTATCATATCCCTGAGGGTCATATGATTAACAATATATATAATTACAATAAAATAGTTAAAAAATAGGAAAATTACAAAATGATTCAACTTCTACAATGGATGATAGTTCACCTTCTTGCACGTGTGACTATTAAAATCTCAAGCATGTGATATACTAATAGGTACTATAACATGGCATGAAATCTTGAAATGTCACCTAATATGGCACAACATAGCACAAAATTTCCATGAGGCTAGTGTGTTATGTATATGCCACATTAATTTTGAAATATATGTAGTATGTTTCTTGTCACTACATAGGCACACAAGGATAGATATATGGGGTATGGGTAATACTAGATACTATTGAGGTGTACAAGTGGTGTGGAACACAAATGTGCTTAGAATGCTAAATTACCTTAGGATAAGAATAAAAATTAGTAGGACTATACTCAAATTAATGTCACTTATGTAAATTGTACTAGTTTCTCAATACCATACATTTTACATATTTACAAAAAAAAAATTACAAGGATTTATTAACAATCAATCTAGTTGGAATCAAATCTTAATCTAACCCATAATTTCACATGCCTTACAAATCAACTCTTACAATTATTGTGCTTTATACAACAATTCTTCAACATCTTTTATAATTATTATAATTTATTCAATTAGATTATCCATTACATGACAATTTTTATTACTATTAGGATGGGGTTTTAAATTGGGAGCTAGAGCTCTTATTTTCAATGCATAAGTAATTGCATGGAAAACTAAACTTATAGTAACAAAAAAATTAGTATTCATCTCCAAAATCAAATTTGCCAAATATTTTAGATAACATTTTGTGTAGGTTTCAATGAGAATTTATTTTTCCATACTAATTTATAAGTTATCATATATATAGGTCAAATAGAAACCCTTTGTTGGTAGTTTTCTCTATAGTTTTTCTTAGCCTTGCAAGAAAAACATTTGTATTTGGCCATGAGATCATATTTATACATAAAACTTATAAAATTTCTAAGAAAATTATGTTAATAAAGGTTAATAACCCCCAATCCCACTTTGGGTGACCATGGTGTTAGCACCAAATTCCTTATCTTAAAGAAAATAATAAAGGTAATGTTAACTTTAGTCTTTATGTAAGGATTTCCCCTTAATGTTTTTCCATAACTTATCTTTCCCTACTTTTCACATTGTATATATGTGTAGACACTATTTATAAATGATATAGCACATCAGTTTTATACACTTGGAAAATGCATAACGTGGATGCGCCTTTAGATTCTAGACCCTTCTTGTTGTCAAAGGGCTCACATACACTATACCTCTATGTCTCATTACTTATCTCTTAGTCTGACCAATGATATTCTAATGACTTAAACCTTATATATAGCCTAAAATGTTATAAACCTATTTATATTTTATCTTTATAAGTTTTAGACATGTCCTTGTTTTCCAATTATCTAGACACTTACATCCCATCATATGCCTACATAGATGTATGTGTCATATTCTAATGTAAGTGTCTAGTGCCCTAAAGTAATATAATTTACAAACAAAACATGTTCTTATGGTTATCCTAAGTGATTTAATGTGATATATTCTCTAAAAATATTGGTATAAATATAAGATCACATTAAATCACTTAGGATAACCATAGGAACATGTTTCATTTGTAAATTATATTACTTTAGGGCACTAGACACTTATATAAGACCAATCCTCATTCATTCCTCACCTGGGAAAAACCTTGCAACTCATAGGCAACTTACCAAAAGCATTTTATCAAGCACTCCAGTGAGCAAAGATTCCCTAATTTCTCTTATTTCCATATCAGTCATAGGGATAACACATATATAGGTTTGAAGTACTGAAGGAAAAACCCAAGAACTATGTTTGAAAACTTATAAGTTAGGTCATTATTGTACTTTCTTATCACACATTGTATGATTCAAACACAAGCCAACATAGATGAGAGAACTACATAAGTCTGAGGCCTTATTCAGAGTATTAGCTATGTAGGTAAAGCTCATTGATAGATTTTTTTGGGGAAACTCAACATTATGTAACCATTAACCTATTTTTACCATATCCACTATGAAGATGAATAACTAGGGTTTTATTATTTCATAAGGAGTGATAGTTCATGACCAAGATTTGAATTCACTAAAGTGAAATTGACATAGAACTTAAAAACATCCAAAAGATCACATCTAATTTTAATAGGTATTGTCTACTAAACATTTACATCTAAGTCAAATAGTAGCATCAATGCAACCATCATAGATCGACATAAATTTTTATGACCATAAATGTATAATCTATTGAATTAGGTGATTGATTCATAATCTAGATCCAGTCTATTTTCTACCTATTCTAGATCTAGATTTTTATTCACATTAGAACCAAGTATCTTATTTTCATTTTCATTTTAATATCTAACATAATTTTACTTTCAATTTTTAGTATATCTCAATATAATAAATTTAAGGTAAGTTTATCTAAGTTTTATAATTAATTGGCATATTTTAGAGATAGTCTACCATCCTTTTGCCCTAGGTTATCTCTACCCATTTAACCCCAGATTCCCCAAAATTAGATTTTAGGGTTGAACATTTAGTGAAATGGATTCATGTGAATGCAATTTTTTCTAATTCATAGAGTTTTCAACCAACTAGAGTTTTAGATTACTATAATTTTTTAGTTCTTTCTTATACTATTATGTATGAACTTAAATGTATCCCTAGATTAGGTGGTGTGCATATTGAACACATTGAGCTTCCCCTTATACCACTTAAGATGTCTGAAACCAATTAGGGACTTAATATTATGGATCATGATGATACCAATGTTGAAAATGAATAACATACTAATGAGGTTATCCTAGAAGGTGATTCTAAAAATGAAAACCATGAATCCAATTAAAATAATGAACATGATCAAATAGACCAAGAACAAGTGCAAAATATTGCATTATTTTATGAACATATTCATCAAAATCTCAAGGACCTTGATGAGATTATAAAAATAATATTGGAAACTAATAAATCAAAAGGCATAACTAAAACATCACTCCCCTTGGATACTTAATGCATTCCTACATCTATTAGGGACATGGGTTGTTTTTTTAGGCCTTTGTTCTTGAAGGATCAAAATGCTATTTCTACATTTAATTTAGAGATAATAAATTATTAAACCCAATTTATAGTTATAATTCATATATCTACCCAAACTATATGTATACATCCTTTGGTGACTTATCAAATATCCAACCTAAAAGACTAAGAGGTAAAAGACCCTATCTAAAGCATAAAACTTTTGAAAACTAAGGTTACAAAAATTGAAATTATATAATTTAAAGTATCTTTATGATATTGATTAAAAAGAGGTATTTCATATCCCTCTTTCATCTAAAATATATTTTCACCCTTTTCCAACTAGTTTTGTTGTACCCAAGTTCACATTTTATAATGGCAAGGGTGATCCTAAAAACATCTTCATTATTTTTATGTGGCATGACTTGATTATGCCTCCAATGATAAACTTTTAACCAAATTATTTCCAATGAGCCTCAAGGATTATTTTTTGAGGTGGTTTTATGATTTACTTCTTCAATTAGTAAAGACATTCAAACCTCTTATAGATTAGTTTTTGGCACATTTATCTATTAACATTACTAAAAAGGTTAACTATGCCCAAATTAAATAGATCAAAAAGGGAACCAATAAACCTATTAATGAGTATGTCTTGAGGTACAATACAATGTTGGTTAAAATGACCAATCCTATGGAAAATAAATATATTCAATATATTCTCAAGAAAAGTTTACTTGCCCCATTACGTGAGTCCATTATTTTCAAAAAATTCAAATCTTTAGATGACCTATGCCATAATGTTCGCAATCATTTTAAAAACTTATCTCATTTTAAAAACTTAAGTATGTATCAAACACATCAACTATATATACATATAATACCGAGATTACTATTAAACCAATTTATAAGGTGATGTCTTCCAAACCTAAAAATAAAAAAACCACCATGGTTAATATAGTGTCACAACAACCTAATTGACTAGTGTTATCTAAGGCACCACAAAGACAATTTTAGTGATTACCTGAGTCTCTCACTTCATTACTCATGTGGCTTGTATAATGTCATCTTATATCTCTCCCTCATTCTATAAAGGTTGATAGGAGTAGACTTCTACCTAAAGGGTATGATGTAAATGTTTATTATGACTATCACCAAGTCCTTAGGCATTATATGAAGGGATGTTTTACCTTGAAGTATAAGATCCAAGACCTAATCGATGACCAAAATATTAAATTTTATGATCCTCTAAAATAATTAGGTTTAAAACTTGGTGATCACCATGAAAAAATATTTAACAATCCTTTGCAAGATCATTCAAAGAAGGATTCAAAAGTGCAAGTGGCATATAATGCACATCTTCTTCCATCTCATCTTGGGCACATATTGGATGGTATTATTGGTACCTATATGTAATATATACCTATTATGGCTTATATTCTACTTATTAATTTTGATGATAGTGAGATTAGGGATGATAACTTAGATCTTCATTCCTTATTCATTTGTAAATATTTTGATCATCAACATATATACAGTGTTATGATTGATAATGGTGTAAGTGAGATAGTTTGAACCATGACATTACTTATGCATTTGGGTATACCAATCATGATTTATATCTTTTGACTATATCAGTTAGATCATTTCATGGGACCTCAAAATAGGTTCTTGGTGAGATTAGTGAGATTAACTTACCTTTATAGGTGGGCATTGCATATGTGGTTACTAATTTCTTAGTTATACATTCCACATGTGTATTTGATATGTTATTGGGATGACCTTGGATACATACACTCCAATAATTACCTTCTATAATGCATGTGTGTGTTAAATACATGCATGACAATAGGTTAATTATAGTTTTTATATTTCCATATGAACATCCTTTTCAACAAGAGAAGTTTATACCCAGGAAATTAATTATCAAATTATTGTACTAGTTTTTTAACAAGTATCAAATAATAAAATATGTATTCTTATAACTATATTCAATCAAATGAGGTCAAAATAAGTTAGAAATTGTTATCAAAATCACCTTATTCAAATGTCAGAATACCCTATCTCATAATCCATTATCTAATCAAGAAAGATCAATAATAGGGAAATGTACAAAAATGGCTATATTATTTTACCTTTTTATATTTTGAGGACATACCAAACACATTTATATTTTCACCATTGGTTTAGTAGGCCATCAAAACTTGATGTATGTTTAAACACACATTAGAACCTGATAAGCCTACAAGTAGACACTCCAAAACCCATTAGCTTGTAAATTAATCTCCTAGAATATGACATATATCTAGACATACCTTATATTTTAAAGTCATTAAACACTGCCTCTTAAATCTTAGTATGAGCTCGTGCATCCCTAAAGTTATACCATTAATCTAATCTTTCCTCTTACAAGAATAGATTTTTAATAGTTAGATTTAAAAATTAATTTGTTTCCATTCTTCTTTATTATCCTTACTCTCACTTGAAAAATTTACCTTCACATGATCATTGATATTTTAGGACTCTTTATTTTATCTTATTACCAATAATGAGAAACTAGGGCTTGTGTCATTGACTTGACATAGAGTTGTTTAAAGTTATCACATTACTTGTAAACCCCTCCAAACTTAGATTTTATTTCAAATCACGTAGCATATTTTAGACCTCCTTTATAATTATTAAAAAAAATCATAGTGGATTCTAAGCTTGATCTGAACCTTCATTAGACTCAAATTTTTATTTGATCCCTCATTAGAATTTACCCTTACTTAGAACATTAATAGACTTCACTACCTTGCTTGGCACCTTTGTGAACTCTGACCCTGTTCGAAACATATTATGACTTTGAGGTTTGTCTAAACACTAATAAAAATTTGAATATATTACCAACACCTATCTAAACCCATAACATGTTTGGTACCCTATAAAAATTCCTTGCATGTTTGACACCCCATCAAAACCCACAACATGCTTAGACATAGTTCATAACCCAATCACTTTCTAAACATACTCTCAAATTCTACACCTTGTTCAAACACATCCTAAGAACCACCCTTTGTCTGAACACATTATATTTTATACCTCTTCATAGGATCAATTTATGTATCAATTTTATTCTCACAAATAATTGTTCTACGTCAGATGTCAACATTTAGAACTCTAATCAAAATAAACCTGAAGAAAAGTACTACAAATAATACTTGTTCAAAAAATGGCCCCTAGGGTAAAAAAGGTATATATATTAAATATCAATTTCAAAGGGTCATTCCTCCATCACACTTGGACTCCAATGTGGAAAACATATTTGAAACTAATATGGGTTATATTGACATGAATAAATTTTTGGAATAGAATTATTGGGATCCACAAGATAGACTATGGTCAAAGTATTCATGACAATGGACTAAATCAAGTAGTTGCTTTCCCAAAATTAGTTTAGTGCCCAAAATTATTCCTAACCATGGCCAAGAACTATGATATATAAAGGAGGAAATTAAAAAACTCAAGAAGAGAATATGTTTTATGCCTATCACTAGAACACATTAATAATTTGCTCCAGTTGCTAGATAGAGAATCTTTTATTGACTTGAATCTAACCACTACTTAATAATTATGGGAGGATAACACTGGTTCATATTATAATTGATTCAATAAACAATGGTTGATAAAATTAAATCATTTTGTGATGAGGCTTCCCAAAATAATATCCAAGTTTGAATTTAAAACTTAGGTCAATGACATGATCACAATATTACACAAAATGTTAGGGACTCCAGTTTCATGGAGTTTCCAAACTTATATGTAAATATATATCTAAATCATTAAAAATAATGATCCATACATCAATTAGGGATAACTCATCAGTGATTCCATCCATAATCAGCTAATATAAGTCAACACAACTTCTAAGTTCTACATGACTTCCTACCTTTTTTGTTGTTGTTAAAAAGAGGATTTATAATGGGTTGAATATGGTAAGAAATATCAAAACTTTAAATATATATGATTTATATCCTCAACTCACTCTAAAATAGAGTGCTCATCATTTTTATATGGAAAATGATGCATTCTTTCAATATGTGATCCAAATGTTTGAATAGGACCCCTACAATATGAGGATATCTATGGAAGCTTCTATAAAAATCACCAGATGGGGAGCATGATTTATTAAATTTCTAAATTTCACTTATTTATGGATTTAAGGATGTTAAATTTCATAATACATGATCCCAAGATATTTTAATGACAAATGGTCCTTGATGGAGTTGGTTAGATAATTAATTGAGACAATCAAGTTTTTGGCAAGCAAATACAAAGTTAGGGTGAAATTTCCTATCTCTATAAAAAGATACACATGCACATCATTGGTGAGATTATTTGTTTTTTAATAAGAGATGACATGTGTCACCACCAAAACATTTTAAAGTAAGCCTTATTTTGATATTAAAGGTCTAGTTTAGAATATTATTGGTTCCTCATATTAACACATGTCTCTTTTTGAAGACGAACAGATGGATTGTCATGATGAGAAAAAAGAAAGAGTCTGAAACTACTCATAGTTCACCTTGAAATAGATCATTGCATTTTTCATTACAAAAGTTTCCAAAAAAATTGTAGATGATGGATATGTTTTGATTCCAATATAAAAAAGTGGTAATTTAATCAAAACCACTTCCCAAAATTGATCGGAATAGAAAAGAGTCTACTTATCTCATAAATATAAAACAAGTTGTGCTTAATAAGACATTAGAGTGGTTGAAAATTAATGGTGTAAACATTAATAAGGTAGGATTTACATCACCACTAAAATAAATTGAATTTGGTAGATTTCATAAACAACACCAATCAAAAGTTGAAACATCACATGCAACTGGTGTGAGCAAATATAACACAAAGATAGAAGAGGAGATAGAAATTAAGGTTGTTTCAAATATTTATCTAATTCATAGGCCTCTCAAACTCAAGATAAATAGGTTAGGATAAAAATATTCTTGTTCTCCTAGTATTTCTATTTTAGAGGATGTTCCCCTTGATATATTTGTTTAATCTCAATCACTATCAATAAATACAACTCAATAATTCCTTGCATTGGATACTTAATTATTGGTTTCATCCTATGTTCCTCTTCAAAATAATAATTATTTTCCTCCACATTATCCATAAGATACTAAAATAAATCCTAAAATTTCACACAAATCACCAATACATACTTCAAATAAATAAAAAGGTGAAATTATACTAGAAGAGACCCAAGCCCTGAAACCCCACCACCTCCTCTTGAGACTCAAACTAAATCTGATTCTACCCTCATACATAAACCTCATCCTAGTATATAAATTCATGAATAGTTTAATAAAGTAATAAAGAAAATAAAGAAAATTTTTGAACCTAAAGATATTTATTTTAGTTCCCTAGAAACTCTTCCTCCATGAATAATAAAGAAACCCAAGACTATGTCAAGAATACTCATAGACAATAAGGGAGACAAATATGTAGAGGTAGTAGTTCATCCTACAAAAAAATATAGATAGTGTCAGTGATTCATAATATAAGATCTCAAATGTAATTATGGAAATAATTTAGGGAAGGAATGAAAGAAAATTTTGAGTAGGTAATTATTACCTTGATTTAAAAGATGGATCAGGATAAGGTGACCAAGGATGAACTTAGGGGAAAAGTTGAGCTATTGAAATCAATAGTCCAAAAGTTGATAAGCCAATTCATCTCCCTCATCTTATATGGTCTCACAAATCATCCACATAGAGACACTTAATGTTTTATATTAAATTGGACACATGGGCAAAGAAACAAAATAATGGCCTGAGAAAATTTTACAATAGGGCATTTCTACAATTAATAAAATAATGACTACTTATTCTAAAATTCAATTAAAATATGACAAGGTAACTGAATCTAAATATAAGTATATAGAAGATGTATAGAAATGGAAAGATATGATTTTCACATTGAAGGATATTTTAGTACTTACCTAGATAAAATCATTTAAGAAGGAATCATTTAAGCTAAGCAAATCATAGAACTTATGAGTTCCTGGGAGATGCTCAATTTAGGATATTTATTGTTAGAGAGAGCATCAATAAATTTGATGACTCTAGTTCAATGGGAGATTATATTATTATTGAAAATTTGGGAGGAATTGTAAAGTTGAATTTCACATTTGTGGATGATGATAGAAAAGTGGCCATTGAAGACATCATTTTTGAGTAATTCAAGAAGAATATTAAAGATTTATTGACTTTAAAAATTATACTCAACTACTAATCCATTCATAAGTTGATCAAATATCATAATAACCCAAAAAATCTTGATTTAACGCTAAAATACTTCAATGAACATCACAAAAAATGTTAGATATTTATTGTGAGGTAGAAATAGCTTTTATATATTTAGATGGCCCTGATGAAGAAAAAGTGGGAGAAACTTTGAAGAAATTCAATAGATATAAATTGAAGCATCCTCCAATGAAACAAAAGATTGAATTTGTTCTCAGTGAGGAAGAAGAAGATAAGTAATTTTGTAATATATTTTGATCATATTCCTACTTGTAATTCTAAGTCATTTTCATAATTTTCAATTGCACTTTTTTTAATAGTCAATTCACACATTGTATGTTGTGCAAATGTACTAAGTCATTATTGAAAACCAAAAAGATTGTAGAAAAGAAATTTGTCAATGCTTTTTTGCAAGTTGTGAAAATTTTTCATTATAATTTTTCAATTCATTCAAAGACACCAATGCACTTTAGAAAGTTATGAAAATTACTTATTGTGTTTTTTTAATTTTTGAATTGTGTGAATTAGCTAATGTGTTTTGGCAAGATTATGAAAACAAAAAGTGGTTATGTAGCATAACCACCCATTTCAAACTATAAATATAATTTTGGAACTCATTGTAAGTGTTTTTGATATTAAAACTTTTTATTAAGATAGATAAAGAGGAAATTATATTTACAACTCATCAAGAATCAATATACTATAAATTCTTAAAAACTTTGCATTCAAGATTTATTTATTGGAAATGTATTTGTTTAAATCTATGTATACTTGATTTTATTATTTTAATATATTTTTGAAATTGTGATAAATTAGTCAAAATGTATAAATTTATTGTAGGTTTTCTTATTTTAGGCTACCTTATCAATTTATATGATTGTGAAATCTTTGTGGGGTAAAAATAACAATTTCATGTAGTTTTTATAATGAAATACAAGATAATTTTATTTTATATGTTATCATTAATAAATAATTATTTTTGTGTATGGTATGTGTTCTTATGAATACATAATGTCTTTCCTACCCATTAAATGAGAAATATTTCCTCTTAGTAAAATCATCCTTCCTCTTGATTTTTCTAGTTCATCTCTAAAATTGGCTTGTTGGATTTTTCATCTTTATAAAGTCTTTTCCCTTACTTTCCTTCTTTTTCTTCTTTTTTACTCCCTTTTTCATATTTTTTGGTTAAAAGTATAACCCCTATTAATAACATCATTTTTTTGTGTGAATAATTTAAATTTATACAATCTTTTTGATTTTCAATAAAGGTAGTTCCACCTCATAATAGGAGAGGGATTTTGTCCCTACATCATTGATTGTAATTTCACGTTTGTCCCCTGACAAATTTTCTAGCCAACATGTTTTAGAACCCACCATTGGGCATGTCTTTAAATTTTCCATGTAACCCACATATGCGAACTTTTTCCACATGATTCTTCTATCAAATCAAGGGCTAGTTCATCAACTAGATATTGAGTGGGATAAACCTACATAGATAGACATTAATGCTGATATCATATAGAGTGCATGGGATTGTGATGAAGTTAGTGTTATTTAGTTCTAGGTAATTTTTAAGATATTCAACTAAGAACTATATTTTTCATAGAGGGTATAAAGGGATCTTAACAACATGATAGCCCAAAGAGCTTGTTAAGCAACTCATAATCTTGAATAGTAGACTATGCATATGACTCTTACCATAAATCAAGATCCTAATTATAAACTTGGTTTTAATTGGATAAAATCTTCAATAGAATATTGTAATTCAATATTTTATGAACTCACTTAAGAAAATAAAACAAGTTACACTCAATTTAATGTTGTCACCATAGAAATAAATAAAGAATAATACACTACCATTTTTCAAAGAGCTACATAAATTACTTCAATAAGATAATTTAGAAGAGTAATTCATATAGTCAATTAAAGACTTTTTAAAGTAATAATTTATTCTCATGACCTTCCCAAAATCTCAAGCTCTAGTACTTCAGATGAATCTTGATTGGTTAAGTGAGATGCAGGAAAATATCTCATCAAATTTGAGAGCATTTACATGGAACAATAGAACTATCTCAACATAGTTTCATAGAGTTGTTGAGGTATTATAAGAATAATAATACGATGTAGTCTTGGCACAAAGATATGAATCAATAGTTATGTGAAGAACATAACAAATCAAACTAGTTTAGAGAGCACTCCAAATCTAACCTGCACGTCAATAATAATAATGTATCTCCCAAACTAGCATAAAGATGATTTTATAGAGAAAGTAAATCTCAAGGTAACACAAATCATTTCTATCAATTACAACAAATTTTTGGTTTTAATGTAGATCCTAAGTAGAAAACTAAAATTAAGAAGTAAGTTAGTTTTCCTTTAAGTCCTAAGAAAAATAAACAACCATAAGGTAGCATAATAATAAGTCAGGCCCTTATCATATCAGGTGTTGTTCTCCCCATTATAGGTAGTTTTTCCAACCATGGTAGTACCATGGGGTAATGAAATTGGTTTTTTATCTTTGGGACAATTACATGAACTTCCTAAAGGATCATGAAAGTAGTTTTTAAAAAAATTAGGTGATGGAAAGTAACATCCAATAAAAATATTATTGCTTTCTCTTTAACATGTAGAATCTTGGATGTTAGATATGAGGACATTATGGTTAGACTATTAATTAAGACTCTCAAGAATGGGGCTACATATTAGTTTTATCATATTCCTCTAGGATTTATTACCAATTGGAATGATATGAAAACTAAACTTAAAAGTAGATTCAAACTAGCAGAAGACACACATGCATTATTGGCTCAACTCACTCAAATGAAAAAAGAAGCTTATAAACCCATGAGATATTTCATAGCTAAATTTAATAAGCTAATTCATAAAATACCAACAAATTCTAAGATGACAAATGAGAACTAGAAATGCTTCTTTATCAATTCTCAATTGTTAGAAGTGAGTTATCAATTGAGAAGAGTTGGAGTGGATAATTTAAAAGTAGCCTAGATTTTAGTCATTTACATTAAAGATAACATAATAATGGCTAGGAAAATAGAAAAGGAACCATCAAAAGGTAAGGCACAAATTTCATGTCAGTATTCTACTAAACAAAGTTTTCAAAAAATGGTCAATGATATAACATATTTAAAAAAATAACTACCTTAGAAAAACATCATTGATCCCTACCAAGATATTCCTAGAAGAAAGTATGCACCTTTCGAATGGAATCCTACATGGTTTCAAGCTCCTCAATAAAATCTTACCATAGAAACTCTTCCACACCTAAACACAAATGCTTTAATGAAATCCATTTTAGAAACATAATAGATTTTTGGATGTGAATAAATATAATAAAAATAAGAATAAAAAATATAGATCTTCAGGAATTTGAAATAGAAGACCCTAGTGGTGAATCCACTAATAATTACTTGGAATATGACTTAGATAAATATGATTATGATAAAATAATTGAATACATAAACAACCATTCATTTTTATTCTTTACCAAAGAGTATAATAATAAAAAAAAACAACAAATTAAGAAAGAAGAAGAAAGCTCAAAAGTCATTCTTTTATGAGGGATTGTATCATGTATAAAAATGAAAGGAAAGCAACCAATGGCTAAAACAAGTGAACCTCCTCAAAATATTACCATAATTTATCCAAAAGGTAATCATTCTACTAAAAATGATTTGAATATTATTCAATTTATTGAAATTTCTTCTACCAACTTGCTTGCTTTTGAGATAATTGAACATATAAATAAAACCAAAATCTAATTGTCTCATGCTGAGTATCTGAGGTCAAATCCTAACCAATTAGATAAGCTAGTAAAATTTGTTAAAGGTAAAAATATCAATCTAAAATAGTTCAATATCATATGAATACTTTAAACCCCACCTTTTTTTAATCAAATAAATTCCATGGCAGCCATCCCGTCTAAGTTAAACAAAGTTAAACCTTTTTATATTTCTCTTTTCTCAAAGAATACAGAGTGAAAAATTGTATTATTTATATTACCAAGCTCATGGATTTAATTGAACAAAGAATTTTGGTTTTTGCTATTCCATGGAAGCAAAATAGGTTCCTCTTGTTGGCCAAATAAAAGATGCCCAAGTTTCCCTAGTTTCTTTTCCTTAAAAAAAATCAAGATGACTATTTTGGTTGTAGACATTTTAGATGCCTATGGTATTGTTTTGGGAATAAATTTTTGCAAAGAATTTGGTGGTGAGATTTAGTTGGATCTATCTAACACCATGATTTTCAAAGGAGACAAATAACATCTGAAACCCAAATTGAAGACCAAATATATATGTATAAGATAGAGGATCCCAAAGCAAATATATTATATGAATATGTAAGCTTAGGAAATTATTTGTTGATGTCTGAAAAAGACCTAGACATGACATAAACAATGGAAAGAGATAAAAATGAAGTTTAGACATTAGAATTTGATGAAATCTATTATTTTACTAGAGCTTGTGCAAGAGTAGTTATGATACCCCCCCAAAATGAGACATTTACTTTCTCATACAATTTTCAATTTGAGTGTAAAATAATATTTCTGATTATTAAGCTCTACTACTTAGATTAGTTATTGTAGAAGAGATGGGGATAAGGAATTTAAAAGTATTAGGTGATGCATAATTTATTTTAAAGAAATTTAAAGGTGAAAATCACATGAAAAATGATTGTTTGAGGCACTACAAGAATACAGTCTAAGATAACATAGAAATATTTGATGCCTTTTCTATTCATGCCATTCCAAGAGAAATTAATTCTAAATTAGACACACTTACAATGTTTGCTTCATTATTAATTCCATATTCAGATGTTGGTACAAATAAATATATAATTGAATTGGTTTACCAACCCAATATACCAAAAATTTCATAAAACCATTAGGTATTCAATTCTAATGAACATATCATCTCTTTTCTTGAGAAGGATGATATATTTAGGAAATTATACTTTGAAGGTAGTGAATATTCATACAAAGAATCTACATCTCAAATATAGAAAGAAGGAATAGCTAGATAACAAGATGAAGAAGGAATCATCAAATTGAAAGGAAATAATATTCCTAAAGGTTTAGTTTATTTAAAATAACTCTTAGACAAACATGATAGATTCATAAAGAAGAAAATGTAAAAGGGTTTTTATCAATAGTAGACTATGAAAAATAAACATAGGTTCTGAAGAACCTATATTAGTTAACATTGTAAAATGTTGTTCCCCTTAAGAATGACAAAAAAATTGTTAGCCTACTTTGAAATTACATAGATATACTTATATATTCATATGTAAATCTTAATTATTTTTGTCCTAAGGAAATTCAACACATAATTCCTCTCAAATATGATGTCAATCCATTCAAATAGAAGTAAAAGTAGTACAATCCCAAGATTATAGGGAATTTTTTTGTAAAAATTCATAAAATGTTAGATGTTCAAATTATATTTCCTATCCACCATTTGACTTGGGTTGCCAACATAATACCAATTCATAAAAAGAGTGGGGAAATAAATAATTGTGTTGATTTTAGAAATCTAAATTAGGCATCTCTCAAAGATAATTATCCATTATCAATTATGGATCAAGTCCTCCAAGATGTCACAAGTTCTAAAATGTTCTCAATGTTGGATGGTTTCTCATGATATATCCAGATTGAGGTCAATAGATAATATCAACACAAAATAACCTTCACAACCCCATGGGTAATTTTGCATATTGATTAATGCCATTTGGCTTACTTAATGCAAGAACTACCTTTTTTAGAGTTAATAATCTTACATTTAGGGACTTTAAGAATAAAATAATTGTGGTATACTTAGATGATTTGATGATGTTTTCCAAGAAAAGGGAAGATCATTATGAACACCTTGAGAAAGTGTTTGAGAAGTGTTGGCTACATGATATTTCTCTCAATTTTAAAAATTATATTTTGAGGTTACTGAAGGAAAAATTCTTAGTCACATTTTCTCCAAATAAAGAATAAAGATTGATCCAAATAGATTTGAATCAATCTATAAGTTATCCCTACCAAAAAGTAAACCAAGTGTACATTCATTCTTCAAGAAAGTGAACTTAATAAAAAGATTTGTACCATATTTTTTAGAACTCACTAAACACATTACCAAGATGATGAAATTAAAACATTATTTCAAGTGGAATAATGAGGGAAAAGAATCATTTGAGAAAATAAAAGTTATTATTGCTCATGCACCAACTTTAATTTGTCCATATTTCAAAAAAGAGTTTATCATATATTGCTACTCTTTAGATCATACTCTCTTAGCAATACTGATTCAAAAAAATGATGAAGGTGTTAAATTCATGATTGCTTTCATGAGTTTCAATATCAAAGACTATGAACTAAATATTCTCTTGAATAAAAATAGCATACATAATTATGAAAGTTGTCAAACAATTTAGATATTATATCTTGCATTCACATTCTATTATGATGGTACAAAATACAATGGTAAAATCCATCTTGAATCAATAAAAACTAGGTTCAAAGATGTATAATTGGATAACTAAAGTCTAGGAATACAACCTTGGAATCACACCCATAAAGTTAGTTCAAGGAAAAGGATTATGTTAACTTATAACAAACAAAGCCTCAGCCAGTTTCTTATGCAAATTCTAATTAATAGAATAAATACATCTTCCTTTAGTTCTATTTTTTTATTCAACTAATGCATAGTTTAAAAATATTGCTTTATTTTTTACATATGGAGAATTTTCATCTCACTTGATGTTAAACAAAGCATGACAATCAAGTTGAAGGCCATAAAGTTTGTTATTTGGGATGGTAAATTATTCAAAAAGAGTATTTATGGCTTATTCTCCAGATGTATTGATAGAGAAAAATAAAAGAAAATCCTATAAGCTTTCCATGATCAAGCATGTGGAGGATACTTCTCTACCCCAATGACAAATTGTAATACTCTAAGAGCTCATTGTTGTTAGCTCATGCTCTTCAAAGACTCTTATGAGTGGGTTAGGAAATGTGAGGATTTTAATTAGTTCATTAGGAAACCAAATCTTGAAACATTTCCTCTTAAACCAGTGGTAATAGAAGAGCCATTTTAACAATGGGGTCTTGATTTTATAGGAATAGTGAATCCCTATTCAAGTGTAGGACACATGCATGTTCTCACTACCATAGACTACCTCATAAAATGGGTAGAATCTATCCTAGTTAAGTACACAACTTTTGAAGTTATTTTTAATTTCATCAAATAAAATATCTTGGTGAGGTACAATGTTCCACAAAATATTGTGATATATAATTCCTCAAATTTCTTTTCTTCAGAGTTGATTGGATTCTATTATAGATATGGAATCTCATTATCCCACTCTTCAGACTATTGTACGAAAGGTAATAGCCAAGATAAATTAGAAAATAATAACTTGGTCATTATTATTCATAATTTAGTTGATGAAAATTAAAGGAATTGGCATAATAAATTATATGACACATTATGGGTGGATTATATAACATTGAAGAGAGCCATAGGCATGTCCCCATTTTAGCTAATCTATGGAATTATTATGGTAATCCCAATAACACTTGAATTTATATTATCATAGTTGGTTAAGGCTATAGAGAATCATAACTTTGAAATTCCCTTAGACAACATAATTCTCTATTTGAGCAAGCTAGAAGAAGAAAGAGAACAATTTGTTGATAGAATTATTGAACACTAGGTTCAAGACAAAATCCTTTTTGATAATAAAACTCAAAAGAGGTATTTTCAAGTGGGATATCTAGTTATCTTATGGGATAAACATAGATAGCCAAATTTAAATCATGAAAAAATTGACTCCCTATGGATGGGCCCATTTAAGATTAGCCATTTCTATTATTAAAACACCTTTTACTTGGCCTATCATGATGGCACTCTTCTGCCATTCCACTATAGTGGGAAATATCTCAAGCATTACTTCAGTGAAAATAGGCTATCCCATGAATATAAGTATGTATACAATTTTTTTGGTTATGTTTCATTTTAGTTGTCTTTTTTGCCTTATTTTTTATTGTGTCTTATTTTGTGTCTTTCTCCTTGTTGAATAGTTATTGAACAAAAAAAATCTCCTACTTTTCCACTACTCAATTTATCTATTAAAATTTAAATGAATCCATATCCCAATGGAAATTCACTTATCCATGAAATGAGAGTCTAGAGTGCTTCTCTCATCCCTTGTAGTTTGAGATCCCCAATTGGAGCCAACCATTATACTAGTTTTTGAACAAGTGTTAAAAATCAAAATATTTAGTCTTTTGACTACAATAAATCAAATGAGGTAAAAATAAGTCAAAACTTGTTGTCAAAATCACCTTTTTCAAATTTTAAAATAACCTATCCCATAATACATTGTCTAAGTAATAAAGATAAAAATAGTGAAAAGTATAAAAAATGGCTATGTTATTTTACCTTGTCATAGTTTGAGGACCTAAAAAACATATGTCACATTTATTCCATTGGTTTAGTATCCATTAGAACCCAACATGTGATGAAACACACATCATAACATGACAATATTTCAAGCAAAAACTATAAAACCTAACCTATCAGGCAATCTCCCAAATTTTGATGTATGTTTGGACATACCTTGGATTTTGATGCCCTTACACACATTCCTTTTTAGATCTTGATATGAGCTTGTGTGTGCCTAAATTTACACTATTAATCTAATATTTCCTCTTACACATGTAGATTTTTCAAAACTAGATTTAAACCCATGTTTCCTTTCTATTCTTCTTCATTCCTCTTTAATTTCACTTGAAAAATTTACCTTCATGTGATCATTGATATTATAAGGCTCTTCATTTTATTGGATTATTACTAGTAGTGATAAATTAGGGGTTTCACCATAACTTGACATAGATTTGATGAAATTTGTCATGTTGCCTATAAACCCTTCTAAAATCAGATTTTCTTTTAAAGCACATAGCAAATTTTAAACCTCCTTTGTATTTGTTAAAAAAATGTCATAGTGGATTCTGAGCTTGATCTGAACCTTCATCAGAATCCAAGTTTTATTAGATCCCTCATTGAAATTTTCCCTTGCTTGGAACACTATCAGTCTCTAATACCTTATTTGGCCCCTTCATTGACTCCAACCCTATTCAAAACTTAATTTGACTTTGAGTTCTATCTGAACACCTATTGGAACTTTCATCTAGTCCCAACATCTTTCATAACGCAAAATGTGTTTGGGACCCCATCTAAACCTTTGACATGTTTGACATCCCATCATAACCCATGACATTCTTAAGCATAGTGCATAGCCCAATCACCTACTAAACATAATCCTAAATTATGCACCTTATTCAAACACATTTTAGGATCTAGCCTTTATCTGAATACACATTTTTTTCTACCTCTTCATAGGATCATTTCATGTATCAAAGTTTTTGTCATAAAAAAATTTATGCATCATATTTCAACATTTAAGACTCTAATAAAAATACCCTAAATAAAATTACTCTAAATAATACTCATCTAAAAAAGGAATCCCAAGGTGAAGAAGGTACAAGTATGAAATATCAATTTTAGGGGGTGATTCCTCAATCACATTTGGACTTCAATGTGGAAAACATATATGACACTAAACTAGGTCATATAAACATGGATGCATTTTAAATTAGAATCAATGGGGTCCATAAGATAGACTATGGTCAAAGTATTCACAATAGTGGAATATCTCAAGTAAATGCCTTCTCAACATCAATTTAGTGACTATAATTAGTCCTAAGCATGGCCAATAACTAAGATCCTAAAATGAGGAAAGCCAAGAAATCAAGAGGAGAATATGTTATGTACTTAGCACTAGACCAAATTAATAGTTTACTCTAGTTATCATATAGAGAATCCTTTATTGACTTGACTCTAACCACTACTCAATAATTATGAGAGGATAACACTGATTCCTATTAAAAATGGGTCAATAAATAATGATTGATAAAATTAAATCATTCAATGAGGCTTATCAAAATAATCTACAAGTTTGAATTCACAAATGAGGTTAATGACATGATCACACTATTGCATAGAGTGGTAGGGAGTCTAGTTACATCAAGTTTCCAAACTTAGATGTATAGATATATTTGGATCATTCACAAGAATTATCAATACATCAATTTTTGAAAACTCATCAGTGATTTCATACTCAAGTAATTGATAGAATTCAACACAAATTGTAAGTTATACATGACTTCTTACATTTTTTATGGAAGGAGGTTTTATAGTGGGTTGAATATGGTAGGTGTTTCTATCAGTGTTTACTATCTATTCTAAAAAGAAGAAATAGAAGTATGAATGTTAGGGATGAGTGATTAAGTACCCATAATGATGAGTACCATTCTAGACATTATGAGAACTCCTCTTTGGATATGGAGTAAGACACCTATGTATAAGAAAACAATAAATAGAATTGCTGTTAGCAGAGATATGTGTGGGCTACCAAGCTATGCACTTGTTCTAGGAAGTGTAACACTTCCCTAGGATAATAGTTTGCTATTTAGAAATAGAGTTTCAAAACAAACATAAATGGAGAGAGAGAGAGAGAGAGAGAGAGAGAGAGAGAGAGAGAGAGAGAGAGAGAGAGAGAGAGAGAGAGAGAGAGAGAGAGAGAGAGAGAGAGAGAGAGAGAGAGAGAGAGAGAATATTGTTTACCATGCTTCAAGTCTAAATGTGTTAGTGAATAAATGTAATGTAAGTTAGGTAGTGGAATTATGATTTGGTGAGGTTATTAGGGAGGTTTTGGGGTTTCTAGTATGAAAAACATAGTGACCAATTTTAGTTAAGTGATTTATGTTGGTTTAGCTTGCCAATGTTGGTCTAGATAACTGATATCAGTTGGGGCAATGATATAGGTGGGGTTATGGAAGGCTTTTTTGAGAAGGGAAATAGAGTTGTAATATTTTAAAGGGGTCATGAGGAGTCATGAGGGGGTGAATAAGACTCAGGAAGGGTAATTCAAAGACTAGTATACTAAGGTCAAGATATGGAGGTGGGGGAGTGTTACAAACCCTCCATAGAGGAAGCTCAGGTTTCATGAATAGTTAAATAGTATATTTACAAAACCAATATAAAATGACTACTTAAACCATGCAAAAGCACTAAAATATACTTAGTTGGGTTGGACAGTGAGAAGCTATGTTAGATGGATGGCTTTAATGAGGATTGATGAATTTTTTCATGAATAGATGAGGTAAAATGTATGTTTCTAATCCACAGTGCTCAAAATAATATGCAATTTATGAATTCTTGATCTGGAACAATTTGTGTAGAGTGATAGTAAGCCTAGATATTGATAATGATGATAGAATGTTATAATAATGAAATATATATTCCAATGAATGATTTTATAACCCTATGGCCAATTTGGAAGTAGATCTAAGTTACTGATGTTAGTGGGCCCACCAGCATTAGTCAAGGGCTAACCAATGTCAGTTCCCCAAGATTAGGTAAAATAGGCTATATTTAGCCTTTTAGCCTACTTATTACTTTAACAAATGGGTTTTCCTATTAGAATATGGTCATAACATGAGTTTGATATGTAGTTAGGTAGTTGAGGAGTTATGAGGGGGAAAGAATAGGTCCTAGGTGGTTAGGATAGAATGACTAGGTCCTAGGGTGAGTTAGAGGGTGAGAATCGGTCATAGGGTGAGGTGGCCAGGTGAGGTGGCCAAAGGAAATTTAACCAATTTAATTAAACAAGTAAATTAATTAGATGTGTCTAAAGGGTAAATACATAGGTTAGGGAATTAAATAAGAATGGGAGCAAGGGGTAATTGATCTATGTAATCATGCATGGGATTAGCATAATTTTAGTGTCTACATTTTCCCTTTTTTGTCTTGTAACTTATATGTACAAGTTAAGAGACAAAAATAAAGGTTTTTTGCCCTAGGGATGGGATGTCATTAGTCTCTATAGAAGTAGGGAGGTTTCAGAGAGGGTCATTTATGAGGTAACTAGGTAACCCAAAGAGCAAAGGTTAGATCTTGATAACCATAAGTTGGGAACTGGAGTGTTTATGAACTTCCAAAGCACATGAAAAGGTTGGGTTCATTAAAAAACTAGTTAGGTGTTAGTCACTAGGTGAAAATGATGGAGCTAACCTTAGGAGATCTTGTGTCAACTAAGAGATGCCTACATAACCCTGTGAAGGGTCTCATGCCAATGTAGTTCTCCCAAAGGGGAAACTAGGTTAGAGGGAGGGTTGGTTGAGATGAATAGTTCTTAGTTTTAATGATGTGCACATTTATGGTTACAAGTAAGATAAGAGCTCACACTTCAAGATCAACTCTTGAATCTTCTATTGAGGATACGAGTGGACATGACTCCTGATGAGTGGGAGCATATCACTACAATTAGCCTAGGAGGCTTTCAAAGATTTGGTTGAGTTGCAAGGGATGTGAGCCTAATGGTGGCATTGATAGAGTAGTGGGATCTAGCCACCAACACCTTTCATCTTCCCATAGGTGAGATGATAGTCCTGCCAGAGGATGTATATCAGATATTGAGGCTACCAATACATGGTAATAACTTATACACATGTAGTCAAGATGAGCATGATGTGCTCATGGGTACATTATTTAGAGATCATGCTAGGGAGATAGAGTACCACTCTGTTAGCTTCACATATGAGCCTCTATATGAGTTTGATGATGGTGAGCATAGACTCACAATCATGCTCATGATTAGAGTGACTATTCATGCATTACTAAATATGGATGGTAGTAGATTTCTAATAGCTTTGATAGGTGTATCAACTGACATGATAGAGTAGAGGATGTTATTTTCTTTGGGTACCACATTCCTCACATAGCTATACAAAGAGCTATGGGGGATTAGATTGCAATGGTGATATAGCCTTTATGTGGGTCAACTTCTACACTATTGGGCCTATAATCATATTTTAGTGACCTGACCATTCGGCCTTCCTATCACCATCATAGTAGGTTATAGAGTTGACTTTAGATGGTGGAGAGAGTCCATGGTCCACACTTAGATAAATGGTGTGGTCAAAGATATTGAGTACTATAGGAGGATGTTGGATGCCTGAATACCATCTAATATCATATGGAGACCATATCTAACACTTACTCTTTTTTGAGGTAGATAATATAGTTGAGAGATACCTAGAGTATGAGGTGGGTGTGTGGTAGGAGAACTAAGGAGGTGGAGAGGATACCAATAGAGCATGTCAGGTGCCAGTAAGGGATTTTTCAAGGAGTACATCCTGATATGCCATAGTATAGGAGAGACAACATAGAACTTCCCCTACCACTACCATAGGAGATATAGGGGCCTAAATTTGAGGAGATCCTAGTTAGAGGAGTTGATGATGCAAGATGTATAGGAGCATATAGAGCTTGGTGGGTAGGACAATACAACATGATCCCATAGAGACCACCCATTGATATGTAGGCCATTTCCAAAGAGAGAGATGCTATAATCTAGGCTAGAGATGTAGCATATACATAGGTATAGGATCTATAGGGATAGGTGATATCACTATAGGGGTAGATGATAGTAGTCCTAAGACAAACTTTAGCCCTATAAACATAGCTAGTGGCATTATAGTCATAGGTTGTGACTCTAGGTGGTTGGGTGACATGGCTAGAGGCATAGCTAGATGCCATGATAGTGGATAGAGATGACATGAGGGATGGATATGCAACTGCACCTCATTCACCACCATAGGCACCTATTTTTTGCATGATGGGACCACCATAGACACTATTACCACCTAGAATAGGGAGTATGGGGCCTCCACAGATAGTGTCAGTTGAGAGATATAACACTACTCTAATAGAGATTGAATATTATACACAGGCCCTTAGGATAAATTTAGAGATCCCCAGGTATGTTGACTATCTAGTACAATAATAGATGACTTCCCATAGCATAGCATCAAACTCCCATCACTATAGATAGGTTGAGGACATGGGTGATACTATAGGGTCATGACCACCTCCATAATAGGATTAGTCGACTAGTTTTGTATATTTTTTATTTTGATATGATGTACACACATATACCATCCTGCATGAGGAAGATGTGAGATGTATATTTTTTAGAGAGAGAGACATATATACTGATGTATCATTGATGTATACTTTTATATTTAGAATATATGAGATGGTACCATTATTATGACATGGTTTTGATTTATATGATGATGATGGTGTTATAGATGTTGTGTTAGGGTGTGGAGCTAAAAGCTTCACCTTGTTGCAAACAGAAGGAGGAGGTTTGTGAGAGTATGCAGTCGCTAGCGTCGACAGGCCACACCGACGTCGGTCAAGGGACGCAGAAAGGAAACCAACATCGGCAGAAGATCGGCCAGCATCGGTCACCTCCAGGAGGGTAGGGACCGACGTCGGTCACCTATAGCAGTTAGAACTACTGTTGACGAACAGTCAGTTAAGTGAACACGGAGTTTGCATGTGAAGACCAGTTCGAGTCTTTGAGCCGCTCGTCTAATTTTAGTGTATGCATGAGATCTATATGAGAGACTCATGGGTTGTATCATTAAGTGGAGAATTTGGAGAAGAGCTATGTGAAGCTTGGAGAGTTCTTCCCATGGTGGAATCAAGTAGGATTCCCCATGTGTGTTTAAGTAAGATCAGGTTTGATTTGCAGGGGTGTATGGATGCGAGGGTTAGAAAGGAGATCAACGGGGAAGCTAGATCCAAGGTGACAACAATACATCAGCAGGATCATGGAGAGATCTACTTGGAGTATGGTTGTGTACTCGATTGTATAGATGTGCAATGAGGTGAACAACAGCTTGTGTTGGCTGTGTGTTGTGACCTATGAGAGAAGATTACTCTGGAGGGAAGTTTACTGTAAGCCCATGATGTGGAAGAAAGAGTGCCACCTCTTTGTTGTAGATTCCTTTGTAAAGAGTTGAATATAATTGTATATTGCCTCTCATGTTCTGTGTGTTTTCTCATTGATAGTTATTTGTTCTTCTGGATTCTGCACGTTTAGTTGCTTATACATTGGTAATCATGTGTGCTCTTAAATCTGACATGTTGTGTCAGAGCTTTAGGGTGTTTTGGTCTTATCAATTGGTATCAGAGCGAGGTTGGACGTTCTCAGAGCGAGCTTGACTAACAAATGGCCCAGATCTGTTAAGTGTTTGTTGATTACAGGTTACTCACAGGGGTTGCTGTTTGAGTGGGAGTATAGCAAGGCAAAAGAATGGAGAAATTCAGGCACAGGTGTAGCACCACAAGGAGTGTGGTGGGTTGTCTTCAAGTGGGAGCTTGAAGAGGAATACAAGCTAGGATACAGATTAGACAGAGTACTGGTATGGGTACAGGTGTAGCTCTTTATCTCCAAGTGGGAGATTGTTAGGGTGTGGAGCTAAAAGCTTCACCTTATTGCAAACAGAAGGAGGAGGTTTCTGAGAGTATGTAGTCGCCGGTGTCGACAGGCCACACTGACATCGGTCAGGGGACGCAGAAGGGAAATCGACATCGACGGAAGATCGGCCGGCATCGGTCACCTCCAGGAGGGCAGGGACCGACGTCGGTCACCTGTAGCGGTCAGAACTGCTATTGATGAATAGTCAGTTAAGTGAACGCAGAGTTTGCATGTGAAGACCAGTTCGAGTCTTTGAGCCGCCCATCTAATTTTAGTGTATGCATGAGATCTATATGAGAGACTCATGGGCTGTATCGTTAAGTGGAGAATTTGGAGAAGAGCTATGTGAAGCTTGGAGAGTTCTTCCCATGGTGGAATCAAGTAGGATTCCCCATGTGTGTTTAAGTAAGATCAGGTTTGATTTGCAGGGGTGTATGGATGCAAGGGTCAGAAAGGAGATTAGCAGGGAAGCTAGATCCAAGGTGACAACAATACATCAGCAGGATCATGGAGAGATCTACTTGGAGTACGGTTGTGTACTCGATTGTATAGATGTGCAATGAGGTGAACAACAGCTTGTGTTGGCTGTGTGTTGTGACCTATGAGAGAAGATTACTCTAGAGGGAAGTTTACTATAAGCCCACGATGTGGAAGAAAGAGTGCCACCTCTTTGTTGTAGATTCCTTTGTAAAGAGTTGAATATAATTGTATATTGCCTCTCATGTTCTGTGTGTTTTCTCATTGATAGTTATTTGTTCTTCTGGATTCCGCATGTTTAGTTGCTTATACATTGGTAATCATGTGTGCTCTTAAATCTGACATGTTGTGTCAGAGCTTTGGGGTGTTTCGGTCCTATCATGTTGTTTATTGATGTCATGATATTTTAATGTGAGATGTTAGATGTTATGGTTGTGTTTATGATGTTGTTTACATGTTATTAGGTTATTAGAGCATTTCACATATTTGTCATGGTACATGCACAATTGAATGTTTAGACACATCTTAGCATTTTTCCATTTATGTGATGATGTATGCTTAAAATGTACTATGTTGGGTTTTCATTTTCATATTTTCCATATATGTGATGGTGTATGCTAAAAATGATGTTGATATAGCTTCCATGTGTATTGGTATTCATAGAAACTATCAATGAAAAATTATAATTATAATTCTCATAACATAAATTAGCATTTGTATTAAATGAACTATTAAAATATGAATTGTTAGTATGGTTAGGTTGATTATCAGAAAAAATTACTTTGATGCTTACTTATTATAATAAATGTGGTTGATACCAGGCATATATTTTTAATTTTAGTGATCAAAACTTATACCAAAGAACTAAAGACTAACAAGTTTCTACCATAAGACACAATGTCTAAAAGGAGAAACTAACATATAAATAAGATGGTTAAAATGAAAGACATGATTACCTTTCATTGATGAGGACCATAAAGTAGCATTGAGAGTCATACAAACATAATCCCTTTTCATGTGTTACACTATCGACCATAGTTGTGTTGGATAAGCGATTAGTTCACTTAGTGGTAAGCGAGCTCTAAGTTTCTTGTTCGTGTTTAATAGGTACGAGAGATGGGGGAATAGGGTATAATGAGAAAAGGGGTAAATGGGTAATGAAAACCTTATATTGGGATGACATTCCATTTTTTTAGGTAACTCAAGAGATTTCATAGGCAAGTCCATAACATAAGTCTTTTTTTTGTAAACTAATCAATGCAATAAGTCATGTGAAGTTGATCAATGAAAGAAGATTCTAAGTACATGCTCGCTATAATAAAGTTAACATGGCCATCCTTTAAAGGAGTGGACTATGCTTTATATGGTTTATCTTTTCATAACTATCCTTCAAGGCAGTAGTCTATTTATTATAGTATTAATATGCTATGTAGTTATCCTTCAAGGGAGTAGTCTACATTTTTTATAGTGACCCAAGAGATAATGAATTTGCTTTATATCCCAAGTTTTTTTGTTTTTTTATATATGGAATTTAGTCATGAACATGGCTATAAAGGATTAAGGGTGTCCCTTTATGAGGACAAAATTTCCATACTTTGAAGTTTGACAAAAGTGCAAGAGGGAAAAGGGTGAAAGGAAGGTGTATACTTGAAAGAAGTGTGCTCAAGGGACAAGCTCATGTTATACATAGAGTAACATGATGCTTGATTAGAAAAATAATGATCATAAATGAAATGTATTTAAAGGCTTAGGTTTTGGCTTACCTTTGAGAGAGGGAAAGTGATAAGCCCCTGATCCATATTTATGAGTTATGATATATGGTCCAAGCCAATTAGGAGAAAACTTGCCCTTTTTTATTTTCTCCATGTTAGTCACATGTTGATTCTCCTTCAATATGAGATCTCTAATATTAAAATCTCACTCTTTTAGATGCTTTTTATAGGTGTTCATGATGCACTCTTGATATATTTAAAGATGGTTTAGAGTTACAAGTTGACACTCATCAAGAAACTCAAGTTGGGCCAAGCGTTCTTAGCAAAAATCATCATTAGAGAGGATATCCTATAAGGATATGCAAAGATAATGAATCTAAACCTCAAGAGGTAGGACTACGTCAATACCATAAACCAAAGAAAAATGTATAACACTTGTATGGGTTTTAATGCTAGTGCAATAGGCCCATAGAGAGAAGGGAATATGTATGTGCCAATCCCTACTAGAGTCACTAACCACTTTCATGAGAATTTTGGTCAAAGATTTGTTACAAGCCTCTACCTATCCATTTACTTATGGATGATAAGAAGATGAGAATCTTGGTCTGATTCCAAAGTCATCACAGAGCCTCTAGATAGATTTATTATTTAAGGATATACCTTTATCCGTAATGATCATGTGCATAATACCATAATGGAAAATAATGTGATGATTAATAAAGTTGACAATTTTGTTAGCTTTTGTGGAGATAAGGGGAATTTCCTCTACCCACTTAGTGAAATATTCTATCACAGTGATGATAAAGTAATGACAGAGAGATGAATGTGGGTTAATCTTACTGATAAGATCTAAACCCCATTGAGATAAGGGCCATAAATGCCAAGCTAATTGTAAAGCATGACTTGGTACATGAAGAAGATTCATGTGCTTTTTTTAGTTTGACACAATGCCAAATGTAATCATAGCAATCTTGGTTAAGGGTTGGCCTATAATAGCTAAGTCAAAGAGTGTATTCCCACTAAAGTGTCCACCACAAATTCCATCATGGACTTCCTTGATAGCATAAGGGACTTTAGTGCTAGTTAGATAGTGAAGAAAGAGGCCATCAAGTCCTCACTTATATAGAAGACCCCCAACATGGTGTAATGAATATTTCTTTTTTAAAAAAAATGCCACCTATTACCAAAAAGATCAAAGGGGACAACACCATAAGTGAGATAGTCCACTAACTATTTATACCAGACATCATGAGGATTAGTGTCTACATTAACAACAAAGAGCATGTTTTCTAAAATATAAGAGGGAAATGTTAGATGATGGATGATAAATTAAATATTTGAAGAACATGATGAAGGGGGAATGTGTGAGGTAAGAGAGGCTATGGCATTAACAAACTTGTTTGTTGAATGAGGAATAATTTGCAAAAGATATTATTCAAAGGAGGCTAATAATGTGTCTACATAGGTGTTTTTACCATTATAGGATGTTATTCTTACATTGATAAGTGCCATTGACTTGATTCACCATAAGTATGGAGTTTCCATAGATTTGGATTGACTTAAACCCTAAGAAAAGGGATATCTAAAGCTCAAGACTAAGGCCTCATATTCTGCCATGTTATTTGTACACTCAAAATCTAGTTTAAAGGACAAAGGCATGGGTTCAACATCGAGAGGAACAAGCTGACCCCTACACCCCCATTAGTTTGACATTTGGACCCATTAAAAAATAACATCATTTGATAGGTGGTGTCATTAGTAGAGAGTGTGGTAATGGATTCATTAAGAAATTCAATATTAGAAGGTTGTGTGTTAGGAAGAGGAGCATCAGTGAACTAGTATACTATAATTTTCCCCTTGATTTATTTTTGATGAATGAAATCAAATCAAACTCAGTGAGAAGCATGAGTGAATGATCCATGCACTAGTTTTGATAGGTCTTGGAGTGCATATATTTGAGGGGATCGATGGTGGTGATGATGTAGGTCTTATGATTAAGGAGATAATGTTGAAGCTTATAAGCCATGGAGACTAAATCAAGACAAATTTTCTCGATGTGAGTGTACTAAGTTTTAGATTATATCAGTTTTAGCTTATATATTAGATATATTTATCCTTATGGTTGTCATCCTTATACATAATCATAGCACTGATGGAGTGATCCATTACTGAAATATAGAGATAGAATGGTTGATCCTCCTTAGGTGGAATGAGGATAGGCAAGGAAAGAAGATAACTTTTGAGGGCATCAAATTCTTTTTGACACTCCTCACTCCACTCAAATAAGACATTCTTTTTAATAAGGTGATGAAATGGTTTACATCTATTTGATAATTGGGAGATAAAATGTGAATGGACTATAATTTTTATTATAGACTATGAATTTACTTGAGGTTTTTAGGTCGAGGTATTTCTAGAATGGCTCAAACCTTAGCAAGATCGACCTCAATATCATAGAGATAAATTATAAATCCTAGTAGCTTATTGGAGAGGACCCTAAATATGCACTTCTTTGGGTTAAGACTAATGTTGTAGCATAGAAAACAATCAAAGATGATCTTGAGGATCACCAAATGGTCTTGGAAATACTTAGGTTTGCTGAGCAAATCATCCACATAGTCTTTCATGATAGTATCAAGGAGGTAATAGAAAATGTAGGTCATCACACATTGGTAAGTATCCCTAGCTTTTTTTTAATCTGAAGGGCATAATGTGAAGATAAAAGGTCACCTATGGGGTAATAAAAGTGGTTTTATGATGGTCTTTAGGAGAAATCAAGATTTGATAGTAACCTAAGAATCTATCCATGAGAGAAAGCATCTCATGGCCAGTCGTAAGATCGACCAACTCATCAATGTTAGGCAAAGTGAAATCATCTTTTGGTCATGCAAGGTTAAGATCATGAAAATCAATGTAAATATGAAGTCCCCTTATGGGCTTAGTGATGGGGATGATGTTAGAGATTCATTGTAGGTAATCAATAGGTTGAATGAAGTTAACAGACAAGAGGTGCTAAAGCTCCTCTTTGATGAGAAGGGTGATGCAAGGATGCATCTTGTGAAGCTTCTAATGAATAGGTTTAACTTCATGATTAGTCATAATGTTATGGGTTATGATCATAGGGTCTATACTAGGCATATAATTATATGGCCAAGAAAAATCTTTACTCTCATTATCAAAGAAAGTGGCATAATCCTTTTATTCAATAGAACCTAAGGATTGGCCAACTTTAAGAATGTGAGGGTTATTTAGAGATAGCAAATTGATATCAATGGTTGATTCATTTAGCATATTTTTCATCTTAGAGGGGAATGAATTCTAAATATAGGAGGCTTTAGCTCTCATGTAGGTAAGAAAGAGTCATCATCATGACATTAGACTATGTTAATTATCATAGAGTCATCATCGATCATGTCAGGATGAAGGAGGGGAAGGGACCTTATTTCCCTATCATGATAATAGGTTAAGGGTCCCAAGTGAACAACATTCATAAAAAAAATCTAGGAGGGATGGATACCTCTAAATCCATAGGAGAAGGTGGGAGGATAGGCGAAGGTGGAGAAGGAGGTAAAGGCTCCTTAATGATAGGAACACATGAAACCTTAACGAGCTTGCATGGCTCTTTAAAACCCACACCATACCACTTCTTGGCATTATTAATAGTTTATTTGGTGGCATACTTGATGAGTGTATGAGCTCCTTGCTCATACTAGCCCAGACCAAAGCCTTTTCAGGCACACCTATATAGATAAGTGTTAGCAAAGCTAGGTTTGCCTAGGAAGGAAAAGTCACATGTGAAGAATTGGGTGGAAGGGATAGGATTTTTTGTGTTCGGAGCACTATTAATTCCCCCATAAATTATATTCATGTGAAGATTATGAGGACCATACAGTATGACCATCTCGATGTAGGGATCATACTGGGGATGTGCATATAATCTTCCATACTCTTGTGGAGTATGTAACATATCTAGCATGAGGCGAGGATATTAATTGAGAGTGAGGAGATTGAAGGCATCCTCCATAAGATATTTTTTAATAATCAGAGTTACAGGTAGCTCCAACCTTGTTGAAGCCTTAGAAATAGGAAGAGGAGGAGGAGATGCTTTTAATGGTAAAGGATGTCATTAGGCATATAATTCATGTTATACATCTTAAACAGAGGATGATTAGTTGGGATGATGTGTACTTGACCCTCATACTCATATTTTACACAACAATGCAAATTCAAGGGCACACAAGTCTTGGCTCATATCCATAGATGTCTGAGTAAGATGTTATACTAGAACTCTCTCTCAATAACATAGAAGATCTCTAAAATAGTGTGAGGACCAACATGAATATTAATCACAACCATTCCTATTGGGGAAATCATGTTATCATTAAAGGAGCAAAGAAATACATTGGATTGTGACATATAATGATGAGGGAGCTCCAATTGCTTACAATTACGTGTGGAGATGATGTTAATACTAGCACCCCCATCAACCATGATTCTTTTGACATGATTATGGTGATATATGTTGTGATAAAAATATTTGGGTCCTAGTCATCAAGGTGATAAGAAAAAATCTTAGAATCATTGAATGAAACCAGGGCTATAATATTGAGGGAGCCTACAAAAGTTGAGAGAAGTTGGGGATCATCAGGTTGAACCTCAATTGATTGAAGGGCCTTAATCAAAGCCTAATGATGCTGAGATGAGCTTTGGATTAGCTCATATAGGGACATTTTCTTAGGTGTTTAATGTTTTTACTTGATCATGGAGTCATGAACCACCTTTAAAGATGTTGGTTGCATGGAACCCAAGATATAAATCTTGGGTTTTTGAGGGGGAGCATCCTTCAAAAATAGATGATCCCAAGGTGTTTTAACCTTCTCCTTTCCTTTATCCTTTTGATTTTATGACCGAGTGGCCACACAAATCAAGTTAATCTAAAATATAGGTGGTGAAGGTGGTGAAGGACTCTTGTGTGCATCCTGAGGTTCATGTTTATGTGAGGAAGCATGACAAGTCATGAGTGTAACTTTTGAAGTGATATGGAGGCTTATGAGGGGATCCTAAAAAAAAGTGTCTATACTAAAGTGTTGTTGTGGGATATCCATGAGAGCTTTACAACTCTTTGTGTCATGTCTATGTGATTGGTGATATAAAAAGCCATCATGTCATCAAACCAAGAAGGTTTTGGTCTAAGAGGCTAATAAGGCTTAATTGAGGGAAAACTTATGTGAGATGATTAAAATAATTGACACAAAAAATAGGCATGAGAGCCTTTGAATGGGCTTCCAGTTGTTATTATAACTATGGTTGACATATTATTTTGTTTTGAGGTATTGGGGGTTTTTTTGTGGCACCTTTTTGGGTGAAGGCATGACCACAAGTTTCATTAACACCATTTTAGTGATAGGTGTCAAGATGATAGAGGTTGAGGGACTACCATTAGGTAAAGGCAAGAGCACTAATAAATTTGCCTTTTTATTCCTTGAGATGTGATGTGATCTAATGAAACTTGAGGGGTGCAGCCCCAAGATTGAAGGTACAACAATTTGATGAGGATTAGGAAGCTTTCCATTCTTCATAGGCATAGGAGGGTTCAAATCTAACTTCACTTATGGATGAGTTAGATGAGACACTAGGTAAATGCCTAAAGATCTTATTTGCTTTAGTGTGGTAGATAGTGAAGGTTCTGATGTTGGGGTTTGAGCCTCCTTTGGTGGAGGAAAAGGATCTCAAACCTTGTCAAACACCTTGGGGTAAATGGTTGTGAAAGGGTTAGAGTCAAGGATTAATTTTGTTGTATGGGGAAAGGAGCTTTGAGCTAATCCCAAAATGCCATGTGATCTAGTTTCTTGGAGTCAAGGAAATTGATATTTTCTACCAACCATGAGAAGGGTTTGGATAACATTGGTGTAGTCCTTATTTTCACTTATGTACAAGACTTAGGTGATTACAAAAGAGGGACATTATTGGTAATGGCCATCTCAGGCCAAAGATGAGTGAGAACTACAATGGGATCCTCGTCAACCAAGGTAGGAGAATATACATGATCCTCTTATGGCAGGGGAGGGACTGAAAAAGCTAACTCCTCAAGTAGATAGATCACTAAGATAATTTTCCCCTCAACATGCAGATTAGTGACCAAAAAAGTGTGCTCTTCCATGGGTAAGAGAAGTGGAAAAATGGGCTCAATGTGAGTAGGTGTAATTGGTCCTTTAACTAACATGGGATTAAATAAAATAGGGTCCTCTACACATGAAAGAGGAGTTGACAAGGCACTACCTTCCATTGGTGGAGTAGAAGTAGGTGAAGAATTATCCTCAAGGGGAGAAATCAAAGGTATGATACCCCCCTCAAAATGTGGTCAAGGAGTAGATAACACATGTTCTTTAGGTGGTAGAAGAATAGGAAAACTATGTGTGAGGGAAATGAGCACAATAGGCTCTTCATGTAGAAGAAGGATAGGTAGAGGAGGGCCCTTTTATCATGGAAGTGAAAGAGGTAAAACATGTTTCTCTACCTAAGGGAGTAAGATAGGTATGGTAGGATCCTCTACTTGGGGAAGAGGAGAAGTTAAAGTGGGATAGACTGGCATTGAGGCAAAGACCACATCCATAGTGTGGATGTTATGGTCATGTGTATGCTTAGTCATTGCCTGAACATTGTTTTGAAATGAGGAGTGCTCAGGAAATAGCTTCTTAAAGACATCCAAGTTTTGGTTAGCTGATGCATTGGGGTTATCCAAAACTAGATCACCTTAATAGAGCATGTCCTAAATAATTTTCATGAGGGTCTTACAGTTGTTAGCATCATGTCCTTTCACTCAATGATAGCCATAAAAATGGTCCTCCTTATACCATGTGGGTATAGGATAGGACATATCAAACTGTATAGGGGGCTTGACTTGAGGAAGGGTAATATCTCCTTGCCTCAGTAGCTTATCCAACATAGAAGTGTATGACTCCCCAATCAGAGTGTACTCTCTACATTCATACCATTTCTAGAATTGATTTATTGGCTTTTAAGAAGTTGAAAGATTAGATTGATTTACCTTTATGGAAGATGCTGAATTAGTGACTACCACATTGGCTAAGCCTTTAGAATTTTTATTGGGAGAGGAGAGTTTAGAGGAAGAGGAGTCACTAGGCTTATAATTTGCATTTTTGTTACACAAATTGATCTTCATCTACTACTTGAATCTTAATATTTCATGCCATTGTGAAGGCTTAATTAAATGTGTGAAAGGTTTTAACTTGGAGGGTCAAGGAGATGTGATTGGTACATGGTCTTCAAAAGAGTTCAATGAGCTTAGGATAGGGTAATGAGAAGGAGAGTTGATTAATGAGACCTCTCCAATCAGAAATGAAATAATCTATAGACTCATCTTGGGATTGTCAAATAGAGTAAAGGTCTATGATTGAGACCTTTTTAGAGATATTGATCAAGAAATTATCTAAAACTAGCTAAGCAAGTTAGGTGAAGGAAAATAAAGAGTGTTGGGTAATGGAGCTATACCAATCTAGAACATCACCTATAAGGGACATGGGAAAAGTATGATGCAACAATGTGTTATCATATCCTATGAGGTAACAATCATGTTTGAATTATCATAAGTGTTGTTATGGGTCTTTCTTTCATTGAAAGTGAGTGAACTTAGAAAACTTCCACTGATTGGGATAAGGATGGAAAGGTACTAAAGGATGTAAGGGTTCATTACATATTTGATCATATGAAAGAACATTATTTGAACTTGAAATAGATTTTTCTAAGCTAAACATCTTAGCCATCAACATATTGATTAGATCCATAGGGGGATTGGTTTGAGAGGCACTCCCCAAGATATAGGGGGCCTACAAAGAGCCCAAATTAGTGTATAACATAGGTTGTTGTAACTAGGTAGATGTAACATATGGGTAGTGAATCATAGGCTGAGGGGCTAAGGAGAAAGGGGTTTATCCCATAGGATTCAAAATAAAACCTTGGCTAGGTACTACCATCACGGGTTGGGTTATGGAGACACTAGCTAAGGGATAGGTGGTTACTCTTGTATTAATTGATGTAAGAGTAGCCAAGATTGACACAACCAAGTATTAAAATAGGGTCTAACTTGGTTGAGGGCTTATGGTTGTAAAGTTAAGGAAACCCCAATGGAAGTTGGGTTTAATTGCATGGTTGAGAAACCAAACTCTAATCATTGGATACAAATGGGTTACTCATCAAAGTGGTAGTTTAAGTAACCATAGGGGGGATGGTGGAAATAATTGATGTTATCTCCATTTTGGAAGTGGGAATACCATAAATTAGATCACCAAAAGAGTTACATGTTTGACTCATGACAAGGTAATGTTGGATGGATTTAGTGTTATTATCAAGGAATCAAGTGAAATATTGATCACCCTCGAGCATGATGGGTTAAAAACTAGGGTTGACATAGCTAGGGGAACCTTCCATGCTATGATCACTCTTCATAGAAGGACTAGAAAGAGAAGGTGAAGGTAGAAGGGGTTGCTGACTTGTGTGATTAGTGAGAAGCTTTACTTGCTTTCACATCAAGACCATGAAAAATCTATGACAAGAAATCATAAAAACCCAAGTTTTATTAAAATAGGCAAGTGATTTTAGCTTGTTGTTTGAGGTAGACTAAAAATTAGAAAAATCCATAGAGATTGATATTAGTTGCTTAACCAAGGTCAGTATGTAGGAAGGATGTCATTTTTGGTATATAAATAGGGTCAGCAGGATACTCAAGCTACCAATGTTGGTAGCCTGACTGAGGTTAGTTACTATGTAACCTAGAAAGGCAAAAAATTCACTATTTAACCAACCCAGACACAAGATTTGAATATAATAGTGAATGCAAAAAGCTTGCATGTTAATAAAGAAAATTCAAGGGGATTAAAGCTAGAGGTTAACAATTCTAAAAGGTTGAGAAGAGTTGGTTTTGATACAAAACATCCTTACCAACTCAAAAGTACAACAAGAAATTAAAAAAGTAGAAAAGATCATACAGCCAGCTGATATTAATTCCTAAGAATTATTTTTAATCTCTTGGTGGTTTATGCCTTAACCAGATTATGTAAAGAGGAGTTTAGATAATGAATGTCCTAGAACCCATCTAGATATGGTTTCAAAATTTTTGGATATGGAGTCCTCAATATACCATTAGGTATGGGAGGCCTAAATCTATGACTTGTGATTTAGTTTGACCAGAACACCAAATCAACTTCATTTACTTGGTGATGAAATCTAGATAAATCCCACCTAAGGATTTAGGGAAAGTTTGAAATGTGTAAGTTGATATGTGGTTTGCATGTGTGTGAGAAAATTCACTATGATTCATTAACTAGCTAATTATTTCTATGTGTGACTAATATCCAACAAGCTAACTAATGATACAGTAAGTTTTAAACCTAAAAGATGAAGTGTTTTCTTTGGATATAAAACAATGAGGAAAGGGAAAGAGTATGAATTTCACTAATTTTATGCACATGCAATGAGATAAGCAAAAAGAATTTTATTTTTTAACTTTAAAAAAAGAGTATGATCTCATTTAGAGGCAACAAAAGAAGAGGTGAGAGAGAAGAGAAAGTTTAGTTCATTCCCTTAAGTTGAAAATGAAAGGTGCAATATATTGTTTTTATGGAGAAAAAAGGAGAGAATGAAATAATGATGACTTCACTATTGATGCACCTATATGAATGTCATTTTAAAGCAAGGAATAAACCCAAGATAAATTCTAGGGTCCCATAGAGCTTGCAAAGTCGAGGGCAAACAAGTCATGCCTCATATCCATGGATGTCTAAGAAAGTTGTTATATTGGAACTCTCCCTCAACAACATAGAAGAGATCTAGAATAGTGCAAGGACCAACATGACTATGAAGCACAATCATGCCTAATAGGGAAGCCATGGTATCATTGAAAGAGCAAAAAACCACATCTGATTATGATATATAATGATCAGGGAGCTCCAATTACTTGAAGGCATGTGTGGAGATGATGTTAATATTGGTACCCCCCCATCAACCATGACTCTCTTAACATAATTTTGGTTGATATATGTTGTGATGAAAAGATTGGGGTCTTGGTCATTAGGGTGATGATCAAGAATCTTAGAATCACTAAAAAAAATTAGGGCTATAATATTAAGGGAGCCTACAAAAGTCAAAAGAGGTTGGGGATCATCAAGTTTAACCTTAATTTCTTAAAGGGCCTTAATCAAGGCCTGATGATGATGATATGAGATTTGGATTAGCTCATATAGGGATATATTCATAGGTGTTTGATGCAGTTTATTGATCATGGAGTCTTGAACGACCTCTAATGATGTTAGTTGCATGACACCTAACATAGAAATCTTAGGTTTTTGAGGGGGAACATCCTTCAAAGTTGGATGATCCCAAGGTATTGTAACCTTCTCCTTGACTTTATCCTTTTGATTTTGTGATTAAGTGGCCACACAAATTGAGTTAATCTAGAATATAGGTGGTGAAGGTAGTGAAGGACTCTTGCATGCATCCTTAGGTTCAAATTTATGTGAGGAAGCATGAGAAGTCATAGGTGTAACTTTTAGTGTGAAAGGGAGGCTTATGAGGGGCTCCTCAAAAAGAGTGTCTATATTGAAGTGTTGCTAGAGGATAGTCATGAGAGATTTGTAACTCTCTATGTCATGTCTAGGTGATTGATGATATAAACAAACCTACATGTCATCAAACCAAGAAGGATTTGGCCTGAGAGGCTGATAAGGCTTAATTAGGGGAAGAGTTATGTGAGATGATTTCAAAAATTGGCATAAAATAGATGAATGAGATCCTTAAAATGGGCTTGCACTTGTTGTTGCAACTAGGGATGACACCTTCTTTTATTTTAGAGGTATTAAAGGGGTTTTACATGGCACCTTTTTGGGTAAAATCATGACCACAATTTTTTTTGACACCTTTTTAGTGATAGGTGTCAAGATGCTAGAGGTTGAGGGACTACCATCAAGTAGAGGAAAGAGTATCGATAACTTTGCCTTTTGGTTCCCTAAGATGTGGTGTGATATAATCAAAGTTGAGGGGTTTAACCCCAAGATTGAAGCCAAAGTTGAATGTAGAGTAGGTCGACGAGGCTTAGGAAGCTTTACATTCTTCTTAGGCATATGAGGATTCAAATCTAACTTCATTTATGGATGAGTTAGATGGGACAACTAGGTGAATGCCTAAATATCTAATTTGCTTTAGTGTGGAAGATTCTTGAGATGGTGAAATTTTTGACATTGGGGTTTAAGCCTCTTTTGGTGGGGGAGAAGAAACTCAAACCTTGTCAAACACCTTAGGGTAAATGGATATAAAAGGGTTAGTAGTCAAGGATGGATTTTGTTGTGTAGGGAAAAGATCTTTGAGCCAATCCTAAAATATCATGTGATCTAGTTTTTTAGAGTCAAGAAAACTGAGATTTCCTACCAACCATGAGAAGATTTTGGATAACATTAGTGTAGGCCTTACTGTCACTTCTATAGAAGACTCAGGTGATTGTGAAAGAGGGAAATTATTGGTAGTGGCTATTTCAAGCCAAATATGGGTAAGAACCATAATGGGATCCTCCTCAACTAAGGTAGGAGAAAATACATGATCCTCTAATGGCAGGGGAGGGACTAGCAAAGCTAGCTCCTCAAGAAAAATAGAGCACTAGGATAATTTCCCCTTCAGAATGCAGATAATGGACCAATAAAGTGTTTTATTCCATGGGTAAGATAAGTGGAAAAATGGTATTAACATGAGTAGGTGCATTTTGTCTTTTGACTAAAATGGGATCAGATAAAATAGGCTCCTCTACACAAGAAAGAAGAGTTAATTGGGCACTACCTTCCATTAGTGGAGGAATAGTAGGTGAAGAAGGATCCTTGGGGGGAAGAGCAAAGGTATGATACCCCCCTCAAGATGTATTTGAGTAGAGGGTAATAAATGTTCTTTAGGAGGTATAAGAATAGGAAAAACATGCACGAGGGAAATGGGCACAATAGGATCTTCATGTGAAATAAGGATAGGCAGAGGAGGGCACTCTTCTCATGGAAGAAAAAGAGGCAAAACAATTTCCCCTACCCAAGGGAGTAGGATAGGTATGGTAGGCTCCTCTATTTGGGGAAGAGGAGAAGGCAAAGTGGGCTATACTGATATTGAGGCAAATACCACATCAATAGTGTGGATGATGTGGTTATGTGTATGTTCAGTCATTGCTTGAACATTATTTTGAGAAGAGGAGTGTTAAAGAAATGGATTCTTGAAGACATCTAGTTTCTAGTTAGTTGGCATGTTGGGGTTGTCCAAAAATAGATCACCCTTATCGATTATGTCCTAATAAATGTTTTTAAGGGTCTTACAATTGTTATCATCATAGACTTTTACTCGATGATAGCCATGAAACTATTCCTCCTTGTACCATATGGGTATAGGATGGGACATATCAAAATATATAGGGGGCTTAACCTGAAGAAGGGTAATAGCTCCTTACCTTAGTAACTTATCCAAAATGGAGGCATATGATTCCCTAATTAGAGTGTACTCTCTACATTCATACTATTGCTAGAATTACTTCATTGGGTTTTAAGAAGTCAAAGGCTTGGATTGATCTGCCTTTACAAAAGATGCCAATTTAATGACTACTACATTGGTTGAGCCTTTAGACTATTGGTTGGGAGAGAAGGGTTTAGAGGAAGAGGAGTCACTAGGTGTATAATTTGTGTTTTGGTTACACAACTTGACTCAGTCTTCATCTACTACCTGAAACTCAAGATTTCATGCCATTATGAAGGATTCATTGAATGTGTTAAAGGTTTGAACTCAAAGGGTCAAAAATATGTGTTTGGCACATGTTCTTGAATAGATTTCAATGATCTCAAGATATGATAATGAGATGGAGAGTTGATTAATGAGACCTGTCCAATGAGTAATGAAATTAGCTATAGACTTATCCTTGAATTGTCGAATAGAGTAAAGGTCTATGATTGAGACCTTTTAAGAGATATTGATCAAGAAATGATGTAAAAACAATTGAGAAAGCTATGTGAAGGAAAACAAGGAGTGCTAAGTAATGGAGCTATAAAAATCTAGAGCAACACTTATAAGGGACATGGAAAAAGTATGAAGCAATAATGCATCATCATGTCCTATGAGGTAACAAGCATGTCTGAATGCTCATAAGTGTTATTATGGGTCATCTTTGCTTTGAGAGTGAGTGAACTTAAGAAGCTCTCACTGATTGGGATAAGGATGGATATGTAATGAAGGATGGATGGGTTCATTGCATATTTGATCATATGAAAGAACATTCTTTAAACCCAAAATAGATGTTTCTAAGCTAGACATCTTATCTATCAGCATCTTGATTAGATCCAGAGGGGGATTGGTTTGAAAGGTACTCCCCAAGATATATGGGCTTGTAGAGATCTCAAAGCAGCATATGACATAGGTTATTGTGGATGGGTAGACACAACATACAGGTAATGGAGCTATACCAATCTTGAATACCACTTGTAAGGGACATGGGAAAAGTATAATGCAACAATGCATCATCATCTCCTATGAGGTAACAATCATGTTTGAATGCTCATAAGTGATGTTATGGGTCTTTCTTGCTTTGAAATTGAGTGAAATTAGAAAACTCCCACCGATTGGGATAAGGATGGATAGGTACTAAAGGATGGATGGCTTCATTACATATTTGATCATATGAAAGAACATTCTTTGAACCTGAAATAGATGTTTATAAGCTAAACATCTTATCCATTAGCATATTGATTAGATCCAAAGGAGGATTGGTTTGAGAGGCACTCCCCAAGATATAGGGGCCTATAGAGAGTCCAAAGCAGTGTATGACATAGGTTGTTTAAATTTGGTAATGTAACATATGGGTAATGAATCATAGGCTGAGGACCTGAGGAGAAAGGGGCTTATCCCATATGATTCAAAACAAAACCTTGGATAGGCACTACCATCATGGGTTGGTTTATGGAGACACTAGCTAAGGGATAGATGGTTACTCTTTTATTAATCAATGTAAGAGTAGCCAAGATTAACACAACCAAGTTTTGAAATAGGGTTTGACTTGGTTGAGTGGCTTGTGGTTGCAAAGTTAAGGAAACCCCAATGGAAGCTGGGTTTGATTACACAGTTGGAGAAACTAAACTCTGAGCATTGTATATGGTTGGGTTACTCATTAAAGTGGTAGTTTGAGTAACCAAAGGGGGAATGGTGGAAATAAATGATGTTATATCCATCAAGGAAGTGGGAATACCATAAATTGGATCACCAGAAGAGTTACATGTCTAACTCATGACAAGATAATGTTGGATTGATTTAGTGTTATGATCAAGGAATTGAGTGAAATCTTGATCACCCTCGAGCATGGTGGGTGTAAGATTGACATAGTAAGGGGAACCTTCCATGCTAGGATCAAACTTCATGGAAGGACTAGAAAGAGAAAGTGAAAGTGGATGGGGTTGCTAACTTGTGTGATCAATGAAAATATTTTCTTGCTTTCACATCAAGACCATGCAAAAGGGCCAAAATGTTTAGCAAACCTTGTATCTATGACAAGAAATCAAAAAAACTAAAGTTTTATTAAAATAGGTAATTGATTTTAGCTTGTTATTTGAGGTAGACTAAAAATCAAAAAAATCCATAGAGACCGATATCAATTGCTTAACTAAGGTCAATATGTAGGAAAGATGTTGATGTTGGTATTATGACTAGGATTAGTGGGATACTCAAGCTACCAATGTTGGTATCTTGATCGAGGTTAGTTATTGTGTAACCTAGAAAGGCAAAAAATTCACTATTTAACCAACCCAGACACAAGATTTGAATATAATAGTGAATAAAACAATCTTGTGTGTTAATAGAGAACACTCAAAGGGATTAAAGATAGAGGTTAACAATTCTAAAAGGCTAAGAATACTAGGTTTTGATACAAAACATCCTTACCAACTCAAAAGTATAACAAGCAATAAAAAAGTAAAAAAGATCATATAGCCAACTGACATTAATTCTTAAGAAGTGTTTTTAGTCTCTTGGTGGCTTATGCCTTAACTAGATTATGTAAAGAGGAGGTTAGATAATGAAGTTCCTAAAAGCCATCTAGAGATGGTTTCAGGAGTTTTAGAAAGGGATTCATCAATATACCATTAGGTATGTGAGGCCCAAATCTATGACTTGTGATTTAGTTCGGCCAGAACACCAAATCAACTTCATTTACCTAGTGATGAAATCTAGGTAAATCCCACCTAAGGATTTATGGAAAGTTTTAAATGTGTAAGTTGATATGTGGTTTAGATGTGTGTGATAAAATACACTATGATTCATTAACTAGGTAATTAGTTATATGTGTGACTATTATGCAATAAGCTGACCAATGATGCACTAAGTTTTAAACCCAAAAGATGAAGTGTTTTCTTTGGATGTAAAATAATGAAGAAAGGGAAATAGTATAAATTTCACTACTTTGATGTACATGCAATGATATAAGCAAAAAGAATGTTCTTTTTAACTTTGCAAAAAGAGTATGATCTCATTTAGAGAAAATAGAAGAAGAGGTGAGAGAGAAGAGAAAGTTTAGTTCATTCCCTTGAGATAAAAATGAAAGGTGTGGTATATAGATTTTATGGAAAACAAAAGGAGAGAATGCAATAATGAAGACTTAAATATTGATGCACCTATATGAATGTCATTTTAAAGTAAGGAATGTACCCAAGATAAACTCTAGGGTCCCATCAGGATTTCAAAGTTGAGGGCACATAAGTCATGCCTCGTATCCATGGATGTCCAAGCAAGTTGTTATACTAAAACTCTCCCTCAACAACATAGAATATCTCTAGAATAGTGAAAGGAAAAATGTGAATATGAATCAAAATTGTGGCTAATATCGAAGCCATGGTATCATTGAAAGAGCAAAGAACCACATTTAATTGTGACATATAATGATCAGGGAGCTCCAATTGTTTGTAGGTTGTGTGGAGATGATGTTAATATTGGTACCCCCATCAATCATGACTCTCTTGACACAAGTTTGGTTAATATATGTTGTGATGAAAAGATTGGGGTCCTTGTCATTAGGGTGATGGTCAAGAATCTTAGAATCACTAAATGAAACTAGGGCTACAATATTGAGGGAGCCTACAAAAGCCAAAAGAGGTTGGGGATCATCAGGCTGAACCTTGACTACTTAAAAGGCATTAATCAACTCATGATGATGTTGAGATGAGATTTATATTAACTCATATAGGGACATCTTCATAGGTGTTTGATGTAGTTTCTTGATCATGGAGTCTTGAACCACCTTTGAACATGTTGGTTGCATGACAGCTAAGATTGAAATCTTGGGTTTTTTAGGGGAATGTCCTTCAAAAATAGATGAACCCAAGGTATTGTAACCTTCTCTTTTCCTTTATCCTTTTATTTTGTGATTGAGTGGTCACATGAATTAATTTAATCTAGAATACAGGTGGTGAAGGACTCTTTCATGCATCCTTAGGTTCAAATTTAGGTGAGGAAGCATGAGAAGTCATAGGTGTAACTTTTGGAGTGATAGGGAGGCTTATGAGGGGATCCTCAAAAGGAGTGTCTATACCAAAGTGTTTTTGGAGGATAGTCATGAGATATTTATAACTCTCTATGTCATGTCCAAGTGATTGATAATATAAACAAAACTACATGTCATCAAACCAAGAAGATTTTGTTTAAGAGGATAATAAGGCTTAATTAGGGGAAGAGTTATGTGAGATGATTACAATAATTGACATAAAAGAGAGGCATGAGAGCCTTGAAATGGGCTTGCACTTGTTATTGTAATTGGGGTTGACACCTTTTTTTATTTAGGAGGTATTGGAGGGGTTTTTTATGGCACCTTTTTGGGTAAAGGCATGAACACAATTTTCATTGACACATTTTTAGTGATAGGTGTCAAGATGCTAGAGTTTGAGGGACCACCATCAAGTAGAGGCAAGAGTATCAATAACTTTTCCTTTTGGTTCCCTAAGATGTGGTGTGATCTAACCAAAGTTGAGGGGTGTAGTCCAAAGATTGAAGGTAAAGTTGAAGGCACAACAGGTCAAAGAGGCTTAGGAAGCTTTACATTCTTCATAGGCATAGGAGGATTCAAATCTAACTTCACTTATGGATGAGTTAGATGGGACATTGGGTGAATGCTTAAATATATTATTTGCTTTAGTGTGGCAGATTCTCAAGATGGTGAAGGTTTTGACATTAGGGTTTGAGTCTCCTTTGGTGGAGGAGGAGTTCAAACCTTGTCAAATACCTTGGGGTAAATGGTTATCAAACGGTTAGCAGTCAAGGATGGATTTTGTTGTGTATGGAAAGGAGCTTTGAGTTAATCCAAAAATAACATGTGATCTATTTTTTTGGAGTCAAGAAAACTGAGATTTCCTACCAACCATGAGAATGGTTTGGATAACATTGGCATAGGCCTTACTATCACTTGTGTAAAAGACTCAGGTGATTGTGAAAGATGGACATTATTGGTAGTGGCCATTTCAAGCCAAAGATAGGAAATAAATATAATGGGCTCCTCCTCAACTAAGGTAGGAGAACATACATGATCCTATGATGGTAGGGGAGGGATTGGCAATGCTATCTCCTTAAGAAAATAGAGCTCTGGGATAATTTCCCCCTCAACATGTGGATGAGGGACCAACAAAATGTGTTCTTCCATGGGTAAGATAAGTGGAAAATGGGCTTAACATGACTAGTTTAATTTGGTCCTTTGACTAACATGGGATCAGACAAAATAGGATCCTCTACACATCAAAGTGGAGTTGATTGGGCACTGCCTTCCATTGGTGGAGGAGAAGCAGGCAAAGAAGGATCCTTGAGGGGGAAAGAGAAAAGGTATGATACCCCCCTCAACATGTAGTCAAAGAGGGGGTAATTCATGTTATTTAGGAGGTGTAAGAATAGCTAAAACATGCATGAGGGAAACTGACACAATATGATCTTCATGTGAAAGAAGGATAAGTAGAGGATGACCCTCTTCTCATGGAAGCAAAAGAGGAAAAACAAGTTCCCCTACCCAAGGGAGTGGGATAGGTATGGTAGGATCCTTTATTTAGGGAAGAGGAGTAGGCAAATTGGGATAGATTCGCATCAAGATAAATACCGCATCAACAGTGTGGATGATGTCATTATGTGTATGCTCATTCATTGCCTGAACATTATTCTGAGAAGAGGAGTGCTCAAGAAATGTCTTCTTGAAGACATCCAAGTTCTAGTTAGTTGGCATGTTATGGTTATCCAAAACTATATCAACCTTATTGATCATGTCCTTAACAATGTTCTTGAGGGTCTTATAGTTGTTAGCATCATGACCTTTCACTTGATGATATCCACAAAACTCATCCTCCTTGTACCATGTGGGTATAGGATGGGATGTATCAAACTGTATGAGGGGCTTGACCCAAGGAAGGGTAATATCTCCTTGCCTTAGTAGCTTTTCCAAAATGAAGGCATATGATTCCCTAATTAGAGTGTACTCTCTATGTTCATACCATTTCTATAATTACTTTATTGGGTTTTGAGAAGTTGAAGGCTTGGATTGATCTACTTTTATGGAAGATGACAACTTAATGACTATTGCATTGGTTGAGCCTTTAGAATTTTGGTTGGAAGAGGTGGTTTTAGAGGAAGAGGATTCAATAGGCTTAGAATTTGTGTTTTTTTATACAACTTGACTCAATCTTCATCTACTGCCCGAATCTCAAGTTTTCTCACCATTTGAAGGCTTCATCAAATGTGTGAAAGGTTTGAATTCAAAGGGTCGAAAAGATGTGCTTGGCACACATTCTTGAAAAGAGTTCAATGATCTTAGGTTGGGATAATGAGAAGGAGATTTGATTAATTAGACCTCTCCAATGAGTAATGAAATCAACTATAGACTCATCCTCAAATTATCGAATAGAGTAAAGGTCTGTGATTGAGACCTTTTAAGAGATATTGATCGAGAAATGATCTAAAAACAACTAAGTAAGATGGATGAAGGAAAATAAGGAGTGTCAAGTAATTGATCTATAACAATCTAGATCATCACCTATAAGGGACATGGGAAAAGTAACAAGAAATAATGCATCATCATGTCTTATGAGGTAACAAGCATGTCTAAATTCTTGTAAGTGTTGTTGTGGGTCTTCTTTGATTTGAAAGTGAGTGAACTTAGGAATATCTAACTGATTGCGATAAGGATGGATATGTACTGAAGGATAGATGGGTTCATTGCATATTTGATCATATGAAACAACATTCTTTAAACCCAAAATAGATGTTTCTAAGCTAGACATCTTATCCATCAACATCTTGATTAGATCTCAAGGGGGATTGGTTTGAGAGGTACTCCCCAAGATATAGGGGGCCTGTAAAGAGCTCAAATAAGCATGACATAGGTTATTATGGATGGGTAGACATAACATATGGTTATAAATCATAGGGATGAAGGGCCAAGGAGAAAGGGGCTTATCCCATAAGATTCAAAATAAAACCTTAGCTAAGCATTGCCATCATGGGTTGGGTTATTGTGACATTGGATAATGGATAGATGGTTAATCTTGTATTAATCAGTTTAAAAGTAGTCACGATTAACACAACCAAGTTTTGAAATGGTGTCTAACTTGGTTGAGTGGCTTACAGTTGTAAGGTTAAGGAAACCCCAAAAGAAGTTGGATTTGACTATGAAATTGGAGAAACCAAACTCTTAGCATTGGATATGGTTGGGTTACTTATCAAAGAAATGGTTTGAGTAACCATAATGGGAATGGTGGAAATAAATGATGCTATCTCCATCAAGGAAGTAGTCATACCATAAATTAGATCACCATAAGAGTTATGTGTCTGACTCATGATAAGGTAATGTTGGAGGGATTTAGTGTTATGATCAAGGAATTGAATGAAATCCTGATCACCCTCAGGTGTGATGGGTGGCTGACTAAGACTGACATAGCCAAGGGAATCTTCCATACTAGGATTGCACTCCATGAAAGGATTAGAAAGAGAAGATGAAGTTGGAAGGGGTTACTGACTTGCATGATAAGTGAGAATATTCACTTGATTTCACATAAAGACCATGGAAAAGGGCAAAAAAGTTTAACAAACCATGTATCTATGATAGCAAATAAAAAAACCCAAGTTTGATTAAAACATTTAGGCAATTTCAACTTACTATTTAAGGCAGACTAAAAATTAGAAAAATCCATAAGGACCAATATCGGTTGCCTAACCGAGGTTGGTATATAGGAAGGATGCTGACATTGTTACTATGACTAGGGTCAGTGGGATACTCAGGCTATGGATACCAGTAGCCTGATCGAGGTTGATTACTATGTAACCTAGAAAGGCAAAAAATTCATTATTTAACTAACCTAGACACAAGATCTAAATATAACGGTGAATGCAATAGGCCTATGTGTCAATAAAGAACATTTAGGGGGACTAAAAATTGAGGTTAACAAGTCTAAAACACTAATAATACTTATTTTTGATATAAAATTTCCTTACCAACTCAAAAGTAGAACAAGCAACAAAAAGTAGAAAAGATCACATAGCCAACTGACATTAATTCCTAAGAATTATTTTTAGTCTCTTGGTAGCTTATGCCTTAACCAGATTGTGTAAAGAGGAGGTTGGATAACAAAGGTCCTAGAATCCATCTAGAGATGGTGTCAAGAGTTTTGGCTAGGGACTCCTCAATATACCATTAGGTATGGGAGGCCCAAATTTATGACTTATGCTTTAGTCTGGCTAGAATGCTGAACCAGCTCCATTTACCTGGTGATGAAATTCAAGTAAATCCCACCTGAGGATTTGGGGAAAGTTTTAAATGTGTAAGTTGATATGTGTTTTGGAGGTGTGTGATAAAATGCACTATAATTCATCAACCAACAAATTAGTTTTATGTGTGACTAATATGCAACAAGCTGACTAATGATGCAATAAGTTTTAAATCTAAAAGCTAAATTGTTTTCTTTGGATGTAAAACAATGAGGAAAGGGAAAGAGTATGACTTTCACTACTTTGATGCACATGCAATGAGGTAAGCAAAAATAATGTTCTTCTTACCTTTGAAAAAAGAGTATGATTTTGTTTAGAGGCAATAGAAGAAGAGGTGAGAAAGAAAAGAAAATTTAGTTCATTCCCTTAAGCTGAAAATGAAAGGTGTGATATATTGCTTTTATGGTAAACAAAATGTGAGAATGCAATAATGAAGACTTCACTATTTATGCACCTACATGAATGTCATTTTAAAGCAACGAATGAACCCAAGATAAACTCTGGGGTCCCATCGGGTGTGCCAAGATGTTTACTTTAGTGTGGTAGATGCTTAAGATGGTGAAGGTTATAACATTGGGGTTTGAACCTTGTCAAACACTTTGGGGTAAATGGTTATGAAAGGGTTAACAAAAGTATGAATTCTAGGGATAAATTATTAATTAATCAAAATGATACACACCATTCTAGACATTATAAGAACTCATCTTTGGCTGTGAAAGAAGACACCTATGTATAAGAAAACACTAAACAAAATTGTTGTTAGTAGAGATATGTGCAGGCTACCAAGCTATGTGCTTGGTCCAAGAAGCATAACACTTCCTTGGGATGATAGTCTGCTATTTAGAAATAGATTTTCAAAACAAACACAAATGAAAAGAGAGAGAGAGGGTTAGAATACTATTTACTATGCTTCAAGTTTGAATGTGTTAGTGAACAAATGCAATGCAAGTTAGGTAGTAGAATTATGCTTTAGTGAGGTTATTGGGGAGGTTTTGGGGTTGATGGTATAAAAAACATAGTGACCAACATTGATTAAGTGACCGATGTCAATCTAGGTCATTGATGTCAGTCTAGATAAGCGATATCGGTTAGGTAAATGATATTAGTAGGGTTATGGAAGGCTCTTCTAGGAAGAGAAATAGATGTTAGGAGGTAACTAGGTAACCCAAGGAGCAAAGGTTGGATCCTGAGTAAAATAAGTTGGGCACTAGAGTGTTTATGAACTTCTTAAGCATAAGAAAAGGTTGGGTTTATAAAGAAACTAGTTAGGTGTTAGTCACTATGTGAGAATGGATGAGATAACCTTAGGAGACCCTGTGTCAACTGAGTGATAACTACTTAACCCTATGAAGGGTCTCATGCTAATGTAGTTCTCCCAAAGGGGAAACTAAGTTAGAGGGAGGGTTGGTTGAGATGAATAGTTCTTAGTTTTAATGATGTGCATGTTTATGGTTATAGGTGAGATAGGAGCTCACACTTTGGGATCAACTTCTAAATTTAATATCAAGGATACAAGTAGATGTGACTCTCAATGAGTGGGAGAATATCATTATAGTTAGCCTAGGAGGATTTCAAAGATATGTTCAAGTTGCAAGGGATGTGATCCTGAGGGTGAAATTGATAGAGCAGTAGGATCTAGCCACTAACACCTTCCATCTTCTTATAAGTGAGATGAGAGTCCTGCTAGAGGATGTATATCAAATATTGAGGCTACCAATACATAGTGCTAACTTATATGCATGTAGTCAAGATGAGTATGACGTGCTCATGAGCACATTATTTAGAGATCACATTGAGAAGATAGAGTACCACTCTACCAGCTTCACATATGATCCCCTATATGAGGTAGATGACGAGCATAGACTCACAGTCATGCTCATGATTGGAGTGACTATTTATGTATTTCTAGATGTGGATGGTGGAATATATATAGTGGCTTTGATAGGTGTACTACCTAACATGTTGGAGTGGAGGATGGTGTTTACTTTGGGAACTACATTCCTCACACAACTATATAGAGAGCTTTAGGGCATTAAATTATGACATCAGTATAGCCTCTACATGGGCCACCTTTTACATTATTGGGCCTATGAGTATATCATAGTAACCTTACCATTAGGCCTCCCTATCACCATAATTATAGGCTATAGAGTTGAGTTTAGACATTGGAGAGAGTATATAGCCCATGCTTGGATAGATGGTGTGGTCCAAGATATTAAGTACTATATGAGGATTTTGGATGCCCTAATACCATATCTGACACTTCTTTTTTTTAGGTAGAGGATATAGCTGAGAGGTACCTAGAGCATGAGGTGGGTGCATGGTAGAAGAGTCAGGGAGGTGGAGAGGATACCAACAGAGCACATCAGGTGCTAGTATGGGATTTTGTAGGGAATACCTCCTAACATGCCATGATATAGGAGGGATGAAATAGAGCTACTCTTATCACTATCACAAGAGATAGAGGGGACTAAATTTTAGGAGATTCCAACTAGAGGAATTGATGATACAAGTTGTGTGGGGGCATACAGATCCTGGTGGGTAGGATAGTATGCCATGATCCCATGGAGACCACCCATTAATATGTAGGCCATTGCTAGAAAGAGGATGCTACAATAAAGGATAGGTATGTAAAATATGCATAAGTATAGGTTCTATAGGGATAGGTGATAGTGTTATAGGGGTAGATGACAATAGTCATAAGATAGGCTTCAACCCTATAAACACAACTAATGGTAGCATAGTCATAGGTTTTGACTATAAGTGGTTAGGTGATAAGGCTATAGGCACAGTTAGATGTTAGAAATATTGTCACTAATGTTAAAGGTATAACATTATTGGTGATAAAGGCCCTATTACATTTAATGGTGTTTTTAATATTCATATCTTGGCTAATGTGTGTTAATATTTATTTAATATTAATTAATATATTTTTGGTTGCATATAAGTCAAAAGAGATCCCATGAAGAAGTCAAAAAATCATGGGGTAAAAGATGAAAGAGGAATGGGATGTATTTTCTCATGAAGAGTCATGTTGAGGAATTCCAAGAGTCACCATGCAAAGACAAAAGAGGGTATGGTGCATTTTTCCATGAAGGGACACTTTCAAGAATACAAAAATCTACCAAGATAAAGATAAAAGAGGAAAATATGCTTTTCCTTATGAAGGGTCACTATATGAATTTTCAAATGTAAGGATACGAAGGGTCATGTAAGTTTGAAACCATTTTCCATGAGGATTTAAGGGTCAAAAAGGGTGAATGCCAAAGGTAATTTAGAAAGCTATAAATAAGGGCTTGAGAAGCCATTTTTAATATGTAAGAGAGTTTGTATTTGTTTTTAAAGAGAGAAAATCAAGAGATATTGTAGATTTTAATCATTTATTGAGTAAGCAACATTGATATATAGTTGTGCTTTATACACAAGAGGGGTTGGTGCTCACAAAGCTTTGCAAAGGGTTGGTGATCCTATGGGTTGGTGCTCACAAATGGTTATTATGTTAGTGTTCGGCAAAGGGGTAGGTTATCGTACAAGTTAGCACTTGAAAAAATTTATAATTTGAGTTGGTGCTCATTCATATACTTGATATTGTTCTCCATAGTTTTTCCCACTTTGGGCTTCCACATAAAAAGTTTCTCTCTCTCTCTCTCTCTCTCTCTCTCTCTCTCTCTCTCTCTCTCTCTCTCTCTCTCTCTCTCTCTCTCTCTCTCTCTTGTGTGGTACATATTATTGTTTCATTTTAATTGCATATCTTGAATGTGTGGTTAAGTGATTAAAGAAAAGGAATTTGATTAAAAAATAAGATATATAATATACTGATTCACCCCCCTCTCAGTATATTACATGATTAACAATTGGTATCAAAGCAAGTTCCTTTTAAAATGTTTTACAGCTTGAAGGTAAATCGGCAAATCACGATGGCTAGATCACATGAAGGTTTTTCTACAAATAAGGCACCTTTGTTTGATGGGAAAAATTATGTTTTTTAGAGCATAAGGATTAAGAATTATTTTATGTCCCTTAGATTTGATATATGGAAAGTAGTGGTAGAGGAATATGAAGAGCCATTGACACTTGTAACTACTCCAGTAGAAAAGAAGTCAAGTGAAAATAATGCTAAAGCTTTAAATGCTATTTTATGTGGTTTAAGTGAATTAAAATTTATTAAAGTTATACAATGTAAATATGATCTTGAAACTTGGGTAAAACTTGAGAATATTTACAAAGATGATGTAAAGGTTCAGCAAGCCAAACTTTAGACTTTTAGAAGATAGTTTGAGAGTTTGAAGATGGAAGAGGAAGAAGATATAACAAGTTATCTTTTATGGGTTGATAAAATAGTTAATCAGATTCAAGGTCTTAGAGAAAAGTTAGAATAATCAATTATGGTTCAAAAAGTTTTGAGATGTCTACCACTGAGATATGATGCAAAATTTTGAGCAATTGAAGAGATGAAGAATTTAGTGAAGCTAAAGATGGATGAGCTACATGGTATTATTACGGCATATGAGATGTGGATTGATAAGAGAAACCATCAAAGAGAGAATCTACTTTCAAGACATCAAAGAAAAAGAAGGCTAAGATTCAAGAATCAAATGACATTTCTAGCGATGATGAAGATGACAATGAAGGTCTATTCATTTACAAGTCAAAAAAGGGCATAGGTAAATATCAAGGAAAATTAATTTTTAAATGTTTTAATTGTGGAAAGATTGGACATTTTGTAGCTAAGTGCCCAAATAAGGGTAATGGTGACAATGAAGAATGAAAGTATACATACAAGAAGAATTTCAAAGGAAAATTCAAGAAGGGATTTGAGAAGAAGAGTTTTTGTTCTAAAGATCCTAACTTAGTCGAAGATAGTGAAGTCAGTGATTCAGAAGAAGAATATATTATATTCATGTCCATACATAAAGATGCCTCCACAAGTAAAATTATAGATGATCGAGAAGAAGAATAGGATGAAGCCAAAGTGAATCTAGAAGGAGAAATCATTTGTGCCTTAGAAGAGTTAAAATCTCTTGAAAAGAAGAATCGAAGATTAAATCTCCAGATCAAGAAAAATGAAAAAGAGTCAAAAGAAATAATTGAAAATCTACAAGCACACTTTGAAGAAGCCAAGAAGACTGAAGAAGATCTAATGACACAGTTGAAAATAATAAGTAAATAATGTGAAAGGTATGTTATTAAAATTGCTTCTTTAAAAGTAGATCTCGGAATAACAAATAAAGCAATAAATGATAAAGCAACCAATGATTCAAAATTTGAAAATAACACTAATATGTTGAATAAGATATTAGAAAATCAAAGATCAATGTCAAATAAGACAACTATTAGATTTGAAAAAGAGAAAGGGAAGGCCACTACTTTCATAGACAAGTAAAAACTAAAGAGCTATGCTAAAGCTCTTACAAAAAAAGAAATAAAAAGGGAAGAAGTTAAGAATATATAAGACATCTCAAACAAAGAAGGCTGGAGGGAATAAAGCTACAAAAGGCAATCAGGTCAAAGATACACAAATAGGTCCTAAATTTATGGTTACTATTTTTATTATAATGGATATGGTCATAAAAAATAGAATGTTGAAAAAGGGCTAACAATTTAAGAAATAAGGAGAAGGAAAGACATGCAGAGTCAAGCAAAAGCCACAGCTCTTTTGCTCCTCTATCAGGATTTAATGAAGAGGCCATAATATGTTACAAATATAACAACTTTGGACACATAGCCTGATAATATAGAAGTATGTTTGAGTCAATCAAGAAGGACCAGAGTTTTAAGGATCCATTCATTAAGAAGAAAGTTTAGATAGGTTCATGGAAAAAGAAACAACCTAAAAAATCTATGTTGTTATAGATAGCTTTGCATGCAAGAAATGAAGAAAAGCCATGGTTCATTTATAGTGGATATTTGAGGCACATGATAGAAGATAAAAGTAATTTCATAACCTTGAAGAAGATTAATGATGGCATAGTGAAATTTAGAGATAATATTACTGCATAAATTACTAGAAATAGTACACTAAGTTTGGATAATGGTCGAACTAAAACTAAAAATGTTTTGTATATAGGTCTTAAGTAAAATATTTTGAGTGTAATTAAAATGTGTGATCAGGGGCACACACTAAAGTTTTATGAAGAAGGTTGTGAAATTAGGAGTAAAGATTTAGATGTGTTGATTGTAGATGCTTAAAGAACATTCAATAATTAGTATATGTTATCAAACATCAAAGGTAAAAGATGTTGTTTGAGTCAGATTGAATAAAGTTGGCTATGGCACAAGAGAATGGGTCACATAAATTTTGACAATATTGTCAACATTAGCAAAAAGAAAGTAGTTAGAAATCTTTTAAAGATTACAAAGCCATCTAACACGCTTTATGAACCTTGTCAACATGGGAAGTAGGATAAAAGGTGGTTCAAAACAAACGAGTACTCAACCACTCAGATGTTATAACTTATTCGCATTGATCTTTGTGGACCTATAAGAACTCAAAGTACTCAATGTGAGAAATATTTCATGTTGCTTATTGATGATTTTTCACGTATGACTTGGGTAATGTTTTTAAAGAAAAAATTAGAAGCTTTTAGACATTTCAAAGTATTTGAAATATTAGTTGAGAACAAAACCAGTTTAAAGATTAAGTGTCTAAGATCAGATCAAGGAGGATAATTCATGTTAGATCAATTTATTGAGTTTTGTGAAGACCATGGAATAAAGAGATATTATTCAGTAGTCAGAACTCTGTAGCACAATGGAGTAGTGGAATAGATAAATAGAATAGTTCAGGAGATGGTGAGGACAATGCTAAATGAATCTAAGATACCAGATAAATATTGGAGAGAGATAGTTGTTATAGTAGTACATATTTAGAATAGAGCATTATTGAGATTCAGTAGTGACAAAACTCCTTATGAGATATGAAAAGATAAACTAGCAACAGTTTATTATTTTAGAGTTTTTGGTAGTAGATGCTTCATAAAGAGAACTAATGAAAAACTTGGGAATTTTGAATCCAAAGTAGATGAAGGTATGTTTCTTGGTTATTCTTGAAATTAAATATTATAACAAAAGAACCAAGAAAATTGTTGAAAGTGTAAGTGTCAGGATAGAAGAAGATGGAACACAAAGAATTAGTGATCTATTAGACATTCCTAAAAGCATTGAAGAGGAAGATTTTGAAGAATCAGATGAAGATGAGAAGAAGGAGAAAAAAGACACCGAAATTCCATCCAAATATGTTCATAGAAATCATAATGAAAGTGACATCATCAGGGACATAAATAAAATAATTTGCACCAAAAGAATGATGGTAAGTGAATCTGAGCAAGTTAATTTCTCTTTGTTATCCAAAATTCAACCTAGAACTTTTCTAGAAGCTAGACTAGATAAGCATTGGGTTAAGGCTATGGATGAAGAATTAAATCAAATAGAAAATAATGATACTTGGGAATTAGTGCCTAGACCAAAATATCATAATGTGATAAGAAGAAAATGGGTTTATAAAAATAAGTTAAATGAAAATAGAGAAGTGACTAAGAATAAAACAAGATTAGTATGTAAAGGATATACTCAAATTGAGGGAATAGATTTTGAAGAAACTTTTACACCAGTGGCAAGGTTAGAGGCTACTAAAATGTTTCTTGCATACGTAGTATTTAAAAATTTCAAATTTTTTCAGATGGATGTCAAATCTACCTTCCTAAATGGGAATCTAGAAGAAGAGGTCTACATTGAGCAATTAGAGGGATTTATTCTCTCAAATATTAGTATCCATTTATGTAAATTGAAGAAAGCATTGTGTGGATTGAAACAAGCTCTCAGAGCTTGGTATGCAAGACTTGATAAGTACCTACAAGATCAAAGTTTCAAGAGAGGATTTGGTGACAGTAATTTCTACATCAAAATAGAAGGTGAGCATCAATTGATTGTTGTGGTATATGTTGATGACATCATTTTTGGAGAAAACATTGAAAAGATGACAAAAGAATTTTATAATAATATGCAAAAATAATTTGAGATGTCTATGCTTGGAGAATTGTCATTTTTCTTAGGATTGTAAATATTTCAAGCAGATAAAAGAATTTTCATATCTAAAAGTAAATATGCCAAGGAAATGTTGAAAAAAATTGGTTTTGAGAATTATGCACCAGTTGGCACACCAATGTGTATAGGAAATAAGGTAAGGATAAAGATTCACCTATTGTAGATCAATCTTTGTATAGATATATGATTGGTAGTATTTTATATTTAATAGCATCAAGGGTAAACATTATGCATGTAATAGGTATGGTTGCAAGATATCAATCATCTCCAAATGATAGTCATGTTCAGTTGGTGAAGAGAATATTCAGATATATCAAGGGGACATTGGATTATGGATTGTGGTATCCCATAGGTAGATATTTCACTTTGGTTGCTTATACGAATTTAGATTAGGCAAGGTGTTTGGATGATAGAAAGAGAACAAGTGGAGGAGCTTTCTTCCTTGGTAATAGCTTAGTATCATGGCTAAGCAAGAAGTAAAATTTAGTATCACTTTCTATTAATAAAGCAGAATATATTACAAGGTATTGTGTTATACTCAAGTACTTTGGATGAAGCAAACATTAGAAGATATCAAGATCAATAGGTTAAAATGGAGTATATCAGTACTACAAAGTAGATTGCAGATATTTTCACAAAGGCACTACCAAAAGACACATTTGAGTATCTATAAGAGAAGTTGGGAGTACTTTATTTTACTTCCTACCATTGAGGTTCAACATTAGTTGAAGGGGAGCTAAGTATTATCTCCAAGTAGGCACTTTGCCATTGATGTCAAAGGGGGAGAATAATAGGTACATGTGTAGAAATAGGTACAAATAATAGGTACAGGTTGCGACAATAAGGGGGAGTTATTGTGTGTTTTTTGGATGATAGTATGTGCAAGTTTTAGGATGTGGTAGTTTTAGTTTTAGGTTACCATCAATTACAAAAGGGGAGATTATTTTAAATATTGTCATTGATGTCAAAGGTCTAGCATTATTGGTTATAAAGGCCCTATTGCATTTAATGGTGTTTTTAATATTCATATCTTGGCTAATGTGTATTAATATTTATTTAATATTAATAAATATATTTTTGGTTGCATATAAGTCAAAAGAGGGCCCATGGAGAAGTCAAAGAGTCGTGGGGTAAAAGACAAAAGAGGAATGTGATGCATTTTCTCATGAAGAGTCATCTTGAGGAATTCCAAGAGTCACCATGTGAAGATAAAATAGGGTATGGTGCATTTTTCCATGAAGATACACTTTGAGGAATACGAAAAGTCACCAAGATAAAGACAAAAGAGGAATGTATGATTTTGCTTATGAAGGGTTGCCATATGACTTTTTAAATACAAGGATACGAAGGGCCATGCAAGTTTGGTGCAATTTTCCATGAGGATTAAAGGGTCAAAAAGGGTGAATGCCAAAGGTAATTTAGAAAGCTATAAATAAAGGCTTGAGAAGCCATTTGTAATATGTAAGAGAGTGCATGATTTATATTTTTTTTGTAAAGAGAGAAAAGTAGGAGATATTGTAGAGTTATATCATTTGTTGAGTAAGCAACATTGAGAGATAATTATGTTTTATACACAAGATTGGTTGGTGCTCCTATGGGTTGGTTCTCACAAATAGTTGTTGTGTTGGTGCTCGGCAAAGGGGTTAGTGCTCCTGAAAGTTGGTGCTTGAAAAATTTGTAATTTGAGTTGGTGCTCATTCATATACTTGAGATTATTATCCATGGTTTTTCCCACTTTGGGTTTCCACATAAAAATTTGGTCTCTCTCTCTCTCTCTCTCTCTCTCTCTCTCTCTCTCTCTCTCTCTCTCTCTCTCTCTCTCGTGTGGTACATATTATTTTTTCATTTTTATTGCATATCTTGAATGTGTGGTTAAGTGGTTAAAGAAAAGGAATTTGATTAAGAAATAAGATATATAATATACTTATTCACCCCCACCTCTCAATATATTTCATGCTTAACATTAGATGCCATGATAGTGGAGAGAGATGCCCTGAGGGATGGATAGGTAGCTGCACCTCTTCCACCACCATAAGCACCATAGGCACCTATTTTTGGCATGATGGGATAGCCACAGACACTACTAGCACCTAGAGCAAGGAGTATGGGGCCTCCATAGATAGTTTTATTTGAGAGATACAACATTGCGCTGGTGGAGATTAATTATTATACATACACCCTTAGGGTACTATTGACCAATGTTACCCAACAGGCAAAATTTTGGTCCCCTTCTTCCCTTGCTTTTCAAAACTAGTCAATTTTAAGTTGCACAAGTTCAATGTCATGGTTTTTCAGCTTAGTTCAATGCTCACATTGGTTCATTGGCCTTGATTCATTTGGTCTTAGTTTAATTAGCCTAGTTCATTCAAATGCCCTTGCAGAGGGCAGGCACTTCAAAGGAAAAGTGTAACTCAAAGGACCTAAGTAAGTTTTTTTGGATTTTGTTTAAGTCTGAATTCCTTCAGACAAAAAGTTTGAAGGAATTTGGGTGCAGGTAAAATCAAAAGGCCTTGGTGAAATCATCCATGGACAAAATGTCTATGGGAAATCATCTACAGATAAAATGTCCATGGAAGAAACATCCACAGATAAAAGTCTGTGGGGAAATTGTCTGCAGACAAAAGGTCCACATCAACCCATAGAAAATACACAAGGCAAAGAATGACCCACCAAAGGCCCCAAAGGGTAGGTGCCCTTGTGAGGGACTCTCAGCCAAATACAAAGGACACTTTTGAGGTTCGAAGGGTCACTTTCCCTTTGGGAAGGTGCTAAGGAGATATAAGGCAAAAGAGTGCCCGTAGAGAAGGTTGAGGAAGACAAAGCCGCAAAAAAGCCAGTGAAGGACCCAATGACATTTTGACTGGGACGAGGACATCCCAGAGGCCATAAAAATTAACAAAGCAAATTAGCCATTGGTTTTCAAACCAATGACGGCCGTGTGAACGTTAAAATTAGTGCAACAAAATAGTCATTTGCTTTCAAAATGAGAGAGCATTAACCATGAGAGCCCATAATGCAGCAACCCACCAGAAGTTCACCCTTGAGGGCTGAAGGAGCTAGAAGAGATGAAATAGGAAAAGGACAAAGTGATGATCATGGAATAGGTGATTAGTCCAAGTGGTGAAGGGAAGCACCGATTCGAGAAGTGACTCTAGTAGGTGAAACAGTGGCTATAATTGACCACTAGAAGATGCGAGCGGCCAATCATGCACCACTTTTTCTCCATTTCATATTTATTAGTAGACAAGCTATGTAGGTGTCTTCAAGAAGTAGCCTCTTCCCAATAAGGAAATGGCATGGCCATGTCAAAAGGGGCTTGAAGTCAAATATAGAGTTGACACATCATTTACTTTTTAGGTAGCCTGTTCTTCCCAATGAAGGGATGCAATAGGCCACTTGTAGAAAAAGAGGTGCCAAATGGGCCTCCTTTCTTCTCCTATATATTGAAGACTTGTCATTTGAGAAAAAATCTTTCACATTTATGATGCGTAGCCCTAGTGAAATTTTCACCTGAATCAATAAACACAATTTTTACCTCCATCTTGGATAGATATATCTGGGTGTGTCTTGAGTGTTTGTTTGTGTTTAGTCATTATTTCTTGATGCTTTCACAAGTTCAAAACTAGCATACCTATTGTCTACAAGGTGCCATTTCTACAATTGGTAGGAGAAGAGCAGTATTTGGAAGTGCAAAATAGAGGAAATTACTTACAGCGTGCATTTTACAGCACCTTGGTGAATCTCTATTTTTTGTGTTTTCATGAAAGCCTCCCTACCAGTTTCTTGCAGCCTAGTCCTTCTGCCAAGTCTGAAGTGTATGTATGTATTTGTCTGATTTCAAGTGTGGATGTGAGAAGGTTGACTTTTTTTGGTGCATCACCTCTTTAGAATAGTTTGTTTTCCTATAATCTTTCTCCCTTTTTATCCCCCATTATATATCTACATATATGTATATGTTAGCACTTACTAGAATGAACATGATGCATCAAAGGGAGCTAGCCCTTATCTAGAGACTCTCCCCTCTAGCTTTTCTAGTCCCACAGGTGAAAGGGAAGTTTCCATAGTTGTGAGTAGAAGGCAGGAGCTTGGCCTCTTGTCAAGGGTGCAATCTTTGACATTAACAGTTATGGCACGCCTGGTGGGACCTAATTTGACAACTCAGTAAGGTCTTAAGATTGATACTGGTCCTATTACAGCAAATCAAATATTTTTAGCATCTGGTGACTCTGAGTTAAATCTCCTGGTTAAGCAGCCTGGTGCCATCAGAAATCACTTTTTGTATGTATATTTATTTTGCACAAAATCATGGGTCTTGTTTTCCTTCGTATGATTATGATTAGGCTCCAAATATTTATGCAATCCCCTTAAGTAGCTCTCCTAGTTTCCCTTCAATGATAAGGGAAGTGGCCCTAGAATTAGAGATTAACAGACTGGAAGAGTAGTACAAATATCAACATGAGCTGATGTATAAAGAGGAGTGCTTGTTTGGACAAGCACAGGCCTTGCAATCCATGAGGAGGAGGTAAAAAAATGGAGAAATCCATTTATTCAAGGCAGTCAGTCTTGTACACACCCTCCTATCCTGAAGAAAACCCCCTCTTTTGCACCAAATCCTTTCTATCAGATAGCACTTGCTCACTCGAGTACCTCTGATGTATCTGCTCTCAATCTTGTGTGCCTAGCTTTCCAACACCAGAGGGCATTAAAATAACCTCCCATGGAGATGAACCTTCTAAACTCCTTAGATCATGAATATTCTATTAGGGGGAGTACCAGCCAGCATGTACCTCTTCTAAAGATTCCTCCAGTGCATCAACAGTCTCTTCCTTGCATTCCCCAACCTCCCCAAGTCCTTCAGCATGATGTGCAGATTCCAAGTTAGAGGAAGGAATGCCAGGGACCAGCTCAGAGATTTGAAGAGGATCATGTTGGGGACCTCCAAAAAAGACTCTTTCAAGACAACCTAGCCAAACAAATTGAAGATTTAGAGGCTAGGATGAAGCTACTCCTTGAAAGAGAGATAAAACTTCCAGACCTTGTGTTGGAGCCCCAGGACCTTGGAGAAAACAAAGTTGTTGCCTATTCATAGGAGCAAAATTCTAATTCCAAGATCCTGAACTGGGGGAAAATAGTAGAATCATGGGGCAAGAAGGAGGAGAAGCAAGGTTTTTTTAAAACCTTGAAGAAGCTGAGGCTGCCCCTGCTCATAATGTTGCTGGTGACCTCTAGGAAAGGTGTTTCCAAGAAGACCTGGCTAGGAGAATTGCAGAGTTGGAATCTAGAGAGAGATTCCTTAGCTAATGTGTGATGGATGGCTCAGAGAAAATAGCACATTCTATGTATGAACAAACCCCACCTACACATTTCTAAGATAAATATCAGGCCATACCTGATATTAATGAAGTGTTGACCAAGTGGAAGGAGGAGAATCATTCGATTCTAGCTCAAGGACTGCCTCCTGTTCCACATGTTTTCTCCACTTCACCCCTTCTCAAGGAAGAACCTATTCTATAAGAGGTGAGTGAGGAGTAGAAGATCCAATTTGTAGTTCTTCAAGAGGCTGTCATGAGCGACAATGAAGAAGAAATCATCATCAATGTTCCTTGTGAAGACCTTATCAACAATAGAGAAGATGTAGGTCTTGCATATATGTAGATTGTCTAGCAATATGAGGAGGAACAAAAGCATGGTGAGCTCTCTTCCCATCTATTTGATGAACTTCCTTGCTATTTTGATGATGAGGATGACTACACTGAGGTCTTGATCTTTGAGGAGGAAAAGGAGAGGTCTGTCTCCCTAGAGGAATGCCTTGAAGAAGAGAGCTTTAAATAGAGAGGTGATGTTTTATGGGATGAGCAAGCATTTTGTGAGTCCATTTCAGACATCACCATAGTCACCCTTCTTCAAGAAGGCCAAAATGAAGTAGAAGATGAGTTTGACAAAGTCTTCAATGAGGCAAAAGGAAATAGGTCAGACCATGATACATTGCAGAGGGAATGTGTAGATCAAAGGGCTTATGGTGATGAGCCAGCAACCATTGATTTCTTGTGAGGAGCACCAATATGAAGAACCAACATTCAATAAGCCTCTAGGGATAAGAAGAATACATGTATGTTGGAGGCATGTTTGAATCTGATCCACTTGGATACAAGCCAACTCAGGTGGCAGGCAAGAGGAGCAGGTCACCAACTCTCTTTTTCATTCAGCTACTTGCCTGGCACCATAAGTCTTCTTGCCAGGAAGGGGACTTGAGAAGTTTTCCCTTTGATCCAGGAGGGAGGCAAACATTCCTAGTTAGCTGTATATAGTAGTTTGTTTTTAGTTTGTTTTCTTGCTTTCCCTAAGTGCAGTTTGCACAGGTAGTGTTTTTTAGCCTTGTGTGTTTCCCTTTGCGTGTGGGGTAAAAGTTTCATGTTTGATTCTTGGATCTTTTGGGGTTATCGCTAACTCTTTCAATGTTACAATCTGACTCCACACCCAATGGATTTTTAAGGCAACTAGCTTCTAAGCATAGTAGGCATGCTTCCCCTGTGAGTCACCAATTTGTTCACCAATTTTGCCCAACAGGTAAAATTTTGGTCCCCTTCTTCCCTTGCTTTTCAAAACTAGTCAATTTTAGGTTGCATAAGTTCAATGTCATGGTTCTTCAGCTTAGTTCAATGCTCACATTGGTTCATCAGCCTTGATTCATTTGGCCTTTGTTCAATTGACCTAGTTCGTTCAAATGCCCTTGTGGAGGGTAGGCACTTCAAAGGAAAAGTGTAACTCAAAGGACCCGGGTAAGTTTTTTTAGATTTTGTTTAAGTCTGAATTCCTTCAAACTTTTTGTCTAAAGGAATTCCTTTAGACAAAAAGTCTAAAGGAATTTGGGTGCAAAATCAAAAGGTCCAGGGGAAATAATCCATAGACAAAATGTCTATGGGAAATCATCTGTAGACAAAATGTCTACGGGAAAACATCCGCAAACAAAAGTCTGCGAGGAAATTGTCTGTAGACAAAAGGTCCATGGGAACCTGTAGAAAATACACAAGGCAAAGAATGACCCACCGAAGGCCCTAAAGCATAGGTGCCCTTGTGGGGGACTCTCAGCCAAATAAAAAGGACACTTTCAAGGGCCAGAGGGTCACTTTCCCTTCAGGAAGGTGCTAAGGAGATACAAGGCAAAAGAGTGCCTGCAGAGAAGGCCGAGGAAGACAAAGCTATAAAAAAGCTAGCGAAGGACCCAATGACATTTTGACTGGGATGAGGACATCCCAGAGGCCATCAAAATTAACAAAGCAAATTAGCCATTGGTTTTCAAACTAATGACGGCTGTGTGAACATCAAAATTAGCACAACAAAATAGCCATTTGCTTTCAAAATGAGAGAGCACTAACCATGAGAGCCCAAAATGTAGCGACCTACCAAAAGTTTACCCCCGAGGGCTGAAGGAGCCAAAAGAGATGAAATAGGAAAAGGACAAAGTGATGATCATGGAACAGGTGGTTAGTCCAAGTGGAAAAGGGAAGCGTTGATTCAAGAAGTGACTCTAGTAGGTGAAATAGTGGCTGCAATTGACCACTAGAAGATGCGAGCGACCAACTGTGCACCCCTTTATCTCCATTTCATATTTATGAGCAGACAAGCTGCATATGTGTCTTCAAGAAGTAGCCTCTTCCTAATGAGGAAATGGTGTGGCCATGTCAAAAGGGGCCTAAAGTCAAAGACAGAGTCCACACATCATTTACTTTTTAGGCAGCCTGCTCTTCCCAATAAAGGGATGCAATAGGCCACTTGTAAAAAAGGGGTGCCAAATGGGCCTCCTTTCTTCTCCTATATATTGAGGACTTGTCATTTGAGAAAAAATCTTTCACATTTGTGAGGCGTAGCCCTGACAAAATTTCCACCTAAATCAATAAATGAATTTTTTACCTCCATCTTGGATAGATATATCTGGGTATGTCTTGAGTGTTTGTTTGTGTTTAGTCATTGTTTCTTGATGCTTTCACAGGTTCAACACCAGCATACCTATTGTCTACAAGGTGCCATTTCTATAATTGACAGGAGAAGAGTAGTATTTGGAACTGCAAAATAAAGGATATTACTTATAGTGTGCATTTTACAACACCATGGTGAATCTCTATTTTTTGTGTTTTCATGAAAGCCTCCCTGCCAGTTTCTTGCAGGCTGGTCCTTCTGCCAAGTCTAAAGTGTATGTATGTATTTGTCTTATTTCAAGTGTGGATGTGAGAAGGTCAACTTATTTTGGTGCATCACCTCGTTAGAGTAGTTTGTTTTCCTGCAATCTTTCTCCCTTTTCATCCCCCTATTATATATCTACATATATGTATATGTTAGCACTTACTAGAATGAACATGATGCATCAAAGGGAGCTAGTCCTTATCTAGAGACTCTCCCCTCTAGCATCACCAGTCCCACAGGTGAGAGGGGAGTTTCCATAGTTGTGAGGAGAAGGTAGGAGCTCGGCCTCTTGCCAAGGGTGCAATCTTCAACGTCTACAGGTACATCTAGAGATCCCTAAGTATGTTGATTATCTGTTATAGTAGCAGACTATTTCTCACAACACAACATTGAGCTCTTGGTGCTGCATAGAGGTTGAGGACATGGGTGACACTATAGGGTCATAACCACCTCCATAGTAGGATTAGTTAGCTAGTTTTTTATATTTTTGAGTTTGATATGATGTACACACATATACTGACTTATATACCAAAGACACAAGATGTATATTTTTGAGAAAGAGAGACATATATACTGATGTACCATTGATGTATACTTTGACATTTAGCATACACGAGATGGTATCATTTTTATGACATGATTTTGATTTATATGATGATGATGGTATTATATATGTTGTTTATTGATGCCATGCTATTATGATGTGAGATGTTAGATGTTATGGTTGTGGTTATGATGATGTTTACATGCCAGTAGGTTATTAGAGCATTTCCCATATTTTTGATGGTATGTGCATAATTGAATGTTTAGACACATCTTAGCATTTTTTCATAAATGTGATGGTGTATGCTTAAATGTACTATGTTAGTTTTTCATTTCATCATTTTCAATATATGTGATGGTGTATGCTTAAAATGATGTTGATATAGCTTCCATGTGTATTGGTAATCATGGAAACTATCGATGAAAACTTCTAATTATAATTCTCATGACACAAGTTGGCATTTGTATTAAATGAACTATTGAAATATGGATTATTAGTATGGTTAGGTTGATTATAAAAAAAAAAAAATTTTTTGCTTTCTCATGATAATAAATTTGGTTGATACTAGGCATATAGTTTTAATTTTTGTGATAAAAAATTATACTAAAGAACTGAAGACAAGCAAGTTTCTACCGTAAGACACAATGTCAAAAAGGAGAAACTGACATATAAACAAGATGGTTAAGATGAAAGGCATGATGTTATTTCATTGATGAGGACCATAAGGCATCATGGGGAGTCATATAAACATAAGCCCTTTTCATGTGCTACATTATTGACCATAGTTGCATTAGATAAGTGATTGGTTCACTTCATGGGAAGCGAGCTCTAAGTCCCTTGTTTGAATTTAATAGGTAAGAGAGATGGGGGAATAGGGTATAATGAGAAAAGGGGTAAATGGGTAATGAAAACCTTCTAGTGGGATGATATACCCTTTTTGTAGGTAACCTAAGAGCTTTCATAGGCAAGTCCATGACATAAGTCTTTTTTTTTTTTTTAGACTGATCAATGCAAGAAGTCTATGTACAGGATGTTTATTGTTTCTTAAGGTCATGTGAAGCTGATCGATACAAGAAGATTCTAAGTACATGATTTCTATAAAAAATTTAACATAGTTAGCCTTCGAGGGAGTGGTCTATGATTTTTATGGTTTGTCTTTCATAGTTGTCTTTTAAGGGGTCAATGTATTTATTGTAATAGTAATATGCTATGTAGATGTCCTTCAAGGGAGCAGTCTATATTCATAGTGACTCAAGAAATAATGAATTTGATTTATATCCCAAGTGATATATATATATATATATATATATATATATATATATATATATATTTTAGTCATGGACATGGATATAAAGGCTTAGGGGTGTCCCTTTATGAGGATAAAACCGTCATACTTCAAAGATTGACAAAAGTAAGAGGGAAAAGGGTGAAAGGAAGGTGTGTAAAATAGAAGAAGTTTTTCTTAAGGGATGATCTCAAGTTAGATACAAAGTGATGTGATTCTTGATTATCAAAAGAATGGTCATAAATACAATGCATTTAAAGGCTCAAGTTTTAGCTTGCCTTCGAGAGAGGACAAGCGATAAGCCCCTAATCTATATTTGTGAGTTATGATATATGGTACAAGCTAATTAGGAGTGAACTTTCCCTTTTTAATTTTCTTTGTGTTAGTCATATGTTGATTCTCCTTCAAGATGAGATCTATGATATTGAAATCTTTCTCTTTTAGATGCTTGTTATAGGTACACTTGATGCACTCTTGATAGATTTGAAGATGGTTTAGAGCTACAAGTCGATGCTCGTCGAGAAACTCAAGTTGGGCCAAGTGTTCTTGGAAAAAATAATCATTAGAGAGGATATCCTATAAGGATATATGAAGAGAAATAATCTAGACCTCAAGAGGTAGGACTACCTTAGTACCATAAACTAAAGAAAAGGGTATATCACCTATAGGGTTTGAATGCTAGTGTGATATGCCCATAGAGTGAAGGGAATATACATGTGCCAATACCTATAATAGTCACTAGCCACTTTCATGAGAATTTTAGTCAAATATTTGTTAGAAGTCTTTGCTTGTCGGTTTGCTTATGGATGATAGGGAGATGAGAATCTTAGCTTAATTCTAAAGGCATCATAGAGCCTCTGGATAGATTTATTCATGAAGGATTTACCATTATTTGTAATGATCTTATACAAAATACCATAATGGAAAATAATGTGATGATTAATAAAGTTAATAATTTTGTTGACTTTTGTGGAGACAAGGGGAATTACCTCCACTTATTTACTGAAATATTAATCATGGTGATGATAGAGTGATGATATAGAGATGAATGTGGGTTAATCTCACCGATAAGATCTAAACCCCATTAAAAGAAGGGTAAAAAATCCTAAGCTAATTGAAAAGCATGACTTGGTACATGAAGAAGATTTATGTGTTATTGGCATTTAACACAATGATAAATGTAATCATAGCAATCTTGTTTAAGGGTTGACCACTAATATCCAAGTCAAAGAATGCATTTAGCAATTGCATTCCCATTGAAGTATCTAACACAAATTTCATCATGGACTTCCTTGATGGCATAAGGGACTTCAGTGCTAGTTAGATAATGAATAAGGAGGCCATCAAAGCCTCACATATAGAGAAGACCCCATAGCATGGTGTAACAAATAGTGTTTTTGACAAAATCATGCCACTCATTACTAAAAAGATCAGATGGGATAACACCGTAAGTGAGATAGTCCACTAACTATTTGTACCAGACATCATGAGGATTGGTGTTTACATTACCAATAAAGAGGATGTTTGCTAAAACATAAGAGGGAAATGTCAAATGATAGATGATAACATAAATATTTGAAGGAGATGATGAAGAGGGAATTTTCAAGGAAAGAGAGGCCATGGTATCAACAAACTTGTTTATTAAATAACGAAAAAATTACAAGAGATAATGGTCAAAAGAGGCCAACAATGTGTCTACATGGTGTTTGTACCATTGTTGGATGTCATTCTTACACTAATAAGAGCCATTGAATTAATTCACCATAATATGGGAGTCTCCATAGATGTGGATGGACTTGACCTTGAAGAAAAGGGTTGTCTAAAGCTTGAGAACCAAGGCCTCATATTTTGCCATGTTATTGGTTCACTCAAAATCCAATTTAAAGGACAAAGTCATGGGTTCATCATTGAGAGGAACAATGATGACCCCTACACCCCATCTTTTTGACATTTAGACCCATCAAAAAACAACATCATTTGATAGGTGGTGTCATCAGTGGAGAGTGTGGAAATGGATTCATCATGATATTTGATATTAGAAGGTTATGTGTTGAGAAGAGGAACATCAGCCAACTAGTCTACAATCATTTTCCCTTTGATTTATTTTTGATGAATGAAATCCAAATCAAACTCAATTATAAGCATGAGTTAACGAGCCATGTGCTAGTTTTGATAGGTCTTAGAGTGCATATATTTAAGGGGATCGGTGTTGGTGATGACATGTGTCTTATGATTAAGGAGATAGTGTCGAAGCTTATAAGACATGAATACTAAAGTGAGATAAAGTTTTTCATTGTGAGTGTACTGAGTTTTAGAGTCTATAAGTGTTTGGCTTATATAGTCAACAACTTGCTTCTTATGGTTGTCATCCTTATGCACAATCATAGCACCGATGGAGTGATCCATTACTAAAATATAGAGACAGAATGGTTAATCCTCCTTAGTTGTAATGAGGATATGTGGGGAAAGAAGATAAACTTTGAGGGAATTGAATGCTTTTTGACACTCCTTACTCCACTCAAATAAGACATTCTTTTTAAGAAGGTGATGAAATGGTTTACATTATCTGATAATTGGAAGATAAAATGTCAAATGGACTGTAATTTTCCTTGTAGACTATGAATTTGCTTAAGGTTTTAGGGTGGAATAATTTCTATAATGGCTTGAACCTTATCAAGATTAGTCTCAATGCCATAGAGATAAATGATAAAGCCTAGTAGCTTATTAGAGAGGACCCCAAAGATGCACTTTTTTGGGTTAAGATGAATGTTGTATCATAGAAGACACTCAAAGATGATCTTGAGGATCAAAAAATGGTCTTGGTGATGCCTATATTTTCCAATTAAATCATCCATGTAGTCTTTCATGATGGTGTGAAGGAGGTCATGGAAAATGTAGGTCATTACATGCTGGTAAGTAGCCCCAACATTTTTCAATTTGAAGGGCCTAACGTGATGACAAAAGGTCCCCCATGGGGTAATGAAAGTGGTTTGATGTTGGTCTTTGGGAGAAATCAATATTTTATTATAACTGGAGAATTCATCAATGAGAGAAAGCATCTCATGGCTAGCCATAAGATCCACTAGTTGGTCAAAGTTAGGCAAAGGTAAATCATCTTTTGGGCATGTAAGGTTAAGATCATGAAAATTAGTGTAAAGATGAAGTCCCCATGTGGGATTAGTGGTGGGGATGATGTTAGAGACCTATTTTAGATAATCAATGGTTTGAATGAAGTTAACGAACGAGAGGCACTGAATCTCTTCTTTGACAAGAAGGGTAATGTGAGGATACATCCTACAAAGCTTTTGATGAATAGGTTTAGCTTCATGATTAGTGACAATGTTGTGGGTTATCATCATAGGGTCTATGATAGGCATATCATTGTATGACCAAGCAAAAACTTTACTATGGTTGTTGAGGAAAGTGGCATAATCCTTTTTTTCAATAGAACCTAAAGATTGACAAAATTTAAGAATGTGAGGGTTATTTGAAGACTAAAAATTGATATCAACAATTAATTCATTTAGAATATTTAGAATCTTAGAGGGGAATGACTTTTAAATTTAGGAACCTTCAGCTCTCATGTAGGTAAGAATGGAGTCATCATCCTGACATTAGATTGTGTTTATTGTTAGAGAGTCATCATCGATCATGTCAGGATGAAGGAGGGGAAGGGACCTTTTTTCCCCAGCATGATGATAGGTTAAGGGTCCCAAGTGAATAGAATTCAAAATGAAAACTAGAAGGGAAGAATACCTTAGAATCTATGGGAGAATCTTGGAGGATAGGCAAAGTCAAAGAAGGAGGAAAAGTCTCCTCAATGAAACATGGGGAACCTTAGTGAGTTTGGATGGCTCTTTAAATCCCACACCATACCACTTCTTAGAATTCTAAATGGTTTAGTTGGTGGGGTACTTGATGGGTGTATGAGTTCCTTACTCATATCGTTCTAGACCAAACCCTTTCCAAGCACACCTATATAGATAAGTGTTATCAAAACTAGGTTTACCTAGGAAAGAGAAGTTACATGTGAAGAGTTGGGTGGAAGGGAGATGATTTATTGTGGTGAGAGTGCTATCAATCCTCCCATATATTAGATTCATGAAAATATTGGGAGGACCATATGATATGACCATCTTGATGTAGGGATCATATTGGGGATGCATATGTAATCTTCCATAGTCTTGTGGAGTATGGAGCATATCTAGCATGAGGAGATGATATTCACCAAGTGTGAGGTGATTGAAGGCATCCTCCATAGGATCTTTCTTGGGAATCTGAGTCATAGGTAGCTCTAAGCTTGTTGAAGCCTTAGAAATAGGAGGAAGAGATGTTTTTAATGGTATAATGGCATCATTGGGACTATAAGTCATGTTACATGTCTTAAATGGAGGAGGATCAGCTAGGATGATGTACACCTGACCCTCATACTCAAATTTAACACAATGGTGCAAAGTTGAGGGCACACAAGTCATGGCTCATATTCATGGATGTCTAAGTAAGATTTTGTACTAGAAATCTCCCTCAAAAACATATAAGAGCTCCAGAATAGTGCAAGGACCAACATGAATATGAATCATAACCATGCCTACTAGGGTAGCCATGGAATCATTGAAGGAGCGAAGAACCACATCCAATTATGACATATAATGATTAGGGAGCTCTAATTTATTGTAGGCATGTATGGAGATGATGTTAATATTGACACCCCCATTAAACATGATTCTTTTGACATGAGTCTAGTTGATATATGTTGTGATGAAAAGATCAGGGTCTTGGTCATTAGGGTGATGAGTAGGAATCTTAGAATCACTAAATGAAACTAGGGATATAGTATGAGGGAGCCTAAAATTTTTGAGAGAGGTTGGGGATCATTAGGTTGAACCTAAACTACTTGAAGGGCCTTAATCAAGGCCTAATGATGCTGAGATGAGCTTTAGATTAGCTCATGCATGGACATATTCATATCTATTTTATGTAGTTTCTTGATCATGGAGTCCTAAACCACCTTTGAAGATGTTGGTTGTGTGGCACCTAAGATAGAAATCTTGGTTTTTTTTGGGGGAGCATCCTTAAAAAATGGATGAGCCCAAGGTTTTGTAACCTTCTCCTTTCCCTTATCCTTTTGAGTTTATGACCAAGTGGCCACACAAATCAAGTTGATCTAGAATACATACAATGAAGGTGGTGAAGGACTCTTGTGTACATCCTTAGGTTCAAGTTTAGGTGAGGAAGCATGAGTAGTCATAGGTGCATCTTTTAGAGAGATAAGGAGGCTTATGATGGGCTCCTTGAAAAGAGTGTCTATACCAAATTATTATTAGAGGATATTCATGAGATCTTTGTAACTCTCTATGTCATGTCTAGGTGATTGATGATATAAATAAACTCGCATGTCATTGAACCAAGAAGGTTTTGGTTTGAGAGGCTAATAAGGCTTAATCAGAGGAAGAGTTATGTGAGACAATTGTAATATTTGGTGCAAAAGAGAGGCATGAGGGCTTTTGAATGGGCTTGCACTTGTTTTTGTAATTGGGTTCAACACCTTATTTTATTTAGGAGGTGTTAGATGGGTTTTATGTGGTACATTTTTGGGTGAAGGCATGACCACAAGTTTTATTAACACCTTTTTAGTGATAGGTGTTAATATGATGGAGGTTGAAGGACCACCATCAAGTAAAGGTAAGAGCACTGGCAACTTCACCTTTTGGTTCCCTGAGATGAAATGTGATCTAATCAAAGTTGAGGGGTGTGGCCCTAAGATTAAAGGAAAAGTCAAAGGCACAGTGGGTTTATGAGGCTTAGGAAGCTTTACATTTTTCCAAGGCACAAGAGGGTTCAAATCTATCTTCACTTATGGATGAATTAGATGGGACACCAGGTTATTGCCTAAAGATCTAATTTGCTTTAGTATGGTAGATGCTTGAGATGGAAAAAGTTTTGATGTTGGGGTTTGAGCCTCCTTTAGTGGAGGATAAGGAGCTTGAACCTTGTCAAACACCTTAGGTTAAATTGTTGTGGAAGGGTTAGCAGTTGAGGATGAATTTTGTTGTGTAGGGAAAGAAGATTTAAGCTGATCCCAAAATGACACATGATCTAGTTTCTTGGAATCAAGAAAACTAAGATTTCCTACCAATTATGAGAAGGGTTTAGATAATATCAGCATAGGCCTTAATCTTACTTCTACAAAATACTTAGTTGATTGTGAAAGATGGACATTATTGGCAGCAGCCATCTCAAGCCAAAGATGGGTGAGAACCATAATGGGATCCTCCTCAATCAAGGTAGGAGAACATACATGATCCTCTGATGGTGGAGAAGGGACTGACAAAGTTGGCTCCTCAAGTGAATATAGAATCAGGATGATTACCCACTCAATATATGAATGAGGGACCAAAAAAGTGTGTTCTTTCATGGGTAATATAAGTGGAAAAATGGGTTCAATGTAAGTAGGTAAAATTGGTCCTTTGATTGATGTGGGATCATATGAAATAGGCTCCTCTACACATGAAATAGGAGTTGATGGGGCACTTCCTTCCTTTGGTGGAGGATAAGTAGGAGAAGAAGGATCCTTGAGGGGGAAGAGTAAAGGTATGATAACCCACTCAACATGTAATCAAGGAGTGAGTAAAACATGTTCTTTAGGTGGTATAAGAATAGGAAAAATGTTCATGAGGGGAATGGGCACAATAGGATCCTCACAAGAAAGAAGGATAGGTAGAGGAGGGCCCTCTTCTCATGGAAGCAAAAGAGGAAAAACAAGTTCCTCTACTTGAGGGAGAGGGATAGGTATTTTAGGCTCCTCTACTTGGGGAAGAGGAGAAGGTGGAGTAGGCTAGACCAACATCGAGTCAAAGACCATATCAACAGTCTGGATGATGTGGTCATGTGTATGCTCAGTTCTTGCCTTAACATTGTTCTAATAAGATAAGTGCTCAAGAAATAGCTTCTTGAAGACATCCAAGTTATTGTTAGTTAGTGTATTTGGGTTATCCAAAACTAGATCACCCTTATGGAGCATGTCTTGAATAATGTTCTTGAGGGTCTTACAATTGTCAGTGTCATGGCCCTTCACTCGATGATAGCCATAAAATTGGTCCTCCTTGTACCATATGGGTATAAGATGAGATGTATCAAACTATATATGGGGCTTGACCTAAGGAAGGGTAATATCTCTCTACCTCAATATCTTATCTAGCATGGAGGTGTATGATTCCTAATTAAAGTTTAATCTCTATGTCCATACCATTAGAATTTATTCATTGGGTTTTGAGAAGTTAAAGTCTTGGATTGTGTAGACACCTAAAAAGTGTCTAACCCTTGGTCACTTTCCCCCTTAGTCCATTCCTAACCCATCCCTACTAATTACTAATTTAAAATAATTAATTTATTTTGAATTAACCCCCCCTCCTTGGACACCTCACCCATGACACCTCGCCTGGGACACCTCACCTTGGACTAATTCTCCTCCTATGACTCACTCAAGATCTATTCCTAATTCTTCTAACCTCCTAACAAATTCTCGTGCGTATTTAGCACAACCCTCAGCATTTTCCAATAGATAGGGCACTTGGCAGATGAAAAATGGGCTTGGTGTCTTGTTTTTCCCATTCTAACCCTACCGACGTCGGCCAAGTGTCGACCGATGCCAGCGGAATCGCCGACGTCGGTTATACTTAACCAGTCTTTCAATCTCTTTTGGAGATCTGAATGAGAAATCAGAAAATCTCTGAAAGCAAATCAGGAATCCTAGTCTTGGACTATCCGTCAATCTGTGAAATCTCTCAATCAAGCCTCCCACTTTCTCCCTCAAGTGCAGTAAGAGCTTCAAGGTCCTCCCGCAGTGACAGGTTCTCTATACAAGCTACATCAACAGCAGGGACGAGAATCATCGGTAGCACACCTTCCACAAGGCACAAGTAAGTATATTATCTGTGTTCTTATTCTCTTTTTAATTATTCCTTTCAAGCAATATCTCCCTAGACTAGACTGTTAATCAACACAGACCCGAATCTTGATTTGTCCACCTCCCTGTTTCTCCCATCCTCTCTCAGATCATACATTCTGCCCATTTAACCCGACTCTCAAACTCTAACCCTAGACCATTCAACCAAGCCCAAAACTTTGTCCACAGACCAAAATCCTGATCAGACTCTATCCACATACTATTCAAATAAACCCAGACCCTGACCAAACTTTGTCTATGGACCACAGACTTACCCAAACTTCGTCTAAAGACCTTTGCCCCGACCGATGCCAGTCATTACCCCCATCGACGTCGGCATATTAACCGACATCAGCACCTTGACAAACCGACGCCGGTAGGATTACCGATGCCGGCGACTATTACCAATCCGACAGCTTCTCTCAAGTAAGACTTTACTTCTCTTTTTCATTCCATTTCTTTATCATTTCGGTTCTTCATTATTCAGCTATTTATCAGATATTTCTTTCTGTTGATTTAGTGGGTTTATATCCCTTAAGGAAGTTTTCATACTTCTGGGATCAAGCTTTTGCTTGACAACCCACCATTTGTCTATTTAACATCTTCTTTTGTCCAAGCTTCTTTTCTTTGCAGGTGTCATTCCTCCACAGCCAAAGAGGAGTACTCACAGCGTCTGGATTACGATGCACAGACTTTATCTAGGTACACAAGCCTTGACCATTCTTTCTTTAGTTTCTTAATCATTTGAAATCTGAAAACAAAATTTGAATAAAAACATTCTGGCACGCCCGGTGGGACCCCTTTAGGGCCTTCCTTGGGTTCCCTTTCTTCTTTGTTCATTTAGTTGCATTAGGCTTCTTAACCTTCACTTCTTTCTTCTTTTCTAAAAAAATCATAAGCAGAAAATAAAAAGAACTTTTTCTTCCTTTTTATTGCATTTCTAGTCTAGTAAGAAAATCATTTTCTTCAACCCTTTCTCCAAATTGTCTTCATTCCAATTCAATATTTCGATTTGGGGCTTTAAAACTTACTGCATTTCATTTCTTGCTTTCTTGCATCTTTCTAGTCCACACTTAGTAATTAGTCAAATGCATATTGAATAAACCGTAGATCACTTGATGTTACACTACCAGACCACGTGCACTCAATAAAACATCAAACTCACTTGAGACAAGGCCCGATTGGGATTTCATCACCCAGCGGACAACCTTACCCAACCCGGCAATCCTACTTGGATTTCACCACCAAGGGGAAAGCCAACTCTGTTCTCTGGCAGAGTCTAAACTATAGTGAAAGTATATTTTGGCTAAGCGAAACCAGCTAACCACTGGAATCATGAAGTGAGGGGAGCTTGCTCCTTAGCACCAGACCTGTACGGAAGCTAATACAATTTTTTTAGCACCTTAACATACCTGAAACCATCTTTAGATTGCCTATTCTAGGACCCTTCTTACAGCCAACTTCCTCAAACATCATATTAAGGCATAAGCCACACGATCTTAATAAAATTGTTTTTAGGGACTTAACGCTAGGCTCGGTCTGTCATCACCATATTTTTTGTTTTTATCTGTCTTTTTTGAGCTGGTAAGGACGTCTTCTCCATTTCCAAAAACTTTTTTTCTGAGTTTCTGGAAAACACAGTAACCGACATCGGTCCTGTAACCGATGTTGGCAACTTTTCTGTACCAGCATTGGTCATCTGACCAGCATCGACAGTCTCCTTCACTGACATCGGTTTTTATACCGACGTCGGTCTCTGTCTATTTTCTTTTTTCTAAAAATAGCAAGCATAAAATCCAACTTTCTGACTATCTAAACATCCATTCTGGTTTTTTGAGACTGATAGAACACAGTTTTCTGAAACCTGACCCTTTCTTGCCTTGAATGGTTTTGACACGCAGTCAAACCAAGGCCCTTCTTGACCACGCTAGCCAACAACCGCTTCCACCTTCACCACCTACAACCAGTCCTATAATGGAGTTCAACTTCGAGACTGAAAGAACTCCAACTCGCCCAACCCCACCTCAAACTCCTATCATCCCAGAAGGGGACCAAGACTTTGCACAATTCTTAGACCTTAACGTCAGAGCCTTACAACACTATCTTGCGAATAGCCAAACATGAGACTCCCTAGGCAATCCAATCTATGGGATGCCAACTTCCTTAATTAACACAAGAATCACATCAACTGCCCCTACTATTCAACCATTAGACAACACCTCCACCAATAACCCAACTGTATCTTACCTTCAGAACATAACCTCTCCATCTAAACCTACCTCCATGGGGGTTTTGATACTACCTCAACCTCAAGTCACTCAACCAAACCCCACACCTTTCCAAAACCTTTTAGTCTCTATTCCCCCTACTCTTACACCAATAAATACAAGAGTAACCGTTTACCCGTCAACAAGCATAGCCACGCCTCAACCATCCTTGACGGCTCCTATCCAACTTGTGCCAACCAACCCCATAACACAAGTGCCATTGGCCTCAACTTTTGCTCCCATAACCAGCTATCCATATGTTGCGTCTATGTAACCATCCACATCATATGCCCCTCCAAATATCTTTCAAGCACCTTATAATCTAGGGGGCGCTCCACCTACGAATCCGTCAGCAGATATCATCAAAATGCTGATGGATAAAATGTCTAGCTTGGAGACTTCTGTTTCTGGCTCACGCAATGCTCTATCATATGAGAAAATTTGCAATGAGCCTATTCATCCTTCCGTTCCAATTAGACCATACCCCAGCGAGTGGGAGCTTCCCAAATTTTCTCGCTTTCAAAGCAAGGAAGACCCACAACAACACTTATGGGCATTTAGACATGCCTGCTACCTTATCGCCCATGATGACACATTACTCTTGCACACATTTTCTATGTCCCTTTCTGGTGCTGCACTCAACTGGTACAGCTCCATTGCCACCCATTCCCTGTTCTCATTTACACAATTGGCCCAGCTTTTTCTTGACCATTTCTCCATTAATATCACCAAAAAGGTTTTGATCACAGACCTTTACACTATCCGTCAATTTGAGGATGAATCAGTAGCTGACTTCATTGCTCATTAGAGAGGCATTATCAATCAACTCTCCTTTTCCTTACCTCAAACTGAGCTTATTGAACTATTCACCCGAGCTTGCACCAAACACATTTCTTCCACTTTAAGGGTTCAGACCTTCCGTACCTTTGACGAAGCCTTCACGATGGCCCATAAACTTGAATTGCGTGCCATCGAGGAGAACAAAGTCAAGTTGTAGAGCAAAAACCCCAACTCTAAGACTAATGATTCTTCTTCTTCTAAGCCTTCATCATCAAATCCTAAGTCTAAAACTTCAGCTAACGCTGTGGCCGTTAGACCTTCATCCTCTTCATCTAATCAACCTGAGCCATCAACATCTCAGAGCGCCACCCGTCAATTCTAGCAAAGATACGTGCAAAGACAATATACTCCTCTTGGAGAATCTTACGCATCTATACTGGAAAAGCTTGTTAAATAGGGGATTCTCAACCTTCCCCAAATTTGACCATCGCCACAATTTGATCCCTCACGCGCCATCCCTGTGTGGTATAGGGAAAATGACTTCTGTAATTTCCATCGTGTCAAAGGTCATGATACGGGAAACTGTAAAACCTTCAAAAACATAGTCCAATATATGCTTGAAAAGGGGGAGCTCATTCTAGATAATCCTAATGCACCTCCAAACCAGGGCATCGACATATTCAAGCAACCATTCCCCAACCATCCACCGACCCAAAATAATGTCCAGACCTTAATTGACAACACGCATGAACATGATATTCGAACGGTCAATATGGTCTCACCTTTCATCCATAATCAATCTCAAGAGGTTAACCCATCTACCAATCCATCATGTGTGGAAGAACCTTTTTCCCCGGTCAGTTCTCCATCAACCTCTCTCATCCTGGAGGACACCTCAACCTTACCGGCACCACCGGTTTCACCATCCTCTTTTCTTCTGCCTATGGAGGACCTGACTTTACCCACTCCTCGACCGCAAGTGGAGGGAACCATAATTCCTGCCCTTTACCCACTTGAGGAGTCACACTCTCCTGTTCCTTCTCCACCAAGAGAAGAACCTGACTCTCCATCTTCCTCAACCAAAGACAATCTAGCTATAACTCCCACACACCTTGGGTCCGAGACTACTGCTACACCTAACACATCTTCTCAAGGATCTGAAACTCATCCAACATCCTCCCAACCATTTTCCCAATTAGTGGAGAAATTAGAACTTCTCCCTTCAAGGAAAGTGGAGCATCGGGGATTGTTGGAACATCTTAAAGTTCTTCAACATTCTCGTACCCTTTCATCTCATGCTACCAATCCTCCCAAGGCAGAATCGTCCAAGACTCCAAACAAAGACCAAACCCCCACTTATCAACTTGCATCTACCCAATCCAAACCAATCAAGTCACTTGGCATTCGCCCTCTCTCTGCCCTCACTCACCCACAAGTGAAGGTGGACTTGAACCAAACCTTGACCAAAAGTAGTCTTCCAACCAAGTCAAAGAAGACTGCCAAACCACAAAGACGAACCCCTCTTCTTCCCTCAACTTTGCCTTCCATCTTGGGTCCTCATCCTTCTACCCTACTCCGTGTGCTTCCTACTCCGACTCTTAACCAACACAAATTGCCTCCATTACTTCCTTCACCAACAACAAGTCAACTCCCTCTCAAAAATTCGACACCTCTCACAAAGAAAGTGCCGTCTTCACCTGTCACCGCACCACCAACCCAAAAGGTGGTACGAAAACCTTCTTCAGCATCCCCCAAGTAGAAGTCACCAGCGCGTCATGCATTAACAAGCGCAGACCCCTTAAAAGGTTCATATGCTTTAATATTACGTCAACTTTTGCAAACTTCTAGCATTACCCTTCCTTCCATCAAGCCATTCCAACCTCTCAGGTCAAAACCGTCTTGGTTCGATGATACAAAGATTTGTTTATACCATCGCACACCAGGACACGATACCGAGACTTGTTATGCCCTCAAGGCAGTCATTCGCCACTTTATGGAGAAAGACACTCTTCTCCTTGAGGACACTCTTGACCAACCCTCGTCACCTTCCCATCCAGCCTCATCAACCGCATCAACGTCTCACCAACAGACCATAACCCCTTCTTCACCTACTATCTTTGAAATCAACGCCATTCATGTAACCACTAGGTCACAGAAGGACAAAGCAAAAGAAAAAGTCATTATTCCTTGGACCTATCCTTTTGTCCAAGCACCTCAACCACCAAAACCCAAGATTTCTATCTTAGGTGCGTCCCAACCCACTTCTTCAGAGGCAATCACAAAATCTATGATAAAACAACTTCACCAAACGCCTGTGAAGATGACCCTATATGACCTTATTCAAAGCTCCCCCCAACATCGCCAGGCTCTAATCAAAGCCTTACAGGCAGCTGAGGTTTAACCTAAAGACCCTCAACCACTTGCTGCCTTAGTCCATTCTTTATCCCCTGTCGCCTCCATCACTTTCAGTAATTCTGAGATTCCTACCTCTACCAAGGAAGATCAGGACGCCGCCCTTTTCATCACAGCCTACGTTGATCGAACCCGTATTAAATAAGTTATCGACAGGGGCACTAGCATTAATATCATTTCCTCTCATGCCTTTGACCAATTAGCCCTTCCCAAGAATTGTGTATCAAAAACTGATGCAATCCTTAGATCATTTAATGATAAAACTGCTAACACTATCGGCACTATTATCCTCCACATCCGCATTGGTCCACGCACAATCCCAGAGCTCTTCTACATCATTGAAGGAGAATTCCAATACAACATCCTCTTAGGGTGACCCTGGATCTGTGCCATGGCTTGCGTCCGTTCAACACTTCACCGTTGTGTCAAATTTGAACACGACAAACAAATCCATGTCATTCCCGCTGACCCATCCCCTTTTAAGACCTGTAACATGACCTATAACCCAAACAACATTCTTATCCCACTCAAATCATCAACCCAAACATCATCTCCATCCATGGAAGCGTCAACTAGTGTGCAAACCGCAGTTTCCACCACATCATCTTCTCAATTACCAACCAAGGACCCTATGGACGACATCTTCCAAAGACTTTCACTAGGAGAATATCGTCTCCTTACTCTAGACATGTTCTAAACTCCTCAAGAGTATGGACAACTTCATCAACACCCAAACTATGACTGTCATATCGGGATGGTCATTCCTTATGGTCCTCCTAGCCTTCGCACCAATCTCATCTATGGGGGGCTAGATCAAGCCCCTACTGAATCAAATCCTTCTTCCTCGCCTCAAACCTTCACATCAGATTTTTCCTTTCTTAGCAACCCCACCTTTGCATATACCTATCTTTATAGGTGTGCATGGAAGGGTTTCGGCTTTGGACGTTATGAACAAGGCTCCCATTAACTTGTCGAAACACCCAATGACGATAATGCGAAGAAATGGTATGGACTGGGTTTCCAAGAACCCACTGAGGCTTCCACAAACCTCTCCCTTGAACTAGACATCGACCAATTTCTTCTAGACTCACCTATCCTTCCTTCCTCACCTACGGAGTCGGTGGTTTCCATCCCTCCTAGTTTTTTTTTGCATAAACACCATCTGCTTGGAACCCCTAACCTATCAACTCAACGGGGTTCCTAAGTCTCTCCCTCTCGTTTATCCCAGCATGATAGACGATGAATCGTCAACCATCAACACAGTCCACTGCATAGATGACGATGCCATTCTTACATATATGGGTGCTGACGATTCTTTCATTCAGTGCTCCCTCCCTTCTGAAACACAGGTTATGTTAAATGAATCAACCATTGACATTAACCTTTCATCTTCTGATGTTCCTCAAGTCTTAAAGATTGGTCAGTCTTTAGACACTCAGGAGCAAATCGACTATACCACATTTCTCTCTGACAATCGTAAAGCCTTTGCCTGGACCTACGCTGATATTCCTGGCATCGACCCTAACATTGCCACTCATAACATTGTCACAAACCCAGAGGCTAAGCCTGTCAGGCAAAAGCTTTGCAAAATGCATCCTCGTGTTGCACTTCTTGTCAAAGAAGAGCTTCAACGCCTTCTTTTTGTCTCCTTTATCCAACCCATCGATTATCTATAGTGGGTCTCTAACATCGTTCCTATCACCAAGGTGACTGGGGGGATCCAGATCTGCACAGATTATCATGACCTTAACCTGGCTTATCCCAAAGATGACTTTCCTCTTCCAAACATTGACCAACTTGTTGATCTTACGGCTGGCCATGAGATGTTATCACTCATGGACAAATTTTTAGGATATAACCAAATCCTGATTGCGCCAGAAGATCAGCACAAAACCACCTTCATTACCTCTTGGGGAACTTTCTGCTATCGAGTCATGCCTTTTGGTTTGAAAAATGTAGGTGCCATATATTAGCGTGCCATGACTTATATCTTTCACGATCTCCTCCACAAAATCATGGAGGACTATGTCGATGACTTGCTTGGCAAATCCAAGCTTCGTCGTGACCATTTGACTATCCTCAAAATTATCTTCTCTTGACTTCTTCATTACCAAGTCCGTCTTAACCCCAAGAAATGTGTCTTTGGGGTCCTCTCAAGAAAGCTCTTGGGATTCATTGTCTCTTTTCGTGGCATCGAGATAGATCCTACCAAAATCTGCGCTATCTTCGAAATGCCACCTCCAACTAATCTCAAGCAACTCCGCAGCCTACAGGGAAAGCTCCAATCCATCCGCCATTTCATTTCACAACTTTTTGACCGTTGCCAACCCTTTCATCATCTCCTCAAGAAGGACATCTCCTTTAAATGGGATAAGGATTGCCAAGAGGCCTTTGAAGCCCTTAAAAGTTATTTGGTTTCTCCAGCAGTCCTTATTCCACCAAAAGATGACCAACCCTTCTACCTCTACATCTCCGCAACCAATCATTCGTTAGGTGCCATGATCGCGCATCGAGATGAACAACACCATGAGCAACCAGTCTATTACATAAGCCGAACACTTGTCGATTATGAAACTCAGTATACTCATACTGAGCAACTCTGTTTGGCATTAGTCTTTGCCACCACCAAGCTCCGTCATTATCTTCTCAATCACAAAACCTTTGTCGTCACTCACACTGATCCCCTCAAATACATGCATTCTAAACCATATCAAAACCAGCGTATGGCTCGTTGGCTCATGCTTCATGCTGAATTTGACTTAAAATTTTTTTAGTAGAAATCTATCAAAGGGCAAACAATCATTGACCAACTAGCAGATGCCCCTCTTCCTGACAATCAACCTTCTCAGTGTGAGTTTCCCGATGAATCTATCGCCGCCCTCTCGACTGATGACACATTCTACCAAATGACGATGTTTTTTGACGGCTCTAAATGTCAACTTAGTGGGGGTGCGGGGGTCATCCTCATTCCATATGAAGGTGAACCCATGCCCCTGTCTTTTAAACTTGACTTTGAATGTACCAATAATATGGCCGAATATGAAGCCTTAATTTTGGGACTTCAAACCGCCCTTTCTTTAAACTTCAAGACCATCAGCATCTTTGGTGACTCACAACTTGTCATCAATCAAATCAATGGTTCATATCTTTGTAAAAATGAAATTTTACAAAGATACAAGCACTGTGTTGACACTCTTCTAGCATCTTTTGACCATCACTTATTGCAAACTATTCCTCGATCGATGAATAAATTTGCTGACGCCATGGCTTCACTTGCCTCTCATATTCCTTCATCATCATCATCCTCATCAATAATTTATGTCATGGTACATCATGTGCCATTGCCTTCATACATTTCTACTGACATCAATCTCGTCCACACCATAGACTCTAGTTCACAAGATGTTTGGTATAAACAACTTGAGGACTACTTAACTCATTCTCTTGTTCCTCCCAACCTCTCTAGCAATGCGCGGTGGGCTTTCATCAAGTGCACCGCTCACTATACCATGCTAGGGGGCCTTCTCTATAAAAGAGGTTTTGACAGCCTTCTTCTTCACTGTTTAAATTTCACTGAAGCTTCTCATGCTGTCAAACAAGCCCATGATGGGATTTGTGGTGGACACTTCAGTGGTAACTCGGTTGCCAAGCGCATCCTTCGCCTGGGTTATTATTGGCCCACTCTTCATCAAGACTGTAGCGATTATGTTCGGCGTTGCATCAAGTGTCAACAGCATGCTAACTTACTTCATCTCCCTAGTCACGCCTTACAAGTTGCTCAGAATTTTTGGCCTTTTTCACAATGGGGCTTGGATCTCATCAGCGAGATTAACCCTCATTCATCTCTTCGTCATCAATCTATCATCACTGCCACCGAGTATTTCACCAAGTGGGTGGAAGCTATCCCTCTCATCTCCACAAAAGTTGACAAGATTGTCGACTTCATCAACACCCACATCATCTGTCGTTTCAGTGTACCTCACAAAATCATCACCGACAATGGCAAGTCCTTTAAAAACAAGACCGTCCAAAAACTTTGTGACTCTTTCGGCATCAAACTCAGCTTTTCTTTGCCTTATTACCCACAAGCAAATGGGCAGGCCGAGGCTTCTAACAAAACCCTAACCAAAATTCTCATGAAGGTGGTCAACGACACTAGAAGGGATTGGCACGTTCAAATACCCTTCACTTTGTGGGCCTACCGCACTAGCATCCAAACCTCTACGGATGCTACCCCTTTTTCTCTAGTGTACGGATCAGAGGTTGTCTTACCTCTCGAAGTACAAATCCCGTCTCTTCGCATTTCACTCCATGACATTCTTTCTAATGATGACTTTCATCAAGATCGATTAGCTCAACTTGAGTTACTCGATGAGCGTCATCTCGCTGCCCTCAATCATCTCCATGTCTATCAAAATCGCATCAAACATGCCTATAATAAAACTCTGAGAGAATGAGATTTCAATATCGGCGACCTCGTCCTCAAAGAGAACCAACATGTGACCAATATGGAACGGAGTAAAAGAGGCAAATTTGCTCCTAATTGGCTCGGACCTTATATCATCACGCACAAATATGGATCAGGGACTTATCGTTTGTCTTCTCTTGAAGGCCGACTAGAACCTGAGCCTCTTAATGCTTTGCATCTATGACCATTCTATTGTTAGTCGAGTACTCATCCACTTGACATTTAACTTGAGCTCGTCCCTTGAGCAATCCTTGTCCTTTAAATCCTTAATCCATTTCACCCTTTTTCCTTAACAAAATCCTCTACAACCCTTTTATGATGTACGGATGCTTCGTCCTAATAAAAGGGATCCCTTGACCTTCTATAAGTCTTGTCCATGACTCAATATTCTGTCAAAACTAAATCAAGATGTCAAAATATCCAAGGTCACAAAATCAAATCAAAAAGTAGACTGCTCCCTTGAAGGATAGCTGCACTATCATTGCTGTAGCTAATAGACTGCTCCCTCGAAGGACAGCTATTCAAAATCCCTTAAATTTATAAAGCAAAGTATAGACCACTCCCTCGAAGGATGGCTATGACTAAATCTTGCTACAAATAGCACTTGCTCAGAAGCTTCCTGCATCGATCAGCTTCACAAATGACCACCAAATAAATGACATCTTTATGTGGACTTCCCGCATTGATCAGTCCATTCAAAAAAAAAAAAAAAAACCCCGAGGTCATGGACTTGATTTATTGTTGTCTCAGGGTCTCCTATAAAAAGGGGCAAAGTTCTCCATACTCTAAAACTGGTTACCCTTTTCCTTCTATCATATCACCTACTCAAGGGACTTCAAGCTCACTTTAATGTCAAAAGGAATTTGATTACCGCTCTAACATAACTATGGTCAATGATGCAATGCATAAATGGGGCTTCTTTGTTCTAACAACCCTTGTCTATGTTGTCTTTTTGGTCCTTGTCAATAAAAGGGCACTTATGCCTTTTTTACTTTCTACCTATACTTTGGTCACATTCACTCACATCATTTGTCAAAACGACTTAAATTGACTCTTTTTAAACCATCCACATAAGCCTAATCATTCTAGTTTCCATGGACAACAATACACATGGAAACTATCAAACTACCCAATTTATGTTAAGCATAAACCAATACTTGCTGAAGCATAAATAGACCTCAATTCATTCTTAGCCAACATCCATCACGAATATGGATAGTTGCTAGAGATGAAAAACCCCGACCTATGTTACAGAATACACCATTTGGAAAAGGCTGTAACATCATCTTCTCCTTATCATTTTAAGCATATACCCTTAGACATATGGGCAATGCTATATCTTTTATCATGACCAAAAATCAACCTCTTCGATCTTTTTCCTCCCTTCTTGGGAGAACTACATCGGCCTGAGGCCCTAACAACAAGGGCTATGTAGGCAGCACTCAGTTGACATGGGGTCTTCTGGGGTTAGCTCGGCCACTTTCTTCGTCACTTTCTTCCATCTCCTTCTCTCGTCACCTGTCAATCATAACACAGTCAATCACATATTCACATAATCATTAGTATACTCTCATTTTCATTATAACATCATAAGTCATTAGTCATAAATTTCATCTATCATAACTCATTAAACATTCGCATCATCCACAAGTTAAACATTCAATATCATATCTATCACATCTATCATCATCTAATCTAAAGCCATCATATAACCATTTCATAAACATTGTCATCTTCACATCTATCATCATCCAATCAAGCATCATCATCATATAATCATTAAACATTAACATCATCATAAAACATCATCGCATTAATCATTAGCATCATCATAACATAATCATCATAAATATCACATCAAAACATGCATCATGAAACACATGAAAAATACTGCAAAACATTAAACATCTATAACATTTCCATAACACATCAATAGCCAAAATCTCATCATATATATATCAAAAATAAGTTTTATACAAAAAGACACAATCAGTGTCTATCTCTCTCTCTCATCATACATCTCTTGTCTTCGGCTCGCAGGCTGGTATATACATCAAAAATAGTACAACTCTAAGGCTGCCCTCAAGGCTGTGGCTGTGGTGGTGGTGGCGGTGGCCGAGAAGAGGCTGTATCCTCTCCTCCCTCTGATCTCTGCCATCTGCGTGACCCTGAAGCCATCGCTCATGACATCAATCTCTGTCTGCTCTACTCTACCCTCATCTCCGAGTATCGTTGTATCTGAGGGAACCCTCTGATGGCTCTCTCATAATACGCAATCTCATCCAGCACATTAGTGTATCTAACCATAGATACAGTCTACGATGGACCCATCTGCCCTGCCCCTATGGCCTGTCCTGACCCCTGAGGCTGTGGCTCACCTCGAATCACTGACACTGATGGTCCTACCCCCTGTGAAAATGCCGGTCCTGCCCCCTGTGAAAATGTTGGCTGCTGCCATGGACCCTACCCTCCAAAACTCTGCCCTGCCACTGCCTGTGCCTGGGCTGCTACCAGCTGTCCCTGTAGTAAAGTGACCTGCACTGTCAATGCTACCACCTGACCTGTCATCTCTCCTAGCTGCCTTGTGACTCTTGCTAGCTATCTCTGCAAAACTGAGACATGGGCTTGAGCTGTGTCTCTCTCCTCCCGTGCAGTGTCCCTCTCCTCATGGGCTATATCCCGCTCCCTAGTAATCGCCTGCAAATCTGGCTGGGGACCCACCTGTATGCCTTGATACTGCCCTACCCACCATGCCGTGTAGGCCTCTGTGCACCCTAGATTGGCTACCCCAGGTCTTACCGGTAGCTCCTCAAAATCAGGCTCCTCTGTCTCCTCTGGAAGTGGGAGCGGCACCTCTATATCATCCCACCTATACTGTGGGAAGGCGGGAGGCACATCCTATAACAGCCCGTATTGGCACCGCACTCTCTCTATAGGGATCCTCTCGAGCTCATCGACTCATCTGCCTCTGATCCATTACCTACTCTGAACTCTAACCAGCTGCTTTCCCTGGTCTCTGAATGCTGGATAGACCAAGTACGGTCTCCAAATGATGTCTGTAGGAATCAGGGCCTCCAGTACCCCTCTGTAGTGGTCAATGTCCCTGACCACTCCATCCACTCATGTCTGTACCATAACCTCACACCATCACCTAAATCCAACTCTGAAGCTAGCCTAAATTGCCACTGGGAGGCCGAGAGGTCGTGTGATTACTATGTGCTCATATGCCCAGCAATGTAGCAGGTGGCCCGCACATAAACTATACCGCCGCCATCGGCTGATACCCCACAGCTCTCTGTATACCTAGGCCAAAAACACAAGTGCCCAGGCAAACACGGTCTACTGCTCCAGCATATCAATCAAAACTCTAGTCATAGCAACCAGAAACCTGCCACCCTCTACATCTGGCAATGCATACACTGTGATGTTGATCATCATCAGGATGGCCAACCGATGTGCCTCCTCATCCGCCACGTAAAATGGCTCATATGCAAAACTCGTTGAGTGGTAGTTCATCTCCATGGCATGCTCTCCAAACAGCGTAACCATGTGAATGTCATGTGCCTCTCTCGAGCACGCATACAAGTTTGCTCCGTGCACTAGTAGCCACAAAATCTGATACACGTCCTCAATTGTGACCGTCATCTCGCCCATAGGCAAGTGGAAGGTGTTGGTGGCATGGTCCCACCACTCGATCAAAGCCACCATAAGGCTCATGTCCCTCGCCACTCTATAGTAGCGTCTCATCCCGCCTAATCTGACTACGCTCATCTGCATCCACTCTTCGATGGACATGCCTCCGCGCATCCGCATCAGCAAGGTCAGGAGGTGATCCCACAGCATCAGGGTCTGCCTCACCTACATCCATACACAGTCACTTTCATGTTAACATTGTTCCTAATTTTCCTATTCTATCAACTATTCAGATTATCTAAGCCTATCTTGACACCCAGGAAGCCCTTGGCGTAGCTTCGACCTCTCGACTTGACCATTTTTTAGAACCATTTTCGACCAAGCAGCCACCGACATCGGTTAGCTTGCCGGCGATGGCACTTATCTAATCGACATCGGTCACTTAGTGATCGACGTCGATAGGCCAGTGACCGACATTGATAGCTGGTTGGCCGATGTCGGTAGCTGTTCGGCCGATGTCAGTAGGGTCACCGACGTCGGTGACTGGTTCAGCACTAGGGCCGAACGGGGCGAGCCCTAATTTTTAGGGCTTCCCTAAATTAACTCCCTACACCCCCCAAAACCCTCTTAAATGACTTCTAAGCTCTCTTAGACACCCTACCCACCTTCTTAGCTACCCTCCCTCTTAATTTATGTCTATAACAACAATGACTTCAAAAACTAAATTCAAAATAAAAGTGAATCAAATGAGGTTCAAAGACTCTCCTACCTCATCCCGGCGCCACCGGCGTGGTGGCACGATGGGTGCCACTAGTGGTGGACCTCCCACGGGTCCTCTACTCCCCTCTGCCATCTCTTCTATCCCAATGGCTCTGTGCGCTTCCCCTGGTCCACATGCGTCCCTGCAGCATCCAATCAATCCTTCTCTCCACCAATGCTCTTCTGCCACCTCGCACCACTCCTTGGTCAGCTCTGGGTCACTTTCACTCAACAAATTCTAGAGCTCTTTTTTCTCTATCAATCACATTCACAAATGAATTTTGGTGGGCCGCCAATCCAGTTTTGGCAAATTTGGCAGGCCGTCGATGTCGGCATCGGCGTGCCCTAGGCCGCCGACGTCGGCCGATTTTTGCCGATGTCAGTCTATTTTGGATACTGACGTCGGTTATATAGCTGACATCGGTGACCTTCAAAAACTCTTTTTCCCTTTTCAGAATGACTGAAATCATGTCCCTAATCAAGTCAAGTCCTTCAGACCATGTCATTTTGGCCCCTTGGGGCACATTTAGATCACTTTTACATCCATCCATCGACTACTAGACATTGGAGATCATGCCCATCTCCTCAAACCGTGACTACTTCCAAAGAGACTTTGTCTTGGTTGTTTTTGCATGTATGCTACCTCACGATTGGTTAGCAAAATTATGCGCACACTTTTGACCTTCACAAGTACAGGATTGGAAGCCAGTTGATCCACTCTACTTGTGACTTTTTCATGTTTTCGAGAGCACTTCCTAAACCTGGGATACCTGGAACACGATGACCATTGGAGCTTCAGCCTCGATTGAATAACCTGATCAGCTATGACTAATGTTGGGGCCCGGTTATTTTAATTTTAGCACTCCTCAACCTTTGACCTGTAATAATTTGACCTGACCATCTTCATGAAGTGGTGTACGCATAATCACAACTTTTACAGCGTTCTCACTCTATCTTGCAATCTTTTCATCCACTCTCTGTCAAATCAGCACTCGATTCCCAGTTCCCTTCTCTCAACTCCTACTTTGAGGGGGGATACCTCATCCATAATCAAGACAACCAATTCTCACCTATTTTCGTCTTGCAATTCACTTGATCAACTTTATCCCATACCTAGGGCAACCAACTCCTGTTTTTGTCTTGCAGTTCACTTTAAACAATCAACAAGACAAAAAGGGGCAAATGTAGACACCTAAAAAGTGTCTAACCCTTGGTCACTTTCCCCCTTAGTCCATTCCTAACCCATCCCTAATAATTACTAATTTAAAATAATTAATTTATTTTGAATTAACCCCCCCTCCTTGGACACCTCACCCATGACACCTCGCCTGGGACACCTCACCTTGGACTAATTCTCCTCCTATGACTCACTCAAGATCTATTCCTAATTCTTCTAACCTCCTAACAAATTCTCGTGCGTATTTAGCACAACCCTCGGCATTTTCCAATAGATAGGGCACTTGGCAGATGAAAAATGGGCTTGGTGTCTTGTTTTTCCCATTCTAACCCTACCGACGTCGGCCAAGTGTCGACCGATGCCAGCGGAATCGCCGACGTCGGTTATACTTAACCAGTCTTTCAATCTCTTTTAGAGATCTGAATGAGAAATCAAAAAATCTCTGAAAGCAAATCAAGAATCCTAGTCTTGGACTATCTGTCAATCTGTGAAATCTCTCAATCAAGCCTCCCACTTTCTCCCTCAGGTGCAGTAAGAGCTTCAAGTTCCTCCCGCAGTGACAGGTTCTCTATACAAGCTACATCAACAGCAGGGACGAGAATCATCGGTAGCACATCTTCCATAAGGCACAAGTAAGTATATTATCTGTGTTCTTATTCTCTTTTTAGTTATTCCTTTCAAGCAATATCTCCCTAGACTAGACTGTTAATCAACACAGACCCGAATCTTGATTTGTCCACCTCCCTATTTCTCCCATCCTCTCTCAGATCATACATTCTACCCATTTAACCCGACTCTCAAACTCTGACCCTAGACCATTCAACCAAGCCCAAAACTTTGTCCACAGACCAAAATCCTGATCAGACTCTATCCACAGACTATTCAAATAAACCCAAACCCTGACCAAACTTTGTCTACGGACCACAGACTTACCCAAACTTCGTCTAAAGACCTTTGCCCCGACCGATGCCAGTCATTACCCCCATCGACGTCGGCATATTAACCGACATCGGCACCTTGACAAACCGACGCCGGTAGGATTACCGACGCCAGCGACTATTACCAATCCGACAGCTTCTCTCAAGTAAGGCTTTACTTCTCTTTTTCATTCCATTTCTTTATCATTTCGGTTCTTCATTATTCAGCTATTTATCAGATATTTCTTTCTGTTGATTTAGTGGGTTTATATCCCTTAAGGAAGTTTTCATACTTCTGGGATCAAGCTTTTGCTTGACAACCCACCATTTGTCTATTTAACATCTTCTTTTGTCCAAGCTTCTTTTCTTTGCAGGTGTCATTCCTCCACAGCCAAAGAGGAGTACTCACAGCGTCTGGATTACGATGCACAGACTTTATCTAGGTACACAAGCCTTGACCATTCTTTCTTTAGTTTCTTAATCATTTGAAATCTGAAAACAAAATTTGAATAGAAACAGATTGATCTACCTTTGTAGAAGATGTTTACTTAATGACTAGCATATTGGTTAAGCCTTTAGACTTTTGGTTAGAAGAGGAGGGTTTATAGGAAGAGGAGTCATTAGGTGTAGAATTTGTGTTTTTGTTACACAACTTGACTCGGTCTTCATCTACTACCTGAATCTCAAGCTTTCATGCCATTATGAAGGCTTCATTGAATGTGTGAAAGGTTTAAACTCAAATGGTCAAAAATATGTGCTTGGCACATGTTCTTGAAAAGATTTCAATGATCTCAGGATATGATAATGAGATGGAGAGTTGATTAATGAGACCTCTCCAATGAGTAATGAAATTAGTTATAGACTTATCCTTGAATTGTCAAATAGAATAAAGGTCTATGATTGAGACATTTTTAGAGATATTAATCGAGAAATGATCTAAAAATAGCTGAGCAAGCTAGGTAAAGGAAAATAAGGAGTGTCAGGTAATGGAGCTATATAAATCTAGAGCAGGACTTATAAGGAACATGGGAAAAATACAAAGAAATAATGCATCATCATGTCCTATAAGGTAACAAGCATGTCTAAATGCTCATAAGTGTTATTGTGGGTCTTCCTTGCTTTGAAAGTGAGTTTGGTTATGGTGACACTAGCTAAGGGATAGGTGGTTTCTCTTGTATTAATTGATGCAAGAGTAGCTAGGAGATTGACATAACTAAGTTCTGAAATGGGGTTTGACTTGGTTGAATGGCTTATGGTTGAAATTTAATGAAACCCTAATGGAAGTTGGGTTTGACTGCATAGCTGGATAAACTAAAGTTTGAGTGTTGGATATGATTGGGTTACTCATTGAAGTAGTGGTTTGAGTAACCATAGGGGGAATGGTGGAAACAACTAACATTGTCTCCATCAAGGAAGTGGGCATACCATAAATTGGATCACTAGAAGAGTTATGTTTCTAACTCATGACAAGGTAATGTTGGAAGGATTTAGTGTTATGATCAAGTAATCAAGTGAAATCTTGATCACCCTTAGGCATGATGGGTGGCTGACTATGACTAACATACATAGGGGAACCTTCCATGCTAGGATTATGATCCATAAAAGGACTAAAAAGAGAAGGCAAAGGTGGAAGGGGTTGATAACTTACATGATCAATGAGAAGCTTCACTTTCTTTCACATTAATACCATGCAAAAGGGTGGGAAGTTTAAAAGACCCTATATCTATGACAATAAATCATAAAAATTGAAGTTTGATTAAAATAGGTAGGTGATTTTAGCTTGCTATTTGAGGTAGACTAAAAATTAGAAAAATCTATAGAGACTGATATCAGTTGTCTAACTGAGGTCGATATGTAGGAAGGACATTGATTTCAATACTATGACTAGGGTCAGTGGGATACTCAGGCTATTGAAGCTAGAGCCTAACTGAGGTTGGTACTATGTAACCTATAAAGGCAAAAAATTCATTGTTTAACCAACCAAGACATGAAATCTAAATGTAATAGGCATGTGCGTCAACAAAGAACACTTAGGGGGAATGAGGCTAGAGGTTAACAAGTCTAAAAGGTTGAGAATACTTGGTTTTGATACAAAACATCCTTACCAACTCAAAAGTATAGCAAGCAACAAAAAGGTAGAAAAGGTCATATAGTCAACTGACATTAATTCTTAAGAATTGTTTTTAGTCTCTTAGTGGCTTATGCCTTAACTAGATTGTGTAAAGAGGAGGTTGGATAATGAAGGTCCTAGAAGATATTTAGAGATGGTTTTAGGAGTTTTTACTAGGGAGTCCTCAATATACCGTTAGGTATGGGAGGCCCAAATTTGTGACTTTTGATTTAGTCTAGCCAGAACATTAAACTAGCTTCATTTACCTGGTGATGAAATCTAGGTAAATCCCACCTGAGGATTTGGGAAAAGTTTGAAATGTTTAAGTTGATATGTGGTTTGGATGTGTGTGATAAAATGAGTTATAATTCATTAACTAGCTAATTAGTTATATATGTGACTAATATGCAACAAGCTGACCAATGATGTAGTAAGTCTTAAACCTAAAAGCTAAAGTGTTTTCTTTGGATGTAAAACAATGAGGAAAGGGAAAGAGTATGAATTTCACTACTTTGATGCACATGTAATGAGGTAAGCAAAAAGAATGTTCTTTTTAAGTTTGAAAAAAGAGTATGATCTTGTTTAGAGGCAATAGAAGAAGAGGTGAGAGAGAAGAGAAAGTTTAGTTCATTCCCTTAGATGAAAATGAAAGGTGTGATATATTGCTTTTATGGAAAACAAAAGGAGAGAATGTAATAATGAAGACTTCACTATTGATTCACCTATATGAATGTCAATTTAAAATAAATAATGAACCCAAGATAAACTTTAAGGACCCACCAGGCATGCTAGACTATTTCTATTAGTTTTTGCTATCTATTCTAAAAGGAAGAAACAAAAGTATGAATGCTAGGGATAAGTGATTAAGTACCTATAATGATATGCACCATTCCAAACATTGTGAGAACTCCTATTTGGATATGGAAGAAGACACCTGTGTATAAGAAAACACTAAATAGAATTCTTATTAGTAGAGATATGTATAGACTACCAAGCTATGTATTTTTTCTAAGAAGCATAACACTTCCCTAGGATGACAGTCCACTTTTTAGAAATAGAGTTTCAAATCAAACATAAATGAAAAGAGAGAGAGAGGATTATAATACTATTTACCATGCTTCAAGTCTAAATGTGTCAGTGAACAAATGCAATGCAAATTGGGTAGTGGAATTATGCTTTGGTGAGGTTATTGGGGAGGTTTTGGGGTTACTAGTATAAAAATCATAGTGATTGATGTTGGTTAAGTGACCAATGTTAGTTTAGGTCACTGATGTCAGTCTAGATAATCGATATCAAATGGGGAAATGATATTCTTAGGGTTATGGAAGGCTTTTTTGGGAAGGGAAATAGAGTTTTATTCTTGTAAAGGGGTCATGAGGAGTCATGAGGGGGTGAATAAGACTCAGGAAGGGTAAGGTAGAGGTTGATATGATGAGGTAGAGAGATGGAGGTGGGGGAGCGTTATAACTCCTCCATAGAGGAAGCTCAAGTTTTGTGAATAGTTAAATAGTATATTTGTAAAGCCAATATAAAATGACTATTTAAAACATGTGAAAGCAATAAAATATACTTAATTGGGTTGGATAGGTGATAATATATGTCAGATGGATGGTTTTGATGAGGCTTGATGAACTAGTGCATGAATAGATGAGGCAAAACATATGTTTCTAATCTATGGTGCTCAAAACACTATGTAGTTTATCAAGCCCTGATCTAGAACAATTCATGTAGAGTGATGGTAAGCCTGGATGTTGATAGTGATGTTATAATGTTTTGATAATGAAATATCTATGCCAATGAATGATTATATAACCCTACATCGAATTTGGAAGTAGGTCTAAGGAACTAATGTTGATGGGCCCATCGGTGTCGACTAAGGGCTAACATGAGGTCATAAAATGAGGTTAAGAGGCAGTTAGGTAGTTAAGGAGTTATGAGTGGGGGAAGAATAGGTCCTAGGTGGTTAGGATAGAATGACCAAATCCTAGGGTGAGTCAAAGGGTGAGAACTAGTTATAGGGTGAGGTGGCCAAAGGAGATTTAACTAATTTAATTAAACAATTAAATTAATTAGATGTGCCTAAAGGGTAAATACATAGTTTAGGGAATTAAATAAGCAAGGGGTCAATGGGTAATGTGACCTAGGTAATTATGCAAGGGATTAGCATAATTCTAGTGTCTACAGTAGGAAATATCAATACTTCAAAGATATATGATTTTTATCCTCAAATCACTCTAAAAGAGAGTGCTCATCATTTTTTAGGGTAAACAATGCATTATTGAAATATGTGATCTAGATATTTGATTAAAACCCTTACAATATGAGGATATATGTAGAAGCTTCTATAGAGATCTCCAGATGGGAAACATGGTTTATAAAATTTATAAATTTCACCTATATGGGTATTTTTGAATGATAAATTACACCATATATGCTCCCAAGATATGTTAATGACAAATGGGATTTGATGGAGTTGGTTAGATAATTAACTGAGACACATGTTTTTGGAGAGCAAACACAAATTTGGGGTGAAATTTATGATCTCTATAGGAAGATATACATGTGCATCATTGGTAAAAGCAAAATATATTGAGGATGATATGTTTGGTGTCACCATCCATCCATTTTATGTTAGGCCTTATTTTAACATTCAAGGTCTAGTTGAGAATATTCTAAGTTCCTCATATCAATGTGCGTCTCATTTTAAAGATAATTAGATGGATTGTCATGATGAGAAAGAAGTAAGAGTCTGAAACTCCTCAAGTTTCACCTTGCAATAGGTCATTGCATTTGGCATTGAAAAAGTTTCCATTTTCAATGATGGATATGTATTATGGCCAATATAAAAAAGAGAGGGAACTGAATCAAAACCACTTCCTAAATTTGATTGGAATAAAAAAGTGCATACTTATCTCATAATTATAACATGGGTTGTGATTGAAAAGATCTTAGAGTGATTAAAAATTAAAAGTGTAAACATTAATAAGGTAGGATTTCCATCACCATAAAAATAAATTAAATTTGGTAGCTTTCACAAACAACACCAATCATAAGTTGGAATATCATAGGTAACTAGTATGAGCAAAGACACCAAAGAGATAGAAGAGGAGATAGAAACCAAGGTTGTTTCAGATATTTCTCTAGTTCATAGGCATCTCAAGCTCAAGATAACAATTTAAGGATAAATATCTTATTGTTATCTTAGTATTTATATTTTAAATTATGTTCTACTTGATATCTTTGTTCAATCCCAAACACTAGTAACAAATACAACTTAATAACTCCTTGCATTAAATACTTCATTGTTTTTTCATCCTCTACTACTCTTCAACACGATACTTATTTGCTTCTACCTTATACATAATATATTGAAATTCCTCCTACACTTTCACCCAAATCACTAGTATATACTTCAAATAAAGAATAAAGTGAAATTATATCATAAGAAACCCAAGCCCTAAAAACTTCACCACCTCTTTTTGAAACTCAAACTAAATTTGATTTTACCCTTGTACAACCACCTCATCCTAGTGCAAAAATTCTTGGATTGTTGAATGAAGTAGTAAAGAAAATAAATATTTTTTGTGAACCTCAAGAGATTGATTTTAGTGCCTTGGAAAATCTCCCTCCACAAACAATGAAGAAACCTAATACTGTGTCTAGAATAATCATAAATAATAAGGGAGGTAGATATGTAGAGGTATTAGTTCCTCCTATAGAAAAAGTCAAAGATAGTATTAGTGATTTAGACTATCAAATCTCAAAAGTACATTTGGGGAATAAAATAGGGAAGGAATGAAAGAAAATGTTTAGTTGACAATCGGTACCTTGTTTTGAAATATGGATTAGGATAAGGTGACCAAGGATCAATTTTGGGAAAAATTTGAGAAATTGATGTCATTAGTCCAAAATTTGATCAAAATGATTTAGCATTCCTCTTCTATCATCTTGTAAATCACCCACATGGAAACACTCAATGTTGAAAATGAAATTAGACATGTGGGTAGAACAACAAAAGAATGGTTTGATAAAATTATACAATAGGGTATTTCCAAAATCAATACATTAATGACTACATATTCTAAAATTCAATAAAAATATGACAAGGCAATTGAATTTGAATGTAAGTATGTAGAACAGCAAGAAAAATCAAAAGAGAAGATTCCCACATTGAATTATTTATCCAATTCTTGACCAAATAAGCTCATTCAATAATGAATCATTCAAGGTTAGCAAATTGTAGAACTTACAAAATTACTAAGAACTGCTCAATTCAAGATCCATATTATTAGAGAGAACATCAAGAAATTTAGAGACTCTAATTCAATGGGAGGTGATGTTATTCTTTAAATTTTAGGAGGAATTGGAAAGTTTAATTTCACATTTTTGGATGATGATATAAAAATGGTCATTGAATACATCATTATTGAGTAACCCAAGAATAATATTGAAGAGATATTGACTCCAAAATCTGCACTCAACTACAAATCCATTTGTAAGTTGATCAAATATTAGAATAACCTAGAAAATCTTGATTCAATGTTAAAAAGACTTCAATGGACATCACAGAAAATGACAGATATGTATTGTGAGGAAGAAATAACTTTTATATATTTAGATGGACATGATGAAGAAAAAGTGAGATAAACCTTACATAAATTCAATAAATATAATAAGAATAAACATCCTCCAATGAAATAAAATATTTAACTTATTATCAGTGAAGAAGAAGAAGAGAATTAATTTTGTAACAAATTTTGAGCATTTTCATACTTGTAATTCTGAGTCATTCTTACAATTTTCAATTACACTTTTTTTAATAATTAACTCACACATTGTATGTTATGAAAATGTACTAAGTCATTTTTGAAAGTTTTTATTTATGTAAATTTTTAAATGATTTTTTTCAAGATGTGAATATTTTTCATTGTAGTTTTTTAAGTCGTGCAAAAATGCCAATGCACTTTAGAAAGTTATGCAAATTGTTTAATGTGTTTTTGCAAGTTTTGAGTTGTGTGAATTAGCTAATGCATTTTTTCAAGATCTTGAAAACATAAAAATGTGGTTATGTAACATAACCACCCCTTTAAAACTATAAATATAACTTTGAGACTCATTGTAAGGGTTTTTTACAGTTAATTTTTTTGGCAAGATAGATAAAGAGGATATTGTATTTGTGGCTCATCAAGAATCAATATACTAGAAATTCTTGTAAACTTTGTGTTCAAAAGTTATTTATTATAAATGTATGTGTTTACATACATGTACAATTGATTTTGTTATTTTAATATGCTTCTCAAATTGTGATAAATTAGTCAAAACATAGAAATTTCACTGTAGAGTTTCTTTTTTGAACCTGCATTTGTAATTTTTGTGATTGTGAAACCTTGGTGGGGTAAAAAAAATAGTTTCATGTAGTTTTTACAAGAAAATACAAGATAAATTTCTTATATATGTTATCATTAATAAATAATTATTTTGGTGTATTTTATGTATGCTTACAAATACATAATGTCTTTCTTGCCCATTAAATGAGAAAGATTTCCTTTTAGTAAAATCATCCTTCCTCTTGATATTTACAATTCATATCTAAATTTGGCCCATTGGTATTAGTAGAGGTTCTTATAAAACCCTTTAAAACATGATAATATAGGGATAACATGCATATGAATTAATAAAAGTAAACATTTTATGATAATTTATATTAAATATATTTATTAATAGATAAAACATATAAACGCATAGATAAACATAGGTTTATTAGAATTTGAACAGTCAGTATAAAATCATATGATTAATAAATTAAAGAAAACAAAGTACTCATTGTATATATAATAATGATAAAAGATACATAGGAAAACCATTTTTAAACCATTTGTATTAATCTCTATCACATCAAAACCATATCTAAATATAATTGTGAGTTATAAATACAGTTTTAAAAAGCATTGTCTCATTATATTCCAACCTTTTCTTATGCCTAAAAGAAATGATTCTTTACATTTTGACATCTAATAAAATTCTTACAAAGGTTGAATATATATAAAATTATTATGCAAAGGATAAAATAGTGCAAGTCGCACACATGTCCACTAGATATTCTCTATGATTTTGATAACCCTATTTTACACTCCACTTTCCTAGACTTAAATATTTATCTCATATTGAGATAAATTCATACCAAAGGATCCTGATATGAATCTAAAACTAAGGAATTAAATAAAAAATAAGAGTCACATTTATCATTCCAAGTGTCATTTATTATATTTAACCCTTTGCACACTACTTAGCCACCCTTACAAGCTTTCAACTAAGTAACATATTAGCCTACTACCCTTTCAAATTTTCAATAGAATAGATTAACTAGGTGGATGCCCTTTATGGGTTTTAAAAAAAATTGATCCCATTCCTAATGCTTAATGTCATCCTACAAAATTATTCCAAAAAGTTATGAAAACTAGAAAATTAGAACCATGTAGTGCCTACTATGTAGGTGGAGGTATTCTCTATGTTGGTTACATAATAGGTTGTTTTGATGATGGATCTACTAGAGAAGTGGATGAATCACTTGGTTTTGTATAAAATACTATTGGAGGATATTGTGGTTTTTGGATGGATATTTACATGTTTGTGGCACTCTTCTTATGCTAAAGTATTTATTATAATTGTTGAGAGGGAATGAATTACAGTTCATCAACAAGTTATGCAATAAAGGGATTGAGTTGAGATATTATATTCAATCATCACTTCTCACACCATAGTTAACATTATTAATAAGGGAATTGATTCAACATATAATTCTAAATGAAATCATATTATATGATGGTGATGAGTGACCTAGAATTTGATGTTTTGATATGGATGTTATGGGGTAGCTCCTCCAACTAGTCTACATGCCTCTATGCTTGAATGCCTATAAATGAGTTATGTAGATTCACATTTTTACACGTATGTAGTTTTTACATGGCCCCGTACCTTGAATCAAGAAACTTATTGATTGCATTGTTTATTTATTTGGGAGTATTTGTATGATCCTCCATCATAGCTTTGGATTTGTTTGCCTTGTCAAAGATTAGTTTAGTTGTAGACAATTAATTGTTAAGATGTTGTTTCCAATTTAACATATTCTATGTTATTCATTTTACTTGGAGTGTAGTTATGTCCAAAAATTTTTCATACCCCTCTAAGGGCTTATAAATCACCTATGTTTTAGATTTGATATTTTATCCTTACGCTCACAGTATTTGTAGCTTATGTATAACTAACCAGTCTTTCATTATTTGCAACAAGAGAGATGAGAATTAATTTTCTTAAAACATAGTTATTTTCAGCCCCAAGATCCTTTATACCTCTGAAGGCATTCATGAGACTAAGTGTTGTAAAAATTAAAGTGAGAGATAATGCATGGGAAAAAATATCCCCTCGTTAATTTTAGGACTAATGTTGGTTCTACCCAAGGATCGAGTAGGTTAACCTTTTATACTCAAAGAGCTGTGACTGTTAACACCAGAGGTTCAAGATGTGTGAAATTTCACTCTAAAATAGTTGTTATTTAAAGGGACTTTTAATTTTCATTTACTAATGAGTCACACCTCACATATTTTTAAATCAGGGGAAATGATTGGATTCTATAATATGCATAAAAGGAGGGTAAGGTAGGGAAAGAAAGAGTGTTTCCAGGCCTAGAAAGGTGTTTATGATTCAAAAATTGATCTAAGTTCCATGCCATATCTATACCATTATGGGTTGAGTTTTACTAAGGGTTCTAACTTAATTTTTACACTAAAGGTGAGAGGTCTAAGAAAATAGGAGATAATACTTGATTTATAAACCTTTTACTACATATTAATATTTAAGAAGTATATATTAAATAACACTTAGATTATTCAAATACATTTTATAGGTTAACACACAAATCATGAATATTGCAAGGTAAATAAATAAATGGATTAAAATAGTGAAGCACATTATAACCACTATAGTCATTAAATAATAGAGCATTAGTTCAATGTTCTTAGCATTAACATGTATTCAAGAACTTGAAATGATTGGCAACCTTCAACAAATAAACCATAAATTTTGCATAAATTGAGAAATTGCATTCATCAAAACAATTTTATTTGTAAAAGTGTTAATCATGGTAGATATTCACAATTCAAAAAAGTGAGGGAAAAATTAGGTCAAATTTTGACTTAATTCTGACAATATTTTGGGATTAAGAATTACCGAGCCTCAAAATGGAATTCAATTATATATTTATAGATAAGGATGGTGGTCACCTCTAAGTAGTGAGAGATTCCCATCCTAGGCAATGATGGATTCCTAAATTTTATTACAAATATATTAATTTAAAAAAAAAAGATAATGTCCTCCTCACTCTCTCCAAAATATACTACAGGTTCCACTTAACTGATACATGGAGGAGTTACAGATGAACTACCTCCTAACTATTTAGATTTAGCTCCCCTAGCAACCAATACAACTACCACTAAGTCAAACTCCTAATCTATTTTGGCCAAATTCATAAGTGGATATTGAAATATTTCCTCTTATTGGGCCACTATAATATGATAAAATTAGAGTTGGGACTCCATAAACACCTTGACCTCTAAAATTTGATTGATTTTTATAGTGGATTAGGTAGATAGTTTGAACACTACCTAGGATCTAACATTTTTATCATTATCCACTTTACTTCTCATGACCTAGTTGAAGTGACTTAGGTAAACTCCAAACTCACTCCTATCCATTAGAGTGCCATCTGGGTAGAACAACACTATGATGTTAACCTCCTTGAAGTAGGTCAATATCTTTTTCTTTCTTTCTTCGAGGGCGTCCACTACTATCTGCATTAGGCTCAACCACTCCTCAATTTTAGCTCTCATGCTCCTAGGGTATGTTTGATATAGGATCAGGTCGAAAAAGGGCATGATCTTAAACTCTAGGAACACACCCTTGTGCCCTATTACCTCTAACTTCTTATACTTGATATCTACTCGAGAAACCCTCTCTAAGTAAGCCTAGGTCCTTTAAAGCTGCATATTTATGTCTAATAGAGTCTCAACCACCTTCCATAGAGATAAAATTTTTAGTAGGGCATCCTTGACTTATTAAATCAAATCCACATGGAATAATACCTTCACTTGTGCTTCTAGGGCTTAAAATTACTCATGCATATCCTCCAGTCTGACATGCCATGGATATCCTAAAGGACTAAGGCAAGGTCCTCATCCACTTTATCATATCTCATAGATATCCTCACTTTGGTGAGGGAGAAGAGATCTTGTTGAGTTTGTGATACCATAAGGTTCTCCTCCTAGATGAACTGTCATGTGAAAATTATTTGCATATTTCTTATGGTGCAGTCAAAGTCCCACTACACATCAAGGTCACCCTACATAGTCATCTCAGGTGTCCTTCCTTAGACTTATCTTAAATATCTTAGGTTGTTCAAGCAGTTCAATCCAATGTGTCTATAGTGGAGGTGGAGTTGAGGGCTAAGGGGTGGGGTATTTAAGAGGATAAAATGTCGAGACTCCTATTGGCATGAAAATTTGTTGAGTAGACAAATAGATGTTTCTCATCAATAATCAAAGTATAGAGTCCCTCTCTTATTAGTAGGCAGAGATACCTTTATTGAAAGCCAAAAAGATGCAATCAAGGAAAATATTTACAAGAAAATGGTTTCATCAAGGTAGTAATTTTAACTAGAAAGTATGAAAAGGATAAATTAAATAAAGTAATGAAAGAGAGATATGAAATAAAGGAAAGTGTTTTTAAAGGTGTAAAGGATAAAAAATCCAATAATATAAACTTGAAAAGCTATTGGAAATGTCATGGAAGTAGCATATAATATTTAATAGGAAACTTCTATCATTCAATAGATAGGAAAGACATAAATATATTTATAGAAACATACAACATAAACCAAAGCAACTATATAATATATAATAGTAAATAATGATCACTCTATATTTCCTTGATAAAGAGTAAAGAATTACTTTCTAACTCCACTAAGGCTTCACCAAAATGAAAATAACAAATGTAGATTCAAAAAGAAATACTACAATGAAATTTTATAGTTTTAAATAGTTCATAATAATTGTGATAACATTTTAAAAATAAAGAATTGAACACATGAAAATAGTAAATACATACATAATCTATAAACAAATCTTAAATGTAAAGTTTTAAAAATATCCTTGTATTGATATTTGTTAGTTTTCAAATTCAATCTCTTCTTTAAAAATTTCTCTTAGAAGTTTAAATGTCAAGACCCCTAAAAATGAGCCCCTAATTAATATTTATAGATTGAAATTGGTGGTTATAGGGTGTAACCACCTTTTTTTCCTTTTTAGGGGCTTATCAAAGCACTTTAGCTAATTTTCATAACTTAAAACTTGCAAAAACATGTTAAGCAATTTGTAAAATTAGCAAAAATGAGTTGGTGTTTTTTCATTGTTAGGGTGTGGAGCTAAAAGCTTCACCTAAGGCAAACAGGGAGGTTTTCGGAGCTTGACAGTTACCGACATCAGCAGGTCAAAACTGATGTCAGTCAGGGGACAGTGCAAGGGAAACCAGCATCGACAGGAGATCGATCAGCATCGGTCACCTCTAGGAAGACAAGGACCAACGTCAGTCACCTATGACAGTTCCAGAATTGTTGATGAATAATCAGTTAATTGAATGCATTATTTGCATGATGAAGACCAGTTAGAGTCTTGAGCTACAAGTCTAATTAGTGTATGCATGAGATCTATATAATAGACTCATGGGCTGTATTGTTAAGTGTTGAACTTGTAGAAGAGCTATGTAGAGCTTTGAGAGTTCTTCCCATGGTGGAATCAAGTAGGATTCCCCATGTATGTAAGATCAGGTTTGATATGCAGGGTGTTGCAAGATCATGGTGGAGATCTACATGTGATAAGTAAGATCAGGTTGGTCGGTAGGGATGTGTGTATGCCAGGGTCAGAAGAGGATTGGCGGGGGAGCAAGATCAAGGTGACAACAATACATCAGGAGCAAGATCATGGTGAGATCTACTTGGAGTATTGGATCATACTTAGTTATACTGGATGTACAATGAGGTGAACAACAGCTTGTGTTAGTTGTTAGTTGTGACCTATGAGAGAAGATTACTCAGGTGGGAAGATTACTTGGAGCCCTTGAGGAGGAAGCCTCACAGAGGTGGAAGAAGAGTGTGATCTCTTTATTGTAATTTCATTTGTAATGAGTTGAATACAATTGTGTGTTGCCTCTCATATTCTATGTGTTTTCTCATTGATAGTTATTTGTTCTTCTAGGTATTTCCACATGTTTAAGTTGCTTATACAAAGGTAATCATGTGTGCTCTTAATTATGACAAGTTGTGTCAGAGCTTTGGGGAACTTAGGTCCTATCAAATGGTATCAGAGCGAGGTTGGATGTTCTCAAAGTGAGTTTGACTAACAGATGGCCAGATCTGGTTAGTGGTTTGTTGATTATAGGTCATTCACAAGGTTTCTGATTGAGTGGGAGTATAGCAATGGTAGAAGAAGGTATGCTGAGAATGAAGAAATTAAAGCACAAGATTAACAACACAAGGAGTGTGGTGGGTTGTCTTCAAGTGGGAGCTTGAAGAGGAATACAAGCCAGGATGCAGATTAGACAAAGTACTGGTATGGGTACAGGTGTAGCTATTTATCTCTAAGTGGGAGATTGTTAGGGTGTGGAGCTAAAAGCTTCACCTAAGGCAAATAGGGAGGTTTTCAGAGCTTGATAGTCACTAGCGTTGGCAAGCCAAAACTGATGTCAGTCAGGGGACAGTGCAAGGGAAACTGGCATCGATAGGAGATTGGTTGGCATCAGTCACCTCCAAGAAGATAGGGACCAATGTCGGTCACCTGTGGTGGTTCCAAAACTAATATTGATGAACAGTCAGTTAAGTGAATGCATTGTTTGCATGATGAAGACCAGTTAGAGTCTTGAGCCGCAAGTCTAATCAGTGTATGCATGAGATCTATATAATAGACTCATGGGATGTATTGTTAAGTGTTGAACTTATAGAAGAGCTATGTAGAGCTTGGAGAGTTCTTCCCATGGTGGAATCAAGTAGGATTCCCCATGTATGTAAGATCAGGTTTGATATGTAGGGTGTTATAGGATCATGGTGGAGATCTACATGTGATAAGTAAGATCAGGTTGGTCTGCAGGGATGTGTGTATGCGAGGGTTAGAAGAGGATCGGTGGGGGAGCAAGATCAAGGTGACAGCAATACATCAGGAGTAGGATCATGGTGAGATCTACTTGGAGTACCGGTTCGTACTCAGTTGTACTGGATGTACAATGAGGTGAACAACAACTTGTGTTAGTTGTTAGTTGTGACCTATGAGAGAAGATTACTCAGGTGGGAAGATTACTTGGAGCCCTTGAGAAGGAAGCCTCATAGAGGTGGAAGAAGAGTGTGATCTCTATATTGTAATTTCCTTTGTAATGAGTTGAATACAATTGTGTGTTGCCTCTCATATTCTGTGTGTTTTCTCATTGATAGTTATTTGTTCTTCTGGGTATTTCCACATGTTTAAGTTGCTTATACAAAGGTAATCATGTGTGCTCTTAATTATGACAAGTTGTGTAAGAGCTTTGGTGAACTTAGGTCCTATCATTCATGACTTACAAAATTACAATGACAAACTTACATAACTTGAAATTCTATGTTGGCAAATTTATACAATTTAAAAATGTAAAAATGACCTAGTATAACTGCATGATTTTAGAATCTGTTAATTAACTAGAAAAATATAATTACAATTATGAGAATGATAAGATCAAATTTTGATGAAGAATCATTCTTTATCATCCTTGCTATTGATGATCTAAACTTTTTATTTCTCAGGTTACACTTTCTCTTCTGGTATTCTTCAAATCTTTGCATGATTTCCAAAATTTTATCCTCCTGTAGCCCATATAAATATTTATAAGTTATTTCCACATCATAATATAGATCTAAAATCTTTTGATTTGTTTCTTGTAATTTCTTTATAATTTTATCATTTTTTTCCAAATTACTTTGATACTTGATATTTGAAATTGAATCATATTTGAATGTAGAACTTGGAGTTGTAATATTTTCAAAAAAAAGTATTGAACTGATCAACAATAACTTATTCAGATAGGAATTTTCCTTTATCATCTATGATTTTACATTTAAATCTACTTACTTCTCCTAGTATCTCAAGAATAACATCTCCCCCTATTGATTTAAAAATCTTCAAATTTATTAACACTTTCTTTAACAATGCGAACTTTGAATTTTATAACTCCTAAAAACTCAGTAAGATATACAATTTATTCTTTATGGATGATATTTTCTTGAATTCGATCATCTAGGCAAGTAAATAGAGTTATTACAATGTAGGGATCAAATCATCCCATTTACAAACTTCTTTCTCATATTTTCTTTGAGCTTTCTTCACTTGATCATATTCAAATTGAATTTTAGAATAGGTAGCCAATGTTGTTTGAAGAATAATGATACCTTTTCATGAAATTTTCTCAATCCATTATTTTGTTGCTTTAACCATGTGGCCAATTTATTCTGCAACATGAAAATTTTCTATATCAAAGACTTGATCAACAATTGAATGCGAAGATTGAATTAGTTCATCAATTTCTGAACTACAGTTATTAGTTGTTCAAATTTTTATTTGAGTCGATCCTTGGTGACCTTTTCATGATCCATATTATTGAATAAAGTGCCAAATATAGATTAGACATTTTCATTCATACCTTCTCTTATGTATTTTCCCATATGGGCTTTGGTAATCTGATAGTCAAATGCACTAACATTGTCTTTGTCCTTCTCTTCTGGTAGAATAAATACTTCTATATATATTTCTCCTTTTTCACCTATGGTTATTCTTGAGACTATTTTGGGATTTTTCACCACATGAGGATGAGTGGTATCCAGGATGTTAAAATATATCTATTTAGTCTATTCAATTTTATTTATTTTCCTCATAACCTTATTGTTGACATAGAAAAATGCACCCAGTGGCAGGAAGTCGAGCTCCTGCCTTCTCCTCGCAACATGGAAACTCCCTTCTCACCTGTGGGACTGGCAAAGGTGGAGGGGAGAGTCTCTAGATAAGGGCTAGCTCCCTTTAATGCATCATGTTTGCTCCAGCAAGTGCAAAATATAGATATATATACAGCTATATAATGGGGGGGATGAAAAGGGAGAAAGGTACAGGCAAACAAACTACTCTAAAGAGGTGATACACCAAAATAAGTTGACCTTCTCACATCCACACTCAGAATCAGACAAAAACAACAAACATACACTTCAGACTTGGTAGAAGGGTCAGGCTGCAAGAAAATGGTAGGGAGGTTCTCATGAAAACATAAAAACAAAGACTCACCAAGGTGCTATGAAATGCACACTATAAGTAACTTCCTCTGTTCTATACTTCCAAATAGAGCTCTTCTCCTGTTAGCTACAAAATGGCACCTTGTAGATAACTGGTGTGTTGATGTTGAACCTGTGAGAGCATCAAAAGACAATGACTAAAGACAAATTAACACTCAAGACATACACATAATATCTATCCAAGAAGAGGTAAAAAATTGCATTTATTGATTTAAGTGGAAATTTTAGCAGGGCTATGCCTTGTAAAATGTGGAAGATCCCCTTTTACCAATGACAAGTTTGCAATATATAGGAGAAAAATAAGGAGGCTCACTTGGCGCTCCTTTTTTACAAGTGGCCAATTTGCATCCCCTCATTGGGAAGAGGAAAACACTGTTGCCAATGTCATCTTTCTAGAAGAGGCCTGTTGGAACCATGTTGTATGATCACCGAATTTGACTTTGGTGTTTGAGCATTAATGTGGAAACATAGACTGCACCCTCTTTTTCTACAAATAGATTGAAATTTTTCCCCTTTTAAAATGCATGGGCCACATTGTTTGCTATTTGTGCCATTTGGGAATAATCAGGTAATAAATCGCCTTCATTTTACCACTTAGACTACTTCGTCCCTTCTTGCACCCTGTCATTCTCCTGCTTTGTCACCTAGGATTTTTCTTTTTCCTATCTTGTCTTTTCTAGCTCTTTCGACCCTTAGTGGCAGATTCTTAGTGAGTCACTACATTTTGGCCCCTTGGTTAGCTCTCTCTCAGTCAAAAATAAACATCCATTTCATTTCATGAAAGTTGACATTCATATGGCCATCATGTTTTGAAAACCAATGGCTAAACTGTTCTGTTAATTTTGACATCCTTCGAGACGTCATCGGGTCCATGCTGGTTTTGGGCCTTCTTAATGGCTTCTTTTATGGCTTATTTTCCTTGGCCCTCCATAGGCACTCTTTCCTTTGTTATTTTCCTGGCACCTTCCAAAGGGAAGGTGACCCCTTCAGCCTTTGAAAATGTTCTTTTATCTTCTGGTCGAGAGTCCCCCGCAAGGGCACCTGCCCTTCGAGGTCCTTCAATGGGTCACTTTTTTGCCTTGACTTTTCCCAGGCTCCCACAGACAATTTTCCCTAGGTCTTACATTGCATACCCCATGGGCTTTATGTATTTTCCACAGACTTTTGTTCGTGGACATTTTCCTATGGAGACAAAAAGTTTGTGGAAATTCTCCCGCAGACAAAAAGTCTACATAAATTCCGCTCGGCTCTTTATTTTGAAGTGCACCTAAATTCCTTTAGAATTTTTGTCTGAAGGAATTCCTTTGGGCAAAAAGTCTGAAGGAATTCAGAATTGAAGTAACTTTGAACTTAAACAAAATTGGACTTACCTAGATTTTTGTCTTTTGAAGCGCCTGCCCTTCGAAAGGGTACTGAACCTTTTGGACTGCCCCTTCAGCTAAGGGCATACCCTTGAACCAAGCTGTTGAACTAAAAGGTTCAAGGGTTCAAGGGTTTAACTATTACATGATGATAGACCAATGAACCAAGGCTGATGAACTCTTTTGCCGATTGAATTGCCATGTTGAACCAAGCCATTAAACTGGAATTGGTTCAACGGTTCAACGATTGGTAATGTTGAACTTGAAGATGGACCCTTTGAACCAAAAGGCCACTGAACCACTGAACTAGGCCATGAACCAACTCATTAAAATCATGCAACCTGGAAATGACTATTTTGAATATCAAGGGAAGAAGGTGACCAAAATTTTTCCTATGGGCAAAATGGGTTAACAAATTGGTGACTCACAGGGGAAGCATGCCTGCTATGCTTAGAATCCAGTTGCCTTGCTGTCCATTGGGCACAGAGTGAGATGCAACTATGAAAGAATTAGAAACTACCCTAAAAGATCTGAGAATCAAACATGAAGCTTTACCCCACATGCGAAGGGAAACACACAAGGCTAAAAAACACTACCTATGCAAACTGCACTTAGGGAAGTAGGGAAAGAAACTAAAAACAAACTACTATATATAGCTAACCAAGTATTCTCGCCTCCCTCCTAGATCAAAGAGAAAATTTATTAAGTCCCTTTTCTAGCAAGAAGACTTATGGTTCCAGGCAAGTAGCTGAAGGAAAAAGAGATTTGGTGACTTGCTCCTCTTGCCTGTCACCTGAGTTGGCTAGTATCTGAGTGGATCAGATTCAAACATGCCTCTGATGTATAAGTATTATGCTTGTCCTTGGAAGCCTATTAAATTTTGGTCCTTCATATTGGTGCTCCTCACCAAGAAATCAATGGCTACTGGCTCATCACCATAAGCCTTTTGATCTACACATTCCTTTTACAATGTATCATGGCCCGACTTGTTTCCTTCTACCTCATTAAAAACTCAGTCAGACTCATCCTCTACTTCCTCTTGGCCTTCTTGAAGAAGGATGACTATGGTGATGTCTAAAATGGACTCACAAAATGATTGCTCATCCCATAGAACATCACCTCTTTGTTTAAATCTCTCTTCTCTCAGGCATTCCTCCAGGAAGATAGACCTCTCCTTTTCCTCTTTGCTGATCAAAATTTCTAGACTTTCAAAAATATTCTCCTGATCCTCCTCCAACTCAGGCTCTTTAATGTAGTCATCTTCATTATCAAAACAACAAGGAAGTTCATCAAATAGAATGGAAGAGAGCTCATCATGCTTTTGCTCCTCCTCATATTTCTAGAACATCTGCATATACACAAGACCTGCATCTTCTCCACTGCTGATAAGGTCTTCACAAGGAGCATTGATGATGATTTATTCTTCATTATCACTCATGATAGCCTCTTGAAGACTTGTAGATTGTATCTTTTGCTCCTCACCTACCTCTTGAAAAATAGGTTATTCCTTGAGAAGGGGCAAAGTGGAGAAAACATGTGGAAGAGAAGGCAGTCCTTGAGCTAGAATCGAATGATTCTCCTCTCTCCACTTGGTCATCACTTCATCAATATTAGGTATGGTCTAATAGCTCTCTTGGAAATGTGTAGGTAGGGTGTGTTCAGACATGGAATGTGCTATTTGGTTTGAACCATCCATCACACATTTGCTGAAGAATTTCTCTTTGGATTCTAACTCCACAATCCTCCTGGCTAGGTCTTCTTGGAACAGTTTTTCCTTGAGGTCACCATCATAATCATGAGCAGGCACAGCTTTAGCTTCTTCAAGGTTTTGAGAAAAACCTTGCTCTTCTTCCATTCTACCCCATGATTCTACTACTTCTCCCCAATTCAGGATCTCTGAGTTAGAATTTTACTCCTGTGAACAGGCAACAACTTTGTTTTCCACAAGGTCCTAAGGCTCCTCTATAAGGTCTAGAAGTTTTAACTCTCTTTCAAGAAGTAGCTTCATCCTAGCCTCTAAATCTTCAATTTGTTTGGCTAGGTTGTCTTGAAAGAGTCTTTCTTGGAGGTCACTGGCATGATCATCTTCAAGGCTAGGCTAGTTCTTGGCATTCTTGCCTCCAACTCAAAATCTGTGCATTATGCTGAAGGACTTGGGGAGGTTGGGGAATGCAAGGAAAAGACTATTGATACACTAGAGGAGTTTTTAAAAGAGGGATGTGCTAGCTGTTGGTACTCCCCTCAATGGAAAATTCATAATTTAAGGAGTTAAGAAGGTTCATTTCCATGGGAGGTTGCTCTGATGTCATTTGGTGTTGGAAAGCCAGGCACACGGGATTGGGAGCAGATGCATTTGATGAGCTAGAGTGAGCAAGTACAATCTAATAGAAAGGATTTTTTGCAAAAGAGGGGACTTTCTTCAGGATAAGAGGGGGTACACAAGGCTGACTGCCTTGAAAAAATGGATTTCTCCATTTTGTTACCTCCTCCTCCATGGATTGCAAGCCCTGTGCTTGCCTAAAAAAATGATCCTCTTTATACATCAGCTCATGCTGATATCTGTACTACTCTTCTAGCCTATTAATCTCCAATTTTAGGGCCATTTCCCTTATCATTATAGGGTAACTAGGAGAGCTACTTGAGGGGATTGCATAAATATCTGGAGCCTGATTATATTCATATGAAGGAAAATAAGACCCATGATTTTGAGCAAAGGAAATATACATACAATGAATGATCTCTGATGGCACCAGGCTACTTAACTAGTAGATTTAACTCAAAGTCACCAGATGCTAAAAATATTTGATTTGCTGTAATAGGACCAGCATCAATCTTGAAACCTTATTGCATCGTAAAACTGAGTCCCACTAGGCATGCCAAAACTATTGACATAGGAAAATGCACCCAGTGGTAGGAAGTCAAGTTCCTGCCTTCTCCTCACAACATGGAAACTCCCCTCTCACCTGTGGGACTAGCAAAGCTAGAGGGGAGAGTCTCTAAATAAGGGCTAGTTCCATTTGATGCATCATGTTTGTTTTAACAAGTGTAAAATATAGATATATATATAGCTATATAATGGGGGGGATGAAAAGGGAGAAAGGTACAGGCAAACAAACTACTCTAAAGAGGTGATGCACCAAAATAAGTCAACCTTCTCACATCCACACTCAAAATCAGACAAAAACAACAAACATACACTTCAGACTTGGTATAAGGGTCAGGCTGCAAGAAAATGGCAGGGAGGTTCTCATGAAAACACAAAAATAGAGACTCACCAAGGTGCTGTGAAATGCACACTGTAAGTAACTTCCTCTATTCTATACTTCCAAAAAGAGCTCTTCTCCTGTCAGCTGTAAAATGGTGCCTTGTAGATAACTGGTGTGTTGATGTTGAACCTGTGAGAGCATCAAAAGACAATGACTAAACACAAATTAACACTCAAAACATACATAGAATATCTATCCAAGAAGAGGTAAAAAACTATGTTTATTGATTCAGGTGGAAATTTTAGCAGGGCTACGCCTTGTAAAATGTGGAAGATCACCTTTTACCAATGACAAGTTCACAATAAATAGGAGAAAAATAAGGAGGCTCATTTAGCACTTCTTTTTTACAAGTGGCCAATTTGCATCCCGTCATTGGGAAGAGGAAAACACTATTGCCGATGTCATCTTTCTAGAAGAGGCCTACTGGAAACATGCTGTATGATTGCTGAATTTGACTTTGGCATTTGAGCATTAATGTGGAAACACAGACTACACCCTCTTTTTCTGCAAATAGATTGAAATTTGTCCCCTTTTAAAATACACGGGCCACATTATTTTTTGTTTGCATCATTTGGGAATAATTAGGCAATAAATCACCTTCACTTTGCCACTTGGACTGCTTCATCCCTTCTAGCACCCTGTCATTCTCCTACTTTGTCACTTGGGATTTATCTTTTTCCTATCTTGTCTTTTTTGGTTCGTTCGGCCCTTAGGGGCAGATTCTTAGTGAGTCACTGCATTCTGGCCCCTTGGTTAGCTCTCTCTCAGTCAAAAACAAATGGCCATTTCATTTCATGAAAGTTGACGTTCATATGACCATCATGTTTTGAAAACCAATGGCTAAACTATTTCATTAATTTTGACATCCTCTGGGACGTCATCGAGTCCATGCTGGTTTTAGGCCTTCTTGATGGCTTCTTCTATAGCTTATCTTCCTTGGCCCTCTGTAGGCACTCTTTCCTTTATTATTTTCCTAACACCTTTCGAAGGGAAGGTGACCCCTTCGGCCTTTGAAAATGTCCTTTTGTCTTCTGGCCAAGAGTCCCCCGCAAGGGCACCTGCCCTTCGGGGTCCTTTGGCGGGTCACTTGTTTGCCTTGACTTTTCCCGGGCTCTCGCAGACAATTTTCCCTAGGTCTTGCATTGCATACCCTATGGGCTTTGTGTATTTTTCACAGACTTTTCTCTGCAGACATTTTCCCACGGATAAAAAGTCTATGAAAATTCTTTTGTAGACAAAAAGTCTGTAGAAAATTTGCCCAACTCTTTGTTTTGAAGTGCGCCCAAATTCCTTCAGACTTTTTGTCTAAAGGAATTCCTTTGGGAAAAAAGTTTGAAGGAATTCAGAACTGAAGTAACTTTGAACTTAAACAAAATTGGACTTACCTAGATTTTTGTCATTTGAAGCACCTACCCTTCAGAAGGGTACTGAACCTTTTGGACTGCCTCTTCAGCTAAGGGCATACCCTTGAACCAAGCCGTTGAACCAAAAGGTTCAACAGTTCAAGGGTTTAACTATTGCATGCTGATAGAAAAATGAACCAAGGCCGATGAACTCTTTTGCCGATTGAACTGCCACGTTGAACCAAGCCATTAAACCAGAATTGGTTCAATGGTTCAATGGTTGGTAATGTTGAACTTGAAGATGGATCCTTTGTACCAAAAGGCTGCTGAACCATTGAACCAAGCCATGAACCAACTCATTGAACTCATGTAACCTAGAAATGACTATTTCAAATAGCAAGGGAAGAAGGTGACCAAAATTTTTCCTGTGGGCAAAATGTGTCAACATAAACCTCTATGCTAGGAACTTTTTACACAAGGGCAATACTTGATTCTTTTTGAGCTTCATAAGAAAGGGGAGGATCTAACAAAATGTAAGATTTTTCAAGAACCATTTTCCCTTCTTATTTTTCTACTATATCAACTAGAGTCTTGGGAGAATTTTTGGTAGGCAATTCCATTTTGAATAAGAGATACTAAAATTGAAATATTGGTCTAAGGAGGAATGAAAGAATCCAACAACAAAGATGAATCAAAAGCCAAAAATTATTATGTAGTATTAATTACTAGGGGTTGAGGTTGGACAAAATTATCAAAAGGGGGTTCCTATGAAAGAAAAAGATTTGAATTACTTGGGATATTTTCACCCAATATCCTTATATTCAACTTGAGTGGATTCTTTACTAGAACAATCTCTATGATAGCTTCAATTTTTTTTAGTCTTTGTTTCTTTTGGATCATTATTGGTTCTTGTTACTAATAATATTCTTAATTTTGTTTGACATTTTTGATAATCAATCCCCAATTCATATTATTCTATATGAGGTTAAAAACTTGCTTTATTAACATTAATGCCCTTACTCTTTAACCACTTGAGAGTTTTATTCAATATGCTCTGAGTTTTGTTAATAGGAAATGTAGATTCTTTCTTGTACCAATCAATTCTTGAAAGATATTTTGATCCAATTTCATATTTTTCATAGATGGGATCTAGTGGATCTTCTCATCTACTATATTATTTTTAATTTCCAATATGTCAAACTAATTACTTGTTCTAGAGTGAATCATGAATAATCATGAATTTTTACCTCATTTTCATCATCATAGTCCATCTAGTAGTCTTCAAAATGATGTACATATTGATGTGAGTAACCAAGAATATTTTTCATCATGCCTTTAACATCAAATGAAGGCTGAATTTTAAAGGATTAGAGATTCACTCGAGTCATTTTCTCCTTGATAAATTTTTCTTTATCTAAAGAAACACACGTATGTCAACCAATAGAAATATGAAATTTTATCCTAGACTTATGTTTATAATACAATAGCTTTTGTGTTTTGGTCAATTATCTTACAACTTACATCAAAGTCCATTTATCATCCATGTATATCAGAATCTTATATAGGGAAACTTTATAGCCACAAATTCTCAAGTGAGTGGATGTTGGGAATTATATGAACCATGTCCCACCATGTTCTACACCTAGAAATCTCTATAGAGGCCTGAATTCATAGCCTCAAATGGTATGGTTCTAGTTCAAACATCTAAATTATATATTTAAAAATGTGTCATTTACCCTATATAAATGATGTGCACTTTCTTTCAAGGAGAGATGAGGATAGAAAGCATAGATCTTTGCAATCTACATATCACCTACTCTATTCAAACTATCATAGAATCTCATTTTGGTAATAAGATAACAAGGTAAGAAGTAATATATAATTTGGAATTTGTATTGAATTCTAAAAGTTTATTGTGAATTGAGTCACTGATTAACTATCCCTAGTTGATATATTTCTTATTTTGGTGAAATATCCATATATAAATGTACATCCATGTTTGTAAATTCTTAATAGCTAGGCTTCCCACTACTCTATGCAGAAGAGCAATCATGTCATTAGTTTCATTCATGAATTCAAATATATAGATATTTTTTAGTATCCTTATTGTTGTATACTTAGGCTTTGTCAATTATTGATTATTAACCCACTTTGAACATGAGCTTATACTAGAGTCCTAGAATTATTGTGTGAATGAAGGAGTCAAGTTAACAAGGCTTCACTATCAGGAAACTAAAGTACATGATAAATGTGTTTTGGACCTAGGCATAAGGTAAGTTATCCATTAGGATTATTAACTTATCTCTTTTTTGAATCATATTATTATACCATTGTCAGCATTAATTATGGATATTGAACTAAAGTCAAGAATGTTATTGTCTGTGTCAATCCACTATCATGAATGTTTTATCCATAATCTATTTTGTGAACACTATTTATTATATTCTATAAATCATCCATATCAATATCTTTGAGGTGAATTTTAGTTATTTACTCAACAATTGAATCCAAGTGTGAAGGTGGAACTACTCCTTAAAATTGAAACCTCGTATCTATGTCCTCTTACAATTATAATTTATTCTTGGTATGGGTATTTTTTAGAGTATTTTATTAGGATATTATTTTATTAGAGTGATAAATGTTAACATCTGATGAGATTAAATGTTTATGAGATCAAGACCAACACCCAAATTACCTTGCAGGAAGAAGGGGATTAGAACATGTTTTGACAAGGATAAAAAATTAGGGCATGCAAATACATCTATCAAAGTTTGGTAGAGTATTTTATAGAGTATCAAGATCTGATAAGATGATAAATATGTAGTTGAGCTATGATAGGATGAAAAATAGGTAGTTAGGATCTGCTATATGAAAATGCAAGTGTTGGGTCCTAATAATTGCTTTAGTAGGACTCAGATTCTAATGGATTGTTAGGTTGATAATCAAAATCTGATAATGTGCTTAGCAAGGTCTTGAAATCCAACAATGGTTTAGGAAACCCCCAAGATATGATGGATGTTTATAAATGTTATAAATGCAACTGAGTGTTCTGATCATGAAACCTTTGAATCTAGATAAGATCTTTGAGGATGATTTAGCAAATGGATAAGTTATTGAATAAAACCTTGAGAAAATTGAATCAAACCCTAAATATTTCCTTTCTATTTCTTGAAATTTATTCAAACCTATGAAAATACCTATAAACATAGAGATTAAGAAGTCATAAAAATGCAAAATGAGCAATAAAATTTGAAGGATTCTAGGGAATTATAAGTAGATGAGCAAAGATGAGCTAAATGATTAGGGTATGGAAGAATATATTTCATGGAATAATGTTTTCATGCATGTGGGTAGTAATCACAAAGGATTTGGGAGTGTGTGAGAATCTATCAAAGTTTGATAAGAATTTGAATAGGTATTGGGTTTCTAGGAGTGTCTCTACATCAATCAATATTTGATGTGTGTAAATACAATGATCAAGCTCTAATAGGTTATAGGTGATCAAGCTCTGATAAGTTGTTTGACAAGTTTTTGAGAGGTCTCAAGAATCCAAAAATGTTTAAATAACTATTATACTTTGATAGCTTTTTAGACATTTATCAGAAGTCTAATGCTTATTTAATAAGTGGTAAAAACCTAACAAGTCTTGGAAAACTTAGGAATTTTTATTTTATTATACTCAATTTGATTTATTTATTTGACCAAAATTTGACCCTAGACCAATTTTCACCAAGTTTAACTGAATTTGAATATTAGTGGTCAAAAGATTTGACATTCTTAGTTTTTTTACTTCTATTAAAAAACTAGGATAATAGCTCCCTATATAATTCTTCTCAAAATCTAGGGGGATTCACTTGAACATCCTCATCAGATTGGGATTACTTAGAAGAGGTAGGGTTAGCCTAGGTAGATGGACCAAGTTGATCATGCTTTCTTTTATTCCTCTTTTGAGCCTCAATCTTAATGAACACCTCTTGATCATTGGTTAGATTTAGGTAGATCTCATCATTGTCCTTGGGATGGTGGCCATAATTAAGGTTGAGGTGGGCTGACTATTTGGCTAGGTGATCCTATATAACACCATACAAGTCCCAATCCCTATGATATACCATACCTAGATTAAGGGAGTCCCTTTCTACCATCATCTTTTTAGAGGGAGGAAGGATCTTTTAATATGGTACCAAATAATGATTAGGAGGGGTGACCAAGCCTTCTATTAGTAGTTGATGTAATGCCCAAATATGCCTTCCACTATTTGGTATGCAATTTCCTACTTTTTTAGGTAATTTGGGACCTAATAGGGTAAGTAGAGAGAATCCTTGAGAGTTCCCACCACCCGAATGATCATATGCTCCCTATAATACCTAATAGAAGTGAGAGAGTCATGGATTTCCTTAAATAATTGAGGCATGAGTGCCTCATTGATGGCCATATAGACCACTAAGTAAAAGTACTTGCATATATTCCAAATGTGGTTCCAATAATGGTAGCCATATAATTTATATAAAATTATATGGACCACCACACCCCCAGGAATGCATGCTAGAAAAGTAGAAAACTTGAATGTTAGCATATCACAAACCACATCTACCAGGTAGCTCATTATGTATAATTCATCTCCTCCTTGGTTATCTCCCACCACTTTGGCTTATTCACCATGTAGGATTATTTGGAGCAAGGGGATCCATAAAAGTTTGACATGTAGGAAGTCACTCTCTCCAAATAATTGGTCAAGTAGGATCATCCCAATATGGATTCACTCCTTAAAGGTAAAAATGGTGTACACATTCTCATCCATCTTGTTGACCCATTTATCATCTATTATCTTTAGCCAATACTTCAAAACATCATAAATCTAGTGAGAGTTGGTTTAGGTGGTCATCCTAGTTGAATCATAGGTGATTGTACACTTATAAAGTTGTATTAAGCCTTGAATGTGTCTCCCAAAATGTCTATGATGTGATGTTAGGATTTCATAGAGTAGACCATGTTATGGATACCATCCTATGATTGATTTACCATGAAAAATAATTTACCTATAAATTTGACATAAGAAAAGACTTCAAGCTTAGTTGTATCTAGATGCATCCTACACTTATCATATACTTTAAGGGCATCTGCATATTTAATTGCTTGTAAATTCTGCATCCTACACTTATTATAATCTTCCAGAAAGAAATTACAATGAAGAGACACCACACTCTTCCACACCTTACAGACTTCCCACACCAAGTGTACAGTAATTCACCTTCAAGAGTTCACTCTCTCAATTACGGTCCCAACACACAACTCAAACATAGAGTTGGTGTTCACCTCCACCAACCAATAACAATACTACCAGCCCACTAGTCAGTAACAATACTACCAGTCCACCAAGTACTCCATGTACTCCAAGTCTGAGTATACACACATACTCCAAGTACACAATGTACTCCAAGTAGATCTCCCCTGATATTACTACCTATTATGTTGTTGATCTCCTTGATCTTGCTTCCACCTGCAAATCAACTTGATTTTACAACACCTACAAACCTAGACCATGCACACACACACACACACACACACCTATAAATCAATGATCTTACTTATCATGTAGATCTCTCTACACCCTGAAGAACCCTTGTCCTTACCTCACCAAGTCCTTATGATTCTCCAAACTAGTACCTTGGTGGATCTTCTACCAAAACTTACACAACCTACAGCTCTACCTGATCATACACACTTGGCACCCCTATGGAACTAGGAGCTACCCTTTCTCTCTTCACACATTGAAGGAGCTAGCCTGCTCAACTCTAACTAGCACACTTTATAATACAGCCCATGAGTCTCTTAAATAGATCTCATGCAAACAATAATTAGACATCCAATTACAATAATTAGATCCATAGCTCAAGACTAAAATTAGCCTTTTACATGCAAACAACTGGTTTGTTAACAAAATATTTGTGAAACTCATAGTTCAAAACCGCACAGGCAATCGACGTCGGTCCCTATCTTGTTGGAGATGAGTGACATCAGCTAATCCCTAATGGATGTCAGTTACTCTGCTCAGTGGATATGAATGACATCAGTTGATTAGACCGACATCAGTTGCTCTGTAACTCAGTAACCTCTCAACAACCTCCTCAATGTCTACATTAGTGAAGCTTTTAACTCCATAACCTAACAATCTCCCACTTGGAGATAAACAACTACACTGTACCTATACTTGTACAGCATCTAATTTGTTTCCTGGCTTGTATCCCTCTTCAAGATCAATCTTGAAGACCAACCACCACACAACCTATGATGTAACACCTATCATCCAATTAACCTACCACATCCGCATCTATAAACCCATGTAGAAAAGAACTTGACCTTGCATAGCATGTCAACCTGCTACTGGTCCCTCTCAAATACTTGAGAATCCATTGAACTGCCCTCCAGTGCTTCTTTCCTAGATTGGCTCCAAACTTGCTAACAGCTCCCACTGCATGGGCAACCTGAGGTCCAGTAAGCATGTACTTAACCTCATCATGTGAATCAGGACACTATTCATAGAACTGTCCAACCATCAGTGTGCTAACCAGTTTCACACAATCATCCAGAGACAAAATCAACTTATGATCTTCCATGTCTCTAGAAACACACTTATGCCAAAGAATTTTGCTCCTCTAAATTCTTCATGACACACCTCTGAACTAACTTTACCTTTAGCTCAAAAAAACCCTATATGTGTAACCCTACATCAAGTAAACACACAACATACAGTAACAAGATGATGTTACAATCATCACCCACCTGGTGAAGAAACCACAATGGTTACAATGACATTGACTAAAGCCATGCTTTGTCATCCACCTGTCAAACCTATACCACTGTCTTGGAGCTTCCTCAAGACCATATAACCTGGCCTTTTGTCTCACATATCCATTCTCTCTATTCTTTAACCAAGGAATCCATTCGTCTTTCAGTGCTTTCATATCGATTGGCAACCCTACCAAATCTCCCATTTAGTTCTACATCCTAGGAATCAAATTCCTCATTCATGCCATGCTCCCACTATTTCTTGGATCCTTCCTGCTCTATAGTGAGCAACGAGTATAAAGAAGAGGAATAATGAATTTGAGGCTTAATTACTCTTTCAGTCCTCCATATGGGCATTTGAGACTCCTTAACAGCTTGTTGTCTGCCCAAAATCCATTCCAGTGACCGATCTTGGTCACCACATAGTCCGCATCCGACTGACATCGGTTCCATGTGACTGTCCTAACTACCAATGTCAGTGTCTACCTGTCACAGACGTTGGTTCCCTAACTGACGTCGGTCTTACCCTGCCTAACACCACCAGCTCTAGTCTACACATGACCAACATCAGCACCTATCTGTTTGATGCCAGTTCCTCCTGACCGATGTCGGTACCTGTGTTCTCCTATGAGTGATAACTTTTTACCCACAAGCTCTCTTTGGATCAAAACCCTGTCCAAACTACCCTACTCAGAGTTACTCAACCTTCTCCACTAATCTTTGTCTGTCATCTCCTCCATAAACACCAAGGCTTTCCATTTCTTAAGTTTTTCAAACACATCTAACTTCCTCTTAAGAACATGCATCTCCTTCTTGCTCATGTGACCAAGCCTACAAAGCCACGTCTTCACAATAAAAGAAGAATCAGTAATACAAGCAAGTAGATAAAGAGTACCTGCTTTCTTACCACATGCTAATTCAAGTGCATCCTTGGTAACATTCTAAGAATCTGCTATGAGAGTTACTATGCATCTCTCATCACCCAAATTTATTAAAAAAATTAGCCACATCTTCAAGACTGGGACCTGCATGACCTCCTTCAACACCCATGTGTTGGCCATCTACAATTTCAGCCACACTTTCCCTTTGCCAATACTTTGAAAAGGCACACCAGCCCCTAAATAAATCTTTCCAAAGTCTTCAAATATCTTAACATGGAAAAATACTCTATTTCGGGCTACATGGAAAGAGGCAACAGAATCTATAAAATAAGATTATACTTTATCCAAGGAACATACCAGAGTATCCTGTACAACAACACCTACAACATCTACTTCTTCAGTTCCTTAATGCTGATCTTCTACCAACCAACAATATTTCTTTACCTACTCTTTCTTTCCATAACACCATAATTGACCATTTGTGCCTTTCAATTCCCCCATTCTTAGTGTACTTTCTTCTGCCATTGCTATACTCCCACTCAATTAGAGACCCCTGAGAGTGACCTATAATCAAACACAAACCTGCTCCCTACAACCTTAGCTCTGATACCACTTGTCAGGAATCTAGAACATAAATGCTCTGATACCACTTGTCAGGAATCTAGAACATAAATGCTCTAATACCACTTGTTAGGACCCAGAAGCACAATTGATTACCATGTACAAGAAACTAAATATGCAAAATTTAACCAAAATCACAAGTAACTAGAATTCAAAAATAACACAAAATATGAGAGACAATACCCAATTTTATTAATACTCTTCTAGAAAGAAATTACAATGAAGAGAAGCCACATTCTTCCACACCTTACAGGCTTCCCACACCAAGTGTACAGTAATTCACCTTCAAGAGTTCACTCTCTCAATTACGGTCCCAACACACAACTCAAACACAAAGTTGGTGTTCACCTCCACCAGCGAGTAACAATATTGTTAGCCCACCAGTCAGTAACAATACTACCAGTCCACCACGTACTCCATGTACTCCAAATCTGAGTATACACACATACTCCAAGTACACAACGTACTCCAACTAGATCTCCCCTGATATTGCTGTTGTGTTACTGATCTCCCTAACCTTGCTGCCACCTGTAGATTAACTTGGTTTTGCAACACCTATAAACCTAGACCACGCACACACACACACACACACCTACAAATCAATGATCTTACTTACCATGTAGATCTATCTACACCCTGAAGAACCCTTGTCCTTACCTCACTAAGTCCTTATGATTCTCCAAACTAGTACCCTGATGGATCTTCTACCAAAACTTGCACAACCTGTAGCTCTACCTAATCATACACACTTGGCACCCCTATGGAACTAGGAGGAGCTACCCTTGCTCTCTTCACACACTGAAGGAGCTAGCCTACTCAACTCTAACTAACACACTTTACAATACAGCCCATGAGTCTCTTAAATAGATCTCATGCAAACAATAATTAGACATCCAATTACAATAATTAGATCCACAACTCAAGACTAAAATTAGCCTTTTACATGCAAATAACCGGTTCATTAACAAACTTTTCATGAAACTCATAGTTCGAAACCACACAGGTGATTGACGTCGGTCCCTATCTAGCTGGAGATGACTGACATCGATCGATCCTTGACCAATGTTAGTTACTCTGCTCACTAGATATGATCGACATCAGTTGATTAGATCGACGTCAATTGTTCTGCAAGTAGCAACCTCTCAACAACCTCCTCCATGTCTGCATCAGTGAAGCTTTTAAATCCACAACCTAACAATTTTTTGGCCTCTATATACCAATATGTACTAAAATCCACATGGTATGATATGATAAATCAGGTTCCCCCAGGCTCTAACATCTCTACCAAGTCAGGGAAATTGACAAGCCCAACAATGGGCTGTATGACTCTTTATTATTTGGTTAAGCTATCCAAAGATTTGGCATCTCTATCAAAACCAAAAGACTGACATGTCTAAAATTAGGGTAAGCTCATTATTTAGATCTTAACAACTCTGACCTTTGATCCATGTAGAATTATTCCACTCAGTTCAGCTCTTCTAAAGTTTGACATTTATAATATGTTTAGGACATGAACCATTCTAAAAAAAATCATTGTGGCACTTTCCCATTGGGTTGGCCTCTCTTATGCTCTGTCATTTCTAATAAATCTAGAAGATTGACCATCTAAATGTGGGGTACCCTGATTGGCTAGGATTTAACATTTTAGTCACATTTTGTAAAGACCCACATGGCTCCTTTTCATTTAATTGTTCCTCCTATAAAAATCCAAAAAAAGAGATTAATTAAAATGAAAATAAATTCAATGAATATAAATGCTCACATGGCTATCAACTAAGCTCACTATGTACAACATAGGACTTTAGGATTTTAACACTCTAGGATACTGAGACTGGAAACTTGAATATGGGATCAAAACTACATAAATGTTAGTGCATTAAATACTATAAGTTAGAAAACACCTATTTTAATTTAGGGTTTGAATAGGATTCAATTGTATTAACTTTAGAGGTCACTTGGGCTTTTAACAAGGATCAATCATCCATTAGAAACACTCACCACACTTAGGAAAAGTAGGGTAAAATAGGAATTCAAATATTCTCTCAAAAAGGACTTGATCAAAATAGGATAAAAAGTCTTGGGAATTTGAGTTTGATAATTTTAAACAGGGGTCCCTCATTTCTATGAAAAATGAGGTGTGTTGGCCACAAAAAATGATGAATTATATAGGGAAAGTGGTTTTAAACACTTAGAACCCAAGATGTTAACCTTCATTCTCACATTAAACATAGAATACAAGGAAATATATAGACATACTAGAAAAATATGGAACTAAAGTCATAGACAACAAGTGGCATACTAAGCCTTATTCTCATAATAGACCATCAATGTGTGAGAAGTGATATGTTTTTAATTAATTCAATTTTAGATTTCACTTAAACAGGGCAAGGTTAGGTTGGGTATTATATCTCCCCAAATGATATTATTGGTTAAATGGATTGGAGGGGAATGGCATGGAATTGTTTTTATATCAACTAGGGATTTATATCCTCAATAGAGATACCTATGGTCCAACTCAAGGCCTTTCTCCACTACCTACTAGGTTAAAAAAGACTATGATGGGCATTGCCTAAATAACCCTTTCGAGGAAGACTCAAAATTTAGATTTTGTGTTTTATTCCAATGTCATTTTAAAGTTTGATTATGAAGATATTTAGAATTTTTATCCATTAAGGGTTTGGGACTAAGCTAAGGGTGATGGGGTGCTTATAAATATCTAAATACCCAGCTGATCCTAGATTGATTTGGTGATCTTAATTTTCATTAGGATGTTCTTACTAAGTACAACTTGATGGCTTTTATCATGAAATGGGGTTGTTCTAAAATTTACTTGTTTTGTTAAGAATCACCATCCTCCAAGATTTGAAATTTGAAATACATATAAATTTTGACTTGATTTAAATGAAACCTCACCTTTGGGATTATAAAGTTTAATTGTACCTCCTAAGCTTTTATCCCCTTCTAGGGTGGTTACTTATTGTGAGTTCACTAAAGGAATTTTCCAATTCTATTCACTAACTTGGTTGTAAGTGAAGGCTAGATCTGGGGCATGGTTTTTAGGAGAAAAACACCATAAGAACATAACAACACCAAATCAAAAAAGGAAAATGAAATAAATCAAACATGTAGTAGAATAAAACACATAATTAAAACAAATTAGTCTAATAGATACATTACCACCCTTTTTGAGATTAATTTGGAATTACACTGGAAGGGATAACTGATAAATAATGCTTTAGGAATTGTCCATTCATTGGTAGTGGGAGGTCATTGCCTTTGAGGTATTTAAGGTAAAATGTGTTATGGCTAAGTAGTTTAGCTATCTGGTAAGGGCCAGTCTAGAGAGGATCAAACTTGGAGTTATGGCCCTTATTTTTTTGAACTTTATCTGACAACAATATTAGATCAAAAATCCTAAAGGATTTGACCTTATCCATTTTTGATCGATCACTTGGTAGTGCTCTGATGCCTACTGAATTTGAGTAAGGCCTCATCCTAGGCTTCTTCTAACTAGATAATTTCTAAGAGCTTATATTTTACTTTGGTATCATGCTCCATATATTATTGCATGATCTTGTATGTAGGTAGCCTGAGCGTAACTAGGAAAATTAGATCCAATCCATAGACTATTATAAATAGTGATATTTTAAACACTTGTTATACTTGGTATGATATGTAGACACCCGATTCTAACCACAATTGGCTTCCAACTAGACTTTAAATTGTTTTCTATCAAATAGTATAAATTAAGCCTAGAAATCATTAAATGTCCCAATCATCTACACATCAAACATTAGTTCTCATAATTATGTTGAGGTATCCCTATTTATGGTATTACCCTATGTATACATCCAATTCCTAACACCATCTATGTTGAAATTATCAATCTTACTTGAATTGCATACAAATGCACATTTTAGTCTAAAATCCATAAAACACCCTAAATGGTTTAAAATTGTCATTTATAAGTGTTGATTTAGGTCAAAGTATCCTTAAAAGGGGTAATGCATTTTATGGGATAGCTTACTTTGATTAGATCATTTTGAGTCAAAATGCTAATTTTACACCTAGGTGCTCTGGATTGCTCTTTTCTATCAAAATTCTTGTACAAGACATGTACATTTGTTATTTTGTGTTGATAACATCCTAAATGGGAATACGGTTCCAATGCATCTAACATCAACTTCCAATTCCAATCTAGTCAAATTTTGAGCCAATAATAAGACATTTTGACTAATTTGATTAATTTGTGCAATAAGGGCCAAAATTTGCACCAATGTTGACTAATCATGTTTTAGGATAATTAAACCAAATTAGGTCCTTAAGTTAATTTCCCATGGAACTTGTTGAATAAATCTTTATTTTAAATTGAATTCTATTAACTACATCATCAGGTGACATCATCATATGGGGTGGCATCCATAAGCCATAAATTCATAAAATATTAGGATTATGGGTTTCCTATGCCTCATTAATGACCCTCCATGCCTATTCAATGCCCTTTCTTCCAAAATCATTATGAGGTATATTTATATATTTTTATTATATAATTCAATTAATCCATGATCACACATCTCAAACTTAAGATAGACAGTCATGGTTAATCTTGAATAATCTCATAAATCTATAAATAGAGAGGCCATGAACATCATTTTTAAACTTTATTTATGCAAAGTTTTATGTTGAATTGTCTCCACAATCCTTTACATTTGATCATTGATTTTTTATGCAAACTTCATTGATAGGCTAGTTAAGTGATTCCAAATCATGAGCCTAGGTTTTACAAGGAGTTCTTGAGACATTGGAGGAGTTGGCCACCATTGTTGTTGAAGACAAGAGCTCTTGATCAAGGGATAACATGCTTTTAAGCCGCATTAGTATGGTTAATCCATTTGGGATGGTAATATGATGTTGTTTTCTTTCAATTATTTTGTGTTATCCTTTGTAATTTCCACATGAATAGACATAATTAATTTAGTTTGTTCTTATTCATTCTTCCTTTGATTTATTGGACTAATGATTGACTAATCATGTTATATAATCCTCTCTACATTTTGGCATGCTTGGTGGGACTGTAACTGACAAATTTTCTCACAAAGCCTCTACAAATAATCTACTAACCATTGTCATGTATAATCTTAGAGTATGGAAGCAAAGAAGGCAAAAATTTGAGAAAAAAGTCCATTTATATAAACCATGGTTTTTTTCTTAGGATTGTCAACTAGACCCAAATTAGCTCTAGCTCACCTCAACTCAACTCTGACTTGGCCCAACTCAACTCTGGCTCAGCCTAAATTAGCTTTAGCTCTAACTTGGCCCAACTCAGCTATGGCTTAGCCCAACTCATATTTGGATCACCTCAACTTAGATCTGGCTCATCCCAACTCTACTCTAGCTCAATGAAACTTAGCTCTAACTTAGCTTGACTCAGATCTAGCACAACTTGACTTAGCGTTGGCTTTGCCTAACTCAACTTTGGCTCAATCCAACTTAGCTCTAGCTCAACCCAACTTGGCTATAGCTCAACCCAACTTAGTTTTGGATCACCTTGATTCAGCTCTAGCTCAGCCCAACTTGACTCTAGCTCACCTTGACTCAACTATAGATTTCCCCAACTTGGCTCTAGATCACCTCAACTTGCCTTCAATTTAGCTTGACTTAGCTCTAGCTCAGCTTGACTCAACTCTAGATTAGCTTAACTCAGCTCTAGATTAGCCTGACTCAGCTCTAACTCAACCTAACTTAGCTTTGGATTACCCCAACTTAGTTTTAGATCACCCCAACCCAACTCTAGATCACCCCAACTTGCCTTTGACTCACCCTGACTCACCTCTAGATCACCCCAACTTGCCTCTGGCTCACCTTTGGATCACCTCAACTCATCTCTAGCTCACCTCCACTCGTTTGTCAACTCAACTATGAATCTTAGAGCTCATTTTTCAAAAGTCCTTTTCTCATCCTCTAAAGTGATTCAAAGCAAGTAGTCATAATCATATTTTTTTAGGTTTCAAGGATGGTTTGGAAGTTAATTTAGTTATTTTAACTAATCATACACTTCAATTTGGATTTTTAAAAAGAACTTGGTTAAAATCATGCACACTTCAAATTTGGTGCCTAAAATGAATCTTTAGCATGCGAAGTCTTGAAGTCTTTTTTATTATAATTTTCACATGTTTTTACAACTTAAGACAAAATGATCAAAAGAACACCACTCAAGATTTCAAATTGGTGCTTAAAAATGAACTCATTTTTCAAGTTTTTGAATTTAATATTGTTAGGTTGTGGAGCTAAAAGCTTCACTGATGCAAACATGGAGGAGGTTTCTGAGTTCTAGGGATACCAGTGTCGATAGATCAACCGACGTCAGTCATATATAGTGCAGAAGGAAACTGACATCAGCAAGAGTCAGTCAACTCCAGTCAGACAATGACCGACGTTAGTCGCCTGTGCAATTCTAGAACTATTCATTGCATGAATAGTTAGTTTGTTAAACTGATTGTTTGCATGTAAAAGGCTATTTTGAGTCTTGAGCTGCGTGTCTAATTATTGTAAATTAGAATTATAAGTTATTATTTAGTATGGGATCTATTTATAGACTCATTGGCATGTATTGTAACAAGAGTAATAGAGGAAGGCAAGGTAGATCCTTCCAATTGTAAGAACAGGGTGATCTGTAAGTTGTTGCAAGATCAGGAAGAAGTTCTACATGGTAAGTAAGATCATTTGAGTTGCAAGTTGTTGTAAGTTCATGGGAGATCTACTTGAAGTACTTTTGAGTGCTTGGTATTGGTAGTTTTATTACTGACTGGTTGGAGGTGAACAATAACTCTGTGTTTGAGTTGTGTGTTGGGACTATTTTTGGTAAGAGAGTGAACTCTTGAGGGAAAGAGATCTGTACATTTGAGAGGTGTGGAAGATTGTGGCATCTTCATTGTATTTCCTTCTGGCATGAGTATTAATACAAGATTGTGTATTATCTCTCATATTCTATGTCATTTGTGAATTCTAGTTACTTGTTAATTCTAGTTTAATTCCATGATTAGTTGCTTATACAAGGTAATCATATTGTACTCTTATTGAGGAGTTAGATCCTAACAAGTGGTATCAGAGCATTTATGTTCTAGGTGCCTTACAACTGGTATCAGAGCTTTTGGTTGGGTTACTAACAAGTTGTATCAAATCTGGTTAGTGTTTGTTGATTACAGGTCACTCACAAGGGTTTGTATTTGAGTGGGAGTATAGCAATGGTAGAAGAAAGTAAGCTACGAATGGAGAAGTTTAATGGAAAAAACTATCAATTATGGAGGATGCAGATTGATGATTATCTGTATCAGAAAGATTTATACTTACCATTGGGTGGGCTTGCATGCAAGCCCATGGATATGAAGGATGAAGAATGGAAGGTTCTTAATTGAAAGGCTCTGGGATCTATAAGGTTGAGCCTTGCATCATCTGTGATTTCAAACTTATCACAGGCTAAGACAATGGTAGAGTTGATGGAATCTTTGGCAAATTTATATGAAAAACCCTCAGCTTCGAATAAGGTATTTCTTATGAAGCAATTATTTAATTTGCAAATGTTGGAAGGTGGATCTGTTCATAGTCATCTTAGTGATTTCCATGGTTTGGTAAACCAGTTAAATTTAGTCAATATTGTTTTTGACGATGAAATTAAGGATCTCTTAATCTTGTGATCATTACCTGAAAGTTGGGAGAGTTTGGTAATGGCAGTTAGTAATACTGTGTTTACTTCAAAAATCTTAAAATTGGATGATGTTGTGAGTGTAATCTTGAATGAATAAATTCATAGGAAAAGCACAGGTGAATCATCAGGGAATGCTTTGAGTGTTGAAATCAAGGGAAGGCAAAGAGAGAAGATCAAGCATGGGAGATCAAGGTCCAAGATAGGTAGGAGATCCAAATCCAGGTATGGTAGAATAACCTACTGGAAATGTGGAAAGCAAGGGCATGTAAAGAAAGATTGTTGGTTGGTTGAAGATCAGCAAGAAGGAACTGAAGAAGTAGATGTTGTAGGTATTGTTACACAAGATGCTCTGGTATGTTCCTTGGATAAAGTAGAATCTTGGGTTTTAGATTCTGGTTCCTCTTTCCATGCATCCCCAAATAGGGAATTTTTTCATGAGTATGTCCAGGGAGACTTTGGAGAAATTTATTTAGGGGATGGTAAACCTTGTCAAATGGTTGGCAAAGGCAAAGTGAAGCTGAAATTGTAGATGGGCAACACGTGGGTGTTGAAGGAGGTCATGCATATCCCAGTCCTAAAGTAGAATTTGATTTCTATTGGAAAGTTGGGTGATGAGGGTTGCACAGTAACTCTTACAACAGACTCTTGGAAAGTTTCCAAGGGTGCACTTGTTGTAGCAAGAGGTAAGAAAGTAGGTATGCTTTATCTATCTACTTGTATTACTGATTCTCCTTCTGGTTTATCTACTTTAGCTATAGATTCAAAGATGTGGCTTAATAGGCTTGGTCACATGAATAAGAAGGGGATGCATGTTCTTGAGTCAAAGGGTATGCTTTTAGATTTGAAAAGCATGGATCGAGATTTTTGTAAACAAAAGAAGAAAGTGATGTTTCTTGAGAAATCTGATGTTCATGACAAGAACAGGAAAGCCTTAGTTTTCAAGGAGAAGATGATGGACAGAGATCAGCATAAGGGGCTAAAGAATTCTTGAGCAGAGCAAGGTTGATATGGATAAGGGTTTGATCCAAAAGGAGCTCGCAGGTAGAAGTCATCACTCACAAGAAAAACACAGAGACCGATGTTAGTTAGAAAACTGATGTCAGCATCTAAACAGGGATTGACATCAGCTATGTGCAGCCTAACATCGGTGACTCCAAACAAATAAACATTGATGTCAGTCAGGGAGAACTGACATCGGTGATGAGGTAGTTGCATGGAACTGACGTCGGTTGGGTGCAGACTGAGATGTGACTGGCATCAGTCACTGAGATAGATTTTGGGCAGACAACAAGCTGTCAAGGAGTCTCAAACACCCATAAAGAGGATTGAAAGGGTAAGTAAGCCTCAAATTCATCATTTCCCTTCTTTACACTACTTGTTTCTCACTGATGGTCAAGAACTAGGAAGTTATTAAAGAAGTAGAGTAGGTAGAATCCAAGAAATAGTGGGAGCTTGGCATGGATGAGGAATGTGATTCCTTGGAGAAGAACCAAATGGGAGTTTTTTGGTAGAGTTTCCAGCTGAAAGAAAGCACTGCAAGATGAATGGATTTTTAGGATAAAAAAGAGCAAGAATGGACACATGAGACAGAAGGCCAGGGTATATGGTCTTGTGTTAGCTGCAGGACAATGGAGGTTTAACCATTGTGTTTTCTTTACCAAATTGGATAATATTAGCTACATTATCCTGTTACTGTATGTTGTGCTTGTTGCAGGGTCACACATATAGGGAGTTGTTGAACTAAAGGTAAAGTTAGTTTAGAGGTGTGTCATGAGGAATCTGGGAGCAGCAAGATTCTTTGGCATGAGTGTGTTTTAGATACATGGAAGGTCACAGGTTGATTTTGTCTCTAGATGATTGTGTGAAACTGGTTAGCACACCGATGGTTGGACAGTTCTATAAATAGTGTCCTGATTCACATGATGAGGCTAAGTACATGTGTACTAAACCTGAGATTTCCCAAGCAGTGGGAGTTGTCAGCAAGTTTGGAGCCAATCCAAGAAAGAAGCACTGGAGGGTAGTTTAGTGGATTCTCAGATATCTGAGAGGGACTAGCAGTAGGTGCACATGCTATGTAGGTTCAAGTTCTTTTCTACATGGTTTGTAGATGCAGATGTGGCAGGTGATTTGGATGACAAGAAGTGTACCACAAGATTTGTGGTGGTTGGTCTTCAAGAGTGATCTTGAAGAAGGACACAAAGCTAGGAAATAAACTAGATGATGTATAGGTACAGGTATAGTTGCAACTATTTATCTCCAAGTTGGAGATTGTTAGGTTGTGGAGCTAAAAGCTTCACTGATGCAGACATGGAGGACGTTGCTGAGTTCCAGGGATACCAGCATTGGTAGATCAACTGATGTCGGTCATATATAGTGCAGAAGGAAATCAACATCGATAGGAGTCGGCCGACGTCGATCACTTCCAGTCAGACAGTGATCGATGTCGGTCACTTATGCGGTTCTAGAACTATTCATTGCATGAACAGTTAGTTTGTTGAACTGATTGTTTGCATGTAAAAGGCTATTTTGAGTCTTGAGCTGTGTGTCTAATTATTGTAATTTAGAAGTCTAAGTTATTGTTTAGTATGGGATCTATTTATAGACTCATTGGCATGTATTGTAACAAGAGCAATAGAGGAAGGCAAGGTAGATCCTTCCAATTGTAAGAAAAGGGTGATCTACAGGTTGTTGCAAGATCAGGAAGAAGTTCTACATGGTAAGGAAGATCATTTGAGTTGCAAGTTGTTGTAAGTTCATGGGAGTTCTACTTGAAGTAATTATGAGTGCTTGGTACTGACAGTGTTATTTATGACTAGTTGGAGGCGAACAACAACTCTATGTTTGAGTTGTGTGTTGGGACCATTTTTGGTAGGAGAGTGAACTCTTGAGGGAAAGAGATATGCACATCTGAGAGGTGTGGAAGATTGTGGCATCTTCATTGTATTTCCTTTTGGCATGAGTATTAATATAAGATTGTGTATTGTCTCTCATATTCTGTGTCATTTGTGAATTCTAGTTACTTGTTAATTATGAATTAATTCTGTGATTAGTTACTTATACAAGGTAATCATATTGTACTCTTATTGAGAAGTTGGATCCTGACAAGTGGTATCAGAGCATTTATGTTCTAGGTGCCTTACAAATATTTATTTGAAGTAGTTTTTATTTGTCAAAGAGAGGGATTTCACATATATGCTCTTCTACTTGTCCCCTTTAGGGAACCCTTGGAATCAAAAGTGCCCATCCTTATTGAAAAAATTCTAGTCCAAGGCTTAGAAATAATTTCATCTAAAGCACTCCATAAAAACTCACAATAGTGTGGGTGATCTTGAAAATGACCCTAAAGTCTTTCTATTTTATGTTTTTTATTTTCATACAAAATTGGCTTGTGAGGGGGACTTCATAACCTCCCATGAGTTATTTAGGGAAGATATGACATAGGATTTCACCTCCTCACACTAACTTGATCCACTCCCAATAGGATTGAATGTTTGAGTGGTTAAACCACCTTCTAGTGATGAATTTGCATATGGGACATATCTGCACTTTGGACATCGTACTACACTAAGAGAACAATATGATGTAGTGGTTACAAAAAAGACTATAACTTTTTTCAACAAGCCAAGTGTTGTAAACACCCAATTACATGTTTTTATTTTTCATCATGATGTGAAAGTCATTGTGTAATTGATTCCCCTATAAATGTTTGAAAACTTGCTAGTTTAGTTGACCCCACTTTGCCATACCTTGTCAGTTAGAATTAAGATGATTATTTTTTGTCATTAGCTTACTTGGTCTTGATTTGTGTATAAAACTACTTTTTAACGCAATGAACTTAACAAAAGCACTTTATCCTCAATTTTCTTGAGCAAGGGAGGTGTTATGTTATCTAATTGAAAATTTTATATTTTTCTAGTTCAAATTATTATCAAAAACTTTTGTGTCATGTCATTCACTTTGGTGCAATCATGCTACCCAATTGAGTCTAGAAATTTTACCCAATTTGTTTAAAGTTCCTTATTTATAATTCACATTTGAAATTGAACCTATCTAATTTTTCAGGGTTGGTGTGTTAAATTGGGTTCACCATTTGCACACTAAACTTGTTCTAACTTGGGTTCAATTTTCCATTTGGATTGAGGGCCATTTATTAGCCTCAAAATCACATTATCATCTTTATAGACTCAATTCATCTTACTTATCACTCATGATTTGAGTCCTAAAACATAATTTATCCTACTATAACCATGTGGTGATGTTGTGCCACCCATTTGGCCCTAGTTTTGCACTTAGTGATTCGTGCATGTTTTTACATCTTGAGTTTCTTAGTTAATTTTGACTTTTTCATAATCTAGATAGCTTTCCTTTAATTTTATAGCATCAACTCATCAAATTTGAAACTAGATTTTATAGTATAGTTGTATCACAAAGCTAGGCTTTGGTGTACTAGTTTTCACCTCGGATCTTTGAGTTACCCTACCCTCTTGCAATCTATAAAATTTTAGATTTAACAAAAGTTGAGTAAATTCATGAACCAAATATTCTAATTGTGTGTGGTTCTAAGCCACCCTACTTTATAGCCTCTTTGGTACCTTAGTCATTTATTTGAAGAGAACTATGTATACCTCATTTAAACATTCACAAAACATTGATCTAAATCTAGTCAAATGTAGAGAATAACTCTTTTTTAGACATGACTCAAAGGTTCACTCATAGTGGGGCCTCTTATGGCCTTAGCTATGAGGATGAAAAATTTTATGATGGTCAAGAAAACCCCATTGTTTTTTATGACATCCCCACAATAGTAGGATCTGAAGATGATTACAATGAATATCAACCCCAAGAAGATCAAGATGAAGCACTTCTTAGGTTGATAAAATCAGGTGCTAGACTACATTCAAACTTTCCTATAGAGTAATTGCATACCTTAGTTAGAGAAGGAGAATAATGATGGAAAGATCATAAATAGACATATCTTCTTTTTCTAACAAAGGAAAATAAATACAAATAGATTCAAAACCCACAAATCTATATCTTCTAGCTAAGACCAAGATAATAATTCAATGATATGTGGATCAACTTGTCGTAGACTTAACTAACTCATTGGTTTCCACTTCAATTCATAATGATGTTTTGAAAGAACAAGGAAATGTGACCAAAAGTACACAACAAACATTTGATGAGAACATAACCATAGTGGATCAAGGTAACCTAAAAGAATAGTCAAAATCATAAGAGATCTTATAAAATATTCCATGTGACATTGAGTATACATTTTTCAATCATCAATAACCTCTTGTTACTTTGAGAAATCAAAGACCTAAACATTCAGTTAGAATTGAGGAAATCCCTTAAGATAATTTGGCTAGTTCATTCTAACTAACATAGAAATTGGTAAACAAACATTGAACTTCCCAAAATCAACAAAGTACTAAATAGCCAAATTTAGGGAATGTTTTACAATCCAAAATCAATGGCCTATTTTATCGACTTAAGGATCAAATCAGAACCAAGGTGTGGATCAAAAGGTTTACATTCCCTATAGATCCATAAAAAACTAGGGGCACATTCCACCCCAACAACAACAAAACTAGCGGCACATTCCACCCCAACAGGGAGAAAACCAAGGGCACATTCCACCCCAACAACAACAAAACTAGGGGCACATTCCATCCCCAATAACAACAAAACTAGGGGCACATTCCACCCCAATAGAAACAAAATTAGGGGCATATTTCATCCAAATAATAATGAAACAAGGGGAACATTCCACCCTAACAACATCTTATCCAATCCACAAATGCTCCAAATATGCAAGAGTGGAATTATATGAAGGAAATTGTTCAAGGATTGGAGATGAATAATAGGGTTAAACAGTACAAATTCGATGAGATATATCCATATCCATTTGATTTATCTATTCTCAAAAACCCCTTTTCACCTCATTTTAAGGCACCCAAATTTGACAAGTACAAAGGAAAGGGAGATCCACATGAGCACATAAAAGCATTCTTTATCTTATGTTAAGAGGTTGCATATAGTAGTGAGTACTTACTTCAACTAATTCTATGGAGTTTAGTAAGATAGGATTTAGATTGGGTACTTAAAATGCCTAAGGGATCAGTTGTAGATTGGAATGACTTATGAAAAAAGTTTGTTAACCATTTCTCATATAAGATAGAACATGAATTGACCATTATTGACTTATCCAAAGCAAAATAGCATGATGGTGAAAGTTTTGTTTCATATCTAAAAAGTTGGAGAGCATTGGTAGGTCACTTTCAACATAACTTTCTAGACAAATAGTTGGTTGATATATTTGCATATAACTTGCATCCAGAAGTCATACATAATCTATGATTAGCTTATGCTAACTCATTTGAAGAAATTACTGACAAAGGAGTATAGATTGAGAAAACTCTTATTACTAAAGGTTTTCTCAAGATTTTTACATAGGGTCAGACATCTACATAGACTCAATCACTGGTTCAAATGGTTACTAAGGACAAGCCTAAGGACTTGAACAAAAATAAGAACATGGTTGGAAATGGGGTAGCTTAAACAAGGCACGTACAAATGGTGTAGGCTATGCCTCTTCCAAATGAATAATTAACTCCCCCAAATCCACCACCTACTTTTCAAAGATAACATCCATGAAGGACATTTCATAATAATTTCAAGGTCTATATCAAGTTAGGAAAATTAGTTGAAATAGTGTTACAAAAGCTCATTGTGGCTAATTTGATTGTATGGTTAGTATTAAGGCCATTTCCTCAAGATCAACTAAAACCAGATTGGTATAAGGAGAATGAATGGTGAAACTTCCATCATGTTGTTGGTCATGATGCATATCATTGCATCCAATTACGACACATTATTGAGGACTTTATTGAAAGTGGTGAACTAGAAATTAAGTTGGCCCCTAATTAAGACACAAATTAGGATATGGGAATCTACAAAGATCCCTTTCCTTGACATAATCCACCTCCACCAAGAAATAATCAAAACCAAGGTCAGAATCAAAGATAAAGGTAAAACCAAAACCAACATCAGGGGCATAATTGTAATGAGCATAATAGGGATCATAATGCCCATACTAATAATGTGGCTTATACCAACATTTCCTATGATTATAAAAATACTATGGGGCACATTTATGCTACCCATGTTACTACTATTACTGTAAAACCATGTGGAAAATATCATGTTCCTCAAAACATGGGACCCATCATTATAGGGTCAACACCCTCTACCCCTAGTAATACCACATTGAGCCCGCATAATCATGTTGTGACTCCATTTGCACAGGTTAGTAATTCTAAAAAATAGTACCCTTCATCTAATTATAAAGGCTCCTCATCAACTCAAAATTGTACAAATACAACTAGATACTTGTGAGTTACCATCCAAGGCCCTTCACCTTCCTCTTCTAATTCTAATGACTCCTTACCACCTCTAGGTTGTGAAATCACAACTAGACTCCCTTGAGTCACCAACCAAGGCCCTTTGCCCACTTCTTCTATGAAACCTAATGAAAACATTGTGCTAATAGTTCTAAAGTTGAATATTATGCCAATAAAGATTAAACTAGCTCAATCCATAATCAAAAGGCCTTATAGTTTAGCAGTCCAATTGAACAAAACCCTTGCATAGATTTCCATATTATAACTCTTGCATACATCTAATATCCATAGAATTATCAAGAAAAACATTTTGAAATATTCTAATATGCCTAATGATATTAACCCTAATCAGTTCTAGAACCTAGTTGGACATTTGTATGTATTTTGCTAAATCACATTTGATCAAAAATACATGTCCACTCTTAGCCCAAACCATAATAACCCATTATACATTGAAATAATCATTATAGATCATAAGATCAAGTAGCTTCTTATATATAATGGTTCAAGGCTAAACATCATATCTCTAAATTTAGTATGATGATTGGGCTACATGGATGGGGACATTTAACCAGAAACTATTACAAATAAGGCTTATGATAATGTTGAGAGGGAGTCTTCAGGTACAATTTAGTTTCTAGTCATGGTTGGGTTTATTTCTCATCACACATTATTCCATTTTTTAAAATATTTAACTTCTTTATAATATACCTCTTGGTCATCCCTAGATCCATTAAGTAAAAGTAGTCCCATCTACTCTTCACCAGTGCCTTAAGTTTTTTGATGATGGGATCGAGGTTATTATTCCTACTTATCAACAGCTATATCAATATTTCAAACATCTTGAAGTTGAGTTTCATAATTATAACTATTAACTAGGTTTTGAGTTAATTATAAAGAAGAAAAAATCCATCATTTCCAATCCATCTCTATCTAATTATATTGACCCTGGTGATCTAGCACTTCAGCCAATCCATTTCCTGCATCTCTTACAAAATAGGTTATTATTAAAGATGTGGGTATTTTCATGTACCATCTGAAAGATGTCTTCCATATTGAAAAATTTATTGATTCCCCTAAATCATTTGGAAATCATAAACCTTCCAAGACTCCTAATGGACCCAACTAAATTTGGTAGACAAATAAGAAATAACAAAAATTACCTATGGTTTTTATACTTGCAATTTTGTCAAACAAAGATCAAGAGGATTTTATTGATGGAGATTGGCTATATTATGAAAGCCTTGCTAATTGATTTCAAAGTCCAAAATATCCTATATCTAACTAGATAATGGATCATATTAACTATATAGTGAAATTCCTTGGCCCATAAGTGCAAGGAATCTTAGAGCCCTTATCAACTAGAGTTATCAATTAGAATCATGGTCTTAAATTTATGCCACCAGAACATGAACTCATGACCTTTGATAGTGACTCTTTTAAAGTGACTAGTAATGAGACTCCTAGTAGTGAAATATCATCCCATTATAGCCTTTTTGATGAGATTTATAACTTGAATTTATTTGATTCAAATGACATATTAACCATAATGCCCATTAGAGCTTCCCATATTGAAACAAGAACCCATCCTAGTGGTGCTTCCCTTCCTAAAGTAGGACATTATATATTTACCATTAGAGCTTCCCATCTTGAAATAAACCCTTAGTATTCCATATTCCTTTTCCATCTTTAACTCATAAATTGATACCAACAAAATTTGGTCATATGCCTCGATGAGTTTCAAAATGAAGAATCAATTACAGAATACATGGGCCTATGAGATGGATTACCTATTGGTGATCAAAAATAGGGATTTGATTTTTCATTAGATCCTTCTACCTAATTTAGAGAGTATACAAAATTTCTTGGTCATAATAAAGAAAAAACATCAAGATCGTTGAGTGAAAATCTCTTTGAGGCACTCATCGATCAAAAAAAAAGTAAATAAAAAGATAAGCCTTCGAGTGAAAACCTATTTTAGGTGCTCCTAAGTAGGAAAGTTTTCTCATCCCCTTAGGACACAAAATGTCTTTTTATCCCAAGTTCCATATCTAGTACAAGAATTTATTCAAAACAACATCAAATGTTTGAGCATCTTGCTCTTGAGTTTTTAGAGGTTTTTACTACTTGGCCTTTACTTGAGATGGCAGATTCTGATTCATCATACTATTTGGATATTTGGGAGGAACAACAAGAATATATAGTAGAAGATGATGATAATAACTATACATTGCCTAAAATTATAGAAGATACATCCACGCTTCTTGTGGAAAACATGCAGAAGTGAACTTTGGAACATATGAAGATCCCAAAATTGTTTATCTTGGAGATTCCCTTACTGAAGTAAAACATGAGCATATTATATCCATTCTTAAGGATTATATAACATATTTGCATGGGCATACTCTAACATTATAGGTTTGGACCCTAATTTGGTTGTGCATCACCTTGTTATCCATTTCAATGCCAAACTAGTCAAGAAAAAATTGAGAAAGATGCATCTATGAATTGCCCTATTGGTTAAAGCTAAACTGGAAAAGTTGTTAGGAGCCAATTTTATTAGACCACTAGATTACTCTAAATTGGTTACCAATATAGTTCTAGTAAGTAAAAAGACCCTGGGTATACGTATTTATATTGATTTCCAAGATATCAATAAAGCATGTCCCAAAGATGATTTTCCTCTACCCAACATTGGCATGATTGTCAACTCAACTACCAAGTATGAGATGTTATCCTTAATGGATGGATTTCCTAGTTACAATTAGATCAAGATATCCCTTGAATACTAGCACAAGATTGTATTCACCACTTCATGGGGGACATTTTGTTACCAATTCATGCCATTTGGCTTAAACAATGCTAGAGAAACATATCAATGTGTAATGACTATCATCTTCCATGACATGATGCACAAAATTATAGAGTACTATGTTGATGATATATTATCAAAATCACAAATAAGATCTACACATCTTGATGTTCTACAAAGAATCTTTAAGAGACTTCATGAATATAAAGTTCACTTGAATACTAAGAAATATGTCTTCAGAGTCACATCAAGGAAATTGTTAGGGTTCATTGTATCACAATGAGGGATCAAATTAAACCCTAAAAAATTCAACACTATTGTGGAAAGTCCTCCACTAAACAATCTTAAATATCTATGAAGCCTGTAAGGAAAGATCTAGTCTATACATAGGTTCATTTCTCAATTTGTAGATAAGTGCCACCAATTTACTCATATTTTGAAGTAAGGGGTAACATTTTAATGGGATGAATATTTTTAGATATCATTTGAAAAGATTAAGACATACTTGACCAATCCACCAGTCTTAAGACCACCAACATAGGGAAAGCCATTGCTTCTTTATATATCAGCCATAGAACATGTATTAAGGGCACGTTTGGCCCAACATGATGATCATGGTAAGGAACACACTATTTATTATTTAAGCCACACATTGGTGGATTATGAACATAATTATATTCCTATTGAGAATGCATGTTTAGCTATGGTATTTAGCACTCAAAAATTATGACATTATATGCTAAATAACAAAACTATTATCATAGCCAAGGTGGATCCTCTCATGTTCCTCTTATCTAAAGTAGATCTTTAGGGATACATGGCTAAATGGGTTATGATCCTAAGTGAGTTTGATATTGAGTATCAAAATCAAAAGGCAATCAAAGGGAAATTATTTTTTTACCAACTTGTAGAATCTCCTATTAAAGATACTCAACCTCTCAAATTTAACCTTCTAGATGACTCTATTATGATGATAAAATGAGCACCATAGGAACCTAAATAGTGGAAAATCTATTTTGATGGATCCTTCACATCCTATAGATCTAGAGATAGTATATTGTTGATCACACCATAGGGGGATTTTATTCCCAAAGCATTCCATATACAATTTGATTTTACAAACAATAAGGCTGAGTATGAGGCCTTGATATACAATAGGATATTATAAGCTTAAAGGTCTATGGAGATTCATAGTTAATCATAAATCAGACCATTAATTAGTATCAAACAAGAGATGACAAGATTATTCCTTACAAGCAGATTGTTGATAACCTCAAAACACGTTTTAAATATCTATAGTTTGAACAAGTTTTGAGAGTCAAATATAGATCTATCAATGTAATGGAAATAATTGGTTTCATGATTCAAATGGATGATAGTGCTAAACAGTGTCAGTTCTTAATTGAAAATATTCTTTAGCCTATGTATATTATAATAGATTTAGAGAGGGTATGCACCATTATTGGTCATAATCCCTTACCTAAGCTACCATGGTACCAAAACTTTTTATAACTATTTCCGTAGTAATGTCTTCCCCGCTGACCTTTCCAACAACCAACAAAAACTATTCCTACATCACTTAACATGTTATACTCTCCTTGGAAACATTATTTATCATAAATGCTATGATGGAACACATCTTTTTTGTTTATCTTTAGGAGAATATAAGTTGGCACTAAAAGAGGTTCATTAAGGAATGTGTGGGGCTCACACCAACAGTGTAGTACTAGCAAAGAAGTTCCTCAAAATAGGGTATTATTGGCCGAAAATGGAGACTAATACTTGAAACTATGTGAATAAATGTGTTCCTTGTTATTAGCATGATAATTTGATACATGTACCTTATTTACCACTACAACCAATCACAACACCATGGTTTATTCTCAATATAGGGTATCAATCTCATCAAGAAAATTAACCCAACATATTCATATGGCCATAAACACATTTTGACCACAATTGAGTAATTTACCAAGTGGATTGAGGCCATTCCTCTCACTTATTTTGTTAGGAGGTAGATAGCCAAATTCATTCATTACCATATCATCTATCAATATGGCATCCCATCCTGTATTATATCTGATAATGGTGAATCTTTTGTGAACCACGATGTAAAATCTCTTTGTGAAAAATTCAATATCAAGCACAATAATTCAACTCCATATAACCTAAAAGGCAATGGATAAGTTGAGGCATCAATAAAAATGATTATATCCATCTTAAAGAAGATTATCAATGGCATTAGTTGTAATTGGCACTTGTAACTCTTTCATTCCCTTTGGGCTTAAAGAACCAATCATTAAACCCCAATTGGAGCCACTCCATACTCCCTTGTTTTTTTCACTAAATATATTATCCCAATTGAGATTGAGATACCATCATTATGAATTTTACTAGAGCACATTGAAGATGATGAAGACAATAGAGCCTTATGGCTATAAGAACTAGAAATTTTTTATGGTAGGTGTTTGGATGCCCTAGAAAACTTATAGGCCTATCAAAATAGATTGTGAAGAATATATAATAAGTGTATTCTCCCTTGAGATTTTGAGATTGGTGACTTGGTTTTGAAAAATAACCAAAAGAACATGAATGTTGAATGTAAAAAGAAAGGTAAGTTTTAGCGTAATTGGTTGGGACCCTATATTATCATGGTGAACTATGGATTAGGGGCATATTGACTAGATAAACCTAATGGTGAAGAACTTATAGAGCCCATGAACATCATACACCTTAAGAGGTTCTACACATGAACAGCTTTGAACTATTGTCTACAAGATCCCAGACTTAAGGGTAACTTATGATGAAGTAATTTTATCCCATCATTTTATCCTACCCTGAACACATTTTATACTACCCTAGCCCACTCTTCATAACTTCAAATAGTGATGGCTTTGAATCGTTAGCACTCTGAACACATTTTCATCCTATCCTAGACCATTCTCTTTGAGGACCCTATTCTTTGGACCATTGTCCTTGAGAATCATTTTATTTGTTATGTCTTTGGCATGTTGTAAACTTGAACACTTTTTATCCCTTGACCAATTATGATCTTGATTATATCTCATGAACATTATGATCATCTTCAGTTCCATTTATATAAATCAATTTAGCCAAGACAATATTTTGCAACTTCTTCAATAGACAAGTGAGTAAGAGAATCTTTTCAATTTTGGACCTTTGCTACACTGTTATAAATAGGTGAACATAGATCTTTATTTGGATTTACTTCATGCTACACATTATTTTATATTACATTTTTTGCTCTTTGTTGTCTTATCAAGATCCTCACTCTCACCAATTTGTGATCATGGGCCATTGCATCTAGCTTAGTTATTTTATTTGAACCTCTACTCTCAGACATGCATCTCCTTAACTAGATGGTCCACCCTTGTGCATATGTTATCCTAAAAATAGAAAAAACATTAGAAATACTTTGAAAATACCAAAAACATCAAAACATGATCCACAAAAGAATAAAAACATTGTCTCACACTTCTATACATTTATACATTCCCATCCCACCATGCTACTCTCTTGACATTTTACAAGCAAAGAAACATTAATTAATCTTATCCCATGCACTTACCATTTTTCAAGATCATTATTTCTCATCCCATCAGCTTGTTGTTTGCAAGACCATTCTCATTTATTTGTCATATCTTCCATTTCTTCTATAACATTAATCATGCTAGTCTGATCATCATGTTTCTTCCATCCCATTTTTTGGGAGAACTACATTTGGTCTGAAGTTCATGTTGAAACATACATCTATGGAACTATGTAGGTAGTGTGATGCAGGAGCATCTACATTCATTTTCATACAATACATGGTTACGTTGGGATACAAATCATGATTGAATTCAAATTCACTTTATTGTATTTTCCCTCCAAAATGTTGTTAATAAGGAGTAATTGTAAAAAGTAAAGGTAAAAAGTAAATGTTGGGGCTGTTGAGAAAATAAAGGAGGAGTGGTTGAAAATATTTCAACCTTGGTATATTGTTGCAATTTAAAAATTGTTTTTGTTTTATCTTGAGCCCAAGTTGGGCGTAGAGGTTAGAGAGGATATGAATTTTGGTCGGTATCTTCTGATTTGCAAAAAGCTAAATGAAAAGAACCAGCCCTAACAAATGAAGTTGTCGGTATCTTCATTTGTTGTCTAAGTCAAAATTCAGATTGTTATAAGCAGTGGGAAAAACTTCACATTGAACACATAAAGGCCAGCACAGTTATAGTGGAGAAGTTAAAATGCTGATTGGAAGAACAAGGTCTCAAGGCTTAGTCCCATGGTAGATTTGAAGAAAACTCTCAAGTCTTTGAGATCAAAGCATCAACATGCTTTGGAAAGTGAAGAGGGATGAAGAAGAAGAGAAGGAGGATCTCTTTTAGAGAGAGGAGGTGACAAGAAGGCCATTCGGCTTGTATTCTATTCAAAAAAAAAAACTGTGTTTGAGAATAAGAAAGGTAACCATTCAATGTAAATGTGTATATGGATGGTCTACAATGGTACGTAGGTAAGAGTTTAAAGTAAATGTAAGGTATTAGGCCTGCATCTAGTGAGGAGAACACATTACAGATTTTGAATCCTTCTTTATGTCTTGGTTATGAGAACAAGCGCTATATCAAAATAATGTTTCAAGATGTTTGTATACCAAAGTAAAGTCTATCCTCATTTCTTTCCTCTGGGTTTCTTTGTATTGTAGATAAATAGATAAGTATGTAACTTGCCAGTAAAAGATTCTAGGTTTGAATCACAGTTCACACAAGTCTTAAATTGATGATTGACGAGGAAACAATGGTAGATGTGGGCAGAGCCAATAATGTATTTTTTTTAAATGTATGGTCCAATATGAGCACGAGAGACGTAAGAAACAATATTGTGACAAACCTATGTATTCAATTATGTTTGGCTTATCCTGATAAAGACTAAATGCAAAAACTTGTGTTAAAGGCAGTGGTTACGTATTTTCTGTATAATATAGGGTTCAAATTAAATATTTAATGAGGTGTTTGTTGAGCAAATAATTGAAAGGGAATCTAGTTCATGTCACATTCATGATTAGTGTATACAACAAGATCAAAACATATATGGGAGTTTATAGTGTTCACTCAGTCTATCAAACCTGATTAGGAAGGATCTTGTTGCTTTTGTTCACCAAGTGACTCGACCTAGTCTTTTAGATGACCCACATAATGGAATTTAGTCATATAAAGTCGATCACTATATTCATAATCCAGAGGTTACCATGATAAGATTTTGTAATGATATTTTTTTTTGTCATTGGAACAATTTAATCACTGGATGGTCAAAAATGTGAGAATGATAATCGAGGTGATAGATAAGGTATAACAATATTTTACACGTATGAAATCTGTGTGGCCTAGGTGAAATTTATGACAATGTCAGAACTAATATTTACATGGAAATATCATACTGGAAGAAATTACCATTCAAGTTTGACATCTTAGAATCAGAATACAGGGATAAAAAGGGATTATGTTTAATATCTCTTGAAGGAAACCTTGATAAAGATTAGAGATAGAATTGGCCATTGTTAGAGAAAATGAAAATGCACCATTTTGGTATTAGAGCTAGTAAGCTCCTGGAAAAAGGAAAATTTTGTACTCTTCTAATCAGTTTTTACAGAGATAATGTACTTTATGAAGTTGCAAATAGAAGAAAAAAAATTTGCAGTGATTGAAGCAAGTGAAGAAGGTAATAAGAAAGTTATTGACAAGTTTTTTTCAAGCCCTTTAAAGTGTAATTGTTGTTGCAGTGAAGAAGTTGCAAGTTCAAGGCAATCAAGTCATTGAGGCTTAAGAGGAGAAGAAGCCAAGGAAGGCTTAGTGAAGAGACAAGAGAAGCTCTAGAAGAAGAGCATAGTGAATGCTCAAGAGAAAGATCCAAAGCATGGTAAGCTTGGATTTGTGAAATTATTGATATTTGGGTAAAGTAGTGTCATATTGCAGACCATTGACTCAGTATGAAGCTCAATAAAACCATTAAGTAGGATCAAAAGACTAGGATGCAAAAGGCCTAGGTGAGATCAAGGAGATTCTCAAAAGACTAGTCAAGGAGAAAGGCTTGGGTGAGACAAGTGGACCTAAAGGGATCAAGAGACCAAGGTGGAAAAGACTTGGGAGAAGATCTCAGAAATGGAAATATTGCTAAGAAAGGAGCAGAGTAGTAAGGTACATGAGAGTAACAAGAAGAAAACAAGCATCCAAAAGAAGAAAGGTATGACCAGTATTGAAATTGATAAAGAGATTGATAGTTTGAAAAGAGATTTAGCTAATTTTATAGATAGATATGAGTCTTAGATGCAGATGGAAAAGCAAGCATGGGTATGGCCAATGAAGAAGAGGATGAAGTGGCTAATAGATCTCCTAATGAAGAGGACAAGAAGGCAAAATGAGATTGCCAAGAAGAGAGAAGCCCATAGAGGCTTGAAGAAGATAAGAATGTTGCCAAGAGAGCAACAAAAAGAGGAAGAGATTGTGAAAAATGTTCTCATTGTGGAGAACAAGAGAAGAGAAGAAAGAAAAGATGAAGTGCCAGGAAGAGCACTTGAAAAGATAAGAGTGTTGGTGAAGAGAAAATTCATAGGGACCTTGTGGTCTCTTATTTTTATATCTAATGTTGTCTTTGCATGGGTAATTGCAGGTATGAGCAGCCTTGTGAAGGTCAAAAGAAAGGCCTTGAAGAATGAAGAGATTTGTGCAAGAGGAGACACCAAGTGCACAAGTGAATGTGCAAGCAAGAGAAGTGAGTTTGTTTTTGATGATAAAGAAGAAGAGATGCATTGGTTAATGCATGAGGAAGGTGTGGAGGAACCCCTACAAGCAAGAGAAGAGATAGAAGATGAAGATGAATTCCATGATGTCATGGAATATCAAGAAGAGGTTAGAGAGGATATGAATTTTGGTCGATATCTTCTGATTCATAAAAAGCTAAACGGAAAGAACCAGCCCTAACAAATGAAGCTGTCAATATCTTTATTTGGTGTCTGATTCAAAATTCATATTGTTATAAGCAGTGGGAAAAACTTCACATTAAACACATAAAAGCCAGCACAGTTATATTGGAGAAGTTAAAATGTTGATTGGAAGAACACGGTCTCAAGGCTTAGTCCCATGGTAGATTTGAAGAAAACTCTCAAGTCTTTGAGATCAAAGCATCAACATGCTTTGGAAAGTGAAGAGGGACAAAGAGGAAGAGAAGGAGGATCTCTTTTAGAGAGAGGAGGTGACAAGAAGGCCATTCAGCCTGTATTCTATTCAAAAAAAAATTGTGTCGAGAATAAGAAAGGTAACCATTCAATGTAAATGTGTATATGGATGGCCTACAATGGTACGTAGGTAAAAGTTTAAATTAAATGTAAGGTATTAGGCCTGCATCTAGTGAGGATAACACATTACAGATTTTGAATCCTTCTTTATGTCTTGGTTATGAGAACAAGTGCTATATCAAAATAATGTTTCAAGATGTTTGTATACCAAAGTAAAGTCTATCCTCATTTCTTTCCTCTGGGTTTCTTTGTATTGTAGCTAAATAGATAAGTCTGTAACTTGCCGATAAAAGATTCCAGGTTTGAATCACAATTCGCACAAGTCTTAAATTGACAATTGATGAGGAAACAATGGCAGATGTGGGTAGAGCACAATAATGTATTTTTTTTAAATGCATGGTCCAATATGAGCATGAGAGAGGTAAGAAACAATATTGTGATAGACCTGTGTATTCAATTATGTTTGGCTTATCCTGATAAAGACTAAATGCAGAAACTTGTGTTAAAGGTAGTGGTTACGTATTTTCTGTATAATATAGGGTTCAAATTGAATATTTAATGAGGTGTTTGTTGAGCAGATAAATGAAAGGGATTCTAGTTCATGTCACATTCATGATTAATGTATACAACAAGATCAAAACATTTGTGGGAGTTTATAGTGTTCATTCAGTCTGTCAAACCCGATTAGGAAGGATCTTGTTGCTTTTGTTCACCAAGTGACTCGCCCTGGTCTTTTAGATGACCCACATAGTGGAATTTAGTAATATAAAGTTGATCACTATATTCATAAGCCAGAGGTTACCATGATAATATTTTATAATGATATTTTGTTTTGTCATTGGAACAATTTAATCACTAGATGGTCAGAAATGTGAGAATGATAATCGGGGTGATAGATAAGGTATAACAGTATTTTACACATGAAATTTGTGTGGCCTAGGTGAAATTTATGACAATGGTAGAACTAAGATTTATAGGGAAATGTCATACTAGAAGAAATTACCATTCAAGTCTGACATCTTAGAATCAGAATATAGGGATAAAAAGGGATTATGTTTAATATTTCTTGAAGGAAACCTTGATAAAGATTAGAGATAGAATTGGCCATTGTTAGAGAAAATGAAAATGCACCATAGTGTCCACTTATTTTGTACATCTAGAGTCAGCTCTGCCAACCCCTTCCTTTTCTTCTCTTCCCCTATTTCTTTTGTCATTGTTCCTCTTTAATTAGGGAATAATTGGTGTATCATTATTCTTTATTATGTTGTGATGGAAAGTAACACCTCTACCGCACGTGCATGAACATTTATCTTTAAAATGCACTAACTTGGTTTTTTATTTGTGTGTGTTTATTTTTGTTTTCTTGGTGTTTTGTTGTGCTTTTTCACCTCTCCTTTTATTTCTTCTCCTTTTCTCTTTTTATTACTTCTTATATCATCTTGGTGTTGTGTTTCCCTATATGTTTTTGCTCATTTCTTTTATGTTTTAGAACATCTTGATGATTCACATGGATATTGATTATTTATATCTTGATCCTCTGTTATTAAGTTGTTTTTGGACATTTTTATTTATTTTATTGTTATTGGTGTCTTATTTTTCTATTTGATTTTGCTTTTCTCTTTTGTGTTCAAGAATGTATTGATGGTCCACATGGATTTTAATTATTTATATCTTGGTTCATGTCATTAAGATGTTCTTGATTTTTTTTTTTAAACATTTTTGTTCCTACTTAAGTCTTGATTGATCATATCTTGATTTTAAATTAGGTTCATTTATGTTTATCTTTATCTTTTTATTTGTTTTTTTATTAAATGCAAATAGTTATAACTCTAGTTTTGGTCATTGTTTTACCATTATCCTTAGTTATATGTCTTCACATTTGAACTAGCTCAATATAATTTAAATATTATATCATTCTAATTTATTCATGCTTATGATGCCTGATTTCTTTTGTTATAGCAAGAACTTTGTGCTCAGGTCTCAAAGTCTTAACGTTAACACAGCTCTGATGAATGATTCTAAAGAACACTTTACATAATCTAGGATCATGATATGGAATTAGGCATCTAGGTAACATGAATTTTGGCACTTGACTCTATGCTTAGATGTACATCTCTTTACATACATCATGATTCTAATAAATTCTTGGTTAGTTTTTATCATTCCTCATTCCATTCTCTCCCAAACGTGGGTGAACTATATTGGCCTCAAGTTCATGTTGGAACATGAGTCCATGGAACTATATAGATAGTATCTACTTGTATTATACATCTATAGTCAACTTGACCATCTCCATTCTTATTTTCATCTCTCGCATCACTTTGTGTATTCTGATATACTTGGTTTCTTATAGTTTCTAAGTCATTCCAACATCGCATGTACGTTTGCACTTGCTCACTTTAACCTATATTTTGGGTTATATAATTGAGTTATTTTGCTTTTCAATTATGCATATTAGGCCAAAACATCTGAACAACATCAAAATCAAATCAGCTCTACAGGGGTAAACCATTCTTTATTCTTTATCAATGATCAAAATTATCCCTACTAAGGCACAACTATTTTATCACAATCATATTTTATCTACTGGGGCACCTCTTATTATCTTCTCTTTAAAGACCCTATTCTAGTGGTGATTCCATTCTTGAAGTAAAGGATTCTCTCTTTTCCTCTCATTACAAGCTCTCCACACTACTATCCAAGATGGCAATATTTAGTGTGCAACTTGTCTCAGGATTGATCAATGTCATAAGCACACAACTTTTACTCTCTAATTAGGTACATTTAAAGTGTGTTCCTTACATTTATGGATTGCATCCTTCCCATTCCCCCAATCTATTGGGGCCTATTATACCTCTAATTATATTTTGATCATTGATAGTAATCACATGTGTAAGCATTAGCTCATTTAGATGTGATTTATTCCATGGGTTAATCTCTCACTTTCTCTTTTCAAGAGTCCATCCTTCTCTTTCATCCTAGTATGTCCTCTTGAGGGGGCATTGTGGCTATGTTCCAATTTCTTCTTGACAACTCTTTTTTTTGAAAAGATGTTACTTTATCTAAATGTCTTGCTACGCCTTCTCAATTAGGGGTAAAATGTAGACATCCAATTCCTAACACCATCTGTGTTAAAATTATCAATCTTTCTCGAATTACACAAAAATGTACATTTTAGGCTACAATCTATAAAACACCCTAAATGGTTAATATTGATATATCATTTACAAGTGTCAATTTAGGTTAAAGTATCCCTAAATGGGGCAATGCATTTTATGGGCCAGCTAACTTTGATCAAATCATTTCAAGTCAAAATGTCAATTTTGCATTTAGGTGCTCTAGATTGCTCTTTTATATAAAAAATCTTGTATGAGACATGTACCTTTGTTATTTTGAGTTGAAAACATCATAAATGGGAATATGGTTCCAACACATCTAACATCAACTTTCAATTCCAATCTAGTCAAATTTTGAGCCAATAACAAGACATTTTGACTTATTTGATTAATCTGTGCACCAAGGGCCAAAATTTTCACCAAAGTTGACTAATCATGTTTTAGGATAATTAAACCAAATTAGTGCCTTAATTTTCGATGGAAATTGTTGAATAAATATTTATTGGAAATTGATTTTTATTAACTACATCATCATATAGGGTGGCATCCATAAGCCATAAATGCATAAAACATCAAGATTATGGGTCTTCCATGTCTCATTAATGACCCTCAATGCCTATTCAATTCCTTTTTTTACAAAATAATTATGAGGTATATTTATATAATTTTATTATATAATTCAATCAATCCATGACCATACATCTCAATCTTGAAATGGACGGTCATGGTTAATCATGATCAATATCAAAAATATATAAATAGAGATACCATGAGCATCATTTTTAAGATTGATTTATGCAAAGTTATTATACTAAATTATCTCCACAATACTTTACATTTGATCATTTATTATGTATGTAAGCTTCATTGATAGGCTAGTTTAGTGATTCCAAATCATGATCCTAGGTTTTATAAGGAGTTCTTGAGACATTGAAGGAGTTGGCCACCATTGTTCTTGAAGACAAGAGCTCTTAATCAAGGGAGAACATGATTTTTATCTAAATCGGTATGGTGAATCCATTTGGGAAGGTAATATGATGTTGTTTTCTTTCAATTATTTCATGCTATCCTTTATAATTCCCACATGAATAGATAGACTTAATTTGGTTTTTTCTTATGCATTCTTCCTTTCATTTATTGGACTAATGCTTGACTATTCATGTTATGTAATCCTCTCTACACATTGTACTCAATAGTAACCTCTCATGAATTCATCTCCAATCACCTCAAGACCTAGTAATGTGACAATTTGGCCTTTTGACCTATTAAGTGAGGCACTTGAATAATTTATAAAGTGCTAAAATGCTAAGTAGAATGAATTAACAAATCAAACCAAATTAAATGCTTAAGTGGAATTTCCATGTTTAATTAGTTGAATTTAGTTTTACAAAAAGGAAAATTTAAAATAAATGAGGTCATGATGACATTATCACCTTCAAAGTCAAGGAATTAAAATATCTCCCTAAATGCCATAAATTCAAAAATGGAGATCCATGCTTAATAAATGGGATCTCTATCCCAAATATTAATTACATGTCCCCTCCTTAACTCAACTAAGGTTAGTTCAAACTCAACAATAGCTAATTCTAACCTAAATACACTTGGGTTAGGGTTAATTTTGGAGGCTATAAATATAAGGCCTCACCTATTGATAAATAATCTTTGATAGTGCAATGTTATTATGTAGGATTTATATCAAAAATTTCCATTATTATAGTATTACCATGCCCATTTTCTAAGCCAAACCAACACACATCCAACACCAACATTACTAAGATGATAAGGAGAGGTGGGACAAGGAGCTTCATTTCCAAATATTTCTTGATCATAGAACTGAACACATCAAACTCATTGTGAACACACAACACTTACTCTCATGGAAGGTAAAATCTCTTATTTTGATTTCATTTGTTAGTTACCTATGTAGTTCACTAGTTCTTAGAGTGTTTAGGCTAGAGGTGTAAGATTTTTAGTGTATTTTTCTTTGATTTTCTTTCTTATTAACATGATACTAATCTTCCCTCTATGTATTCCTATTTATCATATAATGACACACCCAATGGGATCTATAACCCACAAAACTCTTCCTATGGCCTTTAAGAACCTTTTGATAAATATTTTCATGATAAAATTTTGTTTTGATGACCAAAAAAGTGAAAAATTAAAGATCACAGATGTTACATAGAGACATGTAATTTTGTACCTAGTAGATGTGGTATTGCACTATGTAAGTGTAGAACCATAGATGCATTTTTACATTATAGATGCATTTTTACACTATATAAGTGTGGTATTACATCACTAGGGTTTATGTTTTAGGTAAAATATGGTTTCACAACTAGTAAGTACAATTTTATGCTTGTAATTGATGGTATTGCATTCGTAACATGTAGTTTTGAGTTATTAAAGTTTGTTTTACTTTTAAATGTAGTATTGCAATAGGTAAATGTAGTTTTGCATTTTTTATTAGTGAATTTTCACTAATAACAAGCAATATTACATTATATAAATTTGGTTTTGCATTAATAGTCTATTTTGTAGGTAAAGTGTAGTTTTGAGCTAAGACATGTGGTTTTATAGATTGATGGTATTGCACTACAGATCAACAGTATTATACTATGTGAAAAATAAGGGAAACTTGAGAGCTCAAAATTTAAGTTCACTTCATGGTTAACTCTTTTGCCAAGAATCAAGAAAATCCCTTAATGCTTTTTGTAGGACCTAAGGCCAAGAAATGAGGTTTTTATCACTTCAATTTTTCAATTCATCCTTACATTTGGTTCTTATAAATCATTTAATCACTTTCTTTATTTATTTAAAAGTTCACCAAGTGCAAAAAAAATCCAAGGGGATAATTCACTTCACACTTCACTTAGTGATTTAAAAATAACAAAAATCTTAGACTAAATACTCTTAAGGATTTTGTTTTCTTATTATTTGGTGTTTGTGTTGTTTTCTTGTAAACTAGACCTTTCATATATGATCTCCACCCATCCCATTTAGGGAACATGGGTGACCCAAAAACACTTCATCCATTACTTTGTCACTTAGTCCAAGCTCAGAAGGAAAGTCCTCTATGTTCTCCCCAAGTTTGCATAACCTGGGTGATCTAAAAAAATGACCTTTAAAGCCCTTCTAAATTTTATTTCTTTCATGCACTTGGCTTGCGAGAAATATTTCATCACCTCCCCATAAGTTCTTTATGGAAGAATTGACCTAGGATTTCATCTCCTAGCATCATTTCAACCCCACTTCATAGTGGGGTATATAAGCTAAGGGTGACTCCTTAGGATGTTAGTTTGAGTAGTTAAACTAACTTTGTTAGTGATATATGACTCACAACAATAAAATAATTTGGATATCATACTACGCTGATAAATTTGATAGATGTAGTGGTTATAAAAATGAGAAGACCTTTTTACAACAAGCCAATTAGCTTAGATTTAAATGATGTGTTGTGTTCTAGTGGTAATCACACATATAGGACTATATATAAATGATTGAAACTTATAATTTTTAGGCAAACCACACTTGTCACAAAAATATTGTTAATGTAGGGTGAGTAGCCCAAAGTTCCATGTCACTGTATGAATCCTTGATAGAAGAGGGGGACTTAAACACCTTACTTTTTTAGGTGAATTTAATTTTATTAGATTAATAAATTATTTCCTCTCAAAAAGGAATATGTTGATGGAATTTGACAATACAAAACAACCTTGTTAGTTTTTAGGGATAGGTTGAATTCTTTCACTTGCATTATTTTGGGTCTAAAACTATTTTGTTTGTCAAAAACACTTTAAAAAAATCATAAACCAATCACATATTTTACACCCTTTTAGCCTAAAAGGTGTTATTTTGTCCATTTGATACCACACTTTGTCTTAGACATTTTCAAAACATTTGTGTGTGTGTCACTTATTTGAAAGGGGAGTCATTACACTGCTCATTTCATCCCAAGTTTTTACCTTGGATTTTTGAAACAAAGACCATTGTTATACCTATTAGCCAATTTTCACACCCAAGTTTTGCATCTTTCATTTTGGCTAAGTGCAACATTCTTAATTTTTTTATCCCCATAGCAAAGTGTCAAGTGTTATTTCCTTTAGAAGCCTTTGTTCAATCTTTTTGCAAGTGTTATTTTAGTCTTTTTACACAAGTTTTATTTCTTTCAGAAAGGTTTTGCCTTGATTTTTTTGTTCAAGTCTCAAAGGAATTGTTTCAAACTTTTTATCCAAAATAAAAAGTTTGAAGGAACTAGTCCATTTTAATATTTCTGAAGGGTCACTTACAAAAATTCCAAAGGGTCTTTTCTCATGAATTAGTCCTTTAAAACTTTTTTGAAGGAATTGACTCTTTCAATTTTTTTGAAAGAATTGGCTCGTTCAACTTTTTTGAAAGAATTGGCTCTTTCAACTTTTCTGAAATAATCTTTTTGAAGGGTCTTTTTTCATGGAAGTGTCTTTTACAAAAAGTCTGAAGGGCACATTTTTAATATTTCCAAAGGGTCTTTTCTTAGGAATTGGTCATTTGTAACTTTTCTGAAGGAATTGGCTCTTTCAACTTTTATGAAAGAACTGGCTCTTTCAACTTTTTCAAAGGAATTATTTCAAACATTTTGTCTAAAAATATCTTTCTGAAGGGTCTTTTCTCATGGAAGTGTCCTTTACAATATTTTTGAAGGGACATTTTCAATTTTGCCAAAGGGCCTTTCTCTTGCAAAGAGACATTGTTAAAAAGTTTGAAGGGTCTTTTCTTAGGAAAGTTTCCAGTTCAAAAAGTTTGAAGGGACACTTTTAAAAATTCTAAAGGGTCTTTTCTTAGGAAAGTGTCTATTTTAAAAATTCTGAAGGGACACTTTCAAAAATTTCAAAGGATCATTTCTCAAGTAAAAGGACACTTCTTTCTCTTATGAAGGGACATTTTTAAAAAGTCTAAAGGGACACTTTCAAAAAATTTGAAGGATCTTTTCTCAGGAAAGTGTCCAATTTAGGCTTTCTAAAGAGACATTTAAAGATTGTCAAAGGGCATGTTTAGGCTTTGTAAAAGGTAAGAATAAAAGGGTCCACAAGAAAATTATCTAATAAAATTCCCCAAAGGAATGGTCCCAGTAGAATGACAGTTATATGGATGTCAACTTCAAGGTGATGAGCTAGCCTTTGGTGTTTAAATATTGGGTCCCAAGTAGATTGATGGTCCTCATTCAAACACTCAAATATCTAAGGGGTCATATTCTTCATCCACTAAAGTAGATCAGAGGGTTCATCTCACCATAGATCAGATCAAGATCTAAGTCATTTTTAATGGCCAATCAAAGGAACAATCGACTAAGGGGCTTTGTAGGATTTGAACATTTGACTAAGGTTGAGCTAGGGAAAGATTTCAAGGGATGTTTATAGACATACACATGGATCCAACATTCTGATAAATCTTATGAAATCATGCACATAGACTCTCAATGATGCCTTTCCAAGGCCAATAGAATGAAAATGACTCTTCCCCACATCATTTCATACCTCAACAAGCTGGTGAGAAGCTATTAGTATCAAGACAAATCCATAATAAGTGGACTCATTTGTCATAACCACATTAATGCCATTTTAAAATATCTTTTGTTGGTACAACTATTGGGAAATCATCTTTGAGAGATAGTAGGATAACTATGTAACCTCTTGAGGTGACATGGATCAATCAAATGACCCAAATGAGCATCATTTGAAAATATGGTTGTAGCTAAAGATGGATACTTCTAATAGATTGATTCATCTTTTTGGTGCCAAAGGCCTCATCCTCTCTCTTATTTTTCAATATAAATATAACCCTTGGGCTAGTGTAAAAATAACCATAGAGTATGGCGAAGCCCTACTAGATTGATGTTATATTTTGCCTCTAAGCATAGTATAAGACTTTTCTTTCCAATTATAAACAATGGTCTGAGCATGTACGTGATGTACAGTGATAATAAGTGATGATTTTCCATCCTTATGTCCTTTACCCTTCATGCCTAAGCAACATTTCTTAGTCTAATAGGTCGTATAGAGTGTGTTTAAGTGTGTTTAATTGTTTTAAGTGTATAACTATTCTTAGAATGTGAAATTTGCCTTTCAATTCATTTGCCTTGTGTCATTTTATACATCTCACCTCTATACTAAAATACTTGTGTTAGAACCCCTTAGAGATTGAAAATGGTCTATGAATTTTTTTGTATTATGCATTAGAATATGATATTCACATGAAAGATAATCTTGGTACATCACCAATCTTAGATTGGGTTTCTTTTTGTGCAATTTCTATCTCTTTTCCTTTAAATCAAACTAGTTTAGATAGAGGTTATTTTTCATAGATACATTCAAGGAGCTATCCCCTTTAAATATAGAGGTTTATTTCCTCTATAATCATACCCACATACTTGGAAATGTTTCAACATTGCCTAAATTTGGAAGAGACTTGAACACTCTCTTTCTAGGGTACAAGATTTGGATATAATAGTTTTGGTATGCCTGATGGGACCATTGGTCCTAATTATTTACATGTCAAGGTGAATTCTAGTCTTGACAAGCCTAAGGTTGTATAAATATTCTTAATCTAACATTTGGAAAGTTCAAAAGGTGATAATATTTGGTTGTAGATCACATTTCCCATGTTATACTTCATGGTCCTCACTAGGTCATCTAGGATTTTTTATCAAACCCCTCTAGCTAAAACCCTTCTTGAAGAATAACACGCTAAGCCATTTCTAATGCTTAGAGATACTAGACAAGGATGTTTTGAAGAAGAAGAAGAATTTGAAGAGATAGGAGATCAAGAGGAAAGAAGATAAATGAATAGGTAACAAGCTTTCCCAGCCTTCAACACCCAAAATCCAATTAACTTTCTTGCATACGACCCTATTCCTCCTAATACTACTAAGAATCTCCCTAGTTTCAATGTAGAGGGTTCTATTACCCCATCTAATCTTATTTAGGACATTTCAAATTTATGTAACTTCCATAATGTCACCCAAGCCAACATAGACATTATATTACTTGTTATGTCTCTAAGAGGTAAGGCACTTGAATGGTATAGGACTTTGGAAGGTGGTTGAATTACAAGTTGGGATGGATTTTGGGAATTGTTGGTAACTAGATTTGAGAATAAAAGTGACTATACATCACTAATCCACCAGCTGAATGTGATAAAGAGAGGTCCTAACAAATCTATGGGATATTTTAATGAAATATTTTAAAGGACATGGCATAGGTTTCTTCCTATCATGAGACCTCCTACTAGCTTTGTGTTTCCCACTTATATCAAGCCTATCAATATTGACTTGGCAATAATGTTGTAGTCAATGAGATGATCTACTCTGTCAAATGCATATGAGATAGATATTAAATCTAAGAATAGCTTGATATAAGCTAGAAAGCTACCTCTAAGAGTGTCCATGCCTTTGTTGTCTCATAATTTGATTAAAGCTCCAAGCATAGCACAATTTCCTAACACCAATGTCAAGTTGATAACATTTCCTTAAAAGGTGGATAATGTTATGGAAAAAGATGAGGAAATATGGTCATTACATGCTTAGCTCAAGCAAGCTTAGTTTTAGGAAAGTGCTCCGCCTAACCCTCAATAATATCCTTAACAAGGATATAGAGCTCCACCCCAATACAACTACCAAGGAAGAGGACAAGTTTAACAAGGTTTTAATAGGTATCCCAATGCCTATAATCCTAATTCCACTCCTTCCACAAAGGTTGTTATTCTAATGCATGCTAACCTAGTCTAAGGGGAGGATCATTTGGACCAATGAGGACAACCTCAAGGTCAATTTATGCATGATCATGGAGATGATATCCAAGCTTTAGTGGCAAAAGAATAATATACTCTTTATGATACATTAGAAGAAGTGAATCTCATGCAAAGGGATATTCATGGAGAATGTAGCAGCCAGAGTGTAGGCATGATGAACTTTCAAGTGAAGGATGATTATGTGTTGAATCAAAGCACATCAATTAAATCCAACACAAGAGACAAGAAAAGATATCTATGAGATGTTTTGGGAGTACATGTGACTCCAAGTGATGCCTCTCCAAGGCCCTAAAGTGTGAATCCTAGTGTAATACCTAATACCAGTCATGCTCCTCAATAAAGTTAGAATGCAAGTAGGGTTATCAAGCCTAAAATTCAAAAGGTTTAGAATCCCTCACTAACTTTAAGATTTTAATAAAATGTGAATAATTACCCTCTAAATATTTTTTATTCTTTGAAAAATACCAAGATAAGCATATCTCTTTGAGAAGTCTTGCATATGCCTGGTCAAAAGGAGCTCTTATAAGAATAACTTGTGAGCATTCATGTAGCCCCCCAAACTTCAAAACATAATAGTGTAGCTCTTACCAATACTCCAAGTCATGTCTTACATCCATCCACCAAATCTAAAAATCCTCCACCCTTATACCTCACACTCATTGTGGGAGACAAATTGGTTCACAATCATATTGTAGATAGTAGAGTTAGTACCACTGTCATGCCTAAGGTGGTGGCTGATAAATTGGGATTGAAGTATAAAAAACATAGTAAAGGTATGATAAATTGGGATTGGTCAGAGGTTTGAAAGTCTTTATACATGATTTCCCAAGTTTCCCCATTATATAAGATGTTTTGGTGGTAGAACTTCCAACTCATTTTGCTATCTGCTTGTCAAGGGACTTTAAAGCTAAGATAAGAGGGTAAATTTATATTTATTGGTCTTTTATAGCTTTTAAAACAATATATGTAGCCAAGATGACTATAAGGACATATCCCTTAGCAAGGTTTCATATTGAGCCATATATGGAGACAAGTTTAAATTAGAATTGTTTAATTAGTAAAGAAGAAGAAGGTGTCATGGATGGTGAAGCATCCTCCCCCTTGAAGGTATTTACAATATTTTCCTTGATAATTATAGCACTAAAATTCATGGACTTGATCCATATACATTCATAGAAGAGACTGATTTGGGAGATTATTATATGCATGAAAAGGATGTTTCAATCCCTTCACTCTCTAATGAAGATCATGAACTTGAAGGGATTTGGGAAATATTTTTTGATGGATCAAGAAGAAAAGTAGGTGTAGGGGATAGCATTATGTTATTATATCCATAAAATAATCAATAATACTCCTCATATAAATTCCACTTTAGCTACACCTACAATGTGGCAGAATATAAAGGCCTAGTTCATGGCCTCCAATGGGCAAAGAAGAGAGGGATCAAGAATTTGAAGGTTTATGGGGATAGTGAGTTGGTCATCGACCAAATGATAAATAAAACTACATCCAAGAATCCCTTGCTTAAATACTACAAGCATAGGGTATGGGACCTACTTGAAGACTTTGATGCCTTCAACATACAACCCATACCAAGGGATTTAAATAAACATGCTGATAGATTGGTTGTCATAGGAGCATAATTTGATGTAGTCACTAATGTAAGGAAGGATAAAGATTAGTCTCATATCAAGGTCATTATGAGTCATTCATTATAGATAATTAAGTGTCATGGTAGGTTATTGAAATTGATGAACACATTGCACACTTCTTATAAAATGAGGTAGGATTCTCCTCAAAGAACCAAAAGAGATTGCATGATCAATATGAAGAACAAGTTATTCAGTTGAATGAAAACAAGACAAATAAGGGGATGATTAATTTGGAGAGTGTTTTCAATTAATATTATCAAAAGAATAAATAAAGAGTGAGCATGTCAACAAAAGAAGAAAACTATGAGATAGTCATGATTTACAAGGACAAGCTTTTGAAATTTTGTAAGATATGTTCTCTATCCGAGAGGTAGGCCTTTATTAAATTATGCAAAGAGCACCATGACATCTTTGCTTGGGAATATAAAAAATCTAAATGGTTTGAGCCAAGTCTAGCTCATCACACCATTGAGTTAGAACTTGTAGCTAATCTAGTTAGGCAAAAATAAAGGCCTATCAATCCCAAGATAGAGGAACTAATGAAGAAAGAGTTGGCCAAGTTAATTGAGTCTAGGATTACCTTTCCTATCAAACACTCATCTTGGGTGGCTAATCTTGTCCATGTCTAAAAGAAGAAAGGAGAGATCAAAATTTGTATGGATTTTTTAGACCTTAATAAAGTGTCTCTCAAGGATCATTATCCACTACCTTCCATGGAACAAATTCTACAAGCTATTTCAGGTTCTCAATGCTTCTCACTTCTTGATGGTTATTCAGGTTACAATCAAATACTAGTGAATGAAGAGGATTAGTTCAAGACATCCTTCACTAAAAAATTGGGAACCTTTGCCTATAGGAAGATTCCTTTTGGTTTATCCAATGTTGGATCTACATTTTAAATGGCTATGGACATGGTTTATAAAGGTTTGATCAATAAGTTTCTACTTGTGTACCTTGATGATATAACTATTTTTTTGAAGGATGCTACTAATCATATGGAACATCTAAGGCAGGTGTTTGAGAAATGTAGGGAGTATAGAATATCCCTTAATCCAAAAAAGTGCATCTTTGTTGTCCATGAAGGTAGGTTATTAGGTCATATTGTTTCAAAAGAAGGCTTTTCTATTGACTTTGAGAGGATTGAGGTTATTTTAGGCTTGTCGTTACCTCAACACAAGAAATGACTTCAAAGCTTATTAGGGAAAATAAACTTTTTAAGAAGGTTTATTCTAGGCTTTGCAACTATGGTAAAGCCTATCACAACCATGCTCAAGAATAACCAAGATTTTTCTTGGACAAAGGAAGGTAAGAATATTTTTGAGGCAATCAAGTAAGCAATTACAAAAAATCCTACTCTCTTGAACCCAAAATTTGCCAAAGATTTCATACTCTATACCTTTGCTAACCTTGATACAATCTCAACTATGTTTATTCAAAATAATGATGAAGAAGTAGAGCAACCAATTACATTCTTCAGCCAAAGATTGGAAGATTATGAGGTCAAGTATACATTTGTTGAGAAGCAAGCTCTAACAATGATAAGATGATTGAAAAAATTTAGACACATGGTTTCAAACAACTAGATACATGGCATGGTTTTTCATCCTAGCACCAAGGAGTTTCTCCTAAGCAAAGACCTTAATAAAAAGTGAGTTGGGTAGATTACCAAAGTAATGGAGTATGATGTGGATATTAAGGTGATGAACTTGGTAAGAGGAAAAGGGTTATACGAGTATTTAGATTTAGATTTTCAAGAGCCAAAAGAGGAAGTCTTGATCAACCAAGTCCATCCCCAACTAGATGATCACATATAAGTTCAAATTTGGACATAAGACATCATTAGTTTTCTTCAAAATGGTGGGTGTCCCAATGGCTTGAATAAGTCTCAAAGGAGATATTTTAGATTATATACCATTCCATACTATCTTGTAGATGGTTTTATCTTTAGGAGAGATGTGAATGATGTGTTGTTGAGGTGTGTTAATAGTGATCAATTTGATATGCTATTGGAAAAGTTTCACAATGGTGTAGATGGAGGTCATTTCTCTCCTAGGATGATAGCTATAAAGATAATGAGGGTTGGTTACTAGTGGCCTAGTCTTTTTAAGGATTGTTACCATTGAGCTAAGATGTGTCCTCAATGTGCCTTCTTTGTAAGAAAATAGAAAATTTCAGCCCTTCCATTTAATCATATCCATGTAGACTAGCCTTTCATGTAATTGGGCCTTGATTTCATTGGTGTGATCAACCCTCCATTAAGTGATAGACACAAATGGATATTGAATGTTACTGACTAATTCACAAGGTGGGTAGAGGCTATTGCATTTAAGGAGGAAAATAAAAATTCTATCTTGGAGTTCTATGAGAACATTATAACAAGGTTTGGAGTTCCCCATGTTATTATTTCTAATAATGCACTTTCTTTCATAAGTGATAAAACTTTTGATTGGGCAAATAGGAATGGAGTTTACTTGAGTACCTCATCCAACTATTACCCTCAAAGTAATGGATTGGTTGAATCTACTAATAAGAATCTCATCAAGATCATCTAGAGGACATTGGAAAATAATCAAAGAGCATGGCACAATAAGTTGAAGACAACCTTATAGGCTGACAAGATTACTCCTAGGAGATTATTTGGTAATTATACCTTTATGCTTATTTATGGGAGAGAGGCTAGGTTGTTCATATCTCAAGAACTCCCTACTCTATAACTTTAAAATTAGCTAGAAATACGTGAAAATACTTGAATAGAAGTCATATTAATAGAACTAATACAGTGGCAAGAAGCAAAAGACAATGCACACAAGGCCATAGAGCACCACCAAGTACTCATGAAGAAGTATTTTGATAAAAGAGCAAGTGTAAGAGTGTTCAAGGAAGGTGACTTGGTCCTAAAATGGGATGATTATAGATCAAAATTGGGTAGACATACAAAATTTGACACTTTATGGAGTGGACCTTACATCATTAGCAAGTGTAAGAAAAGTAACTCCTTTCAGCTGACCAAGATGAATGGAGAATAATTGCCAATCCCTATGAATGGGATACATCTAAAGTTTTACTAATAGTCCTTGTAATACATGTTTTGTAAATAGTATCTTAGGTGTGTGTATTTGGTCTAGTTTTATTTTGGTTTGTTGTTGTGTTCCTTAAGTGCTTTGTATTACAAGTGTGTTTTCTTCCTTTTGTTTGATGTGTGTCTTCGCCTTTGTGTATGTGATCAACCAACTTGTGTATGTGATCAACCAACTTGTATTTTTTTTGAGCCAAGGATCTATTCAAGTCATTATTTGTGTGCCTATATGTGTGACTCCATGCCCAATGAAAGGATTTAGGCAACTGGTGTTAGGCATAGTAGACATGCCACCCCTAGGAATCGCCAAGAATGTTAGATAATTTTCACACCCAAGTTTTGCATCTTTCATTTTGGCTAAGTGCAACATTCTTAATTTTTTTATCCTCACAGGAAAGTCTCAAGTGTTATTTCCTTCAAAAGTCTTTGTTCAGTCTTTTTGAAAGTGTTATTTTGGTAATTTTTCACAAGTGTTATTTCTTTCGATAAGGTTTTGCTTCGGGTTCAAAAAAATTGTTTCAAACTTTTTATCCAAAACAAAAAGTCTAAATGAATTGGTCCATTTAAATATTTCTAAAGGTTCACTTATAAAAAAATTTAAGGGTCTTTTCTTGAAAATTGGACCTTTGCAACTTTTCTAAAAGAATTGGCTCTTTCAACTTTTTTGAAACAATCTTTTTGAAAGGGTCTTTTTCTCATGGAAGTGTCCTTTAGAAAAAGTTTGAAGGGTACATTTTAAATTTAAAGGGTATTTTTCTTGGGAATTTATCCTTTGTAACTTTTTTGAATGAATTGGCTCTTTCAACTTTTTCAAAGGAATTGGCTCTTTCAACTTTTTCGAATGAATTGTTTCAAACATTTTATCCAAAATAATCTTTTCAAAGGGTCTTTTTTTCATGGAAGTGTCCTTTGAAATATTTTTGAAGGGACATTTTCAATTTTTCCAAAGGGTATTTCTCTTATGAAGGGACATTTTCAAAAAGTCTGAAGGGTCTTTTCTTAAGAAAGTGTCTAGTTCAAAAAGTCTGAAGGGACACTGTCAAAAAGTTTGAAGGGTCTTTTCTTGGGAAAGTGTCTAGTTCAAAAAGTCTGAAGAGTCTTTTCTCAGGAAAGTGTCCAATTCAAAAGTCTGAAAGGACACTTTCAAAAACTCCAAAGGATCATTTATCAAGAAAAGGGACACTTATTTCTCTTGTGAAGGGGCATTTTCAAAAAGTCTAAAGGGACACTTTCAAAAAGTCCAAAGGGACACTTTCAAAAAGTCTAAAGGGTCTTTTCTTGAGAAAGTGTCTAGTTCAAGATTTTTGAAGTGACATTTCAAGATTGCCAAAGGGTATGTTTAGGCTTTTCGAAGGGTAAGAATAAAAGGTTCCATGGGAAAAATTTCAAAAAAATGACCCAAAGGAATGGTCCCAGTAAAATGATGGTTATATGGACATCAACTTCAAGGTGATGAGCTAGCCATTAGCATTTAAATAGTGGGTCACAGGTAGATCGATGGTCCTCAATCTAACACTCAAAGATCTAAGGGGTCATGTTCTTCATCCACCAAATTAGATCAGAGGGTTCATCTCACCATTGATCGAATCAAGATCTGAGTCATTTTTTAATGGCCAATCAAAGGAATAATTAACTAAGGAGATTTACAAGATTTGAACATTCGACTAAGGTCAAGCTAGGGTGATCTTTCAAGGGATGTTTATGGACATACACATGGATCCAAAATTCTAAAAAATGCCATGAAATCATGCACGTAGACTCTACGTGATGCCTCTCCAAGACCAACATAATGAAAAAGACTCTTCACCATGCCATTGGACACCTCAACGAGATGGTGAGAAGTTGTTAGTATCAAGAAAAATACATAACAAGTGGACTCATTTTTCATAACCACATTGATGCCATTTCAAAATATCTTCTACTAGTGTAACCATTAGGAAGCTTCTTTGAGAGAACAAGCTAACTATGTAACCAATGAGGTGATATGGACCAATCAAATAACCCGAATGAGCATCATTTGCAAATATGGTTGCATCTAAAGATGGAGACTTCTAATAGATTGATTCATCTTTTTGGTTCCAAAGGCCTCCTTCTCTCTCTTCCTTTCTACTATAAATACAACCCTTGGGCTAGTGTAAAAATAACCACATAGTAAATGGCAAAGCCCTACTAGATTGATGTCATATTTTTTGTTTAAGCATTAGTACAAACCTTTTCTTTCTAGTTCTAAACAATAATCTGAGCATGTAAGTGACATATAGTGATAGTAAGTGATGATTTGACATCTTTTTGTCCTTTATCCTTCATGCTTGAGTAAAAGTTCTTAGTCTAACAGGTCATATAGAGTGTGTTCAAGTGTGTTGAATTATTGTAAGTGTATAATTGTTCTTAAAATGTGAAATTTGCCTTCCAATTCATTTTACTTGTGTCATTTTATACATATCACCTCTATACTAAAATACATGTGTTATAACCCCTTAGATCTTGAAAATGGTCTGTGTGTTTTGCTATATTGTGCATTAGAATATGATATTCATGTGGAAGATAATCTCAATGCATCACCAATATTAGAGTAGGTTTCCTTTTATATAATTTCTAATTCTTTTCATTTAAATCAAACTAGTTTAGATAGAGGTTGTTTTGCAGAGATATATTCAGGGAGCTAGCCCCTTTAAATCTAGAGGTTCATTTCCTCTATAAGCATACCCACATGCCTAGAAATGTTCCAACATTGCCTAAATCTGGAAGAGACTTGAACACTATCTTCTAGGGTGCAATATTTGGAGACAACAATACCTTTCAATCAAGATAGTATCGTTATGCTACTCATATTATTTTAAAACCTTGATTTGTGTCATATCAAGTTCAAAACCATGTATGTATTTAGTCTATAATTAGTGTTGTTATGTCATTCATTTGGGTCTAGAATGTTGTTTATTTAAGAAACTAAGTATTTTAAACAAATTTTAAAATTTGTCTTATGAATTTCAAATTAAAAATTGAGTTATTTATGCCTATGCCTTGCTTAATATTGGCTTGGATGTTTACCTCTTACCTTTGAATTGTGCAACTTGGACTAATTTTGTGCTTGCTTTAAAGACTCTTTTGCCTAGATTTAGGAAGTGGTCTATCTTTCATGTGCCTCACATCTATTTGTTTCTTTGAACTAAGGTTGAAACTCTCTTTCCAAGGACAACCTTAAGCATGCTTAGTTTACATTGAAGCATTGCCTATCACTTAGGCTTGAATGCTTTACTCATCGCTCTTATTTTTGCTTACTTAAGATTGAATTTCCTAAAAAAATTTAGGCATATACCTACAGAGAATATCTTATCCCAAGGTCAATTTTGTGTTTGAATCCATGTGCCTAGTTTGAGTCCAAGTGTTTTGAATTATTTTAGAGTTAGATTAAATTGCCTTGCAAGTTTTACCTTGACCAAGTTTATTTTAAAAGTCTAGTTTTATGCCTTATTTTCAAAGAGTTAGAATTTGCTTTTTAGTTTTCAAACCTCATTTGTTTTCAAGTGGAGATTTTTTCCTTGTTTCCAAAGACCTAGAATTTTCCTTAGTTTTTAGATTTCATTCATACCCTTTGAGTCTAGATTTTTGCCTTGTTTCCAAAGACCTATCACCATTTTTATTTTAGACATAGATTAGTTTTGTTCGAAACACTTTACCAAAAACTAGGATTCTAATTTGCCTTTTATTTAAACATTTGTATGCAAGACCTTAGACTTTGGATATATTTGAGACCAAGCTTATCATTGAAAATTTTGGAGAAGAGCTCTATTATAGGTTAAGTTTAAACCATTTTCAACATTAGACTAATTTTTTCATCTAGCCCATGTTTGTTTCCAGGACTAATTTCACTATGCCTAAATAAATGTCAAGTTCTATGGACCGCATTCAAGATAATTTTCATAGACCAAGACCACCCTCTTTGGGATAATTTCCAAACCATTATCATAATGTGAAAAATAAAAACAATACAATTGTAATAAGAATGTTGTTGTTAATGGACTAACTAAGTCAAAACATGTCTAAATGATGCAAACATCATCTACTCAACCAACACTACAAATGTAGCTCATTCCACATTAATAGTGTATACATCAAGCACAACTTATACCTCAACCTAGACTAGCACCTCAAATTTTTCAACCACCACCTTTACAAACCCCTCCTCCAAGAATAATACCCACTCCTAGAGTCTTTAACAACCTTGGTGAACCCATTAATGTAGTGTTTCATAAATTATTTATGGCCAATATGATTAGTTGTCCAATTCCAAAACACAATAACAACAACAATAAAAACAATATCAATTACAATAACAATGTCAACCAAATGGAAGAAACCAAAGAAAAAATGACCCTAATAACCAACAAACTTATCATGCAATTGCACTTGACTAAAATAAAATTGTAGGTCATATTATGGGTGGGCATGTTTCTACCATTAGTATAAATCCTAGACCAAATACCAATAGACTAGGACCATTGCCTAACAATGCCAATCTACCTACCTATGTAAGTAATCCTTCCTTGACTTGTGATAGTAACCAAGCATAACAACAACTAGGGATTACTATTTTAGTTGCTTATGTTGATAACTTTTCATTTCCCTGTGACCACATCCAAGTGCATTGGTAATCAAGAATTATCCTCTTTGGCCCATCTCCATTATCTTCTAGTTATACTGTCTCTATATCTAGTCTAGATTATGCAATTATAACTTAGCATTCTAAGATTACCATGCCATACCCACAACAACCTGATAATAAACTAATCCAACCCACTATGTGGACTAGGAACAAGTTAATTACCATTGTTAAGGAAAAGACATAACATTGTGTAACAACTCCAAAATACACCCTCACAAATTTCCATCTTGGATTTATTACATACATCTACCATCCACAAGAATATCCTTAAAAAATTCTAAGGCCAATCCAAAGTTCTAAATGACATAACCCCTAAAAAATTTCAAGCATTGGTTGGACACCTAACCCTAAGATAATAGTTGACCTTTGACCAAAGTGATATGTCATCCATTATCCCTCTCCATAACAATCCATTATACATTGAATTGTCAACACATGGCACAAATTCAAACGTGTCCTCAAAGATAACGGATCAAGCTTGAATATTATGTTTTTGAAGCTCATCAAACATTTGGGAAATACAATGGCCAATCTTCAGCTAGAAACCATTACTACTTATGACAATGAAGAGAGGGAATCATAGGGAACCATAAGCTTGCCAATAATCATTAGGCCTTTGACCCATGATATAGTTTTCCATGTGCTATACCTAGACCTGTCATATAATTTACTTTTGGGTAGACCATAGATACATGAAATTCATGCAATCCATTCAAAATTACACTAGTGTATCAAGTTTACTCATTTAGGTATGGAGGTAATTAGCCATGGATATTTATATCCATATGAACACTAGAAACATTTGGAGGCCAAATATGAAAGTTACAACTATCATTTTTGCCTAGACCTGGCACCCAAGAAGGACAAAGATAAAGAGAAACTTGTTGAATTACCAAAGGCCAATTGTCAATACCCTGATAGACTTGCCTCATCATCACATTCCCCTCCCATTTAAATGTCTAATCATTTTATCATTTCATACAATGGTCTAAGAGAGTATTATACTCATGACACATTCCATATTTCCAAACTTCCACATAATCCCAAGTCCTAAGGAAGATCTAAAGATAAACCATCCTATACAGAATGGCAAAAAAAGGGAAAAGGCAAGATTTATAGCCCATCGCCTATGGTTTTCACATGAACCACTAGCCAAGAGGAGGACCCACTTGTTAATGATGATTCTTAGTTTTACAATGGCAAATTGGATGATTGCTACCATAATATAAAATATTCCATCCCTATTAGGATCATGGATAACCAAGCATATGAAGGTAGAGGCCTTAAACCAAATTAGCAAGGTACTCTTGAGCTCATTTCTATGACCAAATATAAAATAACCTATGGTCTTGTATTTAAACTACTTGGCATTGATCCCATGTATCTTATTCATGTTCCAACACCAATAACTAGTGATGATGATACTAGTAGTGAAGTAGAGTTTGATCATATAATTTACAAAGACCTTTCTAGTACCAACATATTTGACCCACATACCATTTTCACCCTTATGCTAGTAATCCAAATTTTCACGCTTCCCCTTTATCATCCTCAACTTATAGACTAAGACCAATAAGAATCCATAATACTGATAGATGATTTTGAGAATGATGAGTCTTTTTGTGATTTTCTTAGCCTAATAGACAATGTTCCATTGGGAGACCACAAACAAGTTTTTTTCTATCAAACTGGATCCTACAGCCTATTTTAGATAGTGGGTAAACATACTTATCCAAAAATAAAAGAATAAAACATTGAGGTCTCAAAGTGAAAACCTCTTTACAGTGATTTTAGAAAAAAGTAAAAGTGAAGAGAATGACTAGTCTTTTGGTGAAAACCTATTTTAGGTGCTACTATATGGGGGTATTCACCTTTCCTCAAATAAAGCTTAGGAGGCCAATAGTAGTGAACTTACTTTTAGGTCTAAGTTTAGTATTAAGGAATAGCATTCCTTTGATCAAATAGTTTGATAATGTCCTAGAACATTTGTTACATAACCATTGTTATTGTTAGGATATTCAATTTCATCCTATTTGGGAGAGATTGAAGAACCATCAAACTATTATTGAAGATGGCTCAACTTTCCTAGTAAAAGATACTATAGAAGTCAACATTGAGACTCTGAATGACCTGAAGTGGATAAAATTAGGCACGTCCCTCACTGAGGAGGAGCATAAATTTTTTTCATACCTTTTGAGGGAGTTTGTTGACATTTTTGCATGGACCTATTCAAACATGTATGGTTTGGACATTTCCTTGGTTGTATACCACCTTATTGTACATCATGATGCCCAACCTATGAAATAGAAACTACATAAGATGCATCCTCATATTATTATATTAGTTAATAAAGAGTTAAAAAAATCTTGAAATCAAGATGCATCAAATTGATCAACTATTTATAGTGGATCTCAAACAGTGTGCCTATAAATAAAATTCTAGAAGGGATCAAAATATGCATTAATTTTAGGGACATCAACAAGGCCTACCTTAAAGATGACTTTCCTCTACCAAATATTGACATGATAGTTGACTCTAAATCTAGGTATGAAATTATTTCCCTTATGGATGGAATTTTAGGATATAACCAGATCAAGATCACTCCAGGAGACCAATACAAGACAACATTCACAATTTTATGGGGAACATTTTAATATTAGGTTATTTCATTCAACCTCAAGAATGTTGGGGCCATATATTAGAGAGCTATGACCATTATATTTAATGACATGATGCATGATATTTTTTAAAACTATGTTGATGACATATTGGGTAAATCAAAGACCCATGTAGATCATCTAGCCATGTTATGAAGGATACTTGAAAGATTTCATGAGTACAAGGTTTGATTTAATCCCAAAAAGTGCATCTTCAGTGTCATTTTAGAAAAATTATTAGTATTTATTATCTCTCATCAAGGCATTTAAGTTTATTCTACCAAGGTAAAATCCATTACCAAGATGTTTCCACCTTCCACTTTAAAGCAACTCCATAATTTTCAAGGCAAAATCTAATCTATCAAACACTTCATTTCATATTTGGTTGATAAATGCCATCATTTCACTCACTTGTTAAAGAAAGGTGTTAAATTTCTTCAAGATGAAGAATGTTAAAAAGCCTTTGAGCACCTGAATGAATATCTTTCCAATCCACCTTTTTTTGTTACCACCAATGTTAGGGAGGCCATTTTTGTTATATCTATCTACTATTGACAAATCCTTAGGACACTTTTAGCTCAGCATGGTGAAAATGGGAAAGAACATGTCGTGTACTATCTAAGTCATACATGAGTCACATATGAACACAACTATACACCAATAAAAAAAGTTTGTTTACTTATGGTCTTTACAACCTAAAAGTTGCATCATTACATGCTTAATGAGACCATAGTCATTTTCAAAGTAGATATGCTAAAGTATCTACTTGTAACATCCCAACTGGGATCTTAACTAGAATTACGTAAAAAAAATTAAATAATACATAAATAGAATTAGACAAAATCCTAAGAGTATATCAAAGATCATAAAAGTATTAATTTATAATCATGGCATTAATTCATATCCAACACAAATTATGGATCTCTAATATCATGAGAGTATGACAAACTCAATATAGAAAGTAATTATAACAATTTAAACTCAATTGATCCAAATACACAATCACCACTGTCAATATGCATCAATATATAATTACAACTCTTCATGATAATTTACAATAGAAAATACAATATAATATAATGTACAAATAAGATACTTGGCTCCCCTAGAGCATAGTTCCTGAACTTCAAGTATCTGTGGAAATCTTAAGTATCATCTCTATAATTAGTACTGTTGACCAATTTTGCCCACAGGTAAAATCTCGGTCAACTTCTCCCCTGTTGTCTTAATGCCAATCATTTTCAGGTTCAACAAGTTCAATATGTTTGGTTCATGTCCTGGTTCAAGTGTTTCGACAGCTTCTGGTTCAAAGAGTTCAATGGCTTGGTTCAAGGAGGCTGCACTTCAAAGGAAAAGTGCTTGACTGGGCACTAAGGTGCAGCAGCTGTAGAAAAGCTAGCAGGCCTGATGACGTCCTTGAGGACATCAAGTTTGATGAAGCAAAGTGGCCATTTGTCTTCAAAAGTAAAAGAAGCACAGACCATGGAAAAAAGCTGGAAATGCAGTGACCCATAAAGATGTTCACCCCATGGGCCGAATAAGCTAGATAAGACATGGAGAAAAACCAAAATGACAAGCAAAGAATGAGTAAGCAATTAGTCCAAGTGGTGCCAACTTAAGAAGTAACTCTGGTAGGTGAAATAGTTCCTTTGAATTGATCATGAGAATATGCAATAGCTAAGTAATGTAACTAGTTTCTTCATTTTATATTTAATGGGTGGACAAACCTCATTTTGACATTAAAAATGCAGATTTTGAGTAGACAAAGGGGGCAGGTCATCAATGTTTTGAGTGACTTGTTCTTCCCATGAAGGGATGCATATGCCACTTGTAACAAAAGAGCACCAAATGAGCCTCTTAGATTTTCCATATATATTGTGAACTTGGTCATTTTTCCATCGTCTTCCACATTTTGTAAAGGGTGCAGCTCTGCAAAAATTTCACCTAGATCAATACAAATGCAGTTTTTTACCTCCATTTTGGATAGACATTTTTGTGTATGCATTAAATGTTTACTTGTGTCCAGTCATTGTCTTTTGATGCTCTCATAGGTTCAACACTAGCAGACCTATTGTCTACAAAGTGCCATTGTTGTAGCTGATAGGAGAAGAGCAGTATTTGGGAGTGAAGGAGCAGAAGAAATTACTTCATAAGTGTGTGTTTCACAGCACCTTGGGTGATCTCTATTCTGGATTTTCCATTGAAGCCTCCCTACTAGTTTCTTTCAGCCTGGTCCTTCTGCCAAGTGCTTAGTGTATGTATGAATTTTTTTGATTCTGAGAGTGGATGTGTAAAGGTCAACCTTTATTTTGGTGCATCACCTCTTTTAGAGTAGGTAGTTTGTTTTCTATGCATTTCTTCTCCCTTTTCATCCCCCCTATATTATACCTATACCTATATTTTACACTACCTGAAACAAACATGATGCATCAAAGGGAGCTAGCCAGACTCTCCTCTCCTACTTCACCATCCCACAGGTGAGAGAGGAGTTTCCATGTTGCGAGGAGAAGGCAAGGAGTTTGACCTCCTTGCCTGGGGTGCAATCTCCTGCGTCAACAAGTACTATTATGGAGAAGGAGAGCATCATCCAAGTACTTTTCCACACCAACCATGGACCAAAAATACCCCACATAATTTCTCATGAAGGAGTGGCCCTCCCTTCATAGATTAGTAGATAGTGATGGCATGAGAATCTAGAGAGACAAGTAAGTACCTGTCTGTTATATGATTTTAAACTAAACATTTAGTTTACCATAGAAATCTATTTTATTACAAGATATTGCACAAACATGTGAATCACTCTCATGAAATGATAATGTCTCACTCAACATAATTTAGCCTAAGTTTTTATAAATAATAAATAATAATTAATTAGATCAATCAAATTCATACACACCACTTAATCAAACTGCTTTCATACGTCATTGTGAAACTAGTAATCTAGTGAAATCCATCTCACTCCTTACTCTAAATCAAAAATGCAGATTGGTTAAATATAATTCAACCATTATATTAATTTAATTTACATCATATACTATGTTATACATAGCACAACCAAAACATACGTTTATTTCATCAAATGCATGAATGAATATTACATTAATTTGTATCCCATACTAGAATTAATGACTACAGTCTATACCACTTGGGTAAAATATACATAACTATAGAATTTAACTAATATAATTTGTTTCTAAATATGCTACACCTATGATAACCCATATTACCATAGACTAGTATTCTAAGACATAACTACTAGTTTTCCAAAAATAGACATGTAAGTAGCCTTGAAAACATGAAAATATAAACAAATATACAAGTAACTATATATAATGAGGTAAGTCATAGTTTACATAGAACATAATAACATACCAACACAACATTTTTTAAACTCTCAAGGGTTTCATGCTCATATACATAAATTCTTACCAACTATTACAAAACACACTATCCACAACAATAACTAACATGTATATAGTAAAACAGTCTGATATGGATATGAGTTGAAACATAACAATTATAATATGCACCACCTTGGTACAATATACTTTTATACTATAGTAACCTATGATGTCCCATACTATCATAGGTTCCCAACTACATAATAACACAAGCTAAACTTATGATTTTTAAAACTCAACTGATCCATGCAAATAATAAGTAAATAATATAAAATTATACCATCCAAGTATACCTTAAATTAAATTGAATAAAATCATAACAAAGTATCATAACATATAAAAATGTATCATAATGCACACCATTATGAATTAAGCATATATAAACATTTTACATATTAACACGCTCATAGAATGTAATACACACAAGTATTCCATACTAAATACACGCGACTAGTAATCATTCATATTATTAATAGTGAGTCAAATAATTCATAAACCCATTATGAATTTTCATTCTAATGACTCATTTGTTTCTAGGAGACTATTTCAAATGGCTATAGTTTCTGATTCCTAAGAAACTTAATGACTTATTCAAATCATTTATTGAATTAAAGGTATAATCACTATATATGAGCACTTTATACATCTTAATATACAACACATGTAAGTACTCTAATGCTATGAAAATTTTAAACCACATTTAGTGTTTTTAAGAAAAAATACTAAGCTTTAAAACAAACTAATGAAGTATTTATAAATACGTGGAAACACACATTGCATACAATAACTAGAAAACCTAGAACTTTATTTTCTTGAAACACAAGTAATCTAGTTTCATAATTAGTTTATATTTGGTGGTTTACAAACAATCATTTGCTATCTTTAATAAATCCTTTCAATTTTTTTAACATATTTCTCCTAATAATATTAACTAAATAAATCTACCCCCATGGTTCTATTTATGTAAATAGTTGTAACTTAATACAATGTCACATTTCATGTGACAAGTGTTCATATATTAAGGAATCTAAAAGTTCTGCTAGTTTTAACCCACAAAAAGTAGTTATGTTTTACCTGCTTGACTCCATTTACACATTGTTATATATATATAATGACTAAGAATATGGTTTTATATCACTACTCTCACTATATATATATATATATATATATATATATATATATATATATATATATATATATGGTTTTATATCACTACTCTCACACTATAGTTACCAATTCAAGGTTCATGCCCACCGAGTAATTATAAAACAATGTCACTATAGTTTTAGGAGAAATCTATCATAAGACTTAGAATTTTTTAATAAAAAACCAATTTAATTCATTATGTAAATATAGCTTAAAGAATCCGTCAGAGCCCCACTATAAAAATGGATAATCATAACTTTCCTCTAATAACGTTTCTATTGGCATTGACTGATGCCTATATGGGAGGTATGTTTACCTATGTTCAAGATTTATACTTCTAGATTTTAAATAGTAATATTGTACTATAGAGAATATAACTTTGTTAATTAATTTATCTAACATTTTAGGTGAATAACAAACTATTTCCAACCTCAACCATAGCTTATTAATATATTTACAGTGATACTAATATTATTATATATTTGATTTACACTCACATAAAACATTGCTAAGGTACTTGAAACAATATGATACAATTTATAATTTTCTACTGATCTCAATATTAAATATATACATATACATATATATATATATATATATATATATATATATATATATATATATATATATATATATATATATATATATATATATATATATATATAATGATTTCTAATCACTTAGTGAGCTATAATAAAATGGGGTGATTCCTTAGATGTTAAATTCTATTTTAAATAAAATTATATCTATAAATAGACTAACATAGATGTATACTACTTGCCACGGAGAACCTTTACACCTAGATTGGTATATTAAGCTAAGTCGCCCTATCTTTTAGCATATAGTTATATTTTCATAGGCTATTAATATAAATATCATTTATAATTTTCTTCACTTTCCAATAATATACCATCACCATTTTACTCATGTTAACTTAGGGCATTAATATAAGGAGTAAAGGTTTTTTTAATAATTATTTTAAAATACCATGCTAGTTAGAAAAAGTAATAGGTTGATACCCTACGACAAAGGCCTAATTTTAATATATAGATTTAGTCACCCATACCTAATAATAAATTATACCAATACAATATCTACACCTACAAAAAATATATATTAATGGTTTTTTGTTTAAAAACACCAAGCTGGCTAAAAATAATAGATCGATGCCCTATCAAATCAAATTATGATGCTAAGTTTATTTGTTGGAAAAGTAACAAATAAAACCTAAAATTTATGATTCCATATAACATATATTAATTATTTATGATTTATATAGGTCATACAACACTTTTTTTAGTTTTTAAAATTTGTTAAAAATTATACAAATATTTTGAAGCTCAGTTGGTCGACACCACATATAACAAATTCTAATTTATACCCCAGACTAAAGCATGTAAAAAAATTCAACACCTAGATGATATAGTTCATAAAATATACTAAGTCACCTCTTAATGTATTTTTTTATATATATTTATTAGTTTCTAAAACTCATAATAGAACATCTAATAAAATAATATACATTGTCAATGGTTAATAGCAGATCATATAGGTTATGCATCTGATATAAAACTTAAAGTTTTATTTATTTTTATGTCATTGAATGCTATTAAATCCTATATTTGATAAGTCTATCTATCATATCAAATTTGGTAACAACCAAGTCCATATGATGCTAAGTAAGATTCTATCCTATCGCTTCTAACTCACATTCCCAATTCACCACTCTTCCCTTTGGTCTCCATGACCTAATGATCTTAAAATATGCACAAAGTTTAAAAGAATCATAAATTTATGATATCATATCATTTAAATAAAATCTATATTCTAAATCATTTTATATGTATCATCATACATACAAAAGAGATGATATAATCAATTTGTAATTGTATTAAGTTACTACTAGTTAAATATCCTAGTATCATATTTCATATCTAAACTTATTCTATTATGTTCATGATTAAGAGGAAATAATGTTATTATTAACATAACATACATAATCCAATAATCAAACCATTCCTTTAACCTTATAATGGAATAAATGAAACAATATCTCCTTACTTGCTCAACTAGCACACAGCAAGTTAAATGTTTATTCCAACCCTTAAATTGATAAGATGTTCCACACATCCTATACCCCACTTACTTCTGGTGAACGGTATAAAAAAAAATCTCTTAAAACAAAATGTTTTAATTCAAAAGAGAATAATATCAATCTAATCAAGCGTAAATAATAACATATAGGCATATTCAACTTATATTTCTTAAACTATAATTTAATATATAATTTTTGCCACTTCCCGTGGCCTACAATCACAAAGGTAAGGTAGTGACTCCAAGAGTCTCAAGTGAAAATTAGATAAATATCATCTCAAAACCTCCTACATACCTCCATCATGTAAAGAAAGACACCACAACTTAATATTTACAAAACACTTCCTACATACCAAGTCTATAAGTATGGTATCTCAAATTATTTCCTCAACTGGAATATATAAATTACTAACCACAAAGATGTATCCATCCATCTAATATAAAAAATTCTCTCTCATAAATAGTATAAAACATTCTCCCACCATATTCAAGGCGGTAAGGTTAGACAACATTCAAAAACAAATTCTCATTTAAGAGAACACTAAAATCAATAACATGCAAGCAAGATTTCTTTCAGTAGCATCATAATAAGATCAAAGGAGAATGAGGTAATACAAACTCATCTCTACACTAATTGAGGGAGATGACACTCATTCCTAATCCACATAACTTAAGGGTGATAACCAAAAAAATATCCTAACATATATGTACTTTCAAACAAAAAACAACACTATACTACAAGAAATTTCCCACTACACTAGGTGGTGCTGAAACTAAAATTGGTCTTATAAAATTTTCCATTCCTAGGATTAGTGAAAATAAGGTACAAAATTAAAACCCAAACTTAAAAACACTCACAACATAAAACATAAATGGTAAAGGTGACTTGATTTCCAAGAAGGATGTAACAGACTCGAGGTGTTCGATCTAAGAGATAAACTATGGTAGAAATATTTTGTTCATAACTCATGAAGTAAATTATATACCTATCTAACCAAGCCTTAAATACAACCATCACCATTGGGACACTTAATAAACTAATCCCCTAAACAACTCAAAATGGGTACGAGTGATCTTAAAGGTACATACTCAATGTTCCACACACACATTACATGAATGTATCAAAACTAACAATAGTCACCAAACCATATCAAAGAATCTATCAAGTCTCAAAACTCCAAACATGATGCAACATGGTTCTATACTAAGGCACCACAAATCTAAAATAATAGTGTAATACTTCATATTACTAGGTTCACATTGATGTACAAAAAGTCACAAAAATGTTAATGGACTCATTCGGTCCTCGAGTTCAAGCCAGAGCTCTGATACCACATGTAACATCCCCACTAGGATCTTAATTAGAAGTATGTAATTTTTTTAAATAACACATAAATATAATTAGACTACATCTTGAGAGTCTATTAGAGATCATAAAAGTATTCATGTGAAATCATGATAGTAATTCATATCCAACACAAATTATAGATTTCCGATATCATGAGAGTATGACAAACTCAATATATAAAGTAATTATAACAATTTAAACTCAACTAATTCAAATACACAATCACCACTATCAATGTGCATCAATATAAAATTACAACTCTTCATGATAATTTGCAATATAAAGTATAATTTTAATATAATGTAAAAATAAGATATTTGGCTCCCCTAGAGCATAGTTCCCAAACTTCAAGTATTTTTGGCAATCTCAAGTGTCATCTTAATAATTATTACTGATATGGGGAAGGAAAGCATCATCTAATCACTTTTCCACACCAAACATAGACCAATGATCCCCCACATAATCTCTCATCAAGGAATGGCCCTCCCTTCACAGATGAGTAGATAGTGATGGCACGAGAATCTAGAGAAATAAGTAAGTACCTGTGTGATATATAATTCTAAACTAAATATGTAGTGTATCATATAAATCTATTCAATTACAAGATATTTCACAAGCATGTAAATCACACTCATGAAATGATAATGTATCACTTAACATACTTTAGCCTAAAGTTTAATAAATAATAAATAATAACGATCTAGATCAATCAAACTCATATACACCACTTGATCAGACTACCTTCATCTATCATTGGGAGACTATTAATCTAATGAATTCCATCTCACTCCTTATTCTAAATCAGCAAGGTAGATTGGTCAAATACAATTCAACCATGAGATTCATTTAATTTACATCTTATTTAGCAAATACATCATATACTATGTTATACATAGGAGTAACCAAATCATATGTTTATTCCAACAAATGCATGAATGAATCTCACATTAATTTATATCCCATATTAGAATTAATGACTATCGTCTATACCATCTAGGTATATATATATATATATATATATATATATATATATATATATATATATATATATGTATATGTATATGTATATGTATATGTATATGTATATATATATATATATATGTATATGTATATATATATATATGTATATATATATGTATATGTATATATATATATATGTATATATATATGTATGTATATATATATGTATATATATATACATATATATATATATATACACACACATATATATATATACATATACATATATATACATATATATATATATATATATACATATATATATATACATATATATATATATACATATATATATATATACATATATATATATATATATACATATATATATATATATATATAAACTACCACAATTTATTTTCAAATATGCTAAACCTATGATAACCCATATTACCATAAACTAGTATTCTAAGACATAACTACTAGTTTTCCAAAAATAGTCATATAAGTAGCCTTAAAAACATGGAAACATAAAAAAATATACAAGTAACTATATATAACAAAGTAAGTCATAGTTCATGTTGGCCATTTTTGGACCACCTACCAAACTTTCTTGAATACAGTGTAGTTTCCCAAGGATCAAGTATGGAACAAATCTTGGACAGGATTTATGGATGAAATTAATGTACCAAAGGGATCATACAGAGTTCAAAGCTTTTAAAACACTTTGATCTTACTTAAAATCATATCTTGCTAATTCCTAAGGGACATGTATATAGTTGTAAAGAGTAGGGATCTAAACAAATTTTCATAATGTCTAATCCTTCAAAGACCAAGCTATAGTTCAAGCATAATTTTAGAGGAGCCTAAGAAGAAAAGCTAAGTATCAAACCTTTTTAGGTTAATCCTTAATAAATATTTTGGGCTTTCCTTTTACTAAGGTCAATTTTTTCTGACCCTTTTCATTTGGCTAAGTGTTATTTATTTTGAGGAATTTTTTTTGGTTCTTTTGAGATAAGTGTCAGGAATTGTTTTAGACATTTTATCTAAAACAAAAAGCTTAAAGGATCATTCTCTTGGAAAGTGGTCCATTAAAAAATCTTGAAGGGTATTTTAAAAAAATCGAAGTGTCAAATTTCTTTTGAGAAAATTTTCCACACAATTTTCCCAAAGACATTATTCTTTCAGGGAAAGTATTTGACAAAAGTTCTAAAGGTATGATTTCTTTCAGACAAAATGTCTGAATCAAAAGATGAAGACCTATTTCTTTCAGAGAAATTGTCTACATCAAAAAAGGCTAAGTGTGAATTCTTTTAGACATTTTGTCTAAAGTAAAAGTTTAAGGGTCATTTATTTTGAGAAAATTGTCCATACAATTTTCTCAAAGGGTCATTCTATAGGAAAGTGATCCGATGAAAAAATCTTGAAGGATATATTTTTCAAGCAAAGTGGCCAAGATAATTTTCTTGAAGGGTATTTTATGGGAAAGTGAACCAAATAGAATTTATGAAGGATAAGTCTTAAACAAGGTGGACTGAATAAAAATTCCAAAGGGCCATTTCTTTTGGGAAATTACCACAAGCAAAGTCCTAAAGGATCATTCTCTCAACAAGTTCCTTATACAATTTTCTCAAAGGGTCATTTATTGGGAAAATGGCCTAGTTCAAGGTCTTAAAGGGCCCCAAACAAAATGTCTAGCAAAAGATCTAAAGTAAATAGCTCATAGAATTTATGATCCAGATGGTTCTGTAAACATCAAATTCAAGCATAAAAAATAGTCATTAGGATTCAAATATCCTATGATATGTGCATAGGCATCAAGTTTAGGCCCCTGTAAGTAGCTATTTGATTTTTAAAATCTAAGGATGTTCATGTAGATGTCAAATTTGGTCCTCACAAAGTAGCCATTAGCATTCAAATAACCATCAAAGATTCCTCGACTGAACATAGGCTTGACAAGTATCCATATCTCAGAAGCCTAAATCAAATCTAATAATAAGTGGTGACTAGTAGGTAAATGGTTCTAAGTAAATATAAAAAAGCATGTTTGATTGTACAAAGATAGATCAATGGCACATGATTAGTGTCAAAGATTCAATGAGCCAAGAAGCCACCATGTGGTGTAAGTCTAGGAGCAGATAAACTGATGAGTAGATCCAAGGATCAAACATGTGGGTACTAAGTTTAAATAGAATGTTAACTTAAGTATAAATTATATTGGCACACATTCAACATATTAGATGGATTTGATGGAGTGAGTAAAGTTCAATAAGTTATTGAAGAATGAGTCAATTTACTGACAAATGAACAAAGGACCAAGCTGGGACATTTTTTACTAAGGTCAATGGAGTAGTTAAACTTGAGTAGAATAAATGGATGGACCCAAGCTAGTGAAAAATATATGAAGCTGAGCTCGAGCACTTGAGTTGAGTTAGAATTGGCAATATAGACCAAGCAATGCCAACAAAGCTTCTTAGAGGTAAGATAGGTCTTTTAGACCTAATTGTTGAGTGTGGAGCCCTTTGGGTCTATCACATGACCATGGTGATATTTTTTGGGGGCTTAGAGACCTCCATAAATGTAGGGAGTGCATTTTTCATGTACTCCTCATGTGAGTGGAATATTATTAAATGTTTATTTAATTATTTCCATGTTGACTTCCATGTTTATTGAAAGTGGAATTTATTTCCTTGTTTTAGGGAATTAATTAATAATTAAATAATTTCCATGTGACTTCCTTGTTTTGTGGAATTGGAATCGATTTCCTTGTTTTAGGTAATTAGTTATTTATTGGAAGTGGGATTGACTTCCTTGTTTCAAGGAGTTGGTTGTTATCTCATTACATCATAAATTGTGTAAGCCTTTCGTGGAGGAGAGAGGTAAGGATGGTTTGTTTATTTCTATAAGGGCTTGTGGATAAGCATGAGTGGATAAGGATGGTATGTTACCTTGTGGATAAGGCCATCTTGACCAAGCATGGTATGTTTCTCTCTTTTGGATGGATTTCTACCATATTTGTTTTATATACAGGTGGTGGTGTGGCTTTGGAGATAAGAATGTGTGTGAGATGTTTATTTTATAGGTACAAGGTATGGTATAGCATATTTTGGTGTGATTATTTATAGGTATAGGTTTATCATAGCATCTATGGATTATTATTGATAGGTTTCAGATTTGGATCAGCAATTTAGAGAATTCTTGTGTGAATTCTTGAGGATATTTTCAATCTCTGTAAGAGGTTCTTTGTTACTAATTTATTGAGGACTTTCTAGGTGGATGTGTCCCACATTTGGTGAACCACAGTGTACTTATTTCATGTGTTTTTTTCTAGTCTATATTGCTAGTTTTTTATTTTTTCCTTTTAGCAAACATTAACTATGATTTGAGGAATTGATTCCATGATACAAGTAGTGCATAGTGAAATATAATTTTACACTTATAAAATCTAGTTTATTTGTTTTGAACTAAAATTTTATGGTGAATTAAATCTGATTTGAATTCATTTAATTCTTAAAAACTAATATCAGAGCTTTGGTGGTGGTTTTTATTGAAGGAGTAAATAAAAGGAAGGGTTATTAGCTTGAGTGGGAGCTATGGGAGAAGAGATCAGATTCATAGTTAAGAAATTTTATGGAAAAAATTTAGGTTTATGTAAAATGCAAATGGAAGATTACTTGTATTAGAAGTTACTTCATCTCCCCTTGGAGGGGATAGGAAGACAACCTATAGCTATGAGTGATTGAGATTAGACATTGCTTGATAGGAAGGCAATGGGAACCATACGGTTATGCCTTGCATCTTCTATTGTATTCAACATTTTAGATGAGAAAAATACAAAGGATCTCATGGATAAACTTGGAAAGTTGTATGAGAAACCCTCTACCTCAAATAAAATATTTCTTATGAAAATATTGTTTAATATGAAAATGTCTAAGAATGGTTCTATTGATAATCATTTAAATGATTTTAATATGGTTTTAAGTATGCTCACTTCTGTTGGAATTAAATTTGATGATGAAGTTAGAGATTTGTTGATTTTATGTTCTTTACCTGATAGTTGGGATAGCTTGGTTATAGCCATGAGTAACGTAATCCATGCTAAGGGAAGTTTAAATTTTGAGGATGTTATACGTGTGATTCTTAGTAAAGAAATATGAAGGAAGAGCACTGTTGAATCATATTTAGGTAATTCTTTGTCTATTGAAACTAGATGGAGGCAAAAGGACAAGAGCAAAGGAAACTATGGAAAGTCAAAAGTTATATCTAAATTCAGAACTAGATCCAAGATGATATGCTAGCATTATGGGAAGAGTGGACACTCAAAGAAGGAATGTTGATCACTTTAGGATAAAAATGCCAATAAAGAAGAAATAAATGAGGTAAATGTGACATCACATAAATCATGTCATGATGCCTTAATTCTTTCTTTGGATATTTTTTTCTAAGTCTTGGGTATTAGATTCAGGGGCTTCTTTTCATGCCACCCCACATAAGCATTATTTTATTTATTATGTTCAATAAAAATTGGGACATGTTTATATTAGTGATGATGAACCATGTGATATAGTAAGGAAAGGTTATGTTTAGGAGAAAATATAGAATAGGAACATGTGGCTACTTAAGGATGTCAGACATGTGTCTATGTTGAGATGGAATTTGGTTTCAGTGGGGAAATTGGGCAATGAGGACTATTTGGTAATGTTTACTGTAAATTCTTGGAAAGTTACCAAAGGTGATATTATGATTTCAAGAGGTAATAAATTTGGTACTTTATATTTGACTAGTAGTGTTGATTCTTGTGATTTAGTTGTTGCAGATGGAAATACAACTATGTGGCATTATAAGCTCAGTCATATGAGCCATAAGGGCATGGAGATCTTAAAAGACAAGTTGTCTAGATTAAAATAAATTGATTTATACTTATGTGATTATTTCATATACAAAAAATATAAGTGAGTTAAGTTCCTAAAAGTTAGAGCCACAAAGAAAGAGCATAAGTTATAATTGGTACATTCAGATGTATGGGGACCAACTCAAGTATCTTCTATTGGTGGTTCCAATTATCATGTCACTTTTAATGATGATGCAACTAGGAAAGTTTGGGTTTATTGAATTAAAATGAAATATGATGTATTTGAGACTTTTAAGAAGTGAAAAGCCTTGTTTAAGAATGAAACAGGTCTCAAGTTGAAATGTCTTGGATCAGATAATAGAGGTGAGGATTGTAGTAATGATTTCTTTGATTATTGTTATAATAATTGAATCTATAGGTAAAGAATAGTTTTAAGAACTCCACAATAGAATGAGGTATCTAAAAGGATGAACAAAATACTAATGGAACATGCTAGGAGCATGAGGTTACATGTAGGGCTAACTCTACAATTTTGGGAAAAAGTGGTTAACACAGTAGTTTATTTGATTAATAGAGGACCTTCAATGCCTTTCGATGGAGGCATTCCTAAACAAGATTTATCTGGTAAGAATGTTGATTATTCTTTTCTTAGAGTCTTTGGATGTGAAGATTATGTTATTATTAAAAAAGAAGATAGAACCAAGTTAGAGGAAAAATCATAAAAATGCATATTTGTTGGTTATAGTGAGGATGACTTTGGTTTTCATTTATGGAGCATTAGAATAAGAAAATATTTTAGACTACATATGTAATTTTTAATAAAAAATTCATGTATAAGGATCAATTTTAGGAACAAGAATAGTAATAGAAAGAGTACACAATATTTCATGACATTATGGATGGCAAAGTATCTAATGAATCAGTTCAAGATCCTTCTACACAAGGACCCTAAACTCCTATGGTAATAAGGTCTTCTAGGGTAAGAAGAGAACATAATTTTTTTATCCTTATTTGAATTATTTATTACTCACTAATAATGGAGAGCCAATGTGTTATGAGGAAGCAATGCAAGTAGATGCCAAGAAGAAGTGGGAGCAAGCCATGGATGAGGAGCATAAATCTCTCATGGAGAACCAAGTGTGGGATTTGGTAAGGATACCCAAGGGAAAGAGTGCATTGCCAAACAAGTTGATTTATAGAATAAAATAAGAAAATGAATGGAGAAAAAGATATAAGACTAGAATAGTGGTCAATGGATTTGTATAAAAATTAGGTATTGATTTTGATGAGATTTTTTCTCTTGTTGTAAAAATGACCTCTATTAGGACTATTCTTGGTTTAGTTTCAGTTGAGGATTTGCACTTATAATAGTTAGATGTGAAAACTACTTTTCTTCATGGTGATTTGGATAAAGAGTTGTATATGAAGTAGCTAGAAGGATATGAGGTCAAAGGGAAGGAGAACTATGTGTGTAGACTAAAGAAGAGCTTGCACCACCTAAAATAAGCTCCAAGGTAATAGTTTAATAAATTCAATTGTTTTATGTTGGAATAAGGTTATCAAGGGTGAAATTCTAACCATTGCATGCACATCAAACATTTTGATGATGTTTATTTTACTATATTATGATTGTATGTGGATGACATGTTAGTTGCAGGAAAGAACATACAACATATTCATATACATAAGAAACAACTTAGTGACTCCTTTTCTATGAAGTGTTTGGGTGCAGCAAAGCAAATCCTTGGTATGAGGATTACTCGTGACAAAAAGGAAAGGAAGCTGATTTTATCCCAATCAGAGTATGTGAGGAAAGTCTTGGAAAGATTTAGCATGTTGGATGTTAAATATATTAGTAATCCTTTGGCAAACCACTTTAGATTATCAAATGAGCAGTGTCCCAAGATAGAGGTTAAAAAGCTAAATATATCCAAGGTACCTTACTCATTAGTAGTTGTTAGCCTAAAGTATGTCATGGTTTGTATTAGGTTGGTTATTGCCCAAGCAGTGGGAGTTGTGAGCAGGTATATGAGTGATCCTAGTTATAAGCATTATTAAGTAGTGAAATGGATTATTTGGTACTTGAGAGGAACCATGGATATTGTATTATGTTATGGTGGATCAGATATTACTTTGCATGGTTATGTGGACCTGGATATGGTAGGGAATATTTATAACAGGAGGAGTATGACAACTTATATATTTATTGTTGGAGATACAGTAGTTAGTTGGATTTTTAGGATACATAAGGTTGTGGTTTTATCAACCACAGAGGTAAAGTATGTTACTAGAACAAAGGATAGTAAGGAGATGATTTGGTTATAGTATTTATTTTGAGAGTTGGGGTATGAGTAGGAAGCTGGGAGACTACACAGTGATAGAGTGTTATTCATTTAGCAAAGAACTTTGATTTCCACTCAGGGACAAAACACATTTAGCTACATTATCACTTCATCAAGATAGATTTAGAGAACATGGTGAAGCTGGAGAAGATGCATACTAGCCAGAATCTTATAGATATGATGACCAAGGTGGTCACATTAGACAAGTTGAGACTATGTTCAGATTGGTTGGTCTTAGTGGTCATGAAACGGTCTCCAAGTGGGATATTATTAAGTGTGGAGCATTTTAGGGCTATCATATGACCATGGTGGTAATTTTTGATGGCTTAGAGAGCTCCAAAAATGTGGGGATAACATTTTTCATGTACTCCTCATGTGATTAGAATATTATTAAATGTTTATTTAATAATTTTCATATTGACTTCCATGTTTATTGGAAGTGGGATTGATTTCCTTGTTTTAGGGAATTAATTATTAATTAAATAATTTCCATGTGACTTCCTCATTTTGTGGAAGTGGGATTTATTTCCTTGTTTTATGGAATTAGGTGTTTATTGGAAGTGGGATTGACTTCCTTGTTTCAAGGAGTTGGTTATTATCTCATTACATTATAAATTGTGTAAGCCTTTGTTGGAGGAGAGAGATAAGGATGGTATGTTTCTTTCTATGAGGACTTGTAGATAAGAATGACTAGATAAGGATGGAATTTTACCTTTTGGATAAGGCCATATTGATTAATCATGGTGTGTTTCTCTCTTTTGGATGGTTTTCTACCATATTTGTTTTATATACAGGTGGTGGTGTGGCTTTGGAGATAAGACAATGTGTGAGATGTTTATTTTATAGGTATAGGGTGTGGTATAACATCTTGTGGTATGATTATTTATAGGTACAAGTGTGGCATAGAATATATGGATTATTTTTGATAGGTTTTAGATATGGAGCAGCAATTAAAAGACTTTTTGTGTGAGTTTTTTAGGAGATTTTCAATCTTTGTAAGTGGTTATTTATTATTAATTTATTGAGAACTTTCTTAGTGGATGTATCCCACATTGGGTGAACCACGGTCCACTTGTCTCATGCATTTTTAATAGTCTATATTTTTGGTTTTTTATTTTCTCTATTTATTAAACATTAACTATGATTTGAGGAATTGATTCTGTGATGTAAGTAGTGCATAGTGAAATCTGATTTTACACATTTAAAATCTGGTTTGTGTGTTTTGAATTGAGATTTTATGGTGAATTAAATCTAGTTTTAATTCATTTAATTCCTAACACTAATATACGCCAAAATAGTGGAAACTTAATGTGAAGTGGATTAGGCATTAAGTAGAGTGTCATTTATATAAACTATAAGAAAAACAATAATCTTAGATTAGTTTTCATTTATAGTTGACTCAGGTCCAGGTTTCAAAGCAAAGGTAGAATGTGTGTAATTAATGAAGGAACATCATGATCCATATCTTCAACAAGTACCCATCCAAAACAACATGTTTCCATGGCTCTATCAGATTCATAAGCATGGTAATCTTGTCCTTCAGTAAATGGGACATTAATACATAGGAGCTTGAGGTATCACCATAATAGTTGAATGTATAAGTGGCCACTAGACATTAGAATGCAAGTTCATGCCACTCTAATTTTTTCAAATAAATATTCCTCCTCCACATGCACACATAAGGTTTTTGTTATGATTTCTAGGCTTGATTTGTCAGACAAACTATTATCACTATAGAGTGCACCCTATTTGAAGATGTACAAATCACACTCTCACTCCAGCTAATATAATTAGAACTTCTCAAAATGTGGGTGAATCTGTATGGAGAAGAGCCAATAGAGAGGTTTTTTCCCTTAATATTTATCTATTAAAACAAATATACTATTGATTTTGGGATGAAAATGGGAAGGGGAAACTGAAGGGAAATCCTATCTAATAGGGTGATGCACCTAAATTGTTTATATCCTCTTTAATCTATTGAAACTAATGAACACATATAAACCAATAAAATTCCTATATTTCTCTTAAGCATAAGTATTTTAGATAAAGGATTGAAATAATTTTGGATTACAATATTCCTTTTTACCTCTTTAAATGACCTACAAAAGGTGAGATAGTAAGAAATAGGTGAGGAAGGGACCTACCAAAAGGAGATATAATCCCACTTATATGATGATAAAAAATAAATTACACTATATCCTCTATCAAAATTCATATGAAAAATAAAAATCTCTTTTATTGGTGTAAGGTCTAGAATATAATTTCTGCTTTAGCTCTAGGATTAATGAAAAATGGCTTGAAAAAGCCAATATATATGTCTAAAAAAGAACAAGCTACAGCCAATATGGAATTTATTTGGAATAAGCATTAGTCTTGGTTGGTTAAATCAAGACTAACTCCTTTTAAAATATTCAATCAATTCTCAAAAAACTCCTTGAACTCCATAAAACATGCAAGAACTTCAAACTTTGGTGTAGGAAGGGAGATGGTAGGCCCATCTTTGACAAGTCAATCATCATGCATGATGATAAGCTAATATTTTTGAATGGATAGCTCAATATTAAAGTGAGTTTGAAGTTCTTGAAATCCTTCAATTAAAAATATCACCAAGAATAGATGTGGCACTTGATAATTAGTCAACTAAAGTAAAAGACTAGTCAATCCCAAAATAGCCCTCCTTTGCATGAAAATGGATCTTGAAGACTGATAAGTGCACGAATATATTCATGGAATATAATATATGAAGCATTGAAATACATTTTTAATTATTTTATGACCAATTCCAATGCCAAACTCAAACTTGACAAGTTGACCAATTAAACCATTTAGACCAAAAAGGCCTAAAGGCTAATATGTGCTCTTAGACACCATTCAACTTAAAATAAAAAACCATGAAACCTAAAAAAATAATTAATTAGACTTGTAACAACTTTATTCATCACCAAAAATGTGATTTTGATGAGAAAGCTTTCACCATTCAATTAATAGGGTTGACTAGGCCTATTTCACTCCATTTTCTAGCAAACTAGCCATTTTGATTACATTGGTAAGGACACCTCTCAGATAATTTTTGATAAAATTAAGATTTAAAGATGAATTAAAAGTCTTAATATTATATCTCCATTGATCATATTCCATTGAACTACCTTTTACTTTGTTTTACATTTTTTTCCATTAAAACATGATTTTTGCCCTCATCTATAGACCTCCATGCATAAAATTGGCATTCTTGGAATCCTCTCTAAGTTTACTTGACATTTGAAAAGGTTTTAGGTTGATCCAACCTATATCTTTATTGAGCCTTGTCAAAACCTGGATAGGTCATTATCCCTATGGCTATAGATCATTGTCCTTATAGTGTTTATAAAGCAAAATAAGTGCATAGTACTCCTGTTCATGCTCATTATGACCTCCATCCTTCCTAATTCATGACAAAGGATTCACTGATATGGATGACTCCTCAAGGAAATTTCTTGACTGTCATCCCTTCATGACTAGTATTTGATTAATTTGGCATGTTGTAGGTCACTTTCTAACTACTATATATCCTTGAGTTCACCTACAAATGACTCCCTCCATGTTTGCTTTTGATGGTTCAACCAAAATTTGCTCTTGGATGATGATCCATGGGATGGATATGAGCCTTAAGGGTGATTTAATTGAAAGGATGATGAAGAAAACATGATGATAGGTGGAATGAAGTGGCTAAACATAGTGATATGGCTATGTATGATAGTGAGGTAGGGGTGAATGGGATGTTGATGGGAAGGAACATGGAGGAGTATGTTAGAACCAAGGTAAGGAGTATCATGTAACCACAAACATATGTACATCATACCATCACCATTTGGAATCTATTGGAGAAGGTTTAAAAGACTGAAAATGAACCTTAGTTTTCTCAAAAACCTCAATATATGCAGAAAATCCTTAATTAACTCTAAATTATCTCCTTTTGAGACACTTAAAAACATGGAGGTCTTCTTGGCCGTGAAACTTGGTGAACCTTTGAGTATTCTACTTGGAAATCATGAAAGACTGATGAAAACCTTGAAAATCATAAAATATTGATAATTTGAAGTTACATTCTTCTTCTTGGACCATACAATTCACCCTTGCAAGCATGCCAAATGTAGATTTAGACTGGCTAAGTTTGTGACCTTTTCTTGACCTTGAATTTTATGAATAAAACCTAAATTATACAATGGAAAGGTAGATAGATTCCTCAAGATTATAAAACAAGTTGATTTTTCTTGAGACTCTTTGTTGGAGAGGAGAAAATGGAAAAAATAGTTGCCTTTCTAGTTGTAAGGTAACAAAATTTGACTTGAATTCAACTAGATGGTTCATGATCCTAGATAATCCAATTCATACAGTCCATACTAGTAGAAAACCTACAGGTAGGTCCCTTTGTGTGAAGAAGCAAAGTGTCAATAGAATGTTGGTTTTTGGCCTTTATGGCCATTAATTTCCATAAAACTCCTAATTAATCTTGAATATTCCCTATAAATAATAACCCCTACCTTGAATGTATAGATTATGTATTATGTTGCAAAATGAGAGGAAAAGAGCTCTTTTTGGCCTTTTAAGAGAAAACTAAGACTTACCACCACTTATAAAATAATATTTTAGAGTAATTATGTGTAAATAATGCTAAATTAGACCCTTTTAATCTTTTTTCATGTTTTAAAATTGATAATTTGGCACATGTGAGCTATTTTTGGGCCTTTTAGCTTAGAAAACATATCAAATGACCCTTTTATGATTTGAAACTTTAGACATAGTCCATTTTCACCTTTTTTAACCTATTAAAATATCTTTTTAGATAATTTAATGACTTTTGAAACTATTTTTGATGTTTTTAACCCTATTTTTTGACATTTTTGACCAAAATTTGTGTTTTTAGACCATAATTGACTAGTTTGACCAACTAAAAAGGAGTAAGAACTAGATTTTTGAAAGTCTCAAATGATAGGAATATTAATTTTACCCTAAAAATCCAAATTACTAATAATTTTGGTGAATTTTTGGGGTTAACCAGCCTTCTAGTCAAAAGAACTCAAAAACTCTGACAACGATAGATCAGGATAAACACTAAAATTGGGAAAGCTTGTAGACCAAGACATAATAAGAGAAACTGACACCAAAAACAATAAACATGTGCACTTATATTAAATTACAACAACAACTAGAAAAATAAAAACAACTAATGAAATCATGTTTAAAAAAGCACTTAGAGGAATGAAACTATGACTATGTACAAAGGAGTGACTCTCATAATAACAGTATTTAAGAAACATCCCATTGATAGGAATGGAAAGATCTTCTCCACTAAATCTAGATAACTAAAAAGCATTTTTATTATTTCAATAATTGATAATATAAGGTCCTCTCTAAAGGCTATCAACTTTGGAGTGCTTACCTGGCTTTGCACACTCTTCATCCCATTTGAGTACTATGTCTCCTTGTTGAAATGTTTTTATGAAGATCTCTTATCAAATGTCGTCTTGACTTGATAATTATTTGACCACATAGTGTGCGTAGTATTATCTCTTATTTCCTCCAATTCTCTTATTTTATTCATTTTGACTTCCATTGTATCACTTTTCAGAAGATCTAATTGGCGTGTAAGTTTCAAAGCTGGAAGCTCTAATGAGATAGTCAGCCTTACTTCTCTTCCATAAACTAGGAGATTAATTGAATGACCAATGGACTTCTTAGGGATGATTCTATCAGCCCATAAATCAATATTCAACTTTTTATGATAAGATCTATGATTATCTTCCATTATTCTTTTGATCATCCAAATTAGGTTCTTGGTAGTGGACTCAGTTAGTACATTACCCTATGGATAGTAATTTGATGAAGATGTCACATAAATACCATATTTAAGAGCCTATTCACATACCTTTGTACTATTTAATGCCAAATAATTATCCAATATTATAGTAGAAGGTGATCTAAAATGAGTGATTAGGCTCTCATAAAATTCAAGCAAAAAAATCCCATTTGCCTCTTTCAAAGGCACTATATCCACCTACCTGGTGAAATAATCTATAGCTATCAAGACCCACTTATGACTATCACTATATGGAAGATGAATCATGCTAATAAATTCTAAACCCCATTGTATGAAAGGTTTCTCAAACTAAATTAGATTTAGTGGCATAACAGCTAGTCTTTATTTCCCTACAAACATTACACAAACATTACACACTTTGTACATTTACTAACCCATGCATGTGTATCTCTAAATAAATTGGGGAAAAAATAACTAGATCTAATTATTTTTTTAGCTATGGTCTTGGTTTCAAAATGACCTCTAGAAGGACTAACATGAAATTGCTCAAAAAGTTTATCAATTTGACTATTTTCAACACACATTAAAAGCACATCTCCAATGTCTTTTTTGAAAATCACTCCATCAATAAGAATGTATGGTATTGATTTTAGCCTAAAGTGTCTTCTTTTTGATGCATTAAAACCCCTTTGACACTCTCTAGTTTGAATAAATTTATCAATGTTATGTGTCCAACTTGTAGGAGGTATATTTTTAGCTTCATGTTGAGTGTCCTAAATTGTCAAAATTATTTCTTTTTCTTCTTTCACATCTTATTCAAGATGTTCGCATAATCCTTTTCCTTAGAATATCTTTGTAACCTTGAATTCAATTTCATATTCCATTCATTTAGTGACCCATACATATCTCTTTTCACTCAAGTCTCTGTTGAGAATGAAGTCCTTAACACTTGGATGAGCTACCATTAGTATAATCTTATTATTTGAAACCAAATGTTTAATTTTTTTTAAACCTATTATAATAACAAGAACATGTTTCTCTAAAAAATAATACCTCTCTTCATAACCCTCTAAATCTTTACTAAATAAATCAATGGGTTGTTTTAAACCTTCATCATTTTATTGCATAAGCATGGCTAAAATAGAACTGGAAGTAGAGAAAGAATAAAAGAAGTCCTTATTAAAATCCAAATTGATAAAATTATGAGCTTGGCTAATTTATTATTTAATATCCTCAAAAAAAAAATCACTTTTTTTTACTCCAAGTGAACTCTTGGTGTTTCTTTAGTATTTAAGTGACTGGACTTAATAGTTTTACAAAACCAGGAATGAATCTTCTGATAAAGTTTATCTTACACAAGAAGCTCTACAATCATTTCTTGTATGTAAGAAATTATAGAGAAATAATTTATTTTATTCTTTTATGATAAATGGAAAGACTATCTTTGGAAACCACATGCCCAATAAGTCTCCCCTCATACACTGAAAAAATGCATTTCTTTGGATTTAATGAGACTCCAAATTATCTACATCTATCAAAAACAATTTTCAAGTGTGTTAGATGATCATTAGGATTATTTGAAAAAAATTTAATGTCATCAAGATATACTAAAACCGTTTCACTCAACAAATAATGAAAATCAACATCCATTGCCCTTTGGAAGGTAGCTCCGGCATTGGAGTTTCCAAAAGGCATCTTCTTATAAGCAAAAGTATCCCATTTGGTGGTGAAAGCTATTTTATGTTGATCTTTCTCTTTCACCAATATCTAATTATAGCTTGAGTACCCATCCAATAAATAGAACCTCTGTGAATCTGATACTCTTTACAAAATTTGGTCCATGGAAGGGAGTGGATAGTGATCTTTCACCGATACTCTATTCAGATCTCTAAAATCTACACATAATTTTATCTCTCGATTTTTATTTATTACTAGTACAAGATTTTATACCCATGTTGAATGCTTCATAGGAAAAATAATACCTGATTCAATCAGCTTTGTAAGCTCTTTCCTCATGAGAATCTCAACCTTGGGGTTGATAGGCCTTTGCTTTTGTCTTACAGGTTTTGCATCTTGTTCCAGTTTAATGGTATGTTGTGTTAATCTAAGATAAAAGCCTTTCAAATCATGGTATTCCCAAGCAAATACATCCATGAATTCCTAACATAATGAAATGAAATCTACTCTCTCATAATCAGTATTAACTTTACCCAACTTGAGTAGCTTACCTTTAGCTATGCTAATTTGCTCATAGTGGTCTTTCTTGGAAGAAATGCTCACCTTATCTTTCCTTAGCTGATCATCTTCATTAAATATTCTTTCTAAATTCATCAAACCTTTAGGCATCTTATTTAATTTCAATTGCATAATTTTGTTTCCATATTGATCCTACATTTTATCATGATTTTTTTGGTAAAACTCTACCTCATTCTATAAAAAATAACTTATTTTTTTATTAGAGTAAAAAACTTGCCAAATTACATCATTATTTGAGATTTAATTCCTGCATACAACCTTGATTTGGATCTAATTTTTATTGTCCTTAATCTGATCTAGAATATCATACTATGCTCCTATGGTAGCAAGTCTATCTGCATGTTGATTTACTCCTCTAAGAATGAAGCAAATGTCAAATGCAAAGAAATATTCCATGAAATCTAAAAATCTATGTTTTTATCCCTTCAAAAGAGGATTCTTTGCTTCACTTAAACCTATAACTTGCTGCACCACTAACTCACTATCACCTTTCACCTGCAAGAGCTTAATATCTCTCTTTTTAGTCACTAGAGACCATAAATAATAACTTCATATTCTACAATATTAGAAGTACAACTAAACTAAAATCTAATAGAAGAATAATACCTTTAATTTTGTGGTTAAACCAAAATTACACCAGCCCCACTTCCATTCTTTGTTCTGGATCCATCAAAGAATAGATTCCAAACTCTTTGATCCTGCATTGAGTTAATGAGAGTAGGCAATAAGTCACCCTCCTCATGCATACAATAGACTCTAAAACTATAATCTTCAATTCTTTTATAGGGGTCATGTCCATGATTTTTAGCAACCCACTCATCCAATAAAATATCTGGTATGCCTTCAAGAGGCTTAGAATGCTCTTACTCAATGATGTTATCATTTTCTTCTAAAATATTGTAATTTGCATTTGACATATTTGGCATAAATGGCTCAAGGTGAAATAGAGAAATAGGCTTAGATCTTATAGTTACTTTGGTTTGATACCTAGTTCTAAAAACCATGTATGAACAATCTAAGGAAATGTAACCTCTTATTTTGATAGTGAAATATCTAGATAGGCACAGTGTAAAATATGGAGGTAGATCAACAACAACATCCTATAAAAAGGTTAAATTTAGACAAGCAATATGAATGATTTTTAGATCTTTCAACACACATAAAGTCTTGGTAGGATACCCATCTAATTTCCAGATTCCTTTCTCATGGGGTTCATACTGTAATCCTAGTTTGTTAGTTATTGATTTGGGTATAATAGAAGTATTATCCCAACTATCAATCATACACTTATGAATAAGAAAAACTCTAATGATAAAAGAAAGATAAAATGGAGGAGGTTTAGTCACCTTAAGAGGTTAAGACTCAATATTTGGATTAGAATTAGTTAAGACAACACTTAATATTTCTCTTTTAAGTGGTCTCTCAAAGATATTATGATTTGAAATATCCTCTTGCAAGTAATCCTTTTGTCCAAAGATTATCAATGTATCCCACATTGAAATTGATATTGAATTCTTCTTCATATGATCCACAATACTGAGTAGAGAAGTGATTACCCTTGACTATAATTTAGGAGTAGAAGGATCTCCCAAATTTTGTGTAAATTGAGGTATGTAAGGCCCTCTCATGTTCTTATCTTTTGTATCTTGATTTTGATAATTTAAACTTTTCTGAGGTAGCTCATGTGTAGTCATCTTTTGTTGTGGCTGAGAAGGAGGGGCTTCCCTATCAAGATCTAAACCTTTATGAATTTCTCTTTTCCTGGATCTAGTATGGGTTATAATTAAATTATCAATATTAGGTAAATATTGACTTTGATTTATAGCCAAGTGCTCAAAAGAATTCTCACCTTCTTGGAAGTTCACAAATGTAGTTGCAGTAGGTGCTTTACCACTACCTTATCCTTGTTAATTTAGTACCTCTGCTTTAGTGAATGAAGGAATGTCTCCATAAGGTAGAGAGGCTTTCTTATTCTGAGAAGGTGGTTGATTTTTAAATGAAGGAAGAACTGAACCTTATTACATAAAATATTGATGATAGCTCTCACTAGTTGGAGTCGTTGCTATGTTGTTTGCTTGATTCCATTGATTGTTACATTGTCCTTCTTGAGCATAGTTTCTCTGAGCCAGAAAAATATCTCTAGAATTGCTTATAGAATTAGTATTATACTACCTTGATTGATAATTATGCCCTTGTCCTTGTTGATTATGTTGATAGGATGGTATATTGGACTGATAATTTTGATTAGTATTTTGATATGGCATGTATGGTGGAGCTCATTGCCTCCCTATTATAACTAACTTATTAGCCTAAGCCTTAAGAAGAATCTCTATCTTCCCCAATCTATTAGTTTGATCATCTTTTATTTGATGTAACTTTGATGACTTTGGAATTGGAGTAATAGTTGGAGTAGGAGGATGGATCTCTAGAAAAAGAGCCATTGTTGGCCTTGGAGATAACTTACCTACTTGTATAAGGTATTTTTTAGCCTTGTTTGATAATTTAAAACCTTTAGGTAAAGTTTTCCCTCCCATAGACTGGATCATGATAGCCACATCTAAATTAAGAGCCTTTAGATAGTATACAAAATCATAGTTGGGTGTAGGCTTGATCATTATAGAAATTTTATCCCAAGTCTTCTAGAATCTATAGTTAAAATCCTCCATGAATTCATGATTGAATCTCTTAATTATTTTAAGTTTATCCACAAGTTAAAGATGATTACTTTTGTCCTTAAAGTTTTGGTACAAGACCTCTCCAAATTCATCCTAGTTATTGATTAATGTAGGATCCAAACCTCTATACCACTAAAGTGCTTTCCCTTAAAAAGAAATTACCAACCTCATTGCTACATTTTCCTATGTCACATGATGCACTGAACAAAGATTATCAATATCTACAATATGTTCTATAGGATTTGTTGGATTTTATCTTATAAAATAAGGAAGAGCCTTTAGAGCAAAAACTAGAATATCATCCCATTGATTGAGATTTAGAGGACTACCACCATTGAATGCTACAAAAGCTTGTCTTCTAGGAATAGCCATTTGAGGTATATGATTTTAAAAAATATTTGGTTGAATAATATTGGCTTGAATAGGATGATTTTGTGTAATAACAAGGGAAATAGAAGGTGTAATATTTGGATTTGACTGAGAGGCTTTCTTCTTCTTTACTAATTAGAAAGATAGCTCAAAGAAATCTATTTATTTCCCTTTTGTAGAGTATCTTGTAAAAAATATTGGTGGCATGTAAAGTATAAAAAAATAAAAAAATAAAAATATGGAAATAAATAATATACTTGGATACATAGATAATAATTCAAAAGTGTCAATAAATAGTCCCATCGGGTGTGCCAAAAAAATTTATCACTCTAAAATGCACCCTACTTGAAGATGTGCAAATCACACCCTCACTCTAATTGATACAATTAGAAATTCTCAAATTGTAGGTGACTCTATACAAAGAAGAACCTCCAGTGAGGGATGGTTCCCTTAAGACTTATCTATTAAACTAATCTACTATTGATTTTGGGATGAAAAGGGGAAGGGGAAACTGAAGGGAAATTCTATCTAATGGGGTGATGCACCTGAATTGTTTATATCTTATAGAATCTATTGAAACTAATGCATGCATATAAATGAATAAAAGTTCTATATTTACATTAATTATAAGTATTTTAGATGAAGGATTGAAAGAATTTTGGATTACAATATTCTTTTTTAACTATTCAAATGACATACAAAAGGTGAGATAGAAAGAAATATGTGAGGAAGGGACCTACCAAAAGGATATATAATCCCACTTATATGATGATACACAATCAAATACACTTTATTCTCTATCAAAACTCAAATACAAAATAAAAATATCCTTTCTTGATGTATGAAGTAGAATATAATTTCTACTTCAGCTCTAGGAATAATGAAAAATGGCTTGAAAAAGCCAATATATATGTCTAAAAAAGAACAAGCTATAGCCAATGTGGTGTTGATTTGGAAGAATTATTATTCTTAGTTGGCTAAATCAAGACTAACTCATTTACAATATTTAATAAATTCTCCAAAAAATCCTTGAACTCCATAATGCATGCAATAACTTCAAACTTTGGTGTAGGAAGGGAGATGGTGGGCGCATATTTGACAAGTCAATCATCATGCATGATGTTATGCCAATCCTATTTAATGGAGAACTCAATATTGAAGTGAGTTTTAAGTGATTGAAATATTTCAATTAATAATATCACCAAGAATAAATGTGACACTTGATAGTTAATCAACTGAAGTAAAATATTAGTCAATCCCAAAATAGCCCTCCTTTACATGAAAATAGACCTTGAAGAGTGAGAAGTGCATGAATATATTCATGCAATAGAAAATATAAATTATGGAAATAAATTTTACATCACTTAAATAGGTGTACACCATGAGAACTCTCTAGAGTCTAGTCAAGAGATATAATAGGGTATGGCCCCTCTTAATTCCAAGGGGACCCCCCCACCCCCCATAGATATACAGAGGGGGAGCCCTATTCCCTAGATAGTTATGGGATATGGGCCATCCCAACTTATGATCTTAGTCTTATGATGGGTGTCCCTATCCATAGATATGGCTTACCCATCCCCATAGAATAGATAGGGTTCAGTCATAAATCGTATCATGTATATAATCAAATAAGCCTATGGGGATGATGTGGTGCTCCCTCGATTGACCCTATCTATCCATAAAATATAGAGAGAGGGGGCCCCTCTATATATATGGGGTTTCCATAGAATTTTATTTTTTCTATGCTCACCCCCATAGGGGGCACTCTCTTGAGAGGAAGAGGGCATTTATTTATGCTCTCGACTGCTTATATATCTATTTGGAGGGCCCATTAGCTAAATATGTCTATAGATATGGAAATGGGAAAGAGAGCCCTATATCTCTTCTCTTCTCTTCTCTTTTCTATATGGAGAGGGAGGGAGGGAGGGAGATGGGGTTCTCCCCTACCCTTCTAGGGCCTCAACCTCTTGTTTGAGGCACCCTGTATATATATATATATATATATATATATATATATATATATATATATATATATATATATATATATATGATGATGATGATGATTATGAACCCCCTATATATGTAACTACAGGTGGCTATAACTATTTAATGACCAATTCTAACACCAAACTCAAACTTGACAAGTTGACCAATTAAGCCATTTAGACCAAAAAGGCCTAAAGGCTAGTCTATGCTCCTACACACCATTAAACCTATAATAAGAAACCATGAAACATAATAAAAAAATGAATTGGACCAGGAACAACTTTCTTCATCACTAAAAAATTGATTTTGATGAGAATGCTTTTGCCATTCAGTCAACAGGGTTGACTAGGCCTATTTTGCTCTATTTTCTAGCAGACTGGCCATTTTGATCAAGTTATTAGGGATATCTATGGGATAATTTATAATAAAATGAATATTTAAGGATTAATAAGTCTTAGGCTTTAAGCTTCATTTATTAGCTTCCATTGTAGTACCTTGTACTTTATTTTACATGCTTTTTTCCATAAAAACATGTTTTTTTCCCTCATCTATACATCTCCATGCATAAAATTGGCATTTATTGAATCCTCTCTAAGTTTACTTAACATTTTAAAAGGTTCCAAGTTGATCTATGATGATTTTATGGAAATAAAATCTACTTTTCTCAAAACCATTTTTTTAGGGGTTTAGGAGGGTTTTGAAGCTAAATCTTCAAAATGATGATTCATGAAGTTTATAAATCCAAATAAAAAACTATTTACATTGATTCATAAAAAAATTATCCCATGGACATCCCTAAAAATATTGGGTTTTCATTCAAAAGATATGAAAATTTACGATGTGAATGAAATTTGCCTATGGGGATTTGACTGCATTCTAGGTTGCCTACGATCTTAGTGATTGCTCATAAATAATAGCCCCTAAACTAATATAAATTTTTAATAAATTTTTATTACATATTTATCCTCAAAACATACTAAGATTTTTTGGCAAAACTCTACATGTGGTAAACAATATGAGCATCTAAACAAGAGGCTTGGAAGGGTGCCTAAAATTGTAAAAAGTGAAAAAAACTTCACCAAAATGAAAATAGTTTCTTATTAGCTTCAAAAATATTTAAAACATAATTATGGTAGCTTTACCATACTATCAAAACACTCTAAAATCATATTTTGCTCGAAAAGTCTAAAAATGCCTTTTTGGCCCATGTGCCTATTTGCTTGCAAAAGCTTGCATGAGCATGGTTTTTATATAATTTGGAGTTTTAACAATATTTAAAGGTCATACTATGATGTAAAAATATCATCCCATGCTTTTTAATCATTTACTTTAGATTAGAAGCTTCTGTAGCACTCCAAAATGATGTTTGTTCCAATTGTGACCTCTAACGAATAGTCTGAGGTTTGAGACAAAATAGTGAGTATATCCATTCATCAAATCAATAAAAAAAATCAAAGGATTATTAAAGTCATGATGACATTTTTCACCAAATTTTAAGTCAAAATTCCACTTGTAGCTCCCATAATCGTTGATTTTCTCTCAAAATTAACCCTTATGCATGCATTGTCTACATATTTGATTGAGTTTTGGTGTACTGCAGGTGTCCTTATGGTATTTTTAGGTTTTTAAGGTTAAATTCATCATTAATTATCTCAATATTCCATTTTAAGATTTTGAAAATGTGAACTAGGAATTTAACTCAAGAGAGGTGTTAGTATCTTGTTAGTGACAAAATGAAAAACAAGTTGACAAAAACACACTAACTAGCATACATCTCTAGGCCTAGTTACTAGGAAGATCTTAGTGAGGGAAAACTATTTGAAAACACAACTAAAAATGTAAATAAATAAGAAATATGGACATAAAACACCAATTTCTTACCAAATCCTTGATTGCTCCAAAAGGCTCCTTCTTTGGCTTGCTCAGATTGTGCTTCAAGAGATCTTCTTTAATGGAGTGTGGCTACCTTCATCTCCTCTTGGCACCTTTTGGCTTTGGCTTGTATTGGCTTGGATTGGCTCAATATTTGGACATTATAACACTAATTTCAATGGCTTTTGGAATTATTTGTGCATTATAACTTTGCATTATCAAGCTTCTTTAAATATATTTGAGCGTAATAACATTGCACCAAAATATCTTCTTGAAGATATTTAAGCATAATAAATTTACATAAAAATAACTTAAAAATGATGTTCATGGCCTCTTTATTTATAGATTTTGGAAAATGGTTAGAATCAACCTGAACCATCCATCTCAAGATTGAGATGTGTGGCTAAGGATAAATCTAAATATTAAATTCATTCTATAAATATCCCCATTAATATTTGGGATAGAGGGGCATTGAATAGGCATGGAAGGGATTTTATGAGGCATGAGAGGCATGAATCCTGATATTTGTGGCATTTATGGCAAATATTCAATATTCATTTCTAAAAATAAGTATTCAACAAGTTTCCATGAAATTCTTAATTAGGCTCTAATTTTGTTTAATTAGCTATTAATCATGATTAAGCATGTTGTGCACAAATTACTCAAATTGATTAAAATGACCTATTATTGGTCTAAATTTTGACTGGATTAGAATTAAAATTCAATGTTAGATGCATTAGATCCATTATCCCATTTAGGATGTTACCAACACCAAATAACAAATGCATGTGTATCATGCAAGAGTTTTGATAGAAAAGAGCAATCTAGAGCACCCAGGTGCAAAATTGGCATTTTGACTTGAAATTATTTGATCAAAGTTAGCTGGACCATAAATTGCATTGCCCAATTTAATGATACTCTAGCTAGAATTGACACTTGAATATATCAATTTCAACTTATTTAATGTGTTTTAGTGTTTTTAATCCAGATTGTGCATTTTTGTGGAAATTGGTCAAAACACTGGTTAGAGGTTATTGGTGGCCATATTTAGGTGTCTATAAAAAACATATTATACTCATATTATAGCATGCTTTGACCCCCAAATAAGACATTTTAGGCTTCACACAGTCAATTTCCATATAATGGGCCTGTGTACTTTCTCTCATGTCAAGATCAAAAGTTTTTAAAACTGCCTAACAAGCTTTGGAAATGCCTTGGTTTGCTTAGTAGGCCCAATCACTCCATAAGTCATTCCATGACTTGAAAGATCCTTTATACACATTTTGAAATCATATGACTATGTCTAGGTGTTTGATCATGGTACTTGAGTTCTTTGTAAAATTTTATAAGCTTGTATAATATTACAATCAAATTCTTTGATTATCCTTCTTACTTTTCTTAACTCCTCAAAACAAGGTTATATGTTCCTTACACTTATATTATGTACACCTGGATATGTACTATTGTCCTTATAATGGATAGGTATATCCTTGTGTGACCTATGCTTATGTTTGATTGAGCCCAAATAACCTCTAAAAGAATTGAATGACCATCATACCAAAAACTTTCATCACTTGACCCTAAACCTTCTTGAGGTCTCCTTGCTCAAAAACCCTACTTGGATGTAGGTCTCTTTAGTGATGGTTGTAGGTTCAAATTTGGGTAGATCTAGGTATGTTTTAGGTTCTCCATGATGAACATAATATATTCCATGTTACCTGATCAGTTAACAATGTCCACAACCTTGTGAGATGATCAAAACCCTCTAAAAGTCCAATCTTTGTTAGATTCACATACTTGACTGTAGGTCAAGTTCCCAAGGCTAACTTGTAGGTTCATTTCAAGCATTGTAGGTTTAAAAATGATGGCTTCAAGTCTTGTCACACTATAATTTTGATTTTGATCCTTATATTTCATAAGATCCTCCAAAAAATTAAAAATATTCAATCCCCTCTTTGTCATGATCTAGTGTTTGTCCTTTATCCATCTTTGCCACCATGGTTGTATGTAGTCCCCTTTTGGCTTTAGGGATGTAGGTGACATTTTGGGTGGCTATAGGTTTATTTAGGGCATACTTGACTATTAGCTTCTTGATAAATATGAATTTCATGGATAAATAACCTTCTAGGTCTGTGCTTATCAATACATTGTAAAACCCATATCCAACTCACCCTCTTGAGAACAACCACATATATATTTACCTTGATTGTACATATAAAGGGACATTTTATGGATTGTGGACCATAGAGTTCCATTTATATTCCATTTGAATTGATTCATGTGATAGAGACACCACATAACTCACTTTAACCTAGAAGTGGTTAACACTCTTTCTAAGGTCTTCCATTACCCAAAACTCCTACTTGGCAGCTATAGGTAATCATCTTGAGCTAACTGTAGGGCTTCCTCTAAGGGTGGTAGGATTCATTTCCTATAGAAACACTTGCCCATAGGTTAAGATACTATTTCATTTTCCCTTTGAGACTTAACTACATGCCTTAATATATACTCTCAAACCTTGACATATTATCCATAAAGCAAAACCCCAAATCACTTGCAGATAGTGACCTATAATAGCCTAGATCCTGCACTAAGATATTAAACTTGGATATAGATAGTCATTTGTATCTTTTAAGATACTATAGGTAACCTATATTGTAACTTTATCCCTTAAGACTTATGAAGATCAATTAGGCTTCAAAAGTCAAGAAAATCTCTCAAAATAAAAAAGAAACCCTTTCAAGATATCAAGGCATTATTTGGCTATATTTCTCAATTAAAATTGGTTATAGGATGACTTATGGCATATTCTTAATTCCCTTGAAATATAATTATATGTCTCTTTATATTCCTATTTGATTTGACAAACTTCATAAGACTTCTACACTTTGAATATAGATTTAGGTTCTTAAAACACTTTGATGAGTTTCTTTGATGACCATAACCCTCATCAAACTATAGGGTATAGGCCTGTACAAACTGAGAATAGGGTCCTAAAGGTGCTCTTGTCTTATTTTATATCTCTTTATATCAATTAAACCCTTATGAAAGTTTAAAATTTTGGCACATAAACCCTACTCAGAGTCTATAACCCTTGGTTGTAGCTCCTTCGAGAATGACTTTAGGGTGATATCTGGGTTGGTTGTAGGTATAATGTAGCCTCATCAGCATTATACATGCTTATATCATAGCCTAATATTGATGTATTAGGTACCATATATGATGGCCTAAAAACCTTTTATTGAGGTATGGTATGTTCCCTATATACATTTAAAAAGTTTGAAAGCTTGACCAAAACCTTACTACCAATTTACCCCTCTTATGATGATGATAGGAACAGGGTTGTAGGTGGTCTATTTCCATTAGGTCTATTTGAACTAGAAAATCCTTCTCCCTTGATACTCCTCATGAGATGATAAGCCAATGTTATGATTATCATGATGTTTATTCTAGCCTATATCCTTCTTGAGCCTTGTCAAAACTTGGATAGGTCATTAGCCCTATGGATATATATCATTGTCCTTATAGTGTCTACATAGCAAAATAAGTGTATAGTAATCATGTTCATGCTCATTATGACCTCCATCATTCTTAATTCATGACAAAGGATTCACTGATATGGATGAATCCTCAAGGCACTTGCTTGACTATCCACCCTTCATTGCTAGTATTTGACTAATTTTTCTTGTTGTAGGTCACTTTTTGATTACTATATATCTTTGAGTTGGCCTACAAATTACTCCCTCCATGTTTGCTTTTGATGGTTTAACCAACATTTGCTCTTGGATGATGATCCATGGGATGGAGATGAGGCTTTAGGGTAAGTGAATTGGAAGGATGATGAATAAAACATGATGATAGGTGTAATTAAGAGGCTAAACATAGTGATATGGTTGTGTATGACAGTGAGGTGGGGGTGAATGGGATGGTGATGGGAAGGAGTATGGAGGAGTATGCTAGAACCTAGGTAACGAGTAGGATGTAACCAAAAACATATGTACATCATACCATCACCATTTTGAAGCCATTGGAGAAGGTTTTAGAGGCTAAAAATGAACCTTAGTTTTCTCAAAAACCTCAAAATATGCAAAAATTCCTTAATTAATTCTAAACTGGCTCCTTTTGAAACACTTAAAATCATGGAGGTGACTTCTTGGCCATGAAAATTGGTGAAAATTTGAGTATTATGCTTGTAAACCATGAAAAACGTGATAAAAACCTTACAAATCACAATATATTAACAATTTGAGGTTGCTTTCTTCTTCTTGGACCGTACAATTCACCCTTGCAAGCATGCCAAATGTAGATTTGGACTGGCTGAGTTTGTGACCTTTTATTGACCTTGAATTGGATTAATCAAACCTTAATGAGACCATAAAAATGTATATCAAGTCCTCAATATTCTATAACAAGGTGATTTTTCTTGAGACTCTGCCCTAGAGAGGATAAAATGGAGAAAAATAGTTGCCTTTCTAGTTGAAAGGCAATAAAATTTTACCTAAATTTAACTAGATGGTTCATGATTATGGAGAATATAATTGAGAAAAAACTTATACCATCAAGAATCCCTTTGAGTCTACTTTATTAACCCCAAAATTAAGAGCTTTACCCTCTTCCAGCAATCTGTACTAGTAGAAAACCTACAAGCAGGTCCCTCTATGCCAAGAAGCAAAGTGTTAATAGAAGGTTAGTTTTGGACCTATATGGCCATGAATTACCATGAAACTCCTCATAAATCTTTATTATTCTATATATATGATAACCCCTAATTTGAATGTATGGAAACCATATGGATTTCATATTATGCTTGCAAAATGAGAGGAAAAGATCTCTTTTTGGCCTTTTAAGAGAAAACTAAGACTTACCACCACTTAGAAAAGAATATTTTAGAATAATTACATGTAAATAATGCAAAATTAGACCCTTTTAATCTTTTTTCATGTTTTAAAATTGCTAATTTGGCACATGTGAGCTATTTTGGGGCCTTTTGGCTTAGAAAACATATTAAATGACCTTTTTATGATTTGAAACTTTAGAAATAGGCCATTTTTACCTTTTTGAACCTATTAAAAGTTTTTTTAGATAATTAAATGACTTTTTAAACCATTTTTTATGTTTTTTACCCCCTTTTTGAAATTTTAAACTAAAATTTGCATTTTTAGACCATAATTGACCGATTTGACCAATTGCAAAGGGGTAAGGACTAGATTTTTGAAATTTTTGAATGATAAGGGTAGTAATTTGACCTTAAAAAGACAAATTCATAACACAAAATTTATAAATCATGTCTATATCACCATAAAAGAATTAAAATTTATACCCATCACCCCAAGTGGTGCATTAATTGTAAAACAAGCTTGTTCTCTATAAAAGCCTAAATTTCCATTGTAAAAGGGTTGACACATTTTAGAAACCTTAAAATATTGTAATTTTCCCTCCATGAGAAATTTTATTGACTGAACATTGTAAACTAATCAGAATTAAGCTCACCTCTTTCTGTTATTTTGATGATTGTGTGTTGTTTGTGTTTGTTGATCTTTGACTATGGGTAATGTTTGCCCCTCTCTCTATTTTCCATTCCCTGCACCTCTCTATGAAACTTTAAGATTAATTGTAGGTCATATCTTATGCACACTTAGGTCTATGTTAATTTTATTTGTGGACCATTTATCATCCTTCTTAGTATTGTATTATGTTTCTATACATCTATAAAAAACACTTATGCATTTGAAGTGACTTGGTAGAAACTATGTGATATTATATTGATCTCAAAGGTTTATACAATGTTTATGGTATTAGGAATGCTCACTCTATTCTAGGTGTAGTGCTATTTTATTTCATTATCTCTTACCTTCTCCCTCCCTTTTCCTCTTAGAGATCCTAGGTTTAGATTAGCAGTAGTTTACCTTTCTAATATGTAGGCCTACACACTGGTCTTAAATGAGGTGCACTTAGAATAGAAGGAATCTAGACTAATCTATAGGTTCATCCCAAGGATCTCAAGGGTCCCAAAACCTTGGGGATATTCCAATTATCTCATTGAACTAATCCTTCCAATTTAATAGTGTAGGGTTTAAGTGATAACAATTTTTAGCTTGCCCGATGGGACCAATAATCAAATAAAGAGCTAAATAATTGGTGTTATCTTTAGTTAACAAGTATAAAAACACAAAGTAGGATCACTTGGTGACTCCAAGAATCTCTTATCCATAAATATCATCCCCTTACCTACATAATAAGAAGGACAAGATCATCTACAAGAGGCCTTGATTTCCACTTCACTAAGCTTGTAGGACCATCTAGAGGAATGAGAGTAAGATTATCTTCATCCCCCATCAGGAGGTATAACATAATACATTATACACCAATATCCCAATCTATACCCCCATTTAGAAGGTTCTATTCTAGGTGAGGTCTATTCCCTATCCCATTCATGGTTATGCCAAGGAATCAAGTGTTTGTGCCTTTCAATGGAGGTAGTCCATTAGTCTTAGTGTAGTACTATGACATTATGATGTTTACTCTTAAATGATTATCCTATTTCATGGTTGATAATTTAACCTCCCCTATGGAGCAAATCCAATAATTATGAATATCTACTTAGTACACCATGTCACCCAAGATAATGTTGTAATTAGACTACTTGCTTCCTAATTCAAAGTAAAAGCCCTTCAATGGTACTGAGGCTTGAGACCAAACTCTATTCATAGATAGGATAAACTCAATAGAGAATTATGCAAGTAGTTTGAGGATCAAAGTGATCACTTATCCTTAATAGAGTATCTCATAACCATAAAACAAGCCTTGCATGAGATGATGGTCAATTTCAACTTCAGATTCTAAAGGGTTTGTCATAGAATCCTAGATTTATGTAAGCCATCTCTTAACATTGCATTTCTATATTTTATAAAATCTCTTAATAGTGATCTAGTGGTCATGATTCTATCTATGGGAGGCATGATCCTTCCTGATGCCTATGAAGTTATGGTGTGTAAAGAGAATTGTTTAATTCAATCAGACAGGATTATGCCCAAACCCCCTATGTCTATATGCACAAAACCTCTCCTTAATCAAGAAATTATATAACTTGTGCTAGCACTTATCCCTACTATAGTAAGTCCACCTACTCCACCCATTGTCTCTTCCGATGAATTACATGAAGTAAAGACACTACTACAAAGTTTTGGGAATGAACTAGTTGCCCTTAAAAGGTAGCAAGCATAGTATCCTAGACATCATCAACCTTTCACCTAGTAATTCTACTAGAACATGCCTCCTTACCAAGGTGTAAATCAAATTCAAAATCATCTGACACATAACAAATAACCTTATGTGCAAAATACTAACACTACCATCACCTTCAAAGCCCTTGTTCCGATATAAAACAATATAGTGCAGGATTTTGAATGGTGCTTCCCATGAAATTAGACACAATAAATCTACATGTGTGAATGTAAACTTGAACCAAGATCTCATGGTGAAAATCATGCCTTAGTTAAAAGATCAAACAAGTAGTGTATCCCTATAAGAGGAGGGGATCCAAACACCAGTTCAACCATAGGATGGGTTTGTTTTCATCAATTAGTAAGAAGAGGACTTTAACTATGTGAATCAAAGTAGCACACCCAATTTAGGGATCGCTCTAATTAATTTCAACATAAGATTTTAATAGAGAGATATAGAAGAAGCTATACCAACCTCATCACCTTTACCTTTAACACCCCAAGTTAATTGCATAGTTGTGTAAACCAAGGTACCTGCATAACCTTTGCACCCAAAAAATATAATGTAGAAGGAGGGACCATCTCAAGTTAATATACCAACACCAAGAGATGTTGCTATTCGAAATCCATAATTGAATGGATCTTATTTTACCTTAAATATATTAGAATAGATGAAGAGGATGATCCTCAATGCCATAATGTGGGATGCACTCACTATTCCATCTCAACAAAATCTACTACAAGATGTGTTAAAAGGTTTTTAGGAACATCAGACACCCCAATAATTACCTACTACCTCTATGAGATTGTTCTAGCAAAAGAAAAAGCATAGGTATGTAATAGAAACATTTCACCCCCATTCTATGTCTCTTTAATCATATACTAGCATCTGGTGCATAATTACATGATGCTAAAAATATCATGGATATGCTAGGAATTATGTATTCCCCTATTCAAAAAGGAGTGGTCCAACTCGATGGCATGATAGTCAAAGTGGTAGGTATAATTAGGGATTTAAATCTAACATTGCATGCATGCCCAAGAATTTCCATTATGTAGGATATTGTAGTCATTGACTTACCCCCTTACTTTGCCATCTACCTCTCTTGAGACTTCACAGTAAAGGTGGGTAGATATTTATCTTTAGATTGGTCACACATGTTACTAAGAACTAGATATAGGACCAAAGTGACCATAAGGGTAGATCCTATCTTCAAAAGTCACATAGAGCCATACTCTCCTAGCCTAGTCAACCAAAATTATGCAATGTTTGACCAAAAGGAGGATTCAAATCTCCATGAATCCATGACACTATTGGAGGAAACCCCAAATAATTTATTGGATGAATGGATGTGTGAAATCTAAGTGAAACCCACATGATAATGTATAAATAGGGTTAGGCACATATTACATCATGGAATAAAATGCCATGTTGTCTAAAATTATGAAGGCATGTAAAGACCCTGAAGGTACATGGAAGTTACAATTTGATGGTTCCCAAAGTAGGAATGACATAGAATCCAATATCATACTGGTATCCCCCAAAAAGAAAAATACTTCCATGCCTTTAGACTATAGTTTGATTTCATGAATAATTATATTGAGTATGAGGTGCTAATTCAAGGCCTTTAGCTCATGTAGAAGAAAGTAATCAAGACACTACAAGTGTTAGATGATAGTGATCTAGTTGTCAACCAAGTTAGAGCATAGAGCATGACTAAGAGAATCTTGATGAAAGCCTACACACATAAAGTGTGGGATATGATAGAAGGATTTGATGTGTTCAATGTCATTCCCTTACCAAAAGCATAGAATTTTAGTGTGGATATGATTGTGAATATAAGGGTGTAGTATGACATTCTTCACAACCTTATGAAGTAGTTCAAATAATTAATCAAACTCATGGTCAGATTGACAGCTCCTAACAACACAAAAAATTGGAAAGTGTTCGATAGTGATGAACAAATCATCAACTTATTATAGGATGAGGTAGAGTTTTTCACCATGAACCAGGTGCATCTATAATCCCAATATGAATATAAATTCATCTAATTGAAAATTAAAAAACTATCAAGGGATCTAATCACCCTAGAAAGTATCTTCAACTCTAATAATCAATTCAAAGGAGAAAGGCACAACATGATAGTCAAACAATAAATATCTACACATGTAGTCATTTTATAGGGTAAAAATATTAAAGATATTAAGGTTTGTTCCACACTAGAAATCAAAAGCTTCATTCAACTCAGTAGGAGATATGATGATATCTTCACATGAAGCTATAAGGATTTAAGGGGATTTGACCCAAGCTTAGTGTAATATATAATTGAGCTAAATCTTGGTATGTAACCCATGCACCAAAAGTAGAGGCCCATTAATCCAAAGTTGGAGCCATTAATGCATAAGGATCTCTCCAAGATCATTAAGGTTGGTATAATACTTCCAATCAAACATTCCTCATGGTTCACCAACTTAGTCTTGGTACATAAGAAAAATGGGGAGATTCATATTTTCATAGACTTTAGGGATAAGAACAAGGCTTCCTTCAAAGACCACTATCCTCTCACATCAATAGAGTATATCTTGTAAATGGTTGGAGTAGAGATATTTTCATTATTGGATGGTTACTCGAGCTATAACCAGATTCAGGTGCAATATTGTGATCAATACAAAATTGTGTTCACCACTAAGAGGGGAACCTTTGCATACTAGTGCATGCCATTCAATTTAACAAATGCAAGTACAACCTTACAAAGAGCCATAGATATGGCATTCAAAGAGCTCATCAATAAGATCATCTTGGTTTACCTTGATGACATAACTATTTTCTCTAAATGCATTGGGGATCATTTGGATCACCTAGAGTAAGTCTTTTAAAAGTGTCATGAGTTTAGAATACCTCTAAACCCCAACAAATACATCATTGTAGTTCATAAAGGTGACCTCCTTGTGCACATTATTTCAAAATAAGGACTCATAATTAATCTAGAGTGATTCAAGGCTATCTCATCCCTCCCTCTTCTAAGCCATAAGAAAATTCTCCAGAGCTTCTTGGGGAGAATCAACTTTGTGAGAAAGTTTATGCCTGGCTTTGCCATCTTGGTCAATCCTCTCATTGTAATTTTAAATGAGAACAGTACATTTAGTTGGATGTGTAAAGGTAAGGAAATATTTGAGGCCATCAAGTATGCTATCATGCAATCCCCCACATTGATCAACCTAGATTATAGCAAGTATTTCATCCTTTATGCATTTGGTGGAGCTAAAGGCATCTTAACCATCTTGGCATAGTAAAACAAAGACAAACTAGAGTAGCCAATTGCCTTATTTAGTTAGGAACTAAAGTTTTATGAGTTGTTCTATAGTTTTATACATAAGTACATACTCATAGTTATGAGAGCGTTAAATAAAACTAGGCATATGCTCTCTAACAAGAATATCTAGCTCATAGTCATGCACGTGAGTATCAAGGAGTTCCTACTCAGTAGGAAAACTAGCAATAAATGAGTTGGTTGGATCACTAAGGTGAATGTAGACATGTAGGTCACCAACTTGGTGCAAGTAAAGGGGCCCTACAAGTATAAATCCAAAGTAGCAATGGAACTAGAGGATGGTGGAGTTCTAATGTCACATGAAGAAGAGTGTGAAAGTGAAGAAACCATTACTTACTAAGCATAGGATATGAATACCTTCCTTCAGCATAACATATATCCTCCTAACCTTAACAAAGCTAAGTGTAGGCACTTTAGACTATAGTCTATTCCCTATGTTCTCAAATGGGATATAATTTTCTAAAAAGATCTCAATGGAGTCCTCTTGATGTGCATTGAAGTGGAGAAAACAAGTATAATTCTTCAAGAATTCCATGATGGCCTTATAGGAGGCCATTACTCACCTAAGACCACTATCATGGAGATCATGCAAGATATATATTATTGGCTAACTCTATTCAAGGATGTGCATGCATATATATGAAATTACAAGAAATGTACCTTCTTCACAAGAAAAAAAAGGCTTACATCCTTAACATTACACCTAATTCAACCTAATCAACCCTTTATGTAGTGGTTCCTTGATTTCATAGGCATAATTAACCCACCATCAAGTGATGGGCATAAATGGATTCTCATAGCCACCAACTATTTCATGAGGTGGATAGAAAGGAGGCTAATGAGACATCCATCCTCAATTTTTATGAAGGCATTGTAATGAGATTCGGCATCCCTACCACCATTATCTTAGATGATGCACTAGCCTTCCTTAGAAATAGAATCAGTGAATGGGCTATCAAGCACAATATCTATCTAAATACCTCATCAAATTATTACCTTCAAGATAATGGTCTAGTAGAGTCCACTAATAAGAACCTAATTCACATCATAAAGAGGACTCTGGAGGATAATCATTGAGCTTATAATACTAAGATCATAACTACTCTTTGAGTTGATCATATCATGCCCAAGAGGTTTCTAGGAAATTTGTCTTTCATGCTAGTTTATGGAAGGGAATCGAGATTACCAATATCTCTTAAGTTGCCTTCATTAGAACTCACATATCAATTAGAACTAATCGAGAGTGATCACCTTGAGGTAATATTATCTGAGCTAATAGAGCTTGAAGAAACTAGAATACAAGTTGTGTGTACCATGGAATTCCAACAAGTGTAAACCAAGAGAATAATTGACAAGAGGGCCAACAACAAGAGTTTCTAGGAGGGTACTTAGTGCTTAAATGGGATGCAAATAAAGCAAAAGTGGGAAGGCACACTAAGTTTGATGTAATATAGAGTGGTATATATACCATTACTAGTTGTAATCCATCTAATGCCTTCCAACTTACTAGAATGGATGGAAAAGAGATGTCAATCCTAATCAATGGGATTCATCTCAAACACTATCTTTATTAATCTTTTTGTACATTTGTAAATAAGTAGATTAGATGTTTTCATTTACCTAAATCATGTTTTATGTACCCTTATTTTATATTAGTTTATTTTCCTCTACATAGTGTATTCCTAGCTTAGGTATTTTACTCTAAGCACATCTGGTGCAGTTCTTGTCTTGTCAAGTGAATCTTGATTCATCTCAAAACTAAAGTTACATAACTAGTGTGTCTATAAGAGAAAAAATTAGAATCTCTAAAGACTTTATGCCTTATGGATTGCTCATGGTATGGGTTGTCAAGCATAGTAGGCATGATTCCCTGTGAGTCACCATAAATGTTAGCCATTTTTGGCCCACATACCAAACTTGTTGGAATACAGTGTAGTTTCTTAAGGATGAAGTATGGATGAAAGCTTGGATAGGATTTATGGATGAAATTAATGAACCAAAGGGATCATATAGAGTTCAAAGCTTTTGAAACACTTTAATCTTTCTTAAAAGTGTATCTTGCCAATTTCTAAGGGATAGGTTCATAGCTATAAAGCACAAGAATTTGAATAGGTTTTCATAATGTCCGAGCCTTCAAAGACCAAGCTACAATTCAAGCATAAGTTTATAGGAGCATAAGAAGAAAATCTAAGTGTCAAACCTTTTCTGATAAATCCTTACTTAGGAAATATTTTGGGCTTTCTTTTTACTAAGTTTAGTTCTTTCTAACCTTTTTCATTTGGTTAAGTGTTATTTCTTTTAGGGAATTTATTTTGAGTCTTTTGGGATAAGTGTTGGGAATTATTTCAAACATTTTGTTTAAAACAAAAATCCCAAAGGATTATTCTCTAAAAAAGTGGTCCATTCAAAAATCTTGAAGGGTATTTCAAAAAAATCTAAGTGTCAAATTTCTTTTGGGGAACTTTTTTTACAAAAGTTCTGAAGGCATGATTTACTTTAGACAAAATGTCTAAATTAAAAGATGAAGACCTATTTCTTTTAGAGAAATTGTATGCATCAAAAAAGGATAAGTGTGAATTATTTCAAACATTTTGTTTGTAATAAAATCCTAAGGGTCATTTCTTTCAAAAAAAATATCCATACAATTTTCTTGAAGGATCATTCTATAGGAAAGTGGTCTGATGCAAAAATCTTGAAGGATATCTTTTTCAAGCAAAATGGCCAAGAAAATTTTCTTGAAGGGTATTTTTTTAGGAAAGTGAACCAAACATAAATTTTGATGGGTAAGTCTTTAACAAGGTGGACCAAATGAAAATTCTAAAGAGCCATTTCTTTTGGGAAAGTACCATAGATAAAGTCCTAAAGGGTCATTCTCTTAACAAGTAGCCTATACAGTTTTCCTAAAGGGTCATTTCTCAGGAAAATGGTCTAGTTCAAGGGTTCTGAAGGGCCCCAAATAAAATGTCCAGTAAAAGGTTTGAAAGAAATAGCCTATAATATTTTTGATCCAAACAGTCCTACAAATGTAAAATTCAAGCATAGTAAATAGTTGTTAGGATTCAAATATTCCATGATAAGTGTGCAAGCATCAAGTTTGGCCCCTAAAAGTAGTCATTTGATTTTAAAAATCTAAGGATGTTCACATATATGTCAAATTTGGTCCTCACAAAGTATTGATTGGCATTTAAAAAATCATCAAAGATTCCCTGATTGAATGCAAGATTGACAAGTGTCCAAATCTTAAGAGCCCAAATCAAATCCAATGATGAGTGGTGATTAAAAAGTTAGTGGTTCTAGGTAGATCTAATGGAGTGCATTTGAGTAGATGAAGATAGATCAAAATCACATGAGCAGAGTCATAGAGTCAATGAGTTGAGAAGCCACCATGTGGTATAAGTGTGGGAGTAGATAGACTGATGAGCAAATCCAAGGATCAAACACATAGGTTTCATGTGTCAATATCATGTTATCTTGGGCAAAGGATCTAACAACATATATTCAAACTATCAGAGGGATCTAATAGAGTGAAAAAAGGTTAATAATTCAATAAAGATCAAGTCAATTTGATGACAAATAAATAAAGGACTAAGATAGGACATTTTTTATTAAAGTCGGTAGAGTAGTTTGACTTGAGAAAAATAATGGATGGACCTGAGCTAATGAAAAATATATGGAACTAAGCTCAAGCAACTTGAGTTGAGCCAAGATTGATAATAAGGAACAAGCATTTCCAGTAAAGATTCATAGAGGTATGATAGGTCTTTTAAACCTAATATAGGCCAAAAGGGTGTCAACTTTTTGTAAAAGGGGTTGGTCATCGAGCAAAGTTCCATTTATATAAACTATAGGAAAACCAATAATCTTAGATTGGTTTTCATCTATAGTTGACTCAGGTCTAGGTTTTAAATGAAAGGCAAAATGTGTGAAATTAATGGAGTATCTTGGGTCTTATATTCAATAAGTAACTTCCCAAATTAAGACATCACTATGGCTCTGTTAGACTCATAAATATGGTGATCTTGTCCTTCAATAAATAAGACATTAATATGTAAGAACTCAAGGTATCATTAGAATCATTAAATGTATAAGCGGCCACTAGACATCAAAATGCAAGTTCATGCCATTCTCTGATCTTATCAGGGAAATCTTCCTCCTCCCCATGTGCATGTAAGGTTCCTACTATGATTTCTAGGCTTGATTTGTTAGACAAAATTTAGAAAATATGGCTATGATTCTGTAAAAGAATTAAAATTTGTACCCCTAATCCCAAGTGATGCATTAATTTTAAAATAGGGTTGTTCTCTATAAAATCCTATATTTCCATTATAAAAGGGTTGACACATTTTAGCAACCTTATGCTACTATAATTTTCCCTCCATGATCACTTTATTGACTAAACCTTATAAATTAATGAGAATTAATTTCACCTCTTTCTATTATTCTAATAATCTATGTGTTATTTGTGTTTGTTAATATTTCACTTTGGGTAATGTTCACTCATCTCTCTATTGTCCATTCCCTGCACCTCTCCATTAAACTTGAATCTCACTTGAAAGTTGTATCCTATGCACACTTGGGTCTATGTTAATGTTGTATGTGGACCATTTTTCATCCCTCTCAATGTCACACTATAATCCTACACCTCTATGCAAAAAACTTATGTATTTGAGACTTGGCAAAAAATGTGTGATATTGTCTTATTCTCAAAGGTTTGTATTGTTTTTATATAAGTAGGAGTGCTTGCTTTATTCTGGGTGCATCACCTTTTACTTTCAGTATCTCTTACCTTCTCCCTCCCTTTTCCTCTCAAAGATCCTAGGTTTAGATTAATATTAGTTTACCTTTCTATTCTTTAGGCTTGAATGCTGGTCTTAAATTAGATGTGCTTAGAAGAAAAGGAAACCAACCTACTCTAAAGGTTCATCCTAAGGAGTGCAAGGGTCCCATAACCTTTGGGATGTTCCCATTGTCTCACTAAACCAATCCTTCCAATTCAATGGGTGTAGTGTTTGAGTGATAAATGATCACATGGAACATAATAATATATCAACATAGCATTCATTAAACTCTCAAGGGTTGCATGCTCACATACATAAAGTCTTACTAACTATTACAAAACACACTATCCACAATAATAACCAACATGTATACAGTAAAATAGTCAAATGTGGATATGAGCTGAGGCATAATAATTATAGTATGCACCACCCGGGTACTACATACTTTTATACTATAATACCCTATGATATCCCATACTATCATAGGTTCCCAACTACATAATAACACATAATCTAAACTTATGATTTTTAAGACTCAATTGATACATGTAGATAATAACAAGTAAACAATATGGAATTATACCATCTAGGTATATCCTAAATTAAACTACGTACAAGCATACAAAAGTATTACAGCATATAAACATGCATCATGATGCACCATTATGCATGAAGTATAGCTAAATATATATATATTAACACACTTATAGAATGTAATGAGCACAAGTATTCCATACTGAATACACATGACTAATAGTCATTCATATTTTTAATAGTGAGTCAGATAATTTATAAACCCATTATGATTTTTCATTCTAATAACTCATTTGTTGCTAGGAGACTATTCCAAAGGGTTATAGTTCCTGATTCTTAAGAAATTTAAAGACTTATTCAAATCATTTGTTTAACTAAATTTATAATCCCTGTATGTGGGCACTTTGTACATTCTAATATACAACACATATAGGTACTTTAATGCTATGCAATTTTTAAACCATTGTTTAGTGTTTTTTAATAAAAACCACTAAGCATTGAAACCAAACTAATGAAGTAGTTATAAATATGTGGAAACACACATTATATATAATAGCTAGAAAATTTAAAGCTTTGTTTTCCCAAAACACAAGTAATCCAATGTCATAACTAGTTTATATTCAGGGGTTTACAAGAAATTATTTGTTATCTTTAATCAATCCTTTCAATTTTTTGCTAATATTTATCCTAAGAATATTAACTAAATAAATCTACATCCATGGTTTTAATTATGTAAATAGTCATAACTTAATACAATGTTATATTTTGTGTGATAAGTTTTTTTTTTGGGAATCTAAAAGTTTTGCTATTTTTAACCCATAAAAATAGGTAGTTATGTTTTACCCACTCAAATCCATTCACACATTGTTATAGTTATCTATATAATAATGACTAAGAATCTAGTTTTATATCACTACTCTCACACTATAGTTACCAATTCAAGGTTCATGCCCACCAAGAAATTATAAAACCAATGTCACTATAATTTTAGGATAAATCCATCACAAGACTTGGAAGTTTATAATAAAAAATCAATTTAATTCCTTATATAAATCTAGCTTAAAGAATCCATCAGAGCCCCACTACAAAATGGGACAATCATAACTTTCCTCCATTAACATTTCTATTGGCATTGACTAATGTATATATAGGAAGTATGTTTACCTATGTTCAAGATTTATACTTCTATATTTTAAATAGAAATATTATATTATGGAGAATATAACTTTGTTAACTACTTTAGCTAGTATTTTAGGTGAATAAAAATCTATTTCCAACCTCAATCAGAGCTTCTTACTAAATTTCCAGTGATACAAATATTATTATATATTTGATTTACACTCACTAATTTAGAAGACATTTTTGAATGTCCTTAATCCTCCCTAAACTAGCACCATTACATAGGCCTTGTTGAGAGCTTTTTGATGATATGTGGAACTTGAGAAACAAAGTTCATTTACTCTAGATATGGCTAGTCAAAGTTGGTCAACTAGTGGTCAACTGATGACATGGAAAGTTTTGTGCACATGAAAAAAAATGGGTTTGCACACCTCAGGTCTTTGATAATCATAAAAATACTATCTATGGGGACCATAGCTGTTGGAGCCCACTTTTGTGATAGAAGGGGACTCTACCATCATGGTATGTTAGTATAATTTTAATATCTCCAATTACATTGTTTATATACTATATTATTTTGGATGCTTTTGATTGTGACAAGTGGTAAGATGAGGAGTGATATAGTGGTATTATTAGAGAAGCCCACATGGAGGGTCCTCAAGCCACCACTTTCCACCTCTATTTTTTAGGGCACTATTATGTTGAGTTCAAAGTAAATAGCTCGAGACTTAGCTTGAGTGCCATCTTAGAGTAACAACTCATCTAACCTAGCTTGGAGTACCAACTCATCCAACCTAACTCTAGTTCCAACTTGATGAGACTAAGATCATATCTTTCTAAATAGAGTTTTAAGGTTCTAAACAATAAATGCCAAGTTTTGGGTGTAGCAAGCAAAGGAGATGTGGCTAAAGCCACGTTAGCATTGGTAGTCTAAGGCTATGAAAATCCATGTCAACCCTTATCCCCATGAATGTGGGATTTAAAAATCCACATTACCTAACACTGATAAAAGGTGGTTGGGGAGGATTGAACCCCTAACCTTTCATTATCTATTTCAAGCTTTTACTGTTCCACCAAAGGTGGATGGTTGAAATGCAAAAAGAAGATATTATATTTAAAATGGATATTGGCATGATTTAATGCCAAAAGAAGGGGATTCAACCCTGTAACCTCCAGCCAAAAGGATAAGCATCCTTTACACTATGCTCAAGACTGAAACGTGTATATAAAGGCACAAAATCATATTTTTTAAACATAGCTTCGGATCCTCTAAAGTATTGTAAGGCATTTTAATCCAAGTTTTTTAGTGTTTATTTTGTAATCCTATGGATTTTTAGTAAAGGGATTATAAGACACTCTTAGAGGCTAATAGTGGAGGATTATTTTGGAGATGTAGTTATTTTATTCCAAATCATAAATGAGCCATTTTGTTGTAAAGGCAAAATGCCTACAAGAGACTTCATATAATATTTTGTGTCAAAAAATTTATAATCTGACTGTAAATGAGGTTATTTTCCATTGTAAAAGCAAACACCTATAGAACCCTCATATTATATTTCATCATAGTAACTCATCACTGTTATGGAATTAAATCATATTCCTTAGTGATGAGATATTGACCCTTTTTGGAGATTTATTTTACTCTTGTACAAAAAATTATGCCCACATTCTAGAGATGATGCATAGATGACACAGATGAAGGGGAGATGAGGTCCTGATTAGATCAGAGTATTCATGTAGTCCAATTTTAGTACTATTGTAGATTATTGATCCATGGATATAAGTTTTATAAAATTATATTTTCATCTATTATGAATAGATTGATTCATGGTTATAATGAACCTAGAGATGTAGCCCCTAAAAAGGTGAACTCCATTATCTCTTTGGTGTCAATGTGTCACTATTTTCCTTTATGCTTTCATTTTTACTTATAATATTGAAAGGTGAATGTTTATGATGTAGAATCAATTTAAATAGGGTTTTTTATTCACTCTATATTGATTTTAGAAGTTGATTATCTATTTAATTATGGGGGATAATTGAGATTGATGTCCATTTAAAAACTATTTGATTAAGTATGGGGTCCCTATAGGTTTATAGATCACTCACACCCATCATTGCTAAGGTATTTGAAAAAATATGATACAAATTCTAAGTTTCTACTGATCTCAGTATTATATATATATATATATATATATATAATGATTTCCAATCACTTAGCTGGCTGAAATAAAATAGGACGATGCCTTAGATGTTAAATTTTGTTTTAAAAAAATCAGACCTATGAATAGACTAAAATAGATGTATGCTACTTGCCATGGAGAACCCTTACATCTAGATTGGTATATTAATCTAAGTCACACTATCTTTTAGCATATAATTATATTTTCACAAACTATTAACAGAAATATGATTTATAATTTTATTCACTTTCCAAAAATATACCATCACCATTTTACTCATGTTAACATAGGGCATTAATACAAGGAGTAAAGGTTTTTTAATAATTATTTTAAAACACCATGTTGGTTGGAAAAGGCAATAGGTCGATGCCCTATGACAAAGGCCTAATTTTACTATATAGATTAAGTCACCCATACCCAATAATAACTTATAGCAATACAATGTATACACCTAACAGAATAATATATTAATGGTTTTTTGTTCAAAAGCACCAAGCTAGTTGAAAATAATAGATCGACACCCTATCATATTAGATTGTGATGCTAAGTTTGTTTGCTATAAAAGTAATAAATAAAAACAAGAATTTATGATGCCCTAGAACATATATTAATTATTTATGATTTATATAGGACATATGGTACTTTATTTAGCTATTGAACTTAGTTAACAATTATACAAATATTATGAAGCTCAATTGGTCGATGCCACATATAAGAGATTCTGATTTATACCCATATTAAAGCTTGTAAAAAAGATCAATGCCTAGATGATATAGTTTATAAAATATATTAATTCACTTCTTCATTTATTTATTTTTATATATTTATTAGTTTATAAAACTCATAATAGATCATATAATAAAATAATAGACATTGTCAATGGTTAATAACATACCGTATAGGTTATACATCTGGTATAAGACTTAAAGTTTTATTTTTATGTCAATGAATGCAATTATCATCAAAAAATTTATACATTAAGGCTATTAAATTTCATAAATCTACAACCTACCCAAGTATGGTGCCTGAGAAAAGGGAAGTATTATGGTAGTCTACGAAGTTACTGGAATAACAGACTGCAAGATTTAATGGAGTTCAAGTAATTACTTATATTTTCCACACAAAATATTCATGGCTCTTATTTACATAAAATAACTTTCAATCATTCCAAAACATACAATGGATTGAAAATTTAAATATAACACCTACTTGGTATTTTCATCTTCTTTTCTAAAATCATGTTTCATACTTCTTTTGTCGGCCTTCTCTCTAAAGTCACTCCCTTCTTCTATTTTCTCCAATGTATAGACTATCAAAATTCTCTTTTAATTATTTCTCTTAAATAAAAAATAGGTGTTAATTCTTTTTCAAAATTCTTATTTTTAGTTTTATTTTTATTTTTACTAATTTTTAGACATCTAATTCTTTTTTTGTTTTTTTCTAATTTTTTTAATTTATTTCTCTTTCTTTTCTTATTTCATTATTTTTTTAAAACAATTCCCTTTTCTTATATTTGAATATGAAATTTCAATTTCATATTAAACTAATTTAACATTTAATTACACTTTAGCAATTTAATGATAAAATCATAAATAATAACTCATATTTAATTTTACCTTTTTTTTTTAAATTTGCTTCTACGTGTATTAATGACACATCATGATAAGCACACACAAAGAAATTTATTTATATAATTTTAAATACTCAAGAAATCATATAAACAACACTCCAAACAAGTATCAAACACACCATAAGCAATTAAATGTATTTTTACTATGATTAACTACTTTGTAAGTGTGTAGGGTTTCACCATCTCTCTATAGATCTTTGATGACTCCATTTATATCACCCTCTTTGATGATTATCTCCCTCTGACATGCTCAAAGGATGAATTCTCTTGCATCCACCTCACAACATGAAAGTAATTAGATCATATCACATGATAATCATAAAGTAATATTATAACTAAATTAATACATTAATATGCTCAAAATTTAAATGCATACATTAATCCATCTCATAGTAAGCAATCATGGATCATCATCTAACTAAGCAACATTATACTATCCCATAATAGCATAAATATCAAGCTTATTTAGAAATATAACCAAATCTAAATTTATTAGCTATAGATATCCATGGGTAATCTAGCAAGTTTGCCTAATAAGGAATCAAGATGTAACATTACTATCAAAGACATATTTATATGTCTTTATGGCTAAATGGATCATGTTTCTAAGTGAGTTTGAGAATGAGTATGTTGATAATAAGTCCATAAAGGGACACTTACTTGAATACCATCTTGTTGAATCTCGCCTTTTAGATACCAAACCACTCACTTTTGTATTATTAGACAAGTCTATTTATGGGTGTCATTGTTATCCCTTCATTTAACCAATCTGTGTTGGTATCATTTCTTACTAGGGCCAGTATCCAAGGTTATTTGTAGCAAGATATTTATTAGGTTCAATTAATAATGTTTTCTGTAGGTTTTCGGTGTTGATCTATCCTAAGTTTTTACTTTCTAATGTCTTAACTAAATGCTTGAAAGAGACACACTTGCTCAAAATGTAAACACCCCAAACTGAATAAAATGCTTTGAAATAAAATTATACAATGTTGTTAAAAAGTAAACACACTAGAATAAAATATAAAATCCACACTTATAAGCTAAGTTATAGAATAAATATAGTTTTAATTAAATAAATGATAAATTCTTGTTAAAATATTAAAGTACACATACATTAACAATTTATTCTAAATTGCAGGTCATTAATCTAATCACACAAAATATTTATATTAATTCTAACTAATAGCAAATAAGAAATAAAATTATAAATACCAAAAGTAACATCCTATCTCCTTGGGGAGTGGGCCCTTGCTCACCCTTGGATTTAGGGTCAAAATAAATCAATCCTTAGAAAACTTTCTTAACAGAGAATGAAAGAAGGATTATTTTAGATAATATGGACTTATGTCCCTAAATTGGATGGGAGATAAATTCGAAAATGAATATTTTTTGAGTTATACATAAGTTTCATGTGAAGATTATGGTAATAATTTAGATCTATTCCCCATTTATTATAATAGAGAGAATTTAAAATTATAAAATTTTGAATAATATAGGAGTATTATTGATATTTATTTTTTAGTTGGACTATAGATAAGTATAAATTATCTAAAATAGTCTCTAAAGAGTATTCTACCATAAAAATATCCTTTTATTCAAAATAAGAATTCTTACAATGTTTTTTCATTCCTACAGATTGATCATGGATCTACATTTTATTAGACACAAAAAACTAACTATCCTAAAAACTAGATAACAACTTAACTAATTAAAACAAGAGGAAATTCAAAGAGATTGGTTTATATGTTTGAAATAGAGAAGATCATTGTAATAATATCCACACATGTTTGGGAAGATCTTCATGATATTTTCAACTACTTCTTCAAGCCATATTTGATCACCAAATCTTATATACAATATATCCATATCATCTTATCTAGAGCTGTAACCTATATCAACTAGCTTCTATAAATAGAAGGCTATACATAAATATAAATCTATATATAGACATATGTAAAGATAGAAAGTATCGAGATGATACCTAAATAATCATGTAATAGCTGAAAGATCTTTTAGAATGCCTTAGAACATGATTTGGATTAGTTTATAGTGAGGTTTGAGAGTCTAGAGTGTGACTGTCAAAGTCCATAGCTTAATTGTCATAATCCATAGCTTGGCTATCATAATCTATATCTATCTATCAAGGTCTATAGAATGCTTGGTAAAGTCTAGAGATGCACTCGAATGATCAATTTATGATCATGGCACTTCCTTGTTTTCATGAGATCATAGAAAAACTCTTATTTAGATACTATCATACATATACATATCAAAATATAGAAGACTGAACATGAAAATAGTCAAAACATCATGTAAAGAATGATAAATTAGACTCACATAGGGTTATAAATATAAAATCATTCATTTTATACCTTAAGATAGTTATAAACCCTAAGACTACATGTAATGCTCAACTCAAATGGCATATTTGTGGTTGTGAAGGATGATATATCATTTCTATAATAAGTCATAGTGTGGATTAATCATTTCCACCACACCTTACCTTTTTCAAGTCCCATTGCAAACTAACTTCTCATGTCTTCATAAGTGTGGATTCTTTGTTTCAACTAGAGGCTGAGATCATATATGGAGTACAAATCTTGTAATATTCTCTCATGAGTAGAAGTAAATCTCATATCCATGTTAACAAAATGAATCTAAAGAGCAAATTGTTCCTCAAACTATAGTCCTATATTCTACCATGGAGACATGGGAAAAATTAATAAAGGTGGTATGAATCTCATCTCAATCCATAATTTTTGGCCTCCTTAAAGTACATCAGTAATGATCTGAGTGATGGCCTCATCTCTTTCAATTCTCCATATTATAATAGTAGGAGAAAGAACTTATCTCCTTTTCAAACAGACTATGAACAAATTCTAGTGTTGACTATAGGCAGTCACAACTTGATTAAATAAATGTTGGACAAAAAATTTAAAATTGATAGTGCCATCATGTAGAGCATGAATATATTGATCACAAATTTCAAAACATTAAAAATAGAAACTTTTGAATTTTTCCAATATCTATTGTGCATTACCAAACTAAGGTCTGATGCATCTACCAACTTCTCTTGCAGTAATTACATGGTCATTTTATCTATATTACCATGTTATTTAATCTCTATAAGTAGAGATAAGGGCTCTCAATTATAATTATCCAACAAATAGATTGACTAGGAAATTATTAGTGTTCCCCAAAATAATATCACATAATAAATCTTGTCTATTAAGGGTATTTTTCTGATAGACTATCAAGAATTATTCACTTGTGTTAATATCATGTGGTAATCCATAAGAGATTTGGAGTAACTATCATCTACAAAATTGTTCATGCAAGAATAAACTATATGAAGGAGATGGACTCCTACAAGCTAACATATTTTCACCAAGCTGATAGGTGAAATTTATGGTTTAAATGGTTTATTCTTTCTGCTACTATTCTTGTGTCAAGTCTTCCTAAAACTTTCATTTCTCCTTCTCAAGAAGTTTGTTTTTCTTCTTCAATTCTTCAAGTTCAGAACAAATTTGTTCCTAGTGACTTCTAACATTAGGTTAGGATAGAATGGTTTGGAAATCTTGTTCTACCATGGGTTTGGGAGGCACATTATAAGATATGGAGACTCTTTGTTATTTAAATGTGGTATTTTCCTATTCAAATTTAAGAATATTTCTTCTCAAGGATATATTATCTTTTTAAAGTGTCTTGGTGTAACTCCACAAATCAATAATGTCATTCTCAGATTCATCTAAATTCTCAAAAGATTGAGTTTGAATAATTTATATTTTTTTCAATAAAATAGAGATAAAAAATCCTTACTCTAGGCTAAATATAATAGCTTAGAAATATCCTTTGCATTCTATTTTACTATGGCTTTTAGCTGGGATAATGCCAAGGCATGTTGCAATTATACATCTTCTATATTTTTAGATGTTTGAGCCTCTTCATTAATAATGGGAGCGTTAACTTTGTCAATGGATGTCTGTATTAAGGTAAAAGGAATAGTCTCTTTAAAAACATCTTGTAGAAAAGTAGTTTCCACTTCATTTTTATCTTGTGTTATACTAGTAGTGGTAGTGGGTTCCTATTGTAGGCTATCAAGAGTTTTTACAGTGATTATTTCTTCACCATTAGCATCCAATATCAACTTTATTCTTCTTTTTTGAGTGATAAGATTAATTTCTTCATGTAAGGCCTCTTGGGGTACTGGCTATAGGTCCATATTTTGTGATCTAAATGGTTTACTATAAATAAGTAGGTTGATAAGATGGATTAGGTTTCTTGTTGAGGACTTAAGTCTTAATCATCTTCTCAATTCTACTGGTACAATCACATTGAGGGGAATTAGAGGTCTAGGTGTAACAACCCTAATGGTTTATCTTGTACTCTAAATTGACTCAGGAGTAAACACTTTGGAAGAAGAGACCCTTACTGGAACCCTAGAGCTAAAGCAAAAGGATTTCATGGTATGTTATTGGCAAGCTTTAGGTATTTCCTCTTTTTTCCCTCAAAAAATTCAATCCATGCTTCTTTTACCTACTCTTGCTGAAGAAAATGATGTTGGATTATCAACTAAATGAGTCCACAGTGGTGGAAAGAAGATGGGTTTTGAGGGTACCACATAGCCATAACTTGTATGGACCCTAACAAAAATAAAGGTAGGTTGATTCGATGTTGGGGATATTGTAATCCATACCTTAGATGAATCAAAATTTTCATCACAATAAAAATCAAAACACTAAATTGTCCATCATAAATAAGGTATTTAATAATCTAAAAAGATACAAACCTCCATGGTTTAGATAAGGAATTTATACTAACACCATTAATTTTGCAATTAACATCATAAACAAACACTAGTACTACTTCTCCCTCACCATGTAAAATGTGGATATGGTCATTAAAATAAGATATTCCTATTATCTTGGCCCCCTCATCTATAATCCTAGATAAGTTGCTAATGACCTAGCTGGAGAACAAAAATTTTACACCTCTGACACTAGAAAAATTTGTATTCAGGTATAGGATAAACTTTTTAACAAGGGTTTCATTAAACTCCTAGAATTTAATTATAAACTTGAGCCACCCTATTGTTTCAAACACCTATTTTTATTTTTCATCTCTTAAGATACCTTCTATGTATTTGGGCTTGAATTTCTTCTTGTATAAAGAAAGGGTTATTAAATAATAGGGAAAATATGGTCTAGTTAAAGACAAACCCTGTGGTACCCTAGGTAATAGAAAGAGGGGATCATGGATCAATGCACCAGGGTGCTATAGTTTGGGTTGAGAGAACTTTTGAGGCCTATAGAGGAGGTTGGACTAGATTATAATACCTTTTAACTAGATTTAGAGTGTGAATTGCCTTCTACTTTTTCTTAGTCTCTTACCTAGGTCAACTTTGGATGTTATAGTGTAAAAACCAACCAAGATAGTAAGAAATATAGGGGATGATGGTAGAAGACTCAAAGATAATAAGGGAGGAATTTATATGACTAGATTGGGCATCAATAGGTTTATTAATATTGGTAGTATACTCCCAAAGGTTTTATACATGCCCGTTAATAAAGGCACACCCACAGAAGGCACTAAGGGGATTCTAACTTGTGAAATAGATGAAGGAGAGGGGAATGAAGAGGCAAGTATTCTTGAGAGGACTAAGGCCAAAGGTACTTGGGAAAATTATGGAGGGGATGCAATGGGGAAAAGAGGAGGCACCACTTGGGGTCCTTATAGGATAGGAGTGGAAGTTGCGGGTGCTAGGAATAGGAGTTAAAAGGCATCAAGAGTGAGGGGTGGATGGAAAATAGAAGAAATAAGAGATGTGAGAGGTGGAACATATGTTGGTTCTTATTATGATCCTTTCTCTAGGCCCACCCTCAAATCATTATCCACATAAAATATTAGGGTCTATGTGACTCAGGGTTGAGGTGTTGGTGGTTGAGTTGGTTATGCCTAGGTTGCCTAACATCAAGTAACACGAGTCTGGCTCTATCACATCCAAACTATTAGAGTTATTAGAGGAGGTAGAGGTGGAGTTGGGGTGTGAGTAGTTATTAGAAGAGGTGAAGGTATAACTAGAGCATAAGGATAAGGATCCAATAAGTGAGGTAAAGCTAGAATTAGAGTACAAAGGGGATAAGGTGGTGGGATGCCCAAAAAGATCTTGTAGGAGATAGTAGGAGGAGTTGATGTTGGATCTATTGGCTAGTTTTGTCCCACATATGAAGCTTTTTCATGGTTTAACAAATTAGAAGATCAAAGGCTTGGAAGCAGGTCTAAGATTGCAAAGTATTATGTCCTCGAGTAGGTTTCATTGTGAACAATACATTTAGAATCATGGACAATCTTGCATATACCTTAGGAAATCATTTAAAGCCTTATGAATTCTATAAAAAAATTAAGAGCAAACTTTGGAAGGCTAGACCATCACTAGGACAGCATGTAAGAGTAAACAAACCAACTCATTTTTGTATTTTTTATCTTCACTTAAGAATCCCCCACGAGCTAGTAGATCACATGTAATTATAGATCTACATATCAAGAACATGATCTGAAAGTTTTAAGTCTGCATGAATTATCTATGTCAAGTTATAAGCTTCTAAAGTTGGAACTGCAACATAATATGTTTGAGCTAACATCAAGTGTAAGATTGAGAAAAAAAATACTTTTGATCTTAAATTTGATAGTTGTATGAATGTTAATGATAGTCATGGGAATGTCATTAGATGGGAGCGTGGACGTTAATTTTAAACTCATGAAATAGATGTTAATTTTCACAAAGTGGGTCTCAACAGATCTAATGGTCTATGTTGCATTATACATCTTGATCTAGTGGTGAGATATGAGTTAAACAATTAAGGGGCTCAAAAGGTTGAAATATGGTGTAAGTGCATGATGCTATAGATTGACAGTGAATTCAGAAAATCAATGAGCATTTGGCATGTGGTGTAAGATTGGACAAAGTTGAAAAGTCAAGGGCAAGATCAATAGCTAGCATTTGATCATACAGATCAAGATTGATGGTGTAACAAAAGGTTAGTATGTAAATACGTTGAGCTAGATATCGATAACCAATTAGAATGAAGGTGAGCCTAAGATGTTTGATGGAAGTTGGGAAGCCAATTTTTATGGAAGAAAATGGGCCTTAAAGGTTTGTCTTATCACCATTAACACTCAATCCAATTCCATTAAAGGGACACACTAATGTAGCTAAGGTAATAAATAATATATGGGACTACTATTAAGGCTAAATACTCACCTCTAGTTTGTAAATTTGTATCAAGTAGAGTTATTTCTACAACTATGTCTACCATTATTAAGGATGATCCATGTATACAATGAAATCTTGGTTCCTACAGAGATAGAATGGGTCTATTTAGACCTAATATAATCCAAAAAATGGGGGATATATAGTCTATAGGTCTATATTAATATGGTAGCTATAGGAAAACTAATAATCTTAGATTGTTTTTCCATCCATAGATGAACCTATGATCTAAACATAAAAATGGAGCAAGTATGTGATAAATGCAAAAGGGCTCATCTATCGATGTGGCTCCATCATTGACAAAGTAGGTACTAACTACCATTCATGACATGGCATTGTCATTTTTAGTATTTGAGGATTTGATCGACATGAACATGTCAAGTGGACTTAGGGTCCCAAGGTGGCAAACTAGTAGTAGGAGAAGTAGTTAACAACATCGATTCTACTCAAATGGACTTGGTCATCATGCATAATAATCTCTTGTCTTTTAGTGGGATATCTTATCTAATTAGAGAAGATTGAGGACTATTGGGATAAAAGGAGGTCTATTTGTTGATCAAAGCACACATGTAAAACTTAATTAAAGAACTACCACCTCATTTCTTGATCTTGATGACTTTTCTCCACTTTCCAATGCATTGTTCCCATCTCTCTCCCCCTTATTCTATATATCATGTTCTCTTTCCAATTATGGGGATTCTTAGATTTTAGACTTTTTAATTCTTTCTAAGAGACAAGGATACTCTCTGATATATTAAAAAATATGCTCATCTTGATTAGGCTTGACCTTGTCAAGCATTTTTAAGAACTGCCTCTTTATGAAATATAAGACTTTTTTTGCCTATCTCTTGCCTTGGATCTATGTTGACTGAGTTGTGCACTATGGAATTATGTGAAGGAGAATCTTCCTTGTCCATGATCATTCTTTCTTTCTCCTTTTCTAAGGTGTACTCAAGTTGAGTTGTAGGTCTAGATTAGTGTTCTTTCTACCATTAATGTGAGCTTTCAGTGAGTCTTAGAAATCCTTTTTATTTGCATTCATTTCTTATTGAACCTCTTTTGTGAAATACTTATGTAACTAGCTTGATCTTGAGGTTATATAAGCCAGTATTATCTTCTTCAGATCTAGTGTGGGTTCAAAATTATGGGAGTCTCCCATTATTATTTGGTGCATCACCTGGTTAACTTCCTTATGGGCCCTTGTCCTCTTTCTAACCCTTTTCCTTATGAAGCATTAATTTAGCATTAATTTTAGGTGAGCATCAAAGGTTAATTTGGTAGACTCTAAAGGTCCAACCCCATCATAGGTGACCCATAGCCTGGGGTTATTCCTACTATGTAGCTCAATTGAAAGGAGCCTAAACAACTCCCTCTAAGGGTACAAATTGAGCCTATAATAGTTATTGGCATGCCCAGTGGGACAAGGTCTAAAAGAGTGGAAATATCTTGGTGTGTTTTTCCTCTAATCAACTTTTGGAAGCAACCACATTAGCACCAATGGTGACTCCAAATCAAACTTATGGTTATGGGCAGACCAGGTATGTATTAATGAAGTTTATAATCATTTCTTTCATCTCATTTGACATATGAATTTTCTATGGAAAACTATGATGAATATTCTTATTATCCACCTCCTTATCAGAAACCCTAATATGATCCTTATAATCTATATAACCCTTATCAGTGTGTAGACACCAAAATCATGTCTACTCCTTGGTTGTCCTCCCCCCTTGGTCCCTTTCTAACTTCTAACCATTCCTAACCCACATATGTCTTATTAATTTAAAATAATTATCTATTTTGAATTAATAATTCCTTCTCTCTCTGCTTGACACCTCACCCCTCCTAAGATACCCTTCTTCGGATGCCCTCCACTACCCCATGCCAAGTCTTAAATGACTTAAGACCCCATTTCCCTTATCCCACTCATCCTCTCATCTCATTTAACCAACCTTCGACCATTTTCCCATGACCAGCTGACCTCGGCAGAAGAAAGAACTAACAAAAGGCTATTTTTAGCCCTTTTTCCTATTCTTTGGCTGCCGACGTCGGTCAATAGTCGACCGACGTCGATGATATTGCCGACGTTGGTCACCTTCAAAACTACGTTTAGCACTCTGAATGTGAGATCTTCAACAATCTTACCTTTCAATCTTCAATCCACCAATCTTTCCAATCCTCTAATCTTCTGATCTACTTGACCCAAAAACCAACCTCTCTCTCTCTCTCTCTCTCTCTCTCTCTCTCTCTCTCTCTCTCTCTCTCTCTCTCTCTCTCTCTCTCTCTCTCTCTCTCTCTCTCTCTCTCTCTCTCTCTCTCTCTCTCTCTCTCTCTCTCTCAGGTACATAGCAAGCACCATAAGCTACAGGGGCTCACATTGCAGGAAGTCTTCTGCATCAGCAACCAGTCTGCAACACTCTCTCTTCAGCAAGCCACAGGTAAGTATTTCTTCTGTGTTCTCATTTCAATTATTTAGACTATGTTAGTAATTAGTTTTCTAGTTACTACTTCTTCTTAACATCATCAACTAAACTATCAACCAGACCACAACCCAACCTATTCTCTAAGAGCCTTCTCTCACCCTTGTCTTCCCCTTTTGCCCCTGACATTCATCTGGTCCCTTTTCAGACCATACTCTCTATTCTATTGACCCAACACATGCCATCAGAGTCCCACAGACCTCCCCAAAACCATTCTAATTGACCAGACATACCTGAAACTTGTCCCAAGCCATTGCCTCGACCGACTCTGACCATTGCCCTTACCGACGTCGATAGACTAACCGACGTCAGCGACCTTCTACCAATGCTAGCAGAACCACCGACGTTGATGATTGTGGAAGATAGATTACTGCTTACAGGTATGCATTTGCTTTCATTTCTTTTATTCAGTCTTTATCATTTCTATTTCTGGCAATATTCTACTTTTTAACAATCAGTGGGCTATCATCCTCCAAGAAGTCTTTGCACTTCTAAGACCAAGCTTTCGCTTGGCAATCCATTTTCTAGTTATCTAACAACATCTGTGTTTGAGTCTCTTTCTTCTACAGGTGTCATCCTCCACAACCAAAGAGGAGTTCCTTCAGTCATCTAAATTTGGTGTGCAAGACTTCATTCGGGTAACATCTAACCCTAGACCATCATTTCTTTTAGTTTCTCATTTCCTTTTGAATGTGAAAAGTGAAAACTTGTTTGGAAACATTATGGCATGCCCGGTGGGACCCTAGGGTCTTCCTTGGGTTCATTTTTCTTACTTTTCATATTAGGTGCATTAGGTCTCTCCTTACATCTCTTTCTTTTATCTCTTCTAAAAGACACTATCAGTAAAGGTTAAAAAGAATCATTCTTTTTCTTTCCTTTCTTGCATCTTAGACTAGTCAACTCATACTCTTCAACCTTTTCTCTACTTGTCTACATCTGAACTCACATTTCGATTTAGGCTTAAAATACATTGCATCTCATTTTTGTCTGAATGCATACTTAGTCCACACATCTAGTAATTAGAAACACATCATGAATAAAGTGTAGGCCACTTATGTTACACATCCAAAACCACTTGCACAAATCAAACATCTTAATTCACCTGAGACAAGGTCTGACTAGGATTTCTTCACCTAGCGGATACCTTACCCATCCTGGCAATCCCACTTGGACTTCACTACCAAGGGGAAACCCCACTCTATTCTCTGGCAGAGGATAATCTCTAGGGGAAGTATATACTGGCTAAGCGAGACCCGCTTACCACTGGGCTCGTGAAGTGAGGGGAGCTTGTTCCTTAGCACCAAGCCAAGTACAGAACTTAACATAGACTCTTGAGCACCGAAACTAACCCAAAACCAACTTTAGACTACCTCTTCTAGGACCCGTTCTACAAGCCAACCTCCCAAACACATTCTAAGGCATAAGCCAACATGATTCTAAAAGTTTATTCTTAGGATATAATGCTTAGGGTCTGCCTATCTCCATCTATTTTTTTGCTTCTATCTGGTTTTTTGAGCTAGTGAGGATGTTTTCTTCTTTTTCCAAAAACTTTCAAATTTTTTGAGTTTTTGGAAAACACTGTCACTGACATCAATTTTTCCACCGATATCGACAACCTTTATTCACTGGCATCAGTTATCTAACCGACATCAGCAACCTATTTCACCAGCATCAGTTTTTCTACCAATGTCGATCACTGTCTAGAATTCTTTCCCTTAAACAGCAAGCTTAAACCTTGACTTTCTTGCTGTCCAACATCCATCCTGGTTATTTGAAACTAAAAAACATAGTTTCTAGAACTTGAACCTTTTTTCTTTGAATGGTTTTGACACGTAGTCAAACCAAAACTCTTCTTGACCATGTGAGGCATCAACTACTTCTGCCTTCCCCGTCCATAACCAGTCCTCTAATGGAGTTTCATTCAGAGCCCAAACGAACTCCTACCCAACCGACCCCGACTCAGCCTCCCATTGTCCCTAAAGTGGACCAAGATTTTGAAAGATTCTTAGACCTCAATGTCAAAGCCCTTTAACATTATCTCGTAAGAAGTTGAATGTGAGACTCCTTAGGCAACCCAATTTATGGGATGCCAACCTCCTTAGTCGAGACAGCAACCATATCAATAGTGTCCACAATTCAACCTATAGACAATCAAACCAACGCCTCGACTAATAACCCAACTGTGTCCTATCTTCAAATTTTAGCCTCTCCTTCTAGACCTACCTCCATGGAGGTTTTGGCACCCCCTCAACTGTAGACTATTCAACCAACCTCTACACCCTTCCAAAACCTAGTGGTCTCTATCCCCCCTACTCTTGCACCTATTAACACAAGAGTAACTACCTACCCTTCAACCAGTGTTGCCACCCCTCAACCACCTTTGGCAGCCCCTATTCAATTTGTGCCCTCTAACTCCATGGCACAACTACCCCTAGCTTCAACATCCACCCTGATGACTAGTTACCCATACATTGCACCTATACAAGTGCAACCGACTACATCATATGCCTCTTCTAGCACCTTCCAAGCACCTTACAACCTAGGGGCACCCCATCTGCCAATCCATCAACCGATCTCATCAAGATGCTGATGGACAAAATGTCTAATCTTGAGGCTTCCATTTTTGGTTCAAGCAATGTCTTTTCATATGACCAAATTTGCAACAAACCCATCCATCCCTCCATCCCAATCCGATCGTATCCCAGTCAGTGGGAGCTTCCTAAGTTTACTCTCTTCCAAAGTAAGGAAGACCCTCAGTAGCACCTACGAGCATTCAGACATGCTTGTTACTTGATAGCCCATGATGATGCATTATTACTATGCGCGTTCCCCATGTCACTTTCTAGTGTTGCCCTTGATTGGTATAACTCTCTCACCAGACACTCTATCTTTTCATTCACCCAACTCGCCCAATTATTCTTTGACCATTTTTCTATCAATATCACCAAAAAAGTCTCAATCATAGACCTCTACTCTATCAAGTATTTTGACAACGAATTGATCATCAATTTTGTCACCCATTGGAGAGGATTAATCAACCAGCTCTCCTTCTCGTTACCTCAACCCGAGCTCATTAAGCTCTTTTCTTGAGCATGTGCCAAGCACATCTCATCCACCTTGTGGGTTCAAACATTCTACACTTTTGATGAAGCTTTCACCGTGGCTTGAAAGCTTGAACTCTGTGTTATTGAAGAAAACAAGGTCAAAATGCATAATACCAATGCAAAAACCAATGACCCTTCTTCTTTCAGACCTTCTTCTTCCCACTCCAAGTCCAAAGGAGTGGCCAACACTGTGGTCATTAGATCACCATCCCTGACAACAACCAACCAACCCCAGCCTCCAACATCTCAAAGCATCACAAAATAATTCCAACAACGGTACATACAGCATCAATACACTCCAATTGGAGAGTCATATGCTTCCGTGTTGGAAAAACTCATCAAGCAGGGGGTCCTCAATCTCCCTCCAATCTTACCACCTCAATTCAACCTTTCAAAAGCTCTCCCTACATGTTATAGGGAAAATGACTTCTATCACTATCATCGTGTCCAAGGCCATGACATCAACAACTGTCGAACCTTCAAGAACATTGTCCAAGACATGATAGATAAGGGGGATCTTGTCTTGGATAACCTGAACATGCCACCCAATCAAAACATCAACATTTTTAGACAACCATTCCCAAACCATCCTCCTAATCAAAACAATGTCCAGACCATGGCTGATAGCTCCCAAGAGCATGATATAAGCACGGTCAACACAGTCTCACCTCTTGTCCCTGACCAACCTCTTCCACAGGTAGAAGAGCCTTCTTCTCCTATTAGTTCTCCATCAGCCTCTCTTATATTAGAGGATGCTTTGACCATACCAATGTCATTAGCCCCACCTTCATCCTTCCTCCTACCAATGGGGGACCATATCCTTCCTACTCCTCAACCACAAGTAGAGGGCACGATCATCCTTGCCCTCTGCCCTCTTGAGGAGCCACATTCTCTAATTTCTTCTCCACCAAGAGAAGAACCTATCTCTTCACCCACTTCAATTGAGGAAGACCTAGTGATGGTTTTCTCTTGTCTTTTGCTTGAGATCGCTACATCTCACTCACCCCCATCCATAACTGAGCCCAAATCTGCACAGGCATCCATCAAACCAAAAGAGACTGAATCTCCCAACATTCGGCCTATATCAAACCTCACTCACCCACAAGTGAGGGTAGACTCTAACCTTACCTCGCACCATAGTGGCCCTCAAACCAAACCAAAGAAGGCCACTAAACCACACCGGAGAATTCTTCCCCCACCTTCATCATTGCCCTCTATTTTGGGCCCACATCCATCTACCTTAATAGGAGTGCTTCCTACTCCCATACCTCACAGAGGCAAATTGCCTCCATTACTCTCTCAACCCATCAAATATATATTTCCTCCAAAATGACCAATGCCTCCTACGCCTCCAAAACAAAAGTCATCCACCCCTACTGCAACAAAACACATAGACCCATTAGCGGGTTCTTATGCCTTGTTATTACGACAATTGTTGCAGTCTTCTTGCACTAGTCTTCCACCTCTTAAACCATACCAATCTCTCAAACCAAAACCCCCTTGGTTCGATGACACTACAGTTTGTGCATATCATCACACACTTGGGCATGATACCGAGCATTGTTGTGCCCTCAAGGTTGTCATTCGCCAATGCTTGGAGAAATACACCCCTCTTCTTGACCATATTATCAAAAAACCTTCAACACCTTCACACTCATCAACTCTTAGATCAAGACCATCTTGGTTCGATAACACTAAATTTTGTCACTATCACCACAAACCTGAACATGACACCGAGTGTTGTTGCACTCTTAAAGCTGTCATTCGTCAACACCAAAAAAAGGATACCCTTCTCATCAAGGATCCTCTTGACTATCCATTTGCCAAATCTTTGACACCATCACATGCCTCACAAACATCATCACCTAAATCAAGATCTCAACACCAGACTATGGTCCCTCCACTGCCTTTAACCCCGTTACTCAAAATCAACATAGTCGACTTGACCACCAGCCCACCAACCCAAAAAGATAAAGGGAAAAGACATGTTTCTATCCCTTGGACATCCCCATTTATCAAGCCTCCACCAAAACCAAAACCCAAGATTACTATCTTGGGCACATCTCAACCAGCATCTCCAAAGACAATCCCTACCTTCGTGGTGAAACATCCTCACCAGATGACCCCTATGAAGATGTCTTTGTATGATCTCATACAAAACTCTCCATAGCATCATCAAACCTTTATCAAAACCTTGCAATCAATGGAGGTCCAACCTGATGACCCCCAACCACTAGCCACTTTAATCAAATCATTACCAACCATTCCCTCTGTCATCATCTAGGATTCTAAGATTCCTGCCTCCAACTTGGGAGATCAGGATCTCACCCTCTCAAACTACTTCTGTCAAACATTCTCCCTAGCAATTGGGGGAATTTGACCTTATACCGACTATCAAGCCTTGATCGACCATCAACCAAACCTTAACCAAACATTCAACTGACCATTGACCAAACCTCAACCAAATATCAACCAGACATCAATCACACATCGACCAAACATCAATCGATCATCAACCAAACCTCGACCAAACATTCAACCAACCATTGACCAAACATTTAACTAATCATCAACCAAACCTTGACCAAACATTCAACCAACCATTGACCAAACCTCAACCAAACATTCGACCGACCATTGACCAAGCAATGACCAAACATCAACCAGCCAAATAATCTGACAACATATCAACCAACTTCATGTCTGACATCAACCAACACATGACCAATTTGGAAAGAAGTAAACAAGGTAAGTTTGCTCTTAAATTAGCTAAGACCTTACATCATAATGCACAACCATAGACCAGGGACATATCAAAACCTGAGCCCTTTAATGTCTTACATATGTGACCATTCTATTGTTAGTCGAGTACTCATCCACTTGACATTTAAGTTGAGCTCGTCCCTTGAGCAATCCCTGTCCTCTTAATCCCCACTTCCTTTCAACCCTATTCCCCTAAACAAATCATATATACCCCTTTTATAAAGTATGAATGCTTTATCTTAATAAAAGGGAGCCCTTGAACTTCTATAGTCTTGTCCATGACTCAAAATTTTGTTAAAAATAAAATTCAGATGTCAAAATATCAAAAGGTCACAAAATCTAAAGATATACTACTCCCTCGAAGGATAGCTATACTATCATTGCTGTAGCTAATAGACTACTCCCTCGAAGGATAGCTATTCAAAGCCCTCATATATATAAAGAAAAAATATAGACCACTCCCTCGAAGAATGGCTATGACTAACTCTTGCTACAGACAGCACTCTTTTAGAAGCTTCCCACATCGATCAGCTTCACAAACGACCATAAAGAAAAATGACATCTCTATGTAGACTTCTCGCATTGATCAGTCTGCTCAAAAAAAAAAAAGGTCATGGACTTAGCTTGTAGTAGTCTCAGGGTCTCCTATAAAAAGGGGTAAAGTTATCCCTACTAAAAGGGGTTACCCTATCCTCATATATCATATCACCTACTCAAGGGACTTTGAGCTCACTTAAATTTCAAAGTGATTCGATTACCTCTCTAACACAACCCATGGTCAATGACGTAATGCATGAATGGGGCTCTCGGTTCTAACAACCCCTATCTATGTTATCATTCTGGTCCGTGTCAATGAAAGAGCAATTTGCCTTTCACTTTTTTTCACACTTTGGTCACATTCAACCAAATCTTTTTCTCAAACCAAACCAACCCAAACATTGTCAGACCACCAACATGACATAGTCTATTTCACATAGTTTCTATGGACACCAATACACATGGAAACTATCAACCACACAATTTATGTTAAGCATAAACCATTACTTGTTGAAGCATAAATAGACTCAATTCATTTTTAGCATACATCCATCACGAATATGGAAAATTTCTAGGGATGAAAGACCCCTCAACCAATGTTACAAAATACACCATCACACAATATGGAAAATGCCATAACATCATCTTATCTTCATGACCAAAACCAATCATCAACCAATTTGACTCTTCGTTTAAACTACATTGGTCTGAGGCCCTAAGACTAGGGCTATGTAGGCAACACTCAGATGACATGATGTCTTATGGGGTTAGCTCGACCTCCCTCGTTTGTTTGTCTACCTGATGGAAAAACCCTTTTACCCTTTCACCATGGTTCAACTTGACCAAAACAATCATCAACCAACATATCAATCAGTCTAAACTACATTGGTCTGAGGCCCTAAGATCGAGGCTATGTAGGCAACACTCAGATGACATGACGCCTTTTGGGGTTAGCTCAACCACCCTCATTTGTTTGTCTACCTGATGGATAAACCTTATCCTCCTTTTGACCATGACTTGACCTCGACCAAAACAATCCATAACTTTGACCCTCTTCCTCCCTTTTAAGGAGAACTACATTGGCCTGAGGCCCTTCACACAAGGGCTATGTAGGCAGCACTCAGATCACACAACGTCTTCTAAGGTTAGCTCAGCCACATTCTTTTGTCCATCCATTCATTTGACCAGTTATCTATCTCGACCTGCCTCAACCAATGACCTTGGAGATCACGACTATCTCCTCTGACCACTTCCAAGACAACATTGCCTTAGTCTTTTTTGCATGTATGCTACCTCTTGACTGGTTAGCAAAATTATTTGCATCACATTTTGACCCTCACAAGTATAAGATCACAAGCTGATTGATCCCCACTATTTGTGACATTTTCATGTTTCCAGGAGCACTTCCTGAGCCTGAGATACCTGAAACATGACAACCATTAGAGCTATAGCTTAAATTGAATAACCCAATCAGCTACGACTAATGCTAGGGCCTAGTTACTTCAATTTTAGCACTCTTCGACCCTTGACCTGTGACAATTTGACTTGACCATCTCGTGAAGTGGTATACATGCAATCACAACTTTTAAAGCGTTCACACTCACACTTTCACCCTTTCCATCCACTCTCTATCAAATCGGCACCTGATTTCAGGTTCCCTTCCCTCAACTCCCACTTTGAGGGGGAATACTTCATCTCACACCTGGGGCAACCAACTCTTATTTTTGTCTTGCAGTTAATCAAGAACAACCAACAAGATAAAAAGGGGCAAATGTAGACACCAAAATTGTGTCTACTCCTTGGTCATCCTCCCCCCTTGGTCCCTTTCTAACTTCTAACCATTCCTAACCCACCTATGTCTTATTAATTTAAAATAATTATCTATTTTAAATTAATAATTCCTTCTCTCTCTCCTTGACACCTCACCCCTCCTAGGATACCCTTCCTTGGATGCCCTCCACTACCCCATGCCAAGTCTTAAATGACTTAAGACCCTATTTCCCTTATCCCACTCATCCTCTCATCTCATTTAACCCACCTTCGACCATTTTCCCATGACCAGCTGACCTCAGTAGAAGAAAGAATGGACAAAAGGCTACTTTTAGCCCTTTTTCCTATTCTTTGGCTGTCAACATCGGTCAATAGTCATCTGACATCGGTGGTATTGCTGACATCAGTCACCTTCAAAACTGCGTTCAGCACTCTAAATGCGAGATCTTCAACAATCTAACCTTTCAATCTTCAATCCACCAATCTTTCCAATCCTCTAATCTTTTGATCTACTTGACCCAAAAACCAACCTCTCTCTCTCTCTCTCAAGCACACAACAAGCACCATAAGCTATAGGGGCTCACATTGCAGGAAGTCTTCTGCATCAGCAACTAGTCTGCAACCTCTCTCTTCAGCAAGCCATAGGTAAGTATTTCTTTTGTGTTCTCATTTCAATTATTTAGACTATGTTAGTAATTAGTTTTCTAGTTACTACTTCTTCTTAACATCATGAACTAGACTATCAACCAGACCACAACCCAACCTATTCTTCAGGAGCCTTCTCTCACCCTTGTCTTCCCCTTTTGCCCCTGACATTCATCTGGTCCCTTTTCAGACCATACTCTCTATTTTGTTGACCCAACACATGCCATCAGAGTCCCATAGACCTCCCCAAAACCATTCTGATTGACCAAACATACCTGAAACTTGTCCCAAGCCATTACCCCGACTGACTTCGACCATTGCCCCTATCGACATCGGCAGACTAACTGACATCGGTGACCTTCTACCGATGCCGGTAGAACCACCGATGTCAGCAACTATGGAAGACAGATTGCTACTTACAAGTACACATTTGCTTTCATTTCTTTTATTCAGTCTTTATCATTTCTATTTTTGGCAATATTCTACTTTTTAACAATCAGTGGGCTGTCATCCTCCAAGAAGTCTTTACACTTCTAAGACCAAGCTTTCGCTTGGCAGTCCACTTTCTAGCTATCTAATAACCTCTGTGTTTGAGTCTCTTTCTTCTATAGGTGTCATCCTCCACAACCAAAGAGGAGTTCCTTCAGTCATCTAAATTTGGTGCGCAAGACTTCATCTGGGTAACATCTAACCCTAGACCATCATTTCTTTTAGTTTCTCATTTCCTTTTGAATGTGAAAAGCAAAAACTTGTTTGGAAACACAGTGTTATCAAGAATATTATCAAAGTTATGAGGGACCTTGTCAAGTTCCTCATGATCCATATATGTAAGAATATTACCCTAATCCTTCTTATGGATAGGAATCCCATCATAATACTGATCCTTATCAACCCTATCATGAGCCATCTATACTAGCACTTAGGCAAACTTTAATAAGCCTTAACAAGTGTACACTATAATTATGCTCACAAAAGTATAAATGAGCATGATTAACTTGCAACTAAGAATAAGCCTAGTCTTACTGAGGACAATAACCAAGATTGGGCATATTATGTAAAGCTCCTTGATGATCATGAGGAACTTTTAACTAGGAATAAGCCTAGTCTTACGGAGGACACCATGGAAATTAAAGAGGTATGCCTTGTTAAACCACCATTAGAGGTTGTAGTTGAGAAGCCATATAAATAAATCAAGACTATTTGGATGCACATACTTGACCTATTTAGAGTTACTTGGTTCTCATTGAACACCATGCCAATGAAGTTTGAAAATATAACAAATAAGAAGGTGACATCAAAACCAAAGGTCAAGGATCTACATGCCTCGTTCAATTCCTCATCCCATAAGGCAAAAAGGTTGTCAAATTTTCCTTTTGATCTAAGAGGAAAGGTACATATAGTTTTAAGTTGTATATACTAAGATACTTTTGTTCAAATTCCTCTAAGTGTAGTTTCTGGCACATTTGTGTGTTGTCCCTATTTTGTTCAATAGGATAGTTTCACTTTCAATAAGTGCCTTGGGAACTCTATCTTGTTTTATTCCCCTTTTGGTCCTTGTGTTTGTTTAAGAGAGGTTAGAGCATTATTGGAACCACATCAATATGTTGGACCCAAGTAGAAACTCCATGCCTAATGGACTAGACAAGATAATATAGGATAGGTTATATTTCATAGACAAGCATGCAACCCTTATGAGTCACCAAAGATTTTGGCCATTTTTGGCCCACATATGAATATTTTGCATGTTTTAACAAAGCAATGGATCAAATACTTAGAAGTAGGTCTAAGATTAAAAATTTGTAGGTCCTCGATCAAGTTTATGGTAATCAACACATTCAAAATCATGGACAATCTTGCATATACCTTGGGAAATCATTTGAAGCCTTAAGAATTTTGTAAAAAAATCAAGAGCAAATTTTGGAAGGTTAGACTATCACTAGGACTTCACGTAGGAAAAAATGTACTAGCTCATTTGTACATTTTTTATCTTCACTCAAGAATCCACCATGATCCAATGGATCACATGCAATTGTGAATATACATACTAGGAACATGCTCTAAAATTTTCAAGTCTACATGAGCTTTTTAGCTCAATTTATAAGCTTCTAAAGTTAGACCTATAGCATAATACATTCATGCTAACATAAATTTTAAGATCAAGCAAAACAAATCCTTTTGAGCTTAAATTTTATAGTTGTACAAACATCAATGATGGTCATATGAACATCATTGAATGAGAACATGGATGTCAATTTTAAACTCATAAAATAGTTATTGGTTTTAAAATAGTGGGTCCCAATATATTTAAAGGTCTATATTGTATTGTATATCTTGATCTAATGATGTGATATGAGTCAAATAGTCAAGGGGATCAAACATTTGACATGTGACATAAGTGCATGAGGTTACAGACTGACAATGAATTCTAATAATCAATGCATGTTTGATACATGGAGTAAGCTTAGACAAGGTTAAAAATTTAAGGGAAATATTGATGACTAGTGATTGATCATACAAATCAAGATTTATGGTGTGAGAAAAGGTCAATATGTCAAGAAACTAAGTTAGATATCAACAACCAATTATAATGAAGGTGAGCCCAAATTTTTTATAGAAGTTAGGAAGCCATTTTTGATGGAAGTAGATGGGCCTTATAGGATCATATTATCACCATTGAATCTCTATCCAACACCATTAAAGGAACACACTAATGCATCCAAGGTGATAAAAAAATATATGGGACCACCATTAAGGCTAAATATATACCTCTAGTTCATAAATTTATATCGAGAAAGGTTATTTTTACAACTATGTTTTCCATTTTTGAGGACATGTGTATACAATGAACTCTTGGTTCCTATAGAGATATAATGGGTCTATTTAGACCTATTATAATCTAGAGAAAGGGGGTTATATATTTTATAGGTCTATATTAATATGGTAACTATAAGAAAACCAATAATCTTAGATTGGTTTTCAATCTATAGATGAACCTATGATCTAGACATGAAAATAGTGTAGGTATGTGATAAATGCAAAAGGGATCATTTATCATTGTGTCTCCATCATCGATAAAGAAGGTACTAACCACCATTCATGGCATGGCATGGCATTATTAGTTTTAAGATTTAAGGATTTGATCCTCATGAACACATCAAGTGGACTTAAGGTCCCAAGGTGGTGAACTGATTGTTGGAAAATAAATTAAGAGTATTGATTCCACTCAAACATACTTTGTAATCATGTATAACAAGACCTTGTATTATATTGGGATGTCTTAGCCAATGAGAGGAGCTTAAGGACTATTATGATAAAGGAAAGTTTATTTGTTGATCAAGGCATGCATGCAAAAATCAATCAAGGAACTACCATGTCATTTATTGATCTTGATGACTTTTCTCCACTCTCTAATGCATTTTTCCCATCTCTCTCTCCCCCTTCTTCTATATATCCTAGTCTCTTTCCCATTATGAGGGTTCTTATATTTTCGACTTTTTTATCTTTTTGGGAAATAGGGATACTCTCTAAGATATTACAAAATATGTTCATCTTGATTAGGCTCAACCCTATCAAGCATTTGTAATAACTACCTCTTGATGCAATATATGACTTTATTTACCTATCTCTTACCTTGGATCTACATTGAGTGAGTTGTGCACTATGTTATTGTGTGAAGGAGAATCTTCCTTGTCCATGGTACTTTTTTCTTGATCCTTTTCTAAGGTGTATTCAAGCTAAGTTTCAGGTCTAGATTAGTGTTCTATCTAACATTAATGTGAGCTCTTAGTAAGTCTTATAACTCCTATTTTTTTACATTCATTTCTTCCTAAACTTATTCTATGAAATACTTATGTAACTAGCTTGATCTTGAGGTTGTGTAAGCTAGCATTGTCTTTTGTAGATCTAGTGTGGGTTTAAGCTTATGAGCGTATCCCATTTTTAATTGGTTCATCACCTGGTTAACTTTATTATGGTATCTTATCCTCTTTCTAAAAAAAATCCCTATGAAGCTTTAGTTTTAGGTGAGCATCAAAGAGGAAGCTAGCTTACTTTAGAGGTCCAACCCCACCATAGGTGACCCATAGCCTAGGGTTATTCCCATTGTGTAGCTCAATTGGAAGGAGCCTAAAGAACTCCCTCCAAAGGTATAAATTAGGCCTATAATAAGCTTCTCTATAGATTGATCAAGATTTGGAGGTGATGTAGATATGCCCAACTAAACGTTCTTTCATTTTTTCTTATTCTTAGGAATGATTTGGGACAATACTTCCTAGTCATTAGCAACATCTAAGTATAGTTTGTCATCATTCTCTACTTGATGACCATAGTTGATATTGAAATGGGATGAATACTACACCAAGTGAGATATAATTATCCCCTTGGGATCCTAAAGCTATATCCTATCTCTTTCTAAGGCAAATGAGTCTCACTCGATCACCATATTCTAGATTTGATGGAAGGACATGTACATGTGGTCCCTAATAATTATCAGGAGTGGTGGGCATGCCTTTTGATGACATTATATTCAAAAACCAAAGATTCCCTCCACCAACTAGTAATTTATTTCCTGTACTAGATGATTTGAGATGAAATAAGCAAGTGAAGGATATCTTTGAGGTAACCTAGAATCTAGATGATGGTGTCTTCTCTATAAAGATAGTAGTCCCTGATGGTCATAATGGAGTCCTAAATTTCTTGTGATAGTCAATAAATTATGGCCTCATTGATAACTTGGTATACCATAGGATATAAATACTCGCATATGTCCCATATGTAGTTCTAGAACTAGTGGCCATATAGTTTGTAAAATACCATGTGGACCTTCGAGCCCCTAGGAATCCATGTAAGAAAATCCAGAGGATTGAAAGAGAGTATTTGATAGACCACATCCATAAGGTATCTTATCATGTATAAATTACTATTAACTCAAGCATTTATGATGACATTGACTAAATTAAAGTTAATCATTCATCCCATTTATATAACTTCAGAACATGTAAGGATCATATGGATTAGGGGCACCCATAGTTTGTTGACATGTAAGTATTCCTAGGCCCTAAATAATTGGTTTAGTAAAACCATGCCTACTCAAACTTCCTCTTAGAAGGTGCAAACTATGTACACATTTATGTCCTCCTTATTAACCCATTTGGCATCTAGGTTTTTAACCTAGTCATGTAGGACATCATATATTTTTTAGGTCTCTATCCAATCCTTCATTACTATTGCATCATAATAGAAGGTGTAGTCCAAGAGGGATTAGTATTCCTTGTAATCATTCTTAAAAATATCACCAATCTAGTGCTAAGAGTTAGATAAACATACCCAGTCATGGACCCCATCCTTCACTTAGATGGCAGTGTGAAGGAGTTTGTCAAATAATTTAGCATTTGGAAATGCCTCTATATTAGTAGTATCTCTATGAATTTGAAATTTATTTTAGGACCAAATAGTATCCTCAAACTCTCCTTGTTATTCTTTGTCAGAGCTTGAGTCCCTAAGCACTTGCTCAACTACTTTGAATAAGTCATCATAGTGCTTAAATTTGGTCAAGCCAGCTGGGAATTTGGTATCCTAGTACTTGGGTTCATCCTTTGGGTTTAAAGAGGATGAAACTATTATAATAAGATAGAGGGTAAATAGGGAGGCTTTGAGTGTAGGAGGCATGAAACATAGGGGTACTCTATGAGAACTATAAATCTAGAAGTTGGTGTGATCTCAAAAGTATGCCATGGTAACCATTAGTGGGATTTCCTTAAGATTTTATAAGCACATGCATTTATCCCCTATATAAATGGTTTTTGGCATCTCACTTTTTACAAATTCAAATTTTACTTGGTGGATGGATTTTCTCTTTTTACTTTTAAATCTAGAGTTAAATTTAGAGCCCATAATCCTCTACCATTATCCAAATATAGAAATGGCAATGGGATGTTTTAAAATTGTCTAATCAGTCCTAGATTTTTATTTCATTAATGCCCAATGTATGTGTAGCACATAGTCACATCTCTTAGAGGAGTATTGATTAATTCCCACTTTATGACACATGTTGTCTACTCATTGGTCCTCCTAATAATGGTCAACACTTAGGCATGGCTTCATACTCTATATCATAACCTTAGGAAGTGTGAGGTGTTGCTTAAGGACATATGGTACATCTTGATTGGTTATTTGGCCTCATTCATACCCTATTCTCACCCTTTTAAGGCCTTAGGTGGTTGTTAATTCATCTACTTACTCAGTGATGTGGTGATTCTTGATTTAAATAGGTTCTCCTAAGATCAAACATCTCTGATAGGTCTAAGGATTGTTCACTCTGGCATTCAACAACATGTTGGCTCTTAAATCAATCAAACTCTCTTGGGATCTAACATCTTTGATAGGTTCAAGGATTGTCCAATATAACATTCAATGATATGGTGCCTCCTAATTTAAATAGGCTCTCCTGGGCTCTGATATCTATTATAGGTCATGAGTCTAGCCACTCTAACATTTGGAGATGTGGAATATATTGATTCAAATAGGCTCTCTTAAGCTGTAACATCTTTGACATGTATACAAACTGACCACTTTCACATTTGATGATGTGGCACCTCTTGATTTTTCTAGGCTCTCCTAAGTTTTAACATATCTAATAGGTCCAAGTATTGGTCACTCTAACATTTAAATACATGGCACCTCATGATTTGGCTAGGTTCTCTTAGTATTTAACATCTCTAACAAGTTTAGGGACTGGAAAATCTAATAATTAGTGATGTGGTATCTCCTAATTTGGTTGGGATCTCCCAAAATTTGACATCTCTAATAGGTCTAGGTACTAGACACTCTGATATTTGGTAACATGGAACCTCCTGATTTGGTCATGCTTTCCTAAGATCTAAGATCTTTGATAGGTCTGGGGACTAGCCTCTCTAACATTTAATGATGTGGTGCTTCTTGATTTGACTAATAACTCCTAAGCTTTAACATATCTAATAGGTCCAAAGACTAGCCACTCTAACATTTAACAATATGGCACTTCCTAATTTACTTGGGCTCTCCTAGGCTCTGACATCTTTGATAGGTCTCAGGACTGGCCACTCTAAAAATCAATAATGTGTCACCTCTTAATTCATCTAGGCTTTGACATCTATGATAGATCCAGAGACTATCTACTCATACATTCAGTGATGTGGAACCTTATAATTGTGATTGGATATCTTGAGCTCTATGAAATCTATAAAAAGACTAAGTAAGAAATGAAAATGGGACACAATACATTTAAAACTTACTCATCTATCACTAATATTTTGATTTTTCATGAAGGGTGATAGATCTACAATCTTAGCACCCTAATTCACAAAATAATAAGTATTCCTTAGTCATAAAAATAAATTAGGATTATTGATTCTTGAGGAAATCAAGGCGACATATTATTTCAAGGATTTAAACTCCAATGAAACAAATAAGAACAAAATAAAGGAACCTAGAGATCTGGTTCATGGGATTTTTAGAGGGTTCCCCCATTTTGAAAGAAGGGAGCATATTGGCCATAGTATAGTCAACATCTCAAAGTGTGATTGATATTTAGAGTCACCTAAAGGAAAGATAACTAGTACCTAGAACATGATGGTCATCAATTAAGTCTAGGAATAAGGTGTTGACATTTAAAACCTTTAATGAAAATGCAATTGAAAGATTTCATCTTTCAATAAATAGATTGCATGGTAGAATGACAAGATGGCCCATAAAAAAATTAGATAAATGAAATGATGGTGCATCACATTAGCTACCCACCAAAAAATATATCAAATAACATAGATGCAGAATAATAATTATCATGTCAAATAATGGTTGGTTGACATAAATTTTGGAGATACACTCGTGTGCAACTAGTTTAGTACATTTAGACTCGATGGCTTGATGGATCTGGGTGACAAATATTATATAATATAGGGTTTAGATAATAAAAATATAATAGGTACTCTTGTAACCAAGTGAAACTTATTATCTACATCTAAAATAACTTCTTATGCACAAATTTCACATTAGTGCTAGACTAAGTAAAGATAGTGTTCAACATAGTCCACAATAGTAGCCATGGATAGGGTCCAATTATTTATCCCACTCACAAATGTATAGAAAGAGGAAATGGGGATTCATCTAAGACTCAAACATACCATATATCATAACCTAGACCCATTTGATTTCATTTATGCGATCAAAACTACTCTATTTTCCCATAACCCATAGGAAGAAGCAAAAGTAGGAACACTAGTACTTCAACATCTACTGTGAGGATTTAATGTTGAGTGACTAATAAAATTACCTTATTTTAGGTAGTTAGATGAGGTAATGCTTAATTTTCCTAGATTATATAATGAAGGTGCCATTCATTTACCACAATATGTGACCATATTGATCAACCCTATGACTATGGTAAGATAAATAGGGCTTAAAACACAGGGAAAGTCTATTCTACCTTAAAAATATATAGTGCCGCATATTCATTATGAAAATAGAGAAAAGTATACAAGGGAAATTAGAGAAATTCCCATTAACTATTGAAGATGCTTCATGTGCATCCTAGCTAAATGCATAACTAAAAGTTTTTAGTAGAAAATGAAGTAAATGAAGTAGGTAACGAAAGGAGTGGTGGATAGTGTATCATATGATACACCTACATGAGGATTTTAATTGGCTCAAATTTTTGGCATTTGAGCTCACAATGAACATTGAAAAGATCTTTTCTAGCATTTTTTAGGCATTCCATTACAAATTTTTGGTCTTACTACTCTAATTCACACAATGGAAATCACTAGAAGGACCAATCAACCATTTTATATTTTTTTGGCCTGCTATTGCATTTGCTAGCACTGTATGGACTAAAATAGGGTAATATTATGATCTATTGGGGAGATTAAATACATTGTGGCTAGATATCCAATCCATGATTAATTCATACCCTAGGGTACCCTAGGATGTGATGCAATATCTAGGACAACATGTGTTAGTGACTAAGTTGCATAATGGCATATGAATAAAAGTACATAAGTCACCTAAAGTAACTACAAATCCACTACCATTTTTCATCACCATATTGGATGTGAAGGCATAAGTTTTGAAATATAAATCCTTAGCAGAAAGATTGGTACAACCTGCAATAATATTATATATAGTTATTATTAATCTTAGGTGTTTAACATAAGTGTCTTATTTTTATCATATTCAATAAGTTCTCCATTCCCATAAGAATATGAAGAGTCACAATGGGAATGTGAAATGAATAGCCAGTTTGGATTTTATATTTTAATGTTTGCTCTCATTCCAACTTGAATCATGAAATTGAATTTTATTATCATTTCATCAATAATATGTATGTCATCTCATTAGTATTAGAGTAGTATTTTTTAGTGGTTTAATTTCTTCTTTCTCCACTAAGTTTTAGTCTTCTATTTATACAACCTACTTCCTCTTATTTATTGGTTAGGATAGCCTAAAAGGCATTTTTGTAGCTGAAGCATAGGATTTATAGTAAGGTGTTTTGTTTTTAGACTTATGTGGAGCCTTCTTGTTATGTTTTTAATCTATATTAAATCAATATTTATCTGAGAAATAGGGGTTTTTATATTTTATTTAATTTATAATTGTACTTTCAATTATTTCTTAGCTATATTATTCTTAGACTGTTGTGTGGTCAATGATAAACTTGTCACAACTACTATTTGACTATGTGAAAGGAAAATTTTCTGACCCTACAACTGATCTCAAACATTTTTAAGAAGTATTTAAGGAATAGATTAATTTATAAACCTGTATAGATAGGTGTACCACCTCTCTCTAGTTTCATTGTAAATGAGTGGCACCATTTCATTCTATATCAGTACATTAATTACAATGTATCTCCTATTTTGGCATACTAGTTTATGTAGAGTTTAATGTAGTTGGTTTGAAGACCTCTCATATTTTATTTTATGTATTTACATGTGGAGGTGTGTAGCATAATTTATTTTTTAAATCCCATACTTTTTAAATACTCTAACTTCTATATTTCTAATATTGGAAATTCCATATAAAATAAATTTGGAGAAAAAAGGTACATATTTTAATCTTTTTCATTTAAAAAGCAATTTTCAACTTGTCTTTTAAATGTTATTTTTAAATTTTGAAAGCATTTAAATTTTAATAAATTTATTCATTTAAAATTTCCCTGAGTAAACTACTCTAGGAAAGTTTAGAAAACAACAACCAAATACTATAAATTCAAGGAGAAATAAGGTGAGATACTCACCCATTCAACAATGTCAAAAAATGTAAATTTAAAAATCAAGAAAAACTAAGTATATTGATGTATGAGGTTTTATTGTTAAGTTTATGTTAATGATAGGGAAAATCCTTTTCACGTGTCACCTAATTACTATGTACCACTCCTCTCACATACCTTAAGGCCTCTTTCATGTACTATTAAGTATATATAAAGGGATAGCTTCCTGCACGTACTGACAAGAATATAGGAAGGGTGGGTATATCAAGAAGTTTGGTATATGAGTCTAGTGGTATATAAAAAAGAGGACCATTTTGGAGTGATAAGGAACTAATTGGGGTTAACAAAAACTCAAAACTCCAAACATAAAATTGAAAACTCAAAACCATGCATTCAATCAAATATAACATTGGCACAACATTGAGTGGAAAATACAACTGGTTAGAATGGTCTTGACAAGTGGAGAACACACTCATATTTAATGATCTATGGCTCAATATTTGTAATGGGGATACAAAACTAGTTGAGCCAACAAGGAATGTAAAGGATATCTAGGCATGAAGGTATGAAAATAGAAAGCATTGGACTTGATGAGGGCCTCAGTCGATGGAGATGTGTTTCATCATATTCAACGGTTTAATAATACATGGGAAGAATTTCACAAATTGAAGGATCCATATGATTCCCACTTAGAGTTGGAATTCATTTAGTTGTAGTTGAAGCTATTCAACTATGAGTTGAAATATGGTGATGTGATGAGATTGGCTTTAGAGATACATACCATCAAACATGATGTATAAGAAATCGATGTCAAAATCAACATCTACATGACCATCTTCATATAATCTCATTTTCCCAACTATTCAACCTACTTGGAGTCTATACAAGTAACCAATCAATTGAAGACTCTCACATTTGATCAATTGATTAAAAAGATGGCAATAAAGAGAAAATGCCTTTGGAATGAAAATGGAGTCCACAATAGGAAAAGGTGTGTGCTATGTCAAATCAAATTTTTCCATAACATCCAACAAGGCCAAATATTCAAAAAATGAAGGCAATAATAATTACAAGGGAAAAAGTGAAAAAAATGAAAATAAAGGTGGTTAAAATAGAATGATAAACAAACTTCTACTATAAATGGTGTGATAGAAAAGGACTCTATGAAACTCATGAATGTATAAGTCCATGGGATAAAATATAAGCATATCATAAGAATAAAGAGTAAAAATCAATGAACACAAAAGAGTCAAACTTTGTCCAATTCACTAATGAATGTGTTTTTTCTAGTACATATGATGAAGCAAACATTGTCTCAACCAGTTATTCATGGTTTGATACTTGGGTTATTGATACTGGTGTCACTCTATATATGAATTTATAAAGAGATTTTTTTTAGGATTTCAATGAAGAAATTTATGGTGTGGTATACCTCATATATAAATTAAGTCTACAACCACAAGGAAGAGGTAAAATAAGACTCAAGTGTCCAAGGCTTCTAGATTTTAAACTTCAAAATGCCCTCTACCTTCCTTAATTGAAATAAAACTTTGTCCCTAGTGATCATAAGGAAACAAGTCCATTTCATTTTTTTTTATAATGGTGATGTTACTATTAGGATAAAAATTGATAATGCAATCATTTTGACTAGATATGAGGAAGGGAAACTACTCAAACTCAGGGGTAAGCTGTCAAATTTAAGGAATTATACTCATTTCATGGAAGACTAAATGTTTCCAAATATGTTGTGACATAAAATATTTGGGCACACTCACTATAACAACATTCATGTATTATAAAATAATGGTGTTTTTGGCATGCCTACATTACCCATAAAATCAAATTAAAAGTGTGAAGGCTACATCTTGGCTAAACACACAAGAAAACCATTTTCAAAGTCATAATGAAAATATGAAAAAAAATTTACAACTGGTTCACTTAGACATTTTTTCTCTTCCAATCCTCTACACTGGTGGTCATATGTAATTCATATTGTTCATTGATCACTACAGTCAGATGATATGGATATACTTTTTCAATAAAAAATTAGAAGCCTTTGATATTTTCCAAAACTTTTGAAACATGATTGAAAATTAATCTCAAACCTATATTGAGACATTTAGGATAATAAATGGTGGTGAATTCAATTCAAATAAGTTTGAATCCTATCTTGAGAAAAATGGGATCAAATACCATCTCACAGTTCCTTACACTCTATAATAAAATAGAGTTGTAAAAAGAATTAGCATAACTATGATGAATATGGTTTGTGTTATGTTATACTACAAAGGGGTAAATTTGCACTTTTGGGTTGAAACAACTAAAACAATAATATACCTCTAAAATAAATCACTATCAATAGACCTTGAATCTAAGACTCTGTATGAGTTGTGGTGTGGTCATTTCCCTTTAGTGTGACATCTTTGGATTTTTAGATCCACTTATTATGTATTTATTTCAAATAAGAAAATAAATAAGTTGGACCATATGAGTTAAAAATGCATCCACTTGGGATATTCTAAATCCTCTAAGGCATACAGGGTATATGATGAGAAAGAGAAAAAAAATCTTAACGCAGGAGATGTTGTCTTTTATGAGATTGTAAAGGACAAAGAGGATATTGATCAATAGTTGAGTTAACACGTATGTGAATTTTTATGTCTACAAAGAGAGTGATTTAGATGTTCTAAATAATGATTTTGGGACACAGTTGGGAATTTGTTGATTTTCTATTGTATCATATACATGATATTGAAACTCCTCTTGAAGGAGAGATTTAAACTTCTTCAAACAATGAGTAGGGGTCACCATAATAGAGGTATAAAGCTATGAAACTTTATAGGATAATTTTGAATCACCTAAAACATTAAAATAAATTCCAAAGTGGGCTACTCAAACATTGACAGATGTGAAACCTGAAGAAGTTGAGAAACTAGGCACAAAAAGTGCACATGCATCCACATCACAATCAAATAAGTCCCTTAAAGAAATTCAAGATAGAATAAAAAATTTCACCTTGAATGATTCTCTAAAAAAATAACTTGATGTTGTGTTTTATTCAGAACCAACATCTTTCAAATAGGTTGAGAAGCTTGAATCTTGGAGAAAAGCAATGAAAGATGAGTATAGTGCATTGGTCAAAAATGGGACTTGGAAATTGATTGATCCTCTATATGGATACAAACCTATTAGATGTAAATGGGTATACCACAAAAAATATAAGGCTTATGGCTCACTTTACAAGCATAAATCAAGGCTTATCACAAAGGGATATGCTTAAAATTAGAGAATTGACTATAATGAAACCTTTGCACCTACAACAAAATAGACTACCATTCAAACCATGTTGGCTCTAGCAACTCATAATAGATGTAAATTTCACCAAATGGACATCAAAATTATATTCTTGAACTCTAACCTCATAGAAACTATGTACATGACATAACCCAAAGGTTTTATTGTAAATAGATAAGAACACAAAGTGTGCAAATTAAAAAAATCATTGTATGGTTTGAAACAAGCCCCTCAAGTATGGTATTCCAAATTAATTAATTACTCATGAACATGAAATTCAAACATTTTGAGTTTAAATATGTAACTCTTTTCATCAAAATAGTTAACAAAATAGTTGTATTTGTGGTGGTGCATGTTGATCTCATCACAGGGAATAATGAACGATACACTACAAAGTTCAAATTAGTGTTGATGAAATTTTTTTTAAATGACTGATTTGGGTTACCTTTATTAGTTCTTAGGTATTTATTTAATTTAAATACCAAATTATTTATTCATTACCTAGTATAAGTATGTTGGTAAAATTCTAAACAAGTTCAAAATGGAATATTGAATTAACATCTAAAGATTCAATAGATTTGGTTGATGCCACTAAATATAGATAACTCATTGGAAGTATCCTTTATATGACCACAACTTGATTAGATATATCATTTTTAGTTGGTGTCCTCTTAATATTCATGTAATAACCCAAGGATAATCAGTGGGTAACATCAAAAAGGGTCCTCAAATATCTCAAAGACATACAAAATTTTGGGCTCAAATACTCTAGGGTAGGAGATTTTAAACTGGTTAGGTATTCAAATTATGACTATGTTGGTGATAATGAAAATGGAAATTCCACCTTGAGTTTTTTGATGAATTTAGGAATAATTGTTGTCATTTAGAAATCAAAAAAGCAATTAGTGCCAATAATTTATTTATCAAAAATAAAATATATGGCCTCTTTGGAGGAAACTAGAGAGATCTTGTGGTATACAAGGGTTCTTTTAGATTTGTAGGAGTAACATGTTTTGTCAACACCTCCCATGGTTGACAACACTTTTTTAATCTATATGATACAAAATCTAGTCTTTAATGACCAAACCAAGCATATCAATACCAAATTTTATCTATTTTGGCACTATGTGAAATATGGTAGTGTCAAGTTGAAATATTGCCTTATAGTAGATCAATTAGTAGACATCTTGACAAACTCACTTGGATGAGAAAATTTTGAAAAGTTTAGAGGAATGCTTGGTGTGATAAAGACCCCTATAAATTAATAGGGGATGTAACATTATTGTATATAATTGTTATTAATCCTAGGTGTCTAGCATAGATGTCTTTTTTTTCTTATTCAATAAGATCTCCATTCTCATATGCATAGGAAGAGTCACATTGGGAATGTAAAATGAATAGCCATTTTGTATTTTTAATTATAATGTTTTATCTCATTCCAACTTGAATCATAAAATATAATCTCATTAGGATTTTGTCACTAATATTTTTGACCTGTCATAACCTTTGTATTCCCTCTAGGTGAAAAATAACCTATGAAACCTTAAACACAACCTCAACCCCAACCATAAACATAACCACATGCAACACTATAACCAATAACTCTATCACTAGTTGACAAGGGAAATAAAAATGTGTGAATGTGATTAGCCTCACTACGACCACCTAAAAAGAGGACATGCCATACAAAGTCTTGAATCAAGAATAAACATGTTCTAAATATATCAAATGAATATGAATTGGTAGAGCTAGGAGTTGTAAATCAAGAAGCTATACAATCCATGCTCACAAATATTGACAATGATGTTTATGAGTAGGAAGACGAGAAATAATTCTTCTTCTAAAAAATAGTGTGCCCTACTAGGTGTAGAATCAAGTAAGATAAGACCTATGGGTGGACATAACCCAACTTCCTTATTCTATTATTGTTGATAATGTAGGAAAAGAAACATCTCAATAATATCTTCAAGCCAAATTTTTCTAAGTAAGTCCAAGTGAAGGATATTTTACTACATAGGAAGCATACCTATCAACACAAGAAAGTTCAACACCACCTTTGATGTGAAGAATACAAACACATTGCCATATCTAAAAACCAATGATATAATGGTGTATTTCATATACCTAAAAGATGATAACACAACCACAACCATGTGTCTAGGTTGTGAAGAGGTAAAATATTGGGTATGGATCAAGGTTAACAAAACTATGAAGTATAATTGGCTATACATGTGCACAAAATATATGAGTTTGTATTTTGTATAGTATTTCATATGTATTTGACCTTGTAAGCTTAAACAATAGTAGAAAAATGTGAAGAGTCTTTCCTTTTGAGTATATCAAAAGACTAGAATGTAAAGATACAATGCTTTAGAATGTTATAAATAAAATGTTTAGATGGAATGACAGATGATTATGATGTGTGATAGAGATTAATAGTATATTCTATATATGGTTATTTGAGTTATCTTTTATTGTTATACTATGTAAAATTATTGCTCTATTTTTATTTAACATTTTTTATTCATTTAGCATATTCTAGCTTGCTCTATATTTGTTGTTCTATGATTATTCATTTCATAAGTACATATGTGGTTTTAAGTAACAATATAGAATAATGAATTATATGTTGTGTTTATCTTTATTCCTTCACTACACCAGTTATCCCTATAATTAGCATGTTCTAGAGTCTTACAGGAACCTCTGCTAATAATGGTGAGATGAGCATAGAACCATTTAAATGAAATATGATAAGATGGTTTCTAGAACAAATAGATTTAGAGAGATGTTGAATGAGAGAATCCATAATTTTGTAGAATAAAAAACAAGGATGTCTAGAAAAAATGTGAAGGATATTATCCAAGAACATATATATCAAAAAATATATGAAATATTTTGGTGTGAGTTGCCTAGATTATTAGTTGTATGTCTATCTAAGGTGGAATATTATTTATTTATCCCAAGAAAGGTGTATATTATAGTTTGGACAAAAGAGAAGTTAAATAGACTATACAACCTAGACATAGACGAGACCTGAGCAATAGAGTATTAGATAGGGACTATGATTGATGGTTCTATTACCAAATTTGTAGTGTAAGGATATGTAGCCTTTGAAACTATATAAGACAGGTTTGTCTAAGGAATTAGGGGGAAATTTTGTAGTGACTACCTAAGTTGATAAAAATATTTGTTATAGAAAAGGCCATGGTGTCTACTCCGTCCAACATGGAGTAGTTTATTTGGGCACCATGGGGGTGTGTTCAGGATAAAAAGTAAATGATGTGAAGCTAAGTAAAAACAAATTGAATGTGATCCCAAAAAATTGAAGAAAAAAAGATTTAGATTGAGAATAAAATTCTAGGACTAGAAAGAGAACTATAATAAAGATGGTGGAATAAAGCAAGATATCCAAAATTAATTATGAATAAGAGTAGAAATAGGGTGGATGATGTTAGAGATGGAAAGATACAAAGAGATGTTGTGAAATATACTAGAATCAAAAGATGTGCAGAGTATGCAGAAGTGCTTGATGAAGAGAAATAATAAAATAGAATTGATACAGATATGGATATAGTATAACAAGAATAAGGTAAGCTAGTAGCATAATAGTTAGATGGTAGAGGTAGATCACAATTAATGAAAGGGTTTTTACCTAGACCTGGCAAGGAAAGTTCCTAGGAAGAAGTTGGATCTGAATGCAAAAATATCATAGGTTTAAGTTCAAAGTTATAAGAAATTCTAACTAGAAGTCATTCATTTTAAGAGTATGCATCTCCCTAACCTAATTTATTATTAGAAATAAGAATAAGTGCAGGATAAGAAGTTGATACATATTGGTTTGAATCCTTTAGAAAAAAAATTGGAAAGTCAAGTGAAAATAAAAAGAAGACATCAAATAGGAAGAAAATAGAAGCAATATTAATTTTTAAGACACCTAAAAAGACTATTTCATAGAAGGCTAGAGTCATAGTCAATAATGTGAAATCACATAAAATTAGAGTCACCAGTGTGTAGTTACCTTCAATCATAGTTACCAGTGTTTAGTAACCTATGGTTGCAATTAAAAGTGTACCAACTATGTCACTCAATGAAGGTATGTTTGTTAACTTAATGTAATATGATGGGTATACAAATCTTGAGTAGTAATTAGTAACTTGCAACATGAAATTGAATGTAAAAGGGATAACCTTTAATGATGTTAAGAGGTGAAAACTCATAGGGTATATATCAATATGAGCCTTATATTTCATCTATAAAATCAATATAAATACCCTCAACTTTATGTAAGTTATATATTTTTTAGTAAAAAATTTAACGTAAATAAATACACAATACAAACTATTCAAGACCTAATGGAGATTCAATAAAATTATAGCAAATCAGTTACAAAATATGATCAAATATTTTATGATGTCATGAACAAAATTGAATTTATTATAGAAGATAAAAATAAGGTTGCATGATTTGTAGAAGGGCTACGATCAAGAATTAGATTTACCATTATATAGAACCAGTACCCAAATAAATCTAATGCTTGATCTACTACTTTATATATAGAACAAATCAAGGATTATATATAGCCTTAGCTAGTTCCAAAGTTGAGGCTAAGATAGATGCATTCATGAGAAGAATGGATGAGATGCATGAAAAGGATAAGCCTAAACTAATCTTATGGTGATCAAAATTTGAATGGGAAGGACATCATAGAAATGATTGTCCTAAGGTTAACAATGATTTTTATGAGATATGCAAGGTAGTAAGGCACACAACTTTCAAGTGCCATATTTTAAAACACCAAATAAAATAATCACATGGTTTATTTTATAATTTATGTAAGTCCACTAACCATGATGAAAATAAATTCTAATAATTACAAAAGTTGAAAGAAGATATTACTAAGAATATCTTCGTAGTGAAAACACAACAAATATCGATTGTGAAGCAGGCATTTCTAAGACCAAAAGTAGAGATGACAAGTATGACTCAAGGTAGTCCTAGATGGATGCCTTAATTTTCCAAATATCAATTATAGGCTCTGGTAAGTTGGAATAATACATCATCTCCATCTTATCAATATTTTGGTCAATATCAATAGCCTTAGACCAATATGAACCTTCAACAACAACCATCTAATTGGGTTCTGAGTTCCCCTCAACACTAATATGGGGGATATGATGTGAAAAAAATCCAATAAAGAAGGTATAGAAGACAATAGACATAAAGTATGGGATATCAAAAAAATAGATGTGGATATAGGGGAGGTTATAGGGGAGGATATCATGGGGGATTCGAGGCTATAATAATGAAAATTGCCAAACCCAACCACCTATGAAATGTTATTTATGTGGAGTGTATGATCAATATATGAGGAATTTGCCTAATAATATGTAGAGACAAATTTACTATGTATACTATATAATTGAAGGTTGGTACCAAACAAAATATTGTCTAGTGCTTGAGAAATAAAGGAAGGAGAAGCTATTGTGCAACGTAAACATGATTAATGTGCAACTAAAAGAGATTGCCTTTGCATAAGGAGTCACCTAGAAATAGAGAGTATAATAAGGGTTACCACCATTATAAACCAGATTAAGGGATTAGAAAAGTATAATAGTACAAATATCTTGATCCTACTATTGAAAATAATTTGATGTACCAAGTTACATAAGTTCTACAATTAATTCAACAACCAACTTAAGAAGGTGATAATGCAACCATTGATGTTCAAATGTATGGTTAAATTATAATAACCATGAGAAAGGAGGGTATTGTGGATGCCTTGATAGACCTGATGAAGTTACTCAACACCCTATGTAATTAAGGTATTTTTTATAACATAACTAATCTCCTACATAATCTTCTAGAGTACACACAATGTGGTCAATGACATAATACCAAAGTAGTATGGTATGTTAAGACTAAGAAAGATTGGGATGTTGAATCTCATATGGATATTAAGATGGTTAGATATGAAATTATAAATGTAGTGTTTAACATTGATAGAATAGTCAATATGATTTTATGATCAACTTAGGAAGCCATTGGTCAAATGACCTTAATCTATTTTCTTGTTACTCTCAATTTATTAGATTATGGTAGGGTGGAAGCCATTGGTAAGCTAGAGGATATTGAGATTAAAGTATCCAAGCTTAGTTTAAATGGATATTTTTAGGTCATTTATTTGAAGACATCAGAGACCCATTACCTTACCTTAATTGGTAAGAAATCATCATATGATGGCCAAATGACCATTAACACTATGCACAATCAACTAGAAGTACATTAAGTGGATAAGATATTAGTTATACCCCTTAATAAATCTGATCAAAATCCGTATATCATCCTAAAAGAGCTAGAGTCTCCTTATGCCTATGGGGATAATAATTGGTTTAACATCAGTGTAGATGAAAGCCAAACTACTTTTTGACCTATAGAGTATCAAGTTAGACAATTGTACACCATGCAATAGGAAGAGTGATAGGTGTAAAAGCCTATTATAACAAAGTTTTTAGTCAAGTAGTTTTAGATAAAATAATGTGTTTATCCATTAGTGAACTCTCTCATGAAATCTAAATTAGATTTCCTATATAATACAAGTGCAACAATGATGGATTACACATAACTTACTCTAGAGGGTGTTATACCTTAAGAAATTACATCATCCATAAGTGGTTACTTAGACACACATATGTTTAATTGGGCTAGGATATATCATGAGATATAACCTCTATGCATGGTGTTCACTATTGAACACCAATTACCTCAATACTTTACAATAAAGGATCTTAATTATTTCATATTGAAGCTCAAACACCATGTGTCAGAGGTGGATAAATAAGTTAGTGCACTTATCTATGTACTAAAAGAGACTACTGTAACTTGGTGGGTAGTGCACATAAATTTATAAATTCATTGGGAGGAATCATGCAATTTTTTGCATGCAAGATTTTAGCTACCAACTACTATGAATTTAGAATGGCCTTTCTTTCAAGAAGGTTAATTCCTTGAGTTACACATTCATCAGTGTATGGAAACATAGACTACATAAGGAGTAGATCCAAGATATTAGGTACACATTTTTAGTCATAAATTAGCACCTCTACCAATGGCCTAATATATATACCAAGAGCATAAGAGAGATGCCAAACATTGGCCACAAGTGAAACAAGATTTCATTCAAAATTTTATGTTTGAAGATGACAATACAGTGATGCATAATACCTTATATAAGATCAAAAAACATTATGTCATGGACGAGCTAAATATTTAGCCACTACAACATAATCATCATCCCAGTAAGAAGCTACATAATATTTGAATTTGGCATTGCAAAATTATAAGGCCAGTCAACAAGAATAAGATCTTATTAATAAATGCAATAGAATAATAGAGGAATTGATAGATTCTAGTGATAGTGATGGATATTTGGACCTAAAAGGTTTTTTTGAACCAAAATGGGACGTTGAATAAAAACTAGTTCAAAGATTAGATCAAGTTGAAGTAGAAAGATTGTGCAACATAGACATTCTGTAGTGGGAACAAAAGTGTATTCTATAAGATGCTCTACCTATTAGATAAATTAAAGTATACCAAGAGCCCCTAAGGAAGATTGAAGCAAACATTGAAATAGAGTTAGCTCCTAAGTTTATGATTATGGGAGATTATTGGGGGCAAGAACAAATTTTGGAAGCCTTGTAGCTACTAAGGGATTATCAAGATGTGTTGACAACCAAATTCTCATAATTGAAAGGTGTAGATCCATTTTTGAGAGAGATGCACATCAAATTGAAAGAGTGTACATAGCCTATTAAAAAGTGTCCTTATAGGCTCAACCCCAATATGAAAACCAAAGTAAAGGCTAAACTAGATCGAATGCAAGAAGATAAAATCATTTATCTAGTTGAAAAAGTAGAATGGTGAGTCCTATCATTTTGTAGACAAAGAAAATATGGGAGATTATGGTGTGTGGGGACTACCACATACTCAATGATGTCTACATCAATAACCCATTACAAATACTTTTCATAGATGAAGTCCTTGAGTCTTTCATAGGGAATAGAGTGTATTCATTCATATATGGATTCAATGGGTATCATCATATTCTCATCGTAAAGTAGGACTAAGCTAAGACTAACTTCACAATTGAATGGGGATCATTTACATACAAGGTAATGCCTTTTGTCTTAAATAATTCACTTGCATTATTTTCTATGGATGTATTAAAATCATTCAAAAACTTCATCCATGACTTTTTGAAAGTTTGTTTGGATGATTAGGCTATTTTCTCTCTATTTAAAGAACATTTTTCAAAACTATGATTAATTTTGGAGCAGTGTCACACTTTGTGCATTACTTTGGATTTAAATAAGTGTATGATATTTACACCTTTTAGTGTTTTTATGGGCCATGTAGTATATAGTGATGGTATTTTAGTTGATCCAACTAATATTGATAACATATTAGGGATGCCATCTCCAACCAATTATATAAGTACACACATTTTTGAGTCATACAGGATATTACATAAAACTTATCATAGGATGTGTAGTCATATTAGTGCCAATAGAGAAATTGCTACATAAAGATACATGTTTTGAATGGACAAGACAATGCCAAATGACATTCATCAATCTATAAAAAAGGATGGTAACAGCACCAATTCTATTTTTTCCCAATTGGAAGAAACCAATCCACATACATGTGTGTATTTATAGTATTGTAGTAGGAGATGTTTTAGCATAGCCAAGTGAAGTGGTTTGGATCATCCCATGCATTTTTCTAGTAGGAATATATCATCTATATAAAATAACTACACAACTACCAATAAATGGGCATTTACTATGGTGTTTATGTTGTAAAGTTTTGACATTACTTGTTAGCTACACCATTTGAGTTCTTTACATATCACCAAGCACTATGTTACCTAGTTAACAAGCCAATATTAGGAGAATACATATTTAGGTGGATTATGCTATTTTACGAATTTCAATTTTGCATCAGTGTCAATCCAAGTTGATAAAATTTTAGGACAAATCATCTAAGTAGGATACACAATGGGAAGGATCCAAAATAACTAGAAGATGAATCCCTAAATGCACATTTATTCAAGATTGCTATAATTTTAGATAATATGGAGGATATTTCTAACTTCTTAGAGCATAGAACTTTCCCTATGCATTATTTGGAAAGAGATAAAAATAAATGGTCACTTTAGTTATACCATTCAATAGATTTTTGTACAAGTTGGGCAAATATGATGTGTTGCATAGAGTAGCACTAGAGCATAAATGACAAAAAAATTAGGAAGCTCATCAAGAAATTGTCATAGGTCACTTTTAAAGTGAAGACACTCAAGAAAAATCTTACATATTTGTATTTTCTGGCCTACATTGTATTTGGATATACATAGAGTAGCCAAGCATTCTTATGTATGCCAATGAATGGGTAAGCCAAACAATGTGATGAGATGTCATTAGTCCCAATGCTCATAGAGAAACCATTTAAATGATGGGGAATTGACTTTATTGGGCCTATATATCCTCCTAGAAAGCAAAGTCATGTGCATTATATTATTAATCCAATAGAGTACTTCACCAAATGGGTGGAAGTAGTTGTGACCCCAAGTTGTAGTGTGAAGGATGCTACCAAATTCTTATGTGAAAATATCATCACAAGGTTCAGATGTCCTATTAATCTTATTAGCAACATAGAAACACATTTCCTCAATAACACTATAAAGACTCTCAATGAATATTTTATGATATAGCACCACAAAATCATGACATCTCATCCTCAATAAAATGGGTAGGCTAAAGCATCAAATAAAATATTGAGGAAAATTGTAAAAAATATTTTTAATATACAGGGATAAATGGGAAGATCACATTCTTATGGTTATTTGGGTATATAAAAAAAATTACAAGCACACAATTGGTTTAATTCTATTTTGGCTTGTTTATGGTCTTCAAATGGTAATGCCTATGGAATACATAGTTATGAGTTTGCACATTGCAATGATTATGAGCTTGGGTGATCATGACTCTTTAAAGCAAAGGTTTTTGGACTTGAATACGATGAATTAAATTCAAAAAAGGGCATTTTTAACACAAACAATACACAATTTAATTTAAAGGCATGGCATGATCATAACTTGAAATCTAAATAATTTTAGTTAGAGCAAACGATATTTTTATATGATAGCAGGTTTAGATCATTCCTAGGAAAATTGTGCATTAGATGGAAATGACCCTACATTATACATGAGGTTTCACAAAATGGTACTATTGTGTTAAAATATTTATAAGGAACCATACTGTCAAGATATGTAAATGGCTATAAGCTTAATCCTTACTGCCTTTAGTCTTTATCATTTTGCAATTAATATGAATGGGTGTTGAGTGGCATCAAGTAGTTAGGATTTTATTTAATTTTTTATTTTTTGTGTGTGTTTTGTTTTGTTAGGGTATTATGTTTTTACAGTGCAATTTTAGTAGTGTAACACATCACAACCACTAAGAAGCAATTATATTTGCAATGTGTTATTGGCTTCTAGATCAGACTAAGGATGGACAACTAAACCAACTACCAAATGTCTTGAAATAAGTCTAGGAAGGTGATAATGAAAAGATAGATATGAATAAAGGATAAATATTAGTCATTCAAGACCATTAAATATATAATTTCAAGAGATTACAACTTTCTTAAGGTATATTGAGTGAAGAATGGACAGTTGGAGTCATAAAAGAAATAGGGAATATGGAAGGAAATCATGTCACATAAAATAATTACTGAAGGATAAATCAAGAGTCTTGATCTAAGAAAATTCACAATCACATCAAGTAAGCATCAATTCATATTAATTTTGGAGTATAATTCATGTGCACTTAGTTAATTACATTTAAAATGGTTAGTGTTTTACTATTTTTGGGAAACTAAGGGTTTAATTTCCTAATCAGTAAAGAGGTCTAGATTAATCTAGAAAATATGTGAATACAGTATGCCTAAATTAACCTACTGATTTGGTAAATCTATATTTGATAAATTAATTACTAAAAATAGTACACAAGGTATAGAGAGTGAAAATAGTTGATTTATGGACTGAGACAAAGGATTCTAGAACTACAAATTATTGAGTTGACTAGGTAAACTATCAAAAATAGGACCCAAAAGTATATTTTCTACCTTGATAGTAGCATTGGAAACTAAAAACTTGGAGGTCCAATGTTATAGTCATATTTTTGGTACTATAGTCCCTCTAATCTACATTTTTTGATATTGTTGGGTTATATTATGATACTTTAGGAGGCTCTATGTCTAGAATCTCAGGTCTCAATCATTTATGAAGCTCTGTGTCTAACTGATTCTATCTTCTAGGGTCTTAGTTCCTCCTTAGGCTTGATAAGTGGTCTTGAATCAACTAGAAAAAGGGGTTAGTGTGTATTATGCACTGATGTATGACCACACCCCATGTGTGGGCATGTTATCTACATACCAATACACTGAGGAGGGATCAAGGATAATGTAGTTCTCCCAAATTGAATGTGTATTTTACAATCTTATGTATGCAATATAAGTATTATGAAAATTTGGGCAAGCTTGAGATGAATCGTGACTTGTGTGGGAGCTTGAGTAGGTTGGAAATAGCATTGGTTGGCTGTATGCAAAGAATAGGAAGATTTGCTTGAGTGTGCTTAGTGTATTTCTGGATCATGCCTTTTGAATGATTGTCAACCCTTTTACATGACCCTTGAATAGGATTTTATAGGGAAACCAATGAACATGGGTTAGATGACTCCATGTTAGGCCAATAGGGTAAAAGAGAAGGATCTGAGGAAATCTGACCATTTAAGGTTAAGAGTTGCTTTAAAAATAGCATTGGAAAGTGGACACCCTAGGGTCCAGTTCTATAGTCTAACTTACGGTGTTATTGTCTAAGGTGACATGGACCTTAGGGGATAGGTATGTGCTTAGGAGAGGAATCTAGGGTAGCTAGGGCTGATTCAGGAAGGCTTCAAGTGATTGGAAAGTAGTGAAAACATGCCTAGTGGGTTATGCAAGCAAGTAAGAAAAACCCATGGTTTGGATGTCACAAGTCATTGTTAAGTTATACAAATTGAATTTTTATGTGATTATAATTTCCCTCCCTTTATTCTAAGTATGAAGCTAAGTGAAATACTAGGATAAAGGAAAAAAAACAGAAGCATACCTAAACTTACTTATGAGGCTAAGCCCAAGAAGTTGTGTGATGTTGGATTTGTACATGATAAGATCAAGTTGTACTATGTGAATCTGTTATGCTATTAGGTTGTGTTGAATGATTATGGATGAATATAGAAACAAGAGTTATATCAATGGATGAACTAAGTGCTCAAACCCCTAGAAGGTGGTTCAAGAATGCAAAGGCAGGCCTTTTGGCTCCATCATCACCAACTATGCAAAGTTAATGAATCATGTATGTGTTAATTATTGTTTGGACTATGTGTCTAATCCCTATAAATAGGTGGCTCAAGAATACAAAGGTTAGCTATACCTTTAGCTCCATCATTGCCTCGTGATGTGAAACTGAATAGAAAGATACCAGTATAAGTTGAATGTCATATGAGATGGCTTATGAATGTCATGAACATGCTATAATATAGAGATATTGGCATGGATAGTTGAAAGTAACTAAAAACTAAGCCAATGTTAGCCACTTTTAAAGATGGAGATTAGAACTTGTATAAAAATCCCCTCCAAAATTAGAAGCAACTCAGCAACTCGAGTACTCAAGAAGAAAATTTTTATGAAAGTTTACTTGAAATTGATGCCAACCTCATGTAGATGGAGTAAGGCATGAAACTATTGGGAACATGAAAGAAAATGTACTAAACTCAGAAAAGATAAGGCCTATGTGTTGTGCACATTACCCTTAATAACTAGTGTCTAGAACATAGATTCTAAACTGAAATTTGTATTAACTACCATGTCTAAACTATAAGTGGAAACCCTCATGCCACTCATGATGCCCCCTATATCTAGATTCTCTACATATAAAAGTGCTAAAAACTACTAGATTTTTGCACTATAATATTAGGGTAAAACCATGACTAAACTCACCCCTCTACCTAATTTTGGAAAAACTATAAATTATGTTATCTGGACACTAACACCAGAAATTGGACACTTTGGGGTCCAACACTATATTCCCATTTTTTGTGCTATTATCTAGAGCCAAAACTAAAAATTGAACTATGTTCTCTACTATCTACCTAATCTAGCATACCTATACTAAATTCTAGAATATGGACTGAACTGGTCTGAAACTACATTTTTTTAATTTGTACAAGCACTGATCTCTATGAGAAAACCCCTATTTGTTTCCCCCTCTTCTAAGGATAGGAATGAATACATTACAGTGATTGGCCTTAGAATAATAAGCCCTACAAGTGTGTTAATCTATGAAAACATTTGATATAGCATTGACATTCATGATCTCAAGATATAGTAAAAGTTGTAAAGAGAGATTGTTAGATCTATAGGAGTATGCCTACATAGATATAAAAATGTAATAGCATGTATATAATAGAAAGATGGAATATTAGATGCTAGTTGTTAGTAGCATGGAGGGATGGAGCATGATATCCATCATGGCATCTAAGAATCAAGGTAAATGCATGATTAGAATCATGGCATTATGCATAAAGAGAAAAGATCAAGCAAACAAGCACACAAAGCAAGAAGAAAGAAACACATAAGGGTGGCCTAGGGGCCATAAGCACATAAGGTATATAATTCATGTTAAAATTGCACATACATGCATAAAAAGAACAAGCAAATATTAGCACAAAGGCCACAAACACATAAAAAGGCACACACAAAAGACATTGGCAAATGTCCAAAGGCATACACATATAGACAGGAGCAAAGCACATTTAGAAAATGTCCTAAAATACAAATAAGAAGCAAATAAGAACTATAAAATGCAAACACATCTATATAATCAAATGTAAGAGTGAAATCATGTAAATTATTGGAAGAAGTAAACATGCATCTAACTATAAAAAAGTGAGAAGTAAGAGTATACAAGATATATAATACAAAATTAATGTATATGCTATGAAATATAAAAGTGTGATAAATGCCAATAGATGTTTATTTAATATCTATTTAAGCAAGTAAGGAACATATTAAAATAATATTTCTAAAGTGTGTAGTGTAAGAATGACATAACCTGGATGGTGTAGTCATGTAGAGTATGCCCCCAGTGGGTAGATGTATTGATATATAGCTAGAATGTAGATGTAAGATGCCCCCTCAATGGGTGGAGTAAAGAAATAAAGGATCTAGATTCACTTCACACACTTAAAATAAGATCAAGTGAATCTTGGTAATATAGATAAACTGACAAACAAGTATCATATAATAGTGTAATGTAAGTCTAGCATAGTGTTTTAGTAATGTAAAAACATATATGATGCATTCAATTGACATATTTTTGTATTTTATTTTTACGTTTGTATTTTTTTATTTTTTTTTTGGAATAAGCTATGTATAATCATGCAAAAGAGACTATGTAAATTAAATACTACAAAGGAATGATACTAAATAATGTGTCTCATATGAGACTCCCTATCATGGTGTCCAATATAAAAAAGTGGAATCATGCATGATCGTGAGGCATGATGCAAGTGTTGAGATTGAGGCTCTGAAAGTTGGATATGTTGTAAATGCTTTTAGATCTATGAATTACAAACTAATTATAGGGATCCTTTGTAAATTTGAGAAGTAGATGCAATTGTAGGGCTCTAAGGGACCCATCTATAAGTAGGATATGCTCTCTAAATATGTGCTCGATGTGTAAATACCTAAGATATCAATGAAAATGCTTTGGGTGTGAAAATTTTAGTTATAAGCTATTTATAATGACAAAGTTGTGGAGGTGTATGGACCCTCTATACTGGTAATGGAGCTAGAACTAGTGTTGGAACTCAAACTGGCTCTAGAATTGAAACTAGAAGTGGCAACTCATATGGAACTCTAGTAACTATAATAACCTGATCAGCATAAATTAATTTCATGCATCAATACACTATAGATGGAATTATTTAGAGTTTTTATATCCAAGGTCTGCCAAGTAACATGTCAAAAAATCCTACACTAGGAACTATAGTGAATGGGGTAGTAATACATGTAAGACCAACCTATAATAGAATGAGGATCTCACCCAATGTAGTCTAATTATGTCTATTAAATCCATTGATAACTATGTTAGTCAAAGTGATATCATGCTCTATATACCCCAAGTGTTGTAGTAGTGTCATAGTACACATGTTAACACTATATCCATTGTCAATTAGAACATTGTGAATGGGATGATAATGAATAAAAGCTCTGATGAAGAGTACATGATAATATATGTCATCTTTGATAATTGCATGCTTAGAAAAGGAGATAGAAGGCCAAACTAGAAGGCTGGAATGAAAGGTGTCAATCATGTGGCTCAATGGATGTGAATCAACTATCGATGACCTGTATGTAGCTAATGGAGGATGTGCCTGATATGCATGATATACACTTGATGTATCCTCTTCTTCTATCTTGTTATGTTGTGTAAATGTATCTAAAAAGATTTTAAGTGACTTATCCTATGTTGGTTTGCCCTAAGGAGGCTCACCTGAAGTGCCTAGATCAATTTGGTCGGCATCAATTAAATCTTATATCTTATGCTTGAGACTAATGCATCTATTTACAGTAAGGCTTGGTTCCCTATGAAAGTCACAAAATGCATTCTAATCATATCCTTGTGGAAGAGGCTTTACTAGATTAACTTCTCTAATAGGAGGTAGAGAAATGATATTACATTTTAGTAGCTACTATAGAACTCTGGCTGGAGAAACTAGTATATTTGTAAAAGGTCACCAAGGAAGTGCTGATAATATGACTCTCTATGGGGGCTCTAAAGCTTTATTAACTATTTGTTGAGTCTATCCTTTGTTGTCATTAAACTTGACCTTATATGGGACTTTGATGTTACTCTTATTAGTTATATCTAATACAATTGTGTACTTGAGTTTACCCATTGATATGAGTTTGATTTCTCATTCTTTTAAAGTGTGACACAAAAAATGAAAGAAGAGAATATTTTGAACATGATTATCTTGTGAAAAACCAATAGAAGACTCTACTTGATGAGGTCATGTAACTCTTAATCTACCATAGGGCTAGTCATCTTAGCCAATATGGTCTTATATCTGAGAACATAGTCGATGAGAGGCTCATTTGACTTATGTTTTTGGTGTGTAATTTGAGTATATGACACCTTATCACCAATGTTGATACTGAAATGTGATAGGAACATGTCAGCAAGAGGATTGAATACATTGATTGAGTAATTATGTAGACTTTAAAACCATTATAGTGCATAATCCTTGAAGCTCCTTAAAAATAACTTAGTTAATAGTTAGTAATTTGGTACATATTCTAGACACACTATGTGAAAATATCTCAAATGTGTCTCTAGATCACCCTTTCCATTGTAAAGAGTGAGCTTAGGTTGTACAAATCTAGTTGGTAAGGGTGTAGTAGTTATATGTCATACCAAAGGTGTATGCAATAAATTTGATAGAATCTAATGCATGTGTAGATCTAGTGGTACCTTGCTCAATATTTTTCACCTTGGATTGAAGAGATCAAATATCTTGCACAAGGGCTACCATATCAAGAGATAAGGATGTACTAACTACAATTGCTATAGTGTCATGTGCAACTAGTGTTTCTATAGTTTGAGAAGATTCAAATTATTTGGCCTTCTTTAGTTCCATGATCAATTTTAAGATGTTAGCATGATCATGGGGTTGTTCCCTGAGTCTTTCTCTAAAATTTTTTAAATTCATTTTTTTGTTGAGTACAACTCCATTGTCAACAATGGGTGGAGGTGGATCGATAGTCCAATGTGATAGAACATGAGCATCAGTATGTGTCTCATTGTTATAATTCTCATATTTCTCATTAACATAGTCATTTTTATTAAAATTAGTGTAACATAAATGTGCATAATATGTAATAAGGACCTCAATTGGTTGCTTATCCATGCTATAGAATGAATTGTAGGAATCTAGTTGAATTCAGGAGGGTTGTCACTAAGTCTTACACTTTGTCTCAAATGGATAGATGCAAGGAGCTTGAAGGGCATAATGAAAACAATTTGAAAAATAGAAAATCAAATTACATAAAAATAATCTAAATAATGAACTAGAATGTGCATAGAAAAGGATATCAAAATCCAAGTATGTACAGTGATAACTCAAAATGCAATAGGACCTAGTGTATCACCTGGGTATTTTTCAAGAATATTATTTGCCCAATACTATGAACTTTTGAATTTGAAAATGATTTTCTAATTTTAATAGTCAATCAAAATTTGCAAAAAATAAGAGGAATATTCTAGAAAATTATTTAAAATTAAGTGATGTAACTAGGGTTTGAAGTGAATTTTTTTCAAAATTAATGCAATAATTTGAAAAAATTACTAAAAATTAGTAGTTTTGACTTGAAATATATTAGGAAAAATCTAAAATTAGCAAAATATTTTTCCTATTGGTCTTGAAGTGGTTTCATGCAAAAAGGACCTAGTATGTGGAAACTAGGGTTTGAGCGAATTATTGAAAATATTGCACTTAAATTTGTAGTTTACTAATTTTTAAATTTTAGAAAAATCAAAAAAATATGGAAAAACATCATAAATATATATCCCTAGGGTTTCAAGGGTTTTTATGTAATGATTCAAAGTAAGTTAGGTTCACCAAATGTTTTACTATTTTTTGGTAACTAAGGGTTTAATTTATTAATTAGTAGAGGTCTAGATTAATTTAGAAAATATGTGAATATAGAATGCCTAAATTAACCTACTAATTTGGTAAATATATATTTGATCAATTAATTACTAAAAATCATAAAAAAGGGGATAGAGAGTGAACTTAGTTGATTTATAGACTGAGATAGAGGATTCTAAAACTACAAATTACTGAGTTGACTAGGCAAACTATCAAAAATAGGACCCAAAAGTATATTTTTTGCCTTGATAGTAGCACTAGAAACTAGAAACTTAGAGGTCCAATGCTATAGTCTTATTTTTGGCACTATAGTCCCTCTGATATGTTTTTTCTAATCTTTTTGGGTTCTATTCTGATACTTCAGGAGGCTCTATGTCTAGAATCTTAGGTCTTGATCATTTGTGAACTCTATGTCTAATTTATTCTATCTTTTAGGGTCCTATTTCCTCCTTAGGCTTGATAAGTGGTCTTGATTCAACTAGAAAAAGGGTTTAGTGTGTTTTATTCACTGAATGTATGATCACACCCCATGCATGGGCACACTATCTACATACCAATACTCTGAGGAGGGATTAAGGCCAATGTAGTTCTCCCAAATTGAACGTGTATTTTACAATATTGTATATGCAATGCAAGTATTATGAAAATTTGGGAAATCTTGAAATAACTCATGACTTGTGTGGGAGCTTGAGTAGGTTGGAAATAGCAGTGGTCAGTTGTATGCAAAGAATAAGAAGATTTTCTTGAGTGTGCTTAGTGTGTTTCTAGCTCATGCCTTTTAAATGATTTTCAACCCTTTTACATGACCCTTGAATAGTATTTTATAGATAAATTTATGATCATGGGTTAGATGACTTCATATTAGGCCAATAAGGAAAAAAATAAGGATCTAAGAAAATCTAATCGTTTAAGGCTAAGAGTGACTTGGACAATAGCATTGGAAAGTGGACACCCTAGGGTCCAACATTATATTCTAACTTATGGTGCTATTTTCTTAGGTGACAGGGACCTTAAGGGATAGGTATGTTCTTAAGAGAGGAATCCATGGTAGCTGGGGCTGATTCAAAAAGGCTTCAGGTGACTAGGAAGCAGTGAAAACATGCCTAGTGGGTTGTGCAAGCAAGCAAGAAAGACCTATGGTTAGGATGTCACAATTTATGGTCAAGTTATACAAATTATATTTTTATGTGATTAAATTTTGAAGCTAAGTGAAATACAAGGATAAAGGAAAAAAAATAGAAGCACACCTGAACTTACCTATGAGGCTAAGCCCAAGAAGTTGTGTGATGTTGTATTTGTGTATGGTAAGATCACATTGTACTATGTGAATCTATTATGCTATTAGGTTGTGTTGAGTGATGATGGATGAATATAGAACTAAGAGTTATATTGATAGATGAAATGAGTGCTTAATCCCTTAGAAGGTGGTTCAAGAATGCAAAGGTAGGCCCTTTGGCTCCATCATCACCAACTATGCAAAGTTAATGAATCATGTATGTGCTAATCAATATCTAGACTATGTGTCTAATCCCTCTAAATATGTGGCTCAAGGATACAAAGGTTAGCTAGACCTTTGGATCCATCATTTCCTTGTGGTGTGAAGTTGAATAGAAAGATACCAGTATAAGTTGAATGTCATATGAGATGGCTCATAAATCCCATGAACATGTTATAATCTAGATATATTGGCATGGATAACCGAATGTAACTAAAAACTAGGCCAATGTTGGCCACTTCAAAAGATGGAGATTAGAACTTGTATAAAAAGCCTCTCCAAAATTGGAATCAACTAAGGAACTCAAGTACTCATGAAGCAAATTTTTATGAAAGTTTACTTGAAATTGATGACACCCACCTAAAGATGGAGTAAGGCATGCAACTATTGGTAACATGAAAGAAAATTTAATAAACCTAGAAAAGAGAAGACCCATGTGTTGTGCACATTACCCCCAATAATTAGTTTCTAGAACATAGATTTTGAACTAAAAGTTGTATTAACTACCATGTCTAAACTGTAAGTGGAAACCCTCATGACACTCATGATTCCCCCTATATCTATATTCTCTACATATAAAATTTCTAAAAACTATTGGATTTTGGATTGTACTATTATGGCAAAACCATGACTAAACTCACCCCCCTGCCTAATTCTGGAAAAACTATAAATTCTATTGTCTAGACACTAGCACCAAAAATTGGACACTTTGGGGTCCAGCACTATAGTCCCATTTTGGTGCTATTATCCAAAGCCAAAACTGAAAATTGAACTATGTTCTCTACTATCTACCTAATCTGGCCTACCTCTACTAAATTCTGGAATATTGATTGAATTGGTCTGAAACTATGTTTTTTTATCATTAGAAGATCTGATCTCTATCATAAAACCCCTATTTGTTGCCCCCTCTTCTGAGGATAAGAATGAAGACCCTACAATTGTTTCCCTTATAAAAGAAGCTGTACAAGTGTGTTAATCTATGAAAACATTTGATATAGCATTGACATTCATGATCTCAATATATAGTAAAATTTGTAAAGAGAGATTGGTAGATCTACAGGGTATGCCTAGATACATATAAAAATGTAATAGCATGTGTATAATATAAAGATGGAATGCGAGATGTTATTTTTTAGTATCATGGAGGGATGGAGCATGATATCCATCATGTCATCCAATAAGCAAGGTAAATGCATGATTGGAATCATGGCATTGTACACAAAGAGAAAAATTCAAGCAAACAAGTATACAAATCAAGAAGCAAGAAACACACAAGGGTGGACAAGGTGCCAAATAAACACACAAGGTATATAAGGCATGTTAAAATGCCAAACACACAAATAAAAGTAACAATCAAAGATTGGCACAAGGGCCACAAGTAAATAGAAAGGCACATGTAAAGGACATTGGTAAATGTCCAAAGGCACACACATATAGATAGGAGAAAAAGAGACTTGGAAAATGTCCTAAAATGTAAAAAAGAAGCAAATAGGAACTAGAAAATGCAAAAGAATCTAAATAATCAAAGGGAAGAGTTAAATCATGCAAAGTACTGGAAGAAGTAAACATGCATCTAACTATAAAAAAAATGAGAAGCAAGAGTCCACAAGATATCTAATACAAGACTAATGTATATGTTATGAAATATAAAAGTGTGATAAATGCCAATGGATTTTGATTTAATATCTATATAAGAAAGTAAGGAACATATTGCAATAAGATTTATAAAGTGTGTAGTGTAATAATGGCATAACCTGGATGGTGTATTCATGTAGAGTGTGACCCCAGTGGGTAGATGTATCGATATGTAGCTAGAATGTAGATGTAATATTCCCCTTAGATGGGTGGAGTAAAGAAATCATGGATCTGGATTCACTACACACACTTAAAATAAGATCAAGTGAAGCCTGGTAATATAGATAAATCGACAAACAAGTATCATATAAAAGTGTAATGTAAGTCTAGCATAGTGTTTTAGTAATATAAGAATATAGATTATGCATGAAATTGACATATTTTTGTATTTTTTTTTTGAAGTTTATATTGTTTTTTTATTTTTAGAATAAGTTATGTACAATCATGCAGAAGAGACTATGTATAGGAAATACTGTAAATGAATAATACTAACTGATGAGTCTCAGATAAGACTCCCTATCATGGTGTCTAATATCAAAAAGTGGAATCATGCATGATCATGAGGCATGATGGAAGTGTTGATATTGAGGCTCTAAAAGTTGGATATGTTGTAAATGCTTTGAGATTTGTGAAGTAGAAACTGATTATAGGGATCTTTTGTAACTTTGAGAAGTAGATGCAATTGTAGTGCTCTAAGGGACCCATCTATAAGTAGGATAAGCTCTCTAAACATGTGCTCAATGTGTAAATTCCTAAAATATCAATGAAACTACTCTAGGTGTGAAAATTGTAGCTATAAGCTATTTATAATCCCAAAGTTATGGAGGTGTAGGCACCCTCTATACTGGTAATGAAGCTAAAACTAGTGTTGGAACTCAAACTGGCTCTGAAATTGAAACTAGCATTGAAACTAGAAATGGCAACTCATATGGAACTCTAATAACTATAATAACCTAATTAGCATGAATTAATTTCATGCATCAATACATTGTAGATGGAATTACTCAGAGTTTTTATATCCAAGGTCTACCAAGTAACATGTCAAAAACTCCTACACTATGAACTATAGTGAATGGGGTGGTCATACATGTAATACCAACCTATAATAGAATGAGGATCTCATCCAATGTAGTCTAATTATGCCTATTAAATCCAATGATAACTATGTTAGTCAAATTGATATCATGCTTTGTATACCCCAAGTGTTGTAGTAGTGTCATAGTACACATGTTAACATTAGATCCATTGTCAATTAGAACATTGTGAATGGAATGATCATGAATAAAAGCTATGATGAAGAGTGCATGATAATCTATGTCATCTTTGATAATTGCCTACTTAGAAAAGAAGATAGAAAGCCAAACTAGAAGGCTGGAATGAAAGGTGTCAATCATGTGGCTCAATGGATGTGAATCAACTATCGATGACCTGTATGTAGCTAATGGAGGATGTGCCTGATATGCATGATATACACTTGATGTATCCTCTTCTTCTATCTTGTTATGTTGTGTAAATGTATCTAAAAAGATTTTAAGTGACTTATCCTATGTTGGTTTGCCCTAAGGAGGCTCACCTGAAGTGCCTAGATCAATTTGGTTGGCATCAATTAAATCCTATATCTTATTCTTGAGACTAATGCATCTATTTGTAGTATAGCTTGGTTCCCTATGAAAGTTACAAAATGCATTATGATCATATCCCTATGGAAGAGGCTTTACTAGATTAACTTCTCTTATATGAGGTAGAGAAATTATATTACATTCTAGTAGCTACTATATAACTCTAGCTGGAGAAACTGGTAGATTTGTAAAAGGTCACCAAGGAGGTGCTCATAATATGATTCTCTATGGGGGCTTTAAAGTTGCATTAACTATTTATTGAGTCTATCCATTGTTGTCATTAAACTTGACCTTATATGGGACTTTGATGTTACTCTTATTAGTTGTATCTGACACACTTGTGTACTTGAGTTTTCCCATTGATATGAGTTTGATTTCTCATTCTTTTAAAGTGTGACACAATTCAATGAAAGAAGAGAATCTTTTGAACATGAGTATCTTATGCAAAACTAGTAGAAGACTCTATTTGATGAGGTCTTATAACTCTTGATTTACCATAGGGCTAGTCATCTTAGCCAATATGGTGTTATATCTGAGAACATACTCGATGAGAGGCTCATTTGACTTATGTTTCTATTGTGTAATTTGAGCATATGACACCTTGTCACCAATGTTGATACTGAAATGTGCTAGGAACATGTCAATAAGAGGATTGAATGCATTGACTAACTAATTCTATACACTATAAAATCATTATAGTGATAATCCTTTAGGCTCCTTGAAAATAACTTAGTTAATAGCTAGTCATTTGGTACATAATCCAGACATGCTACATGAAAAGCTCTCAAATGTGTCTCTAGATCACCCTTTCCATCATAAAGAGTGAGCTTAGGTTATACAAATCTAGGTGGTAAGGGTGTAGTATCTATATGTCATGCCAAAGGTGTATGCAATAAAGTTGATGGAATCTAATGCCTGTGTAGATCTTGTGGTACCTCACTCAAGATTTTTCACCATGGATTGAGGAGATTGAATCTCTTGCACAAGGGCTAACACATTAAGAAATAGGGATGTACTAACTACAATTGGTGGCATAGAATAAGGTTGGGCTGCTATAGGGGGTTGTTGTGACATAATTGCCCCTATAGTGTCATGTGCAACTAGTGTTTCTATAATTTGAGAAGATTCAACTTGTTTGGCCTTCTTTGGTTCCATGATAAATTACAAGATGATGGCATTATCATGGGGTTGTTCCCTGATTCTTTCTCTAAAATTTTGTATATTCAATTTTTTGTTGAGTACAACTCCATTGTCAACAATGGGTGGAGGTGGATCGATAGTCCAATGTGATAGAACATGAGCATCAGTATGTGTCTCATTGTTATTATTCTCATATTTATCATTATCAGAATCATGTTTATTGACATTAGTGTAATATAAATGTACAAATTTTGTAATAAGGACCTAAATTGGTTACTTATCCATGTTATAGAATGATTTGTAAGAATCTAGTTGACTTTAGGAGGGTTGTCACTAAGTCTTGCACTTTGTCTGAAAGGGATAAATGCAAGGAGCTTAAAGGGCATAAGGAAAATAATTTGAAAAATGGAAAAGCAAATTACATAAAAATAATCTAAATAAAGAACTAGAATGTGCATAGAAAAGGATACCGAAATCCAAGTATGTACATATAACTCAGAATGCAATAGGACCTAGTGTATCACCCAGGTATTTTTCAAGAATAGTATCTGGCCAATACTATGAACTTTTGAATTTGAAAATGATTTTATAATTTTAATAGACAAACAAAATTTGCAAAAAATAAGAGGAATATTCTAGAAAATTATTGAAAATTAAGTGATGTAACTAGGGTATGAAGTGAATTTTTTCCAAAATTAATGCATTAATTGGAAAAAATTACTAAAAATTAGTAGTTTTGACTTGAAATATATTAGGAAAAATCTAAAATATTTCTAAAATTAGCAAAATATTTTTCCTAGTGGTCTTGAAGTGGTTTCATGCAAAAAGGACCTAGTATGTGGAAACTAGGGTTTGAGTGAATTATTTAAAATATTGCACTTGAATTTGTAGTTTACTAATTTTTAAACTTTAGAAAAATCAAAAAAATATGGGAAAAAATCATAAATAAATAGCCCTAGGGTTTTGATGGTTTTTATGCAATGATTAAAAGTAAGTTAGGATGACCAAATGTTTTACTATTTTTTGGTAACTAAGGGTTTAATTTCTTAATTAGTAAAGAGGTCTAGATTAATATAGAAAATATATGAATACAGTATGCCTAAATTAAACTACTAATTTGGTAAATCTATATTTGATCAATTAATTACTAAAAATAGTAAAAAGGGGGATAGAGAGTGAACTTAGTTGATTTATGGACTAAGACAGAGGATTCTAGAACTACAAATTCTTAAGTTGACTAGGCAAACTATCAAAAATAAGACCCAAAAGTATATTTTTTACCTTGATAGTAGCGCTAGAAACTAGAAACTTGGAGGTCCAATGCTATAGTCTTATTTTTGGCACTATAGTCCCTCTGATATGCTTCTTCTAATCTTTTTGGGTTTTATTATGATACTTTAGGAGGCTTTGTGTCTAGAATCTTAGGTCTTGGTCATTCGTGAAGTTCTATGTCTAATTGATTCTATCTTGTAGGGCCATAGTTCCTCCTTAGGCTTGATAAGTGGTCTTGATTAAACTAGAAAAAGGGTTTAGTATGTATTATGCACTGAATGTACAATCACACCCCATGTGTGAGCACACTGTCTATATACCAATACTCTAAGGAGGGATCAAGGCCAATGTAGTTCTCCCAAATTGAATGTGTATCTAACAATCTTGTATATGCAATGCAAGTATTATGAAAATTTGGGCAAGCTTGAGATAACCCATGACTTGTGTGGGAGCTTAAGTAGGTTGGAAATAGTAGTGGTTGGTTGTATGATTATCAACCCTTTTACATGACCCTTGAATAGGCTTTTATATGGAAACTAATGATCATGGGTTAGATGACTTCATGTTAGGCCAACAAGGAAAAAAATAAGGATCCAAGGAAATCTGATCATTTAAGACTAAGTGTGTCTTAGACAATAGTGTTGGAAAGTGGACACCCTAGAGTCCAACATTATAGTCCAACTTATGGTGCTATTTTCTAAGGTGACAGGGACCTTAAGGGCTAGGTATGTGCTTAGGAGAGGAATCCAGGGTAGCTAGGGCTGACTCAAAAAGGCTTTAGGTAATTAAGAAGCAGTGAAAACATGCCTAGTGGATTGTGCAAGCAAGCAGGAAAGACCTATGGTTTGGATGTCACTAGTCATGGTCAAGTTATACAAATTGCATTTTTATGTGATTACATTTTCCCTCCTTTATTCTAAGTATGAAGCTAAGTGAAATACTAGGATAAAGGAAAAAAATAGAAGCATACCTAAACATACCTATGAGGCTAAGCCCAAGAAGTTGTGTGATGTTGGATTTTTGTATGGTAAGAGCACATTGTAATATGTGAATCTATTATGATATTAGGTTGTGTTGAGTGATGATGGATGAATACAGAACAAAGAATTATATCGATAGATGAAATGAGTGCTTAATCCCCTAGAAGGTGGTTCAAGAATGCAAAGGTAGGCCCTTTGGCTCCATCATCACCAACTATGCAAAGTTAATGAATCATGTATGTGCTAATCAATGTCTATAATATGTGTCTGATCCCTATAAATAGGTGGATCAAGAATACAAAGGTTATCTATACCTTTGGATCCATCATTGCCTCATGATGTGAAGTTGAATAGAAAGATACCAGTATAAGTTGAATGTCATATGAGATGGCTAATAAATCCCATGAACATGTTATAATATAGCTATATTGGCATAGATAATTGAATGTAACTGAAAATTAGGCCAATGTTTGCCACTTCAAAAGATGGAGATTAGAACTTGTATAAAAACCCCCTCCAAAATTGGAATCAACTCAGGAACTCGATTACTCATGAAGCAAATTTTTATGAAAGTTTACTTGAAATTGATTCCACGCTCCTACAAATGGAGTAAGGCATGAAACTATTGGGAACATGAAATAAAATGTACTAAACTTAGAAAAGATAAGACCCATGTGCTATGCACATTGCCCCCAATAACTGGTGTCTAGAACATAGATTTTGAACTAAGAGTTGTATGAACTACCATGTCTGAAATATAAGTGGAAACCCTCATGACACTCATGATGCCCCCTATATCTATATTCTCTATGTATAAAAGTGCTAAAAATTACTAGATTATTTATTGTAATATTATGGCAAAACCATGACTAAACTCACCCCTCCCTGATTCTGGAAAAACTATAAATTCTATTGTCTAGACACTAACACCAAAAATTGGACACTTTGGGGTCTAGCACTATAGTCCCATTTTTGGTGCTATTATCCAAAGCCAAAACTAAAAACTAAACTATGCTCTCTACTATCTACCTAATCTGGCCTACCTCTACTAAATTTTGGAATATTGACTAAATTGGTCTGAAACTATGTTTTTTTATCATTAGAAGATCTGATCTCTATGATAAAACCCCTATTTGTTGCCCCCTCTTCTAAGGATAAGAATTAAGACCCTAAAATTATTACCCTTATAAAAAGAAGCCCTATAAGTGTGTTAATCTATGAAAATAGTTGATAATTAATTGACATTCATGATCTCAATATATAGTAAAATTTGTAAAGAGAGATTGTTAGATCTAAATGGTATGCCTAGATAGATATAAAAATGTAATAGCATGTGTATAAGATAAATATGGAATGTGAGATGTTATTTTTTAGTAGCATGGAGGGATGGAGCATGATATTCATCATGACATCTAAGAAGTAAGGTAAATTCATGATTGGAATCATGGCATTGTGCACAAAGAGAAAAAATCAAGCAAACAAGCATACAAAGCAAGAAGCAAGAAACACACAATGGTGGACAAGGGGCCAAATAAATACACAAGGTATATAAGGCATGTTCAAATGCCACATACACACACAAAATTAACAATCAAATATTGGCATAGGGGCCACATACACATAGAAAGGTACGTGTAAAGGACATTGGAAAATGTCCAAAGGCACACACATATAAATAGGAGCAAAAGAGATCTGGAAAATGTCCTAAAATGTAAAAAAGAAGAAAATAGGAACTAGAACATGTAAACACATCAAAATAATCAAAGGGAAGATTTAAATCATGCAAATTACTAGAAGAAGTAAACATGCATCTAACTATAAAAAAGTGAGAAGCAAGAGTATACAAGATATATAATGCAAGACTAATGTATATGTTATGAAATATAAAAGTGTGATAAATTCCAATGGATGGTGATGTAATATCTATGTAAGAAATTAAGGAACATATTACAGTAAGATTTATAAAGTGTGTAGTGTAATAATGGCATAACCTGGATGGTGTAGTCATGTAGAATGTGCCCCCAGTGGGTAGATGTATCGATATGTAACTAGAATATAGATGTAGGATGCCCATTCAATGGGTGGAGTAAAGAAATAAAGGATCGGGATGCACTACACACACTTAAAATAAGATCAAGTGAAGCCTAGTAATATAGATAAATCGATAAACAAGAATCCTATAATAGTGTAACGTAAGTCTAGCATAGTGTTTTAGTAATATAAGAATATAGATGATGCATGCAATTGACATATTTTTGTATTTTTTTTTTAAGTTTATATTTTTTTTGTATTTTTGGAATAAGCTATATACAATCATGCAAAAGAGACTATGTATAGGAAATATTGTAAATGAATGTTACTAACTGATGAGTCTCATATGAGACTCCCTATCATGGTGTCCAATATCAAAAAGTGGAATCATCCATGATCATGAGGTATGATAGAATTGTTGAGATTGAGGCTCTGAAATCTGGATATTTTTTGAATTCTTTGAGATCTATGAAGTAGAAACTAATTGTTGGGATCATTTGTAACTTTGATAAGTAGATGCAACTATAGGGCTCTAAGGGTCCCATCTATATGTAAGATAATCTCTCTAAACATGTGCTCGATGTGTAAATGCCTAAGATATCAATGAAACTACTTTGGGTGTGAAAATTATAGCTATAATCTATTTATAATCCTAAAGTTGTGGAGGTGTATGGACCCTATATAGTGGTAATGAAGCTAGAACTAGTGTTGGAACTTAAACTAGTTCTGGATCTAAAATTGGCATTGAAACTAGAAGTGACAACTCATATATAAATCTAGTAAATGTAATAACCTAATTAACATGAATTAATTTCATGTATCAATACATTGTAAATATAATTTCTCAAAGTTTTTGTATCTAAAGTCTGCCAAGTAACATGTCAAAAACTCCTGCACTAGGAACTATAGTGAATGGGGTGGTCATGCATGTAGGACTAACCTGTAATGGAATGAGGATCTCACCCAATGTACTCTAATAATGTCCACTAAATCCACTGATAATTGTGTTATTCAAAGTGATATAATGCTCTATATACCCCAAGTGTTGTAGTAGTGTCATAGTACACATGTTAACACTGGATCCATTGTTAATTAGAACACTGTGAATGGAATGATCATGAATAAAAGATATGATGAAGATTACATGATAATCTATGTCATCCCTTATAATTTCATGCCTAGATAAGAAGATAGAAAACCAAACTAGAAGGTTGGAATGAAAGGTGCCAATCATGTGGCTCAATGGATGTGAATCAACTATCGATGCCTTGTATGTAGCTAATGGAGGATGTGCCTGATATGCATGATATACACTTAATGTGTTCTATACCTATGACTTGTTATGTTGTGGAAATGTATCTAAAAATATTTTAAATGACTTATCCTATGTTGGTTTGGCCTAAGGAGGCTCAACTGAAGTGCCTAGATCAATCTGGTTGGCATCAATTAAATCTTATATCTTATGCTTGAGACTAATGCATCTATTTGTAGTATGGATTGGTTACTTATGAAAGTTGAAAAATGCATTCTGATCATATTCCCATATAAGAGGCTTTACTAGATTAACTTCTCTTATAAGAGGTAGAGAAATGATATTACATTCTAGTAGCTACTATAAAACTCTAGCTAGAGAAACTGGGAGATTTGTAAAAGGTCACCAAGGATGTGCTCATAATATGATTCTCTATGGGGGATTTGAAGTTGCATTAACTATTTTTTGAGTCTATCCTTTGTTTTCATTAAACTTGACCTTATATAAGACTTTGATGTTAGTCTTATTACTTCTATCTAATACACTTGTTTACTTGAGTTTGCCCATTGATATGAGTTTGATTTCTCATTCTTTTAAAGTGTCACACAATTCAATGAAAGAAGAGAATGTTTTAAACATGATTTTCTTGTGCAAAACTAGTAGAAGACTCTATTTGAAGAGGTCATGTAACTCCTTATCTACCATAGGGCTAGTCATCTTAGCAAATATGGTCTTATATCTGAGAACATACTCGATGAGAGGCTCATTTGACTTATGTTTTTTTGTGCAATTTAAGCATATGACACCTTATCACTGATTTTGATACTAAAATGTGATAGAAGCATGCTAGGCATAGGATTGAATGCATTGACTAATTGATTTAGTAGAATGCAAAACCATTATAGTGCATAATCCTTGAGGCTCCTTGGAAATACCTTAGTTAATAGCTAGTCATTTGGTACATAATCCAAACATGCAATGTGAAAGGCTCTAAAATGTGTCTCTAGATCACCCTTTCCATTGTAAAGAGTGAGATTAGGTTGTAAAAATCTAGGTGGCAAGGGTGTAGTAGTTATATATCATGCCAAAGGTGTATGCAATAAAGTTGATGGAATCAATTGCCTGTGTAGATCTAGTGGTACCTTTCTAAATATTTGCACCTTGGATTGAAGAGATCAAATATATTTCATAAGGGCTACCACATCAAGAGATAGGGATGTACTAACTACAGTTGGTGGCATTTAATAAGGTTGGGTTGTTATAGGGGGTTGTTGTGACATAGTTGCCCCTATAGTGTCATGTGTAACTAGTGTTTCTATAGTTTGAGAAGATTCAACTTTTTTGGCCTTCTTTAGTTCAATGATAAATTTCAAGATGTTAGCATGATCATGGCATTGTTCCCTAATTATTTTCCTAAAATCTTTTAAATTCATTTTTTTATTGAGTATAAATCCATTGTCAACAATGGGTGGAGGTGGATCGGTAGTCCAATGTGATAGAACATGAGCATCAGTATGTGTCTCATTGTTATTGTTCTCATATTTTTTATTATTGGAATCATGTTCATTGAAATTAGTGTAATCTAAATGTGTAGGATATGTAATAAGGCCCTAAATTGGTTACTTATCCATGTTATAGGAATGAGTTGTAGGAATCTAGTTGAATTTAGGTGGGTTTCCACTAAGTCTTGTACTTTATCTCAAATGGAGAGATGCAAGGAGATTAAATGGAATAAGGAAAATAATTTTAAAAATAGCAAAGCAAATTACATAAAAATAATCTAAATAATGAACTAGAATGTGCATAGAAAAGGATATCGAAATCCAAGTATGTACAATGATAGCTTAGAATGTAATAAGACCTAGTGTATCACCTAGGGATTTTTCAATAATATTATTTTTCCAATACTATGAACTTTTGAATTTGAAAATGATTTTCTAATGTTAATATTCAATCAAAATTTTCAAAAAATAAGAGGAATATTCTAGAAAATTACTGGAAATTAAGTGATATAACTAGGGTTTGAAATGAATTTTTTTCAAAATTAATGCAATAATTTGAAAAAATTACTGAGAATTAGTAGTTTTGACTTGAAATATATTAGGAAAAATCTAAAAATATTGTTAAAATTAGTAGAATATTTTTCCTAGTGGTCTAGAAGTGGTTTCATGCAAAAAGGACCTAGTATGTGGAAACTAGGGTTTGAGTGAATTGTTGAAAAATATTACACTAAAATTTGTAGTTTACTACTTTTTAAATTTTAGAAAAATAAAAAAAATATGGAAAAAAATCATAAATAAATAGCCCTAGGGTTTCGAGGGTTTTTATGTAATGATTCAAAGTAAGGCTCACCAAATGTTTTACTATTTTTTGGTAACTAAGGGTTTAATTTATTAACTAGTAAAGAGGTCTAGATTAATCTAGAAAATATGTGAATACGGTATGCCTAAATTAACCTACTAATTTGGTAAATCTATATTTGATCAATTAATTACTAAAAATAGTAAACAAGGGCATAGAGAGTGAACTTAGTTGATTTATGGACTAAGATAGAGGATTTTAGAACTATAAATTACTGAGTTGACTGGGTAAACTATCAAAAATAGGACCCAAAAGTATATTTTCTACCTTGATAGTAGCACTAGAAACTAAAAACTTGGAGTTCCAATGCTATAGTCTTATTTTTGGCACTATAGTCCCTCTGATATGCTTCTTTTGATCTTTTTGGGTTCTATTATGATACTCTAGGAGGCTTTGTGTTTAGAATCTGAGGGCTCGATTGTTCATGAAGCTCAGTGCCTAACTAATTCTATATTTTAGGGTCCTAGTTCCTCCTTAGGCTTGATAAGTGGTTTTGAATCAACTAGAAAAATGGGTTAGTGTGTATTATGTACTAAACATATGATCACACCCCATGTGTGGGCATGTTATCTACATACCAATACTCTGAGGAGGGATCAAGGCTAATGTAGTTCTCCCAAATTGAATGTGTATTTTATAATCTTATGTATGAAATAAAAGTATTAAGTAAATTTGGGAAATATTGAGATGACTCATGACTTGTGTGGGATCTTGAGTAGGTTGGAAATAGTAGTGGTTGGTTGTATGCAAAGAAGAGGAAGATTTGCTTGAGTGTGCTTAGTGTATTTCTAGCTCATTCCTTTTGAATGATTTTTAACCCTTTTAAAAGACCCTTGAATAGGATTTTATACGGAAACTAATGATCCTAGGTTAGATGACTTCATGTTAGGCCAATAGGGAAAAAGATAAGGATTTGAGGAAATCTAATCGTTTAAGGCTAAGAGTGACTTGAACAATAGCATTGGAAAGTGGACACCCTAGGTTCTATCACTATAGTCCAAATTATGGTGATATTTTTCAAGGGGATAAGGACCTTAGGGTATAAGTTTTTGCCTAAGAGAGGAGTCCAAGGTAGCTAGGGTTGATTCAAGAAGGCTTCATGTGACTAGGAAGTAGTGAAAACATGCCTAGTGGGTTGTGCAAGCAAGCAAGAAAGACCTATGGTTTGGATGTCACAAGTCATGCTCAAGTTGTATAAATTGCATTTTTATGTGATTACAGTTAGCTACATGGAATTAGGTGCAAAAATATATAAAAATAAGGATCTCACTACACTAAAACATTATGCACTCTATTAAATAAGTGAGTTTTATGATTTTATTTCAAAATATCTCACTACACATAGATTGCATACCAGAGTCCAAATCATCAAATTAAGTGTGTTGATTAAGATTCATATATTTGGTTATCTCGATGAGGTCATGCTCTCTCTTTTAATTTAATATAATCAAGGGGATATTTATTTTTCCCAAGATATTACAATTTGAATCAATACTCATACTATGGCAAGATCCACAAGTCTCCCCAATCATGGGAAATCCCTCCTCTAATACAGATCTACCACACCACTGATCCATTCAAACATTCAAGAGAAGTATACCATAAGAGCAGGTATAGGATTCCCAATTAATTTAATAGAGAATACTTTGGTCCATATTCTAGTTGAATGCATCATAGTAATATTTTGGCAGAGTACCACACATGCCAAATAAGCAATGAAGGAGTAATTGATATTACATATCACATGATACATCTATGGGAAGATTTCAATTGGCCTGATTTTTTAGTATTAGAGCTCACCACTAATATTGATAAGTTAATTTTAGGTGGCTTTTCAATATCAATTTTTGGTCTTATTATTGTGCTTTACACAGTGGAAATCTTCACTAGGACCAATCAATATTACTATAGATTTTTGGCATGCCACTACCATTTCAAACATCACATGGATGAAAATAAGGTAGTATTATGAATAATTGGGTTAGTTTAATACATGGTCAATGGAGACCCTAGCCTTGAATATAATGCACCTAATAATACCACAAGATGTCATGCAATATTTAGGATAATATGCATAAATTACAAGGTTACATAATGGTATTCAGATCAAATTTCATGAGTTGGCCACTCCAACTATGACCCCAATGTTATTCTTCATCACAATGGTAGAAACATAGGCTAAAGTATGGAGGCAAAAAGTTTTAGCTACCAAGAAGGTTACACCTCTTCAATCTATTCCTCCACAAGGGTGACAACTAGCATTAGAGTAACCAAAATCACAACCATAGGTACCACTATAAGTTTCAGTAGTCCTAACCTAATAAGAGAAAGGAAAAAGGAAGGCACCTACATAGAGATCCTTACTTCCTCCACCCAAGAAATGGACATGATAGATAAAGTCCTAGTTAGATAATATGCATGTTCCAAACATAGCAACTAAGTATAACTTACTAAAAATGGGAATGGAAGAAGAAAAAGTATTGAAGACCATGCTTGAGGATATCAACACTAAATTCTATGACAACGAGGAGGAAAAAGAATTTTTATTTTGGAAATTAGTTTGCACTTGTCAAGTGAAAAATCAAGTAAGGCATAATATTTGGGTTCATATCACACAACCTCACTTCCATAATTATTGATACTATAAGATACAAAGCATCACAATAAAAATTGGCAACCAAGATATTTTACATATATCTAAGTGATAGATATTTAGCTACACAAGAACAAGAGTAACTTTCATAATAAATTCCATTACTAGCTTTGAAACACAATCCAGAGACTCATTTTTCAAAAAGGTCAGGATAACGTGTTAGATAAAGGATGGTGTCTTTTGGATAAGTAGTAGAAGGGATTGGTGCATAGAAAACACAAGCTTCATAACAACAAACATAGGCTAAATCTATGAAGAGAGTTAAAGAGTCCCTAAATCCCCCACCATTATCAATAAAGAAGATTTTTTTATGGTAAGGTAATGTGATAGAATTAGCCTCCTTAGAGGAAACTCAAATAGTCACCAGGATTGATACACTAGAGGAAATGGAGGAGGCTATAGCCAGTTTACCTCAAGATGACCCACAAGAAGAAGCTACTTAGCAAAAAGAAGACCTAGAAGAGAAATAGAAGAGGGTTGAATAGAAACAAGCTAAAGAAGTAGAGCCTCACAAAAATCAAGTTGAAGAAGTAGAGGCAAGGATTAAATAATATGAGAAAGTAAACAAGAGTCATAAGTTGTGTAATAGTATAAAGAGGAGGTAGAATAAAAGGCCAAGGAAGAACAATCTAAACAAGAAGTTGATGAGCAAGAAACTCGAGAGAAATCCAAGGCTAAGGTTGATGAGGATATGAAATCCAACACTAAATTTGAAGCTAAGGCTCATGCCAAGGTGCAAGCCAAAGCTCTAGCCAAGGTAGATGATAAATCCAAGGTTGAGGTTGAAGCCAAGAAAAAATCAAAGTCTTCATCATAGCATAATCTGATAACATAATTAGATTTATAAGAGAATCCATCGTAGAAAAAGTTTGAGACTAATATCTAGTGGCTATGGGATGTTCCCACAACATCCACCTGATGCACCAATTTTTTTATTCATTTGACACAAACACACCGAATCCATCTATAACTCCTACCACATCCATGGTGCTTACCACTACTACTTTTGAAATAATTTTGGATGTGTCCTAGCTACCATTGTCAAAGAAAATTGAAGGTGTAGATGTGTTCTAAGAGTCAATTACATAGAAGGCATCAATACTTGGAATAAGAATTACTGAGGATACAGGATGATAATGCAAACTTAAATAATAAACTAGCAAATATATGATAACTAATAGATTCTACTTGTCCTAATTTATCTACATATGTGTTAGGTGATCAAGTAATGTCTACATACAAACAACTCATAACTCTATTGATGAAATTACTAAATATTAGTTGGTCATGTAGTGACTATAAATACTACACACATAGGGGTAGGCCTTAAGGATGGAGACAGAGGCAATTTGTGAGTTATTGGAAGAATATGATCAGGTTTTAGAAACCACTATGTAATATGCTAAATAGATAAGCCAATGAATGATCAATTAGAGGTAATACCTCAATCAATCTTTGGCTACTATAGAACTTGAGTTCACATCAGTCAATAAATCCAAAATAATGTTAGATGATTAAATAGCTACTTCAGGTGCAATGAGAATTTCACTCAATAAAATACTAGATGTCAGGGATAATACTATGCAAAATCTTCAAATATGGCATAACAAAAATAATGTGTAATACATTTGCAGGAATTAAAGCTCAAAGGGTTGTAGATTGATTGGATTAGCCAATGTTTGAAATTTAGCTCAAAATTTCAAACGTAAAAACACTCATCTCCATTTTGGAAGATGATGATGTGAAATACTTGATGTTAATCTAGAATTTATTATGTATCTTAATTTCCATGGTGCATGAGGCCCTCACAGATTGGAAGATGTTGAATCAAGATCTTTCATAAATTGATATTACCATTGCTCAACTGGTGGAGGTACCTCACTTCATTCCACCATAGCAACTCTAATAAATTATTCAATAGAGGAAGGTAATTGTACATACTCAAATAGGCACCTAAAAGTAGCAAACTCCTCTAGCATAACCTACACACCTAAAATATCCAACCATAATTGAGGTAGAATTAGTAATGTAATAGCTTCAACCTCAATGACTCCAAAACACAACACCACCCTCTCAATAGGTATTATTCACTTTAATTTTTTAGATTGCATAAGTTTTGTATAAATAGTATAGTATAATCTTAAACATTAGAAGTAGGGCTAGAATGGTTGAAAACCCATAAAGGGTAGCCACCTAGTTATTATAATCTATTGAAAACCCAAAAGGGAAGTAGACTAGTATGTTACTTAGTTTAAAACCTAAAAGGGCAGCTAAGTAGTGTGTAATGGTTGAAAATCAATAAACAACACCTAGAGTGATAACTATGACTAGTTTTTATAGCTCATCCTCTCAGCTTTAGGTCAGACTTTAAGGTACAACTTTGTCTCAGGTTGAGATAACAAATTAAGTTTGGGAAAGTGTTGGGTACGGATCAAAGTCAGAAAAATTGTGAATTATAATTGACTGGATATGTGCATGAAGTATATGGGTTTGTATTTTTTATAATATTTCAGATGTATATGACCTTGTAAGCTTAAGTAATAGTATAAGAATACGAAGAGTCTTTTTTTGTAGTATATTGAAAGACTGCAATGTAAAGATATAATGCTCTAAAATTATCTATATATAGCACTTAGATGGAATGAAATATGGTTTTGATGTGTGTTAGAGATTAATATAATAGTCATGATATGGTTCTTCAAACTATCTTTTATCATTGTACTATATGCAATGATTACTCTATTTTGCTTTAACATATGTTATTCATTTAGAAAATGATAGATTGCTTTATATTTTTTGTTCTATGATTATTCCTTTCATAAATACATCTATGGTTTCAAGTAATAATTTTTAATTATGAATTATATGTTGTGTTTATCTATGTTCCTTTATTGTGCAATTTATCCCTATAATTAGCATGTTCTAGAATCTTCCAAAAACCTCTGCTAACACAAAAGAAGAGCCTCACTCCACCTCCAACTTACAGAATGAAGATGATTATACAAAGGGGTATTATTCTAGAATCATACTCTTTGGAATATTTAGAATAATTTATAGTGATAAATTCATCCACACCCATAGAAATGCCTAAATAAACTAGTTTGCCACGTCTACAACCACAACACAAAGTTGTGTAGGAATTGTTGACCATTTTTTGCCCAACAAGCCAAAAATCGGTCCCCTTCTATCCCTGCTATTCTAGGCCATTTATTTTTTTAGTTTTGCATGAATTTATTTATTTCTATAGACTCTACAGAATATCTACAGACTTTGTAGGTCTAAATCTATGGACTCTGTAGAGCTTGGTTTTCTACGGACTCTACAGGTTTTCTTTTCATAGTTGAAGAACTAGTCAAAAAGGGCAAGATTTTACAAAGCTTCTTCAGATTTTTTGTCTGAAGAAATTCACAAAAAAAGTTGGCATCTTCGAACCATTATGTTTCTATTGCTAATTCGCTTTCTACATTCAAAAGATGAATAAAGAAACTAAGGAAATGGACAAGGCTAGAAGTACCTGGATATAGACTGCGCACCATAATCCAGACGCTTGTGAGCACCCCTCTTTGGCTGTGGAGGAATGACACCTGCAAAGAAAAGGAACTTGGACAAGAAAATGTTAGATGGATAGGCAGTGGGTTGCCAAGTGAAAGCTTGTTCCCGGAAGTGTGAAAACTTCCTCAAGGGAAGTCAACCCACTGATAATAGACAGATAAAAGACCAAGGAAATACAGAATGCCAGAATACAGAAGTGATAAACAAATTAGAAAGGAAAGAAAAGACAAAGGATTACCTGAAAGGAGCTGTCAGGCTGATGACAGTCACCGAGGTCAGAAATGTTGCCGGCGTCGGTTATCTGGTCTGCCGACGTCGGTTGGGGAAGTGACCGGCGTCGGTCGGGGTTGTGGCCTGTAGTCGGGTCTGGTTTGGTTTCTAGACTGTGGATGGGTCCGGTTTGTGAACAAGGTCGAGACAGAGTTTGAGGATGAATTTGGATGGACTGGGGAATGATCTGGTTCTGATTAGGTGCCCGATATAGTGTCTTTGTTGGCAGGGGGATGAGGAAGTTGTCTGGGATTGTATAGAAAGGGGGATAGTGTGAGATGAAGATGGACAGAGGACAGGGCCTGAGAAGGCTTTTCAGCCTCTCAGGGGGAAGGGCAGAGGGAGTAAGAGACAGCAAATATGCCAGATAACTGAAAATTTAAACAAAAGAATGAAATAATAGACTCTACTTACCTTTTAGCTTGCCGAATGAAGAGTGGGAGAGCTGTTGTTGAGACCATAGAAGACTTTACAAGAGGAAATCTCTGATCAAGAGTTTTTGCACCTATTACTGTTGTTACACGAGGTCCAAATGGAGAGGAGATGAATGCCAAAATGCCAAGAGAATTCAGTTTGTGAGCTCAAGGGTCTAGGGGCTGCAATGGATGCAGAAAGGGGTCTTGAAGGCTGCCGACGTCGGTAGTTTCACCGACGTTGGCCGAAGGGTCGCCGACGTCGGCAGTGGCAGAATGGGGACAGAGACTAAAAATAGCTTCTGCCCATTCTTACATGCCGCCGGGCGAGGGATTGTGGGAAGAACGGTCATGAGGATGCTTAAATGGGCGTGGGAGGAAGATAATGAGAAGATTTGGCATAATAAAGGCTAAGAGGAAGGTGGAGGGATTCAAGGGAGGATCCAAGGTGGCAAGGGTGAGGTGGAAAGGGGGCCACTTAATTAAAATATTTAAGTTATTTTAATCAAATGAATGGAGAGGACTAAGGCCAAGGGTTAGGATATGGGTTTGAGGCGGACAAGGGGGAGAACCAAGGTGCAAACACATTTGCGGTGTCTACATTTACCCCTTTTTGTCTTGTTGGTTGTTCTTGACGAACTGCAAGACAAAAATAGGAGTTGGTTGCCCCAGGAAAAGGATGAGGTGTTCCCCCCTCAAAGCGATAGTCAAGAGAAGGGAACCAAAGATCGAGTGTCGATTTGACAGAGAAATGGATAGAAGAGAATGAGTGAAAATGCTGCAATAGTCGTGATTGTGTGTAGTCCACTTCACGGGAGGGTCGGGTCAAATTGTCGCATGTCGAGGGTCAAGGAGTGCCAAAATTGAAGTAATCGGGCCCCAACATTTAGTCGTCTGCTGATCGGGTCACTCAATCTAAGCTGAAGCTCCAAATGGTCATCGTGTTCCAGGTATCCCAGGCTCAAGAAGTGCTCCCAGAGACACAAAAAAGTCACAGGTAGTGCGGATCAACTGGCTTGCGATCCTATACTTGTGAAGGGTCAAAAATAGGGTCTGCAGACAATTTTGCTAACCAGCCGAGAGGTAGCATACATGCAAAAACAACCTAGACAACATTGTCTTAGAAGTGGTTGAAGGTCGAAGGAGATAGGCATGATCTCCAATGGTCATGGGTCAAGGTGGATGGATGGACGAAAGGATGTAGCCGAGCTAACCTCAGAAGACGCCATGTCAACTGAGTGCTGCCTATATAGCCCTTGTGTGAAGGGCCTCAGGCCAATGTAGTTCTCCCTAAAAGGGAGGAATGGTCAAAGGGATCGATGAATTGGTCTTGGTCAAGGTCAAGGTCATGGTTAAAAGGAGGAAAGAAGGTTTGTCCATCAGGGAGACGAACAAATGGGGGTGGTCGAGCTAACCTCAGAGGATGTGGTATCTGAGTGCTGCCTACATAGCCTTGGTCATAGGGCCTCAAACCAATGTAGTTCGGACAAAAGGTCTGATTGATCAATGATCAGATGTAGTCAAGTGTCAAAATGATGAGGGTAAGATGATGCTACAGATATCACATTGGTCGAGAGGCTTTCATCCCTAGCAAGTTTCCACAGTCGTGATGGATGTATGCTAAAAATGAATGGAAGTCTATTTATGCTTCAGCAAGTATTGGTTTATGCTTAACATAAATTGGGTCTGGTCGGTAGTTTCCATGTGTATTGGTGTCCATAGAAACTATGTGAAATGGACTATGATGATGTCAGCTGAAAATGATGAAAATGGCTTGGTTTGAGATGAGCCGACAATTGATGTGGTTAAATGTGACCAAAGTGTAGAGAAAAGATGAAAGGCGAATTGCTCTTTCATTGACAAGGACCAGAAAGGAAGCATAGATAGGGGTTATTAGAACCAAAGCCCCGTTCATGCATTACGTCGTTGACCAGTGTGGTGTTAGAACAGTAATCGAATCACTTTGACATTAAAGTGAGCTCAAAGTCCCCTGAGCAGGTGATAGGAGGTGGATAGGGTAACCCAGTTTAAGAACAGGAATAACCTTGCCCCTTTTTATAGGAGACCCTGAGACAACTACAAGCCAAGTCCATGACCCATTTTTTATTTTTTTTTAGGTGCAGGCTGATCGATTCCGAGAAGCCTACATAGAGATGTCTTTTAATTTAGTGGTCACGTTGCGAAGCTGATCAATGCGGGAAGCTTCTAAGAAAGGTTATTGTTTGTAGCAAGATTTGGTCATAGCCATCCTTCGAGGGAGTGGTCTATATTTTTGCTTTATAATGTTTGAATAGCTATCCTTCGAGGGATCAGTCTATTAGCTACAGTAATGATAGTACAGCTGTCCTTTGAGGGATCAGTCTGTCTTTTTGAATTTGATTTTGTGACCTTGGATATGTTTTGACATTTTGATTTTTTTTTTTTTTGGGTCATGGACAAGACTGTAGAAGTTCAAGGACTCCCTTTTATTAGGACAAAGCATCCATGCGTCATAAAAGGGTTGTATAAGACTTGTTAAAGGGGAATAGGGTTGAAAGGAATGAGGATTAAGAGGATGAGGATTGCTCAAGGGACGAGCTTGAGTTACGTGTCAAGTAGATGAGTACTCAACTAACAGAAGAATGGTCGAAGATGCAATGCATTAAGAGGCTCAGGTTATGACCGTCCGTCGAGGGAGGACAGATGATAAGTTCCTGACCCATACTTGTGCGTGATGATAAAAGGTCCAAGCCAATTGGGGGCAAATTTGCCTCGTTTACTTCGCTCCATATTGGTCACGTGCTGATTCTCTTTGAGGACGAGGTCTCCGATGTTGAAATCTCATTCTCACAGATTTTTGTCGTAGGCCCGCTTTATGCGACTTTGGTAGACATGGAGATGATTGAGGGCAGCAAGACGGCACTCGTCGAGTAACTCAAGTTGAGCTAAGCGATCTTGATGAAAGTCATCGTTGGAGAGAATGTCATGCAGGGAGATGTGGAGAGACAGGATCTATACTTTGAGAGGTAAGACAGCCTCTATTTCATACACGAGGGAGAAGGGAGTAGCACCCATAGAGGTTCAGATGCTAGTGCGGTAGGCCCACAAAGTGAAAGGAATATGAATGTGCCAATCCCTTCCTGTATCGTTGACCACCTTCATGAGAATTTTAGTCAAAATTTTGTTGGAAGCCTCATCCTGCCCATTTGCTTGTGGGTAGTAAGGCGAAGAAAAGCTGAGTTTGATGCCAAATGAGTCACATAGTTTTTGGACAGTCTTGTTTTTGAAGGATTTGCCGTTGTCGGTGATGATTTTGTGAGGGACACCGAAACGACAGATGATGTGGCTGCTGATGAAGTCGACAATTTTGTCGGCTTTTATGGAGACAAGAGGAATGGCTTCCACCCACTTGGTGAAATACTCAGTGGCAGTGATGATGGACTGATGACGAAGGGACGAGTGAGGGTTGATCTCACCGATGAGATCCAAGCCCCACTGAGAGAAAGGCCAAAAATCCTGAGCGACTTGCAAGGCGTGGCTGGGGAGATGAAGCAGGTTAGAGTGTTGCTGACACTTAATGCAACATCGAACATAGTCGCTACAGTCTTGATGAAGGGTGGGCCAATAATAACCTAGGCAAAGGATGCACTTGGCAACCGAGTTTCCACTGAAGTGTCCACCACAAATCCTGTCGTGGACTTGTTTTATGGCTTGAGAAGCTTTAGTGGAGGTTAGACAGCGAAGGAGGAGGCCGTCAAAGCCTTGCTTATAGAGAAGACCTCCTAGCATGGTATAGCGAGTTATGCGCTTGATGAAAGCTCGCCATGCATTGCTAGAGAGGTTGGGAGGAGTGACAGAAAGAGACAAGTAGTCCACAAGTTGCTTATACCAGTCACCTCATGGGCTAAGATTGATAGTGTTGATATGGTTGATGTGAGGAGAGATGTATGAAGGCAAAGGTACGTGATGCACTATGACAAAAAGGTGGGATGATGATGATGAAGATGGGATATGCGAAGCAAGAGAAGCCATGGTGTTGGAAAACTTGTTCGTAGAGCGTGGAACAGTCTGCAAGAGGTAATGGTCGAAAGATGCCAAAAGAAGGTCAACATGATTTTTATACCTCTGTAAAACTTTGTTTTTATAGAGATATGAACCGTTAACTTGATTAACGACGAGCTGCAAGTCGCTGAAGATGTTGATAGACTTGATGTGGAGGGAAAGGGCAGTTTGAAGTCCCAAAATTAAGGCCTCGTATTCGGCCATATTATTGGTACAATCAAAGTCAAGCTTAAAAGATAGAGGCATGGGCTCCCCTTCGAGTGGGATGAGGATGACCCCCACACCCCCATCGAGTTGACATTTGGAGCCGTCAAAGAACATGGTCATTTGGTAGACAGTGTCATCGGTGGAGAGGGTAGCGATAGATTCGTCAGGGAACTCACAGTGTGAAGGTTGGTTGTTGGGAAGAGGAGCATCTGCCAGTTGGTTAGCGATGGTTTGCCCCTTGATAGATTTCTGCTAGATGAATTCGAGGTCAAACTCAACAAGCAGCATGAGCCACCGAGCCATACGTTGATTCTGATATGGCTTGGAGTACATGTACTTGAGAGGGTCGGTGTGAGTGACGACAAAGGTTTTGTGGTTGAGAAGATAGTGGCAGAGCTTGGTGGCAGAAAAGACTAATGCCAAACAGAGTTTCTCAGTATGAGTATACCGAGTTTCATAGTCGACCAGTGTTCATCTGATGTAGTAAACCGCTTGCTCACGATGATGCTCGTCTCGGTGCGCGATTATGGCACCTAACGAATGGTTGGTGGTAGAGATATAAAGGTAGAAGGGTTGGTCGTCTTTAGGTGGAATGAGGACTGGTGGAGAGACCAGATAGCTTTTGAGGGCTTCAAAAGCCTCTTGATAGTCCTCATCCCATTTAAAGGAGATGTCCTTCTTAAGGAGGTGATGAAAAGGTTGGCAGCAGTCTGAAAGCTGTGAGATGAAACGGTGAATGGACTGGAGCTTCCCTTGTAGACTGCGAAGCTGCTTGAGATTGGTTGGGGGTGGCATTTCGAGGATAGCACAGATATTGGTGGGATCTATCTCGATACCACGGAAGGAAATGATGAAGCCAAGAAGCTTGCCTGAGAGGACCCCAAAGACACACTTCTTGGGGTTAAGGCAGACATTGTATTGCAGAAGGCGAGAGAAGATGAATGTGAGAATGGTCAAGTGGTCGCGGCAAAGTTTAGACTTGCTGAGAAGGTCATCCACATAGTCCTCCATGATTTTGTGGAGGAGATCATGGAAAATGTAGGTCATGGCACGCTGATATGTGGCACCAGCATTTTTCAAGCCGAAAGGCATGACTCGATAGCAGAAAGTCCCCCATGGGGCGATAAAGGTAGTCTTGTGCTGATCTTCCAGTGCGATCAGGATTTGATTGTATCCTAAAAACCCGTCCATGAGAGATAGCATTTCATGGCCGGCCATGAGATCAACAAGCTGGTCAATGTTAGGAAGAGGGAAGTCATCTTTGGGACAGGCTAGGTTAAGGTCATGATAGTTCATGCAGATCTGAATTCCCCTAGTTGCTTTAGTAACTGGGATGATGTTAAAGACCCACTGTGGATAATCAATGGGTTGGATGAAGGAGACAGAAAGAAGGTGCTGAAGCTCCTCTTTGACAAGGAGCGCAACGCGAGGATGCATCTTTCGAAGCTTTTGCCTAACAGGCTTAGCCTCTGGTTTGGTGACAATGTTATGGGTAGCAATGGTGGGGTCGATGCCAGGCATGTCACTGTAAGTCTAGGCAAAGGCCTTGATATGGTTGGAAAGGAATTGGGCATAGTCAAGCTGCTCCTGAGCACCTAAAGATTGGCCAATCTTTAAGACGTGAGGAACATCAGAAGAAGAAGGGAGGTTGATGTCAATGGTGGATTCATTTAACATAACTTGGGTCTCGAAAGGGAGGGAACGCTGGATGAAAGAGTCATCGGCACCCATGTAGGAAAGGATGGCATCATCATCAACGCAGTGGACAGTGTGAATGGTTGCCGACTCATCCTCTATCATGTTAGGAAAGATGAGAGGGAGAGACCTGGACACCCCATTGAGCTGGTAGGTCAAGGGTTCCAGGCGAATGGTGTTTATGGAAAAAAAAGACTAGGAGGGATGGAAACCACTGACTCCATAGGTGACGAAGGAAAAATGGGTGAGTTTGGAGGAGATTGGTCAATGGTTGGCTTGGGACAAAGGTCGGAAGGAGCCTGAATGGGGTCATGATATCCCAGGCCATACCGTTTCTTGGCATCGTGAACATTGAGCAGTTCGAGGGGCTGATGGGAGCCCTGCTCATAACGTCCAAAACCAAAACCCTTTCATGCACATCTGTGAAGGTAAGTGTGTGCAAAGGCGGGGTTGCCAAGAAACAAGAAATCAGATGTGAAAGGTTGGGGTGAAGAGAGGGAATTGCCGTTGGTAGGAGCTTGATTGAGCCCCCCATAGACAAAGTTGGTTCGGAAGTGAGGGGGACCATAAGGCACGACCATTCCGATCCGATGGTCAAAATTGGGACTGAGGTGAAGGCGTCCATACTCTTGCGGAGTTTGGAACATGTCTAGAGTCAACAAGCGATATTCCCCAAGTGATAATCATTGGAAGATGTCTTCCATGGGGTCTTTGGTTGGCGCTTGAAGAGGAGGGGTGAGGGCGACCGCCGATTACGAACTGGTCAAAGCTTCTGCAGATGGAGGCGGTGTCGGAGTTGACGGCTTGATGGGAATGAGAACATCGTTGGGACAGTAGGTTGTGTTGTAAGTCTTGAAGGGTGAAGGGTCAGTGGGAATGGTGTGGACTTGCCTGTCATGCTCAAACTTCACACAACAGTGCAGGGTGGAGGGTATACAGGCCATGGCACGGATCCAAGGTTGGCCTAGTAGAAGGTTGTATTGAAACTCTCCTTTGATGATATAGAAGAGCTCCGGGACTGTGCATGGACCAATGCGAATGTGAAGGATGACTGTGCCAATGGTCGTGGCGGTGGTGTCATTGAAAGAGCATAAGATCACGTTAGTTTTAGAGATGCAATTCTTGGGAAGAGCCAGCTGATCAAAGGCATGGGTAGAGATAATGTTGATGCTAGCACCGCCATCGATCATAACGCATTTAATGCGTGTCTGATCAACATAGGTAGTGATGAAGAGGGCGGCGTCCTGATCTTCTGTGTTAGATGTGGGAATCTCAGAATCGTTGAATGTGATGGAGGCGACAGGAGATAAAGAATGGATGAGGGCAGCGAGTGGTTGGGGGTCCTTGGGTTGGACCTCCACTACCTGCAAGGCTTGGATGAGGGCTTGTCGGTGCTGAGGCAAGGTTTGGATAAGGTCATAAAGAGACATCTTTACAGGTGTCTGGTGAAGCTGCTTCAGCATGGAGTCGTGAATTGGCCCAGAAGAGGAAGACGAAGAAGGCTGGGATGCGCCAAGGATAGAAATTTTAGGCTTGGGCGCAAGAGGTGGCTTGACGAAGGGATAGGTCCAAGGAATGGCAGCTTTTTATTTCACCTTGTCCTTTTGCAACCTAGTGGTTATACAAATAGCATTGATTTTGAAAATAAGAGGTGAAGAAGGGGTCATGTTTTGCTGGTGAGATGTTGACATGGTTGAAGAGGTTGGATGGGAAGGAGTCGGGGTCTGGTCAAGAGTGTCCTCAAGGAGAAGAGTGTCTTTCTCCATATGGCAGCGGATGACGGCCTTGAGGGCACAGCAAGTCTCGGTATCGTGTCCTGGCGTATGATGATATAAGCAAATTTTCATGTCATCGAACCAGGAGGGCTTGGACCCGAGAGGTTGGAAAGGTTGGATGGGTGGAAGGGTTATGTTGGAGGTCTGCAAAAGTTGGTGCAATATCAATGTGTATGAGCCCACTAAAGGGTCCGTGCTAGTTGATATGTGCGAGGTTGGTGACTTTTGCTTAGGCGAGGCTGGAAGAGATTTCCGTACCACCTTATGGGTTGATGGTGCGGTGACAGACGGAGACGGCTCTTTCTTGGTGATTGGTACCGCCTTTTTGGGAGAGGGACGGCTGCAGGTAGGCAGAGGAAGCAAAGGAGGCAACAAGTTTTGATTGGAGGCCGGAGTGGGAAGGATGCTAGCCAAGGTCGAAGGATGGGGGCCCAAAATGGATGGCAATGGTGACGGGGAAGGAGGCGTTCGCTTCTGTGGTCTGGCAGTCTTCTTTGACTTGGTTGGAAGACTACTACTGGTCGAGGTCTGGTCTAGGTCCACCTTCACTTGTGGGTGAGTGAGGGTGGAGATAGGATGAATGCCAAGTGATTTGATGGGTTTGGATGAGATAGATGCAGGTTTCGGTTTTGACGAGTTTGGTTGAGGTTTGAGAGTCTGGTCTTTGTCAAGAGTTTGACGAGATTCTGCCTTGGGAGGATTAGCAGCATGTGATGAGAGGGCATGGGTATGTTGAAGGGCTTTAAGATGCTCCCACAACACCTAAGGCATCACTTTCCTCAGAGGGAGAAGTTCAATTTTCTCCACTAACTGGGAAAATGGCTGAGAAGAAGATGTTGATGGTTGTGAGGTTGAAGACGAGATGGGTGTAGTGGTCTTAGACGCATGGTATGGTGAAGACAAGACAGATTTAGATGAAGAAGAAGGGGAGATAGGTTCTTCCCTGGGTGGAGAAGAAACCGGGGAGCGAGGCTCCTCTAGTGGGTAAAGGGCAGGGATGATGGTGCCCTCCACTTGCGGCTGAGGAGTAGGAAGGGTCGGGTCCTCCATAGGCAGTAGAAAGGAGGATGGTGAGACCGGTGGTGCTGGTAAAGCCGAGGCATCCTCCAAGATGAGAGAGGTCGATGGAGAACTAGTCGGGGAAAGAGGTTCGTCCACATGTGACAGACTGATTGATGGCCTAACCGCTTGAGGTTGATTGGGGACGAAGGGAGAGACCGTATTGACTATTCGAATGTTATGCTCATGATTGTCGTCAATTAAGGTCTAGACATTGTTTTGAGTTGGCAGATGATTGGGAAAAGGTTGTTTGAAGATGTCAATGGCCTGATTAGGAGGTGCATTTGGATTGTCTAAGATGAGATCCCCCTTTTCAAGCATATCTTGGATTATGTTCTTAAAAGTTTTGCAGTTTTCCGTGTCATGTCCCTTAACACGGTGGAAGCTGCAGAAGTCATGCTCCCTATACCACGCGGGGACGGCGCGTGAGGGATCGAACTATGGAGGAGGTCGGGCTTGAGGGAGATTGAGGGCCCCCTATTTAACAAGCTTTTCCAGCACAGACGCGTATGATTCTCTGAGAGGAGTATATCGTCGTTGTACGTATCTTTGCTGGAATTGGCGAGTGGTGCTCTGAGATGTGGATGGCTCAGGCTGATTGGTCGAAGAAGATGAAGGTCAAACAACCACGGCATTAGCTGAAGCCTTGGATTTAGAATTGGATGATGATGGCTTAGCAGAATAAGAGTCATTGGTCTTAGAGCTGGGATTCTTGCTTCGCAACTTGACTTTATTCTCCTCGATGGCACGCAACTCAAGCTTGCGAGCCATCGTGAAGGCCTTGTCAAAAGTGCGGAAGGTTTGAACCCTCAGGGTGGAAGAAATATGTCTGGCGCAGGCTTGGGAAAAGAGTTCAATAAGCTCGGCCTGGGGTAAGGAAAAGGAGAGTTGATTGATGAGGCCTCTCCATCGAGCAATGAAGTCAGCTATGGACTCGTCCTCGAATTGCCGGATAGAATAGAGGTCCGTGATCGAGACCTTCTTGGTTATGTTGATGGAAAAGTGATTGAGGAAGAGCTGGGCCAATTGTGTGAATGAGAAGAGAGAATGGCTGGGAAGGGAGCTATACCAGTCGAGTGCAGCACTCAAGAGAGACATAGGAAATGTGTGTAAGAGTAACGCATCATCATGGCCAATGAGGTAACAGGCATGTCTGAATGCCTGCAAGTGTTGCTGTGGGTCTTCCTTGCTTTGAAAGCAAGAAAACTTCGAAAGCTCCCACTGGCTAGGATATGGTCTGATTGGGACAGAAGGATGAATGGGCTCGTTGCAGATCTGCTCGTATGAGAGAGCGTTGTGCGAGCCTGAAACAGAGGTCTCTAGACTGGTCATCTTGTCCATCAGCATTTTGATGATGTCTACCGACGGATTGACGGGTGGCACGCCCCCTAAGTTGTAAGGCACTTGGAAGAGGCTAGGGGAGGCATATGACGTAGTCGGTTGTCCCTGTAAAGGTGCAATGTAGGGGTAACTAGTCGTAGGGATAGATGAAGAGGCTAAAGGTGGTTGGGTAGAAGGCATAGCTAGGCCCGATGTTGCCACGAGAGGTTGGACTGTGGTAATGGGGGCCAATAGATAAGAAGCCACCCTGGTGTTGATAGGGGCTAAGGTAGGCAAAATAGAGACGATAAGGTTTTGAAAAGGAGTGGATAGCGGTTGAGCGGGTTGAGGTTGGCAGGGGGCCAGAACCCCAGTGGAAGTGGGCCCAATGATAGAGGGAGAGGCCACACCTGGAGGATTGGTCAAAGTCTGGTCAGCAGTCGAAGTGATGGCTTGAGTGTCCAAAGGTTGAACTATGGATGCTGTCGATACAACCGTAGTTACGGCAAGGGAGGTTGGCATTCCGTAGATCAGATTGCCCAAGGAGTCTCACGTTTGGCTACGTGCGAGATAGTGTTGCAAGGCCTTGATGTTGAGGTCCAAGAATCGCTCGAAATCTTGGTCCCCTTCTTGGACAATAGGAGTCTGCGGTGGGGTTAGACGAACAGGAGTTCTTTCGGTCTCTGAGTTGAACTCCATTGTAGGCTTGGTCACGGACGGGGTAGACAGAAGTGGTTGACGGCTAGCGTGGTTGACAAGAGCCTTGGCTTGGCTACGAGTCAAAACCATGTAAGGCAAAGAAGGTTCAGGTTTCAGAAACTGTGTTGCTCAGTTTCAGAAAACTAGGATGGAGTCTTTGACAGAGAAGGGACAGGTTTTAGGCTGCTGGTTTTGAAAAAAAGGACAGTGATAGAGACCGACATTGGTTGAAAAACCGATGTCGATAAGAAATATGGCCGACGTCGGTCAGATAACCGATGCCGGTAATAGGGGAAAACTGACGTCAGTGGCAGAACCGATGCCGGTGACTATGTTTTCTAGAGAACCAAAAGATTTGAAGATTCTTGGAAAAACAATAAAGAAAGCGTCCTCACTCACTCAAACAAAAAGATGAGAAGAGGAAAACAGAGAGAGACAGACAAGCCTAAGCGATAAATCTTAGGAATTAACTTTAGAAACTGTGGCTTAGGCCTTAGATGAATGTTTGGGGAGATTGGCTGTCAAGAAGGTCCTAGAAGAAGCAGTCTAGAGCTGGTTTCGAGTCTTGTTTTAGGTGCTCAAAAATTTGTGTTAGGGTCTGGTACGTGGCCTGGTGCTAAGGAGCAAGCTCCCCTCACTTCACAATTCCAGTGGTTAGCTGGTCTCGCTTAGCCAAGATATACCTCGCCTAGAGTTTATCCTCTACCAGAGAACGGAGTGGGCTTCCCCCTTGGTGATGAAATCCAAGTAGGGTCACCGGGATGGGTAAGGTATCCGCTGGGGGATGAAATCCTAGTCGGGCCTTGTCTCAAGTAAGTTTTATGTTCATTTTAGTGCATGTGGTTTGGTAGTGTAACATCAAGTGTCTACGATTTATTCAATATGCGTTTAAGTTACTAGATGTGGACTAAGAACATGCAAGCACAAGCAGAAATGAATGCAAAGTGTTTTAATGCCCAAGTCAAAATGTGATGTTTGTTATGAAGACAAGTTTGAAAAAGGGTTGAGAGTATGACGTTGGACTAGTCTAGAATGTGCAAGAAAGAAAAGAAAGATTCTTTTTAATTCCTGCTTATAATGTCATTGAGAAGAAAAGAAGGAGGAGAAAAGGTAAGAACCTAATGCTCCTAAATGAATGAAGAAGAAAAGGAACCCAGGAGGAACCTAGGGTCCCACCGGGCGTGCCAGAATGTTTCTATTGCTAATTCGCTTTCTACATTCAAAAGATGAATAAAGAAACTAAGGAAATGGACAAGGCTAGAAGTACCTAGATATAGACTGTGCACCGTAATCCAGATGCTTGTGAGCACCCCTCTTTGGCTGTGGAGGAATGACACCTGCAAAGAAAAGGAACTTGGACAAGAAAATGTTAGATGGATAGGCAGTGGGTTGCCAAGTGAAAGCTTGTTCCCGGAAGTGTGAAAACTTTCTCAAGGGAGGTCAACCCACTGATAACAGACAGATAAAAGACCAAGGAAATACAGAATGCCAGAATACAGAAGTGATAAACAAATTAGAAAGGAAAGAAAAGACAAAGGATTACCTGAAAGGAGCTGTCGGGCTGATGACAGTCGCCGAGGTCAGAAATGTTGCCGGCGTCGGTTATCTGGTCTGCCGACATCGGTTGGGGAAGTGACTGGCATCGGTCGGGGTTGTGGCCTGTAGTCGGGTCTGGTTTGGTTTTTGGACTGTGGACGGGTCCAGTTTGTGAACAGGGTTGAGACAGAGTTCGAGGACGAATTTGGATGGACTGGGGAATGATCTGGTTCTGATTAGGTGCCCAGTATAGGGTCTTTGTTGGCAGGGGGATGAGGAAGTTGTCTGGGATTGTATAGAAAGGGGGACAGTGTGAGATGAAGATGGACAGAGGATAGGGCCTGAGAAGGCTTTTCAGCCTCTCAGGGGGAAGGGCAGAGGGAGTAGGAGACAGCAAATATGCCAGATAACTGAAAATTTAAACAAAAGAATGAAATAACAGACTCTACTTACCTTTTAGCTTGTCGAATGAAGAGTGGGAGAGCTGTTGTTGAGACTATAGAAGAATTTACAAGAGGAAATCTTTGATCAAGAGTCTTTGCACCTATTGCTGTTGTTACACGAGGTCCAGATGGAGAGGAGACGAATGCCAAAATGCCAAGAGAATTCAGTTTGTGAGCTCAAGGGTCCAGGGGCTGCAACGGATGCAGAAAGGGATCTTGAAGGCTGCCGATGCTGGCAGTTTCGCTGACGTCGGCCGAAGGGTCGCTGACATCGGTAGTGGCAGAATGGGGACAGAGACTAAAAATAGCCTCTGCCCATTCTTGCACGCCGCTGGGCGAGGGATTGTGGGAAGAACGGTCATGAGGATGCTTAAATGGGCATGGGAGGAAGATAATGAGAAGATTTGGCATAATAAAGGCTAAGAGGAAGGTGGAGGGATTCAAGGGAGGATCCAAGGTGGCAAGGGTGAGGTGGAAAGGGGGCCACTTAATTAAAATATTTAAGTTATTTTAATCAAATGAATGGAGAGGACTAAGGCCAAGGGTTAGGATATGGGTTTGAGGCAGACAAGGGGGAGAACCAAGGTGCAGACACATTTGTGGTGTCTACACATTGAACCATCACTTCATTTCAAGCTTTGGTTTAATCAGCAGTTCAATCATTTTGTTTCAAGCCTTAGTTCATCGCTTCAAGTCCATCGCTTTCAATTTCAAGCCTTGGTTCAATCTTCAATTTCTTCAGCTTTGGTTTAATCAACTAAGTTCAGTGCTTAGTTCATCGAAAAATTTCAACAAAAGGTTTAAGCAGCTTCAAGTTTAGTGTTTAGTTCAAGGACTTAGCTCAACGCACAGTGTTGAACCATTAAACTGGTTCAATGCTTCAATTCAACGCTTTGGTTCAATGTAGAGTTCAATCAAAAAAGTTCAACAGACTGGTTCAATGGTTTGGTTCAACAGACTGGTTCATTAGTTTAGTTCAATTGACAATTTAACAAATCTTGGTTCAAGCCTTGGCTCATCATTTCAAGTTCATCACTTCATTTTTAAGCTTTGGTTCAATTTTTAAGTTCATCACTTGGTTTGGCAAAAAGTTCAATGATCTTGGCTCAGCAGTCACTTGAACTATTAAACCGGTTTAATGGGTTGGTTCAACGTGTTGGTTCAATGCCTTGGCACTTCAACTTAACACTTCATCAGGTTCAAACAAATGGTTCATCACTTATTTTTAGTCTATAGTCCTTTGGTGAGTTCATTGGTGTGCAGCATTAAACTGTTGAACTAGTTAAATCGCTTGGTTCAATCACTTGGTTTAATGCCTCCAGTTCAACGTGCAGGTTCAACGGCAGAAATGAACAAGGAAAGTTTAAAGGCTTAGTTTAGAAGGGCTCGACATGCAGCATTGAACCATTTTTGGTTCAACCAATTGGTTCAATGACTTGGTTCAACCATTTTGATTCAAGTGGCATTTAGTTCAAAGCAAATGGTTCAACGGGCATCGGCATGCAGTGATTGAACCGTTGAACCAATTTTGGTTCAACAGCTTGGTTCAAGGGTCTGCCCTATAACTAGAGGGCATCTGAGGGTCCAAAATCCCTTACGAAGGGTAGTTCAAGATCTAAAATCCCTTACAGAGGGTAGAGAATGTTCAAAAGGGTTGCCAGTGCAGGGGGAAGTCAAAAAGCCCAAAGAAAAGGACAAAGAGCGGCCAATTCCTGTAGACTTTTTGTTCGCGAGAAAAAGTTTGAAACAAAATCTCGCAAAGCAAAAAATCCATAGAAAAGACCCAATGACTTTTGCCAAGGATGATGACGTCCTGATAGCCATCAAATTTAAGCAGACAAACTAGCCGTTGGGTGACGGCCACATGAACGTCAAATTTAACATAGTGAAGTAGCCATTGTTTTTTAACTACCTTAGTGCCAAATCATGGAAGGAACCCAAGGAATGTAGTGACCTGCCAGAAGATCACCCTTAAGGGCTAAAGGATCAAAAAAGGACAAAGATCCTAGAGAAAAAAGAACAGGCAGATGTTGTAGCTCATAAATTCAAATCTTGATAGTAGAATGGCCATGATGCAGAAGCAGATGAAGTGATCCAAGTGACGCAAGAAGGTGTCAATTCAAGAAGTTATTTCAGTGGTTGACATAGTGCATACCATGAGATCATCAAAGAGGCACAAATAGTGGTTGACATGACTGGTTTTCTTCAAAATGCATTAGAGAACAGGCAGATGGTGGCTCATAAATTCAAATCTTGATAGGAGTTGACATAGCATTAGATTCAGACGGCTTCCTCATCCCAATACTCGGCAGGTGCATGGGTCACTTGTTAAAAGGGGTGCCAAAGGGCCTTTTTTCTTCCTCTATATAATGGAGATTGTCATTTGAGAAAATATCTTCCACATTTGTAAGGTGTAGCCCTGGCAAATTTTCACCTGAATCAATAAACGCATTTTTTACCTCTATCCTGATTAGATATCTCTGTGTATGTCTGAGTGTTAGTTTGTGCTTAGTCATTGTTTCTTGATGCTTCCACAAGTTCAACACCAACATACCTAGTGTCTATAGGGCACCATTTTTGCAGCTGACAAGGAGAGCTATATTTGGAAGTGTAGAAACAAAAGAAATTACTATACAGTGTGCCTTTCATAGCACCTTTGGTGAATCTCTATTTTTTGTATTTTCCATTAAAGCCTCCCTGCCAAGCTTCTTGCAGCCTGGTCCTTCTATCAGTTTGAAGTGTATGTGTGTGTTTCTCTAATTTTAAGTGTGAGTGTGAGAAGGTTGGATCATTTTGGTGCATCACCTCCTTTAGAGTAGTTTGTTTTCCTACAATCTTTCTCCCTTTTCATCTCCCCCATTATATATATATATATATATATATATATATATATATATATATATATATATATATATATATATATATATATATTAGCACTTACTTGAACAAATTAGATGCATCAAAGGGAGCTAGCCCTTACCTAGAGACTCTCCCCTCCAGCTTTGCCAGTCCCATAGGTAAGAGGGGAGTTTCCATTGTTGCGTGTGGAAGGCAGGAGCTCAACCTCCTTGCCCTGGGTGCAATCCATTGTGTCAAAAATTTCTAGCATGCCTGGTGGGACATAGTCTTACACTCAGTAAGGTTTTAGGATTGATGCTGGTTTTGTTACAGCAAATCAAATATTTCTAGCATTTGGTGACTCCACTAGTAAGAGCTTTAGTTTTCCAATCAAAGACTAGTTTTAACTTCCTTTGCCTAAAGTCACCACATGGTCTGCTTTTAAGGGTGTCCCTTTCAATTTTTTTGAGTTACCTTTAAACTTAGAAAAAAGACTAAGGTTTGAGAAGACCCATCCTTATTTAGCAAACCACCCTCCTAGACCTATTGTAAGGAACACATACACAACAAGGCCATAGTTACATCCCATCCCAGCTATGGCATTACCCTTTATGACTTTTCATGGTTAGAGCCCCTTGAATCTCCCACATTATGACCCAATTCTAGGAGCAGCCCTCAAAAATATGCCTTCTTTCAATGGAGAGGGGCCCATTACAATCATCGAGCACATTAGGAATATTGCTAACCTCTGCAGTATTCACAATGTCACGAAGGGAAATGTTGCAATCAGATTGCTAGCATTATCTCTCAAGGGCAAAGCTCTTGACTGGTATGGGACTTTGCCTATAAATTCAATCCATTCTTGGAATGAATTGGGTACTCAATTGACAGACTATTTTGGAGAAAAGAGTGACCACCTCTCACTTGTTGAGCAGCTAATGACCATGAAAAGAGCCCCACATGAATATATGCAAGATTTCAACATGTGGTTTCAGAAGACATGGGATAGAATCCCCATTCTAGTAAGACTGACTGCTAGATACACTTTCATATATTATTTAAGAGCATTAAATAGTGATATTGTTGTGATGATACAATCCATGGGAGGGCATGTGATGCCTGTTGCCTATGACATAGCCATAGCAGTTGAAAATTGCTTAGTTTAGGCTAGGAAAATAGCCCCTAGACCCACATGCCACTTTTCCTAGAAATGCTACCTCCAATTTACGTTGTTGCTCCCACATTAGCTCCTCTGCCTAGCATAGAGAAACTAGCTACTACTCCATCCAATGAGCTTCATGAAGTTAAGAGTATATTGCAGAGTATGTCAAATGAACTTGTAGCTCTTAAAAGGCAACAAGCTCAAAGCAATAGACCAAATTAGGGATACCAGCATTATGGTCAAGCCCCTAAACCCCCTTTCCAAAACTACAATCAAGGATAGGGTTAGCTTACTTAGACCAAATTATTTCAAGGCTACAACCCAGGCCCCCCTTCATCATCTAAGGTCATGGTGCCCATTTAGAACAACCTGGTACAAAAATAGCCAAGTTGTTCGACCATGGGATATGGTCAGGAGCAAGTTGTTTATATAAATGAGATGATGGTTTATTACCCAAATGTAGATAATCAGGCAGCCACTCACCCCCAAGTCTTTGAGGCTCTAATGCAACCCAGCATGAGCAATAGTCAAAGTTATCCTGACTCTATTCTTATGAACCACCTAGAAGGAGAGTTTTGTGCAATCAATAATGTAAGCACTGCAAACAATCAGGCTAACTGTGTTGTAGCCAACACAAGATTCAAGAGGAGAGAAATGGGAGAAGCCTAGGCTACTACCCAAATGGTAGCAGCACCTTTTCCATCACACTCAAATCAAAAGGTCCCAAACTTTAGACCACCATTTGTACCTTCAGCCCCTCAACCTGCACCTCAGGTCAGAATTAGCCCCAAAGAAATCTTGAAGGGAGGTAGTCCTCAAGTCAATGTGGTGGAATAGATGAAGAAGCTACATATTAACATATCCTTATGGGATTCACTATCTCTATCAGGATAAAAGGACATGCTACAAAGGGAATTACATGAGTTGGATCGACAAGCTATCCCAAAAAGGGCTGATAATGTCTTGATGATGAATGGACAACCTTTCACCTCAGGCTAGGTAAAGAAGGAAGAGAAAATTCCCCCTTTCTATGTGTCCTTGGTCATAGGAGATTTCTTGGTGCACAACTGCATCATTGGCAGTGGGGCTAGTACCTCAGTAATGCCCAAGTACATAGCTGAAAAGATGGGACTAAAATATGAAGAGATGAATAAGGGAGTCCTATAGCTGGATGGGACACCTAAAAAAAAAGTTGGGATAATGAAGGGTTTAAGCTTGACATTACATGCTTACCCGACTTTCTCAGTTCCCCATGCTATAGTAGTGGTAGATGTGCCTCCTTTTTTTGTAATTTGCTTATCTAGGGACTTCACTTCCAAGATAGGTGGCTATCTAATAGTGAATTGGTCTTATCTAGTTTTTATAACCAAGTATTAGACCAAGGTAAAGATTGAATCTGAGCCACTCTACAAGGACCATCTAGAACTATATTCGCTCAAAGCAATGAACGTCAGCTATACCATTATCAACCAAGAAGAGTCCCAAACAGACCAATCTCTATCCTCTTCTCTCGAAGGAGTTGTAGACCTACTCTTGGATGAGTGGGGAAATGATAACTTCGAGCATGAGCCTTACAAGTTCATAGAGGAGGCAAGCCTTGTAGTCTACTACATGCACGAAGAGGGTACCTTCATACCAAATGTAATGAAGGCAAGCCAAGAAGACCTAGGTCTATGGCAGTTATACTTTGATGATTCTAAAAGTAGGTTGGGAGCTGGTGGTGGAGTGATGTTAGTCTCCCCCTCAAAGGGGAGATACTTTTCAGCTTTTTGTTTCCAATTTTCTTACACAAGCAATGTTGTAGAATATGAGTCCCTTATCCATGGTCTGGAATGGGCAAGGAAAAGAGGGATCAAGGAGTTGCAAGTTTTGGGAGATAGTGAACTGATTGTAAATTAGGTGAAAGGCTAGAATCTAAAAAAAATTCCTTGTTGAATTCCTACAAGCATAGGGTCTAGGACTTGGTGGAATTTTTCCTCACTTTCAATATCGCCTCCATTCTTAGAGAGCAGAACAAACAAGTGAATAGGTTAGCAGTAATTGGTGCTCAGTTCGATGTTTCCAGGGAGATAAGCTGAGACTACAGTTCATGCTACTTGAAGGTGGTAGTTCGGCCCTCTATCCCTGACAACATTACAAACTGGCAGGTCTTCAAAAATGACCAGCAACTAGCATTCTTCCTATAGGAAGAAGCTAAGTTCACAACAAAGAACCAGGCAAAGCTGCAACAACAATATGGCAACTAGATTGTTCAATTAAAGAATAATAAGATCCCTAAAGTTTTGGTAACTCTTGAGAGTATCTTCAATGGATATGACCAATTGAGAAGTGACAAGGCATGCATCACAACTAAGGAGGAGAATTATGAGAAAGTTGAGATCTTCAAGGATAAGCTATTTGCACTTGGAAAAGTTTGCACGGTTCAAGAAAGGTGGACTTTCATTTTGTTGTGTTAAGAGTTTGCTAATGTTTTTGCATGGGATTACAGTGATTTGAAGGGTTTCAACCCAAGACTCACCTAGCACACTATCAAATTAGAAGAAGGTGCCAAGCCAATCACATAGAAGTAGAGACCTGTCAACTTGATGATTGAGCCTCTTATGTAGAAGGAATTGGCCAAATTGATTGAGTCTAGGATTATATTTCCAATCAAACATTCCTCTTGGCTGGCCAATCTTGTTCCTATCCAAAAGAAGAATGGGGAGATCAAGCTATGTGTCAATTTCAGAGAACTTAATAAAGTCTCTTTAAAAGACCATTATCCCCTCTCGAGCATGGAGCAAATCCTTTATAAGGTAATAGGTAGCGAGCATTTCTCCCTCCTAGATGGATATTTAGGATATAATCAAATTCTATTGTAAGGCTGTGACCAACACAAAACAGCCTTCACTACTAAATGGGGAACGTTTGCCTACAACAAGATGCCATTCAGTCTATCTAACGCTGGTGCTACCTTTCAGTAATCTATGGACATGGATTTTCAAGGCTTAATAAACAACAATGTGCTGGTATACGTCGATGATGTGACGATATTCTCCAAGGAAGCAAGCCAACACATGAAACACCTTAGACAGATCTTTGAAAGGTGTAGGGAGTTTGGCATCTCTCTTAACCTAAAGAAATGCATGTTTATTGTTCACGAGAGGAAACTCCTTGGCCACATTGTGTCCAAGGAGGGCTTATCCATTGACCTCGAGAGAGTTCATTCTATCCTGGAAATGTCCCTACCTAAGCACAAGAAAGGCTTACAGAGCTTCTTTGGCAGGATAAATTTCATTCAGAGATTTATTCTAAATTTCATAAAGATAGTCAAGCCACTGACCTCTATGCTGAGGAAGGGTGAGGAGTTCAAGTGGACAAAACAAAGGAAGGATAACTTTGAGGCCATAACATGGGCTCCTACTTTGATCAGCCCTGACTTCAATAAAGACTTCAACCTCTACACTTTTGGCAATGAAGAGGTAATCTCTGCCATGCTTACCCAAGCAAATGGTGATGACCTTGAGCAACCACTTGCATTTTTTAGCTAGGGGTTAGAGGATTTTGAAGTTATATACACATATGTAGAGAAGTAAGTCTTGGTAGTAGTATAATTCCTAAATAAATTTAGGCATATGCTATCCAATAGTAGAATTCACCTCATGGTTCTACATCCTGGCGTCAAGGATTTCTTGACCAATCGAGACCTAAATGAGAAAAGAGTGGGGTGGATCACTAGGTTAATGGAGTATGACATAGACATCAAGATCACCAAGCTAGTGAGGGGAAGAGACCTGTGCAAAGACCTTGCTATAGACTTCAAGCAGAAAAGGGAAGATAACTTACTAATTCACGATGCAGCTACAGTAGGAGAACCAGTTGCCATGAAGGATTAGACATCAGACCTACGACATTTTCTTCTCACTAGTGAGTGCCCGTAAGGTCTTGATAGGACCAAAAGAAGGTACTTCAGGCTCTATTCTCTCCCTTATGTCCTAGTTGATGGAGTATTGTTTAAGAAGGATCTCTCAGGGGTCCTTCTAAGATGCATAGACTCAAATTAGGCTGATAAGTTGCTATCTGAGTTCCATGACGGGCCAGTAGGTGGTCATTTTTCCCCTAGGGCTACTATAGCAAGGATAATGAGAGTTGGCTATTTTTGGCCTACTCTTTTCAAGGATACACATGTCTGGGTATGAAAGTGCCAAAAATGTGCACTTTTCGATGGGAAGCAATAATTGGCTACCATGCCCCTACAGCCTATTCAAGTGAAGTAGCCATTCATGTAGTGGGGCTTAGACTTCATAGGGATGATCAATCCTCCCTCCAGTGCTAGACACAAGTGGGTCCTGACCGCCATGAACTATTTCATAAGGTGGGTGGAGGCTATTGCTCTAAAGGAGGCAAATGAAAGTGTGGTTCTGGAGTTTTATGAGGACTTAGTGGTGAGGTTTGGGGTTCCAGCAACCATAATCTCAAATAATGCATTAGATTTTTTGGGAACCAAAACAAGTGAATGGGCACTAAAATATGGTATATATCTCAGCACTTCATCCAATTGTTAACCATAGGGGAATGGGCTGGCTGAGTCCACCAACAAGAACTTGATCAGGATCATCAAGAGGACCATGGAAGAAAATCATAGGACTTGGCATGCCAAGCTAAAAATAGCCCTATGGGAAAATAGGGTCACCCTAAAGAGGGCAATCAGCAACTCACCATACACACTCATATATGGAAGGGAAGCTAGGCTCCCCATTTCACTCGAGTTGCCAGCGTTGGATCTCACTCGCCAGCTGCAATTAGAGAAAGGAACTAGCATGGAGGTTAGATTATGCGAGCTGATGGAACTCCAAGAGGCAAGGGACCAGGCTATGGCTTTCATGACTAACCACCAACAGCAAGTGAAGAGACACTTTGATAAGAAATCTTCATCAAAAGGTTTCTCTAAAGGAGACATTATCTTGAAATGGGATGAAGACTGAGCTAAGCTTGGAAAGCATGCAAAGTTTGGTGCCCTATAGAGTGGCCCATCTATAATCACTCAGTGCAAGTAGAATAATGCATTCTAACTCTCCAGGTTGGATGGTGAAGAACTATATATCCTAGTTAATGGGATACATCTGAAGGACTGCCACTGAGTCTCTTTTCATCATGTTTTTTTTCCCTTGTTTTTTCTCCTGCTTTCCCTAAGTGCTTTCTGCACATGTTAGTAGTTTTCTTAGCCTTGTGTGTTTTTTTTCTTTGCCCTTTGAGGTGAATCTACATGATTGGTTCTAGATTTATCAGAGCTATCATTGATACTAAGCTACAATCTGACCCCATGCCTAATGGATTTTTAAGGCAATTGGCTTCTAAGCATAGCAGGCATGCTTCCCTTAGGAGTCACCAATTTGTTGACCATTTTTTGCCTAATAGGCCAAAAATTGGTCCCCTTCTATCCTTGTTGTTCTAGGCCATTTTATTTTTTAGTTTTGCATGAATCTATTTATTTTTATGGACTCTGTAGAATATCTACAGACTCTACAAGTCTAAATCTACAGACTCTGCAGAGCTTGGTTTTCTATGGACTCTGTAGGTTTTATTTTAGTAGTTAAAGAACTAGTCAAACAGGGCAAGATTTTACAAAGCTTCTTTGGATTTTTTGTCTAAAGAAATCCACAAAGAAAGTTGGCATCTTCAAACCATTGAACCATCACTTCATTTCAAGCTTTGGTTTAATCGACAGTTCAATTGTTTTGGTTCAAGCCTTAGCTCATCACTTCAAGTCCATCGCTTTCAATTTCAAGCCTTGGTTCAATCTTCAAGTTCTTTAGCTTTGGTTCAATTAGCTAAGTTTAGTGCTTAGTTCATTGGAAAAGTTCAACAAAAGGTTCAAGCAGCTTCAAGTTTAGCATTTAGTTCAAGGACTTGGCTCGATGCATGGTGTTGAACCATTGAACTGGTTCAACACTTCAGTTCAATGCTTTGGTTCAATGTAGAGGTCAATCAACAAAGTTCAACAGACTGGTTCAATAGACTGGTTCAATGGTTTAGTTCAATTGGTAGTTTAACCAATCTTGGTTCAAGCCCTGGCTCATCATTTCAAGTTCATCACTTCATTTTTAAGCCTTGGTTCAATCTTTAACTTCATCGCTTGGTTTGGAAAAAAGTTTAGCAATCTTAGCTCAGCATTCACTTGAACCATTGAACTGATTCAATGCATTGTTTTAATGCCTTGGCACTTCAGCTTAACACTTCAGCAGGTTCAAATGAATGGTTCATCACTTGTTTTCAGTCTACAGTCCTTTGGCGAGTTCATTAGCATGCAGCATTGAACCATTGAACTGGTTCAATCACTTGGTTCAACGCCTCCAGTTTAACGTGTAGGTTTAACAGCAGAAGTGAATAAGGAAAGTTCAAAGGCTTAGTTTAGAAGGGCTCAGCGCATAGCATTGAACCATTTTTGGTTCAACCAATTGGTTCAATGACTTGGTTTAACCATTTTGGTTCAAGTGGCATTCAGTTCAAAGTAAATAGTTCAATGGGCATTAGCGTGTAGTGATTGAACCGTTGAACTGATTGAACCATTGAACCAATTTTGGTTCAACGGGTTGGTTTAACGGCTTGGTTCAAGGGTCTGCCCTATAGCCAGAGGGTAGCTGAGGGTCCAAAAGCCCTTATAGAGGGTAGTTCAAGATTTGAAAGCCCTTGCAGAGGGAAAAGAACATTCAAAAGGGCCGCTAGTGTAGGGGGAAGTCAAAAAGCCTAAAGAAAAGGACAAAGAGCGGCCAATTCCTGCAGACTTCTTATCTATAGGAAAAATCCCAAAACAAAAGCTCATGAAGAAAAAAAGCTACAGAAAAGACTTGATGACTTTTGTCGAGGATGATGACATCCTAAAAGCCATCAAATTTAAGCAGACAAACTAGCCATTGGGTGATGGCCGTGTGAACGTCAAATTTAACATAGTGAAGTAGCCATTGTTTTTGAACTACCTTAGTGCCAACTCATGGAAGGAGCCCAAGGAATGCAATGACCCGCTAGAAGATTGCCCCTGAGGGATAGAGGAGCAAAAAAGGATAAAGAACCTAGAGAATAAACAATAGGCAGATGGTGTAGCTCATAAATTCAAATCCTAACAACAGAATGGCCATGACGCAGAAGCAGATGAAGCAATCCAAGTGATGCAAGAAGGTGTCAATTCAAGAAGTTATTTTAGTGGTTGACATAGTGCATACCATGCAATCATCAAAAAGGCACAAATAATGGTGGACGTGACTAGTTTTCTTCAAAATGCATTGGAGAATAGGTAGACAGTAGCTCATAAATTCAAATCCTGACAAGAGTCGACACAATGTTAGATTCAGATGGCTTCCTCATCCCAATGCTTGGCAGGTGCATGGGTCACTTGTTAAAAGGGGTACCAAAGGGCCTTTTTTCTTCCTCTATATAATGGAGACTTGTCATTTGAGAAAATATCTTCCACATTTGTAAAGCGTAGCCTTGGCAAATTTTCACCTGAACCAATAAACACATTTTTTACCTCTATCCTGGTTAGATATCTCTATGTATGTCTAAGTGTTAGTTTGTGTTTAGTCATTGTTTCTTGATGCTTCCATAGGTTCAAAACCAACATACCTAGTGTCTATAAGGTGCCATTTCTATTGCTAATAAGGAGAGCTATATTTGGAAGTGTATAAATACAAGAAATTACTATATAGTGTACCTTTCATAACACCTTTAGTAAATCTCTATTTTCTATATTTTCCATTAAAGCCCCCTACCAAGCTTCTTGTAGTCTGGTCCTTCTATCAGTTTGAAGTGTATGTATGTGTTTGTCTAATTTTAAGTGTGAGTGTGAGAAGGTTAGATCATTTTGGTGCATCACCTCCTTTAGAGTAGTTTGTTTTCCTGCAATCTTTCTCCCTTTTCATCCCCCCCATTATGTGTGTGTGTGTGTGTGTGTGTGTGTGTGTGTGTGTGTGTGTGTGTGTGTGTGTGTGTGTGTGTGTGTGTGTGTGTTAGCACTTACTGGAACAAATCAGACACATCAAAGGGAGTTAGCTCTTACCTAGAGACTCTCCCCTCCAACTTCACCAGTCCCACAGGCGAGAGGGGAGTTTCCATTGTTGTGTGTGGAAGGCAGGAGCTCAACCTCCTTGCCTCAGGTGCAATCCACTGCATCAACAAGAATAATAGGATCCATCAAAGGTACAAAACGAGGATGTAAGGAAGGAGAAAAGGGATAAAAAGAAAAGGAATCAAGAGGAAAATTGCAAAGCCACAAAAGAAGATGAGTAATTTAAATAACAATCTACAAAAGAGGAACATGGTAAAAAAGTTGAAAAAGAAGAGCCTCAAAAGAGAAGATCCAACAAAGTAGAGACAAAGAAGAAATCACAAGAAGAAGTTGCAAGGAAAAAATAAGAAGTGAAAGCCACACAATAGAATTAAAAATAAGCAATGTAAATTATAAAGGCTAAGGAGGAGCAAAAGGCTCAGTGTGAAGCTGAAGAAAAGGAAGCTAAAGATAAATCCAATGTTTCAATAGAAGTTAAGGCTAAGGCTAAAGTAGAAATCAGAACTAAAGTTGAGGTAGAAGCCAAGGCTAAAGATGAAGCAGAATCCAAAGCTAAAGTAGAGGTTGAATCTAAGGCTAAGGCTGAAGCCAAAGATAAATCTAAGTAGGATACATAGGCAAAATCCAAGTAGTAAGCAGAAAAGATAGTGTAAATGGCACTTACAATGCATCAAACAAGACTAAATTCAAAGATACACTTCAATCATATGAGAAGCATAGGTTGAATTGAGCTAAAACTAATCCTAAATTCTTTTCCTATATAAATTTGTTTAGTAAATTACTGATCAAGGCAAACTGAGTGCAAGATGGTATCCATGATAGGTCTACTCTATGAACTCCTAACATCAGATCATAGACATATTAGAAACCACCTTCAAGGCTTACCAAAACATCCTAGAGTATACACTTACTTAATATTCAGCCATAGTGACCATTTATACCAAATCTCACCATATTTATGATGTCCTAAAGGATTGGGCAAAAAAACTAGATGTTAAATGGGTCAATAATATGGATGTGAATGTGTACACTATCCATAGTTTTAAGGAGGGAATCCACATCAGGATGATCCTTCTTGAATGATTGTTTGGGGAGAGTGAATTTTTGCATGTCAACCCTCTATGGATCCCCTTGCTCCACATAATCCTCTAAGGTGAGCAAGTCCCTGAACTTGGATGGGTAATCAATTTAAATCTGATCAATGTGGTGGGAGATGTTTGGGGAGGAGTTAACTTATACATGATGAGTTCCATAGTAGACATGGTCTACAAGATGCTCACATTAAAGCCTTATGCCTTTTTAGCATGGGTTATAGGGGGCATGATGGTCCATGTAGTTAGTTATAAACTATATAGACACCATTATAGGAACCACATCTGGGATACATAAAAGTCCTTATACCCATTTGTCTACATGGGCATCAATGAGGCACCCATGCTTCAACTATTGAAGTAAATTTGTTAATATATCACTTCCATTGGGGACCATTTGTATTATAGGGAAGATATGATCATTAGGGTGGTAGGTATTCTCAAGGCTCATCTTAGCCTACCCTATCAAGTTCTAGATTGCCTAACAGAGTAGGAAATCACATAGTAGCTGGTGGAAACCATATTTATCACTATATCAACTTCAAAAAAAATGCCTAATCATCCCTCCTAATCACCATCTATCATAACATTTACATATCCTTCCCCCTCTATAGAAGATGGTGGTAGGAAGGGACTCCCTCACTCTGATAGGGTAAATCATAGGGACTAGGACCCACATGGTATCATATAGGCTAACCTAGAAAAACATAAAATCCATATCAACCTCAATTATGGCCACCAATTTGAGGATGATGACAAGTTGTACCTAAATCTAGCTAATGATCAAGAGGTGTTTACCAAGATTGAATTTTGGAAGAAGAACAAATGAAATTAGGCTCAACCTAGGGCATCCACCTAGGTTAGCCTTACCTCTTCCAATTTAATCCATCTTGATGAGGATGTTTAGGAGATTCCCCCTATATTTCAAGGAGAATTATATAGGGATTCCTAACAACTTTTCCTCTTAGATCTCCTACCCCTCAGCCCTCAACTATTCCTCCACCACCTCTTATGATTCAAGCAGCTCAGCCTCAAGTAGTTTAGGCCTAGGTGACCCAACGTCAAATAAATCCACTCCAAGTAGCTCAACTTAAGGTTACTCAAACACTCAAGTTTTACATCAGTAGCATTTTAGAGATAAGTATTAGAGAGTACCAATATCTAGTACCTGCATAGATCCTTTTTCCTAATCCATCCACTCTTGAATAGCCACTCATGACACCACTTAGTTTCCTAATTATCTAATAGTTTTCTCATATGGTACATCCCCTCTTCCCCATTTCACTCCATGATTCACCCAAGTACCTTTGGCCTTATCCATGCATATCATCCTCACCTCCTCATTTCCATCTACATCACCCATCCCATAATTAGAGCTCTTCATGGCTCCTCTACTCATTTAACCTTAGGTCTAGATACCTATAACTACCTTTGAATTATTAAGTGCATTAGTAACTCTAGTAATAAGTGTACTTGTGTGTACATATGAAGCATTTTAGACCATTCCAACCATGCCTATGGTTACCCAGTAGATTCTTCAAACAGTCCTTGTGGCTACTACCACCCCTACTCCCTCAACTACAATAGTTGAAGCTAATTTAGGTAAGAGTTCCAGAATGACAAAAAGGTGGCACATACTCAACCTCCTATTTAGGTTTGAATTTTTCCCTCTTTTCCTACCTCATAGGTTCTCACCACTCTTCCTTCACCATCTCTAATGGCTCTTTGTATCATTCCCAAGCCTCCTTTTTCCATCATCTTGAGTGCCTAGGGATTTAGATTTATCTATCTAATTTCCTCTTATCTAATAAATGCTCTTCTTTATGGAGTCATAACCTAATAGGTGAGCTTGACTTAGAGCCAATGGTAAGCACATATGTTCCCTTAGGCTTCCCCATTCATCTTGTCTCCTAATGCCCCCATGCCTCCTTCTTATCCATTCTACTTGATCCATTAACCCTCCACCTCATCTTCCACTTTTCACAACCATCTACTTCACCCCACCAACACCTCCTTTTACTCTAATAATAACTACAGTGTCATAGCACATAATATGACTGTGTAGGGTAACCCTGATGTGCAGTGGGACTTTGACCACACCATAGGTTTACATACAAAGGATTCTCACCCAAAAGTTCATCTAAGAGGGGAACCCTATGGTCTAGTAGACTAAATAAGATATATTCTCTGTCACCAACATGAGAACATCCATGGGAAAAGAGAAAGTGACTGAGGACCTAGCCTCAATCCTTCAGGCTATACATGACATGTTTAAAAAGTTGATAGAGGATATGTAGGAGTAAGTTTGAGCCCTAAAAGCTTAAGTGAAGATATCCTTCCCTATGGATATGATTGGACATGTTGAGGATGCCCTCCTAAAAAATTTCTCAAATCTAGGGAAGGTGGTCAAGACTCATAGAAAAAAAGATTCAACTTTAAAAGATCCAAGCCTACTTAGAGAGGGTTGATCTAGTAAGGATCAAGTGCAAGAAGTTGGTAGTAATCATACATAAGGGCATGTTCCCAAATTTAAATCTCATGCCCATTTTGGACCTAATCCTATATCAAACATAAGATGGGAGCATGAGAGTTATGATTGAGGAGTGGATGATCCTATCATAGATGATAGTGGACCCCATAGATGAAGGCAATAAAAATTTATTGACCTAATTCAATGAGGTTAACATAATAGTTTTGTTTCACCTAGATGTAACTAAAAGAGTTATCAAAACTCTTCATCCAAGATATCTTCAAGAGCTCATTACTATAGCTATAGATGCTTCAACATACACAAGAAAATAAACCAATTGAAAACAAAATAATTGTTATTCACATAAGAGATCTGAAAAGGATATGCAAAATGATCATAAAGCATGTATATTTCAAAGCAGATCCCTTGCTTAAATAGGCAAAGATAACTAATATTCAAGATAAACTAGGAAATGTGGGATAAATTTCCACAGAAAAAAACTAGAAAAAGTCAAATAACCTAGTTAGAACCTAGAAAACATGACTAATAAGTTACTCTAACACCCCCCCCCCTCAAGTTAAGTTAGGGGGAAAAAATAGAGGATGCAATGTGAATTCACATGTCTTTATGGATGCCAATCCATCTTGTTAAAGTGCATGGATGTTGAGTCATTATAACCCCCAAGTAAAAGTAGGAATGGTGTTAAATACTAGTATCATTGAACAAAAACATTATGATACAAAGTACTAGGTAGAATTATGAACCCATGGAAGCATTAATTAAACACCCTCCAACATGATGGTTAGAAGTGAGCCCAAAGACTGGTGGAGCTACCACACTGGTGTCACTGGTGGGGATACCTCACTAATGTCACTATAAAAATCACCAAGAAGGCCATAGAGTCAAGTAAAAAATCCTCATATATATTCTATAAAATAAAGTGCCTAAATAAGATACCCATGTATAAAGGATAAATATAGAAAACATATAACTCTAAAATGGAGAAAAGAGAGAAAACTCATAGGAAAAACTCCCCCCCAAAAGAGAAAAAAAATAAGAGAGAGATAGAAAGCCCCAAAAAAATGATGTTGAAGTAGTTCGCACTCTAATTACTCACAATTCACAAAAGAACCAATATATACAAGTGGTTTGAATCCACTAATCAATCACAATAATAACTAATATTGGGTTTCACCAAAATAGCTTCAATTAAGAAGACTATTATATGTGCAAGGAATGCTCAACACCTAAGAAGAAGAATGTACATCACACCCCCCCCCCATATTTCTTACTCAGTGAAGAGGATAAAAAAGGTCTGCACAAGTGGTCTAAATTCACTACTCGAACATCAAATAAGTTAACATTGTATTCACCAGAATAGCTCCATATCACACTGAAAGAGATTGCCAAACTATCAAAAAAATAAGATGATACTAGGATGCACCAGAATAACTACATTTTAAGCTATGGGAGACTGTCAACTATCTAAAAATTAGTGTTGAAAATATATAAAATATCTATCAAATAATATGGCTCATGGTGATGATGGAAGAGATAAATAACTGAAGAAGTGAAAAGGTGCCTAGAATAGAGCACATAAACACATGAAGGTAGACTAGGCTAAATCAATAAACCCCCCATGGTAATTTATAGATCAATGTGAGTATAATATAACCCATACATAAAAAAGCACCAAATGGAAACAAGGAAGACACTGGGCTTCATCAGAATAGCTCTAAATGAGGAGACTATCAACATGTCGAATAAGCCATCAAGAGAGGTGCTCTAAAAAATAAGGGAGCAAAAAAATGTCTCCATAGAAAAAGGTGAGGCACTAAGAAAAGGGCCTTGAAGAGACATGACACAAATACCAGTGTGTCAAAGTACTAATTCATGTCATGGGCTAATGGAAGGGTGTGGTAAATGGTGAAAATATCCATAATATATGCAAGCACACCAAAAAAGGATCAATAGCCAAAAACAACCTATAAAGCACATGAAAAATGACACCAAGCTCAACCAAAAATGTGTCTAAGATAATGCATACACATGGTATAATACAAGGCCCATATCATATTAAACCTCTTATTAGTGACAATACACACTCAAGAATAAGACATCATACTCAACTGAAAATGCATCCATGAGTGCAACAGATGATGGCAATGTAATCCAAAAGAAGTAAGAAGGAAGATTGTCTTGCCTATGAGGGGATATGACCTCTTAATAGACCATACCTCACCCTCTGATCTTTAATAAATAAAAGAGATAAGGTACATGAAACATAAATAATATTCCCTCAACAAATGCTCATAACATAGCAAATGCATCACTTTATATTTTAGTTCATTTTATAATGTAAATAGGACCAATACAATGAAAAAATATGAACTTTTGAAAAATTTGATGCTCAATTTTGAGCTACTAATCAAAATTTATTACACAATCAATTTCCCATAAATGAGGCCTATTTAATAAAAAAATTTACTAAATTTTTTAAAAAAGCAGTGTCTAAGTGTACCTAACCTTCCAACCACTTATTGGAGCTAGCACAAAACTAATAACCTCCTCAACTACTTATAATTATGAATTTTTACAAAAATTATTCACCATATTTTAATTTTGAAGCATATCAAAGCAGTACAAGTTATGGGAGGTTGCATTGGTGGAGGCATCTAGAGGAGTGGCAGTAGAGTAATGTGCTAGAGGGAACAGGGGAGTGTAAGGGGTACCACCGAGGTGGTCAATTGGTAGGGAAGTGGTGGGTGAGAGTGCAGTAGTTGGGTAGAGGATAGCAGGCCATGGGGCATGCTATAATACAGGTGGTGGCTGGGAGGCCATGTGGTACCTGGTAGGTGTTATGGAGGATGGGTGGTTGTAAAGTAGTAGGTGGCTGAGCAAGTGGCTTAGCCATGCAAAAGCCTTGGGTAGATAGAGGGTGGCTGGGGGTAGGGGTTGGTTGGGCCAAGCCCAAAAAAGTTTGTTTTTAAATATATATTAAAAATCCCCCCTCCTAAATAAAAAAACATGATTTTTTTAAATGTGTTAAAAACAAAAATCATCTAAAAATAAAAAATAAAAATAAAATCCCTTTACTTAATGGATAGTCAAAATTAGGGGAGCATAGGGGGTGTCACATAGGTGGTCATTTGATAGGGGAATGATGGGGGAGAGTTTAATAGTTGGGTATATGAGAGTAGGTCATGGGGCATGATGAAATAGAAGTGGTGGTTAGGAGGTCGTGTGGTGCCTGGGAGGTACCATGGAGGGTGGGTGGTTGCAGGGTAGCAGGTGGCTGAGTAAGTGGCTCAACCACACAAAAGCCTTGGGTGGATGGAGGATGGTTGGGGGTAGGGGTTGGCTGGGTTAAGCCCAAACAATTTTTTTTTTAAATACATATTAAATATCCCCCTTGTCCCAAATGAAAAAACATATGATTTTTTTTAAATGTGTTAAAAACAAAAATAGTCCAAAAATTTTTAAAAAAATCAAACCCCCTTAGCCAATAGACAGTCAAAATTAACTGGGAAAATTCACCACACCAAGAGCACCACAAGTCTATTTTATGCCAAACAAACATCTACCCTTACTAAATCAACCACTTTTAATGCATCTATATAGTCAGATCTACATCAAAATTTGCATATTTCCTAGAAACTATTTAGTGACCAATAAGCTTTTTAAATAGATCTGGACTATCAAATGACCAATTTGAGAAAACCAAAAGGTTGAAAAACCTTTCACAACCTCAATTAACATGTCCACAAACTCTAATCTACTCCAAAATGTATTTTCTCCCCAAAATGAATATTTTTCCATAGAAAAATAAAGGTCCAAGCAAAAACTTCAAATCTACAAAAAAAATCAACCTATACAGGTCCTGTATATCTAAGGCATATATCTAAGGAGAATTTCAAGTGGATTAGTGAAATTAAAGGCACCAAATATCATAGGAGACTCTATGTATTTTTAAAAAAATGTCAATCCAAAATGTAAATCTTCAAAATACAAACATAGATCTGAAGACTACATATCCATAGAACTCAATAAATAAGTTGTTGTCCAAGGATATCAAAGCAATACATATCTACAAGACAAACTTGAGTAATTATTGTTGGAGGCTTGCTTTGATGCCATGAAAGAGTTATCAAAACTCTTCATCCAAGATCTCTCCAAGAGCTCATTACTACAACCATAGATGCTTCGACATACACAAGAGAATAAAATAGTTATTATTCACACAAGAGATCCAAAAAGGATATGTAAAAAGATCATAAAGCATGTACATTACAAATTAGATCCCTTGCTTAAATAGGTAAGTAGAACCAATATGCAAGCTAAACTAGGAAATGTGAGATAAATCCCCATAATTTGAGTTGGAGTTCACCTAGGCCACTTAGACTAGGTCATGAGAAGGAGAGTGGTTAGGGTCAATAATGTTGGATCCCAAGCAGTACTCAAGCTATCTACCCAATCCACTATGAGAATTAATCAAGTTTCAGAGGTTAAGGTGTCCATGTAGTCCCCACTCTAATTTTATCAAAGGTTAGTGACCCAATTAGAGGTTATATTTCAAGAGCCACTAATGAATTTAGCCAAGTTGGATTAGGAGTTTGACTTCGTTGTAGTTGCGTTGGCTTCCAAGGGAGCTGAGTCTATATAGTTAGGAGGTAGTTCATCCACAGCTCCTCTACATATCATTTAAGTGGGCCCTATATTATCTTTTAGAGAGAGTGGATAGGATATTCTCTTCTTTTTGAAATTAATACAATTGTAACAAACTTCAGTAGGCCATCATGGCCTAGGATGTGAATCTCATGCTACTTAGAAGTGACCCCCATCCTTATCTATAGATGTGTAATAATATTCCATTTTGAGGGTTAGTATTTCTTAGTCCCAAAATTTTGTTGAAATTAAGTCAATATTTCACTTACTTTTTACCTCACTCTTTTGGATTGTGAATGTCTACCATGGTCCACACATTTGTAAACAAACTTATTTTAATGAATGAAATTTCTCACTTTTTACAAAATTTATGGTTTATTTGTTAAAAAATTTTAGTCATTTCCATTTATTGAATACATGTTAATGTTAATAAAATTTAACTAATGATTTATTACTTGATTACTATAGTGGTTATAATGTACTTTATTATTCTAACTCATTTATGAACCCTTTTTATTTCCCTTAAAATATTCATGATTTGTGTGTTAACCTACATATTATGTTTGAAGAATCAATGTGTTATGTAATATAGGATTCTTGAATATTAATATCTAGTGAAGGGTTTATAAATTAATCATTCTATCCCATTTCCTCAAACTTCTCCACCTTGGTGTAAAAATTGAGTAAAAACTTTTGGTGAAACTTGACACATAGTGATATAATTATGGCAAGTCACTTAGCTTGGTTTTTAAAGCATCAACACCTTTCGATGCCTATAAATACTCTTTCCTTCCATTCCTTACCCTCCTTTTATGTTATTATATAATCTAAACATTTTCCCCTTATTTAAAAATCTATGAGGTGTGACTCATTAGTAAATTTAGAATGCAATTACACACATCTTAAACCTCCAGTGGTAATAATCATGACTTTTTTAGTACAAAAGGTTGACCTGCTTAGTCCTTAGACTAAACCAAATTTAGTCCTAAAATCAACAAGGGGATTTTCCCCCACGCATAGTCTCCCACTTTCCTTTTTGGAATACTTAGTCCCATGAGTGCCTTTGGAGGCAGAAAGGATCTTAGGGCTGATGATAGTTGGTGTTAGAAGGAGGGCTTGAGTAATATACTATTTACAACTTTTCATTTAACCTTTGAGTATTTATTACTAGGGACCTTAGCCTTACAAGAGTATTTTATTGAAGCAATTCTCATTTCCCTTTACAGTTTTTCCATTGTTTCATGCCTCAAACACACATAATAGTTGGCACTAGTAGGGTCAAATCTATTTTTCAAATTTTCTTGATATTCTATTGGGTTTATGGTTGTTTATGCTTGTTAATGGTGATGTTTTAATTATTATTTGTTTGTAAAACACCCTAAATGATACTAAAACTACCACTAGAGCTAGGTCCCATCATGGTAGGCTAGTTGTTTCACCTTTGTAATTTCATAAGAGGCCTAGACTTGCTAAACATAAACCTTGACCAATAGTTGATTCCACTAGCTTATCTTATTAGTCTCCCCTAAATATACCACCCATACTGGCTCTCTAAGTACCCTATTTAGTTGGGTTGACTATCAACATTCTAGGAGTTATCCATGACTTACCTAGGAACCTAGAAAGATATATTCTTTATTTCACCCCTGGTGTGTGATAAATGATAGAAGAACATGTAACCTCATACAAGACTCCTTTGAGACTACTTAATATGGAACATAAAGATATGGCATGTAGGTTTTTCCCCTTCACCTTAATGGACTTAGCCTATGAGTGGTTCCTTATCCTCCCTAAAAACTCAATCACAAGCTGGGACCAGTTTAGTAGTGCTTTCCTAGAGTAATTTAGGAAATTTATTGACCCTACCATCCTTTATCAATAGTTTTCATGCATTAAATGAGAACCAAGTGAGGCCATATAAAACTTTTTTTCTATATTCTATATAGTGTATAGCTAAGTCATAGTTTTTTACCAACCTAACACTTGAGTATTGATTGAGATATAAAGAATGCCTTGAACCCAAGGACAACCATGTTCTTAAGATGACACCCCCAAGTAGTTGACTTACCCCTAAATTATGTCAAAGCCATAAAATTTTAGAGATATTTAAAAACTTAGGTTCAAATTATGGCTCTCATTCTTATTGTTTTGTCACATATGCATGTATTGAACTTGTTTCCCAACACAAATTATAATATTCTAATGCTTCAACCACTACCCATAACAAACTAGATCCCTTGGAATCATAATACATAAAACCAACACCTAGGATTTCTTAACCTAATAAACCATGAAATGGATCCCCAATTACAACACCAAGTGACATTGGTAGTGGCTAACAACGTTGAAACTATACCTCAAGAGACTACTAAAAATGAGTTGGACACCATCCAATGAATCATCCAAAAACTAAGTAATGACTTCCTTGGTATACAAAGGCAAATGCACAACTCAAATGCTAAAAGTTCAAATAAGAACTTCACCTACTATAAATAAAATATAAATTACAAGCATCCCTAAATCAACTAGAGCCCTCCCCTAATAGGTTACATGAAGTTAACATCTATGAGATAACTCTTCCTAAATGGTGATGATTAGATAACATGGATACACATGGGGAACTTGATTATATAGATTTATATAGTGTCTTTGAGATCTTTCAAAAATAAATGAAGTATGAGGTGGTTTTAAATTACCCAAAATCAAGAAAATTAGGTAAACCCCTAGCATAGCCATGATGCTACAAACTATGTATTTTACCAGCCAAGAAGAAAATGGGATAGAGGAGAGTGCTAGTGAGGTTCATGCATTCCAAAAATTCCAAAAGAGTAATTATTCCCTTAAGAAATAATAACCATAAAAACCTCTCACTAATTCAACTCCCCCAAATAATGATGCAACCCCACCAAATCACTATTAGGTTATTTGGAAAGAACCTACATAATTTATTGGTGGACTTAGAAGCCTTAGAAAACATAATGTTATTATGCATTTTCAAGAAGTTAGGGTTAGTTCCTATCAAATTAGATAATTTGGTGGTTCAACTAGATAAATTAGAGGTTAAAATAGTGAGTGAGATTCTGAATATCCACATGTAACTATAATCTAAGCTTAAGATTCAATATTCATAGACATCCAAGTGGTAGATATTCTTGAATCCTATGGCATGCTCCTTAGTAGGGACTAGTCTAAGAATTTAAATGTTTACATGACCACTGAATTCTCTCATATGTGGTTACCCTAAAGAGGGGCATCTAATCAAATCAAAGTGGATAGATAACCTTGCATGAAACACCTAATTATTAAGTACAATACAATCAAATAAAAAGTGAACCTAGTATCCTTAGACTTAGGGATTTATATTTTGAGCACAAAACTTGCTAAAGATGAAGTTGAAAATGAGCTAGACATACCAGACCTATGGTCTCTCTACATCAATGGGGCTCATTTCAAACAAGGTAGTGGGGTTGGGGTTTTGTTGGTGAACCCATGAGGAGATATATACCTATTTTCATATAAGTTACAATTCCCCTCTAAAAACAATCTAGCAGAGTATGAAGCATTAATCCTAGTTTTACAGTTCACATTAAAATATAAGTCAAAATAATTGAGGGTATTTAGTGACTCTGAGCTGGTGGTCAACTAGGTTAATAATAAATTTTAGTGTAATTTGTCTTACCTTAAGAGGTACAAACATATATCTTAGGACTTGATTGACATGTTTAACACATTCAATGTCATTCTCATCTCTAGGGAATAAAACCAGGTTATAAATTCATTGGCATCCAATGTAGCAAACATAACTACCTTAGATGACAACGAGTTTCAATATTTCTCTATGGAATTAGTCCCTTAACCATCTATCCTAGACAATATGATAAATTTATAGGTCTTTGAGGATGATCAATAGATTATCTAGTTTCTTAACAACATTGAGGTATTTGAAGCCTAGATAATTAATGAAGTAGATAGAGACAACCATAAATCTAAGCTTGATAAGGATGAGGTCTTCAATATTTATGGGAATCTAATCCTGAAAGGGATGATTTCACTAGAGAGAGCATTTGACACCTTAGATCCTACACCCAAAACAAAGAAACCCAAGTTTGAGAATCATAAGTGTCATATCATCAACCTCGACTCTGAGGGAAACCTCAAACCATTTGTGTGGGTCATGACTAGATAGACCAGAACTCAGATAGCTTTGAAAGTCATTGCTAAGATATAAGGATGTGATCACTTGGGCCTATGGAGACATAAAAATTTCAACCTGAGGGTAGTCACTCACACCATCCCATTAAAACTATAATATAAACCATTAAGGTAGATACAAAGACCTTTCAATGTAGTCATGGAATCATTAATACACACAAAGGTGCATAAGTTACTATCTACTAGGATAATCTTCTTAGTTCACCATTTTATCTGGGTATCCAACCTAGTACTCTTGTGAAATAAAAATGGGGAAATTCATTTGTGCATAGAGTGTTAGAGTTATAATCACTGAGAAAGGGGGTGAATCAGTGAGCCTAGATATTTCAATTCCAATCCTTTCAAACTATTAAAAAATAAGCATATATCAAGTTGATCAATCAACATTAACAAGAGAGATCATTCATTCAATGCATACATAAGATCAAACACAAAAAACATAGTTCATTTTGGATACCCTCATGGGGAATAAAACCCATTCTCAAGCCTAAAATACATTTACTAATTATCCTATAAGAGATTATAAATAAGAGACTGGTGAAGTCCTTTAGACTAGAAACCTTAATCAAGTCCTTCTAACCAAATGCCTTTAGTGAAACACCTATTTTATAAAGAGAAACTACTCCTAAGAAAGATCAAGTCCTTTAAACACTCCTTTGAAGTAAACACCTCCACCTTAGAACTAATGTATTCAACACCTGATGATGGATCTCTAATTATATAACCCTTGCACAAAATCCCTTTCTATCTCATACAAGTCTCTCACATAGACATGCCAAAATCTCTCTCCTTATTTACTTAAATTATCCTCATATGCACACTCAAACCTCTTCACATATCCTCAAACTACAATATCACTAATCTATCATCATAAATATGACCTACAGGTCATACAAATAGTCAAAAAACTATTTTTCTCATCAACTCATCTAACATGCACACTACTTATCCTCTCTTCTTCTCTTAAATTCATACTCCAAATATACAAGCCTATCTCAAGTCTAGAAACCATCACATTTAGTTTCACTATTTATAGATAAATCATGAATTATCAAGTCCACAATCTTATTTATTGGCCACAACATATGCCTTTACCCTTAAGGCATATTACATGGGTCACACTTAAGCACAACTCTCTTTCAAATAAGCCTAAGTCACCTTTTAGGTCCTATGATGACCCATTCATCTCTTTGACACTTCTCTAAGAAAACTAAGAACACAGGAACACTTTCCAACATATGGACCCATGCCATATGATCTATAAGTCCCCCTTAAGTGCTAACAACCATCACAATACCCTTCTACTTAAGCACAATTTACTCAAACAACATTCAATACACCAACCATTATAAGTGAACACACAATCAGTTTCTAAACCTTTGTCCATAATATATATGAATGGTTAAACCTTCATAATGTACATAAAACATCCTCATGGAGTCTACAACATGCTTTAATCAATAGTTCATCTTAAAACATCAAATTACCAATAAGCACAACTTAAATACCCTTCTTGGGTTACTTGCATAACATGCAAGAATACATAGTTAACTTTGAACCTCAATATATTTGATTGTACACACTTTCATATCTTCAAATCTATATTTCTAGATGCACCTTGGAGTCCTCTACAAATTCTCTTATTACACCATGAGAAAATTCTACATATATCGAAAGATATAGCATAAAAATTAAACACTATTTTTTCCTTCATAATTTTGAATATTTAAATCCAAACAGTCAGTTAAAATTTGGTCACTTAAAACACATATCGTGCCATCTCATCTTATATTATTCATGTATCATCGATCTTCTTTGAAATTTAACTCATAATGTGCCACTACCTAAATGTTAAACTTCGAACACTAGGCATTATCTTGTTTCTTCCTGACATCCTAGAATAAACATGATCCATTGATCTCCTGTATGTAGCTCAATCATTATCTATGTTTAAATAATAGACACTTTGAACTCACTTCACTCAATATGCTCTATTTATCTTGATTATTATGAACACCCACTTGTCATATCTTAGAAGAAGTTCGGTCTTTATCTCTACCTATATTAAGTAACTATCATTTTGACCTATTTGACTCAATGTGTGTCATTAGATAAATATGTATGATCATTCATGAACCTTTGGATCTTCATTTGGTCCTGATCTTTATCTCTTGCAAAAATGACTATGGGAACCATTATAATTTTCTTGGAAGGCCAACTTTAGACCTTAATAACTTTTATTGTGCTTAGATGCATGATGTAAAATTTGGACCATATGATCTCCTCACATAGGAGTATCCAACAATATATCAATTTTTTCTTGAAAACCTCATGCATGTGATATATAATTCCATTAATCTACACACTCAAATTTTTCTACCACAGAGCCAACTATGTTAAGAACTGCCTAGAAGGCCAACTTTACACATGCATATCTTTTAACATGCTTCATCACATGACCTAAAATTTATCACATATCAATTAGGAACAAATATAAACAAACCCATATGATCAAATTCTCCTAAAACTACCACATGTGCCAAATATTATTGCATCAAAATTCCTACTCAACTTTTCTTACCATAGTATAAATTTGGCTAAGTATGGGAAAACACTGTCAAACTGCCTAGGATCCCAACTTTTCACTTGCATATCTTGTATTGCACTTCATTACATGACCTAAAATTTAGTGCATATAAAATAGGCACAAATTTGATCACAACTATATGACCGACTCCCCCTGACTTATCCACACATAGCAATGGTGATGTTAGCAAACTACATACTCAAATTTTTTGCCACTAGACCCAAAATGTCTAGATGAAAATAATGATCAACCAGATTAAATACATATATGCACACAAGAATTGAAATCATATAAAACTTTTTATAGGACCCCTTTCACATGATCAATACTCCATACTCATCATTTAACATCTCTATCCATGCCAAAACTAAAGATCAACCAAGCCTCCTTCAAACATACTAGGACAAGCACATTGCACACTTTCTCATTATCACTTAGACTATCAAGGTAGTTCATCCACTCACCTGAACACCTTCATGACATCACCATTACATCATTTACAACTCTCCAACAATCTCCCCCTTTTTCATTGATGTCAATAACCATCATATAGCAATATATAACTCACCTTCCTTCTCTCTCTTCAAGCACTCCATAATAGGAACTTGCTCCCCCTTTGACACAATGACAAATTGGGAACCAACTGATCTTGATGACCCAAAATAAATACCAATAGTATAAAACCATCTTTAAAAGATAGTACAAACTCCCCCTTACCTTAATCCTACCTTTTCTTGCCTTGACAACTTCCTCTTACTCCATGCCAACACTCTCTTCAACCAAGCACTACAACTAATGAAGAAAGAAGACACAAAAAATACTAAAATCTGATGTGACACACCAAGAAACATCTAAGAGGGTATCCCCCTAATATTTATGAACCACTGTATCACTTGAGCATCTTCAGATCTCCATACACCATAAAGAACCATTATACAAACTTATTAGCCTCTTCTCACAAGCCACCTCAGGGACCACCAATAAAACTTCATGACACTCACCAAATAAGAAACATGCACTAAACCAACTAGAGAACTCACCTTGAAAAAATTGTGCCTTACTCTTTTGGAGAAACTGATCAAAAATATCACATCTTCATTACTAGCCATGTCTGGACTCCTTGTAGCCCTACTTGGAACTTGCATAGCCCAAAAATTTTAGGAGACACATCTTCAAGAACTAAAACTTCATATCTAAAGCATATTCAGATGCCTCTTAAAGTACACCAATTTTCAACACCTAGTTCAGCCTATGAAATATACTTTCTTCACAAACCAACTTGCCAATTAAGCCTCCTTGACAAAAACATGAATAAATTGCAAACCACAAACTTTTAAGTCTATGTGAACCTTGATTTGACAACCCATTTATCACATTCAGTGTATTAAAAATCCTTAGACCTCAACTCATAATTCAATCACTTTTATAGCATAGCTCAAAACCCTAGAACCTCAAAATAAACAAGGTCAATAAATATTCTTATAATTAACATCCAACTTTATAACTTATTGCACACCTAGATACAACCATCACACACTTATATACCAATTTTTGAGATTCTATACCTTTGGGAACATTGACTTCCTATACCATGGTTTTTGACCTACAGTAAGATAGATAAACTTGAGAGCACATAAAAACCTCCAAAAAAACTAAAACAAGATCATCAAGACATAGAACCACCTAGAACACATTAGAAATAAGTGCATAGACCTTTCTAAGCACCAAAATATTCTTGACGTTCCATTAATCTCATTAAGCCACCTAGAAACACCAATTTTGATCATGTATTATAGCTCCTTCACAAACGTCTAGATCAAGCTCAAGAACTTATTGCTCCCCTTTAACCAATGAACTTCTAAGATCAACACAAGTCTATATATATATTGTCATTATGATCTTGATCACACAAACTTACTTCTCTATAAGAAATATGTCTCTTAAGAAGCATAGGTAGACACACCCTACATCACAATGTCCTAGAACAATGTGAAACCAAGAGTTTCCCACAACTCTTCATATTCCTTTTCCTCTTTGGTCATCTGATACTTATAGTTCATCTTCTTCTTAAGCTTAAGATAAGAAACATGCCCATCTACTATAATATTCTTCTTTATGATTGGATTGACAATATATGGAGATAACATAGATTCATGACATACCTTATCATTTGTAGAATCTTCCTTACATCTTGGAACCTTGTCACTAAGTAATGACAATTGATGTTCTTTAAATGATACTTTCTCAGCAATAGAAAAATGTTAAATTAGATCCATACTTACCTCATAAATATCCTTAACCATCACCTTCATCTTCTCTTTAAATTTGGTCTCTTTATTTATAATACGAGAAGACAATGAGAGCCCTTGTTCTCCACCATAGCAAACAAATTACTTGGACCTACAGTCTCATCATGACTCATACTTACCATTTTTGGTTTCCATGAGTTAATTTGTCTTCTCCCTTGTACTTTGAAAGCTTGATTTAACCTATTATAATTTGTATACCTTTGCTTGTATAATCTAGTAATGTGACCAATCTTTTCATAGTTATAGAAAACAATACTCCTTAATGGAAACTCATCTTATCTTACCTTATTCAAATAAAAACTATCAATGTGTCCAATGTCATGACAACTAAAATAAACTACTATTTTTGAAGAAGACTTACCTTACCTTGTCTTATTTGGATAATTTTTAGCAAAGTGTCCCTTATCAAAATAGTTGAAACACTCAACCTTGCTCACACCTTTTGATTGATGGCCCCCATTATAGTTCTATGAAAACTCATTTCTAATAGGTCTCTTGCATTCTCTAGATCTATGCCCAAATTGATTACATGTGTAATAGTAACCATTGAAACTTGCATACCTCATGGAATTTGGTTGTCTAATCTAATTTATCTTCGGTCTACTAGCACCTTCATTCCTTGTCTAATGATTTGTCTTCAAAGTTAGATTTTTCTTGTTCACATTAGTCTTCATCTTGTCTTGAGTTGCATTATTTGATTCTTATTTGTATCCAAGACCATATCTATCACTTGTATGCTTTTTATCATTTAGAATATTGTCTAGATCACTTGAGCTCTTTTCAAATCTCATAAATGACTTCACCTACTAAATGTCTTCTCTAACTCAAATTTTAATGACTCATTTTAAATTGCATACCTTGAATATTCATCTTCTTTAGCTTTTAGGATTGTAGATAAGATTTCCAATTGACAACTAAGATGTTTGACCACATATTCATATTCCTCGGTGTCTTCATTCATTCTTGCCTCATACACACTAAATTGTTCTTTGAAGTCCTTGAGTTGAGACTTCATCTTATTGTTAATATTCTTCTAAATATTCATTTATTTAAGGGCATTCATCAATTTAGTCTCACAATCCACCTCATCTTTATCATCATCTAAATCACTCCAAGTGACTTTATTTGATGTGAGCAACTAACTTCCTCAGCCAGGAAGATGGATTCATCTTTAGTAGGACCATCATCTTCATGATCATACTTTGAGTCACTGACTTCACTCTCATTTGATGAGCTAAAATCTACTTTGGTGTAAAGATTGTTCTTGTCCTTGAAGTACTTCTTATTATCAAACCTTTTAAATCCCTTTTTGATTTTATCAGACTTAAATGATCTCTTGCCATCATCATGGCCTTGATCATGCTCTTCATCATCATCTTTCTTATACTTATGAGGAATTTATTATAAAAATATCCTACCTCTCCATAATTGAAGAATTTAAGGGGTAGTTTACCCTACCTAAACCTATTTTCAATTTATTTGAAATCAAAACAATTAGTTCATCGTCGTCTGTATCAAAAATATCATCCTCCTTGGGTTTCTTACCTTGAAACTTCTTATTCATCTTCATTTTAGTCTTGAAATTTGCTTCCTTCTTTGGTGGTATATCATCATTTACTCTCATCTATAGGTAGTAAAGGTGCCATGTAATGGATCCATCTTTAACTGCGTAAGATCATGGCTTTCTACTATAGCAAATACTTTTGGATCAAACTTGGGGGATAGAGACCTTAATACTTTTTGAACTATATTATCCTCTTCAAGGTTCTCTCCAAAACCTTTGATGATGTTCACAATCTCATAAAATCTTTGTAGAAAGGATGCCATAAAATCTTCTTCCTTCATCTTGAGACTCTCAAATTGCCTTTTTTGAGTCTATAACTTAGCAATATTGACCTATGAATCTCCTTAATAAATGATCTGCATTTTGTCCCATATATCTTTATTATATTTACAATGGATTACCTTGGTGAAATTAGTCTCTATAAGACCATAAGTTATGGCATTCATTTCCTTAGAATTATTCTCAAATAGCTTCTTATCTATAGCACTAAATGGAGGAGTACTAAGAACAACATAACCATCCATAACATATTTCCATACATCAAACCCTACGGAGATAATGTATGTCCTTATCCTTTCACTCCAAAAAGCATAATTTGATCCATTAAATATTGTTTCTTGCTTAGTAGAGAAACCTCCTTGATGACTACCCATAGTGTACCTTGTATCACCTTTAAGCTATCAAACCTTTACCAAAGTACTTGCTCTGATACCAATTTTTAGAGGTATAATCACTAAGATGGGGAATGAATCAGTGAGCCCAAATATTTGAATTTCAATTACAATCCTTTTAAACTATTAAACTTTCAACATATATCAAATTGATCAAGCAACATTAACAAGAGAGACCATTCATTCAATTCATATACAAGATCAAACACACAACACATAATTCTTGTGGAAAACCCTTATGGGGAATAAAACCCACTCTCAAACCTAAAACACGTGGACTACTTGCCTAATAAGATATTAAAAACAAGAGACTGATCAAGTCCTTTAGACTAGAAACCTTAATCAAGTCTTCCTGACCAAAGGCCTTTAGTGAAACACCTATTTCACAAGGAGCAACTACCCTTAAGGAAGATCAAGTCCTTTAGACCCTCCTTTTAAGTTAACACCTCCACCTTAGAACTAATGTCTTTAACACCTGATGATATATCTCTAATTATATAACCCCTACATAAACTCCCCTTCTATCTCATACAAGCCTCTCACATAAGCATGCCACAATCTCTCTCCTTCTTTACTTAAACTATCCTCATATGCATACCTAGACCTCTTCGCATATCTTCAAACTACAAGAGCACTAATATGTCCTCATAAATATGACCTGCAATTCATACATAGTTAACAATTTTTTTTGCTCATCAACTCATCCAACAGGCACATTACTTATCTTCTCTTCATTTCTTCAATTCATACTCCACACATACAAGCCTCTTTCAAGTCTAGAAACCATCACATTTGGTTTCATTATTTATAGAGAATTCATGAATTATCAAGTTTATAATCTTCCTTTTTATCCATAACAAATTCATTTACCCTTAAGGCATCTTACATGTATCACACTTAAGTACAACTCTCTTTCAAATAAGCCTAACTCACCTTTTAGGTCTTATGATGACCCATTCACCTCTTTGACACTTCTCCAAGAAAACTACAAACACATGAACACTTTATAATATATGGACCCATGCCACATAATCTATATGTCCCTCTTAATTTCCAAAAACCATCATAGTACCCTTATGCTTAAGCATAATTTGATCAAACAACATTTTATACAGCAACCTTTATGAGTAAAAACATAGTTAGTTTCTAAACATTTTTTCATACTGGATATGATTGGTCAAACCTTCATAATGCACATAGAGCATCTTCATAGAGTCTATAATACATTCTAATCAATAGTTCATCTTAAAACATCAAATTACCAATAAGCACAACTCAAATACCCATCTTAAGTTACTTACATAACATGCATGAACACATAATAAAATTTGAACCTCAATATATTTTATTGTACACACTTTCAAATCTTCAAATCTATATTATTAGATGCACCTTGGATTCCTCTACAAATTCTCTCTTTAGAATATGAGCATATTTTGCATAGTTTGAAAGATATAGCACAAAAATTGAGCGCTAGTTTTTCCTTCATAAATTCCCTTAGTCATGTAAAACTTATCTCATGCCCTCTCATCTTAGACTAATCATACATTGTCAATCTTCTTCAAACTTTAACTCATAGTGCACCACTACCCAAATGTTAAACTTTGAACACTTAGCATTATCTTACTTCTTCCTAACATCTTGGAATAAACACACTCCATCGATCTCTTGTACATAACTCGATCTTTATCTCTTTTTAAATAATAAAAAAATTTAACTCGTTTCACTAAATACACTCCATTGATCTTTGTTAGTACAAACACCTACTCACCATTAGATCTTAGAAGTAGTTCAGTCTTTATCTCTGCTTATAGTTAAGCAACTATCACTTTGACCTCTTTGAATTGATATATGCCATTAGATAAATTTGTATGATCATCCATGAATCATTATATATTCATTTGGTCCTAATCTTTATCTCTTGAAAAAATGACTATGGGAACCATTATAATCTACCTGGAAGGACAACTTACGACCTCAATAACATTTATTACACTTAGATGCATGATCTAAAATTTAGACCATATTATCTCCTCACATAGGAGTATCTAACCATATATCAATATATTCCCATATCATTTATGCATGTGATATATAACACCATTAATCTACTCACTCAGATTTTTCTACCACAGGCTAGCTATGTCAAGAACTACCTAGAAGGCCAATTTTGCACATGCATATCTTTTGACGCACTTCATCACATGACCTAAAATTTAGTTAATATCAACTAGGAACCAAAATTAATAGACCCATATGATCAAATTATCCTAAAAATACCACATGTGTGAAATATGATTGCATCAAAATGCCTACTTAGCTTTTTTTACCACATTGCAAATTTGGCTAAGTATGGGAAAACATTGTCAAACTACCTGAGAGCCCAACTTTGTACTTACATATCTTATGTTGTAATTTTTTGCATGACCTAAAATTTAGTGAATATAAAATAAGTACAAATTTTATCAAAACTATATGACCAACTCCCCCTGATTCATCCACATGTGGTAATGGTGACATCAACAAACTACTTACTCATATTTTCTGCCACTAGACCCAAAATGTCTAAATGAAAACACTGATGAACCAAATGAAATGCATACATGAACACAAGTATTAAAATAATATAAAACCTCTTATATTACCTCTTTCACATCATCAATACTCCATACTCATCCCTAAACACTATAGCCATGCCAAAATTGAAGATCAACCAAGCCTCCTTCAAGCATACTAGGACAAGCACATTGCACACTTTGTCATTATCACTTAGACTATCAAGGCACTTCATCCACTCACCTAGACACATTCATGACATAATCATGACATCATTGATAACTCTCAAACATATAGATGTATTAATGTAGTAGAAACTGATAAAAGCACCACCACTGAAGTCATCAAATTCATGGAGAATAATATAACTAGTCAATTCAAAACCCAAGTTTCATTGGTATGTGATAATGGTCCCACATTCCAATCCATAGTTTTTATTTAATGGTATTATTATGAAAGGATCACCTTGAAATTCTAATTTAATCACTAATAAAAACTTGATTGATACCTATAGAGTAATTTTTACTCTACATCATATTTAAATTTTGGGTTGAGCACTGCAATTTTGGTCCTCAGACGTAGCAGCAAAGTTTTGGTTCAACGCAGGAGGAAGGTTCATTTTTTGTCTAAGTGTTGAAGTCGAGTGGGAGTTGCTAAGCATCGTCATCTAAGGACACCTTCTTTATGTTCTGTGAGTTGGTCGGAATGTGCCACGTGTCTCATATCAGCTCAGCAAAATGTGCCAAGTGGTAGCGTCTATGGTTACGTATCGGCACCCAAGTTTTATCTCTTTATGGCAGAAGGATTCCAAAAGGCTAAGTATCAAAGTCAGGTAGAGCACACCAAGTGGCAGCAGTGGAAGATCTCAGTGTTGTTTTTCTAAAAGTGATGGAAGCTACCACATATCCTGGCTACTGGAAGCAAAAGTCACCACATGGCAGCATTCAAAATATGTTTGGTTCAATACCTTGGTTCATTTTTGGTTCAATGAGAAACAGGTCCAATGGCAAGGCAAAAAAAAGATAGGCATGCAAAATTCAAAATTTGCAGTAAAGGAATCATCGAAGGGAAGGAATAAGTGGAAGAGGCCACGTGTCAACTTTTGTGTGACCCTCAATGGACCCTACAAGAAAGCAGATGCCACCATGTGTCCTCGCCTGCCTCAATAGAGTACGACAAGTGTCTACATCCGAGGCTTTGGGTTCCTTTTAAGCTTTAAGATAAGTCTCTCTCGAAGTGTAGTGGAAGTTGCCAAGCGTCAACATCCATGGGTTTCTCTTGTTGGCTTTAATAAAGATTGTGGTGGGCCTCAGGTGTGACTTTAAAAGTTTGCAGAAGCTGCCAAGTGTCACCATCTATAGGAGTCTGATATGTGTCCTGAATGATACTATAGCACAGCCAAAGAGAAGTAGAGAGAGTCGTGTGTCTTCAATGAATTAGGTGGAAAGCACCAAGTGTCATTTTTTGATGCCTTCTAAGTAGTAAAAGAGGATTTTTAGGAAACTGACTAAGTGTCCTCTCCTATTTCAAAATAACAGAGTGTTCCATGTATCTATTGCCAAAAGTGAAATGGAGGGAAAATTAGTTGGAGTTAAGTCAAATAGATGGAATAGTGCATCGGGTAGATTTTTGGGGCTTACAAGTATTAAAGACACTGTCTGTTTGTCCCCTATAAGAAAAGGCAAAGTAGAGAGTTGAGTAGCCAAATAGGTGATGGAACAAAGAATTTTAGGCGCAAAAAGAGGTACTAAAAAGGGATCACCATGCCACAGTCAGGGCAGTTCTTGATAAGACCAAGACGCATCCAAGGCATTAAATGCACTATCTATTTTGTCCCCGTGCATGAAGGATGGAAGAGAATTGTGTGGGAAGGGGAGTGATGGAAGGAAACATTTGAGGCTATAAAAGAAGAAGAATTATAAATTAAAAAGAGGGGGAATATTTCTAATAGTTTAAACTTCTTGTAATTTTGACTAGTAATATCATTTGCTCTTGTCTTGATTTCTTGAAGTTGTAAAAGTTGATATAATTGTGCATGTTTCTATGCCCTTTATGTGGCTGAATGAATTAAGTAAATTTAAGCTCCATGCCTTGGTTGGTGTTACCTGTGTCATTTACACAGTAGTCTATGTTGTAGATTTGCTAGTGTTGTGATTGGAAATGTTATTTGCTTTTGTCTCATTTTTTGGAATCTAAAGTTTTACATAACTATGTGTGACTTATGTGCCTCTTATGTGATTAAAGGGTTTTATTAAGAAGATTGAACACTATGCCTTTGTTGACAATTCTTGTATCTCAGCAAAAGACTCCCCTGTTGTGAGCCTCTATTTCTGTTATTCTAATCATTTACATTGATCATGCACCTATCTACTCTTAAATGTAATTGAATCATATAATAGTTTCTTTGTGCTCAGGTTAGGATTAGGATTACTCTTAGGTGCATTGCCATATTTAGGTTTTAATTCTTACATTTTGCATTTATGTTTAGTCCCCTATCCCTTTTCCCCAACACCTATAAAATAGAAGAGACCAGCTTCTTTAAAACCTGGAGGTTGTTTCAAGTCACATTGTCCCACAACTTGAAACTTCCCATTGTTGATTGGCTAGGATCTAGCACAATTTTATGCCATCAATAGTTTTTGGCATGCTCAGTGGGATGAATCTTTCAAAGGAATTGCTTCTATAAATCTAGGACAGCTTCCAAGTAAGTCTATTTTTATTGAATTATAGTGAATAAATTTTGATGGCATGTATGAAGAGAATTCCTATGGTATATTTCCTTATCAGCCCAATGAGGGATCATACCAGCCTGGTCATGATATCTATGAACCTAATCAGCCTTATCAAGGCTACTTTCAAAACTATGTTGAGCCTTATCAAGTTTCTCATGATCCTTATTATCAAGAGCATGACTCTTACCTTCCTCATGAGCAATATCAGTCTCAGGACTAGATTTCATCTTCCCCATATGGTTATGATGTTGCATATGAGTAGTATTGCCTTTAAGAAAAAATGAATGAAATAGAGCTTAAAATACTGGCATATGCAAGAAAGTTTTGTTCCAACTCTCAGTATGAGGAAGTAAATAGTCTATTTCAAAATGTGTCTAATGATCCAGAAGAGACAAATGGACTATGTATTCTCCCATTCGAAAAGGTGGAGGCTTGGGAAAGACAAAGAATTGAGTTAAATGAATTTTCCACAAAAGGCTATGGTACTTCTTATTCTTTTGAAGCTCTTAACCATGCCCAGTGTGTACCAAGAAAGCTTCCTAGTTGGAATCAAAAGCCCATTCATGAGCCTATTCAAGAGCCTATCTAGGAGCATATCCAAAAGCTTATTCAAGTGATTATTAATGAGACTAGACCTTCCTATAGTCCCATCATTTCCTCACCAATTATCTCTCAAGCTTAGGTTGTTCAGGAGGACAAGCAGGTTCCAAACCTTGATGAGGTAATGGCCGAGTGGAAAGAGCAAAATATAGATGTCTTTAAGAATTTCTCTTTCCCTCCTCTCCAAAACTCCATAGAGAATTCCATTGCCCTCAAGATTCCAAAATTTGATCATGATCAATCTCCCATGCTTCATTTCCCCTCTCAAACAAATAAATTTCATCACCCTCCCACCATCACCCTTCCTCAAGAAGACCCTATTCTCTGGAGTATTGAAAAAAAGGTTACAGCTATAGGACAAGTTCTTGCAGAATGTATAGAGGATGCTTCAAAAGTGCCTGAAGAGGAGTTTCCTATTGATACTTCTCTTAAGGTGGTAATTGAGCATCTAGTAATAATCGAGAGTAGGAAGACTGATCTTGATAAGGAGGAACTTCAAGAGGAGCTGATACAAATTAAAGTCATACATGAGTTATAGGTGTCTCCTATTGGGAAGAATCTAGATAGCATGACAATGGATTTAGTTCAAATAGATCAAAGTGAGGAACAAAAGGATGATTGGCAACTATACCTTGAGCCTCTACCAAAGATTGAAGAGCTTTGTATGGATGTGGTGGCTATTAAAGAGCATGATTATGAGAAATTTGATCAAGAATCCCCTATTCAAGGTCACAATATAGATGGAGTTGCATGCCCAAAGATCCTTGAAGAGCTAGATGAACTTGCAGTAGTAAATAAGAAGGGTGTGGTCACTCAAAAGGCATGCATAGATAAGGTATCACTTGACATGGTGATAGATGGCAAGCAATCTGAAAACAATCAGGAAAGACTTGGGGAGTTTGTCCTTATTGGTGACTGGTTTGCTATTGATGACCCATTTGAGAAGATGTTAATATAGTTGGTCGACAAGGCAAATACCTCATCTAAAGCTATGACTAAGAAACAACTTTCTTTGCAAATTTTACCATCTCTCAAAAGGAGTGATTTCAATATTTTTCCATTTGATCTAGGCAGATAGTGCCTTATCATGGTTAACTAGAGTAGGAGTTAGGTTCTTTTTTAGTAGGCTCAAAAGTCCTGGTGGTTGCCAATAATTGTAGAGTAATTTTTACTCTACATCATATTTAAATTTTGGGTTGAGCACTATAATTTTGGTCCTTAGACATAGCGGTAGAGTTTTGGTTTAACGCAAGAGGAAGGTTCATTTTCCATCTAAGTGTTGAAGTTGAGCAGGAGTTGCTAAGCATCGTCATCTAAGGGCACCTTCTTTATGTTCTATGAGTTCGTTGGAATGTGCCACGTGTTTCATATTGGCTCAACAAAATGTGCCAAGTGCCAGCATCCATGGTTATGTATTGGCACCTGAGTTTTATCTCTTTGTGGCAAAAGGATTCCAAAAGGCTAAGTATCAAAGTCAGGTAGAGCGCACCAAGTGGCAGCAGTGGAAGATCTCAGTGTTATTTTTCTAAAAGTGACAGAAGTTACCACATATCCTAGTTATTGGAAGTGGAAGTCACCATGTGGTGGCATCCAAAATATGTTCGGTTCAATACCTTGGTTCATTTTTGATTCAATGAGAAATAGGTCCAATGGCAAGGCTAAATAATGACAAGCGCACAAATGTCAAAATTTGTAACAAAGGAATCATCGAAGGGAATGAATAAGTGAAAGATGCCATGTGTTGACTTCTGCATGACCCTCAATGGACCCTACAAGAAAGTGGATGCCACCACGTGTCCTTGCCCACCTCAGCAGAGTATGACAAATGTGTACATCTGAGGCTTCGGGTTCCTTTTAAGCTTCAAGATAAGCCTCTCTCAAAGTGCAGCAAAAGCTACCAAGCATCAACATCCATGGGTTCCTCTTGTTGGCTTCAATAAAGATTATGTTGGGCCTCGGTTGTGACTTCAAAAGTCTATAGAAGATGCCAAGTGTCACCATCTGTAGGAGTCTGATATGTGTCCTGAATGATACTACAACACAGCCAAAGAGAAGCAGAGAGAGTTACGTGTCTTTAATGAATCAGGTAGAAAGTGCTAAGTGTCATTTTCTAAATCCTTCTAAGTAGTAAAAGAGGATTTTTAGGAAACTAACTAAGTTTCCTCTCCCATTTCAAAATAATAGAGTGTTCTGTGTATCTGTTGCCAAAAGAGAAATAGAGGGAAAATCAGTTAGAGTTAAGTCACATAGATGGAACAGTGCATCGAGTAGATTTTTGGGGCTTGCAAGTATTAAAGATGCCATCTATTTGTCCCCTACAAGAAAAGGCAGAGTAGACAGTTGAGTAGCCAAATAGGTGATGGAACGAAGAATTTTAGGTGCAAAAAGAGGTACTAGAAAGGGATCACCATGCTGCAGTTAGGGTAGTTCTTGATAAGACTAGGACACATCCAAGGCATTGAATGCACTATCTATTTTTTCCCCATGAGCAAAGGATGGAAGAGAATTGTATAGGAAGGGGAGTGATGGAAGGAAACATTTAAGGCTATAAAAGAAGAATAATTGTAAACTAAAAAGAGGGGGAAGATTTTTGATAGTTTAGACTTCTTGTAATTTCAACCAGTAATATCATTTGCTCTTGTCTTGATTTCCTAAAGTTGTAAAAGTTGATATAATCATGCATGTTTTTGTGCCCTTTATGTGGCTAAATGAATTAAGGAAATTTAAGCTCCATGCCTTGGTTGGTGTTACCTGTGTCATTTACACAGTAGTCTATGTTGTAGATTTGCTAGTGTTGTGATTGGAAATGTTATTTGCTTTTGTCTCATTTTTTGGAATCTAAAGTTCTACATAATTGTGCATGACTTCTGTGCCTCTTATGTGATTGAAGGGTTCTATTAATAAGATTGAACACTATTCCTTTATTGATAATTCTTGTATCTCAGCAAAAGACTCCCCTATTGTGAGCCTCTATTTCTATTAATCTAATCATTTACATTGATCATGCACATGTCTGCTCTTAAATGTAATTGAATCATATAATAGTTTCTCTATGCTCAGGTTAGGATTAAGATTACTCTTAGGTACATTTCCATACGTTTTAATTCCTGCATTTTGTGTTTCTGTTTAGTCTCCTATCCCTTTTCCCCAACACCTATAAAATGGAAGAGACTAGCTTCTTTAAAACCTGGAGGTTGTTTCAAGTCACATTGTCCCACAACTTGAAACTTCCCATTGTTGATTGGCTAGGATCTAGCACAATTTTACACCATCAACAATACCATCAATAAATTTTTAGAAAATAAACTTTGGGAATGGCATTCATTGTTTAAATTTTCTATGTTGGTTGATCATATGATTAATAGGAATACACAGAGGGGATATTAGTATCATGTTAGTAATAAATAAAATCAACCAAAAACACACTAAAAACTTACACCTCTAGCCTAGACACTCAAGGAACTAGTGAACTACAAAAGTAACTAACAAATGAAAGCAAAACAAAAGATTTTACCTTCCATGAGATCAAGTGTTGTGTGATCAAGAAATCTTTGGAAATGAAGCTCCTTGATCCACCTCTCCTTATCAATTGGTAATTTTTGTGTTATCTTTGTCTTGGATTTTTTTAGTAAATGGGCATGGTAACACTATGACAATGGAAGCTTATGAGAGAAATCCTGCATAATAACATTACACTATCAAAACTTGTTTATCAATGGGTGAGGCCTCATATTTATAGCCTCCAAAACTAACTCTAACCCAAATGTAGTTAGGTTATAATTAATTATAGTTGAGTTTTAACTAACCTTAGTTTAGTTAAGGAGGGGACAAGTAATTAATATTTGGGATAGATATCCCATTTATTACGCATGGCTCTCTATTTTTGAATTTAAGGCACTTAGGGAGATATTTTAATTCCTTGACTTTGAGGATGATGATGTCATCATGACCTCATTTTTATTAAAATTTCCTTTTTATAAAATTTAGTTTCACTAATTTCACATAGAAATTCCACTTAAGCATTTAATTTTGTTTGATTTGTCAATTCATTTCACTTAGCATTTTAGCACTTTAAATATTGTTCAAGTGCCCTGCTTAATGAGTCTAAAAGTGAAACTATCACATTGCTAGGTACGAGGTGACTGGAAATGAATTCATGAGAGGTTACTATTTTATATAGGGTAATACCCCAAATAGGGATGCCTCAACATGATTCTAAGTACTAATGCCTGATGTGCAGATGAAATTGGGATATTCAATGATTCCTAGGTTTAATGTGCACTATTTGATAGAAATCAATCTAAAGTTTGGTTGGAAAATGGGGTGTCTTCAATTTACCACTATTTGGAAAGGCATTACAATCTATATGAATAGTAATGTATTCTCAAAGAATTAAAAATTCATTAATGCCTAATACCCCAAAGGTGATGGATGATCCCTAGATTCCCCCTCAAGGGAGTGGATGGTAAAACAAAGGCGATGAGTGGTCCATCAAAAAGAAGTAAACAATACAACCTATAGGTAATGGGGGTGGAAAAGACTAATTTACCCAAAGGTATTTATAATTAATGGCATAGTAAGATGCCCCATTAGGGTAGATAAAAAAGGATTATTTTCCCAAAGGTGGTTATAATCATCAACATAGTAAGGTAAAAAAATGATTGACCAAATGCAGTTATAATCATTAGTATAATGAAAAAGTCCCATGTAGGGTAGATAGAGATAATGATTTTTTCAAAGGTTGTTATAATCATTATCACAATAAAAACATGCCCCAGTAGTGCATGAAAATGATAATGATTTACTCAAAGGTGGTTATAATCATTGGTATAGTGGTTTGCCCCACTAGGGTAGATGGAATCATGATATAAGTCATCGATGTCCCAGTAGGTAAATTTTGAAAAAATGGATTATGTACAAAATATGTACTCATGGAATAAAAATAATCTAGTATAGAGGATAGGAATGAATTTGGTCTACTTTCTAGTATGGAAATGCACATCCTAATGAGTAGGGATTAAAATTCATTTGTGATTTAATTACTCTATATTTGGGTAATATTTGGATAGATCGGGAATTTTTTTAGGCATGAAAAAGGAGAAGCACCATGGCACCATTTCTTAGAAGATCCATTTAATTGGGGTTTTTTTGTATCACATGACAATATACACCATGATATAAAACACCATGATGACCTAGCCATGATATGCATAAGGATTGACACTCGATCCAATAAATAAATGAAATCAATGCACTAATGATAAAAACCATAATGATAATGTTTAAGTATGAATATGGATGGACTTAAGTATAAGTCACATGGAATCACCTAATTAATGCATATATACTAAGTTAAGTAACAACAAGAAAAATAATTAAATACACAAATAAATAAAATAAAAATAAGACACCAATAAATAGAAACACAACAAAACGTTAATAAATAAAAAATGAATAATAAAAATCAAAATAAAATCAAATAAACACAAACAAAGGTTAATCATAATGTTACTACAAATAGAATACAAATTGTTCATTGATGTGTAATAGAGGTGTTACTTTTGGCAACATGGTGACCCCTAAGCTAGGTAGTAATGATGTAGGTATAACAATAGAATAAAAATGGGCACAAGGTTGACCCTAGGCTATAGGAAGATGATGACATAAAAAATATGATAAACATTTCCCCTAGGCTATAGGAATGAAACACATAAAAAAAATGGGTGGAATAGAAGAAAAAGAAGGGGTATCCGAGCTAACTCCAAATGCACTTGGAAAGTGGATGTTACCTACATAGTCTCACGGACACAAGATCCAATGTGAAATTTAGGATAAATGTAGTTCTCCCAAGATATGGGATAGAATAAAATTGATGATAAGGAAACATGATTGACATGTAGAGGAATATGGAAATGGTCTTGAAAAAATGGTGAGTACATGATAAAAGAGGGGATGACAATCCATAATCATGAAAACATCAACAAAAAAAAGTATACAAGCATGAGAGTATGGTTTAGGCTAAAACCACACTAAAAGGTACTACACAAACACTCACACATGAATTAGGTTCATAATGCTTACTACATCAAATACTGAGGATGAAAATGGGCTCAAAAAATGGTCAGAGTGTAAATAACTCATAAAATGGTGAGAGCATAAGATGAAGCCAAGTGGTCATTAATGTATCAAAGTTGAATACACAATGATCACAATATAAACTTGAAAAATGGTAATATCATGGGAAAGGGGTGATTGATTTGACCTTAATGTAAATTGAACATTACTTACATATTCTTAAATGAAACCTCAAGTCACTGTAGTTCTACTTTACTGTGGTGGAATTCAACTAGGTAGAAGCAAAGTCATGAATTAGGCAAATGGTATAGTATAGCATAAGAATGGTAGGGTGATGAAATAATAAATGGTAAAAAAAATTCTTCTACTTTTCCCATATGTGGTTATAATTAGGAAACAATGGCATACGTCAATGACACTAATTTTCCCAAAGGTGGTTATAATTAGTAGCACTAAAAAATGAGGTAGAATATGACAATAATAAAGAATGAAATTTCCAAACTATTGTTATACTAGTTCAAGATACTACCTATTTGTATAATACTAAATCAACTACTGAAAATTCATCTAAATTTAATCATTGAAGGTGTTAAAGGAACCAATATATTGGAACTAACATAAAAAATGGTGGGCAAGAGGGTAAAACAACTATAGTATATAATGAAGGTATGGTAGGAATGGTATGGTACAAGGAAGATGATATTATTGTATGATGTAAATGGTCCTTATAAATAATACTTCAGGTCTCTCAAGAAAAATAATGCTTAAGGTGTATTATGTTATCTTTGTTTGGTGTAGTGAGCATATATGCTCTAGAGCCATAATTTTCAACAATGACATAAGGGCCTATTCAAATAGGCTTAAACTTTCCCTTATTTTTCTTGGTCATGGTGTTTTTCTCATTCCCTTTAAGGATAAGATCACCAACCTTGAATTCTCTATGTTTGACCCACCAATCATATTGACCACATTATTGATTCTGATATACTTGAAGGCTATTTACATTGGCCATGTACTTCTCATCCAATAACTCTAACTCTTGTAGGTGAGCTACTCTATAATCTCCATCATCCAAGATGTGTTTCAATGAGATACATATATAAGATAAATTGAATTCAATGGGAAGACTTGCATCAATGCCATAGACTAGGGAATATGGTGTGGCTCCTATTAGAGTATGGTAATTAGTATGATAAGCCCAGAGGGTGTAAAATATCTATAGGTGACAATCATGGCCAACATCATTGACAAGTTTATTAAGAATATTAATAATGGTCTTGTTAGATGCCTCTGGTTAGCCATTACCTTGTGGGAAAATTTTGGGTGATGTTTTTCTTGGAATAGAGTGATTTGACATCCTTGTTATTAAATTATCCACCATTATCAAATATAATTTCAAATGTGATACTATGGAGACAAATGATATGGTTGAAAATTAATTTGTAAATTTGTTTTATAGTTATGTAAGGGGTATAGCTTCAACCCACTTAGTGAAATATTCAGTGATGGTAAGGATGTGTTTATGATCATTATGAGTTATGGTTAATCTTCCCAATGAGATTGAGTCACCATGTTGAAAATGGACATGGTGTAAGCATTGGTTTGATTATTCTAACTGGATCATGAAACAATTTGGCATGCCTTTGATATTTGTCACACTTTTTCACATACACAATTGCATCTACTTCCATATTTGTCCAATAGTAAATAGTATATAAGATATTTTTTGCAAGGATGGACCCAATGGTGTAGGCTCCACATACTCCTTCATGAACTTCCCATAATGATAATGCATCTTTTATCAAATTCAAATAATGAAGCAAAGTTCCATCAAAGATTCTATGCTAGAGGGTTGGGCCAATTAGGGTATATCTAGAGGTTTGATGTATAAAGGATTTTTGTTTTTTATGTGAAAGATTTAATTGAATGACATGGTCATGAAGGTAGTTATATAGTTCTAAATACCATATAGATCTATGACCAACAATATCACAAATTTTTGCAACATTCAAAGGTTCATGAGCAAGATCCAGAAGATGTTCAATGAGGAACCAATATTCTTTTTCCTTGTCTATGATACATATCAAATAACTAATGGTATCCATGGTATTTGTTATCCTATTAATTTTCTAAGTTATGTATTTAATATGTATATGGCAATCTATTATTTTAGAATGTCCACCATGGCCTTGTATGGTAACATCTTGTCATCTTTGGTCTAGAAGTGTCATAACTTGATTGATGGTTAACTAAGAATCACCATAAACCATGAGATGTTAAATGTTCCATTGTACTACTTGATGAAGCCCTATAATGAGTGATTCATATTTATTCATGTTATTAGTACAAAGAAAGTTGATATGAAATGATTTTGGAATGAGATCCCCCTATGGTGTAATAAACAATAGGCCTACCCTTGATCCATGAAATGTGAATGACCCATCAAAATATAGATTCCACTATTACTCCTCGAAAGGTGTTTCTATGATGGTCATGATGGATGATGAGTCCACACTATGACTCATAATAGCCATGATATATCATCATTCACAGCTATAAATATTCCATTTGGGTTGAGCAATGCATGTAGTCCTAGGGTTTATAACTAGCCTAAGGTAGAAAATGGATGCTTTTATCTCTATAAGCTAATGTGAGTCTAAGTTATCATTATTTACATGATGTTATATCTATTTGAGTGTTTATTCTTTCATATTTTGATATGTACAAGTATGATAACATCTAAATAATTTTTTTATTATGATCTCATAAAGATAAGGAAGTGTTGTGACCATGAACTGATCATTCAAGCACAGATCCAAACTTTACCAAGGATTCTACGTGTAGACACCTAAAATTGGCCTCAACTAGACTTCAATTGGAATTCAAATTGATTTCTATTAACCATTGCAAATTAATCTTAGGAATCATTGAACATCCCAATTTTCATTATGCATTATTCATTAAAGTTTAGAATCTCATTGAGGCATCCCTAATTAGGGTATCCTATTATATGCAATAATAACCTCACATAAATTCATCCCTAATCATCCTATGGCATTACAATAGTCAATTCAACATATGGGCTTATTAAGTGGGGCACAAGAACAAAAATCAAATCTTGAAAGAGATAAATGGCTAATCAAAATTAATTAACAAGCTAAACCAAATTAAACACCTAGTTGAATTATCCATGTGCAAATAATGAATAACCAAAAAAGGAAATTAAAAAATGCAAATATCCTAACCTTTCATCATGACCTTTTATGAGTTTTCTAGCTCTTTGAAAATATCCTACAATATCTCATTTTGGAGACCCATGCCTATTCATTGCAAATCATGAGTAATTGACACCTATTAACTCTATTGGGGTTATATTTGACTCACTTAGGTTAGGTTTGAACCCAATCCATGTTTAAACCACACCTTGACTCACCTTGGGTTGGGGTTAATTCATAACCATATAAATACAAGCCTTTGCCTATTTAATTCTAGGCTTGGATATTTAAGAGTTATAATATAGGTTTTGTTGCATGAGATTCATATCAATAGTGTTATAATTCCAAAATCTTGATCCAAGCTACACCAAGCCAGATCAAATCCAATAGTGTCAAGGAGAGAAGGATCCAATAAACCTCCATTTCCAAAGACTCTTTGAAGCACAAACTAAGTAATCCACTCAATAATGTATTTGAAGCTCCTAAGGAAGGTAAATGATTCATTATCTTTTGTATTTTAGTTGTGCTTTCATTTGTCATTTGTTAACTAAGCTCACCCCTAAGATATAGGCTTGTAAGTGTTCATATTAGTGTGTTTATTTGAGTTTTTCCTTAAAATAACATATTATGAACCTCCCTTATTGAATTCCTATGATCAAAAATAGCATGCTCGGTGGGGCCTAAATCATCCCATATAGAAAGGAGACCAAACTGTAGCTCATAGTTTTTCTAATGAATGTTTGATCATCTTAAAAATTTGAATTTTTACTTTATTTTTTTTATTGTAGTTTTTAGTGTTACATAGATTACATAGAGACCAACGTCGATTCTACAAAAATGATGTTGATCCTTACAAAACCAATGTTGATCCACCTAGAACCAAGATTGGCCTCTATGTGCACAAATAGAGCTTGCCAAAAATGTGTTTTTTAGGTTTTGCTTGAGTTTTTCTAATTTTCTTTGTTTCTAAAGGCTTGAATATCATCTTATTTGATCATTTGCTCATTGGATATTGTGATAAATGTTGATTTTAATCTTTTTCACTAACAAAATTTTGTGAAAAATAACTTGTGTTAGTTTTTTATCTTTCTAAAGATCGATTGACATTTATTTTTCGTAGACATTAGTTTCTACAAAAATCAACATCGATCCTTGTGTGACAATCAGAGCATACTAAAAACATAACTTCATGAGTCTTTCTTAATGTTTATGGTTTTAGTCTATGTTTGAAAGGCTTGAAAATAGTTTATCTAACCCTTTAATTTCAAGATCTAATTTTTTTCACTGGTTTTAACTCATTGGCTAATAATCTCATTTGTCAAAACTATACTATTAGTTTTATGTTTTTTTTTAGGTCAATTGATGTCGATTATCTACCAAATAACATCAGTCACATATCTACCAATTGACATTGGTCACATATCTACCAATTGGCATCAGTCACCTATCTACCAACTAACCTCAATTTATATAAAACCAACATCGGTCCCTTCTGGAGTGGTCTTTATGTTAAGAAAATAGAGATAAACTTGAGAGATAAAATTGACAAATGTTTTACTCATTTATAAAAGTGCTTTAAGGTAGGCAAAAACCCTTTAAAAATTACAAGACCTCAATTGGAAAAGGACACAAATTTGGAATTGTTTAAGTTTTGAACATTTCATTTTGGCACCTAAAAAGAATTTAGACATTTTTATGCTTTGTGAATGTTTTTTGCAAGTTTTAAACTAATGCTAAGGGGCCAAAACAACTTCACTAAACATTTAATTTTTGGTGCATTAAAATGAACTTTAATCACTTAGTTACATGTTTTTGAGAAATTTTTATTTTATGCCTTATTTGTTTGGAGGTATTTATTTTTGCAAATCGATTGATGTGTGTATGCTCTCCCCCCATCCTCTTTAGGTAACTCGGGTGACAAAAAGTACTCTTTATTTAAATTTTTGAATTGTCTAAAGGCATGAAAAAAACATTGTTAAGGATCTTCCCAAATCCATATGGTTTGGGTGATCTAAACACAACCTTAATGTATTTTCACTTTGTCATTTATTTTTATACAACTTAGATTATGAGCAGGAGTTCATAGCCTCCTCACAAGTTTTATAGGGGTGTGTTGTCCTAGGATTTCATTTCCTATAATCGTACCAAGCCCACTCCATAGTGGGGTATATAAATCAAGGCATGTATACTATAATTTCTAGGGGGGTGAGTGGCTAGCCTCTCTAATTATAATGAAAAATCAAGTCAAGTCTGGATAACCAAGGGATTCTACTAAGAAGTACATGAATGGAATCACTATGAAAAGGAATAGACCCTTTCATAGTAAGTTAGTTGATATGAACTCAATTGATGTGATTACATCTTTAGTGTTAACCACACTTGAGTCCATATAGATGTGCAAAACCTATAGTTTTAGAATAACCCCACTTATCATAGAAATATTATTGATGCAGGGATTGCCCTAAGTTCCATATCATCATACAATCTCTTGGGAGAAGATGGGGCCTAAAAAACCCTACTTTTCATGTGATTTTATTTTTAGATTAACACTTACAATCCTCCCAAGAGCACAATATAGATGAAATTCAATAGTACTATGAAACTTTGTTAGTTTTAGGATCTAGGACATTACATTTAGATGTTTATGTCATTTTATCCTTTATTGCATGGTTTTTTAGTCTAAACTATCTATTTTGTTTGTTATACCATGTCAAAATGAGTTTTGAGTTCACTTCATTCTATTTTTTGAGGAGGCATTATGTCATCTATTTGACACCATACTTTTGCCTTAGTCTTTCTTCATAAATATTTATGTGTGTCACTTGGTTGGAAAGGGTAATGTTATGTTGCCCAATCTATTTCATGTTTTGTGTCTTTGAGTCTTGAAACAAACCATAGATCATACCTTTAGAGTGTGATAATGTCATTACGTCACTTGAATCATTTCATAGACTTGTTTTGCCTTGTGTTTAAGTTTTTAATTTGAAACCAATCCATGTGTGCCTTTTGGGTATTTATCTAATAGAGTTAGGCATGTTTCTACGCTAAATCGCTTTCTACATTCAAAAGATAGAAATGAGAAACTAAGAGATGGTCTAGGGTTAGAAGATACCCAGATATAGTCGTGCGCACCAAAATCAGACATTGGAAGGTACTCCTCTTTAGCTGTGGAGGAATGACACCTACGAAGAAAAAGAGACTAAACACGAAAAACATTAGACGAGGAGATGGTGGGCTATCAAGCAAATGCTTGATCCCTGAAGTATGAAGACTTCCTTAAGGGATATCAACCCACTAATAAAAAAGCAGAATATTTGATTGAAGTAGAAATAATGAAAGACAGAATGAAAGAAATAAAAGGACAAAAAGTAGAATGCATCCTTGATATGCAACAAACTATTCTACACAGTCGCCGGTGTCAGTCTCTATGCCGGCGTCGGTTAGGGAAGGGTGCCGACGTCAGTTAAAGTGTCAGCGTCGGTCAGGGTAATGACCGGCATTGGTTGGGGCAACAATTTTGGACAGGTTTTGGTCGGGTCTAGACAGGGTCTTAGGATTTATAGAAAGGTTTGATGTTTTTGTCTGAGGGTTTGGGAAGCCAGTTTAGGAGTCAGAGGGATTGTTTGAGGGTTTGTACAGGGATCTGGGCAGAGTTATAGACTGACAGAGGGTGGATAGAGGTGATATGGGTGGAAGTAAGGTTGGGGCTGTGGTCTAAAAAGATCTGGATAATGATATTAAATAAAAATAGTAACCAGAGAGTAAAACAAAAAACACAGAGCAAAGCTTACCTGTTACACACCAAAGATAAAAGTCAAAGACATGATTGGTGTTGTCGTTGTGTCACAAAAGTTTGGTGTAGCAGAATACCTATACTAGGGAGATAGAATGCGAGAGATTGGATGCAGATTGGTTGGACGCAAGAATTGATTGATCACAAGAGTTGATTGATTGTTCGAATAAAGAGGTTGATCATTGATATGAAGGAAGGTCCGATAACTGATCATGAAAATGGATTGGCAACCGAATGGATAATGGATAATAGATAATGATTCCTGTGTTTAGGTCGAGAATGCAGTGTTAAGGATAATCGACGTCAGTAGGACTGCCGACGTCAGCTGATTAAGTGACTGACATCGGCGACGTCGGTCGGGTAGTGACCGTCGTCGATAGATGCAGAATGGGGACAGAGGCTAGCTTTAGCTCTCTGCTCATTTTTACATGCTGCTAGGGTCAAGGCTTGCAGGAAAATGGTTGACAGGGGTTAAATAGGTGTGGGAGAATAAAAATGGGGGTTAAGAGGAAGAAGACAAGGATTAGACACAATTACGGTGTCTACATTTGCCCCTTTTTGTCTTGTTGATTGTTCTGGATGAACTGCAAGACAAAAATAGGAGTTGGTTGCCCTAGGTGTGGGATAAAGTCAATTCCGTCTTGTTGGTTGTTCAAATGAACTGCAAGACAAAAATAGGAAATGGATTGCCCCAATTATGGATGAGGTATTCCCCCTCAAAGTAGGAGTCGAGGGAAGGGAACCGAGAATCAGGTGCTGATTTGACAAAGGGTGGATGAAAAAGGGGTGAGGGTGAATGCTGCAAAAGTTGTGATTGCATGCGTACCACTTCACGAGATGGTCAGGTCAAATTGTCACAGGTCAAGGGTCAAGGAGTGCCAAAATTAAAGTAACTGGGCCCCAGCATTTAGTCGTCTATTGATTGGGTTATTCAATCTAAGCTGTAGCTCCAAATGGTTGTCATGTTCCAGGTATCCCAGGCTCAAGAAGTGCTCCTAGAAACACAGAAAAGTCACAAGTAGTGTGGATCAACTGGCTTGCAATCCTATACTTGTGAGGGTCCAAAAAAAATAGTTTGCGCACAATTTTGTTAACTAGTCATGAGGTAGCATACAGGCAAAAACAACCAAGGCAACATTGTCTTGGAAGTGGTTGAAGTAGGAGGAGATAGGCATGATCTCCAATGGTCATTAGTCAAGGTGGATGGATGAATGAAAGGACGTGGCTGAGCTAACCTCAGAAGACATTATGTGATCTGAGTGCTGCCTACATAGCCCTTGTGTGAAGGGCCTCAAGCCAATGTAGTTCTCCCTAAAAGGGAGGAAGGGTCAAAGGGATGGAATTGGTCTTGGTTGAGGGCAAGGTCAGGGTCAAAAGGAGGAAAGAAGGTTTGTCCATCAGAGAGATGAACAAACAAGGGTGGTCGAGCTAACCCCAGAAGAATGTCGTATCATCTGAGTGCTGCCTACATAGCCCCAGTCTTAGGGCCTCAGACCAATGTAGTTTGAACAAAGATTCCAAGTGGTAGACAGGTGGTGAAAGTGGTCAATAGACTGGTCTTGTTCAAGGTCAAAATGATGAGGAGAAAAAAGATGTTACAGCCTTTTCCAAATGGTGTATTCTGCAACATTGGTGATGTGGTCTTTCATCCCTAGCAATTTTCCATAGTCGTGATGGACGTATGCTAAAAATGAATTGAGGTCTATTTATGCTTCAGCAAGTATTGGTTTATGCTTAACATAAATTGTGTCTGGTCGGTAGTTTCCATGTGTATTGGTGTCCATAGAAACTAGTGTGAATATGCTATGATGATGTGATAGGTCTAAAAATGTTGGGTTGGCTTGGTTGGGTTTGACAAGTGATGAAGTTAAATGTGACCAAAGTGAAGAAAAAGTGAAAGGCATATTGTTCTTTCATTGACAAGGACTAGAAATGACAGCATAGATAGGGGTTATTAGAACCAAGAGCCCCATTCATGCATGACATCATTGACCATATGTAGTGTTAGAGAGGTAATCGAATCACTTTGACATTAAAGTGAGCTCAAAGTCCTTTGAGCAGGTGATAGGAGGAGGATAGGGTAACCCATTTTAGAGTAGAGATAACTTTGCCCCTTTTTATAGGAGACCCTGAGACAACTACAAGCCAAGTCCATGACTCATTTTTTTATTTTTTATTTTTTTTGGGTGCAGACTGATCAATGCGGGAAGTCTACATAGAGATGTCATTTGCTTGGTGGTCATTTGCGAAGCTGATCAATGCGGGAAGCTTCTAAGAAAGATTGCTATTTGTAGCAAGAACTAGTCATAGCCATCCTTCGAGGGAGTGGTCTATATTTTGCTTTATATATAAGGGCTTTGAATAGCTGTCCTTTGAGGGAGCAGTCTATTAGCTACAGCAATGATAGTACAGCTGCCCTTCGAGGGAGCAGTCTACCTTTTAATGTGAGTTTGGTGACCTTAGATATTTTGACATCTTGATTTGTTTTGATAGAAATATGAGTCATAGACAAGACTATAGAAGGTCAAGGGCTCCCTTTTATTAGGACAAAGCATCCATATTGTATAAAAGGGGTATATAGGATTTGTTAAAGGGAGTAGGGTTGAAAAGAATGAGGACTAAGAGGACGGAGATTGCTCAAGGGACGAGCTCAAGGTAAATGTCAAGTGGACGAGTACTCGACTAACAGAAGAATGGTCACAGATGCAATGCATTAAGAGGCTCAGGTTTTGGTCGTCCATCGAGAAAAGACAAATGATACATCCCTAATCCATACTTGTGCATGATAATAAAAGGTCCAAGCCAATTAGGGGCAAACTTGCCTCGCTTACTTCACTCCATATTGGTCACGTGCTGATTGATGATGGTTTGAAGAAGTGATAGGTGCTTGGTTGGTTGATGTTTGATGATTGAAGTTTGGTCAAGGTTTGGTCACTGCTGGTCAGGGTCATGATAGGAAGGTTGATTGATGATTGGACTATGTGTGGTTGAGGTTTGATCGAGGTTATGATAGGAAGGTTGATTGATGATTGGACTATGTGTGGTCGAGGTCTGGTCGAATGTTTGGTCAAAGTTGGCCGAATGTTTGGTCATAGGCTTGGTTGAATGTTTGATCGGGTCAGGATAAGGTTGGATTCCCCCAATCACTTAAGGAGAATGTTGGATAGATTGGTCAAGGTTGGTTGAGGCTTAGTGGTCAGATGGACTGTGTTGATGTCGAATAATGGGGTCAAAGGCGACAAAGGGACCATAGTTTGGCATGGAGATCCCAATTTAGGTGATGAGGTTTGAGAAGCATGGGTTGGTGTTAATGATTTGTCGAAGAAGTGGTCAAGAGGGTCCTTGATAAGAAGGGAAGCATTTTTTTGGTGTTGACGAATGACAGCTTTAAGGGCACAACAATGCTCAGTGTCATGTCCCAAAGTGTGATGATAGTGGCAAAATTTAGAGTTGTTGAACCAAGATGGCCTTGATCCGAGAGTTGATGAGTGGGGTGGTGTTGAAGGTTTATTGATAATATGGTCGAGAAGAAGGGTGTCATTCCCTAGACATTGGCGAATGACGACCTTGAGGGCATAACAATGCTCGGTGTCATGCCCAAGTGTGCGATGATACGCACAAATGTGAGTGTTGTTGAACTAAGGTGGTTTTGGTCTGAGAGATTGGTATGATTTAAGAGGTGGGAGGTAGATGCGAGAGGACTACAATAATTGCCATAACAGTAGGGCATAAGAACCTGCTAACCGGTCTGGATGTTTTGTTGCAGTGAGGGTTGATGGCTTTAGTTTGAGAGGCGTAAGAGGCATAGGTCGATTGTTTGGAGGAGATATAAGTCTAACTGGTTGATAGAGTAATGGAGGTGACTTGCCTCTGTGAAGTATGGGAGTAGGAAGAACTCCTATTAAAGTGGATGGATGCGGGCCCAAGATTGAAGGTAATGACGAAGGTGGGGAAGGAGTCCTCCGGTGTGGTCTAGTAGCCTTCTTTAGTATGGTTTGAGGGCCACTATTATGTGAGGCAAGGTTAGATGTGGGGTGAACACCAAGAGGTTTAATCTCTTTGGGCATGATGGATGCATGCACGGGTTTGGGCTTAGATGTGGACGGTTCTTCTCTTGATGGAGAAGGGATTGAAGATGTGGGCTCTTTAAGTGGAAAGAGCACCGGAGTAGTTATGGCTTCTATGTGTGGTTGAGGAGTCGAAGAGGTATGATCATCTATGGATGATAAGAAGGATGAAGGCAAGGCAGCTGGTGTTGATGTGGTCAAGGCGTCCTCCAATATGAAAGAGCTCGATGGAGGACTAATAGGAGAAGAAGATTCTTTTACCTGTGAAAGACAAATGGGAGAAGATGGCTCTTTTACTTATGATGGAGGTTAGTCAGGGACAAGAGGTAAAACCATGTTGACCGTGTGTATATGATGGTCATGAGAGTCATTGGTTATGGTCTGAATGTTGTTGTGACTAGGAGGACGGTTAGGGAAGGGTTGTATTTACCGTTGTTGGAATTGTTTTGTGATGCTTTGAGATGTTGAAGGTTGAGGTTAATTGGTTATTGTCGGGGATGGTGATCTGATGACCACAGTGTTGGCCACTCCTTTGGATTCAGAATTGGTAGAAAAAGAAGGTCTGGAAGAAGAATGGTCATTGGTTTTTGCGTTAGTATTACGCAATTTGACCTTATCTTCTTCAATGGCACAGAGTTCAAGCTTTCAAGCCATGGTGAAGGCTTCGTCAAAAGTGCAAAATGTTTGAATCCACAAGGTGGAAGAGATGTGGCTGGCACATGCTCGAGAAAAGAGCTCGATGAGCTTGAGTTGAGGCAAGGAAAAGGAGAGTTGGTTAATCAGGCCTCTCCAATGGGCGACAAAATTGACTATTGATTCGTCGTCAAATTGCCTGATAGAGTAGAGGTCTGTGATTAAGACTTGTTTGGTGATGTTGATAGAAAAATGGTCGAGAAATAATTGGGCAAGTTGAATGAATGAAAAGATAGAATGTCTGCCAAGAGAGCTATACCAGTCAAGGGCAGGGCCAGAAAGCGACATAGGAAACGTGCATAAAAGTAATGCATCATCATGGGCAATAAGATAGCAGGCATGTTTGAATGCCCGTAGATGTTGTTGCGGGTCCTCCTTACTCTGGAAGCGAGTAAATTTAGGAAGCTCCCAATGGTTGGGGTATGGTCAGATTGGGATGGAAGGATGGATGGGCTCATTGCAAATTTGTTCATATGAAGAGACATTGCTTGAACCGAAGATAGAAGCCTCGAGACTGGACATTTTATCCATTAGCATTTTGATGAGATCTACTGATGGATTAGCGGATGGGGTGCCCCCTAGGTTGTAAGGTGCTTGGAAGAGGCTAGAAGGGGCATACAACGTAGCCAGTTGTACCAGTAAGGGTGTAACATACAGATGACTAGTCGTAGGGATACAAGAGGAGACTAAGGATGGTTGGGTTATGAAGGTAGAAGGCATAGGTTGAGTAGAAACCACCAAAGGAGGTTGTGTGATGGCATTGACAAAGGGTGAGGTAGGCACTCCTACATTTATGGGCACAAAAGTGTGTGGGGTTGAGACAATCAAGTTCTGGTATGATGTAGAACTTGGTTGAATTGCATGTAGTTAAGGGGGTAATGAAACCTCGATGGAGGTCGATCTAAAAATAGACGGGGAGACCAAACTTTGCGTATTGGCCATGGTCGGGTTAACGGTTGAGGCAAAAGGCTGGGTAGCGGATGTTGTTGATGTCATTGCCACTTCGCCCGAAAGGTCTCACGTTGGGTTTCTCACAAGATAGTTTTGGAGGGTTGTGATATTAAGGTCTAAGAATCGTGCAAAATCTTGGTCCCCTTCAGGGACAATAGGTGAGTAGGTTGGGGATGGGCGAGTAGGAGTTCTTTCAGTCTCAGAGTGGAACTCCATTATAGGACTGGTTATGGATGGGGTAGATGGAAGTGGGTGATGCCTCGCGTGGTTGACTAAAGCCTTGGTTTGACTGTGTGTCAAAACCATTCAAGGTGAGAAAGAACATCCTTACAAGCTCAAACAAGCAAATAAGAACTAAAAAGATGAAGAACACAAGCAAATCCTAAAACCCTAGGAGTAAATTATTAGGATTATAGTAGCTTATGCCTTATAATGTGTGTAAAGGGAGATTGGCTTTTGAGTCAAGTCCTAAAAGTAGTTTATGGATGGTTTCAGGTTTTTTATGGTGCTCAAAAAGTCTGTGTTAGGTTTCGTACAAGGCTTGGTGCTAAGGAGCAAGCTCCCCTCACTTCACGAGTCTAGTGATAAGCTGGGCCCGCTTAGCCAAAATATACTTCCCCTATAGTTTAGACTCTGCAAGAGAACAGAGTGGGCTTTCCCCTTGGTGATGAAATCCAAGTAAGATCACTGGGACAGGTAAGGTATCCATTGGGGGATGAAATCCCAGTCGGGCCTTGTCTCAGGTAAGTTAAGATGTCTGTTTTGTGTAAGTGGTTTGGTCGTGTAACATCAAGTGGACTAGATTAATTCAATATGCGTATTGTTAATTACTAAGTGTGGTCTAAGAAATGAAAGTAAATAGAAATGCAATGCAACGTGTTTTAAGCCCAAGTTGAAATGTTTTGTTCGTATGAAGACAAATGGAGAAAGAGTCAAAGAGTATGAGTTTTGACTAGTCTAGAAGTGCAAGAAAGAAAAGAAAAGTTCTTTTTATTCCTGCTTATGATGTCATTTAGAAGAGATGAAAGAGGTGAAAAGGAAGGAACCTAATGCACCCTATATGAACGAAAGAAAGAAAGAACCCAAGGAAGGCCCTAGGGTCCCACCGAGCGTGCCAGAATGTTTCTATGCTAAATCGCTTTCTACATTCAAAAGATAGAAATGAGAAACTAAGAGATGGTCTAGGGTTAGAAGATACCCGAATATAGTCGTGCGCACTGAAATCAGACATTGGAAGGTACTCCTCTTTGGCTGTGGAGGAATGACGCCTGTAAAGAAAAAGAGACTAAACACGAAAAATGTTAGACGAGGAGATGGTGGGCTGTCAAGCAAACGCTTGATCCCTGAAGTACGAAGACTTCCTTAAGGGATATCAACCCACTAATAAAAAAGCAAAATATTTGACTGAAGTAGAAATAATGAAAGACAAAATGAAAGAAATAAAAGGACAAAAAGCAGAATGCATACCTGATATGCAGCAAACTATTCTGCACAGTCGTCGGTGTCGGTCTCTATGCCGGCATTAGTCAGGGAAGGGTACCGACGTCGGTTAAAGTGCCGACGTCGGTCGGGGTAATGACCAGCATCAGTCGGGGCAACAGTTTTGGACAAGTTTTGGTCGGGTCTGGATAGGGTCTTAGGATTTACAGAAAGGTCTGATGTTTTTGTCTGAGGATTCGGGAAATTGGTTTAGGAGTCAGAGGGATTGTTTGAGGGTTTGTACAGGGATCTGGGCAGAGTTACAGACTGACAGAGGGTGGATAGAGGTGATACGAGTGGAAGTAAGGTCAGGGCTGTGGTCTGAAAAGATCTAGATAATGATATTAAATAAAAATACTAACCAGAGAGTAAAACAAAAAACACAGAGCAAAGTTTACCTGTTACACACCGAAGATAAAAGTCAAAGACATGATTGGTGTTGTCGCTGTGTCACAGAAGTTCGGTGTAGCAGAATACCTATACTAGAGAGACAAAATGCAAGAGATTGGATGCAAATTGGTTGGACACAAGAATTGATTGATTGCAAGAGTTGATTGATTGTTCGAATGAAGAATTTGATCATTGATACGAAGGAAGGTCCAATAACCGATCGTGAAAATGGATTGGCAACCGAATGGATAACGAATAACGGATAATGGTTCTTGCATTTGGGTCAAGAATGTAGTGTTAAGGATAACCGACGCCAACAGGACTGCCAATGTCGGTCGATTAAGTGACCGACGTCAGTGACGTCGGCCGGGTAGTGACCGTTGTCGACAGATTCAGAATGGGGACAGAGGCTAGCTTTATGTCTCTGCTCATTTTTACATGCTACCAGGGTCAAGGCTTGTGGGAAAATGGTCGATAGAGGTTAAATAGGCATGGGAGAATAAAAATGGGGGTTAAGAGGAAGACGACAAGGATTAGACATAATTACGGTGTCTACAAGGCCATTCACCTTTGTCCATTTTATTGATTAAAAAAGCCTAGTTTTCTTAAGCTAAGTTTTTAATTAACCTTAACAAGTTCAAATCCAAACATTGATTGATTTATGTTTATGTCTTGTGTAATTTGGGCTTAGACACTGATCATTCTCTTTTGGTTATCAAATTAGGTTAATTCTTTACACACTTTGAAAACTATAGTTTGTGCCTTTATTTGGGATAAATAGCCTATCTCTAAAAGCCTTTTGTCTTATGCCTTATAGCAATTGATCAAGTTCATATCTAAAATATGAATGCCTAGTATATGCCAAAGTGTTTCAATTTTGTTAGATTAAATCATACCCCTTTGTTTAAATTCTATCATCAAAAGTCCTATCACATGCCTTTTTGAGACTAGATTTTGATGTTGCATTTGCCTAAAATACATAGCAAATTTTATTTTCTTATATTAGATTTATTTGGAACACTTTGTACCTAAATTTTGTCATTTTAGTTTTAGTTAATCCACTTGACCTTTTTGTGTGAGACATTTAACATTAGACCTTTGAAGTTAGACTATTTCATACTAAGTTTTAGCATAAACCCTTTTTGGAGATACAACTCCATCCCTTTGACCAAGTTCAATTGAATTTAAACTATTTATCTTTTTAGACATTATTTTTTAGAGCTTGTATAACTCTAGAACCTTTTGTCATGAAGCATTCACCATTGATTCGAACATGTCTCAATATACTTGTGGTGGAGATATGTACAATCCAGGATATGGTAATATGGTTTCACAAAAAGAATTTATTCAAGACCCCTATGGAGATGATGTTGTTTATGGTATGGATACTTATCCACCTTACAACACTCAATCAGGGTAACAAACACAAGATCCTTTGGCCCATTATTTGGTCAACACACCTCCATACTTGGATTAGGACCAAAAAAAAATAGCACAATACCTATCTAGCATACCTTTGATTAAAAAACAAGTCTAACATCAACCATACTCCATTATAATGCCACTAGATTATGAACCTTATTTGTTTGATCATCACTTGCTTATGAAAAAGGAATAAGTCTTAATCAGATCTATTAAAGTAGGGGATAAGTTTCTAGTAGACTTTCCCCATAAAAACTTTCCAAGTCTAGTAAGAGTCCCTTACAACATACCTTACAATCAAAATAACGAACATGCCTCTTCTAGTTATCCTCAAGATATAATATTGATGCCTTATCAAGACCCTCATATGCTTGTCATAAGAAAAGGCCTCATGGAGGACCACTTCATATATATTTAGATAGCATACCAAACCTCTCTAACTTTAGCATGCAACTTTAATAATATGATCATGGTAAATGTTCCTCTTATTGAGTTAGCTCCTTCAATAAGAGTCTTAATTAAATTGACAAGATAATAAAATTAGGCTATAGACCCATTCACATGAAGCACTTTAGTTTGAGACATGTTAAATTCCCCAGCTATCAACGAAGTGTCTTCTACTTCTATGTAGAATAGTGAGCTAAACATAGTGGACAATGCATAAGTGACATCTAATCTAGACTAAAGTGGTGTAAATGCACAAAAAACTAGTCCACAATAAAATGTGTCTTTAATTAACAACATGAGTGGTTCAAAAATGGAGGGGTAGGAACTTATACCTCCTAAAGACAAATAGCTACCTCTAATCCTCAGCCAATTACTTCTTTAAGCATACAACCACAAGGATTGAGTAGTCAAATAATAAATAGTGTCATGCCTCAACAAAATGTGATGAATGTTACTCCACCCCAACTGATGATGAATAACATTCCACAACCATAGGTATAATCTAATGTATCAATGTAGTCAAGATCAAATATTTTTCCACCTTAATAGGGGCAACCAATGTTCCACCTTAGTAGGTAGTGATAATCATACCTCTTCAGTTACAGACCAACATACCATTGTAATCATAAATGATGTCTAATCAATAATATATGAGTATTAGTTAGCAAGAAATTACAAAAATTCAACATGCATCTACTTCCCAACAAGTATTTTCACAAGTAAGAGGTTCTAATGTTCCACAAGTACTGATTAGGTAATAATTGTATTTTATTCCTAAATGCCATAAACTCAATGATAAGGCCTTGGTTTACAAGTTCCCCTTAATTATTAAGGTTTGTATAGTTGGGATCAAGTCCATAATCAACCTCAATAGGCATAGTACATCATCCCCAACTATATCCCTCCATCTCAACCATAATTTCCCCAAAACTAGGCCTACATACCCAATCCTAACTAGAATATCGTACCACAATGCATGTAATTCCAACAATCACATCCTAATCCATGTAGGTATATTCCTAGTCAATTACCTAGCCAAACCAACATTATATATAAAACCACACCTCCATGATACCCTAGTCAAAGTGACCCACTTTTGACTACCCAACCTCCACATCAAGCCAATGTTCCATCTGATTTCTTAGCACAATAACTACAACAAATAAAGGATGCAATTGCCATCATCAAAGTCATAAAACAAACCAGAAGTTTAAGTTGGATGACATGTGTTCCTAACCATTTAACGTGGAGTATCTATAGATACCATTTCTTTCAGGGTATGAACCACCAAAATTAAATAAATACAAGGGGAAAGGAGACCTCAATGCCCATTTAATAGAATTCTTTGTTGTTTGTCAACTAGTGGCCTATAATAACTATTGGGAGAAGAAATCAGATAGTAATTCCATGTAGGATATTTGTCTATATCTATGCATTATGTACTCATTTTGTTGGATATATGTATATTTTATCCTATCTCCATGACTTGTAATAGGTTAGAATATGAAAAAACTCCACTTTTGGCACCAAGTATGAGAAGAATGTGAACAGTCATAGATTATAAACATATATATATATATATATATATATATATATATATATATATATATATATATATATATGTATATATATATATATATATGTATATATATATATATATGTATATATATATATATATGTATATATATATATATATATATGTATATATATATATATATATATATATATGTATATATGTATGTGGTATGAAGAAATGAGTTCCACTTTTGAAGAGATCAATAGATACTATTTTGATTATGGTTACCTATTGTGTTTCTTACTCTGTTCCTTACATGCATTCTCATGTATAATGTTTAGCTTATTTTTGTCTAATTTAATCCCATTATTCTATAAATGTTAATGAATTACTGGTTGTTTTCAATTCCTACTTAACTCATAATACTTCATCTTTTCTATGCTTATATTTTCAACCCTTGTATATGAATTTTTTGCACTATCCTATGTACTAAAGTATAAATCTAGTTATCCTCATCCTTAGCATGTTATGATGCTTCAAGAACCTTTGCTAAAAATGGTGTGATTAGCATGGAAACACTCCTTTCATAATAAACTATACTAAGATGGTTGCCATCGTAGAGAGACATTGAGACATGGTCAGACAAAATAGGATGTAATTTTTTAGAAGAATCCAAATGGACTGATCTTAACACACAATAAATCATTTGAGAGCATATCTATCGAGAGATTTATGAGCTATTTCGATGTGAGTTTCTTAAATTACTATCTAATTGGTTAGCATGATTGGAATACTATTAATTTAACCCAAGAATAAAAGAAACAATCATTTAAATTGAAGAAAAGGTAGACTAGTTACAAAAATTAGAAACTAATTAGATGAGGGCAAAGATTATTGGGTTACTACCACCATAGATACATCACCAAGTTTTTAGTAAAAGGATACATATATTTTGAAGTTGTGCAAGACTTGTTTGATAGATTAAATAGGGGAAATTTTTGTAGTGACTACTTATCCTTGTGAAGATGTTGGTTATAGACAAGGCCATGGTGCCTACTCCAGCCAATATGGAGAAGTCACTTTCAGCATATGGGAGTGTATGTGACATGATAGTAAATGATGATTAGATGATTAGATAGGGCTTGATCCTAAATCTAGAATGGATACATGAGGAAATAAGAGTCTAAAGAAAAGTTTGGATTCAAAACATGAACTGCAATAACATAATAGATGGAATAAATAGAAGAATACCCAGGTAAATACGAATAGAGGTAAAAGTAGTAGTAAACAAGGTGATTAATAAGTAATAAGACTTGATGAGAAATATGAAAGAGAAGAAGAATAAAGGACAAAGAAATAATATGATGAATGTTGGTAAACAAAAAAAAGTGATGAAGAATGAGATGAAGAAGATATGTTTGAAGAAGAAGTTGAGAATAGTGTAAAAGTAGAGCAGTTAGATGATAGATGTAATGCACATCTACAAGAATAGGTATTATCAAAATAAGGACATGAATTTTTAAAGAAGCATAAAATAGTTGTACATTAATCATAGGTTTAAGCACATAATAAGAAGCCACAGGAAATAATCATTCACTAGAAGAGCACACATCCATGCAACTTAATTTATTATATTTTAGTAGAAGTTTTGAATCAAGGGAATAGGAAGATAGTAGTTGGGAAGGTCCATTTTTAGATCAAGTGCATCATTGGGGTACTAAAACTAAAACAATATCAATCCAAAAGGCTTTGAAGGCCATAAGGCTTGTTGAAACCAAGCAAATAAAAGAAAGAAACACTTAAAAACAAAGTGTGCACATTGACTCTCCTAGTATGTAGATAAATCTTAGTAGTATGTAGGCAGGATCACCCAAAATGCATCCTCCTCCTATAATAGTTGTGCAGTAGATTCCATCAACACCCATTTACACAATGGGTCATATACAAGGATTTATAAACCTATCAATGTATGATGGGTTTATAAACCCTAAATAGTACTTACTAACCTATGAAATTAGATGGCAAGATAAGGGCATTACTAATGAAATTATCCACAAGTATGAGTTAGTAGGGGCACTAACCAAAAGATCACTTAAGTTCATAAACCATAGATAAATTTAGAGATTAACTCTAAAAAGTTAAGAAATGTCTCATCTTAGAGTTCAACATAAAAAATGTACAAGTCAAACTATTTAGGACTTAAAGGAAATAAGGTAGAAGTCAGGAGAATCAGTCTATGACTATGATCATAGATTCTATGATGTTATGAATAAAGTGGAATTTGCCTTCACAAATAAAGATAAATCTATGTGGTTCATCAAATGACTATGCTCTAGATTTAGGTTTTCCATTGTATAGACTCAATATGCTACTAAAGAAGATACTAGAGTTATTGCACTATGAGTAGAGAAAATTGAAGATTATAGAGAGGCCCATGTTATAAATTCTAAGATTTAAAACACACTACAAGATTTTATGAAGAGAATGTATAAATATCATAAGGTAGACAAACCTAACTTGAATTTATGGTGTATGGACTATAAGAAAGAAGGACATCATAGGAATGATTATCCTATGATCAAGATAGATTTTTGTGAAATCTATCAAGTAGTGGGCTATGCAACAATGTAGTGTCATCTTCTATAATAGTATGTTAAGAACCAGCATAATTTGTATTACATTTTTTATGAATTGCACAATAATAATGAAAATAATTTTAAGGATTTGAAGGAGCTTAAGGAAGGCATCACTAAAAATGTATTCATTTTTGCTACATGATAAGTATCCTCGATGAAGCAAAAGATTCTAAGACCAAAGGTTGATAAAGGTTATGCAAGCCAAGTAGGTCTACAATGGATTCCTAATTTTCCATAATACTAGCCTTAAGGTCTAGTCGGTTAGACCCCTCCTTTACCAAGTTAGACACCACCATCTCTATAATACTAGTATGTATCACCTTAGAGCTTAGTCATGATATAACAATATTAAATGAGTTATACCCCACTAATTTCACAACAATAGTTCAAAATTAGAGATAATACCTAGCATCATCAGTGTTCAAACACTGTGTAATAATAACGTGGGTATAGAGGAGGTTATTAGTCTAATAGAGGAAGATCTAGAGGTAGATATAAAGGATGTTATTAAGGGTTTAGTGGGAATAACTATCAATGGCCTCCTTTGCAACGTTATTTGTGTGGAGAGTATAATCATGTATAACAAAGTGGCCTATTGAATCCTCAATGGTAGTCTTACTATGCATACTATAGAATATATGACCATCATGAGATAGAAGACTATCCTATATTGGAAAAGCAAAGAAAGGACAAGACCATCATAAATTTAAATATGGTGAATGCATAGCCTAAGGATGATGCTTTCTTGAACACTATCACACAACATCAGCATGTAAAAATAGGTTGCCCCTCTAAAATGCCTCAACATCAGGCTATTTGAAAATCAAAATAAGATATATACCTGGACCCAACTATAGAAAAGGGGCTCATGTATGAAGTTGTACAAATGTTGAAAATATTCAACATAAAGACACTATTGAGGGAGATGCTATAGCAAAATATGCTAATATGTATGGCCAGATCATGTGCATTATGTGTTAAGATGGATTTGTCACTACACTCATAAATCTTTTCAAACTTTTAAGCATACTGCATAATGAAGACATCTCATAGAATATCACAAAATTACTACATAATCTACTAAAGTTTACATAGTGAGGATAACAAAAAATAGAAAAGCCTATTTGGTACATCTAAATAAAGAAGCCTTGGGATGTAGACGCATGAATAAACATTAAGGTTATAGGTTATGAAATTCCAAATGTTATCTTTGATTTTAATAGCATAGTCAACATGATTCCTAGGTATACATGGGAGGTTATAAGATGATCAGTTCTAAGTTATAGCCTAGTAATTATGAGCTTAGCTGACTATAGATGAGTTGAGCTTATTGGCATATTAGAATATGTTGAGATAAAATTCATATAATTGACCTTATGAGGTGACTTTGAAATCATTGATATAAAAATAGTAGTAACACATTATCTTCTACTGATTGGCAAGAAATGGGCATATGAAGGTTAGATGACTATCAACACTATGCAAAATCAATTAGAGCCACCCCATGGAGATAATTTTTTTATCATTCCTCTAAATAGAGTGCATAAACCTTACATTATTCTAGTTGAACTAGATTCTCCATATGTCACACAAGAAACCAACTGGATGAAGGTGAACTCTTAAGAAAATCCACAAGCTCTACACATAGTTAAGTGCAAATTCTTGTATGCGTATACTAAGCCTCAAATATAATCATTACTCACTCAATATTTGAAGACATCAGAATAATAGAGGCCCAAATTAGTAGTTACTTAGCCATTGGCAACCTAGATTGTCATAGAATATTGTGCATATATGTCTGCAAAATCCCCTACTCATCCAGAAGTTGACTTACTCTATCAAGTAGATGATCATATGCAGGATTATATAAAGCAAACTAGAGATGGAACTTTTCCTTTGGAAATATCTTCATCTATTAGTGTAGACTAAAACATGCATCTACTCAATCAGGCTCTAGGAGATCATGAACTCCAACCTATGAGAATGGTCTTTGCACATGAAAGATAACTTCATGTGTACTGTGCAACTAAGGATATCAATTAGTTCATCTTGTGCTTACAAGTTTATGTACCTACCATTACCTAAAAAATTAGTGATTTGAATTATGCTTTTAAAGGAGTTGTAGTGACATGGTGGGTAATATATAAAAATGATTAGCTTAAGTAGGATGATGCATGTGAGCTCATGACTAACAAGTTCCAATTATCACAAGTCATCCAAATTAATTAGAATTTTTTATAATAAGGTGTGTCCTAAAATTAATATTCATAAATGTTTTGAAGTCTAGACTGAGTAATTTCTAGCACAAAAATACTATGTTCACATCTTTCATTATACACTTTCTCCATTACCATCAGCATGGTCTATGCATCAAGAGCAAAGAAGGGAGACAATGTGTTAGGTTAAGGTGAAAAGTATTTTCATACAAACATTTATTTTTGAATATGATAACCCTATGTTTCATAATATACTACTAAAAATCAAACATTTCCTATGCCATGGGTGTGCAGAATATTTAAGCACTACAATAGAATCCACTGCATAGAAGAATGCAACTTTTGATCTCAATTTAGAATTATAATATAAAGTTGCCAAGAAAGAAGAATAATATCTTACACATCCATGCCACCAAATAAAATATGAATAATAGGATGTTGAATATTCTAATTCTAATGGTGATATCAATTTGATTGATTTATTTGAACCTGAACGGCTAGCATAACCAGTAAAGGACCTCAACATAGAACCTATTAAATAAGACAAGTTGCATAGCATACAAATTCTAAAATAGGAATGGAAATGAATGATACAAGAATATATTGATGAAAAAAAGTGTAATATTTACTAGCATCCCATTAAAAATCATGTATAAAACATCAAAACTAAGGAGGCTCCTAAATTAGCACATATAGGTGATTATTGGATAGAAGCTGAAATTTTTGAAGTTATGCAACTTTTGCAAGATTATCAATATGTCTTTCCTACTAATTTCTTAGAGTTTCAAGGCATTTATCCATCTCTAGGTGAGATTCATATTGAACTTAAGGAGTGTGCATGACCTACAAAGAAATATCCATACAAGATAAATCCAAACATGAAATTGAAAGTTAAGGTTGAACTTGATAGAATGTAGGATACGGGTATAATCTATCCTATAAAAAAGGTAGATTGGGCTAGTCCCATGGTAGTGCAACCCAAGAAAATAGGGGATATTAGAGTATGTGTGGATTATTTCATTCTAAATGATGCATGTGTAAATGATCCATTCTAGATTCCATTCACATACAAAGTTTTGGAATCTATTGCAGGCCATGAATTCTATTCTTTCATGGATGGCTTTAGTGGCTATCATCAAATACCCATCAAAAAAGAAGATAGAGGCAAAAAAAAATTGTCATATAATGGGTATCTTTTTCATATAAGGTAATGCCTTTTTGCCTCAATAATACATCTATGGTATTCTCTCACACAATGGTGATAGCATTCAAAGACTTCATTCATGACTTCTTGAAAGTCTATCTCGATGATTCGGCAATCTTTTCCTTGTTTAAAGAACATTTGTCTAAGTTATGCCTCATGTTAGAATGTTGTTGAGCTTTTTGCATCATTCTAAATTTTAAAAAATGTTTATTATTTACACTTTTTGGTGTTCTACTAGGTCATGTAGTGTGTAATGAAGGCATTTTGGTAGACCAAGAAAAAATTTAAATCATTTTGAGTATGCCTCCACCAGTTCGATCCATATAAGTGTGATATTTTTAGGTACATACAACATACAATCACAAGTTTATCAAAGGTTATGCATCCATATCATCTCCATTATAATCCTTAATGTGCAAAAGTATGAAGTTTGTCTAGACTTTAGAGTGTTAAGTAGCCTTCATCGAGCTGAAGTAGAGATTGGTTACTATGCCCATCCTTGTCTTTCTAGATTAAAGTAAGTCCTTTCACATGCACATTGATGCTTTGGGAATTATAAGTGATGTGTTTATATAGTCAAGAGATGGTGAACTCAACCATCCTATTCATTTTACAAGTCAAAAACTATCTGATGCATAAAATAACTACACAAACATGGAAAGAGAAGCATTGGCTATAGTGTTTACCTTACAAAAATTTCAACACTATATTCTTATGACACCATTCAAATTCTTCACTACTCATAAATCTCTATGATACCTTGTCAACAACTCAATGTTATGAGGATGCATCTCTAGGTGGTTGATGTTATTTCAAGAGTTCTAATTTTACATTAATGTTAAGCTAGGTAGAGAAAACTTGGGGCCAAATCATCTTAGCCACATTCCTAATGGTGAAGAACCAGAAGAATTATAGGAAGACTCTCATGATACTCATATCTTTCACATTTTTGCATTTATTGAATATTTTGAAGTAATCACTAACTTCCTTGAATATGGACTATTCCCTATACACTATTAAGAAAGAGATAAGAAGCAGTTTGTCACTGGAGCTTTACCATACACCATCATCAATGAGATTCTATATCAACTGGGGAAGGACAAAGAATTGCATAGCATTTTTTTGGAATATGAATGACCTCAACTCTTTTAGGAGGCACACCAAGGAGTAGAAAGAGGACATTTTATGGGAGAATGTACTACCAAGAAGTTGTTATAGAGTGGGTTATGGTGGCTAAATATTTTTTAAGATGCACATAGAGTAGCATAGCACTGCGATGTCTACCAACACATGGGTAAACCACTAAAAAAATATAAAATGCCTTTGTAGCCTTTGTTATTTGAGAAACATTTTGAACAATGAGACACTAACATTTTCAGACCTATAAATCCACTAAGTAAATGTAGTAAGGTAAGGTATATTATTATTGTGACCAACTACTTCACCAAATGGGTTAAAGCTGCTATGACACCTAGTTGTGGTACAAAGGATGTAGAAAATTTTATCTATGAGAACATTATTACAATTTTTAGATGCCCTAACAAGCTCATCATTGATTAAGGCATGCATTTCCTAAATAATACCATTAAGGATCTTACTAAATAATTTATGATTTCTCATCATAAAAGTACTGCATACCATCCACAAGCCAATGACTAAGCTAAATCATCTAATAAATTCATGGGAAAAATGTTGAAAAATATCTATGATGTTGAGATGGATGACTAGGAAGATCACATTCCTATGATTATATGGGCATATCATACACACTATAAGAGAGCCATCAATTTTATTTCATTCTAGTTAGTGTATGGATTTAAAGTAGTTATGCCAATAAAATACTTAATACCCAGTCTATGCATTATAATGGTCATGAGACTATGGGATCATGAGTCTCTCACCAATATACTTCTCAAGCTAAATAGGATGGATGAGTATAGACACAAAGCATCATGGATTTAGTAAGTTCACAAATAGAGTCAAAAATTAGGCATGATAAGAATGTGTACAGTAAGGAATTTCATAAAGATCAACTGATATTATTATATGATAGTCATTTCAGAGCATTTCTAGGAAAGTTACAAATCCAATAGAAAGGGCCTTATATTATATATGAACTATCATAGCAAAGAACCATGGTTTTAAGAGATCTTCAAGGAATCATTTTACCAAGGTGGGTGAATGGTTGTAGGCTTAAGCCCTACTACCAATAGTTAAATAGATCTCATTATACTAAGTGAGTGGGTGTTGAGTAGCACCAAGTAGATTAGGATTTATCAATTTTTCATGTTTTAATGTGTTTCATTTTTTATCTATGTGTGTTTTTAGATGATCTCTTCACTACTATTCAAAAACTAGGATACCAAAAAAAGCATGCAACAATCATGCATAGGAAAATACACATGCACCATCTTGTATGTCAATAGGAGTGAAAAAAATAAATTAAGTTAGGGAAGGGTATGGACAAGTCACATCAATAAGATCTTCATCATATAACATTCATCCACTAGAAGTAAATGTCTGATCTAATGTTCGATTGACTTAATCTTCAACAAATCAGTGGCCCATCAACATCATCCTCCCGTACCCCTATATGGACATCAAAGAGTATAGCAACATATCTCCACACATATACCAATGACTAACTATATTAATTAATAGATAAAATAAGATCTACCACATCAACCATTACATTCATGAAGGGTGGATAGATAAGCATGACATTTACACATAATCTATTAGATGCAAAATCTATAAAGGCTAAGATTGAGAACCAAGTCAACATTTCATTCTTGCACATATTTTCATGACCTATAATTCAAAAATCCAAGTTATTTTTCTTGTGAAAAGAGTAGATATAATTTTAAGTTCATCACTTCAGTAATTATAAATACTTCATGACTCATTAGGGGTTTGATAGATGCATAAAAAGAAGAAATGAGTATCCATGTGGCTCTTAGGTAAACCAAGTTCAATGATTCAGATCCATTTGAATCCCTTTGATTATAATAAAAAAATTATTTCACCCAAACCCCATTAATGTTGCACAACCATTCACTCTTATAGCCCCCCACCACTTCTAGAACATAGATGTCAAGTTCCTTCTTTAAATACTAACTTTTAGCAACCTAGGGGAGATTGTACAAGTTTTGTTCAAATGATAAAATGATGGAAATATCTATCTAAGCTTAGATGTTACCATTATCACCAACATAGAAGCCATGGCCTAAGCTTTAGGTATGCCTACATGAGGAGACTCCTTATTTTCATATAAGACAATAACGTCACCTATACTCCAAGAAGTCTAAGATTTATATGTTTGGGGATCAAGATGGATCCCAATTGAGGAAATACATCATGATCTAGTATGAATCCTCATTGAATGCATCATAATAAGGTTCTAGCAGATGACTAAGTCTATAAAACAAATCCCAAAAAAAGAGTCATGGACATCACCCACCACATGATCCATATAAATAAGAATTTAACTAGCTAAAGTACTTCATCTAGGAGTTACTCACAAACATTGATAAGTGTCACACCTCTCAAAAATAGACATTTTAGTATCAGTTCCTTATTTTCCTTCTCTACCTCATGCAATGGAAGTCTCTAGAGGGAGAAATGCACCATGACATGGATTATTGTCCATTGTAGCAATTTCCTAACCTCATTTGGACATAGGAGTGTGGAACCCAAGAAAATGAGGGAAAGCTCAAATAATGGTGGGAGGAGTGTCTAGAACTAATCTCTACACATCCCTAGGTGCCACCAGACATCATGTATTATTTGGGCCAACACATAGCTATCACCTAACTACCCAAAGGCATCTTCATATGCATTCATGAGTTGTCATGGTTACCCTTCGCACTGCTTCCATTATTTTTCACCATGAACATGACATAGGTAGAAGTTTCTAAACAAAAAGCTTTCAAATCTAGGTGTGTAAATCCACTATAGGCCTTACCACCTGGCATAACCATACTTGTAGTGTATCAACTAGAAGTATCCACTAGTTCATAGCAATAAAAGGGAAAGTACAAGCTTTTTATATAACATCAATCTACATATTTTCTTTTTAATTGAAAGACATGAAGTATGGCAACTTGGTTAGATGATCCAAAAGTTCCCTAGATCACAAGCTCATTTGACCTTCCAAAAATGGGGATGGATGAATAGGAAGTTTACCAGGTCATAATTGCAAACATGGCTAGATATTTCTATGACAAAGAGGAGGAGAAGGAAATCTTCTTATAGAAGGTTGTGTGCATGGTTTAGGTGCATAATCAAGTTCCTCCATAACTATTGGACCTTCCATCTTACCTAGCATACATTGTCATTAATACCATGCAAGAAGAAGTAGAGAAGATATAATGGAGGATTGCCTTCTACTAGCCATAACCTATTCCTACCTTTATAGTTGAAGATGTATTTACACCCCTTCTTGAAAGCTCACCAAAATCACTCATGCATAGACCTTAAACTATGAAATATTTTAGGGTCTCCTTACACTTGAAAAGTGCACGTTTGGATGACTAATTGCCATGTAGGAAGCATAACATGTACCTTCCTCTACTTCACCACCACCTAAATGTAGACTAGTCACCCTTTGTTTCAATAAGGTATAGGTTTCTAGCTCAAAATTCTAGCTAAGTGATTCACCACCATCACCACATGCCTAGGAGGTTGAAGAGCTAACACCCAAGAAACCCACCATAAAATAATAGTAGGCCTTGAGGGAGGAATCAGATCACATAATAGAATGGTGGGTAAGGAAAGTGGAGAAGAAAAAACAAAAGGAGCAAGCTTAGAAACAACAAGCCAATCATTAAGCCAAATAAGCTGAGGCTATACAAAATGCCAAGGACATAGAGACTGACTGATAGAAAGCCATGAACATGGCTAAGAAGGCTTAAAAAGCTATTGATGCATCCTAGAAAGCATAAGAGTATAAAGTATAGAAGTAAAAATAAGCTAAGCTCATTGCTAAGGCTAAGGTAGAGGAAGACTAATGATAGAAATAGGATGCATCAGTCCAAGCATAGCAGGCCATATAAGTTTCCAAGTGCACATAGTAGTAAGTAGAGGAAGTTATGAAGAAGAATAAGAAAGAATAAGATAAATCCCTACACCAAAAATAAGCATAGGCATAATAAAAATCACAAGCATAAGCATAGACTATATAAGAATAAGCTAAGGCTATGACCCTGGTAAAATAGAAGAAAGAAGAAGAAGAAGAATGTGTACAAAAGTTGTAAGACTAGGAGGAAAAAGTAAAGTAGTAAGTTTCACATGAAGAATTTAAAAAGAAAGTGTAAGAAGAGGAGGAAGTAAAAATAAATAAGGTTGAAGACATTATGTAGCAACTCAAACTAGTAGTAGAGGCCATAGTGTAGTAGTAACAAGTACCTAAATAACCACAGGTAGAAGCAAAGCAACCAACACAACAATAATCACCATTTGTAGCTTAGATAGGTTCTTAGCTCCTAGAGTTTCCATTAGAAAGACTTTAGTTTTGGGATGCCCCAACATTTAGTGCTTGGTGCACCACTTTTTCTCTCCCACTTGCCATAATGCCATGATATAACCCTTCAACAACTATGATCAAATTGGTCATATTTCCAATCAAACAAGAAGCCTCATTAGATATCTTCAAGTTCCTATTGAAGAAATATTTTGAGGGTGCAGTAGTATTTCAAGAATCCATTATACAGAAGGCCACCTCTTTAGAGTTGGAGATGGATCAATCTAAGGTAGAAAACATAGAGTTTAAGGCTCACCATCATAAAGTTATAAATATGATCCAAAACACCTACCTAGAGTTGGTCACTTAATAAATTAAGGACTAAGTCATTTCTGACCAATTTAGAGTCAAGACTCTGGTCTCTGAGTTAACCAAGGACTATTATGCAACTCAAAAACTCCATGTAGTTGGAACATTGGGATATAATATGAAGACTAAGGCTACCACACTCATCATCTTGTTGGAGGAATACCAGGGCATGCTAGAGATTATTACACTACAAGCACAATAGGTTGTGTGCAACTTGTTGGATTGGAGGTAGCAACTAGATAACTCTTTAGCCAATTCCAACACAAACTTTGCCATGGCCACAACCACCAAGAAAATAATGGGTATCCACACTAATTCAATGGATGATAATTATAGATCACTTTAAGGCATACTCAATTTCAGGTATAATGTGCATGATAAACTCCTCAACTAGTAAAGTGAGCTTCTATATAGTTCATTCATAGGTCTTCAAGCATAACTTCATGCAAACAAACTTGAGCAGTTGAGTGGTGAAATTCAAATCAGGTTAAACAACACCAAAGGTAGCTATGATCATCACTAATGAATTAGATCTCAAGAATCTCATTAGATATCATGCACCACTATGTACCCTATTATACATGGTCCAAGAATTTATGCTCAATTGGCATGCCTACAAGACTAACTTATCTCCATTTTTTAGTGAGGTTGCCCAAATACTCAACACACAAGTGTAAAAACTACCATCAAAACTCTATTAGTTCATCACTCAGCACAAGGATTCACAATATAAGGTCAAGGACTCTTCTACTTAGTCATTATCTATGGTCATGCCTCTTCCATCAAGCTAAGTACTATATAAGGTGGCAATTTTGTAAAATTTTATAAACAATTTTGTATTAGGATGATTAGTATGATAAGTGGGGAAAAGATGGTTAAAAACTTATAAAGGGTGGCCTCCTAGTTATTTAAGCCTATTGAAAACCTAAAAGGGTAGTAGGTTGGTAAGCTACTTAGTTGAAAACCTAAAAAGGTGGCTAAGTAGTGCACAAGAGGTGAAAATTGAAAATGGTGCCTTGAGCGATTACTACAACTCTTATTGGTCTAACCACTTATTCATCTTTTTCCCTTTGAGAAATTTCAAAATATCTTACGATGTTCTCTCAGGATGAGATAACATTTTAAGTCTGGGAAAGTGTTAGGAGAAAAAATTGAATAGTAAAGCCACACAGGATACTTATTTGTATCCATGTGTTATGTACTTAGTTTATCGAATATATGTATATTTTTTATTATATCCACAACTTTTAATAGGTTATAATATAAATATAATTCACTTTTGGTTCCAAGTATGAGAATAATGTGAAAATTCATAGACTATAAAAGTGTGTGTGTGTGTGTGTGTGTGTGTGTGTGTGTGTGTGTGTGTGTGTGTGTGTGTGTGTGTTGGTATGAATAAAGGAGTTCCACTTTTGAAGAGATCAATAGAAACTATTTTGGTTATGGTTACCTATTGTTTTTCTTACTTTGTTACATACATTCTCATATATAATTTTTATCTTATTTATATCTAATTTAATCCCATTTTATCTTTAAATATTAATGAATTACTAGTTGTTCTTATTTCCTACTTAACACATAATACTTCATCTTTGTTAATCTTCTATTTTCCAACCTTGTGTATGAACTCTCTACAATATCCTGTGCACTAAAGTATAAACCTAGATATCCTCATCCTTAGTATGTTTTGATGCTTTAGGAACCTCTGCTAATAGTGACATATATATCCCATTGTTGTTTCTAAGGATTCTAGCAAGACAAACATTGGAGTGGTTTTTGAAATTGCTTGAGAATTTAATCTCTTATCTTAATGACTTTTTAGACAAATTTGCTCAACATTTCTCCTACAATATCAAACATGAGATTTTATTGGTAGATCTAATGCAAGCCAAATATAAAGTTGGTGAAAAATTTACAAGTTATCTAGATCAATTGAGAGCAATTACAAGCTGATTCACCTATAATTTACCAGATAGATAATTAGGCATTATGTTTACTAAGAATATACATAGTAACATATATTACCATCTACAACTATAGTGTGCACACACTTTTAAGGAGATCATTGATAAAGTTTTATTTATCAAAATATTCCTTATTAACAAAGATATTATAAAAATAACCTTGTCAAATTAGAACCAAAATCAAAACCAAAACAATGGCCAAAACTAGAACCAAGTCCAAGCGCAAGCATCATAACCATCCTAGGCCAATAATTATGACAAACCCAAGCAATTCAATCACAACAATAATGTTTTGGGAAATAGAGTAACTGAGTTATGACATGTATAAATAATACAAACACCATCTACTCATCCTACATTGCATATGCAAATTACTCCTAACCAATAACCTCTTCAACAAACATAACAAGTGTATCAACCTTTACCTTTACAAACCCCTCCTCCAAGGAGAACTATGCCTATTCATCATATGACATTGGAAAACCCATTGAATCTATGTTTTGAAATCTTGTCATTACTAATCTAATTAGCTAGCTTATTCTAAAGCACTATCTTGAGGGCATTCCTTATCCAGATTGGTATAGACAAGATAAATTATGCAAGTATCATCAGGTTAATAGACATACTTTTCATCATTATGTGCAAATTAAACATTTGATTCATAATATGTTGGAAAATGGAGATATAACATTAGATATTGGAGATTCCACATCTAATCAAAACCTTGGTATCTATAAAAACCCCCTTTTTCAACATAACAACCAACAAAAATAGTAATAAAGGTTAGAGTAGTAGTAACAATAGTATAAACAACTGAGATAGAACTAATAAAACCAATAGCAAAACCAATGTCACCCAAATGGATGGAACCAAGGCCATAATGATATAAATAACCAATAAACCTACCATGTAGTTAGACATGACTACAACAAAATTTTAGTCCATATTTTAGGAGGTCACATTTCTACCATCTCCATCAATCCAAGACCAACTATTAACCAAACAAGACCATTGCTAATCAATTTCAAGCAACCAACCCAAGTCAATGATCTTTCCTTGACATAGGACCACGTATAGGCATACTGGAAAATAGGGATTAATACTTTTAGACCTTATATCGATAACTCATACTTACCCCATGACCACACATAAGTTCACTGATAATAGAGACTTATCCTAATTGGTCCCCTACCACCATCATTTTCTAGCAACAATGGTCATGTATCTAATCCTGATTGTGCAATCACAACTCAATGGTCAAATATTACCATATTAAGCATATAGCCATCTACCACTACACTCATCCAATGATCCATTTTAGCTAGGCACAAGCCATTTACAACTATAAAGGAAAATGCATTTGATATTATGGAATAATTGTAGAAGATGCGCACACAAATCTCCATTTTGGATTTGTTGTGTACATCTACAATCCACAAGAACATCTTGATAGAGTTCCTCAACTAATCTCAAGTTTATAATGACATATCTCCAAAAAAAATTCAATCTTTAGTTGGACATCTATCCCTAGGCCAATAATTAACCTTCAACCAAAGTGATATGTCATCCCTTGGCCTTATGCATAACAATCCATTATACATCAAAGTTATCATAACACATCCAAAGTGAAATGTGTCATCATAGATAATGAATCAGGTCTAAATATTATGTCTCGAGTATATGATAGCTGATATCCAACCATAAATGATCACCATTAAAGCCTATGATAATGAATAATGGGAATCACAAGGCACCATTAGCTATCAGTTATTATTGGGCCCTCGACCCATGATAAACTATGCCATGTGTTAGACCTTGATCTATCATATAATTTGCTTTTGGGTAGACCTTGAATATATGAGATTAGTGCAATCCCTTCAACAATGCATTAGTGTATCAAATTCTCTCATTAAAGCATGGAGGTTAATATCCATGGAGATTTAGAACCATACAAACATTTCAAGCATTTGGAGGTTGAGTACCAAAGCTATAACTATTATTTTATATTGAATCTAGTTCTTAAGAAGGAAAAGAGGAAAGAAACACTTATCAATTCACTTGAGGCCAATTGCATTGACCGAGATACCCTTGATTCACTTTTTCACATGCAACCTTCTAAAATGTCTAATCATTATACTATCTCGGCTAATGGCCTAGGAGAATATTTGACCCACAATACATTCCACATTACCAAGATTCCATAAAACCCTAAGTGCTATGAAAGACCCAAAATCAAGCCACCTTGCATGGAATGGTAGTGCAAGGGGAAAACCAAACTACATAATCTAGAACCTATTTTTTTACATTGACCACTGGTCAAGAATAGGACCCTATTACAAGTGTTGAATCATGGTTATATAATGACAAGCTAGTTGATTGATATAATAATCCCATGTATCCCATACCTAATCAAATCATGAAGGGGTATGCCTATGAAGGAGGAGACCTAAGGCCCAATCAACAAGGAATGCTTCAAAAAATTTCTATCACTCGGTACAAAGGAACCTATGGTCTTGGATTCAAACTTATTAGGGATGACCCCACATACCTTATTCATGTTCTAACACCAATTACTAGTGATCATGATACTGATAGCAAAGTAGAGTATATTCATATCCCTTTTGATGACCTAGCCAATACTAATATGTTTGATACTAATGCCATTTGTACCCTTCAAATAGTCATTTGTAATACTCTACCTCTTTTATATCATCCTCAACTTATAGACTGGTACCAATAAGAACCCATAGTGCTTATAAATGATTTGAAAATGATGAGGCTTTCTGAGGTTTTATAGGTTTAAGGGGCAATGTTCTGTTGGGAGACCACAAACAAGGGTTCTCAATCAAACTATATCTTGTACTATTTTGGAGAATAGTTGAACACCCTTAGCCACAAAAAATTAAATAAAACATTGAGGTCCCAAATTTAAAACCTCTTTGAGGTACTTTTAGACTAGGGAAATGTTGGGTGTCATTATCCCCTTCATTTAATCAACTTTCTGTTGATGTCATATTTAACCAGGGCTATGTCTAAAGTTATATGCAATAAGATGAATAATAATGATTTAGTAATTGAATGGGGGTATTTTTATTTTATTTTTTGAGAGAGAGGTTTTTAATGTCTTAAGGATTTCTTAGTTAAAACCTTATTGGAATCAAACTATGCAAATCTGCTGGAAATAAACACACATTGCAGAAATGGAATTGATTGCTGAAAATAAAAACACGTTGCAAAAATAAAATTGATTTCTAGAAACAAACACACATTTTAGAAATGAAATTGATTTCTAGAAATAAACACGCATTACAGGAATGAAATTGATTGCTGGAAATAAACACACGCTGCAAGAATGAAATTTAATCTAAAATGCCTGCAAGAACAAATTTACAATAAATCTTAATTTTAAAGAGTTGAAAACATTTATAAATTTAACAGAGTTACCTATTTACTTTTGCTAATATAAATATAAATATCAACAAAAATTAAGATCCTGGTTCTTTGGAGGAGTGGGCCCTTACTCTGCCTAGAACAGGATTTGAACAATTCAATTCACTTTCAAAATAGGGATGGCTATTTCATTGATAAAATGTTATGTATTAAAAATGTACTAAGCTATCCTTTATCTCTCTATTCTTCTATGATTTTCTCTATATTCTATCTTATTTCTCTATTTTCTATATTCTATATCTATATCAAGTCTGTATATATAGATGCTTTGATGGCTGTAACTGTTTCATAGATACGATGGAACTGAATTGTGCCCAGAATAGATATTGAATCAAGATGTGGCTAGATGTTCAGCTGTGTGATAACTATCTTGATTTTTCCAGTTCAAAAAATTAGGAATATGTTCCTAATTTAATGGGATCATTGATCTTTGACAGATCACCAGCCGTTTGGAATAGATTCTCATTAGTTCCATATCTAGCCGTAAAAGTTTTGAAACTTATCTGAAGGAGTACCGGAGCTAAATATAGAGTTCAAGAGCTAAGTATAAAAATGTGACAGCTTGAAATAGTATGGTGGAGTTTATGAACTAACTATGATGGTTTTAGAATAGATTCTATAGGTTTCAGACCTAACTGTGATGGTTCTGGAACAGATTCTACATGTTTCAAAACTAATCTAAATTGAGTCTAATGCTTCCAAAAACATGTAATCCACTTTATATTTGTTCTTTAGCCTGATGATGACCTATTTTATTCCAAAACTAGAATTTTCCAACACACGTGTTAAGAATTATAGTCTTTTAAAACATTAGAATCACAATCAACAAAAGATGGATAATCACATCCCAACTCATCTCAGATCAAAATAAAAGTTACAAAATGCAATTAAACTTAATAAAAAGAGAGATTAAGATGAGGTCATTTATTGGGCATATCCTAGCCTCATCATTTCCCCCATACTTACTTGTTTGTAAGTCCTTTTACAAACTTCATTCTTCAAATTTGGGATTGTATATCCTACATTCCATTTGATTGCTCCGATTAAATGGCTGAAACTAAATATCCCAATGCTTTGACTCAGAAGTACTATACCTTGCTCTTGCTTCTACTTTTATTTTCCAATCCTCAAACTGAGTGGGATGTTGAGGTTCTCTATTTTGCCAAGGAGATATGGGGGTGAGAAGTAGAGGTGGACTTGTCCACATTCCTATCTATATGCTTAGGGGAGTTTCATTGATCTAGGGAATTATTGTGCATAAACCTTTTGCCCTTTCTAAACTCCAGATCAAATTTGAAGGGGATATTACTTCCCTTCTTTTCAATGCCACTGGGAGAAATTCCCATCTTTTTAAACATGCATCATAGATATTATCAAAATTTGCCCTTTCATAATCAGTGAAGACATCCATGCTTTGTTGTAAATTGAAAAGATAAGGTCCCTTGAATTTATCATTAAATGCATGGGATTGGAAATATGTAGCAAAAGCGGATGGATTACCATAATGAATTCTCATACAGAGACCAAATGAACTAGCCTTTGACCAATGCTCTGACTCCCTTTCTTTTCATGCAATCTGATTTTAAAGAACAAAGACAAATGTGTTAAGATGGCTTTCTCCTACATACAAATTGATCATAAAACTTGTATTTCTTTCTAGCATAAAATTGCAAAGGTAAAATTTACAAAGAAGGTTTTTCTGTTCTGTATTAGCTAAGGAGTAGGTGGCCAAGAAATCAGCGTCGTATTTTATTTCATGTGGAAGGCCACATGCTATCCTTACCAACCGCCAGCAAACAAATTGTTCCTCTAAAAACATGCTATAAACATGAAAAGGTCTTATGCATGCAAGCAGCTTCTCACTCATCATACAAACTATTTGTATTTTCACAAGACATTTATACTTATCATTTTCCTCCTTGTAAAATTTGTCTTCCCATTCCTTCCTTGCTTTCTCTTCTTCCACCAGTTTGCCTTTCAAGTCTGTATTGGATGTTTTGAGTTCACTGAGTTCTCTACATGTGTCATCCCATAAATTCTTGAGTGGAAGATAAGTCAATTCAATCTATGTAGAGACTATTGACACAGAGGTCTGTATTGTACATTTTTCCTCATTCTCTATTAGTTGCCTTTTAACTTCTATGAATTCCACATTCCTAGCTACGAGCTGGTTTGTTAATTATGCAAGGAGCATTTTCTTTTGTTCTAACTTGAGTTTGAGGAAAGTCAATTCCTCATCCTTTTCCTTGATAATGAGTTCTACTCTAGACAAAAATAGAGCCTATTTAATTTGTTGGTTTTATTCTTTTTCTGAAAGTTCTTAGAGAGTTAAGCATTCCTCTTCCACCATAGGGGATTTCCCTTTCTTTCTCCAAGATGCCTATTCATAATCTACATGTGATGGTGTTGTAGTCTCACCCATTTCTTATAAAATTGGCTCCTCAAATCTTTCATCTTCTTTTTCCTTTTCTATTTAGCTTGGTGTAGGAGGAGTCAAGGCCATGCTGCCCAAAATATTAGCAACTTTAGTGTCTAGCCTTTCTTGTTCTTCCAGCTCCTCTGAACTTTTTTGAGACTTTTTATGATGTTTTATTTCTTGAGGAGCCTCAAAATTTGTAGACATAGATTTCCTCTTAGAATGTCTTCTAGTTTTCACCTTTTGTTCAGGCCTAGGTGAACTGTCATTTTTAGAGACAAGTACCAGTTCTTCTATAGCCTCAACAGAAGAAGAAATGAATTGAGAAGGTTCAGTAAGGTCTACAATTTTAAATTTTCTTGTAGATTTTCTCCTTTTTGGTATTTTATCTTCCCCTAATCTTTTCTTTTCTTCAAAACTAGTAGCAATTTTCAAATGAACTAAAGGAGCAGGAGGAGATGTTATTGTTCTTCTGGGAATACTAGGTTTTTGTCCAAATTTGCCAAGAAATTTGTCTCACATTTCTTCCCCATTTTTCCTGGAAAGGAAATGGTGTTGGCATACCAAATGCACCAACCCATGATGTCTAATTGTTCCTACACCCCAAGAATATCTCTGGGCCATGATATGGATGGAGTCAAAAAGAAACTCTGGAAGGTTTACTATATATTCTGGTTTTTCAGCTCCATATCTAAGGTGTATAAGGATTTTTAAGACTTCTTTTCCTACTGTCCCATATTGCCCATTAGAAGTTAAATATTTAACTATCCAGAATGCTACTCTATCAAAGGGTTTATGCAAGCTGGCCCTCTTAACTCCTTTGATGATTTGCTTTATATTATAAATATATTGGGGTTTAGCTTCCCCTTCTTTCAACAAGGTTTTAGCCACGTCTTTCATTGTTCCTTTGACAGGGTTTGGGACATGCATTATAGGTATTTCAAACATCTCACTTATGATATTCATAGAAAAATGAATGAAAACCTTCCTAAACTTTATCCTTATTTTCTCTAAATTAATAATAAATTCTCTTACCAGTTCATCATTGTATTTGGGAAATTTTCTTAAAAACTCTATCCATCCTGCCTGTTAAAAGATATTTGCTACTTCTTCATCTGCAAGGAGTTGGGTATCATTGTCTGATTCTGACTTCTTTTTGATTCCCATGATTCATTATTTTATTTTTTTCTTTTTTTCTTTTTTTTGAATCTTTCACAGGTTAGCTAAAAATTGTTGCTCGTATTGGTGGAATTGATGATTATAGCTGTAGAACTAGTGGATTCAATTGCTGGTTTGGCAAATTCAGTTATGTAATTACTATACTTAGTTGTGGAACTTTTGTACTTAGCTGTGGAACTGGCAGATCTAGTTGCTTCAATCATAAGAGTGATTTTTTATGGTAATCTGCCAACTCATTCCATCATTAATATCCTTCTCATGATTTTGCACATTTAACCATGATGTATAATAGATGACTCATAATACTAATCTTTCTAAATCAAGTCTAATCACACATGCAAACTTTCATTTAACCTTTAACAATTTAAAAACATAATTACCATCCTTGATGATGTAATCCCTCCATCATGCAGACACATCATCCCTAAAAAATGGTTAGAAAATAGTTAGAATTCAAAAAAAAATTATTCAAATTAGCCATATATTTGAGAAGATCAACCATCATCATTGATTTTCAATTGATCTCTAATTTTTTTTATTTTTGGAAGAGAACACCATTTATTGGTTTTCATTCTCTTCTTTTTTATTTTTATTTTTGGGAAGAGAATGCCATTTACTAGTTTTCATTCTCTTCTCTTTATTCTAGATCTTTTCATCTGGTTATTTGATCAATTTGGAAGAACTAAGATCTTCCATATGATAAAATGATTTTCTTGATTCAATCTACTTCAAGAATTCATCCTTAGTAGGAGGCTTCTTATAAAGTTTTATCCTATGTCTATTGACCAAGAGTATTCTTCTATTGCCATCAATGGGAAGTAACTAGATAGAACCATTATCAAATATCTACTTGATCTGATAAGGTCCCAACCATCTTGTTTTTAATTTACCTTTTAATTGACAGTACTTAGAATCAAATAGCAATGCCCAGTCTCTTACATTGAATTGTCTTTCCTTGATATGTGAATCATGCCATTGCTTCCTTTGACCTTGGATTATCTATGTCTGGTGAAGTGCTTCCATTTTGAATTCATCTAATTCATTGAGCTGAAGGATTTGCTCCTTTTGAGCTACATCCAATTTAATTCCCACCTTAGCTGCTATCCTCAATGTCTGTAGTTCAAACTCAATAGGCAACAAGGGCTTTTTCCCATAGACTAACTCAAATGGTGAAAACCCTGTTGTGGTTTTTCAAGTTATATTGTAAGCCCAGACAGCTTCAGGTAGTCTTTTTACCCAATCTCTTCTTTCTACTTCAACTATTTTAGTGAGGATATTTTCCAATTCTCTATTTGCTTATGGGTGATAGGGAGATGACTTCCTATGATTGATCTGATAATATATTGTGAAAGCTTGGATCATATTGGACATAAATTGTGGTCCCTAGTCTAAAACTAAGCTTCTTGGTGCTCCAAACTTTACCATAATTCTGTGCCAAAAGAAATCAACAATTGCTTCTTCAATGGCATTTGTTAAAGCCTGCACTTCTACCCATTTTGTTACATAATCAGTACACACAAGAATATGCTCTTTTCCTTGTGAAAGAGGATTAAAATGTCTAACAAAATCCAATCCCCATCTCTCAAATGGTTCAATCACTACTTGTGGTTTTAGAGGCATTTCATTGGTAATGGTTGGTTGTCCCATCCTTTGACAAGGATCACACCGCCTAATATATCTCCTCACATCTTTGTACAAAGATGGCCAATAGTAACCAGTGCCAAGTATCTTGTGAGCTATTATTTTCACTAAATAGTGTCCTCCACTTGGTTCATCATGACATACCTGAAGGATGTCAAAAATTTCATCTTCTCTTACACACTTGCGTAAAACCAAATTAGGACCACATTTAAATAGTATTTTATTTAACCATTTGAACTGTGCACTGGGTTTGATTAATTTTTTTATTTGATTTTTAGTGAAAGAAAGAGGAAAGTTCCCTATTTCTAGATAATTTTCAATGTCGGCAAACCATGGTGTGTTACCTAAAATAATAAACAATTGTTCATCTGGAAAGTTATCCTTGACTGGATCTTGCTCCCCTGTACTAGTCAATCTTGACAAGAAATCAACCACCACATTAGATTTGCCTGGATTTTCCATAATGGTAATGTCAAATTCTTGTAGAATTAATGACCATTTAATTATTCTTTCTTCAACCACTGGTTTGTTTATTAAATATTTAATTGTTGAGTGATCTATATGTATAAATGTTTTATACCCTATAATGTAATGTCTAAATTTATTGATTGCATAGATCATAGCTAGAAATTCTTTTTTAGTGGTAGTGTAATTTCTTTTAGGAGTAAGATTTTTACTAAGATATTAAATAGCATACATTCTTCCTTCTTCATCTCTCTACCCCAAAACTGCACCAATTGAAGTATTTGAGGCATCAGTTTGGATGTGAAAAGGTTTCTCCCAATTAGGTCCTTGAAATATTGGGGAAGTTACTAATTTCTCTTTAATTTCTTCAAAAACATGTCGACACTATTCATCCAAAAGAAATTCACAGTCCTTGGTAAGCAATTTAAACATGGGGGCAGCAATTTTACTAAAATCTTGATAAAATGCCTATAGTATCCAGTATGTCCTAAGAATGATTTGATATCTATAGGAGTTTGTGGAATAGGTAAGTCTAAAATTATCTTGATTTTTATTTGGTTAACTTGAATTCCTCATTTTGAAATATGGTGCCCGAATACGATCTCTTCATCAACCATCATCAAACATTTCTCATGACTAAGAGACAAGTGATGCTGTTCACATCTTGTTAATACTCTATCCAAAAATTTTAAGGCATCATCAAATGTATCTCCATAAATAGTAAATTCATCCATGCATACCTCCACACAGTCATTTGTTAGGTCTGCAAAAATTGCTAATACAACTCTTTGAAAGGTTGTTGAAGCATTACATAGTCCAAATGGCAATACCCTGTATGCAAAGGTACCCCATGGATAAGTAATTGTAGTTTTATCTTGATCCTTAGTATAAATTTGAATTTGATTGTATATACTAAATCCATCCAAGAAGTAAAAGTACTATTTACCTAAAAGGTTGTCTAAAACTTGATCTGTGAATGGTAAGGGAAAATAATCTCTTAGGGTGGCTTTATTCAGTTCCCTATAGTTAACACAAATTCTCCATTTTTCATTATTTTTAGGAATAATTACAAGAGGAGACACCACTGGCTATCTAAGATAGGGTAGATAAAACCTACTTGTAATAGTTTTTCAATTTCCTATTTGACTATATCCCTTAAGGCTGGATTAATCCTTCTCTGAGGTTGCCTAATTGGTCTAATATTTTTAGTATAAATGTGATTGGTACAGATACTTAGATGAATTTATTTCACATCTTTATATTCCCAAGCAAATTCTTTAGTATGATCTTTAAGAACATCAAAAAATTTGACGTCTTCATTGTCCTTTAACTAGATATTAATATTCAAAAAAATTCCTAGTTGAATCTCAACATGTATGGTTCCAAGATATGATGAACTAATTTGTTGAAAGGGTTCCATTAAGGTGTTTAGTGGATAGGCATGTGGTAAAAATATATGATATGTAGCAACATATCCAAAAGTTCCTAGAGGCAGAATGCTAGACAAAAGACAATAGAAAGAGTTATGATACTTATCTTGTTGTAGGTCAAACTCCTTGTTACTGCTATTTTCCAAAAATTCTTCACCATCTCCTGATATCTATAAATCTGATGCTATAGATCCTTCCTCTCCCCAAGAGAAATCATGTTCTTCTGGAGTGAAGTTATCTTCATTTGTAGAGAACTGGTGTGGTTCAGGAACTAACTGTGATGGTTCCAGAGCTAACTGTGATGGTTTTGGAACTAATTGTGATGGTTCTGAAACTAACTGTGATGGTTTCAAAACTAATCCTAACTACTCCAATGATGATTGAAATTTATTTAATGAAGGATTAACCATATCATCTATTTCCTATATATGATCCTTCAATGTTATCATAGCCAAAGAAGACAATTTTTTCTCATTAATATTAGGATTATCAACCCATAATTTTACTTAATTATCAATAAAAGGTTGTGCAGATGGATATAATGAAATTTACTTAGAATTCTTACCATTTGAAATAGTCATATCATCTAACTTGCAATCAATTAAGGTAGAAACTATAGTTGACCATGGTCACCCCAAAATAATGGGATAACCAAGTGTTTTACCTTTTGGCTGTAATATAAGGAAGTCAACTAGATATTCCCATGATTCCACCATCACTGCCACATCTTCAATAACTCCTAGTTTTTCTATAGACTGATCTGCCATCTGTAATATGGTATTAGTAGGTTGTATGCCTATTAATGGTAATGTTTTCAAAGTGTCCATTATCATTACATTGATAGTTGCACCTAAATCAATCAAAACATTATGTATATCCTTATTCCATATATAAATAGAAATAATAGGGCTTCCAGGATCTCCATATTTAGGTAGTAAAAGTTTTCCTGCTAATAAATCAGCATGTTTTCCATCTACCTGAATAGTCCTGGGGTACTATTTCTTTCTTCTAGGTTTTTTAAAACATAACAATTTGATTAACTTGTTCAACTCTGGAATATCCTTAATTGCTTGTAATAATGGTATTTCAATATTCAATCTTTTTAGTTCCTGCACCAATTTAGATTCCTTAAGTTCTATGGTTTCTTTAAGTCTTTCTGGAAATGGAATCTCAGTAAAAAAAATTTGGGTTCCTTAAATTTTTCTTGGTCATCTTCCTTAGGTGTAACTATGCTAGGGGTTTTAGCTTCTTCTATCATCTCAGTGATTATAGTAGATGGACTGCTATCTATTTTTCTAGATCTGGTTTGAATTTTTTTACAATCCATTTTATTTAAATCAACTAATTTTTCTAGTTCCATTCCATATACAGGTTTTGTTTGTTTATTTCTTGGGTTTGCTACTGGTTGTGCTAGAATTTGGGTTCAGACTATGTTTTCAATCTATGGATTTTTTGCTGGAGGTCTCATTATGGCTTATTGTTTCTAATTTGGATATATTTTTCCTTACACATAATTGTTAGGGCTCCATCTAGGTTATGGCCAAGCATAAGGATTTCTTTGACCAGCCCAAGGTTGTTGATGTCCTTGAGTATTCCAAGATTGACTTGCCTAATCTTGAGGATGCCATGTGGGTTGAGGGGCCCAAAGTGACTATCCCCAACTTTGTGGTACTGTTTCAGCTGCCCATGGCATCATCTAGGTATTAGGAGCTGGTCTTGGCATAAACTATCCTTGATTACGTTGTCTCTGAACAAAATTTAATTCTTTTATGGTGGATAATGTATTGGTTTGTTTGATACTTAGGAGGGATATTGATGAAGAGGATGTCGATGGTCTGGTGTAGGGTGACAAGCTAGGGTAGCTGTGCCCTAGCTCATTTTCTATTGTGGGTGTCTATGTGAAGGAAGGGGAAGGGCGTTGGCTTGGCTGTAGGAGGTGGGGGTCATAGCTTTGGCTGTTATTCTGTTAAAATCCTTATTTTCTTCTACCTTTTATGCTATGACCTATGCAAAAAAATTTGTCAGGCATTGTGACAAGCTGGTGGTGTTGGATGGAATGAACTTACAGTTGGAGAAGAACATTTAGGCAGGCACAGTCATGGCTAGGAGCATGCCTTCCATGATTGGTGATGGTGTTAGTTTCAGTGAAGTGGTGGGCATGAATTTGCCAGGACAAGATATGTAGGGGTTTGAAAATGCCCTCTTTTCTCAGAATATAGATGCTAAGGATTTGAATCTACCTGGAGGATCTAGGATCATGAAGGTTAATGGATGCCTAGAGAGATGCAAAGAAATACCAAAATTGGTAATTCCCTTTGAAATGATTGTTGAGGATGTAGAATAATATTCTAATCATTCCTTGTTTTGTAAGTTCCTAGGTTGAAAGTCTCCCTTCAATTCTTGAAAAGCTGGGCTCGAAGAGTGTGGGAACCTGAAGGTGAAATGGAAGTCATGATACTTGCAAATAATTACTTCATGGTGACATTTGTATGCCTGGCTGACCACAACAAGGTCTTTGAAGGAGGGCCTTATTTTTATAACTAGGTGGGATTATTTGTAAAACCATGGCATGCAAGCTTTAACCCCTTTGAGGAGCTCCCATAAGAGTGCCAATGTGGGTTCAGTTGCCTAGATTCCCAATAGAATGCTGTCATGAGGATGTGCTTCATATATTGGCATCAATGCTTGGAAGACCTATCAGATCTTCTACACAAACCTTGAGTAAGAAGGTGATGATCTTTGCTTGTATTTGCATGGAAATTGATTTAAGTAAACCATTGCTAGATGCAGTAGAGATGAGTGCAGGTTCATATTCCTAGGTATAGTAATTGGACTATGAGACCCTTCCATTCAGATGCCACCTCTGCCATGAATATGGCCACTTGGTGTGAAGATGTCCAAAAGCCAAGCCAACGGAATAGAAAATTACGCCTCATGTGAGTATCATGCCTAGTACTGACAAAGGGAAGAAGCATGTAGTAGGGGAGAATAAGGATGTGGAGGGCTTTGTTCAGGTAAAAGCCCAAACCTATAGTAGAGGACAAAAAATAACTTTAAGGGAATGACAAGAGGAGGATACATTTAATAGGTTTGAGATCTTAGATGAGTTGGGGTAACAAGCAATTAATTTAGATATGAACAATGCAGATCACCCTGAGGGGGATGCAAGATTGGGGATTGGCTCTGCCAAGCCTCTGTGTGTTATGCAAGAAGAATTTGCTATGCCCATGCTCATGGATAGATAGATGAAAGTGCAGGTGGTGGTGGAGCCAAATGCAAATATGGATAGGGCATAGAGGAAGTAGAGCCCATGTTACGGGCTATGGCTATAGAAGCAGATAAAAGAGGAAAATCTATCCCCCATCTGGGCATCCTTCAGAAGGATGGGAAGAAAGGGGCTTTGGAGAAAAATGTTAAGATAGGATGTAAAAAGGACTTGGAGAGGATTAAGATGATTAGGGAGAACTTAGTGGAGTCAGGAGTAGTTAAGACCTTGGACACCCATTTCTTGACTCCTCCCAAATGATTGTTATCTCTTGGAATGCAAGGGGCTTGAACAGTAGCCCCAGACAAAAAGCTATTCAGGAATTAGTGCGTAGGCATTCTCTGGATGTTCTCTTTCTATAGGAGACTAAAGTTTTTATTGATTGTATGATGACTATGGCGCTCAAGATATGGAGGCAAGGCCTTTGTCAGTGTGTTAGAGCCCAGGGATCTTTGGGGGGTGTGGCATGCCTATGGAACCCATGCAAGATCTAGCCTGTGTCCTAGATTTCATTCAGGTCCTCCTTATCTATGGTTTCTTAGTGCATTGAATCAGGAGAATCTGTTATTTTCTCTAATGTCTATGCTCTAATGGTTTTTAGAGGCAAGCTCGAGGTATAGAACAACATTCATGAGGTGCGTAGTTTGTTTCCTTATTTGCCTTGGATTATTGCTGGAGACTTCAATGCCATTCTAGATTTATCTGAGAAATAGGGAGGTATTATGAAAATTGAACCCTCTTCCATTTTGCTTAGAGATAATATCTTGGCTCTTAATCTTGTTGACATTAAGCCCAGTAATGGCCGCTTCACGTGGAACAATAGATGGTTGGGGGATAGTAGTATTGCTGAGCACCTTGACCATTTCATGGTGTCATGCTTTTGGGTGGGGGGGTCATGGTCTTCCAACTCTAAGATACTTGATTGGTGGGGATCGGATCATTGGCCCATTAAGCTCACTATTTCTTCAGCTAGGACTCCTCAAAGACTGCCTTTTAAATTCTAGCTCATGTGGGTTAGGGATCCAGATCTGTATGGTTGTGTTGTTGATTGGTGTAGAAGAGGTAGACTGAGATATGGAACTGCAATGTATACTTTTTCCAAGCTCTTATAATTTGTCAAATATCAACTCAAGTGCTAGAATAAATAATGTTTTAGAAACATTCACTAAGAGAAAGAGGTGGCACAAACACAATTAAATGAAGTGACCCAGATGATTAGGGAAGAGGGGGCATCTATATTTCTATTAAGAGAGGAAGGTAAAGCTCTTAAAGTAGTGGAGGAATGGGAGCTGAGGGAGGAAATCTTCTAGAAGCAAAAAGCGTGGAATGTTTGGCTTTAAAAGGGGGATAGGAATACTACATTCTTCTTCAACTCAGTGAAAGCTAGGTAGCATAGTAATACTATTTCCTCATTGGTGAAAAATAGGGGGGAGACCATTCATTCCACCCAGGGTATTTGTAATGAGGCAAAACTCTACTTTGCTTCTTTATTTCGGGAGGAAGCACAGGGGGACGTGGTGGCTAAGACTTAGGTTCTTTCCTGTATTCCCTCTTTGGTCTCTTCAGAGATGAATGAGCACTTTATGAGTGCCATTTCTATGGAGGAGGTAGAGAGGACAATTTTCTAGATGCAAAAAGGTAAAGTGCCTGGGCTGAATGGCTTTTTGATTGAATTTTTTTAGGAGTTTTGGGACATTATAAAAGTTGATCTCTTGGCTGTTGTTCGCAAATCATAGATGAATAAGTAGATGCTTAGGGCTTTGAATTTGACTTTCCTAGCTCTTATCCCTAAGGGGGAGGGAGCTGATCAGTTAAGTTAGTTTCATCCCATTTCCCTTTGTAATGTGATTTATAAAATTATCTCCAAGCTGATTGCAAAAATATTGAAAAGGTGGATTACATTGTTTATTTCCAAAGAGCAAAGTGGATTCATGGAAGGGCATCAAATCTTGGATGGCATGGTGGTGGCTACTGAGGCAATTCATTCGATGGCCAAATCAAAAGAAACAGCCATATTCATTAAGTTGGATATGAGTAAAGCTTATGATAGAGTCTGATGGTCCTTCCTTAAAAAGGTTTTGAGTGCTTTTGGATTTAGTGAGGACTAGATTTGCTAGGTCATGAGCTGTGTGAATTTGACCTCCTTCTTGATTTTGATTAATGGGGAACACTCTAATTTATTTGGAGCCTCTTGTGGCCTATGGTAAGGTGATCCCCTCTCCCCTTATCTGTTTCTTCTTCTGGTAGAAGGACTGGGTCAGTTGATCAAAAGGAATGTGGAAGGGGGACATATTCAGGGCTGGCAGTGGGGTGGAGGTCTCTCGACACTCTCTCACCTACAATTTTTGGATGATGCAGCTTTGATAGGCATGGAAACTATGAGAGAGGTGTCTAATATGTGTAGAGATTTGGATGTTTATCTTGAGGTGTCAGAAAAGCTAATTAATGAGGGTAAGTCTTCAATTTATTTCTTCCACACCCCACTTCCAATTCAATAGAGAATTGCTAATTTATTTAGGTTCTAAATTAGAAGTCTTCCTCTACTCTACCTTGGCATTCCCATCTCAATTGGGAGATAGTCTAGGGAGACGTGGCAGGGCCTTCTGGACAAGTTTCATGCTAAGGTTAATCATTGGACTCATCATTGGCTATCCTTTGCCAGTCGAGTGCAGCTGCTTCAATCAGTTGTGCAGGCACTCCCTATATACAAGTGTATGGTTTAGGTAGTGCTTGTGTGTTTTGTGAAAGAATTAGATTCTTTAGCAAGGCAATTTCTTTGGGTTGGCAATTTAGCAGCGACTAAATGGAGTCTCATTAAATGGGAGATAGTTTGTAGTCCAAAAAGGCTGGGAGGTCTTGGACTAAGATAGTCATTACTCTCTGGTACGGCTTTGGCTATGAAATTGTATTGGAGATGTTGTGTTTAACCTGACTAGCTATGGGCTAGAATATTATCCCATAAGTACTTGGTAGGGGTTCCTCATAGTGATACTCTGTGGCATAATTTGACAGGGAAGGGGTTGGCGATTTGGTCTACGCTCTAGAAATGGGTTGCACTTATTAAGCAAGGTTTGTTCTGGATATGCAAAGATGACATGGAGGCACAGTTTTGGCAAGACTCTTGGGATGGTTTTCTACCCCTAGAAAATCAATATCCTCAGTTAAATATACTGGCATAAAGATTTGGTGAAGCTGGCTGGTCAAAGGTGGGTGATTTTAAGGAGTTTTCCCATCAGGGGCAGGTGATGAAAGTGAGGTGGAAAACACCAGAGGAATGGCTGATTGTGGGATTGGAAGAGGAGTGTGTTAAACTCCATTCCATTCTCATTGGATGTAGTTGTAGTGCCCTTTTAGAAAGGGATGTTTTGGCGTGGGTCCCCAATCTGAAGGGATCTTACATGGTGTCTTAAGGGTACCAAGCATTGATCTCTCAACAAATTGATGACGGGAGGGAAGTTTCTTAGTGGAAAAAAGTCTAGAATAGTTTCTCTTGGCCAAAGTATAACTATTTTACCTAGACCTTGACTTGGAATAAATGCTTGACGTGGGATAATATCCAGAAGAGAGGATTTGTTAGCCCTTCGAGGTGTGCCTTATGCAGTAGCGAGGAGGAGGATTCTCAACATTTATTCTTCTAATGCCCCTTTTCAATGCAATTATGGCACTTTTGGTGGGAAGCATGGAAATTCCAATGCATTCATGCATCCTCCTTGGCTGATTTTAGGCAAGATTGGGTAGACTACCCTCACCAACTTCATTTTTGTACGAGGTTTGGTATGCTGGTCCTATTTTTCTTTTATGGCAAGTCTGGCTTGAAAGAAATCACAAGATTTTCTAAGGAGAATATTTGGGAATTCAGTAGGTGTGGATTAGAATATTGGGCATGGTCCAAGAAATTGTTGGGGTTAAGAGTGAGATTACCCTACCACTGGCTAAAAGTGATGCTGAGATTGTAGAGAGGTTGGGCGTTCAAGGTATTTCTCCAATCTCAGCATGTGTTAAGAGAGGTAGACAGGTGAAACAGAGAGTGCAAAGGATGGAAAAATGGATGCCACCTCTTACTGGTTTTTTGAAACTTAATACGGATGGGTCGTCTCATGGGAATCCAGGCTCGATTGGGATTGGCAGGCTCGGTAGGGATTCTATTGGTTCCGTGGTTTTGATTTTTGTGATTAACAAAGGAGTGCAGATAGTTAACCAGATGGAAGGTTGTGTGATTTTACATGCTTTAAGGAGAGCTTATGATTTAGGATGGAGGAAAGTGATTTGTGAGGTAGATTCTCAAGTTTTGGTCAATTTGCTTCTTGAGAAGAAGACCTTTGATGTGTGCTGGCAGCTATCATTGATTGTTTAATAGATTCTTCAGGTCAAATGTGGGCAAATGTGTAGGTGAAATGTTTTTCATAGTGGTTTCATCATCTTTGATATGAATGAGATAGGTAAAGGTTTTCTCAGGTTCTCTTCCAAATTTGCATTCCATCTCTTTCATATTTTCTAATTCCTTCTCCCAATCAATGTGGTATGTGGTCTATTTTGGGGATGGTAAAAAGTCAAGAGTAGGAGGTTGACTACTCAATTGAGAAACCAAACTTTCCCTCAATGGATCTTGAGACATAATCCTCCTCCCTATGGTTTTACTTGGTTCTGGTGACTAATCTAAAAATTCTAAAGATGGAAATTTTGCTTCTTGTCTTGAAGGAGATAATGGTGCCTCCAAATCTTGTTCAACATCTTTTCTTAAACTAGAGGATGATGAAATTTCTTGTTCAGAAATTTTGGGGAGAAATCTTCCCTTAGAATCTCGTGGTCTACTCATAAATTAGGGAAATTTTTTGTAATTACTAAATGAATGATTTTTTCTCTTTTTGACACCTAATTAGAAAATTCTAACTAGTGTTCCCCAGCAATGGCACCAAAAATGTTGGGTGTCATTATCCCCTTCATTTAATCAACTTTCTGTTGATATCATTTTTAACTAGGGCTATGTCTAAAAATGTATGCAACAAGAGGAATCGTAACGATTTAGTAATTGAATGGGGGTATTTGTATATATTTTTTGTTTTGAGGGGTTTTTAATGTCTTAAAGATTTCTTGGTTAAAACCTTATTGGAATCAAACTATGCAAATCTACTGGAAATAAACACACATTACAGAAATGGAATTGATTGTTGGAAATAAACACACATTACAGAAATGAAATTGATTGCTAGAAACAAACACACATTGTAGGAATGAAATTGATTGCTGGAAATAAACACACATTGGAGGATTGAAATTGATTGCTATAAATAAACACACATTGCAAGAATGAAATTTATTGCTGAAAATAAACATACATTGCAAAAGTGAGAATTTAATCTAAAACACCTACAAGAAAAAATTTACAACAAATCTTAATTTTAAAGAGATGGAAACATTTATAAATTTAACAGAGTTACCTATTTACTTTTTCTAATAGAAATATAAATACTGATAAAAATGAAGATCCTGGTTCTTTGGAGGAGTGGGCCCTTACTCCGCCTAGAATAGGATTTGAACAATTTAATTCGCTTTCAAAATAGGGATAGCTATTTCATTGATAAAATGTTCTATATTACAAATGTACTAAGCTATCCTTTATCTCTCTATTCTTTTATGATTTTCTCTATATTCTTTCTCTATTTTCTATATTCTATATCTATATCAGGTCTGTATATATAGATGCTTTGATGGTTGTAATTGTTTCATAGATACGATGGAACTGAATTGTGCCCAAAATAGATGTTGAATCAAGATGTGGCTAGATGTCCAGCTGTGTGATAATTTTCTTGATTCTGCCAGTTCAAAAAATAGGGAATCTATTCCTCATTTAATGGGATCATTGATCTTTGATAGATCACCAGCCGTTTGGAATAGATCCTCATTAGTTCCATATCTAGCCATAAAAGTTCTAGAACTTATCTGAAGAAGTATCGGATCTAAATATAGATTTCCAGAGCTAAGTCCAAAAATGTGACAACTTGAAATAGTATGGTGGAGTTTTGAAAGTGACTGTGATGGTTTTGGAACAAATTCTATAGGTTTCAGAACTAACTGTGATGGTTTCGAAACAGATTTTGAAGGTTCTAAAACTAATCTGAATTGAGTCCAATGCTTCCATAAACATGTAAACCACTTCATATTTATTCTTTATCTTGATGATGACCTATTTTATTACAAAACTAGAATTTTCTAACACACTTGTTAGGAATTACAAGTCTTTTAAAATGTTGGAATCACAATCAACAAAAGATGGATAATCACATCCTAACTCATCTCATATCAAAATAAAAGTTACAAAATGTAATCAAACTTAATAAAAAGAGAGTAAGATGAGGTCATTTATTATATATTTATTGGGTATATCTTGGCCTCATCATTTCCACCATACTTACTTGTTTGTAAGTCCCTTTACAAACTTCATTCTTCATATTCAAGATTGTATATCCTACATTCCATTTGATTGCTCAGATAAAATGGCTGAAATTGAATATCCTAATGCTTTGACTTAGAAGTACTATACCCTGCTCCTACTTCTACTTTTCTTTTCCAATCCTCAAACTGAGTGGGATGTTGAGGTTCTCTATTTTGCCAAGGAGATATGGGGGTGAGAAGTAGAGGTGGCCTTGTTCGCATTCCTATCCATATGCTCAGGGGAGTTTCATTTATCTGGGGAATTATTGTGCATAAAGCTTTTGCCCTTTCTAAACTCCAAAACAAATTTGAAGGGGATATTAATTCCCTTCTTTTCAATGCCACTGGGATAAATTCCTATTTTTTTAAACATGCATCATAGATATTATAAAAATTTGCCCTTTCATAAGCAGTGAAGACATCCATGCTTTGTTGTAAACTTAAAAGATAAGGTCCCTTGAATTTAACATTAAATGCATGGGATTGGAAATATGTAGCAAAGGTGGATGGATTACCATAATGAATTCTCATATAGAGACCAGATGAACTAGCCTTTGACCAATGCTATGACTCCCTTTATTTCCATGTAATCTAATTTTGAAGAACAGAGACAAATGCATTAAGTTGGCTTTCTCCTACATACAAATTGATCATAAAACCTGTATTTATTTCTAGCATAAAATTTTAGAGGTAAAATTCAAAAAGAAGGTTTTTATGTTCTATATTAGCTAAGGAGGAGGTGGGCAAAAAATTAGCTTCGTCTTTTATTTTATGTGGAAGGCCACATGCTATCCTTGCCAACTGCCAACGAATGAATTATTCTACTAAAAACATGTTATAAATAGGAGAAAGTCTTCTGCATGCGAGCAGCTTCTCACTCATCATACAAGCTGTTTGTATTTTCACAAGACATTTATACTTATCATTTTCCTCATAAAATTTGTCTTCTCATTCCTTCCTTGTTTTCTCTTCTTTTGCTAATTTTCCTTTCAAGTCTGTATTAGATGTTTTGAGTTCACTGAGTTCTCTACATGTGTCATCCCATAACTACTTGAGTGGTAGATAAGTTGATTCAGTCTGTGCAGAGACTTTTGACACAAAGGTTTATATTGTACATGTTTCTTCATTCTCTATTAGTTGCCTTTTAACTTCTATGAATTTCTCATTCTTGGTTGTGATTTGGTTTGTTAATTCTGCAAGGAGCATTTCCTTTTGTTCTAACTTGAGTTTGAGGAAATTTAATTCCTCATCCTTTTCCTTGATAATGAGTTATACTCTAGACAAAAATAGAACCTGTTTAATCTACTATTTTTGTTCTTTTTCTAAAAGTTCTTGGAGAGTTAAGCATTCCTCTTCCACCATAGGGGATTTCCCTTTCTTTCTCCAAGATGCATGTTCATCTTCTACATGTGAAGGTGTTGCAGTCTCACCTATTTCTTAGAAAACTGGCTCCTCAAATATTTTATCTTCTTTTTACTTTTTTGTTTGGCTTGGTCTAGGAGGAGTCAAGGCCATGCTGCCCAAAATATCAGTAGCTTCAGTTTCTAGCCTTTCTTGTTCTTCCAGCTCCTCTAAACTTTCTTTAGACTTTTTATGACATTTTCTTTCTTGAGGAGTCTCAAAATGTGTAGACATAGATTTCCTCTTAGAACATCTTTTAGTTTTCACCTTTTGTCCAGGCCTAGGTGAACTGTCATTGTCAGAGATAGGTACCAGTTCTTTTATAGCCTCATCAAAAGAAGAAATGACTTGAGAAGGTTCAGTAGGGTCTATAATTTTAACTTTTCTTACAAATTTTCTCCTTTTTGGTATTTCCTCTTCCCCTAATATTTTCTTTTCTTCAATAATGGTAGCAGTTTTCAAATAAATTGAAGGAGCAGGAGGATTTGCTAATGTTCTTCTGGGAATACTAGGTTTTTGTCCAAATTTTCCAAGAAATTTGTCCCACATTTCTTCCCCATTTTTCTTGGAAAAGAAATGGTGTTGGCATACCAAATACACTAACTCATGATGTCTAATTATTCCTACACCCCAAGAATACCTCTGTGCCATGGTATGGATGGAGTCAAAAAGAAACCTTGGAAGGTTTACTATATATTATGGTTTTTCAGCTCCATATCTAACGTGTATAAGGATTTTTAAGACTTCTTTTCCTACTATCCCATATTGCCCATCACAGGTTAAATATTTAACTATCTAGAATGCTACTCTGTCAAAGGGTTTACGCAAGTTGGCCCTCTTAACTCCTTTGATGTTTTGCTTTGTATTATAAATATATTGGGGTTTAGCTTCTCCTTCTTTCAACAGGGTTTTAGCCAAGTCTTTCAATGTTCCTTTGACAGGGTTTGGGACATGCATTATAGGTATTCTAGACATCTCACTTATGATATTCACAAAAAATTAAATGAAAACCTTCCTAACCTTTGTCCTTATTTACTCTAAATTCATAATAAATTCTCTTACCAATTCATCATTGTATTTGGGAAATTTCCTCAGAAACTCCAGCCATCCTGCCTGTTGAAAGATATTTGCTACTTCTTCATCTGCAAGGAGTTAGATATCATTGTCTGGTTCTAACTACTTTTTGATTCCCATGATTCATTCTTTTTTTCTTTTTCTTTTTCTTTTTTTCTTTTTTTTAATATTTCATAAGTTAGCTGAAAATTGTTGCTTGTATCAGTGAAACTGATGATTATAGCTATGGAACTAGCATATTCAATTGTTGGTTTGTCAAATGTAATTATAGAATTATTGTACTCAGTTATGAAACTACTATACTCAGCTACAGAACTGGTAGATTCTATTACTTCAATCATAAGAATGATTTTTTTATGGTTATCCACTAAATCATTTCATCTTAATATCCTTCTCATGATTTTGCACATTTTACCATGATGTATAATAGATGACTCATCATACTAATCTTTCTAAATCAAGTCTAATCACACATGCAAACTTTCATTTAACCTTTAACAAGTTAAAAACATTATTATTGTCCTTGATGATGTAATCCTTTTGTCATACAGACACATCATCCTTGAAAAATGGTTAGAAAATAGTCAGAATTCAAAAAAAATTGTTTGAATTAGCCATTTATTTGAGAAGATCAACCATCATAACTGATTTTCAATTGATCTTTGATTTTTTTATTTTTATTTTTTTTGGAAGAGAATGCCATTTATTGGTTTTCATTCTCTTCTTTTTTCTTTTTTTTTTGGGAAGAGAATGCCATTTACTAGTTTTCATTCTCTCCCTTTATTCTAGATCTTTTCATCTAGTTATTTGATCATTTTGGAAGAACTAGGTTCTTCCATATGATCAAATTCTTTGCTTGCTTCAATGTGATTCAAGAATTCATTCTTAGTAGGAGGCTTCCTATAAATTTTTAGCCTATGTCCATTAACCAAGAGTATTCTTCTACTGCCATCAATGGGAAGTAACTGGATAGAACCATTTTCAAATATCTATTTGATATGATAAGGTCCCAACCATCTGGTTCTTAATTTATCTTTGAATTGTTGGTACTTAAAATCAAATAGCGATGCCCAATCTCCTACTTTGAATTGTCTTTCCTTAATATGTGAATCATGCCATTGCTTCCTTTGACCTTAGATTATCTCTTTCTGGTGAAGTGCTTCTATTTTGAATTTATCTAATTCATTGAGTTGAAGGATTTGCACCTTTTGAGCTACATTCAATTTAATTCCCACCTTAGCTATTGTCCTCAATGTCTATAGTTCAAACTCAAAAAGCAACAAGGGATTTTTCCCATAGACTAACTCATATGGTGAAAACCCTGTTGTGGTTTTCCAAGTTGTATTGTAAGCCCAGATAGCTTTAGGTAGTCTTTTTCCCCAATCTCTTCTTTCTGCTTCAACTATTTTAGTGAGGATTTTTTTCAATTCTCTATTTGTTACTTCAACTTGTCTATTTGCTTGTGGGTGATAGGGAGATGACTTCCTATGATTGATCTAATAATACATTGTGAAAGCTTAGATCATATTGGACATAAATTATGGTCCTTGGTCTGAAACTAAGCTTCTTGGTGCTCCAAACTTTACCATAATTCTATTACAAAGGAAATCAATAACTGCTTCTTCAGTGGCATTTGTTAAAGCCTGCACTTCTATCCATTTTGTTACATAATCAGTACACATAAGAATATGCTCTTCTCCTTGTGAAGGAGGATTTAAAGGTCTAACAAAATCCAATCCCCATCTCTTAAATAGTTCAATCACTACTTGTGGTTGTAGAAGCATTTTATTGGTAATGGTTGGTTGTCCCATCCTTGGACAAGGATCACACTGCCTGATATATCTCTTCACATCTTTATACAGAGATGGCCAATAGTAACAAGTGTCAAGTATCTTGTGAGTTGTTTTTTTACTGAATAGTGTCTTCCACTTGGTTCATCATGACATGCCTGAAGGATGTCAAAAAAATTATCTTCTCTTACACACCTACGTAAAAATAAATCAGGACCACATTTAAATAGCATTCCATTTAACCATTTGAACTGTGCACTGGTTTTGATTAATTTTTTTATTTACTTTTTAGTGAAAGGAGGAAACTTCCCTGTTGCTAGATAATTTTCCATGTTAGCAAACCATGGTGTGTTAGCTAAAATAATAAATAATTGTTCAACTAGAAAGTTATCCTTGACTGGATCCTGCTCCCTTATACTGGTCAATCTTGACAAGAAATCAGTCACCACATTAGATTTACTTGGATTGTCCATAATGGTAATATCAAATTCTTGTAGAAGTAATGACCATCTAATTATTCTACCTCCAACCACTAATTTTTTTATTAAATATTTAATTGTTGAGTGATCTATATGTACAAATGTTTTGTACCCTATGATGTAATGTCTAAATTTATTGATTGCATAGATCACGGCTAGAAATTTTTTTTTAGTGGTAGTGTAATTTCTTTTAGTAGAAGTAAGATTTTTACTAAGATAGTAAATAGAATACGTTCTTCCTTCTTCATCTCTTTGTCCCAAAACTGCACCAATTGAAGTATTTGAGGCATTAGTTTGGATGTGAAAAGGTTTCTCCCAATTAGGTCCTTGCAATATTGGAGCAGTTACTAATTTCTCTTTAATTTCTTCAAAAGCATGTTGACACTGTTCATCTCAAAGAAATTCACAGTCCTTGGTGAGTAATTTAAACATGGGGGTGGTAATTTTACTAAAATCCTTGATAAAATGCCTATAGGATCCAGCATGTCCTAAGAATGATTTGATATCTGTAGGAGTTTGTCGAATAGGTAAGTCACAAATTATCTTGATTTTGTTTTAGTCAACCTGAATTCTTCATTTTGAACTATGGTGCCCTAATACGATCCCTTCATCAACCATCATTAAACATTTCTCATGACTAAGAGACAAGTGATGTTCACATCTTGTTAATTCTTTATCCAAATTTTTTAAGATACCATCAAATGTGTCTTCATACACAGTAAAGTCATCCATGTATACCTCCATATAGACATTTGTTAGGTCTACAAAAATTGCTAATATAGCTCTTTGAAAGGTTGCTGGAGCATTACATAGTCCAAATGGCAATACCATGTAAGCAAAGGTACCCCATGGATAAGTAAATGTAGTTTTGTCTTGATCCTCAACAGCAATTTGGATTTGATTGTATCCACTAAATCCATCCAAGAACAAAAATTATTTTTTACCTGAAAGGTTGTCTAAAACTTGATCTATGAATGCTAAGGGAAAATAATCTCTTAGGGTGGCTTTGTTTAGTTCCCTATAGTCAACACAAATTCTCTATTTTCCATTCTTTTTAAGGACAATTACAAGAGAAGACACCCACTGGCTATCTGAGATAGGGTAGATAAAACCTGCTTGTAATAGTTTTTCAATTTTTTGTTTGATTATATCCCTTAAGGCTGGATTAATCCTTCTCTGAGGTTGCCTAATTGGTCTAGTATTTTTAATATAAATGTGATGGGTGAAGATACTTAGATGAATTCCTTTCACATCTCTATAGTCCCAAGCAAATGCTGTCTTTCAAAACATCAAACAGTTTGACTTCTTCATCATTTTTTAACCAGCTATTAATATTCAAAAAAATTCTTGGTTGAATCTCAACATGTTTGGTTCTAGGATATGATGAACTAATTTGTTGAAAGGGTTCCATTAAGGTGTTTAGTGGACAAGCATATGGTAACAATATATGATATGTAGCAACATCTCCAAAAGTTCCTAGAGGCAGAGTGCTGGACAAAGGACAATAGAAAGAGTTATGATACTTATCTTGTTGTAGGTTGAACTCCTCATTACTATTGTTTTCCAAAAATTCTTCACCATCTCTTGATATCTGTAAAGCTGATGCTATAGATCCTTCCTCTCCCCAAGAGAAATTGCGTTCCTCTGGAGCGAAGTTATCTTTACTTGTAGAGAATTGGTGTGGTGTTGGAACTAACTATGATGGTTTCAAAGCTAACTTTGATGGTTTTGAAACTAACTATGATGGTTCTAGAGCTAACTGTGATCATTTCAGAACTAATCCTAATTGCTCCAATGATGATTGATGTTTATTTAATGAAGGATTAACCATATCATCTATTTCCTATAATGTTATCATAGCCAAAGAATACATATTTTTCTCATTAATATCAAGATTATCAACCCATAATTTCACTTGATTATCAATAAAAGGTCGTACAGGTGGATATAATGAAATTTGCTTAGAATTCTTACCATTTGAAATAGTCATATCACCTGACCTGCAATCAATTAAGGTAGCAATTGTAGCTAACCATAGTCACCCCAAAATAATGGGATAACCAAGTGTTTTACCTTTTAGCTGCAATATAAGGAAGTCAACTAGATATTGCCATGATTCCACCATTACTGCCACATCTTCAATAACTCCTATTTTTTCTACAAACTGATCTGCCATCTACAATATGGTATTAGTAGGTTGTATGCCTATTAATGGTAATATTTTCAAAGTGTCCACTATCATTACATTGATAGCTATCCCAAATCAATCAAAATGTTATGTATATCCTTATTCTCTATAGAAACAGAAAGAACAGGGCTTCTAGGATCTCCATATTTAGATAGTAAGAGTTTTCCTGTTAATAAATCAGCAAGTTTCTTATCTACCTGAATAGTCCTTGGGTACTGTTTCTTTCTTCCAAGTTTTTTAAAACATAAAAAATTGATTAACTTATTCAACTCTAAAATATCCTTAATTGCTTATAACAATGGTATTTGAATATTCAATCTTCTTAGTTCCTGCACCAATTCAGATTCCTTAAGTTCTATGGTTTTTTTAAGTCTTTTTGGAAATGGAATCTCAGTAGATATTTTTTCTAGTTCCTTATCTTTTTCTTTGTCATCTTCCTTAGGTGTAACTATGCTAGGGGTTTTAACTTCTTCTATCATCTCATTGATTATAATAGGTGGATTGCTAACTATTTTTCCAAATCTGGATGGAATGTTTTTACAATCCATTGTATTTAAATCACCTAATATTTTTGGTTCTATTTCATATATAGGAGTTGTTTGTTTGTTTCTTGGATTTACTACTGGTTGTGTTGGAATTTGGGTTTGGACTATATTTTCAATTTGTGGATTTTATGCTAGAGGTCCCATTATGGCTTGTTGGTTCTGATTTGGATATGTTTTTCCTTGTACATAATTACTAGGGCTCCATCTAGGTTATGGCCAAGCATAAGGATTTCCTTGACCAGCCCAAGGTTGTTGATATCCTTGAGTATTCCAAGATTGACTTGCCCAATCTTGAGGATGCCATGTGGGTTGAGAGGCCCAAAGTGGCTATCCTCAACTTTTTGGTATTGTTTGAGCTACCCATGGCATCATCCAGGGATTAGGAGTTGGTCTTGGCATAAACTATCCTTGATTAGGTTGTCTCTAAACAAAATGTAATTCTTTTGTGGTGGATCATGTATTGGTTTATTTGAGCTGATTTTTTATGAGTGGAAGAAGAGAACAAGCGTGAGTATCATGTTATTTAGATTCACAAACAAGACATACATTCATTTTATCTAAAGGACATTCCCTTAGTGCATGATTTTTCCTATATCTAGGACAATACATGGCTAATGGTTCAAGTTGGGCATTTTCTTTAGCTTGCAATCCATCTGTGGTGGAGGTTAATTGAACTAATATATCTATTTTAAAGTTTTCCAATTTACCCATCAATTTGTTCATATTTAGATTCAAATTTTTAACTGGTTTCCCTTTTCTAGGTCCACCCCTTCTTCTTGAATAGTTTCTACAAATTTCTATGAGTTCATCCATTCTTAATTGAGAAATTTTTCCTCCACCAATTAAATCAAGGGTTTCTCTAGATTCATCATCCAGACCTTTGAGAAAAATAGTTTTATTTAAATCTTTTCGAAGTACAAATCCACATCTTTTACTCATAAAGAGGAATTTGTCTAAATAGTCTTCCATATTTTCATCTTCTTCCTATTAGATTTTGAAAAATTCTTCCTTTCAATTTCTTCCTCTACAATAATCTTGATATTTGTCTAGGAAGATAGTTTCTATTTGTTCCCAATTGGTAATAGAATTAAATGTTAATCCCATAAACCACCTCATTATTGCATCCTTCAGGGTATATGGAAACAACTTTAGTTTTTTATTATTTGTCTTGTAATCATAAGTTTGACATAGTACTTTAAACTCAAATAGAAATTGGTCAGAACCTCACATGAAATTCCTCTAAATGTGGGAAAATGTGTAGGTGAAATGTTTTTCACAGTGGTTTCATCATCCTTGATATGAATGGGATGGTCAAAGGTTCTCTCAGGTTATCTTCTAGCTTCTCGTTCCATCTCTTTGGTATTTTCTAATTCCTTCTCGTAATCAATGTGGTATGTGGTCTATTTTGGGGATGGTGAAAAGTCAGGAGTAGGGGGTTGACTACTCAATTGAGAATCCAAACATTCCCTCAATAGATCTTGAGAAATAATCCTCCTCCCTATGGTTTTACTTGGTTCTGGTGACTGATCCAAAAATTCTAAAGATGGCAATTTTGCTTCTTGTCTTGAAGGAGATAATGGTGCCTCCAATTCTTGTTCAACGTCTTTTCTTAAACTAGAGGATGATGGAATTTCTTGTTTAGAAATTTTGCAAAGAAATCTTCCCTTAGAATCTCATGGTCTACTCATAAATTAGGGAATTTTTTTTAATTACTAAATGAATGAGTTTTGCTCTTGTTGACACCTAATTAGAAAATTCTAACTAGTGTTCCCCGACAATGGCACCAAAAATGTTGGGTGTCGTTATCCCCTTCATTTAATCAACTTTCTATTGATGTCATATTCAACTAGGGTTGTGTCTAAAATTGTATGTAACAAGAGGAATCATAACGATTTAGTAATTGAATGGGGGTATTTGTATATTTTTTTCTTTTGGGCGGTTTTTAATGTCTTAAGGATTTCTTGATTAAAACCTTATTGGAATCAAACTATGCAAATCTGCTGGAAATAAACACACATTGCAGAAATGAAATTGATTGTTGGAAATAAACACACATTGCAAAAATAATATTGATTGTTGGAAAAAAACACACATTACAGAAATGAAATTGATTGATGGAAACAAATACGAGTTTTAGGAATGAAATTGATTGCTGAAAATAAACACACGTTACAGGAATGAAATTTAATCTAAAATGCCTGTAGGAAAAAATTTACAACAAATCTTAATTTTAAAGAGTTGGAAACATTTATAAATTTAACAGAGTTACCTATTTACTTTTTCTAATTGAAATATAAATATCGACAAAAATGAAGATCTTATTTCTTTAGAGGAGTGGGCCTTTGCTCCGCCTAGAATAGGATTTGAACAATTCAATTCGCTTTCAAAATAGGGATGGCTATTTCATTGATAAAATGTTATGTATTAAAAATGTACTAAGCTATCCTTTATCTCTCTATTCTTCTATGATTTTCTCTATCTTTTATCTTCTTTCTCTATTTTTTATATTCTATATCTATATCAGGTCTGTATATATAGATGCTTTGATGGCTGTAACTATTTCATAGATATGATGGAACTGAATTGTGCCTGGAATAGATGTGGCTGGATGTCTAGCTATGTGATAATTGTCTTGATTCTATCAGTTTAAAAAATTGAGAATTTGTTCCTGATTGAATGGGATCATTGATCTTTGACAGATCGTCGGCTGTTTGAAATAGATCCTCATCAGTTCCATATCTAGCCATAAAAGTTTTGGAACTTATCTAAAGGAGTATCAAATCTAAATATAGATTTCTAGAGCTAAGTCCAAAATGTGACAACTTGAAATAGTATGGTGGAGTTCCAGAACTGACTGTGATGGTTCCAGAATAGATTCTACAAGTTTCAGAACTAACTGTGATGGTTTTAGAGTAGATTTTGTAGGTTCCAGAACTAATCTAAATTGAGTCCAATGCTTCCAAAAACATGTAATTCACTTCATATTTTTTATTTAACTTGATGATGACCTATTTTATTGCAAAACTAGAATTTTCCAACACACTTGTTAGGAATTACAAGTCTTTTAAAATGTTAGAATCACAATCAACAAAAGATGGATAATCACATCCTAACTCATCTCAGATCAAAATAAAAGTTAAAAAATGCAATCAAACTTAATAAAAAGAGAAAGTAAGATGAGGTCATTTATTATACATTTATTGGTCATATCCTGGCCTCATCAGGAAATAGTAAAGATTAAGGTCGATCTAGTGGTGAAAATGTGACTCAAAAACCATTAGATGGGGTTGTTCAACCTTCCTCAAACAAAGCTCAGGAGACCACCAATGATGAACTTGCCTATGAATCTGAGTTTAGTTATGAATAATAGTAGGCTTTTGATCAAATAATCCAATATTTTCCAAGAATGTTTGTCACATGGCTATCCTTACCATTAGGAGATTTTGATTCCTTGTACCTAAGAGAACTTGAATAGCTAGTCCTAACAGAGGACTCTATCATTATAGGATATTTCAAATCTTTGCCTACTATTCTAGAATATGATTTGACTCTTATTATGGAGGACACTATAAAAGTTAACATCGAGACTCGAGATGACCCTAAATGGATCAAATTAGGTGTATCCCTCACTAAGGAGGAATGTGACATCTTTACAACCCTTTTGAGGGAGTTTATTGATATATTTACTTGGGCCTTCTCTGACATGCCTGATTTGGACCCCACCTTAGTTGTACACAACCTTATTTTACATCATGATTCCAAGCCTGTAAAACAAAAATTATATAAGATGCATCTTTGCATTTCTATATTAGTGAAAAAAGAGTTGGAAAAAATATTAGAATCAAGATGTATTCGACTGATCAACTACTCGGAGTGGATCTTGAATGTTGTACCAATTAGAAAGAAACTAGAAAGAATCAGGATCTACACTAGTTTTAGAGATATAAATAAGTCCTACCCCAAAGTTGACTTTCCTCTACCAAACATTGACATGATAGTTAACTCCACATCAAGTTATAAAATTATTTCATTGATGTATAGACTCTCAAGATACAACCAGATCTAGATTACACCAAAAGACCAACATAAATAGCATTCACCATCCCATGGGGAATGTTTTGTTATCAAGTTATGCCCTTTGGTCTCAAAAATGCTAGGGCCACCTACTAAAGAGACATGACCATCATATTTCATGATATGATGCATGACATTGTTGAAGACTACATCGATGACATATTGGGAAAATCAAATACCAATGTTGATCATCCAATAGCACTATGATATATATTTGAGTGACTATGTGAATATAAAGTTAGGCTCAATCTTAAGAAATGTGTTTTTAGAGTTACTTCAAGAAAAAAAATTGGCATCATTATCTCTTATAGAGGTATTGAAGTTGATCCAATCAAATTATAAGCCATAAAAAACATTCCACCACCATATAATTTAAATTAGCTCCATAATTATTAGGGGAAGATATAATCCATTAGACACTTCATCTCTCAGTTGGTGAACAAATGCCACCCATTTACATAGCTATTGAATATAAGGGTCACATTTGATTGGGATGATAAATGCCATAAAGCTTTTTAGTGTTTAAAAGACTATCTTGCTAATTCATCTATTTTTTTGCCACCAATGCTAGTAGATCCATTCTTATTATATCTACAGCTATAGACAAAGCCAAGGGGGCACTTATAGCTCAGCATGATGATAATATAAAGGAGCATGCTATTTACTAATTAAGTCATACATTGGTATGAACACAATTATATGACCATTGAAAAAGCATGTTTAGATATGGTCTTTGTAGCTCAAAAATTATGTCATTACATGTTGAATAACAAGACCATGGTCATTTTCAAAGTAGATCCACTCAAGTATCTACTATTTAAAATAGATTTATAAGGCTACATGGCCAAATGGATCATGTTGTTGAGTGAATTTGAGATAGAATACATCAAACATAAATCCATCAAGGGATAAGTACTTGTAGATTAGCTTGATGAATCACCCCTTATAGATATAGAAATATTAACATTCCAATTCCTAGATGAATCCATTATGATGATCATTGAAACACCTCTTGAGGAGCAGCATTTCAAGCTATATTTTGATGGATCATTCATAGGACATAGATTGGGGTCATGCCTTTTGTTCATTACACCATAGGGGGATTTAATCCCTAAATCATTATGGATCATCATTTCATGTACTAAAAACATGATTAAATATGAACAACTTGTAGTAGGGCTTTGTCAGGTAGTACACTAAAACATACATCTAAAGGTTTGTGGTGATTCCCAATTAATCTTCAATCAGGTTATAGACCATTTTTAGACCAAGGATGATAAGGTGTCACCATACAAGGCCATGCTTGACACTCTCAAAAAAAATATTATTGATGTACAGTTTAAACATATACCAAAGGTAAGTAATAGAATAGTAGATGCCATGGACACCATTGGATATTTGATTCATCATATAGATACAGGAAAAGAATACCAATTCCTTGTTAAAAATATGTTAGTGCCAGCTCATGAACCTTTAATTGTCATAATGATCTATGATATTATTGGTCCCAAATCTATATGGTATTCAGACCTTTACACCTATCTTCACAACCACACTATGCCACCAGACCTATCCTATAAAAAATCCAAGGCCTTTATCCACCATGCTACATGTTATACCTTACTTAGACCAACCCTTTACCACTTTAATTTTAATAGAACTCTTCTTTATTATTTAAATTTGGCAAAATATACATTATCATTATATGAATTTCATGGAGTATATGGAGCCCACACAAGCAGGGCCATCCTAGCCAAAAATCTCATATGTACTAGGTATTATTGGCCAATGATGGATGTAGATGTAGCTACGTATGTGAAAATGTGTGATAAATTTCAAAGGCATGTCAATCTAGTTCATGCCTTGGCTAAGAATCTAAAACCAATGCTTACACCATGGTCATTTTTTACATGGGGCATCGATCTCATTAGGAAGATAAACCCTACCTCATTTGATGACCATAAACATATCCTTATCGCCATCAAATACTTCACTAAGTGGGTTAAAGATATACCCCTCACTTACGTGATTAGAAAAAAAAATCCAAATTCATATTCAACCATCTCATCTGCCATTATGGTATCCCCTCTGACATTATATCTAATTATAGAGAATCATTCAAAAATAAGGATGTCAAATCACTATGTGTTGAGTACAAGATTACTCAACATTTTTCCATAGCATATTACCCATAAGGTAATGGCCAAGCTGAAGCATCTTAAAAAACCATTGTTAATATCCTTTAAAATATTTTTAATGATGTCAATCATGATTAGCACCTCCAAATATTTTTCACCCTCTAGGAATACCATACCAATCATTATATTCCAATAAGAGCCACTCTATATTCACTTATTTATGACACTAAAGTTATTCTTCCCATTGAGTTTGAGTCACCTTCTTTGTACATATCTTTGAATCATACACTGGATAGTGAATACTATCGAGTAGCTCACCTATAAGAGCTAGATTTACTTGATGAGAAATGCATGGCCATAGTTAACAACCTATAGGCATACCAAAATTGACTTCATGCCATTATAACTGGTAGGTTAAACATAGAACATTTGAGCTTAGTGATCTTGTGCTTAAAAAAACCAACAAAATACTATAGACAAAAATAAACACAAAGTCAAGTTTAAACCCAATTGGATAGGTCATTTCATCATTATTGCTTATGGCTTTGGAGCATACAAGCTTACTACACTAGATGGAGATGAAGTCAATGAGTCGATGAACATTATACACCTCAAGCATTACTTTATTTGAGGGATTGGATGCATTGTCTATGAGGCCCATTTCTATTATACCATAATATTGGAATTATTCTTTGTACCATGTCATTCTATCACTTTACCATTCTACCATATCTTTTCTATTGATCGAGTTATTTTTACCCCTCCCTACCCAGCCCTTTGACCTTGGTTCCATTCTATTGTTTCCACGACCAGTTTTAGCATGAAGATTCAAATCAAGTTTTAATAATTGATTCATCATTCTAGACAAAGGCCATATTTTTAGAGTAGTATAATATTAGTTTGGCATTTGCATCCTTCATTTCTTATTCCATTCTATACCACCTGGGCCTGATTATAACCACCTTTGCGTAAATCAGTGTTCTACCATTGTGCTACTAATTATAACCACATATAGGTAAATGCGTATCATTAATCTATGTCATTATGTCATAATTATAACCACCTATGGGAAAGTTAGGGGCAAAAAAATTTTATCATGCCTTGAAGTACCACCTTACCACACGTAAGATGTCATATTCTATTTTCTTACTTTGCCTATTTTGTTTGAATTGATTGCTACATTAATCAAATTCCTCCACTATAAGGTAGAACTATAGTGACTTGAGGTCCCATCCTAGGGATATGTATGTAGCACTCTATTCACATTGAGGTTAGCTTAGACTCCCTTTTTCATACTCTCACTGTTAGGACTTGTTCCAAAGTCTTAACGTTAGGTTAGTTTTTTTTTGGTAGAAAATAATTACTATTGTAAATGGGGCATGCATCTTTTATAAAGACACCCCCATAAAATAAATAATCTTAGTTTAATTATTAGATAGTTTTAATGTTTATGTTTATTAATTAGATTTGTTTTACGGGTTGTTTTCCCGTATTTTGTTGGTTATTGGATTAGTTGTTTTTACCGGTCATTGGTAAAAACTATATAAATCCATATCTGCTTTGTGAAAGGGTTAACGGAGTAAAGGCACCCTTATGTAATTGTTATTTTGAAAATAAATAAAATACTTGTGCACTCGCACTAAGCGGGGACAAGGTTCAATCTATTTTGATCCTGGAGTTATCAGTGGTATCAGAGCATGGTTGGGAGCACGGTGAATTCGAAGGAGGAAGGTGTGATTTCTTTTGGCATGAAAATAAGGTATGCCATATAGTTTGGTTTAAATATTTTGAAAAATTATTAAATCATTTTAATTTTTCAAAAATTATTTATATTTAAACCTGTATTCTCCATATACCACTGTCTGGGCTTTTTTTGGATCATTCATACTCCATTTTTTCTGAGTTCAAGCCTCCTCATTTGGCATAAAAATGAATTTTTAATATTTAATGTTATAAAATTCATTGTTTTTTGGCCAAAACCAGATTTGTACGGCCTTTTATCTGAGAAAAACATCTGAATATTTTCAAACATGGCTGCCATAGTGTTTTGAATTCATTTCAGCTCATTTTTAAGTCCAAAACCTCTGCAAATCCTCTCCAAATAGCATTTAAAACCTGTGTTTGCATTTTTAATTGAAAATCTGGAAAAACCAGACTTGTACGGCCTGTTGTACGGCCTCTCCAACGCCCTGGACTGTTTTTGATTCATTTCCCTGCATTAATCCTTCAAAAAAATTGCAAAAACACTGTCTAAATCATGTTTTAGCAGCCTGTACGGACTTGTACGGCATAGGAGAGAGAAAGCAGGTGAAGAATTTTTTTTCCAGATCAGCCATGGCGTCCCAGGCAAGCATGGCGCAGTAAAATTTCAGAAATTTAATTTTTTAATGTTTCTAAAGTTTTTTGTTTCAAATATTTGCTGGGTCCCATCCGGGAGGAAGATTGAAGTGCAGGGTGAAAAGAAAGGGAAAAAGAATTTATCTATTTACATTCTCATGTAATTTTTTTTTATTTTCCCTCATACTCAGAAATCTGGTAGAAATATAAATTGCTGAAAGTAACATTTTGTAAATGCTCTTAGAGCAATTGGTTAAGTTCATTTTGGTAAAAGCTTGCAAGGGAGGAGGTCAAGGGTTCAAATCCCTTTTTGGAGAAAGTTTTTTTGATTTGGAATATACTTTTTTGAAAAAGGAATATTCCCTTTTAATTGAAAATATTGTAAAACACATATTTATTGTATTGTGTTATTTATTTTTTCGAAAAAGGGGCGAAATTTAATCTTTTTCTTTCGCATTGTTGTGGTGAGATAAGGGTGTAATTGGTGAAATAAGGTTGTAATTTGGCGAAATAAGGGTGTAATCATTATTTTTGGTGTGGTTAAGTGCAAAACCCATCAAAAATACTTGTTTTTTCTTTTACGCTCTACGCGGAGGTTAAGTGCAAAACCCCGTAGAAGCAGTGTCTTGTGCAGTGAGTGTGATATTTGTTTCATTTCTTTCGCAATTTGTCGCACGTTTCTCTACTGCACTTACTTTCATTTCATTTCAAAAAATGCCAAAAATTCAGAATTTGCTTTCAGAGGGTGATAGATTAACAATTTCCAATTATTCAGATTGGAAACGATTGATGGAGGCTTCACTAGTGTTTAATGAGTTATGGGATATTGTTAAGAATGAAAATCCCACATTGCCAACAGAGCAGGCTAAGTTAGATATTTTCAATTTGCGTGATTCTAAGGCCTTAGCTCTTATTAAATGTTGTTGTACTCGTGATACATATGTTCATATTGAAAATTCTCCTCATAGTTACACTGCATGGAAAATATTGTCAGATTTGTATGATAAGAAACCAAAGCATAAGAAGATAGATATTCATATGCAGTTGTTTACTTTGTCATTAGATGAGGATGGGGATATGGGAGAATATATGTCTAAGTTGAAAAATATCACTACTGAGTACACTAAGGCTGGTTTTGGAAAACTAGATGATGACCTCATAGTTACTGCTGCTTTGAAAGGACTACCAGGGTCCTATAGGAATTTTGTTGAAATGTTGCATGTCTCTGACAAGATCACAGGCATCACCTTTGATAAGTTGGCTGAGTTGCTCATCCAACATGACCTCTCTCTACCCAAGAAATCCAAGAAAATTGAAGAAGCCCATGTTTTAGAGTCAAAGCCTAGTTCATCTTCATCTGGGCATCAAAACAATAGAGGAAATAGTTATAGAGGGGGTCGAGGTTACAGAGGAGGCAGATATCAAAACAGAGGTAGGGGTCATTCACATAATCAACAATCTAATCAATCACATTCACATGAAACAAGTGATCGAGGACATGGTCACAACTCATATAGGGGCAAAGGTCGAGGTAGATCTGACATTCAATGTCATAGATGTGGAAAATTTGGTCACATTGCCTCACAATGTAGAGTTCCTTTTGATAAAATTCAGAGGCCACAAAAAGTGACTAAGACTAACTCTGCTCAGTATGTCGATCATGACTATGATGAATCTAGTAATGTTGCCCATGAATTTGCTTTTACTTCTTTGGGGCACATTGATTATGTTGAATATGAGGCTAGAGATGAGCTCACAGATGTATGGGTTTTAGACACAGGAGCAACCAAACACATGACATTTAGGAGAGATTTCTTTTGGTCTTATAAGGAAGCTTCTCTCTCTCCAGTTGCCTTAGCAGATAAGTCTATGCATACACCACTAGGACTTGGTACTATTCGAATTCTTCTTCCTAATGGGTCTATAAAATACTTGGAGGATGTTTGGTATGTTCCCACATTGAAGAAACACTTACTTTCTTTGGTAACTATTCGAAAGAAAGGTTATCAAATTGTGCTTGAAAATGGGCTCATTTACATCAATTCAGTGAAGGATAATTATAAAACCATGTATACAGGATATGAAGATGGTAACTTGGTTAGATTGCATTGTAAGGTGCTTCCTCCCAATATAGAACTTGCAGCAGTTGTTGATACAGGTACAGGTACTATGTCTACACAGCGGTTATGGCATCTCCGCTATGGACATTTGAATATCCACTCTTTAGTGGATTTGCAGAGATATGGTATGGTGAATGGGTTGCCCACTTTTCGCAAAGATAGTATTCTTTGTGAGTCATGTGTTTTGGGCAAACAAAATCGAGAAAAATTTCCTAAACAGTCATCTTGGAGAGCTAACAGATGTTTACAGTTAGTTCATAGTGATGTATGTGACATGAAAAAGTCATCCATTGGTGGGTGTAGATACTTTGTCTTGTTTATTGATGACTTTTCTAGGATGACTTGGGTATTCTTTATGAAAAACAAATCTGAAGTTTTCGCTAAGTTTGTTGATTGGTTACACTTAGTCGAAAAAGAAACAGGGTCACATTTGGCCACTCTTCGTTCAGATAATGGAGGTGAGTATACCTCTAATGAATTTTTAGACTATTGTCGAGAACATGGAATTCAACGACAATATAGTAATGCTTATACTCCACAACAAAATGGAGTATCTGAACGAATGAATAGAACTTTAGAGGGCACAGCACGTGCCATGTTGCACTATAAACAGCTTGATGATAAATTTTGGGCCGAAGCCGTTGGTACTGCAGTGTATTTGAGAAACAGGTCCCCCACAGTTGCACTTTTGGGACAAACTCCATATGAGGCATGGTATGGGTTTAAACCCAAAGTTAAACACTTGAAAGTTTTTGGATGTCTTTGTTTTGCTTTGGTTCCTCCTAAACATAGAACTAAGTTGGAACCACGAAGTCAAAAATGCATCTTTCTTGGTTATTCTGAAGATAAAAAGGGGTTTCGTTTGCTTGCACAAGATTCAGGCAAATTCATAGTGAGTCGAGATGTAATATTTGATGAATTTGGGACTATGAACACTGCAGAGATTGATTCTCAACTTGATAGATTAGAGAGGAAAAATGCAAAAAGAGATAAGGGTTTGAATAATGGGGATAACTCTTCGAAGTTATGGTATGAGACTCAAATTCCTTCACTTTCCTCTCCTTCATCTACAAGTTCACAGGTTGATGACTTAGAAATTGTTGAAAATTCTCTAAGTCCCCCATCGAATAATGCACCTAATGAAAATTCAGGAGTCCCTGATTTGAATAATTTGTCTAAGTATCCAAAATGGGCTCAAAGTACTTTTTCTGACTTGACAGCAGATGAAGTTGGTTTAACAGGGCCCAGGAATTCTCGAAAACAGGTGAACTATGCTATGGTTGTTACTACTTCTTCCGCTGAGCCATCCACTTTTGAGGAGGCATCTACTGAACATGTTTGGCAACAGGCAATGAAATGTGAGTATGATTCCATACTTAACAATAATACATGGGTTTTAGTTGATCCTCCTCCACATGTTAAACCCATCGGATGTAAATGGGTTTATAGGACTAAGTATAAATCAGATGGCTCCATTGATAAACATAAGGCACGACTTGTTGCCAAAGGATATGCGCAACAAGAAGGTATTGATTATGAGGAAACATTTGCACCAACTGCCAAATGGCACACTATTCGTATGGTACTTGCCTTAGCAGCACAAAATGGTTGGAAAGTACATCAGTTGGATGTTAAAAGTGCTTTTTTGAATGGTGATTTACAGGAAGAAGTCTATATGAAACAACCTCAGGGTTTTGAACAGGTGGGTGCTGAACACAAAGTGTGTAAATTGACAAAAGCTTTGTATGGGCTCAAACAGGCACCTAGGGCTTGGTATGAGAAAATGGATTCATACTTGAAATCCATTGGTTTTCATCGCAGTGAATCAGATGATACTCTCTATTTTCGAGTGCAGGGTAAGAAAATGGTGATATTAGTTCTCTATGTTGATGACTTGTTTATTGCAGGTAATGATGAAAATCATAACAAGTCTGTGAAGAAGGAATTAAAAGATGGGTTTGAGATGACAGATCTTGGACTTCTTCACTACTATTTAGGCATAGAGGTAACTCAGAAAGAGCACAGTATTTTTATTTCACAAACTAAGTATATTTCTGAGTTATTAGAGAGGTTTGGCATGAGTGATTGCAAACCTGCCCTCACTCCCATGGAAAGTAACTTGAAATTGTCTAAGGATGATAGCAGTGCCTTTTTTGATGGCACAACATATAGACAATTGGTGGGAGGTTTGATATATTTGATGACTACCAGGCCCGATATTTCTTTTTCAGTTGGAATTTTATCTAGGTTTATGCATGAGCCTAGAGAAATTCATTGGCATGCAGCAAAACGAGTACTTCGTTACCTTCAGGGAACGAAAACATATGGCCTTGAATACCGCCGCAACAAGAACTTCAAACTTGTTGGATATTGTGATGCAGATTTTGGCGGATGTGTGGATGACAGAGTGTCAACCACAGGATACACTATGCATATGGGTTCAGCTGCCATTGCTTGGTGTTGTAAGAAGCAGGATACAGTGGCAAATTCTTCAGCAGAATCAGAGTATATTGCAGCATGGGATGCTTCTAGAGAAATTGTTTACCTTCGTCGTATTCTTGAAGATCTTCAGGTTTCTCAGTTTGCTCCTACACAGTTATACATTGATAATCAGAGTGCAATCAAGATGTCCAAGAATCCAGTGTTTCATGCCAAAACAAAACATATGGATGTCAAATATCATTATCTGCGAATGCTGGTGGCAAAGAAAACTCTTGATCCAATATATTGCCCAACTGCCGATCAGACAGCTGATATCTTCACAAAACCCCTTGACAGAATCAAATTTGAAAAATTCAGAAAAATGCTTGGTATGTGTCCAAAGACCTGACTTTGGATCATAGGGGGGTTTGTTAGGACTTGTTCCAAAGTCTTAACGTTAGGTTAGTTTTTTTTTGGTAGAAAATAATTACTATTGTAAATGGGGCATGCATCTTTTATAAAGACACCCCCATAAAATAAATAATCTTAGTTTAATTATTAGATAGTTTTAATGTTTATGTTTATTAATTAGATTTGTTTTACGGGTTGTTTTCCCGTATTTTGTTGGTTATTGGATTAGTTGTTTTTACCGGTCATTGGTAAAAACTATATAAATCCATATCTGCTTTGTGAAAGGGTTAACGGAGTAAAGGCACCCTTATGTAATTGTTATTTTGAAAATAAATAAAATACTTGTGCACTCGCACTAAGCGGGGACAAGGTTCAATCTATTTTGATCCTGGAGTTATCACTCACCATTTTATGAGAAACTTAAGCCACGTTATCATCATTTTGTGAGAAATTCTAAGTTTTAATGCTCTCTCCATTTTTTGAGCAACCTAAACCATAATTTTTTCATTTTGTGAGTAATTTTAAGTTTTAATGCTCTCACCATTTTGTGAGCAACCTAATCCATGCTCTCACCATTTTTTTAGTGATATTTATTTTCAATGCTCTTGCCATTTTTCAAGCTTGGTTGTTTAGTATCTCATCATTCTCCATTGAGTTGAGATACATAAAATTTTCTAAAAAAATTTGAAAATAGATCTATAAAATCAAAAACAATGACCATTGACCACTTCTTTTCCTTAAGGATTCTGGGAACCCTCAATAAGTCACAAGCAACCAATTGTCATTAAGTTTCCCCATCCTTATTGGCCTGATATCCCATGCTCTTGTCATTTTATGAGCCCATACCAATTTTATTATATAAAACAATTTGGTTTTCTTGTTATCATCACTTTCTTTTATCCCATTTATTGAGAAAAATACATTTGTCCTAAAGTTTTTGTTGGATCTTACATCCATAGAACTATGTAGGTATTGTCCACTTGCCTAGTGCATCTAGAGATAATTCAGCCATGCCCTTCCTTTTCTTCTATTCCCCCATTTAATTTATTTATTAAATTATCTCCTATCTTCTAGGGGTAATGTTCATTATGTTGTTTATGTCATGTTGTTTGTATTAACATTGTGATTAACCATTGTTTGTGTTTTTTTCATGTTTTCTTTATTGTGTTTTGTTCTTTATTTTCTTGGTGTTTTGTTTTTTTATTTATTTATTTTCATGTTTGTTTGCTTTCTTGTTATGCCTTGATTCAGTCTATATGTATTCATTGGGTGATTCTTTACACATTATTCTTGAATCTATCCATATTTATACATCAACATTATCATCATGGTCTTTATCATTAGTGTTTTATTTTCACTTGATTATTGGATCATGTGTTAATCATTATGCATACCTCAACCAAGTTATCATGGTGTTCTATCATGATTCCTACCATCATGTGCTACATCAAAATTTATCTCCAAGAGTTTACACAGAAATGAGGCAATGATATACCTTCCTGTCACTTGAAAAATTCTTAATCGACCCCAATCATTCAACATACATAGTAATTTAATCATGAAATAATTTTAATCCTTGCCAATTTAGATGAGCATATCCCTACTCATAGGTTTCCAAAATTCATCTTTCTCCTTTGTACCCACTTTACCATCATATTTTGTATCATGTTTTCCATAATCAAGATACCAATTATTATAATAACATCTAGGCAAATCATTGTATACCAGCCCACTTTTATTACAAGTGATTAATCACCTATGGGCAAATCATTATGTTTCCATCCATTTGAAGGTTAATGATTATAACTACTTTTAGGTAAATCATTCTCTTTCTTCTACCAAAATGGAGCACATTTTCCTTGTGATAATTATTATAACCACCTTTGGGCAAATCCTTACCTTTTTTATCTTACCTATACCAATGATTATAACTGATTGTGAACAAATCATCTTGTTTATCTTCCCAATCGAGGAAGATCCATATGCCACTTATTATAATCACCTCTAGGAAAATTAGTCTTTTCCACCCATTTCATCTTTTTGGTCTAATCATTTCCTCTTTTCAAAGGATCGATTGTTGACCCCTTTGCCAACTACTCCCTCAGGGTGACACCTACAGTTCATCCATTATCATTGAAGTCGTAAGGATATAGGACCTTTTCATTCTTTGATAATATCTTAATGTGCCTATAGCTTACAATGTCTTCCCAAATAGGGGAAAACTATGGACACCTAAAATTTTCCATAATTGGCATTTAACTACATTTCATATTGATTCCTACCAACCATAGTAAATTAAGCCTAATAATCACTGAATATCACAAATTTGCTTGTGCATCATTCATCAAAGCTCATAATCACATTAAGACATCCCTAATTAGGGTATCTTATCATATTCAACACTAAACTCTCATCGATTCATCCCTAATCATCATGTGGCATCACAATAATCAATTTAGCCTATAGGCCTATTAAGTGGGGCATAAGAACAAAAATCAAATCTTGAAAGAGCTAAATGGATAATCAAAATTAATTAAAAAACTAGACTAAATAAAATGCCTAGTTGAATTATTCATGTGCAAATAATGAATAACTAAAAAGATAAATTCAAAAATGTAAATACCCTATCCTTTCATCATGACCTTTTTTGAGTTGTCAAGCTCTTTGGAAATATCCTAAAATATCTCATTTTAGAGACCCGTGCTTATTCATTACAAATCATGAGTAATTGACACCTATTAACTTCACTAGGGTTATATTTGACTCACCTAGGTTAGATTTAAACCCATTCCATGTTTAAACTACACCTGGACTCACCTTGAGTTGGGGTTAGTTCCTAAACCTATAAATACAAGCCCTTTCCTATTGAATTCTAAGCTTGGATATTGTAGAGTTATAATGTAAGTTTTATTGCATGAGATTCATATCAATAGTGTTATAATGCAAAAACATTGAGCCAAGCTACACCAAGCCATATCAAATCCAATGGTTTCAAGGAGAGAAGGAACTAAAAAACCTCCATTTCTAAAGACTCTTTTAATCATAAACTGAGCAAGCCACTCAAAAATGCATTTAGAGCTCCTAAGAAAGGTAAAGGATTCATTGTTTTTTACATTTTAGTTGTGATTTCATTTGTCTTTTGTTAACTAACCTCACTCCTAAGATCCAATATTATAAGTGTTAGTGTGTTTCTTTGAGTTTTTTTGTTGCTTAAACTAACATATAACTAACTTCCTTTTTTGGATTTATATGATCATACTATAGACCTTGATAGATAGCTATGGATTATGATAGTCAAGCTATACACTTTGATAGTCATGTTCCAGACTCTCATAACTCATATATTTATCCACAACATGTTTCAAGGCATTCTAAAAGATCTTTCAGCTATTCCATGATGATCTAGGACTCCTCTAAATACTTTTTATTTTAACATATATTTATATATAAATCTATATCTATGTATAGCCTTCTATTTATAGAAGCTAGTTGATATAGGTTGCAACTATAGATAATATGATATGGATATATTGTAAATAATATTTGGTGACCATATATATTTGGAAGAAGTAGTTGAAATCCCATGAGGATCTTTCAAACTACATGTGGATCTTATTGCAATGCTCTTATTTATTTTGTCTATATAAACCAATCTCTCTGAATATCATCTTGTTCTAATTAGTTAAGTTGTTACCTAGTTCTTAGGACAGTTAGTTCTTTTGTGTCTAATAAAAGGTAGATTCATGCTTGATCTAAAAGAGTTAAAAAACATTGTAAGAATTTTTATTTTGAATATAAGGATATTTTTGTGGAATAATACTCTGTCATTCTTTTTAAGGACTGAGTTGTTTTGACCCTAAATCCAAGGGTGAGCAATGGCCCACTCCCCAAGGAGACATAATGTTACTTTTGGTATTTATATTTTTTTTTAATTAGAATTAATATAAAAATTTTATGTCATTAGATTAATAACCTACAAGTCAAAATAGATTTTTAATATGTGTGTGCTTTAAAATTTTAACAAACATTTATCATTTCTTTAATTACAGTAATCTTTATTTTATAACTTAGATTAGAAGTATGGATTTGGTATTTAATTTTAGTGTGTTTACTTTTCAACAGTATTGTGTGATTTGATTTCAAACCATTTTATTTAGTTTGGTGTTTTTATATTTTGAACAAGTGTATCTCTTTCAAGTATTTAGTTAAGAAATTAGAAAGTAGAAACTTAGGATAGATCAACACCAAAAACCCCCAACCAACACTGTTAGTTGAACCCAATAAATACCTTTCTATAGATAGCCTTAGACACCATCCCTGATAATAAATGACACCAACATATATTCTTTAAATGAATGGGTAACAATGGCATCCATCATTTTTGGCACCGTTGCCAAGGAATTCTTATAAAGTGTTAGTAAGGTAAACTCTTAAGATAATAGTAAAAAACCAAAAAAATAGAATAGATTACTCTCTTGTCAAATATAGGTATATGAGTAGGCAAAGGGATTCACAAGGAAGATTTGTTCTAAAATATCTCCATCCTTTAGGAGAGAGAATCAAAGTACTTTTAGAAAAGACAACAAGCTTGAAAAAAGAAACAAGTGAATCTTTTGAAAGCACATCCCAAGATCTAGAGGAATCTTCCTTTGAAAAATTGGAACTTTAAGATAGTGAATAGCCAGAAGACCTTGAAGGATCTCCTCCTATCCATAGAACTCTATTTTTAATGGGATAAAATATAGGTCATTTAGAAAACCCTCACAGGAATCCTCCTAAGAGGACTTTCTCTTACCCTATTGTCTTTGAGAATGATGATCGAACAACAATGAAAAACATTTTCCCATCTAATCTACATACCTTTAGAGGTCCATCCACTGAAGACCTAGATTGATTCCTTTTTGAGTTTAAAGTTCTCTACCAAACCTATGATTACACTTTAGACAATCAAAATTTGAAACTCTTTCCCTTTACTTTGAATGAAGGAGCAATGAGGTGGTTTATGGGACTAGCAAGAAACTCTATCAACGCTTGGAGAGAAATGGAAATATTATTATTGAATAAATACCAAGATTACTTTAATGTCAAGGATAGAAAATAAGAATTTTTCAAAATAAAATATAATGAAGATGAAAACCTTGAAGATTATCTAGACCAGTTTGATTTTACCCACAACAGATGTGGATATGAGTTAACTGAAATAGTGATCAAAATTATTTTCCTTAAAGTATTGGATGATTCCTTTAGGTATTATTTGAATATTTTTGAGAAGGGAGATAATACCAAACTATATTTCCAAGAGATTACATGATTATATACCAACTACTCTAAGACAAAACCTAATAGTAGAAGAGGTAAACTAGGGAAATCTAGTGATGTAAGCCAACTCAGGGAGGAACTAAAAAATTTAAAAATATATATATTGGTTAAACTAAACACAAAATTATAAGTATTTCAAGCTAAGGATAAATCTAACACTAAACTAATATAAATTTATTATCCAAAGTGTAGATTAAAACACGCACTCAGAGATTATCCTATAAATAAAATAGAAATCTGTGGAATATGTGATGCTCAAGATCATGATAAAAGAAATTTTAGTCGCCTTCCTAATATTAATAACTAGTTTAAATATAAAATACAAACCATAGAGGAATTAAACTATGTCCAAAGATAAGGAAATGTCTTCCCACAAAATCATCCATAGTAGTTTAGCTCAAGGATTCCTTTTACATAATGGCATGTACCTCCATAAGTTTGGGTAGCACCACCATAGTGGGGAAACTAGGAATAGATGCCACAACCATGGATGATGCCCCAACCTTTTCAATAAACTTAGATACCCCATGCTCATCAACAACTATGGGTAAATCAACATTGGAATCCTAGCCTAAACTATAATCGATAATAAATAAGGTTCCCATAACAACAAGCATTGATGGCTCCTCAAGGAACTTGAGTACCCCCTACACAGAAAGTAAACCAAGCTCAGTTACCTACTCATCTAGTATCAAATCTAAAGAATAGGTATGTTTATGTAAATGAACAAGGTGAAACCATAGGGGTAAGTGTTATTGAATGTGCAGGCATACATCTTAGGTCAATAAAAACATTATCATCACATAAATGCCTCATGAAAAAGTAAGTCAATAAACTCAGCTAGTGAAATAATAAGAGTTAGAAGATAAACCTAGAAAAATAAATGAATTCACCATAACTCCTCCATCTATTCCCTTTCCAGAATGATTGAAGGAAGTGGAAGATAAAATGAAATCTGAGTTGATTCAGGAACTCAAAAAAATCAATATTAAAGTTCCATTATTACAAGCCATTAGAGACATTATATAACTCAATGGGGTGATCAAAAATTTATGTATTAAAACACCTATCAGGAAAATACAATATCCCAAGACTATACAAGTACATGGAAAGCTTGTTGATTTATTAGTGGGTAAGCTACTTTTACCTAAATATGGAGACTCAAGAAGTCCTATCATTTTTATAACAATTAGAAAGAAAGAGATACCAAATGCATTGGTATAATTAGGATATTTTATTAATGTAATGACTATAAACACCATGAAAAATCTCTCTTTATTAGATATGCAACCCACCACCAGAATATTATAGATGGAAAATCATTACATTGCTAAAATAGGTGTTATTGAGTATATAGCATTAACTATTGAGTCATAAGAGTAGCCATTGATTTTATTGTTCTCCAACCTATAAATAAATAAATTGGATACCCATTGATCCTAGGATGGCCTTGGTTAGCAAAATTAGGAGTTTTATTGATTGTATATTAGGAGATATGACCATCTCAAATGGTCTTAAAGCTAAATGCATTTCTTTATATCCACCTGCACAACTATAAATCAATCTTGTCAAATAGTTATTGGTAGATCAAAATAAATAAAAATGTGATGGTATCTCCTCTCTATCTATGGTCACAATGATGAATCATGTGTAATAAGTAGAGGATGAGTTAACAAGAAGTATCATAACTGTTATGGATTTCAATAGTCTAGTTATGGACCTTGTTAATCCAACTATGGACTTTGATAGAAGATCCTATAAGGAAAGCATTTCCTATCCTTATGAATTCCCATTGTTTCCCACCTATTTTATCATGTTTTATGACCATATATACATTAAACATAGTGTTATACAATGGGCACATGAAGGTCAAAATACTTTTTTGATAGCCTTTTGTTGTCCTCTAGCTAGGGTGATCTCTATAGGAGATAAATTTGTCAAAGATACTATCACATTTTATATGTTATTTCCACATCCCTATCCTCTCAAATTTTTAATGAGTGAATTCAAACAAATAAATTCTTCACATTCAAGAACTAAGAAAATCATAGTAGCACCAGGGAAGTTACTCAACATAAATAGTTGGTTGACAGATGATCAGGAAGTAAAAGTATTTGATGTACTTAGAAAACATACTAAAGATTTTATTTGGTAATATCAAGACATGAATGGAATAAATCCAAGTGTATACACCCACCATATCTATACAAAAAACATTAAAGTAGTAAGGTAGGCTTAGAGAAGAATTAATCATGCCTTAAGAGACATTGTGAAAACTGAGATAGAAAACTTGCTAGAAGTGGGATTCGTTCATCTTATTTATGATAGCCAATGGGTCTCTCCCTTGGTTATTATTCCTAAGAAAAATGATAAATGGAGAGTATGCATAGACTATAGTTAACTAAACAAAGTAGCCATAAAAGATTATTTTCCTTTACCCTCTATTGACCAAGTACTTAATAACTTGATAAGGAAAAGATACTTCTCTTTATTAGATGGTTTTAATAGGTATAATTAGATATAAGTGATACCTAAAAATTAGGATAAAACAACCATTACTTTTCCATGGGGAACATTTGCATATAGGGTATTTCCCTTTGGTTTGTGAAATGCACCTACTACCTTCCAACGAGTAGTCCTAGCCATATTTTTTTATTTAACCAATGATTATGTGGAAATTTACATGGATGATTTTACTATTCATGGAGAGTCCTTTGATGAAATTTTGAATAATCTAAGAAAATTAATAAAAATATGTGAAGAACACCATCTATCCTTGAGTCATAAAAAATGTTTGATCATACGAGAGGAAGGAATAGTTTTAGGACATCATATTTCTATAAAAAGAATCCAAATGGATCCAAATAAAATTTAAGTAATTTCAAATTCACCTATCCCTCAAAATTAGACTGATATCAAAATATTCTTAGGCCATGTAGGATATTATAGAATGTTTATAGAAGATTTCAATAAAATTGATGCTCTAATGTTTGCTTTGCTAACAAAAGAGAGTGATTTTATTTGGAGTCCAGATTTGTAACAAGATTTTGAGACTATTAAGGAGAAACTAAGTTCTTTCCCAGTCCTAAGAGGACCTAATTGGTCATATCCCTTCCATATTTACACTGATGCATCTAATCATGCTATGGGAGTAGTTATAGGACAAAAAAATGAAGATGGACATATGTACGCCATCTATTAAACTAGCAAGAACTTGACTCCTACTGATAAAAACTAAAAAATCATTGAGAAAGAATTCTTTATTATGACTTATGCCATAGAAAATCCTAGACACTATATCACTGGTTACAAATTAGCTATATATACTGATCATGCAGCTATTAGATATTTAATGAATAAACCAGTGGTAGCAGAAAGAATTATAAAAATTTATTATTGTTACAATAATTTGACATAACAATTATTGATAAACTTGAAAATTTTAATGTGGTTGTTGATTTTATTTCTAGATTAAACAATGTAGATGAAGAAGTACCTATAGAAGACACTTTCCTAGATGAGGAACTATTTGTGATTGTAGCACAATCACCTTGGTTTGTTGATATAGAAAACTTTTTGGCTATAGGAAAGTTTCCTTTTTCAGTTCACTAAGAAAGAAAAGAAACATCTGATTAAATCAAGTTATTTTAAATGGATTAATGGTATATTATTTAAATATGGACCTAATCATGTTTTTTGTAGGTGTGTAAAAGAGAATGAAATGTATGACATCATTAGTGTTTATCATGATGAACCTAGTAGAGGACACTACTCAGTCAAAAGGATAGTACACAACATCCTTGGAGCTAGATACTACTGGCCAACTCTTAATAAGTAGATAAAGAGGTATATTTGGCAATATGATCTATGTCAAAGAATTTGTAAACCTAAACTATCTTCTGAAATGACCCTCTATCCTCAAGTAGTTCTAGAACCTTTTAAAAATTTTAGCATGGACTTTGTTTGGCCCATAGATCTACCTTCTCAAGGCAAGGAGTGTTTTCTAGTATATACAATTAATGTGACCAGTGGGATAAAATAAAAGTTCTTTCATTTTCAAGAGAAGAAGCAATAGTAGATTTATTATATTCTAGGATCATGCAAAGATTTAGAGCACCTAGAGAGATAGTATTTGATTAAGGATCCCAGTTCATGTCCAAAATGCTTCAAGCATTCATATAAATTTACCAAGTCAACCATATAAAGTCTTATCGATACCACCCACAAGCAAATGGATAGGTAGAAGTTACCAATAGAGAATTGGATAATATCCTTATCAAGATAGTCAATAACAATAGGAAAAATTAGGCATCCAAACTTCTAGAAGCTATATGGGCATACAACACAACATGGAAGACCACAACTATTTTTTTACCATATCAATTGGTATTTGGTAAGAAATCTCTCCTTTCAATTAAATTTGAGATGCAAACTTTAAGGACTACACTAAAGTAGGTATTGACTCGGATGAAGCATAGAAAGAGAGAATTTTACAATTAAATGAGCTGGATGAAATGAGAGTAGAAGTTTTTTAAGAAACAAAGATGATGCAGAACCAAAGGAAACAATGACATGATTTTCACATTGAGGAAAGATAGTTCAAAGGAGACTAAGCACTTTTGTATGATTCTAAGTATTATCACTTCAAAGGTAAGTTGAGAACTAGATGGTCAGGACCATTTCAGATAGAGAAGATTTTTAATAATGGTTCAGTAAAATTGCTAAGGTCTAGGAAACTATAAGGAATGGCTCATGTGACCATTTACTTTTTGTCTCTTTCAACATAATGTGCAGGGAATGTTCTTTATTTTAAGAATTTTGAAACATCTTCCATGTTTTCAAGGATCATGGAGGCTCTAAATAAGTGCGTATTTCAAGATTCATCATGTATTTCCTCTAATTTTAAACCATTTTAGATCTTATTCAAATTATTTGGTCCCAGATTCTCTTAGCCTAACTTCACATTGATTTTTAATTAACATTCTTGAAATAACATTATCCACCTAGAGATCTATTCACCAAACATCAGCTTGTTATCCAAGTATCATAATGCCTAGTGATCTATAAAAATCTTAAATGGTGTGGCCAAAAGATAATGTCTATACTTTTGTAAATAAAACACCGTAACTAAGGCCTCTCTTTCTATAGTTGTATAGTTTTTATTTGTTACCAATAGTTTCTGACTAGTGAAGTGTATGAGATAATCTAACCCACCATCCCCTAACTGTGCTAAGATAAATCCCATTGCAATACCATAAGCATCCACATGTACATGGAATGACTTATTCCAATTAGTAAAAACTAAGATATGTGATGTTATTAACCTTTGTTTGAGATCAATAAATATTTTTTGGCATTTTGATGTCCATTCAAACTTTGTATTTTTGTGTAAAAGTTTTTTTTTGTGGTGCAGCAATGGTTGCTTATCCCTTGATGAATTTTATATAGTATCATTTATAACCCAAAAAGGTGTGCACTTTCATATAAATAGTATGGAGTGGCATCCCCATTATTACTATAATTTTATCTTGGTCTACTAGGATTTCATCATTTCATATGATGTAACCCAAAAGAACACCAAAAGGTGTGAAAAATAAGCACTTCTTTAGATTCAAAGTAATATGCATGGATTGACATTGTTCTATCATTAAATGTAAATTTGATAGATGTTATTTTTAAAAAGATAATACAACCTAATTTTCTAAATAGACTTCTAAAAAATTATGAATGAAATCTTTAAATGCAATTACCATAGCCCTAGAGAAAACTGTTGGAGCATTCTTAAGATCAAAGAGTATTATCTTATATGAAAATTACCCCCATTACATTGTGAAGGTTATTTTAACTTGGTCTTATTATATGATATGAATTTGATGGTATCCACTAAATCCATTTGTGAATGAGTACACCTCATAACCTATGATTGATTTGAGAATTTCATCTATAAATGGTATTGTAAATGGATCATTACTATAAGTCTCATTTAGTGTGTGATATTCCCCATAGATCTAAATTTTACTAGACTTATTTGGTTGCACAACCATTGTACTAACCCAATCTATCTTTTTAACTAGATAAATTATCCTTTCTTCTTGTATGTAATCTAGCTTAGCCTTTACTTTTATATTCATGTTCAAATTTAATCTGTATGGGTAATTTTTAATGGGTCTAGTGCACTCTTTCAATTTAATGTGCATCTCCCCCAATTATGGATCTATACCTTACATTTATATAAACTTGATTGGAAATACATCATGTAATCTCTTAGCAGTTGTAATGCCTTTAATATCTCATAATGTACCCAATAGTTTCCCATAATCATAAGTTTAGGCACAGACTTTATTCTAATATTTTTTTCAATATTCTTCATTGGTTCTTGATATATATTATTCAATACATTGGGTAGAGCCTCTCACATAGTTCATTTCCCTTCCCATTTTAGAATGTTTATATTGTGTAGTCTTTCCTCTTCAACTTGTTTTGTGCTTCAAACATTTGTTGGCTTAGATTCTCACTCTAGTTCAAAGTAGCCTTCTAAATCCATATCTCCATCACTATAAATGGATTCTATTAGATCATATGTAATTCTATTATAGGTTTTAAGAAGATATTTTTATTTTTTATTGGCCTTGTAATTAGGAATCACTAGATTCAAATCTTGAGTTTCTTCTTGTTGTGATGATGAATCTACTACACCTCTCAAATCTTCTACTTGACCATAACATACCAAAAAAATTAGTTTTTACAATGCATTATGTAACAATGGATTTTATTCTTCAAACACAAAAGTTTGAATAAAGTTTTATTGCACTTATTTGTAATGTTAAGTCTCCTTCTGTCACTCTTGATACATATACTAGTCAATTAGAAGGGGTGCTTACATGTGACTAAAAATATGAACCCAATATATTGGTTCAAATATTTGAATTGACCATATATCTGCACATTTATGAATGTGCAGCTTGAGACATTAGCCTTATTGAAATAAATAACACTTTGTTCTCAAACTAAGTGGTAACTAAAAATATGTTCACAAAAATTCACACACTTCATCCCATTATAACTCATGTTCTCTATGCACTTCCCACCAAATCACAATAGTTCCTTTCAATGCATAGATGAGTTCATTGACTCTTTGATCTACATCTAGTGCATGGTGCCTTAATCTCAACATAAATGTATTTAGATCCTCTATCACAAAATATTGTAGTAATTGATGTTATATGGTGAACACCATGTGTAAATACCATATCTCATGATCTCCTTGAGCCCAATTCAACAAATGGATGTCTGAGTCACCACTTTTTGAAGATGTTATTTTCCAAGGTAAGACACACTTTGGAGTAGGTTCTATATAATTCTTTGTTATTGCACTTGTATTATATAGGAAATCTACCTCTAACTTAGTTGGAGATCACACAGATAAAGAGGCACATCCTTCAATTTGAAATTGGGGAACTAGAGATTTTGTTATTATTGGCTTATAAACAAGCTACTTTATTTCTATATTTGTATGTTTTTCTATAGTTTTGGTTTCAAAAATTGACACTATATAGCTCACAGAGCATTTTTATTTATAATTGTGCTAACTTTGATTTAGCTATTATCATCATAGGTATAAGGTCACTCTAGTGCCTTTATAATCATATAAGGATTTTTCTCTAATTTAATCAATGGTATGATAAATATCTTGTCTCCATCATGAGCCTCTAATTGACTATGGATTGTATTGATAGTCTTCTGACCATCATAAGCCCATTTCTTACCAATCAAGGTAGGATAATGGGTCTCAATTATTTTCATGTCAATGATCTCAAAATCACCTCATAGACTTAGCTCAACAACTCTAATATCTATATCTTTGAGGTGACCAATTCATTATACCCTCCCATAGTCTATAAGACTTAGAGTGATTAGAATATATCTCAAGTGTGGCCTACCAACAGCCTCCCAAGTAGATCTAGGAATCATATTAATAGTACTTCTAAAATCAAATACTACATTAGGGATTTATTATCCTACAAGATCAATGTTCATTCATGAGTCCACATCTTATAGTTTCTTGGTTTTAACATACTAGACCACTTTATTAGTATGTTATTATCATGTTTGTGTGGGTTCCAAAATATTATGCAAGATATTTTTAATATTCTATAAGATATCTTTATTATTTAAAGTGTTGATCAATTTTAACAAATCTGTTAATGTTGTCACAACACCTTCCTACCTCATAATTTGCATAATTTTCCCATACATTTGTGTGTCAATAATTGTGGCATTTCCTTTTGGTGTACTCTATTATTTTATGCCATGAAGCACATATGTAGCTTGATACATCAAGGGCTTCTCTATTGTAGGATCAGGATATTTATCCCATTGCAACTTTTTGATTCTATGATCTTGTAGCAATTCTAATGGAGCAATCATTGCTCTATGAATTCATGTCTAGTGCCTACTTACATAAATGCATTTTCCTTAGGTTGTACATTAATCATATTCACATTGCACTCTATATTTTCTTTCCTTTGCTTCTCTAATATTGGGTAATATTTAGTTTGATGTTTTCCTTCAACTCAACAATATATGCAATGTCTTTATCTTTGAAGATTAGTGGGAGAATTTCATGCAAAATGATTGTACTCACCACACAAATAACATTGGAAGAGTTGGTGAGATTTTTTATTATCATTTTTATGACCATCTTGATATCCACCTTGGTATCCTCCTTTGTATCCTCCTCTATATCCTCCTTTATTCAACTAAAATCCCTAATCATGCGACTGTTGCCCAGTGAATCCTCCTGGTTGGATTTTTTGTGCATTGTATCCACCATACTAATGTTTAGGTGATGTTGAAGCCCAATTTTATTTTTGATATTAAGGACACACATTTTTCCATGAAGATTGATATTTATATTATGGTGATGATGATGTCCATCTAACTAGATGTTGGGGTTGATATTGATATTTAGATGACAAAGGCATCCATCTGGGACTACCTTATGTCACACTAGTCATTTCTACCTCTAGGCCTAGAATTCCTTGATTTACAGTGGGTAACTACTACACTAAAAGTGTGAAGACATTGTTGGTGATATTTTCCTTTAATTCCTATAAATTTTGACAACTTTTTGATCATGATCAGTCAATTTACAAAAATATAGTACAAATTTTGAGATTTTGTAATATACTATTATAATGGATGACATTTTTAGGTTGTGTGCCCTACTACTCTATAGAGTTCACAAAATTATGTCTTGAGTTTAAGACAATCATTCCTATTATGCCCTTCTTGACCACACTATACACATAAACCCAGTTTACACTTATCACTTTCATGCATATCATCTATCCTTTTTAGGAAAGCATCTATTTTTATCTCTACTTTAGAGCTAGCTAATGTATAGTCTCCATAATTCTCAATTTGTTCCACTCGTAAGGTAGCTACTTGAGCATCAGCCTTAGTCAAGAATGGGACTATGTAATGACAAAATTAATTCTTAATCATAACCCTTTTATAAACTAGTCAACTTTGTCTTTATCCTCCATGATAAAATCAACCTTACTCATCACATCTGAGAATCTATGATCATAGTTCCAAATTAATTCTCCACTCCATTGTCGAATCTCCTTCAAATCTTGAATAGTCTAACTTTCACACTTTTTCATTTTGAATTATACAACTAGTTGTGCATTAACTTGATGAAGATCTAAGGCATTAACATCTCTATGGTTAACAATTATTGCTTAGGTTCCATAGACCCATCATATTATATTAATATAATAAACATACCTAGATTAAACACCATATTTGGCATGCTTGAAATTTATACTATTGGTTGTTACATACTAGAAACTGTGACTATAGGTTGCTATGCACTAGTCACTATGACCATAGGATTCTACACACTAGTTTTTATAGGTATCTTAAAACTAGTCTCAGAATCAAATCCAAACTCTTCTAGCCTCTTTTTATCTATGGAATTCTTAGTATTTGTATTAAGTTTTTCAAATTTATCTATAAATGACTCAAACCATCTTCTATATATCCATTCCTTTGCACTTGGTATTTTTACTAATGATAAATTGGGCTAGGGGGATGTGTACTCAAGAAATGAATGCTTTCTATTCTTGACTTCTTTTGATTGTGATCTTGAACCTATGATATATCTACTCTTCTTCATAATCTCTTCTTTCAAATATTCTTTCACTACTTCAAATAATTTTCTTCTTAACTATGATTTAATCCTATCTTTAAACTCCTCTACTTTTATCCTACTTCCCTCTTCCTCTTCACTCTACTCCATCTCCTCACTACTTTCAACTTTGTCTTCCTCCTCCCTAAGCCATTCTCTTTCTTTCTTTGCATACTCTCTACCTTCTTTACTTCTTGCATCTTGCAAAGCCTCTCTCTAGGATCCCCTTTCATTAACATATTTTACCTTATTCATACTCCCACTAACAATTAAGTCTAGATTATTTAATTTATTTCATCTTCTTTATTGTCACAGTTCTCTTTCTAATTTCATAATCTTTTTTCACATTGGCTCTTTTCATCCTCCATATTCTAAATTTAGGTTCAATTTTATCTACTCAGCTATAAATCATTCACTCCTACATTGAACACATCACCATAACACCTAAATTGACTACTCCATGTTAGTAGGTGTAGGCACCATGGCCTTTTCTACAACCAACATCTTAATCAAAGTAGGTAGTCACTAAAGGAACTTTACACAGATTCCTCTGATAAATAGGTCTTGCATAGCTTCAAAATACAAATAGCCCTATACAATAAATTTGGTGATATATCTATCAATGGTAGTCTTGGTCTAGTAGTATACTACATGGATCCAATCAGTATCTAGGTTATGAATTATGTCCTTCTTGGCTAAAAATAATAATACTCCAAACTAGATAACCACATAGCTAATACCTTAGGAAACTCGTAACAAAATATTTCATAGATTTTTCCATAGATATGTTCCTCAATAATTTTCTTTGTAGTCTTCCCTATTCTTCTCACTTCCTCTTATGAAATTTTTTGAATTATTTCATCAAGCCATCTCTCTCTCTCTCTCTCTCTCTCTCTCTCTCTCTCTCTCTCTCTCTCTCTCTCTCTCTCTATATATATATATATATATATATATATATATATATATATATATATTAGAAACCACCTCAACATGCTTTAATAAAATTTCCATGCTCATTGTACCATTATTAGCAGAGATTACTAAAAAAGCCTTTAGAACATGCTAATACAAAGACAACTTGCACATAAAGTAATAAAACTAAACATTTGATGGTAATTCAAATTGAATATATTCATTAACAAAAAAAAATAGATAGATGCATAGATAAATGCATATTTATTAAAATTTGAATAGTCAATATAAACTTGTACGATTAATAGATTAAAGAGAACAAAGTACTCATTATGCATAGAATAATGATAAAAGATACATAAGAAAACCATTTCAAAATAATATGTATTAATCTCTATCACATCATAACTATATCTAAATAGATTTGAGTGTTATATATAGAGTTTTGTAAAGTGTTGTCTCTTCATATTCCATCCTTTTGGTATGCCCAAAAGGGGTGACTCTTTGCATTCTAACATCTATTATTATGCTTACAAAGGTCAAATACATATAAAAAGATTATACAAATGATAAAATTGTTAAAGTCATGCCTATGTCCATCAGATATACTCTATAATTTTAATAGCCCTATTCTACACTCAACAATTAGATTTATAATCTTTTTACATTCCTTTCCCTTAATTTTCTCCTTTCTCTTCCTTTATACTCCCTTTTTCATAATTTATTGTTAAAATTATAACCCTATGAAGAAAACCATTTTTATTGTGAATAATTTAATTTTATATAAGCATTTTGATTTTCAATAAAGTATCTCCACCTTATAACAGGAGGACTTTATCCGTACACTGTTGACTAAAATTTCACATTTGTCTCTTGATTAGCCAATAATTTTTGGGGCCTACCATGGAGCATGTCTTTAAAAAATTTGTGACCCATATATGTGACTTTTTTTCTATGTGACTCTTCTAGCCACTTTAAGACCAGTTCATCAACTAGATATTGAGTAGGATCAACCTGCACAAATAGACATTAATGTTGATATCATACATAGTTCATGAGATTATGACAAAGTTAATGTTATTCAACTCTATGTCATTCTAACCATATTAAAATAATAACTATATCAATAAAATATGGAAAACGGACTCTTAAAATAAGATAGCCTAAATAAATTGTTAAGCAACTTGTAATCTTGAATAGTAAACTATGCATATGACCCTTATCATAAATTAAGATCATGATCATCAACGTGGTTTCAATTGGATAGAAATTGTAGAAGAAGATGTGGCTTCAAGATTTCATCAACTCACCTAGGATAATAAAATAATTTATTCTCAATTCAATGTAATCACCTTAAAAATATATAGAGAAGACTGTGTTACCATTATTTGAAGAACTACAAAATTGTTTCAAGAAGAAAATTTGAAGAGTGGTTCATATATTTAATAAAATAATATTTATAGTAAAAGTTTCATATCATGACCATCCCAACAGTTCAAACTCTGGTACTTATCTAAATTTTGATTGGTTAAGATAAATGTAGGAATATATTTCAACATATTTGACAGTATTTATATGGGACAAAACAACTATCTCAGCACAATTTTTTAGAGTTGTTGAGGTATTAGAAGAATCATAAGACCATGTCATCTTGGCACAAAGAGCTAAAACAATAGTTGCACAAAGAGCATGATAAATAATACCTACTTAGAGAGCACTCTAAATCCAACTTGCATCTCAAAAATAATAATGTTTCTCCTAAACAGGCAAAAAGATGAATTACTTGAGCAGGTAAATATCAAGGTAACACAGATCCTTTCTATCATTTCTCACAAATTTCTAGTTTTAAACTATATCCTGAGTAGAAAACTAAAATCAAGAATTCAATTAGTATTCCTTTGAGTCCTAAGAAAAATAAACAACCACAGGGTGGCATAATAATAAGTCTAGCCTTTATTCTATCATGTGTTGTTCTCTACATTATAGATAGTTTTTCCAACCGTGGCAGTATTGTGGGGTGATGCAATATGCTCGCTTTGGGATAATTATATGAAATTCATAAAGTATCATAGAATATTTTTTTGAAAAAATTAGGTGATGGTATTAAATATTCAAATAAACATATTGTTGATTTTTATGTATCATGTAGAATATTGGGTGTCCAATATGAGGACATTGTAGTTAAATTATTCATTAAGAATCTCAATAATGGGGCTACAGATTGGTTTTATCATATTCCTCTAGGAATTATTACCAATTATAATGATATAAAAAATAAATTTTAAAGTAGATTCAAACTAGTAGAAGATGCACATAAATTATTGGCTCAACTCACTCAAATGAAAAAAGAGGCTTATGAAACCATGAGATATTTTGTAGTTAAATTCAATAATCTACTTCATAAGATACTAGTAAATGATAAGCCGATAGATTAGAACCAAAAATGTTTATTTATCAATTCTCAATTTCCAAAAGTGATTTATTAGTTGAGAAGAGCCCTAGTAGTTGACTTGAATGTATCTTATATGTTAGCCATTGACATCGAAGATGACATGATAATGGTTGGGAACTAAAAAAAGAACCATCAAAAGGTAAGGCATAAATTTTAGGTCAATCTTCTACTAAAAATTTTTTTCAAAAAATGATCAATGATAGAAATTTCTTCAAAAATATAACTATCCCAGAAAACCATCACTACTCCTTACCAAGATATTCCTAGTATAAATTATGTACCATTCCAAGGTAACCCTCCATGATTTTAATCTCCTTGGAAAAATCTTACCGTAAAAAATCCTCCACACCCAAAGTAAGATGTTTTAGTAAATGACATTTTGTAAACAAAAGAGATTTTTGGATATGAAGAAAAAGAAGAAATAAAAAATCTAGATCTTCATGTATTTGAAATAAAATACCCTGGTGGAAACTCCACTAATACATACTTAGAATATGACTTAGGAAAATAGTATTATAGTGACATCATTGATTACATTAATAGCCAATCATTTACAATCTTCACCAGAGTATAGAATCATAAAAATCAACAAATTGAGAAATAGGAAAAAACCCTAAAGTAATTCTTTCATGAGGGACTGCATCACTTGGACAAATGAAAGGAAAACAACCAATGGCTAAAATAATTGAACCTCTTCACATTACTACATCATCTATCTAAAATTTAATCCTTCTACTAAGAATGATGTGAATATAATCAATTCATTTAAAAATCTTCTTCTACTAGCATTTCTGCTTTTGATATAATCAAACATATAAATAAAACCAAAATCCAAATGTCTCAAGTTGAGTATCTAAGGTCAAATCTTGACCAATTAGACATGCTAGTAGAATTTTTAAAAGGTAAAAATCCCAATCTAAAATAGGTTAATATCAAATGAATACTTTAACCCCACCTTTTGTTAATCCATTAATTCCACAACAGTTGTCACGTACAAGTAAAACAAAGCTAAACCTTTCTATATTTCCATTTTTCTCAAAGGATGCAAAGTGACTTATTTCATTATTGATATTGGAGCCTTAGACAATGTAATGCCTATTTAATTTACCCATGCTCTTGTATTGACTTGCATAAATATTTTTAGCCACTTCTACTCCATGAAATCAAAATAGGTTCTTTTTGTTATCCAAATTAAATATGCCCAAGTTGCCCTGGCTTATTTTCATCAAAAAAGAATCAAAATGACTATTTTGGTGGTAGACATTCCAATTACTTGTGGTATTATTTTAGGAATATTTTGTTATAGATAAATTGGTGGTGAGATTTAGTTGTATTTATCTCATGCCATGATTCTTATCAAAGGATTCAAGCAACATTAGGAACCCAAATTGAAGACCAAATACATTATTCAGAAAGTAGATGATCTTAGAGAAGAGATATTATATGAATATTTACACTTAGTAAATTATTTTTTGATGTCTAAAAAGGACAAAGACATGCCATAAATAATAGACAGAGATCCTAATAAAGTTTGGACATTATAATTTTGTGGAAAGTATTCTTCAATTGGAGCCAATGTAGGAGTAGTTATGATATCCCCAAATGAGATTTCATTTATCTTATAAGTTGTATTTTGATTGTATGCTACCAAATATGAAACTATGCTACTTATATTATAGGTTGTAGAAGAGATGGGGATCAGGAATTTAAAAATCTTAAATGATGCAAAATTGGTTATCAAATAGATTAAAGGTCAATATCAAGTGAAAAATGACTACTTGAGCACTATAAGAATAAAGTCTGGGATAACATAGAAATATTTGATGCCTTCTCTATTAATTTCATTCAAATATAAATTAATTATAAAGTAACACACTTGTAATTTCAGCTTAATTGTTAATTCCTTATTCATATGTTGGTACAGATAAATACACAATTCAATTGGTTTATTGAACCAGTATACCAAATAATTCAGAAAATTGGAAGGTTTTCAATGATGATCAAAAACTCATATTTTATTGAGAAGGTTGATATCTTTAGGAACCTATATTTTGAAGGTAGTGAATCTTCATATAGATAACCTACATCTCAAATACAAAAAAAAATTAATCACTGAAGAATAAGATGAATAAGGAATCATCAAATTGAAAGGAAATAAGATTATTAAAGGTTTGGTTTATTTAAAATAACTCTTAGACAAACATGGTATATTCACAAAGAATAAAATTCAAAAGGTTTTTCTCAACTTGATAGACTATGAAAAAGTAAACATATGTTCCAAAGAATAACATAGATTAGTTAACATTGGAAAATATTGCTTCCTTGAAGAAAAAAGCAAATTTATCAGCCTGCTTCAAAATTACATAGACATACTTGCATATTCATATCTATATTTTAATTATTTTCATCCTAAGGAGATGTAACACACAATCCCTCTTAAATCTAATGCCAAACCATTCAAATAGAATCAAAGTCAGTACGATCCCAAGATTTTAAGGATAATTTTTGTAGAAATTAATAAAATGTTAGATGATTGAATTATATTTCCTATCCACCATTCTACTTAGGTTGCCAACATAGTACTAGTTCATAAAAAAGTGGGTAAATTAGAGTTTATGTTGATTTTAGAAATTTGAATCAGGCATCTCTCAAAGATAATTATCCATTATCAATCACAGATCAAGTCTTCCAAGTTGTCACGTGTTATGAAATTTTATCAATGTTGGATGGTTTCTCAAGATATAACTAGATTGATATCAGTAGAGAATATCAACACAAAACAACCTTAAAAAACCCATGAGGTAATTTTGTATATCGATAAATTCCATTTGGATTAATAAATATGGGATTTACTTTTCATATAGCTATGGATCTTACATTCAAAAACTTGAAGAACAAAATAATTATGGTATATCTAGATGATTTGACTATGTTTTCTAAAAAAAAGGAAGATCATTATGAACACCTTGATAAAGTGTTTAAGAAGTGTCGACTTCATGGTATTTCTCTCAACCCTAAAAATTATGTTTTTGGGGTTACTAATGGAAAAAACCTTGGCCACATTATATCCAAATAAGGGATAAAGATTAATCCAAATAGAATTGAAGCAATCTAGAAGCTATACTTGCCAACAAGTAAACCAAGTGTGCATTTATTCTTTAGTAGAGTGAAATTCCTAATAATATTTGTACTAAATTTTGTATAACTCACCAAACACATTGTTGAGATGATGAAAGGAAAATATACTTTCAAGTGAAATAATAATGGCAAAGAATCATTCAAGAAAATAAAAGATAATATCACTTGTACACCAACTTTAATCTATCTAAAATTTAAAAAATAGTTTATCATCTATTTTTACTCTTCAAATCATACTCTCTTAGCAATACTAATTTAGAAAAATTATGAAGGTGTTGAATTCCCCATTTCTTTCATGAGTTTCAATCTCAAAGACTATGGACTAAAATATTATCCGAAATAAAACATGCACGCGTAGCTGTGAAATATGTAAATAATTTAGATACTATATCTTTCATTTGAAATCCATTATGATGGTACCAAATATAATGTTAAAATTCATCTTGACTCAAAAATAATCAAGTTCAAAGAGAGGTAATTGGATAACTAAATTATAAGAATATGACTTGAAATCAAACCCACAAAATTAGTTTTAGGAAAAGGATTGTGTCAACTTATAGCAAAATAAATAAATTCTTAGCCAAATTCTTGTGCAAATTCTAATGATAAAAATAAATAAAATATTCCTCTACTCCTATTTGTTGATTATAATTATTAATGGTTTATATATATTACTTTATTTATGACATATAAGGAATGTTCATCTCACTTGAATGTTAAAAAATGTAGAACAATAAATTTGAAAGCCATAAAGTATGTCATTTGTAATGGTATGTTATTCAAAAAGAGTATTGATGGCTTCTTCTTGAGATGATTGACAAGGAATAATAGAAGAAACTCCAATAATATTTTTATGATCAAGCATTTGGTGGACACTTCTCTACCCTAGTGACACCTTCTAATATTCTAAGAGCTCACAACTATTGGCCCACACTCTTCAAAGATTCTTATGAGTGGGTTAGGAAATATGAGGATTATCAATAGTTCATCAAGAAACCAAATCTTCTACATTTCCTTTAAAACAAGTCATAATAGAAGAGCCATTTCAACAATGGGGTCATGAATTTTTAAGAATAGTGAATCCACATTCAAGTGTAAGACACACACATATTCTCACTACCACAGACTATTTCACCAAATGGGTATAAGTCATCCTAATTAAGTAGACAACTTCTAAAGTTATTTGTAATTTCATTAAAGAGAATATCTTGGTGTGGTACAGTGTTCCATAGAATATCATGATAGACAATGCCTCAAATTTATATTTTTTAGAGTTGACTAGATTCTGCTATAGACATGGCATCTTGTTATCCCATTCTTTAAATTACTATCTATAGGGTAACATCCAAGATTAATCAAGAAATAAGAACTTGATCACTATTATTTGAAAAATTTTTGATGAGAATCAAAGGAAATGGCATAATAAATTTTATAATGCATTATGGGTGGATCATATAACACCGAAGAGAGCCATAGGTATGTCCCCATTTCAACTTCTCTATAGAATAAATGTGGTAATCCAAATAACACTTGAATTACCAGCATCACTATTGGCCAGGGATGTTGAGAATCAAAAAAATTAAAGTCCCTTAGATAAGATAATTCTCTATTTAATTAAGCTAGAAGAAGATAGATAATCATTTGTTGATAGAATTTTTGAACACTAAGCTCAAGTCAAAATACTTTTTGATAAGAAATCAAACAAAAAATATTTTCATGTGGGATATCCTATTCTCTTATGGGATAAATGTAGAGAACCAAAGGGAATCCATAAAAAATTTGACTCCTTATGGATGGACCCATTCAATATTAGACACTTATGTGGTGATAACACATTTTACTTGGCCTATCATTATGGCACTTATCTACCATTTCCCTACATCAATAAATATCTCAAGAATTAATTCAAGTTAAAACATATTATTCCCTACATATAAGTATGTATGTAATAATTTTGGTTATGTTTCCATTTAGTTATCCTTTTTGTCTTATTTTATGTTATGTGTCATATTTTATGTCTTTCTCCTTAATAGTTAGTTTTTGCACTAGAAATCTCCTACTTTTCCATTATTAAGTTTGTCTATCAAAATTTAAATGACTCCATATCCCAATAGAAATGAAATTTTATATGAAACTAGAGTTTGGACTTCGTATCTCATCCCTTACAGTTTGAGATCCCAAATTAGAGCCAGTTGTTACACTAATTTTTTCACAAGTGTCAAAAAATCAAAATGTTTAGTCTTATAAATACAATTGATCAAATGAGGTCAAAATAATTTAGAATACCTTATCCCATAATCTATATTCTTTGAAAAAAAATCAAAAAAGGAAAAGAACAAAAAAATGGCTATGTTATTTTACCTTGTCAAATTTTAAGTACATATCAAACACATTTCAAATTTCTACCATTATTTTGGCATAAGTTGGAACCTAATGTGTGTTTAAACACACGTCAGAACTCAACAAGCCTATAAGCAGACACTACTAAACTTGATATCCTATCATGTAATCTCCTAAAATCCAACATATATCTAGACATCCCTCAGATTTCAATGCCCTTATGTACATGCCTCTTAGATCCTGATATGAGCTCATGCATCCCTAAATTTTTTTTATTAATTTTATCTTTCCTTTCACATGCATAGATTTTTCATAGTTATCTTTAATTCCATGTTTCATTTCCATTCTTATTCATTCCTCCTTGCTCTTGCTTGAAAACTTTGCCTTCATGTGATCATTAATAATATGGGACTCTTAATTTTGGCTTATTGTCAGTAGAAATAAACTAGTGTTTTCACCATCAACTTAACATAGAGTTGCTCAAAATTATCACATTACCTATAAACCCTTCCAAAATCAGATTTTATTTCAAAGCGTGTATCAAATTTTAGGCCTCCTTTGTATTTGTTAAAAAAAAATCATAGTGGACTATGAGCCTGATTTAAACTTTCATCGACTCCAAGTTTTTTTCAATCTCTCATTATATTTTGCCCTTACTTGGAACATTATCAATCTTTTATACCTTACTTGGCACCTTCATGGACTATGACCCTATTCGAATCATAATAAAACTCGGAGGTCTATCTAAATACCTATCAAACCTAAATTTGGTTCCAACACCTATTGGAATCCATGATGTGTTTGGCACCCCATCAAAATTCATAATGTATTTGACTCCCCATCAGAATGCATGGTGTGCTCAAACATAGTGTAAAACCTAATCACCTGCTACACATACTTTCATATTCTACAACTTGTTCAAATACATTCTAGGATCTACCCATTGTTGTAACACACTCTATTTTCCACCTCTTCATAAGATCAATTTAGGTATCAATTTTCTTCTCACAAATAATTATTCTACATCAGATGTTAACATTTAAGACTCCAATCAAAAGAATCCCAAAGAAAATTACTCCAAATAATACTCCTCTAAAAAATAGCGCCCAAGGTGAAGAAGGTACAAATATGAAATATAAATTTTAAGGGGTCATTCATCTATCACACTTGGACTCCAATGTGTGAAATATATCTAACACTAACTTGGGTCATATTGGCATGGATGAATTATGGAGTAGAATCAATAGGGTCTATAAGATAGACTATGTTCAAAGTATTTGTGATAGTGGATTAATTCACACACTTGTCTTACCAACATCAATGTAGTGCCCATAAGTAGTCCTAATCATGGCCAAAAACTATGATCCTAAAAATAAGTAAGTCAATAACTCAAGAGGAATATATGTTTTGTGCCTAGCACCAAATCACATTGATAATTTACTCCATTTTCTCAATAGGGAATCCTTTGTTGACTTGACATTAACCACAGCTCAACAATCTGAGGAGGATAACACTAGTATATGTTATAAATGGGTCAACAAATAATGGTTGATATAATCAAATCATTTGATGATGAGGCTTCCCAAAACAAAATCCAAGTTTGAATTCATAAATGAGGTTAATGACATGATCACACTCTTGATCATAATGGTAGGAAGTCTAATTGCATAGATTTTTCAAACTTGGATGTACATATATATTTATATCATTCATAATAATGATCAATACATCAATTTGGGACAAACCATCAATGATTCCATCCACACACAGTGTTCAGAAGTAAGCATGACTTCTAAGTTCTCTATGACTTCTTACCTTGTTTATGTTATTTCTAGAAGCTTTTATAATGGGTTGAATATGGTAGGAAATATCAAGACTTCAAATATATATTGGTTTTATCCTCAACTCACTCTAAAAGAGAGAGCTCATCATTTTTTTAGGGTAAACAATGCATTACTTCAATATGTGATCTAGATGTTTGAACAATACCCCTAAAATATGAAGATATATGTCGAAGCTTCTACAGAGATTTCTAGATAAGGAGCATGATTTATACAATTTCTAAATTTCACTTATTTGCATATTTATGGATGCAAAATAGCACCATACATGCTCCCAAGATATGTCAATGAAAAATGGGCCTTGATGGAGTTGGTTAGATAATTAACTAAGACACACAAGTACTTGGTAAGCAAACACAAAGTTGGGTTAATTTTTCCTATATCTATAGGAAGATACATGTACATCAATGGCAAAAGCAAAAAAAAATTTAAGAAGAGATGACACGTGTCACCATCATTTGAAAGTAGGCCTTATTTTTCATTCAAGGTCTAGTTGATAAAATTATTGGTTCCTTATAGCAACATGTCTCATTTTTAAGACTAATGCATAGAATGTCATGATGAAAAAGAAGTAAGAGTTTGAAACTACTCACAATTCACCTTGAAATGGATCATTACATTTGGAATTGTAAAAGTTTCCAAAAATCTTGTAGATGATGGAGATGTATTTAATCTAATAAAAAAAAGGGAATTAAATCAAAACCCCTTCCTAAAATTGATTAGAATAGAAAAGAGTCTACTTATCTCATAAGTAGATCACATGGTGTGCTTGACAAGACATTGAAATGATTGAAAAGTGAAGGTGTGAACATTGATAAGGTAGGATTTCCATAACCACCAAAATAAATTGAATTTATTAGCTTTGACAAACAATAATAATCAGAAGCTAGAACATCACAGGCAATTGGTGTGAGCAAATACACCATAGAGATAAAATATGAGATAGAAATCAAGGATGTTTTAGACATTACTCTAATTCATATACCTATCAAACTCAAGATAAAAAAGTTTTAAAAAAATATTCTTGTTCTCCTAGTATTTATATTTCAAAGTATATTCTCCTTGATAGCTTTGTTCAATTTCAAACACTAGTAACAAATACAACTCAATAATTCATTGCATCAAATAGTTCATTTTTATTTCATCCTCTACTCCTCTTCAACATGATACTTCTTTGCATCCACCTTCTCAACAAGATACTAAAATACCTCTTACACTTTCACCCAAATCACCAATAGATACTTCAAAGAAATAAGAATGTGAAATTGTAACAAAAGAGACTCAAGCCCTAAAAACCCAACCACCTCCTCTTGAGAATCAAATTGAATCTGATTCTACCCTCATAAAACAACCTCCTCCTAGTGCAAAAATTCATGACTAGTTGACTAAAGGAGTAAATAAAATTAAAAATTTGTTGAACCTCAAGAGATTGATTTCAGTGCCCTAGAAACTCTCCCTCCACAAATAATGAATAAATCCAAGGCTATGTCAAGAATAATCACATATAATAAGAGAGATAAATATGCAAAGGTAACAGTTCCTCCTATAGAAAAAGATAAAGATAGTGTCAATGTTTTAGACTATTAGATTTTTAAAATATATTTAGGGAAAGTAACCAGGGAAGGAATGAAATAAAAAAAATTGTCAGAAATTGGTACCTTGTTTTAAAATATGGATCAAGATAAGGTGACCAAGGATCAATTTAGGGAAAAAATGAACAATTAACATTAGTAGTCCAAAAGTTGATCAAGACAATTTAGTCTTCCTCCACCTCTGTTGTCCCATAAATCACCCACATGGAGACACTCAACATTGAATATAAAATTGGACATATAGATAGAGCAATAAAATAATGATCTAAGAAAATTATACAATAGGTTATTCCCTAATCAATATAACAATGACTACATATTCTAAAATTTAATCAAAATATGACAATGTATCTAAAGCCAAAGATAAGTATGTAGAATAAGTAGATAAATGGAAAGAGATGATTCCCACATTGAAGTATTTCTCCAATACTTTCCCAAATAATCTCATTCAATAATAAATCACTCAAACTCAAATTACAAAACTTACTGATTTCTTGGGAGATGTTCAATTCAAGATCCGTATTATTAGAGAGAGCATCAAGAAATTTGGTGACTCTAAGTCAATGGGAGGTGATGCTATTCCTGGAATTTTGGAATGAATTAGAAAGTTGAATTACACATTTATGGATGATGATAAAAAGTGGTCATTGAAAACATTATTGTTGAGTAATTCAAGAAGAATATTGAAGAGATATTTACTCTAAAATATGCACTCAACTAAAAATCTATTCATAAGTTGATCAAATATTAGAATAACCTAAGAAATATTGATTAAATACTAAAAACATTTCATTAGAAATCACAAAAACTGATAGATATGTATTGTGAGGTATAAATAGCTTTTATATATTCAGATGGCCTTGATGAATAAAAAGTGAGAGAAACCTTGCATAAATTCAATAAATATAAGCAGAAGAAGCAAATAATATACTAATCAAAGAAATGATCAAAGTTAATTTCAGCAAGGAAGAAGAAGAGAAGTAATTTTATAACATATTTTGATCTTTTCCATACTTTTAATTCTAAGTCATTCTCATAATTTTTAATTGTACTTTTTGTAATAGTTATTTCTCACATTGTATGTCGTGCAAATGTACTAAGTCTTTTTTACAAGTTTTGAGTCATAAAAATTTATTAATACATTTATACAAGTTGTGAAAATTTTTCGTTTTGCTTTTAGAAGTGCAAAAATTCCAATGTACTTTTATAAGTTATGTAAATTATTTAATGTGTTTTTACAAGTTTTAAGTTATGCAAACTAGTTAATGTATTTTTGCAACCTCTCCACTACACAAAAAAGGTGGTTATGCAACATAAAAACCCAATTAAAACTATATTTTTGGGACACATTTTAAAGGTTTTTGATAAAAATTCAAGATTAAATTTGGTCTATGGATCTACATATTCTCTTGACTAAGCCATGGTTCCCCTCCTTCAACCCCTTGACTGAATCTTTTAATTTGAAGCCTGTTTGGGCTCATCTACCATACCTTGCCCTTTAATTTTGGTCTAAATCTTATCTCTCAGTGATAAATAATTCACTAGATGAGATGATGAGGGTGGATGGATCCACCAAGAGTTATCTCCATAATACATTTTCTAGAATCTTTGTCTATATGGACTTGTCTTCTAACCTCCCTACCTCTATTGATTTAAAAGTCAAAATCAATTTTGGACCCAATATATTGATTAAAAAATACTTCCCTTTTATTGTATAAAATGTTTTGATACATATAATATGATATATTAGTGTTAGGTAATAGTTTTTGGAAGGATGCCCTTCCAAATCATCTCATAATGGAAGCCAAAAATGGTATACAGTGCGAAGATGAGGATAAAGCTTTATACATTCAAAGAGATATGATTCATAAAGAAGTGAAAACTAGGGAGGATTGAAAATGAATTGAATCTTCAAGAACAATGGAAGAAAATAGCTCTGAGTTATAAGGATTGGATGATACTTTAGATTCATGTGAGAGTTTGAAGACTCATTTACTTGAAGAGACTATGGAAAATACTATGGAAGGATGAGAATGGAGTGTGGTGAGAAAAAGGAATAAAGGAAATGGAATGAATAGGGTGAAACATTTTAATGACCCTTATATCCCAAAAATTAAAAAAATAAATAAAAGGATTTGTTTGTCTCTTGTGGATCCATGGCATTTTCACAGCATAGTCTCAGCTTGGCAACAACTTGTTTCATTTTTCGCAGGAAGAGAAGCCTCGTGGTTTTTTAATTTTTTATCTTTCTCTCTTTTATACAAGGGTAAAATCACTTTCAAAAGACTCCATTTTACCCTTAATAACAATATATATATATATATATATACATATATATATATATATATATACATATATATATATACATATATATACATATATATATATATATATATACATATATATATATATACATATATATATATATACATATATATATATACATATATATATATATATACATATATACATATATATATACATATATATATATATATACATATATATATATACATATATATATATATACATATATATATATATATATATATAGAAAGGGAAAATTATATTTATGGCTCATAAAAAATTAATATACCAAAAATTCTTAAAAACTTTGTGTTCAACATTTATTTATTAGAAATGTATGTGTTTACATTCATGTATGCTTGATTATGTTATTTTAATATATTATTGAAATTGTTATAGATTAGTCAAAACACAAAAATTTCACTATAGAGTTTCTTCTTTGAACCTAAATTTGCAATTTATACAATAGTGAAATCTTGGTGGACTAAAAATAATAATTTCATATAGTTTTTACAAGGAAATACAAGATAATCATCTTCTATATGTTATCATTAATAAAAATTTATTTTGGTGTATGTTTTATGTTCTTAAAAATACATATTGTCTTTCCTACCTATTGAATGAGATATATTTCCTCTTAATAAAATCATTGTTCTTCTTGACATTTTCAACACCTCACTAGATTTGTCATCCTTATACATTCTCTTCCCTTACTTTCTTCCTTTTGCTTCCTTTCTATTCCATTTTTTATACTTTTTGGTTAAAAGTATAACCCCTATGCAGAACACCATTTTTATTTTGAATAATTTAATTTTATGCAATCTTCTTATTTTTCAATAAGGTATCTCTAACTTCTAATAGGATAGGGACTTTGTCTATATACTCTTGACTAAACTTTCACATTTGTACCCTAACAAATTTTCAGCCAACACAAACCTCATAAGATTAATCTTTTGGAAAAGGTAAAACAATAGCCAATTTAATTTACCATGGGGTTATTACTTGAGAGACCATTGCATCCAAGATCCATAGTGGTTCCATAGAATCCTCATCTAATACACAATATATTCAAATATTTAGAACCCCTACACATTTTTTTACTGTTGTTTCAAATAAATTGTAAAACACTCAAGAATGGTTTCCATGAATCCCCATTCCTTCTATTATTTCTTCATGACCACAAAGTAGTATTATACATACATAAATCATTACAAATACTGCAGTGCCAATATTACACCTATACACACTCTTTGGTAGTATCACCAGTTTATTGCATCAAAATCATAGTGGGGAGATACTTGTGAGCATTCTTTGGATGGGATCATAGGATATTACTTTCACCTCACATTCTAAAAATATTTAAAAAATTAAAAATCTAAAAATATATTTAACATTTACATGTCAAATTAGTTCCTTGGCATATATGTTGTTGTTTCCATTTTAGTAGATGACATATCAATATTTTATATATACACATGTGTGTCACACATATTTTGAGTGTGATATAGGTATATACAGATACATGATCTATGCACTTTTGGATGTTGGGTTTTCCCTCTTCCCACATCATTAGGACATTGGGGGCATCCACAATACATCCAAGTTATATTATTATATGGTCACTTTACATTATCATGTTTGAGCTCATATATGTACTTACACATGTTTTTATTTAGACTTATATCTTTCATAGTGTACTTGATATGTTATGTACTTAACATTTTTTGCTAACACATATATTCAAGGACTAGTATGATATGTTTATATTGGTTTTTTATTCTTTCATTTAAGCACTTTATTGAATGTTTTACCTTGCTATTATCTTGCTTGTTTGAGCATTTGAATATGTTTCATTATTTACGGCCCTCATGCCTTTGTTCACCTCTTTAACATTTTAATATGTCATTATTTGTTGTCTATTAACACTTTAATATATCATTCTTATTTTTGTGTACATTTGACTAAGTCATGTCCCTTCAATTGTGCAGTATTTGAACATTCCCATTATTTACAATCTCCTTGGACATTTTGCTTCTTTATTTATTTTTTAATGCTCTTATATGTGTGCTTGATTATTTGAGATTGTATTGTTACAATTTAGATGTTATCATGATCTACATCATGCATCTTAGGACTTGCTGTGATCACATTCTTCATACTTTAATGATATATCTACCTAGACATGTTCCTTTTATATGCTATATGATACATTCACAGTTTACATGGTTATTATAATATACCTAGGAAGGGTAATATAATGCATATTGAGGGGTAGAATAGAGGAAAGTAATAGTATAATGAATAGTAGTGAATATTATATTAGAAGAATAATCTCATATGCATAGAAAAGATGAGTGGGATAGATTAGAAGTAGTATATATAGAGAGGCATAGGCTATTTTAATGCATAAAATCAAAATATATCAATCAAGATCCAAATTATCTAATAATGAGGTAGCTCCCTCAAAGTGTTAAGTGATTATGGATTTATTCCTTCCCACCAAAAAAGAATATTATAATTTTTGTCTCCCACAACTTGTGGAGTGACTACTAGTTTTGGCATGTTGGCTAACATCATGATTGTGTAACCCAATGCATATATTGCATTTGCAGGTAAAAGATTATTTAAAGAGACATTTATTCAAAGTTATCAGAGATTTGATCATGGAAGCCATAGTAATATTTGGTCCTCTGAACCAGCATATATGATAAAGTATGCATATACTTAACTTGTTCTTCCTCTTTCAAGCCCATTGTAAAGAAAATAAAAACTAAGATCCACTTTATCAGGTAATAAATGAGAGATACGATAAAATAAAACACATTTAAGTAGTATTAATATAATCTCATGGATATTAAATGCATGAATATGGTACACTAAAAAATATAGAGTTCCTAATGGAATAGGTTACAAAGCCACTTTGGCACCTACTACTACCAAATCACCACCTCCCTAGATTAAGTTGGTGCTTGTTTTTGCATTAGGGAGCTAAAAAATGCCCCCTCATGTGGATAACTAAATACATGTATATCTTTTGACAAGTTAGTAAATCCAGTATATATGTTGACCTTAATCAAATTAATGTTTTTTTATAATTTATATACACGTAATTCCTTCAAAACTTGAGGAACCTTTGATATGTCGTACATAATTTCCAATGAAATTATGTATTTTCTCATCTTCTCATAAATATTCAAAATAATTCCTTTGTTCAAACCAAAGAGAATGATGGTTTTGAGTAAAACCAAGTGGTTTTATTTTGTTTCCCATATATTTTTATCTTTTTGGTACTTTTTCAAGGTATTCTACTTGCAACATCAATGGATTATTATTCCATGTAATTTGGATATTTTTTAATTTTATTTTCTTCAAATATAATAGTTATATGAAAAGTGGGTTTCTATATTGGATAACCCCATCCCCAAGATTTAGGTTGAAATCTTTTGAAAAGAGCACCTTCATTCACTTCAACTCTACTAACAAATAAATTGCCTTTGTTTAAACCCATAATGTGATTAGTATTTGCAACTACAAAATGAATTAATTTTAATATGGGATAACATAATCTATAAGGCATATATCTTGGTATAATAAGTTCTTCTTTATAAGAATGACCACAAATTTGATTAATTACTCTATGTGCTTTATTAGAAGAATTACTCTTATTTACCATCTTCATCCTCCATAATGAATTATGTGTACTATTCACAATGATATTTTTATTGTTTCTCTCTAAAAAATTGTTTTATTTTTTTGTTTTTTTATCGTTTCTCACTTTTTTATATTTTTTTGCATGTCCCTGAAAAATAAAAGTAGGTGTGAATTCCCCTAATTTTTAGTTTATCATACCATTTATTATATAAATGGGTAAATTTTATTTTCCATTATTAATAGAAATGGTATGACCAATCATTTCAAGTACAATGGCAGATGCTCAAGACCAAGTCACTATTATCTTATTTTCTTTATCCATGTTTAGATTGTCTATTTTCCTCAACAAATAATTATCTACAAAAGTATTTTTTCTTAGTGAACGTGTCATGGTCCATTACCTCTCTTTTGATTTACCTTTATTTATTTTTTATAAAAAATGGATTTCTAACTACTACTTACATCGATGAAGGATTGAAACATCATTGTATCTATTTCTCTTCCAACACTTTCTTCCAAGTACACTAAACCCTATGGAGTTAGGGGTTTTTTCTTACCAATTAGGATTCTTCCTTCACCTCCTCCATGAAGATGGTCCAAAACATTCATAACTACTACTCTTACTTTAGGACATTTTCCCAGTGAACATTTTGATCCAGCTTTACTCAAATTACTATTTTTCCATTTAACATTGCCTACTTGTCCAATTGTTGCTGAGTAGTTCTCAAATATTAAATGAACCTCCCCAGATGGTAATCTTAATGTGTTCAATCAACTTTATTTTATGATTAGTTCTGCTACAACACCCACTACTCTAGTTAATTGTCCACCTTTTCCAACCTGTATTTCAACATTATGTATAGTCACGCCTAAGGGTATATTAGTTAAAGTATACATTTAGTTTGTAAAAATCCCTTCCCAAACTATGCAAGCCTCTCTCAAGGCATACAACTTTTTGGATGAGAATTTTACATATTCTAGTAATAAATACAATGTCTATATAGATGTTATCTAGATATCTAGGAGGGCATATTTTAAATCCCTTATGTCTTGATTACCTACATCCTAGGTTTCTCTAATCCATCATCTGGCTTATGTTCCTTTTTCATGTAACATTTAGAATGAATGACTTTATCAAATTATGTCAATACTTTTGCATCTTCTGGATAACATATGAGGCATTTGAAATATTTTTTTATTCTCTAAAAAATATTTTCATTGTTTAGCTTCAAATTTGCCTTTAACCATCAAATCAAATGTGAGTTACTTGTCTTTTTCTTCATAACAAGGGTTATTTTACCTTTTTTTTTCTACTTCAGACAACTTGATCTTATCCAAATTATCATATCTTGGTAGCTAATAATTACAAAAACTATTGAACTCAATCACTTGATGTTCTTTATCCTCAATTTCCCTTTGGGGTTGATCCCATCAAAGTATCCTAGTTGGATCAGTGATAGATTTTTAGGTTTTTTTGTAAACCTAATTGATTGCTTTCAATTACATAAATTAATAATTCAAACCACACTAAAATTAAGGGCATTTCCGATTGATATATGAGCTTTTAGACCAGAGAAAATATTTTCTTCAATCATGACCCCTCTTAGATGCAAAAATGTCTTTTCACCATCTCTATAGTGCACAAAACAAATATGCACTACTATTCTCAAACCTTAGAGAATAGATTAAAATAAAAATATTCTTATTTAAATAAATAAATATCCTTAATAAATAAAATAATCATTCCATTCTTTTATTTTGTGGCATGACTGATGATAGTGAAATAATTGAGGAATCGGTCATTAAACCTAGATCATTTTTTTTAGAACTCATGTTTGTAAAGAGCACTATGGATATTTTACAATTTCCTATTAACATGCTAAATCATTTCTATGATACTTATGGTGTGAAGGTAGGTCAAGGTTTTTATTGGAAAATAGGGGGTTTCAAGTTCATGTACAGGTACCTATAACTTATTGGATCATAATTATTATCCTATTAGGTTCAACTACTATAGTTTTTTGAGATCCACAAACAGTTCTGACCAAAGCTCAAAATTTGTTAAATATGTTCTTGAATTTATTTGAGGCTTGGCTAGAACTTAGATTAGTGAAGAGGGATATCATCCCTAGGTTTACTTTATAGGATATATAGTATATTCATGCTTTCACCATGAAATTATCAAAATCCCTTTTAACTCAGTGGTAGAGTAATGCTATGGTACGTCATAATTCATTAGTTTAAGCTTGATAAAGGGCTCATGTAATGATTCTTACAAAGCCCGATGTTAATTTTTCACAAGAGGATGTTGAATTAAGGTAAAAGAAACTATGAAAAACAATTAATAAATTATTTTCATGATTAGTTTTAGATTCATCATTTGTTATGCTCAAAATAGAGCACCTAATATGATTAAGGACAACTAGAATGCGATCTAGACTATTAGATATAGTCTTTTTTCTCCATCTTATGACTATAGGAAGAGAAATAGTATAATATTAGACATAATAATTATTTCATTTTCATAATTTTGAGGCATTATAATTGAAATTGTGATACATAATTTAAATCCCAAAATATGAAAGTATTTTCACTTTTTTATATCCTCAAACTTTTAACCCAAAAGAGGTAAATAATAACGAGAAGTGAACCTAGCCCATTAATTGATGAATATATTAGTTATTCTAATATTGAAAATTAAGGGATATTTTGAAAGTGGGCCTTTCAAGTCTCTGAAATTATTAAAATGATTGAATATTTGGTTTATGATTGGATTTTCTTTCAAATGAATAATTATGATTTCTCTTCTTTTTGAAAATAATAATATATGTACTTATTCTATTATGAGTATAGATTTTCGTAACATTTGGTATCATAACTCTTTCCAAGGCCATTTACATATAATTATTTTTTTTGTAGGAGGTTGTGCAAGTTGGAGTTTTTAGTTTTGTTATTCGTATGCTCTCACCTTACCTTAAAGGGATTCTGGTGATCAAAAAGTAGACAAAAATTATGTTGGAGAGAATACTTTTTCTAAAGTTAGTTTTGGGAGTGGAATTCATTACAAACATAGAGGTATTGTGGTGAGTGTTTTTGTTGTAGGGATATTTTTGAGCTTTATAGAGCAAGTCTAAGATTATTCATTACATCTTGTGGGTTTTCATAATTCAGATTTACTTATTTCTCTATTGTCCTAGTTTTGATATGAATCCAAAATAAAAGTGCATATTTCTGATTTTTGCCCTCAAAATCACAACTGTTCTTTTGCATATTACTCTCAAATAGGAAACAATTGCACTAAAATTTTTATGGGTTTTATGTGCCTATATTTTAGATTTCCATAAAAGTTTTTAGTTTTTTCATTATGGAAATCAAAAGTTATCTCATTTTTACTAACTACTACTATCGTAAAATAAAATAAAACCCAATTGTTCTTCTGCATGCTACTCTCAAATGGGAAACAATTGCATCAAAAAAAATTGGGTTTTATGCATATCTATTTCATATTTTCAAAATAGTTTGTCATTTTTCATGTAATCTATTAAATTAAAATTTGTCAAAATTTTAATAACTACTATTATTGTAAAAAAAAATGTCAACATTCCTCAATGTTACCCAAAAAATAAGTTTATTACTTTCTAAAATGGATGTTACTTTGTATCAAATAAATAATACTCTAAATCAATTAAGTAGTGATATAAAGTTTTAATACCATATAATAACACAATATCATGATAAAATTAATGCATGTCTATATTTCAAGCATAATTATAGCAAATGGTATGAGGATTTATTTCCTATAGTTGAAGAATCTGAAGTAGAAATCACTACATTGATGGATTTGGAAGCTACTTGCAAAGAATGATATGAATATCTCTTTCACATTTATGAGGGTGGTTTATTGTTGAGATATGTTCATATTTCTTTTATTGAGGCATTGATTTTATCATTGATGTCAAATTCAAGATGGATGTCATTAATGTCAAGGTCAAGATTTGAGGACATGCATGGTAGAGTGGTATGAGATAAAGAAGTCTTATGACAAAAGAAAATTTGAAGGCAACCTATTGTTTATCTATTAAGAGATAATTTTAAGGAAATATGGTAATTATTTTGAGGCTTATAACATTTCAAGGTCAAAATCATGATGCAAGGTAAGCTACTATTGAGTACTAAATGTCTTAAAAAGCCTAGTTGAGTCCTGTGATAAGGTGTATGGATAAAGCATAGTGAAGCTTGGTGAACTGTGTTAGCATAGGGATGAGAGAGTATATAAAATTTGTGTAAACATGTGAAAGAGGAAAATAATCCTTCAAAAATTTTCCAAGGTCAATTTTGAAGCTTGGTCCCTACATTGAGAGACCCAGTGAGAAGGTATAGGCTTGTTAGCATGATGAGATGAGCAGTATGAGACTTGTGTGAAGAATGATGGTAGTATGTGAGCACATTATGAGGTTTTATGACATGAGGATGAGATTTTGAGAATATTATGATAGTTTTTAGGTGTGATCAGGGTCTAAGTATGACTGGCAGTTCAAGTCTTAGTATAAAAAGAGACCTAGTGTGACCTAATGAGGGGTCAAGTTTAGTTCCTAAGGTGCCAAAGCTTATAATAACATTTTCAGAGGTTTTAGAGGTTTTTTCAAGTTTCTTGACCAATTTTTAGGTCAAAACCTGAAGGAGAAAGCGTGAAATTTGGTTTTGAGGTTTTTTGTGTGCATAGAATGAGGTGTTACAGACCTGAGAAGGTTCTTTTTATGCTCATTGGCACGTGCAACCTTTGCATGAGATCCTGATAAATCATGGAAGTTAGGGAAGGGTTATATCCTAAATTTATTATAATTATTTTTATATTTGAGGGGCAATCCTTTATGAATAATTTTTAAGAATGAAAAGCAATCAAAACCCTCCTAAAACCCTCATAATGACCCAATAGGAAATAACTTGTTTTAAATATCTCAGAATGGATTAGATGACATATTTTGATGATTGGAACATACATATTTCTCTCCCAAGTTTCTCCAAGTGGCATTGGTCTATTAAAAGAGTGAGTGGAAGTTACAAGAAACCCCTTATTTCTTAGATTTTTGATGTAGCAGGTAGGGTTAACTAGGTCAAAACATGCAAATGGTTGGAGGATTATTTGTGAGAATTTTAGTTTTTACCCATTTAAGTTTATGATCAGTTTTTATACCTTAAATATGTTAAACTGTTCATGTAAATTGGCCTATAACTAAATAAGCATAATGAGGAAGATAATGAGAAAACTAGGCAGAAGTGAGAATGAGATTAGGGATTGGTTGTAGTGGATTAGGTATGGATACAAATACATAGGGTCATTTTTTAATACCTATTTCACCTTTCCCCTTTGAATATAATTTTTTTATTCACATAAACAATCAAAAAAATATTCTCAAAGTGACCTGTCTAAATAGTGAAGTCTATGTAGGGTGAAGACATGAGATTGATCTACAAGACCAATATTGATATTGAACCATGTAATATATATATATATATATATATATATATATATATATATATATATATATATATATATATATATATATATATATATATATGTTCTAATGTTTTTGAAGGATCATCTAAACTCATTTTAATATTCATAAAATTTTCACACAGGTGTTCTAAGTCTTGATTTTCATGACTATGGTTTTGGAACTACAGACAATTTTCTATGTATGAGTGAGAATGATATTCCTAAGTCTTTTTGCATAGAATTGAATAATATAATTCACATAAAGCTTTTATAAACTTATCATAGTTTTATTTTAACACATTTTTATTCATAATAAATTCCTATGAAGGAGTGAAAATTCAAAGGTCCTTGACTGGGTTCTTAAGGCATGTGTGCAATTCTAAGTGAGCACATGAAAATGATTAATTTGAGGACTTTTTCCCTATATGGTAAAATATAATGAACATGATGATGACCCTAAGTTCATATATGCTATATACATATTATTATTATTTTTATTTATGTGTAAAATTTGAGTGTATGTATCAGATTTATAAAATAGACTTTATAACAATGAGAAAGCCTAATTGTGAGTAGACCTAATTGTGTGGTTCAAGGAGTGAAATGAGCTAAATGGTGTTGGGTACATAAATTGAGCTTACCATGGGTATAATTTAAGTGTGTATGAAGTTTTTTATCCAATTTTTTAGTCTTAATGTGTTCCAAGGAGGTCAAGGTGAAACATGTGCTTTGAGAAGGTCTAATTGCATTAGGTCTCTATTAGGCCTAATGGTGGTTTTGGCCCTCAAGGTTAATGACCAGCCAATGTACTAGTTGTTTCACTTATTAAATATTTTTTTTTTTTTATTCCAAGGATTATTCAAGTATGAAAATTTTCTTCGCCAACCAAGATGGGTAAGATCAAGAGTCAAGTATAAAGAGAAGGTCTAATAGGCCTAATTAGCTAGTTAGAATATTAAAGACATGAGCGAATGATATAAAGTTTTGGAAAATAGGTAAATTTCTTGAATACCATAAAATAGGTGTGATAAATATGTCATTATTATATAAATATTTTTCTATAGGTGATGAGCAAGGTCATATGACCTAATTCTACCAAGGAAAGGGCTAGTTGAGTAAGAAGGCCTAATAGGTTATTTGAGAGAGATAAAAGAGTGAGAATATCAAAAGGTGGTCATATTAATTTGAATGAAAAATAGGTGTCCAAATTTGATCATATTTTTAATTTAACTAATATGTTATTGAGTTACCCAGGGGGTTGGTGCCTCTTTGCAAGTTGGTGCTTGATAAAGGACAAGTTGAGTCAGTGTTTAACTAGTGAGGGGTTAGTGCTCCTTGTGGGTTTGGTGCCTCACTAAAAGTTTGAATCATTGCATATATAATTTTATTACAAGATTTTTTTAGTTTTTTAATTCTCCATGAGGGTTTCTCACATATATTAGATGTTCTTATGTTGTTTACTTTCATGGATGTTTGTTTATACATTGGTTAATGTATGTGTGTGAATGAATGCTTTATGGATGATGAGTGAAATTCAATGATTATTTTGAGACAACTGAATCACCCCATCCCCAATATATATACTTCCAAAAAAAAATATTATAAAAATGTCCTTTTAAGTAGGTTTAATATTTTAAAGGAGATCATAAGCAAGCGAAGATGGCTAGTCAAGCATAAGGTGGTTTTTCTACAAGCAAGGCTTCATTGTTTAATGGATATAATTATGATTTTTGGAGTGTCAATATGAGTAAATATTTTATTTTCCAAGGTCATGATGTGTGGCATTCATTCTTTGATGGATATACTACACCCCCCATTCCTCCTACAGATGCATCTGGGAAGAAGGCTAGTGACAATAATTCAAAAGTAATGAATGGTATCATGTGTGATCTATCAGAGGTAGAACTTGTGAAGGTGATACACTATATGTCTACTAAATAAATTTGGGATAATTTGAAGACTATCTATTAGGGAGATTCCAAGGTCAAGTTGGATAAGTTGTAAACCCATAGAAGATAGTTTGAAAGTCTAAGGATGAACAAAGATGAGACCATTATAGCCTACTTATTGAGGGTTGATAAAGTGATCAACATCATAAGAGGCCTAGGTGAATAATTTAAAGATTCTATTATTGTTTAAAAAAATTTAAGATCTATAACTCCCAAATTTTATTTTAAAGTGTCTATTGTTGAAGAGATTCAAGATCTAGATAAGTTAGAGATGGACGGACTTCATGGCACCCTAACAGTGTATGAGCTGAGGACAAGAGATGGAAGACATGCAAATAATGAAGTAGATTTCAAAGTAGAAAATTTTTCAAAAGATAAGAAGACACAAGGTAATAAATTCAAAGACAATTATGAATCTGATATTGATATTGATGAGTTGATAGTTATGTTTGTAATAAATTTGAAAACTAGTTCAAGTAAATACAAGGGTAAGTTACCCTTTAAATGTTTTAATTTTGAAAATATTAGACACTTTGATATAAATATCCCTCATAATCATAAGTCAAAATATGATGAATAATATGATTAAGGTCATGATGATATTAAAAATTTCTATAGGTCTGATAAGATCAAGAAAATCTTTTAAAAGTATGATGACAAAAAAAAAATTTAAAGAATAAAAGAAGCTTTTACACCAAGGAAAATTATAGCTCATCTGATGAGAGTGAGAGAAGTGATTTTAAGAGTGACCATGAAGGTAATGGTCTTAATTTTGATTAAATACTCTTCATGGCTGAGGAAGCAAGTTGCTCAAATCAAGAAGAGTCCTTATCGATTGGAGGTGTTGTTGGTGATTTAGATGAAGAAGAAGAAGATGAGGTAGAATTTGAATCCAAGTTAATAAATACTCTATAATAATTGAAGATAGTGAAGAAAAAGAATAGGATTATGAGGTCTCTTATCAAATACTATGAGGATAAAATCAAATTGTTTGAACCTATATTAAGTAACAACTCCAAGGAATAAGAGGAAATAGTCAAACAGGTGGAGACTCAACTTGAGATTATGACTCCAAGCCTAAAGGCCAAAGAATAATAATTTTCAAGGTATGTAACTGAAGTGGATCCTTTGAGAGCTAAGTTGGTTTAGGTATCAATTAAGGTTAAATCCTTTGTGAAGTTTGAAATGAGTACCAATGATCTAGATAACATCCTTAGTATTCAAAATATGGATAAAGACAAAATAGGTCTTGGTTTCAATGGAGACCAAAAATAGAACACTAATGAGATCAAAAAAGTCAATGGTCAATCAAGGAATGATGGGGTTGGTATAATAAAGACTAATCTGATTAGGCAGCCTAATGGTATAAGGTATGTTAATCATTTCAATGGCTATTTTTATTCATGTAACCAATTTAGTCATAGATCAAGTCATTTTAGAAGGCCCTCCAAGAATGAATATGCATGGAACTATGAGGAAAGTAATCATTCAAGAGGTATGGGCCATGGTGTATTTCCATCAAGAGGAATATTTTGTTTCAATTGTCAAAAGGTTGGTCATATTGCAATTTTTTGTAAGCATGGATTCTCAAGTCAAAATAAGAAAGTTGAGGCCACTAGAGTACAAGAAAGAAGACAAGATAATGAATAGAAACCCAAAGTAACTAATGTTAATAACTAGTCTAAAATTACAAGAGGACTATTTTCCATGGTGGATGATAGCCTAGATGCAAAGGAGTGCCAATAATTCTCTCTATCAGCTCATATTGTGGATGAATGAGTCAAGACCAATAGACCAAGTCAGAATATTATTCAAATGAAGGTTGAAGAAGTCAAGACTGTTGGGTGAATATTTTGTCAATCAGCTAACAGATGAGCAAAATAGGTCTCTTCAACCATAGCATAGTTAAATTGGTTAGCCAGATGTGTAGGTTTACTACATCAAAAGGGGACAAATCTCTCCTCTCATCAAAGGGAGGTTCCATGTAAATATGCAGGAGCTATGTACTATATATATGAGCAAAAAATAACACTCAGGGGTAGGATAAACCATCCATCTCTCTTTTTTTAGAGATGATGTTAAAAAATCAAAGGAGAAATCCTGATGAAATGACACAAGACACTCCTCTTCTTTCAGAAGTGTTGTTCAGCAGACAAAAAGAACCTTTCGAGTGGTGACAAGTAACTATAACAGGGTGCAGTAACACAGTAGGATGAAATGTAGCACAAAGTCTCCACCTTAACTACTAAAGAGTGAAATACAAAGGACAATGAGGGCATAAAGTCATCCCAAGGTCCTTTACATAGAAACAAAACATGAAGGATAATGAGGGCACAAAGTCGTCCCAAGATCCTTTTCACACGAATAGAAAGAAAACACACTAAAGACAATTGTGGGGGCACAAAGCCTCTCCACAGTTGGCTTTAGGACACCTTCTTGATTACTTTCACTAATTTTTCTTATTCAATTAAATAGACAAAAAAATGTATTAAGGAAATAGACATAAGAACAATTTCCCCAACAACCAAGCTATTCCAGCACAAAGTCTGAAAAGTCACTTATTTTCTTATTCAAATAATGAAATATGATCAACAATCTGAGCTCAAAGTCTCAGTAATGCCTTTCAATTTGGGCAGAGTTTTTTTTTTATAACAGAGAGAGATCCCCTCAAAACAATAAGAGAGAGTCCAATATATAGTGCTCCAAGAAAGACTTGGGCACTTTGTTTCACAAAAATGTGTTACAATGCATTCAATGCATTTTAAATTCTATTCATGGGCTATGCTAGAATCAAGCATCAATTTTAAATATGGGCCGCTTGATGTGTTTCTTTGTGTGCATAGTTTTTTTCTCTACTCAATGCAAAAAAATAGGTCGTGCCATTGAATGTTCATGCTCTCTGATGTCCACCTGGTGGACTAATTTACCTTCTAGAAACATATCCCATGCATAGATATTTTTAATCCTTCTTCATTGTTCCCCCTTTCTTGGCTGTATTTTGCCCTTATATATGTGATTTGAGTTCTCGAGCTATTTCTTTGGCCGGTCACCAAATTTGTTCACAAGGTCTATGCTTAAGTTTGTAAGGATCAACAATTATTTCATTGTCACAAATTTGACGTGTTTGAGTCTATCATCATTCAAAAGCCAATGGCTAATTGGTTGCCCTAAATTTGATGGTTGTAGGCCCATCATCCTCCTTAGCCATTCCTTCATGTCTTTCCCACTTGCTCTAGCCACTTTTTGCTAATCTCAACAAGTGACACATGGTAGCATCCATTGAGAAACAACTGAGGACATGTGGCAACATCTGCTTAACTTATAAATGCTTTGGTGCCTTTTGAGAGTCCTATGGAAGATTACACATGGTGGCTTCCACTAAGCTCATATAAAAATTGTAGAAACATTCGAGACTTTTTTGGATTCACATGGACGATGACACGTGGCACGTTGTGTTTCAAGTTTAGCTACTTACCTAGGACCCACCACAATCCCTAATAAAAGGAAGAAGTTGTAGATGTTGCCACTTGGCAGCCTCCACCAAGATTTGTATATGACACATGGTTGTTTCCACTACAACTTTATGAGGGACATGTGGTGTGTTCTATTGCAATTTGAGGTTTGATCCTTCTTAGAGGGAACTTGTCCTTTGAGGTCTTGAGAAACGGTCCACTTTCCCTGGCAAGAACCTCCCGCAAGGGTACCTACCCTTTGAGATATTTCGAGCGGCCTTCAAGATTTTATTTCCTTGGTAGGTTTTTCCTTTTTTGGCAAACTTTTCCTTCGGACAAAAAGTTTGAAGGGATTCTTTCAGACAATTTGTCTGAAGGAAATCTTCCTTCGCTTTGCCTCTACTTTCTGTCAGGCTTTCTATCGAGATTTCTTTCCAGTTGAAGTCCTTCAGACAAAAATTTTGAAGGATTCTTGCCTTAACCATTTTTCCACATTCTTTTCTTAAAAGAGAACTATGCCCTCTGCAAGGACTTGTTCAAGCATGGAACTATCCTTCAAGCTTTTACAACGGTCCATCTGCTCCTCACCTACCCTCTATAAGGGTTATTTGTCCTTGGTTCACTTTTTTGAAGGAATTCTCTTTGTCTAATTTTGCTCATTGCCCTCTGCAAGGGCACTTGTCTTGGTTCATTTCCCTCTACAAGGGCACTTTTTCCTTTGGTTTTGGGGTAGCCCCTTGAACCTGCCGATTGAACCGATCGATTGTACCAACTTTGGTTCAACGGTTTAATGGTTCAATCTTGCATTTGAAGCCATATTTTTGTCTAAGTCTTTTAATCTCTTTGAACTGATTGAACCCATTGAACCATTAAACCCATTGAACCTTGTTGGTTTAATGGTTCAATCGCTTTCTTAACCGCTTGAACCAAACTGGGTTGAACCATATGGCCGTTGAACTTGTTGAACCATTGAACCTATTGAACCTTTGAGCCAAAGTGGTTCAATGGTTCAACGGTTCAATGGTTCAAGCCTTCTTTTCTTTGATAAGTGTGTTGAAGCCATTGAACCTTAAAGTGGTTAAACTTTAAACCTTGACAAATGTGCTTAACTCTTGTTGATGACGTTGAACCTTTGAACCCATTGAACCCGTTGAACCAAAATGGTTCAAGGTTCAATAGTTAAATGGTTCAAACAATGCATAGAAGCTTTTTGATGAACTCTTTTGGTTGAACCAAGGCATTGAACCAATCCTAAAAATGACAGTGTTGGAAACTTATTCTTTTGATTGAACTCGCCTGTAGAAGCCTTTGATCCTGTTGAACCTATTGAACCTACTAATTTCAAGCATGTTGAGTCTATAGAAACATATATGTAGAGTCCGTAGATTTGAGCTTATAGATTCCATAGAAATGAGTCCGTAGAACTAGTGGAGTCCATAGATTTAAGCCTGTAGAATTCATAGAAATCTGAAAAAGCTTGAATAATGAAGAATTTGAATGCCCACAACAATTTTTTAGAAGGGGAGAGAGGATTTTGGTCTGTTGGATCAAAATAGTTCAAATGTTGTCCCAAAAATGAGTGATATTTTTGGAGGACAATAAAGACAAAAGGGCTATTCAAGCCTCAGAGGATCATGAATGAAGTTCAGTCTAGTAAGGACATGGATATCTAAGAATCTCTTGATTTTATGTTATTTAAGTATCCTAGAGAAGAGGTGACTTTATTAGTCTTCATGGAGGTACTCAGTCAGTGAACAAAATCATGAAGGATGCTTGGTCGTAGGGGGAGATTTGTATTCTTTGTTGACATTCACATCCCAAGTTCAGTCAAGAGTCTACTAGAGGTGTGATCACAATATATAGGTCAAAAATATTTTTTATAATGACTTGATCAAGCCAAGTCACAATCATGATAAGTGTCTGAATATCTCATGGAGATAAGGGGAGCCAATCATGCTCCAAGAGTAGGTATGTGATCATGATCTATTTTGAGTTTTTTTCAAAAAGAGATAATGAGTTTGTTTAAAGAGAAAATATATGTTATTCCAGGTCCAAAGATCAGATAGTTGTCAATAAGATGACCCTTTATCATTAATGTCAAAGGGAGAGAAAATTTCAGTTTGGAAGAAAGGTCAATTTGAAGAAGACCCAGCTTGGGGAGATGTAAGTGATCAACTTTATTTAAATGTTTACCATAAATGACAAATATGGATATTATTGGGATATGTTCCTATTGTTGGTGTTGAGGCATTGATGTTAAATTCAAGATGAATTTCATTAATGTTAAGGTCAAGAGTTGAAGCCATACATGGTAGAGTGATATGAGACAAATAAGTCTTATGACAAGAGAAAATTCAAAGTAAACCTAATATTTATCTATTGAGAGAGAATTTGAATTAAACCTATTAATTATTCAGAGGCTAATGGCATGTCAAGTTTAATATCATGATGCAAGGTAAGCTATTATTGAGTATTAGGTGTCTTGAAAATCCTAGTCTAGTCTTGTGAGAAGGTGTATGATAAAGCATAGTGAATCTTGGTGAATTTTGTTAGTATAGGAATGAAAGAGTATATAAAAGTTGTGTAAACATATGAAAGAGGAAAATAAGCCTTCAAAATTATTCCAAGGTTAGTTTTTAATCTTGGTCCCTACATTGAGAGACCTAGTTAGACGGCATAAGCCTATTAGCATGAAGAGATGAGCAGTATGAAACTTGTGTGAAGAATGTTGGAAGTATGTGAGAATTATATGAGGTTCTATGACATGTGGATGAGATTTTTATAATAGTATAATAGGTTTCAATTATGATCTATATGCATCCAATTTCTAACACCATTTATGTTGAAATTATCAATCTTACTCAATATTTGTGAAAATGCATAAATTGGGCCAAAATCACTTAAGTGAGCTAAATGGTTCACAATTATCATATACAATTACCAATTTAAGATAATTTATCCCTAAATGGGGAAATGAATTTTATGTGATTATTAACTTTGATCAAATCATTTGAAATCAAAATGACAAAAATGCATTTTGGTACTCTGGATCACTCTTTTTTTCTAATTCGGAAGCACACAACATGTGTATGTGTTGTTTTGTGATGAAAACATCATAAATGGAATGATGGTCCATACTCAACTAACATCACCTTCTAATTACTCTCTAGGTAAATTAAACTCATTAATATGACTTTCTAACAAGTTTGATTAATGAAGTGCAACCATTTTCCAAAGAGTTGCACTAAATTTGATTAATCTTACTTAGGTAAATTAAACCAAAATATGAGCTTAAGTAATAATTCTATGGAAGTTATTGAATATTTATTTATCTAAAATTGATTCCTACTAATTTCATCATCAAATGACATGATCAAAGTAGTGGAAACTATAATCCATAAATGTAATAAATATCAGGTTTATGGCTTCCCATGCCTCTTTAATACCCCTTCTTCCCAAATATTTATGAGGATATTTATATATATTTACATAATTGAATTAATTCATGGCCACACATCTTCATCTTGAGATGGATGATCATGGTTGATCCTGATCAATATGAAAAATCTATAAATAAGTTGGCCAAGACCACTTTGACTAAGCTTAATTTGTGTAAACTTATAATGCATGATTCTCTCCACAACCTTTCTTTGTGTTGATTATCATGCTTTATTTGAAATAGGATAGATTCATTGATAGGCATAACCTTGATTTCATATCATGAGCCTATATTGTATTTGGTATTCTTGAGATGGTAGAGGAGCTTGCTTTGCACCATTATTGAAGACTTGAACATCAAATCAAGGGAAAAAACACATTTGGAGCTGCATATAGATGGTGGGAACATAATGTATGTTTGCTTTCTTTCATTGAGTTCTTAATTGTCATTTGCACACCATGTTGAATAGGTTGGCCTAGATTTTTATGTTCTTATGAATTTTTTATGTTTTTCATGACTAATGCTTGATCTAACCATATTTGTAATCCATCTCTACATATTGGCATGTCTAATGGGATGATGTAGCCCATTCAATCAAAGGAGACACTTTTACAATCTCAGATTCCATTTAAAGTCTTTAAAAAACCTTAACAAAAAAAAATTATGATCATTTTCCTATTTTTTTGACATTTTTTATTGATACACATGTCACACAGTGACTGACATTGATTATGTGTAATCGGAATCGGTATAGGCTAATCAGTATCAATTAGGTTGTAAGAAAAAATATGTCTAAAAATTTATATTTTATAACTTTTCTTGAGTTTTTAATTGTCAAATTGGATTTTTAAGTCTCTGATCTAAACATTATTACCTAATCTAGAAGTTTATTTTAGATAGTTTATCCTAGCATTGTACTAACAAGCATTTTTGTGACAAATATTTTTTTCCTAAGGGTTCATAGGTGATCATTATCAAGCATTTTTTATTGAAAATACTTTTTTGTGACTAATATCGATTTTTCAACAACCAGCATCAATCACTGTTGATCGATATCGGTCTCTATGTGTAAAAAATAGAGAACCCAAGAGCAAGAATTGTAAACTTGTTTCATTATAAATTGTGCTTCAAATCTAAAGGAAACTCTCTAACTTTTTTTGCAGGATCAAAGATGAAAAGTGATTAATATGAGCATAATTAAGTTTATAACCTTCTCTTTGGTGTTTAAAAGGAATCTAAATGAGTATGTTTAAATCTTGAACCTTTCCTTTGGTGTTTAAAAGGAACTTAGATGGTTTATTTGATTTTTTTGTGAATGTTTTTCAAAGTTTTTGCAAACTAAGGCCAAGGGGCCAAAAAATTCACCTAACTTTTAAATTTGGTTCTTAAAACTTACACTTCACTTAAAGTTTGAGTTTGTAAAAGTGTTATTTTATGCAAATCATGTATTGCTTGTTAGATTGTTTGAGAAAAAATAATTGTGTGTGTATGCTCTCCCCCCATCCCCTATAGGGAACTCAGGTGACCAAAGGTGACTTTTCATTATGATTGTGCCTTTATCCATGGTGTGAAAAGGAATTTGTCTAGGCTCTCCCTAAACCCTGTATGGTTTAGGTGATCTAAAAACAAACTTTAAAGCCTTTTCATTTAAATCATTTTATTTTATATAATTTGGCTTGTAGAGGAGAGGTCATTACCTCTTCACAAGTTCTTTAGGGAAGCGTTGACCTAGGGATTCATCTCCCAGCATTGACTTCAACTACTCTTTATAGGGTGTATATAAATTAAAGGTGACCCACTAGGATGTTTGGTTGAGTGGTTAAGCAAACTCTGTTAGTGGTAATCCAGTTCAGAACATATAATCGATTAGGACATCACACTACACTAAGAAATTTATAGATGTAGTGGTTGTGAAAAGGAAAATATATTTTCATAACAAGTCAATTGACATGGATCCAATTGATATATTTTCATATCTAGCAGTAGTCATGCTTAGGACCATCTAGACAGTCATAAATTATAAGTTTTAGACAACCCCACTTGCCGTGGAGTATTGTTGATGTAAGGTGAGTAACCAAAAGGTCCATGTCACCATACAATCTCTTGGGAGAAGGGGGTGTAAAATACCGTACCAATTCATGCACTTTTATTTTTGTATTAACAATTCAATTCCTCTTAAGAGCACATATAAATATGGATTTCAACAATACAAAGCAACCTTGTCAGTTTAAGGCTTAGGATGATTTACTTAGTTGTATTTGGTCTTTTAGTCTTTACTTAGTCATTGATTTAAATCAAAAATTTATTTTTAAACAACACATCATAACCAAACACATTATCCACCATTTCTTGAATAAAGAGGCATTACACTGGTCAAATCTAAATCATCTTCACCTTTTTCAAAACCTCATCTTAAACATTATGTTTGTATTGTCTAAATAGCATAGTTATGTTTCCCATTTGAGTCTAAACTACTTTCCAAAAATATTTAAGTCTTTCATTGATAATTAATATTTAGAATTACACCTTTCTAAGTTATAAGTTAACATGTTAATTGATTTTACCATTTGTACTTGACTTGAGTAAATTGGGTTTAATTTCTCATTTAGGTTGAAAGTTATTTATAGACTCATCATTATTTGATCATTGTGAACTTAGGTCATCAAGTGTATCATGTATGAAATCATAAATGCATCATGTCCATAAATCAATTAAAGATCGAATCGGATAGAGCATATCTACATTTCTGATTAGTGTATATAATTGTTAAGTGAGAGCATGACCAATGTGAGGATCGACTAGACCTGATTAGAGGATCACTTATCATAACACACCATGTGAGATAGGGTTTTAAAGCCTACAGTCTAACACTATCGTACAACAACCCTAATCGAGTCCTATGATTTAATATTTCACTAATTTAATAAAAATAAAAGTAAATATAATCTAGTGCACACCAAAGCTTGTGGCACAAAGTAGGGGTTAGTAAATCAAAGCAATAAAAACATGTATAGGAAACTTCAAATAAAGTAAGTATGAGTAACACCCTAATAAATAGAATATGAAGAGTAATATTATTCAAGCCAACACTTATGCTACTTCTATCTACTAAAATAGAAGAGAACAAAGTTAGAATATACTTACCTGAATGTGAACCCATAGAGACTCAATCTCTCCCTTGGCCAAAGGGATTAATAATAGGTTGTGGTTTGTAAGGATCACTTTGTTAGGCCAAAGCATCTAAGACCTATCCACAAGACTAGATTATCCTAAATAAAAAACCTAAGCTAAGTCTCCTCGAGTAGAATGGTAGAAGAGTAGATTTTGAAGAAACACAAGTGAATAATAAATCTTGATTGCATATATTAATAATGATCAAATGACCTTGTATTTATAGGTGAAACTTACTCTAAAATCATTTGGATATGTCAGTTGTGCTAGGTCGACCCAGTCAACCTAGTATGTTTTTGGGCTAACTCACTATGTTTATACTAGGTCAGTCAGAAGGCTAATAAACCAAAAGAGAGAAAAGGTTACTTAAAGTGTACTAGGTTGACCAGGTGGACCTGGTATGCTGAACAGGTCAAAAGGGTGCCAAGCAAGGAAATGAAGGATAGAAAGAGGGAAAATACTAGAAGACTATGTAAGGGAGGATAAATAGCTTAGGAAAAGGTTTTAGGAACTAGTTGTATTGGTAATAATGTAGAAAAAAGGGACAATAATCTCATGAAGCACCAAAGGTCTACCCACCCCTTTCTTAGTGCACCCCTTAGGGCATGCACTCAGAGAGATAAAGTCTCGATGGGTTCCTACAAAATGTAAAGCATCATTATTTGATAAAATTTAAAAATATTATGTATATACATATGCTCCACTCTAAGTTCATCATGTGTCACTAAGGTGTAATTGGGGATGGTGCTTCAAGAAATAACATAAGCACACACACAATGTTGATGCTAAAAAAATTACAGTATTTTAAAATAAAAATAACTGAAAGTAAATGACTGAAAGGGAAACTAATCTAAAAAGTAAATGACTAAAAATTAAATAACTAAAAAGTAAATGCAATGTTTACCTTGACTTACATTTTATTATAGGATGGTTGTCCATTGTGTTGTTAGTTTTGATTGTGTAGGGCACAGAGACTGCTTTCAATAAACCCAAGAATACAAAACTAAAGATCAAAAACAAAAAAATGTAAGAAAATCTAAGATAGCCAATGTGATGAGGATGGGACATACTTGAAAATTTTGGCAAGCTGGGGTAACAGGTGCTATGTTAGACCAAATGACAAAGTTAAACAAACAAGAGTTAATTGGGTAACTAAAAATCCAAGGATACTAAAGATCAAAAAACTCAAACAAGCTATCCTTAAGTAAGAAAACTCACCAAATCAAACTAAGGATGTATGTCAAACTGGATGGCAAAAAAAAACAAAATAAATAGTAATAAAACTAACTACAAAGATAAAATGGTAAAACAACATTGATGAGTGAGCAATAACAATCCACATCTCAATCATCAATGGAAAAAGGTGCATAAAAAGAAAAAAAGCATTGATAAGTGAGCAGTAACAATCCACATCTCACTCAATAATGGAAAATGGGTATGAACTTAGGTGTTCGTAATAGCAAGACAACAAAATCATGATAAATGGTAAAAGTAAAGTAAAGTAAGTCTAGTAAATGTAAATCATTGGTGTAAAGAAAATGATCCAAAGTTACTCAAACATGTTTTGCTCTAAGGATAGATAAAACTGAAATAAAGTAGTGCTATCATGTTTTTAAGAGGTGAAGAAAAAAGAATTAAAGAAGAGGGAAAACATATTTGGAATCAAAATTTGTCTATCAAGGGCAAAAATGAAATGGGTGGAGGGGAGAATGAAGGAAAAACTAGGGTAGAGAGAACACTTTATCAAAGTCAAGACACTAAAATTAGGTTTATCAAAATAAGAAGACTTTCAACTTGAAGAACTATTAAGAACTCTTATCGACACAAGTCTTACGTCAAAAAATGGAGTATATAGATCATCCCATGAAGGCTATATTCATGAAAAGTAAAATGGACCTACCTCCCCATGATATGCTCCTCACTCTTCAAGACCTCTTATAGAGTCATCGGTTTACTACGAATATTAGGTACTTGTGTGAGAAATTAGGTAGCACCATAAAGTTTTTTGAAATCCCCTATTCCAATCTATTGGCCTACCATACCCAAAAGGACTTTGGCTCTATGTGAAGCCAACTGTGGAGTTTGAGCTTCGATTGAAGATAGGATATGTGCTTGAAATCATGTCTTTTAGTGTGAATTTGACTTTTGAGATTTGTATGTTGCCTTTTAAATATCATTTCCCTTTATTTAAAATGATTTGGCTTTTAATTTTTATTGATGGCTTTTTCTATTCCTCCTCCATATAAATTTGGAAAACCAAACATGGGTGCTAAAAATGACTTTCATTTGAAAACTTGGGACAAGGTTGCTAAGAGAGAAAAACTTCAAAGAGCATGGGGTCTAAGACTCTCATAAATCTAGGTGAAATAAAAGTGTTATCTTGACTTCGACCTTATTTTATCCGATGAGGAGATGAAAAAAGGGGAAATCAAGAGGAATGACACATGAAACAATTTGAATTACTTCAAATTGTAAAAAATGTGACAAAAGAAAAAAAGGGATAGAATGATAGTAAAGTGTGATTCCTTATCATAAGAAAGGGGGAAATAGAGGAAAGCATGCTAATATAGATTTTTCACAAATTTCATCTAACAAAAGAAGTAAAAGCAAAATTTGAGAACAAGGATCAAGAATATGAAAAGAATGGTAATTTTATGAGGAGGGCCATCTTATCCATGGTATTATAAATCACCTTATAAAAGAGAATGTTAGGTTGTGGAGCTAAAAGCTTCACCCAGATGCAAACATGGAGGTTGCTGAGTGTCACAGTCACCGATGTTGGCAGGCCAACCAACGTCAGTCAATGGTGGACAGATAGCAACTAACATCGGTCAGGAGTCGGCCAACATTGGTCACCTCTAGACAGACAAGGACTGACGTCGGTTACCTGTGTGGTTCTGGAATTGTTTGTTGCACGAACAGTTAGTTTGTTGAACTAGTTGTTTGCATGTAAAGACTAATTTTAGTCTTGAGCCGCTTGTCTAATTATTGTTTGCATGGGATCTATATAATAGACCCATGGGGCTGTATTGAAAAGTGTAGAACCAGAAGAGTTCTTCCGATGGTGGAATCACAAGGGTTCTTCCATGGTGTGTAAGATCAGGTTGATCTACAGGTTGTTGCAAGATCAGGGAGAAGATCTACATGGGTAAGTAAGGTTGGTTGATCTGCAGGTGTGTGTGTGTGTAAGGTCAAAGGAGATCTGTGGGGTAGCATGATCTAGGTCGGCAGGGGGTCCTAAAAATTGGTATCAGAGCACACTTATCTTGTTAGAATTAAGAGCACACTTGATTATCTTTGTATTAGCAACTAAACACAAAATTTAACCAAAAGTAAAACGTAACTAAAAATCAGAAATAGCACAGAATATGAGAGGCAACACACAATTGTATTCAAGTCATTCCAGAAGGAAATTACAATAACCCTCAAGAATTCTCTTCTCTCAATACAGGTCACAACAAACAACGCAAACATAGAGTTGTTCACCTCAACCAGTCAGTAACAATACTGTCAGTACATAAGTATGTAATGTACTCCAAGTAGATCTCACTTGATCTTGTTCCCTATTGTGTTGCAAATCTCCTTTGATCATGCTACCCCATAGATCTCCTTTGACCTTGCACACACACAACCTGCAGATCAACTGACCTTACTTACCCATGTAGATCTTCTCCCTGATCTTATAACAACTTGCAGATCAACCTGATCTTACACACCATGGAAGAACCCTTGTGATTCCAGCATCGAAAGAACTCTTCTAGTTTTACACTTTTTAATACAGCCCCATGGGTCTATTAAATAGATCCCATGCAAACAATAATTAGACAAGTGGCTCAAGACTAAAATTAGTCTTTACATGTAAACAACCGGTTCAACAAACTAACTATTCATGCAACAAACAGTTCTAGAAATACACAGGCAATTGATGTCAGTCCCTATCCATCTGGAGGTGACTGACATCGACTGACTCCTGACCAATGTTAGTTGTTATCTGTCCACCATTGACCGACGTCGATTGGCCTGTCGATGTCAGTGACTGTGACACTCAGCAACCTCCATGTTTGCATCTGAGTGAAGCTTTTAGCTCCACAACCTAACAATCTCGCACTTAGAGATAAACAATTACACTTGTACCTATACCAATACATTGTCTAATCTATATCCTAGCTTGTATCCCTCTTCAAGATCAATCTTGAAGACCAACCACCACACACCCTATGGTGTTACACCTGTGACTGAATTTCTCCATTCTCAGCTTACCTTATTTTTCCATTGCTATACTCCCACTCAATCAAAAACCCCTGAGAGTGACCTATAATCAAACAAACACTTAACACACTCTGTGACCAAGGTGTTAGTGAACCTCGCTCTGAGAACCTCCAACCTCGCTCTGATACCACTTTGTTAGTTGGTATCACTTATCCATGGTATTATAAATCAACTTATAAAAGAGAGACCCACGAGGGTACTAATAAGTAAGATAAAAGCAAAGTGAGGGAGCCTTCTTATAGAGTACCTCACAAAGAAAAACCCAAAGGATGCTAAAATAGCATTGGCAAGTAGCAAAAAGAGAAAGAAATGATTGAAAGATGGTGGTTTTGTGAGAAAATCTAGGTCATGTCCATGGTCTTACAAAGCAACTCACAAAAGAAAGACCCAAGAGGTGCGAAAAACAAGATAAAATGCAAGAAAATAAGGAAGACTATGGTACATCAAGAAACCAAAAGACCAAAAGGGAGGACTAAAGGTTTGTGAAAAGAGGATACTAATATAAAGGGAGAGACTTGTGCTTAAGTTACCTGCAAAAAGATGTTATAAATATATAGATAAAAAATATGACAAGAAGGAAATGTTAGGTAAAGTACTTTTTAAAGAATTGAGTATTAGAGGGTTCTTTGAAAACATGGCCTTCATTAGTTTGAAGGTGATAAGTGCTTGGACCAAAAATGTCTTTAACTAAATATGGGCCCCACCATTTTTTGGCATATTTATCTTCTTTATCATAGGTGTAGTCTAGTTTAAGGACAAGATCACCAACATTAAAAGTGCAAATTTTAACATGTTTTTTATATTGTCAAGCAATGCGAGCCTTGTATTGGTGGTTATGTTATAATGCAGGAAGATGACATTCATTAAGAAGATCAAGGGCATGAAGGTGAGATTAATTTAATTATTCATAAGGAATAATTCTATGAATATATATATGAAAAGAGGGAGCTCAACTTATAATGGAAGGACCGACTCAGAACCATAAACTAATGAAAATGGAGTTGCCCCAGTGGCAGTACGAAAGCTAGTCTGATAGGCCCAAAGTGTAGGGTAAAGATGAATATTCCAATCCATGTGGGTTTCATGAGTTGTCTTTAGGATAATTTTATTGGTGGCCTCAAATTTACCATTGCATTGTAGATGATAAGGTGTGGAAAAATTTTGATTGATCTTAAATTCGGTAAAGTTATCTAACATGTTTAATTTTGAAATTACCACCATTATCTAAAATTATGGTATGGGGAATGCCAAAGCAGCAAATAATTTGGTTAAGAATGAACTTGGAAATGGTATGTTTGGTAACATTAACAAGGTTCATGGATTCTACCCACTTGGTAAAGTACTCGATAATGGTGATGATAAAGACATGCCCATGTTGGGAGCGAGAAAATCTACCAATGAGATTAAATCCCCATGTGGAAAATGGCCAAGGAGATTCGATAGTTTAAAGATTGATAGGAGGTGAATGGATAAGATCATTATGAAACTAACAAGGAGTACACTTTTTAGCATATTCTATTGCATCTTTTTCTAGATTAGGCCAAAAGTAATGCATACGTAGGCATTTGCATTCATTAGCATGTCTGCTACAGTGACCACCATGAATACTCCCATGTGCTTACTCAAGTAGAGGATGAACCTCATCTTGCATAACACAAAAAAGCAAAGTACCTTTGATGTTGTGATAGTAAAGGCTACTATGTCAAAATACATAATTTAAAGCTTGTTTATGAATGTGTGTCTTTTCACAAGAATCTAGATCAAGAAGATTAGTTTGATGTTCTACGAATTGAATGATATCTTGATACCAAGGACTTTGTCAAATAGTCATAGCCTCAATGTGATAAATATGTGAATCAGGTGGTTGGGTAGATGATGGAGATTTTTTTATTTGTATAATAAAGAAAAGATCAGAAAGAACTTAATGAAAATGAAAGTGAGAAGTTGAAGAGGCAAGAGAATTAGCAATGGAATTTTGGTCTCAAGGAATAGGCTCGATAGCAAAACAGATAAAGTCCTTAGTAAGAGTGCTTTTAATTTAATGATAGGTAATGCGGTTCTCACTTGTACATTGATAATCACCATTAACATGATGACAAATGAGCTGAGAATCTCCTAAAGCATGAAGATAATTGTTGTCAAGATCAATAGTAGCTCTCATGCCTAAGATAAAGGCTCTATATTTAGCCATATTATTGGTGACATCAAAGGTAAATTGAAAAGCTAAAGGAATGATCGTACCCAGAGGACTAGTAAGAATGCAACCTGCTCCAGCCCTTGAAGGCATTTAGCACCATCAAAGTGTAGGGTCCAAGTATCCTCATGTAAGTCAATATTAATTTTAGGGATCTCCTTGATCACTACCTTTAGTTTAGTAGTATCAAAGGGAGGGGAAGATTCTTCAAGATTATTGGCTTCAAGATTGACAAGAAAGCTATAAAAATAGTATTTAAGGGATATAGCTTGATTAAGACCTTCAATAGGATATTGTCATCAAGAAGATCATCTTGAAGTGAAGAAGTGGATGGAATGGGAGCTATAGAAATTTGGTCAGCTATGAATTGCCCTTTAACATTTTTTTGTGTGATGATGTGGAGATTGAATTCCATACGTAAGACCATCCATTTGCCAATTTTATCTCTAGGAAGAAAGGCCTTGGAGAAGAAATAATGAAGGGGGTCAGAATGAATGATGACATAAGTAGTTTGGTATAACATATAATGATGAATCTTTTCATCTGCAAAATATATAGTGAGGTAATCACACTCAATTTTGGTATAATGTGTCACATAATCAATGAGGCCTCGACTAATGTAGTAAATAGCGTACTCTCTTATTATATAATCTTGTTGGGCAAGCATTGCCCTAACTGAAATAGGTGTGGAAGAAGTATAAAGAATTAATGGTTTATCATTGGAAGGTGGATGAAGTAATGACTCTTTCATATTATCGAAGGCTTTTTGACATGGATCCGTCCATTCTAAAGTTATACATTTTTTGAGAAGGGAATTGATGGAGTGAATGTGATAAACTATTTTAGGGACAAATCATCTAATTACCCCAAGTTTGCCTAAATAAGTATAAATATCAAGAATAGATCAAAGAATGGACATGTTAACAATAGCACTAATTTTGGTTGGGTCAACATCGATGCCATGAAGAGAGACTAATAATCCTAACAATTTGTCGGATGTGACTCCAAAAACACATTTGAAAGGATTAAGTCTAACTTTGTATTTAAGGAGATGGTTAAAGATGATAGAAATATTAGATAAATGGTTCTTACGATGTTTAAATTTAGTAATAATATCATCCACATAAGTTTCAATAATTTTTTGGATGAGATCATGAAAGATGTGAGTCATAGCACATTGGTAGGTAGCTCCAGTATTTTTAAGGTTGAAGGGCATTTTGACATAACAATAGGTACCCCATTCTATGGTGAAATTAGTCTTATGTTGGTCCTCAAGAGTGATGTGAATCTGATTGTATCCTGAGAAGCCATCCATAAGAGATAACATTTCATAACCAGTCATGGAATCGATAATGGCATCTATTGATGGTAAGGGTAAGTTGTCCTTAGGAAAATCAAGATTAAGGTTGAAAAAATCAATATAAATGCAGGTGACCATGGTGACCTTATTTAGAATGGGAACAATGTTAGAAACCCATTTAGAATAATCCACTAGTTTAATGAATTTAGCATCTAGTAGTTTCATGATTTCTTTATGACATAGACTAGTGACTTCAGGTGGGAATTTTTGTTGTTTTTGATGCACTGGCTTAGCATCAGGATAAGTGATGATGTTATAAACCACAATACTAAGGTCATTGCCAGGCATGTCTTAGTAGGACCAAGTGAATGCCTCTTGATATTTATCAAATAATAAGCTAAAGTTATCATGTTCAAATGGTAAGAGTTATCGATAAATCATGATTGGTTGAGGAGAAGATGGGGTACCATATTTGATATGAGTTGTTTCTTTGATAAGCATGGAATTTCCATATTGGAAATGTTAAGGTGCATTAGGAAAGGCTGAAATTGGATTTGTTTTAAGATCAATGCTAGTGACAAATTTGTTAAAGCAAGGAGTTTTATTCTTAAAATTTCCAAGTTTATGATGTTTTAGAGGAATTTGAGGTTCTTGGGCATGAATTAACTCAAGAATAGCTTCGTCACTAGGCAAGGTAGGAATAGGACCATAATATTCAACATCTACTTCAGGGACTAGAATTTGATTTCCATGGCTATCATATTCAGAATGAATCTAACAAACATCAATTGCCTTGGCATCTAGTGTAATTTCAGAAGTAGATGAAGAGGATGGATTCAAAGAGATGGGAGTGTTGATAGATTCAATGATGGGATATGAATCTAAAAAAAGGATATGATGCATAAGAGGTAGAGAAGATGTAGGAGCATCTGTAGGTATGTAAATCCCGATTAAAGGCATGAATTTGGGTTAAAATATTTTGATATTGTTGGACATCTAAGTCTCGAGAGTGAGCTTGGGCCATAATATAGTTGTCATAATATGTTGGATAAATCATACATGCTTGGAAAATGGATGGAGTTTAAAAGGTGAAATCTCAATACTACTAAATATATGAGGGGATATGGTGAGAGGATCTTGGAATAATTTAGCCACTCTAAAATCATTGTAAGTGAAGGCATATTCAGGTAAAGATGGCTCACAAGTTTTGTATGGAGGGGAAAATTGGTAATCTCATCCATGATAAGAATAGTATGATATTTGGGTAAGAGAGAAGGAGGAAGCCAATATGTAATATATGGAGGTAGCTTCTTAGTATTGCAAGTGTGTTTTAACTCATTGGGCTCATCATCATCATAATTCATAAGAGTAACTTGAAGATCAGGATTCATGTTGATGAACTCAGGTAAAGGAACACTATTGATTTTTAAAATTATAGGAATTTGATATTGAGGCTTAGGATTGGTAAGTTGGATGCTCTATGGGTTGGGATCAGCTTCATGTTTGTAACACTTTCTGTTATGTAAAAATTTAATACATTGACTACTAGAAGAGGTGATGGCCCTCATCCGATGAGTCCATGGATGACCAAGAAGAATGTTATAAGATAAAGGAAGATCAAGGATCATAAGTTTGATTCTAACAGTCTTAGGTCCAATGGTCAATTGAAGCCAAATATAACCAAGTGGATTTTGATTAGTCTTGTCAACTCCAAGGTAAGACAAGTTTTTTTAAGATGATCTATGTTATAACCAAGTTGTTGAATAAGCCATAAGGATGTGACATTAATACCAGAACCTTCATCAACTAGAAATTTTTGGATAAGGGTGGTATTAATGGCTAATTTGATAAAGAGAGGTGGATCATCAATGCAAAAAATAATTTCATCATTAATCATGTCCTCTTCAAAAAATTCAATGTAAGGTTTGGAAGCAGGACACATAATCTCAACGGTATTGGCAGTAGTTAGTTGAGAATCGATAGAAGGTGGTTCTTCATATATGGAAGATGGATCTTTAATTTATTGAAGTTGTTGCATAGTAAATTTATGGTGATAGGGTAAAGTGTGAACCAACTCCATAAGAGTAATATTACAAGGCATAGAGTTGAGTTCTTTAAGAAAATTTCAATGTGATTTAGAATAACCAGCATGAGGTTTAGAAGGTAAATTAGATTTAGGAGGTATAGATGTGGTGGGAGGATCAGAAGGAGGAATTTGTTCTTCAGGTGTTTCTAAATCATCATGAGTGGTAGTGGTATCTTTAAGAAATTATTCTTTTAAAGATGTTAGGTTGTGGAGCTAAAAGCTTCACAAGTATGCAAATAGAGGAGGTTGTTGAGTGTTACAGTAATCGACATCAGTTTGTTCAACCGACGTCAATCATATCCAGTATACAGAGCAACCAACATCAGTTAGGCATCGGTTGGCATCGGTCAGACAAGAACCGACATTGATCATCTCCATACAGACAAAAACTGACCTCAATCGCCTGTGCAGTTTTAAAATTGTTAGTTAGACGAATAGTTAGTTTAACGAACCGCTTGTTTGCATGTAAAGACTAATTTTAGTCTTGAGTCTGCGTTTCTAATTATTGTTTGGTTTGGGATCTATTTAAGAGACCCATGGGGATATATTTTAAGATGAAGGATCAAAAGGACTTGTCAAGGACAAGGACAAGGGTTCTTCCAAGTGTAAGATCAGTTGATCTACAGGTGTGCAAGATTAGAGAGATCTACATGGTAAGTAAGGTCAGTTGATCTGCAAGTGTGTGTGTGTGCAAGGTCAAAGGAGATCTATGGGGTAGCAAGATCAAGGAGATCTGCAACACAACAAGGAGCAAGATTAGGGAGATCTACTTGGAGTACTTTGAGTACTTGGTGGACTAGAAGTAGGCAACAATGGTTGAGTTGATTATTACCTACTGGTGGAAACAACAACTCAATTATTGAGTTGATTGTGTTTGTAATTGATTTAGAGAGAGAGAACTCTTGAGGGAGAATTATTATACACCTAAGAGGTGTGGGAAGAGTGTGATTTCTTCATTGTATTTCCTTCTGGAAGAGTGTTAATATAAGATTGTATTGTCTCTCATATTTTGTGTTATTTCTAAATTCTTGTTACATATTACTTCTAGTTAAATTTCATGTTTAGTTACTTATACAAAGGTAATTAAGTTTGCTCTTTAGGAGCCTAGATCCTAACAATTGGTATCAGAGCTATCTGTTCTAGATCCTGAAAAGTGGTATCAAAACTTGGTTCAGAGCGTGTTAGTGTTTGTTTATTACGGGTCACTCTCAGGGGTTTCTGATTGAGTGGGAGTAAAGCAATGGTAGAAGAAAGTAAGCTAAGAATGGAGAAATTCAATGGCAAAAATTATCAATTACTCTATTGTGGAAAGAAAGGGCATGTAAAGAAAAATTGTTGGTTGGTAGAAGATCAGCATGAAAGAAATAAAGAAGCAAATGATGCAGGTATTGTTGCACGGGATGCTCTTATATGTTCCTTAGATAAAGTAGAATCTTGGGTTTTAGATTCTGATGCCTCTTTCCATGCAACCCCAAATAGAGTATTTTTTTATGATTATATCCATGGAGACTTTGGAAAGATTTATTTAGGGGTTGGTGAGCCTTTTCAAATTGTTGGCAAAGGGAAAGTGCAGCTAAAATTGCAGACAGGAAACACATGGGTGTTGGAGGATGTCATGCATGTCCCAGTCTTGAAGAGGAGTCTAATTTCTGCAAGAAAGCTGGGTGATGAGGGTTGCACAATAACTCTCATAGTAGAATCTTGGAAAGTTTCCAAGGGTGCACTTGAATTAGCATGTGGAAAGAAAGTAAGTACTCTTTATCTATCTACTTGTATTACTAATTATCATTTTGGTTTATCTACTTCAGATGTAGATGCAAAGATGTGGCTCTGTAGGCTTGGTCACATGAGTGAGAAGGGAATGCATGTTCTTAAGAGGAAATCTGATGTCTTTGACAAACTTAAAAATTGAAAAGCCTTAGTTTTCAAGGAGAAGATGATGGACAGAGATCAGCTAAAGAGACTGAATATTTTTGAGCAAGGCAGTGTTGATTTGGACAAGGTTATGATCTAAAATGAGCTTGCAGATAAAAATCATCACTCACAGGAAAACACAGTTACCGACGTCGGTCATGTGTAGACCAAAGTTGGTGATGTCAGGTAGGTGGACACTGACATCGGTCAGGGAACTAATGTCGGTGATCAGGAGAAATTGACATTGATCGGGTGCAGACTGAGGTCGGCTAGAGGTGATCGAGATCGGTCATTGTTAAAATAGATTTTGGGCGGACAGCAAGCTGTCAAGGAGTCTCAAACACCCATGAAGAGGATTGAAAGGGTAAGTAAGCCTCAAATTCGTTATTCCCCTTCTTTACACTACTTGTTGCTCACTGATGGTCAAGAACCAGGAAGTTTTAAAAAGGCAATGCATGTAGAATCTAGGAAATAGTGGGAGCATGGCATGAATGAGGAAATTAATTCCTTGGAAGAGAACCAAATGGGAGATTTGGTAGAGTTTCTAGTTGGGATGAAAGCACTAAAAGATGAATGGATTTCTAGGTTAAAGAAAGGAGAGAATGGACAGGTGAGACAAAAGGCCAGGTTATATGGTCTTGAGCAAGCTCTAGGATAGTGGTATAGGTTTGACAGGGGTATGATAAAGCATGGCTTTAGTCAGTGTCAATGTGACCATTGTGTTTATTTTACCAGGTTAGATAATGGTCACGACATTATCCTGTTACTGTATGTAGTGTATATGCTTGTTGCAAGGTCACACATACAGGGTTTTGTTGAGCTAAAGGTAAAAGTAGCTCAGAGGTGTGCCAAGAAGGATTTAGAAGGAGCAAATAAAATCCTTGGCATGAGTATTTCTAGAGACAGGGAAAGTCACAAGTTAATTTTGTCTCCAAAGGATTATGTGAATAAAGTAGTGGAGAGGTTCAATATGCAGGATGCAAAACTGGTTAGCACACCTATGGTTGGACAGTTCACAGAACAGTGTCTTGAATCACATGATGAGGTTAAGTACATGAGTACTAGACCTGATATTACTCAAGCAGTGGGAGTTGTTAGCAAGTTAATGGCCAATCTAGGAAAGGAGCACTGGAAATCAGTTCAGTGGATTCTCAGATATCTGAGAGGGACCAGCAGTAGGGATTCATGATATGCAGGGTCAAGCACTTCTCTACATGGGTATGTAGATTCAGATATGGTAGGTGACTTGGATGACGAGATAAGCACCACAGGATATGTGTTCACTGTTGGTGGTATGGTGGTTAGCTATATTTTAGAGTTGCAAAAGGTTGTTGCAGTCACAGTGGCTAGCAAGGATGAGAACCCTGCAGGTATGTTAACAAAGCTGAGAACAAAGGAGAAGTTGAATCTTCATTCAAATTATGTTGGTCTTCAAGACTGAACTTGAAGAGGGATACAAGCCAGGAAATAAAATTAGAAGAGGTAAAGGTATAGGTGCAGCTATTTATCTCCAAGTGGGAGATTGTTAGGTTGTGGAGCTAAAAGCTTCACAGGTATGCAAATGGAGGAAGTTGCTGAGTGTTACAATAATCGATATCGGTCTGATCAACCGACATCAGTCATATCTAGTGTACAGAGCAACCGGCATTGGTTAAGCGTCGACTGGCATTAGTCAGATAAGAACCGACATCAGTCATCTCCATATAGATAGGAACTAACGTCGGTCACCTGCGGTTCCAGAACTATTAGTTAGATGAACAGTTAGTTTAATGAACCACTTATTTGCATGTAAAGACTAATTTTAGTCTTGAGTCTGTGTTTCTAATTATTGTTTGGTTTGGGATCTATTTAAGAGACCCATGGGGTTGTATTGTAAGGTGAAGGATCAAAAGGACTTGTCAAGGACAAGGACAAGGGTTCTTCCAAGTGTAAGATCAGTTGATCTGCAGGTGTGCAAGATTAGGGAGATATACATGGTAAGTAAGGTCAGTTGATCTGTAGGTGTGTGTGTGCAAGGTCAAAGGAGATCTATGGGGTAGCAAGATCAAGGAGATCTGCAACACAACAAGGATCAAGATCAGGGAGATCTACTTGGAGTACTTTGAGTACTTGGTGGACTAAAAGTAGGCAACAACGGTTGAGTTGATTGTCACTTACTGGTGGAAACAACAACTCGGTTATTGAGTTGATTGTGTTTGTAATTGATTGAGAGAGAGAGAAATCTTGAGGGAGAATTACTGTACGCCCAAGAGGTGTGGGAAGAGTGTGATTTCTTCATTGTATTTCCTTCTGGAAGAGTGTTAATACAAGATTGTATTGTCTCTCATATTCTGTGTTGTTTCTAAATTCTAGTTACATATTACTTCTGGTTAAATTCCCTATTTAGTTGCTTATACAAAGGTAATCAAGTGTGCTCTTTAGGAGCCTAGATCCTAACAAAAGATGGTTTCTTAGGTCTGATAACAAGATCTTTGTGAGTTGATTTATGATGATAATTAATCTTAGCAGTGTTGACATATTGAGAGTTGTTATAATATAGACATAATTAGCATCGATAGCACAAACATCCTTGATAGTTGATTGATTATTTTTTGAAGAAGATATTTTATTATGAGAAGTAGAAGCTTTATAGGTTTGTCATTTTTAAGATGCAACAGCATACTCTTGACAATGAAGTTTAATCATAGCCTCATGGTTGAATGAGTCACTAAGCATATAATAAATAGCATATGTAGTGATCCCTCTACAAGATTCATGGGAATTCCCAATGTCAGCATGGAACTAACAAAATAGATTGGGATCATACCACTTAGGAATAGCAATGGGATAAATGAATGGTTTCGAGGGTAGTAAAAATTGTTTCATTTTTTGAATTGAATGAGGTGTGTAAGATAGTAAAGTAACATCAGATTTGGCAACTCCAAGTTTGGTTTGGGGAGTATTACTACTGATAGCATTAGATGTTTGAAAATATCCTTTAAGAAGTTTATGATTGGGTTTAAATTGCTTCCTAAAAGAAGTTTTGATGCTTAGCTTGGTCAAGAGCTTCATTAAGAGTTTGAGGAGCAAAGGTTCAAACCTTGTATTGAAGAGTGGGAGTCAAAGTGGTAATAAAGAGTTTGAATAAATTATCATTAGTCATATTATGATCAGATTTATGAGCTAAAGATTTACATCTTTTAATAAAGTCATGAGCTGATTCATTAGGAGATTGTTTAGCATTTATAAAGTGACTAAGACAATTTTTAGGAAGATCATTATGTTTAAACTCTTTAACTAAAGGATTGACTAAATCTTCAAGCTGCCAACGAGAATGTTGAGGAAGTTGATTATACCATTATAATACATCCCCAGTGAAAGTTTTGACTAATAGTTTAGTTGTGGCAAATGTATTAGTTTGGATCCACTCTTTGTAAAGGTTACCAAAGGCTTTGAGGAATGAAGTAGGGTCTTTAGTCCCATCATATTTGATAGTTGGAGTTATGTTACCAATATCAATGGATACAATGAAGAGAGCTAAAGGATCATTTTGAATGGTTTGAAGCATCTTGTTATTCATTATGGGTTTAAGAATAACATTGCCTAAGGCATCCCTAAGAGGTGAAGGAATATAATTAGGATTAGTTTGAGGATAAGTAGTTGGAGGTTAATTAGTCACATTGATTAAATGTTGTTGAAGTTGCATCATTTGGTTGGTATTAAAGTTTTGCATGATGTTCATTTGTTGAATAACTTTAACTAAGAGTTGGGTTGTATCAGGGGGTGAGTTAGTGCTAAGTGAAGCACTCCCTAAATTAGTGTTAGGGGGAGGATTATTAGAAGAAGGGTTATTAGTGGTATTGTTAAATAGATTTATATCAATCACTCCCACATTGGTTTGGAGATTTTTAAAAGTGTCTTGATAAGTATGGAAAGGATTGGATACATCAACTTCATCTTGAGGTGTTATTTGCACCATGTTATAGTTCAGAGATGGAGGAGAAGATGTGCCCTAAGAGTGATGCTTCTCTTGGGAGGAAAAGAGAGGAAGGAATGAACATCCCATATAGTATCTAAATGGATTTAGGTTATCCAAAAATATTTTGATAGGAGACCTCATTCTAACTGAAGAGAGATGAACAAAATGCAAAATTGGAAGAATGGGAAACTAGATTGAAAAATAGGAAAAGAAATAAACAGTACTAGGTCGACCCGATCGACCTAGTGCAGAAAAAAGGGCCTATAGATTGTACAAGGTCGACTAGGTCAACCCAATGTAATGCACAAAATCCAAAAAAAGTACAAGGTTAATCAGGTCAACCTAGTATAGTGAAAAGGGAAGAAGAAAAGATTGATAACAAGCTTGGAAATGAAACAAGACAATTTGTAGCTAATCTAATAAAGTAAGTGCAAAAAAGAAATGCACAATCAACTAAATTGATGATGGCCAATCCAATTGATGCACACAAACTAAAATCTTGCACTAACACTAGACAATACAAATTTTTGCACACACAATTAATCAAAGATCAAGTAAACAATTTGAAAGTAAAGCTAGCTACTTGGTCAACCTAAAATGTTGATTAGATTATTAAAAATAATTTTAAATATAAAGGGAGATTGGCTATAAGCAAGGTACTAAATATCAATCTATGGACAGTTTCAAGTAAGTTTAGGATGAAATGGACTATAGTCGTAATGATATACGATTATTATTGGGACCTACCCCCTCACGTCACACATCACAACAATAAAGCTAATAGGTGCTTAGCCAAAATATACCATTAACCATGCTTTATACTTGACTAAAGCATCAATTCGGCTTCCCCCTTGGTGATGAAATTCATGTTGGTAGACTTAGGTAGTTAAATGTTTAAATGCTTGTTGATGTTTATGTGGTTTTTATGTGTGTGCAAAAGAATAGAAATAGTAGTAAAACTAAATAATTAATTAAAAAAACCCTAATAAGACTATGTGAACTATTTTAAGCATGCAAACAACCTAAAAGAAAGATGTGATTAACATATATGGTTAATTCCAACTTTGAAATAAGGTATAGTTAATAAACTATATGGATAATCATAAAGAACAAGGTCAACAGGGTCAAACCTATATTGTGGAAGCAAAATCTGAAAGTAAAATAGGTTGGTCAGGTCGGCCTAGTTATTTTAGAAAACATAAAACATAGAACTAGGTCCACAGGGTCGACTTAGTTGACTATACGGAGATAGTTTTGAAGACTGCAAACTTGAAATGAAAGTACAAAAAAAGAAAGATATAGAAGAATAAAAATTGATCTTGGTGGATTAGAGATGAAAAGGCGAAGATTGTTTATCTGAGACCTTGGAGGAAACTAGAAAAAACCTATAAAATGGGTTGATCTGGTCGATCAAGCTATATAGGAACCTACTAAAAAAGTGTTAAAAATGCATTAGGTCAACTTGGTTGACATAATAGGCTGAAAAAGATGTTTGAAAACCTAAAAACCTTGTATTAGGTCAAGTTGGTTGATCTAATTGGTTGAATAGAAGTCTGCAAGTTTTGAAAACCTATACTGGGTCAAACTGGTCGATCTAGTTACTTATTCCTACAAACCTACGCACAGAGATAAATAATTGGGTTTATAGAGTCAAACTATCATAGTAAAGATATGATAAAAATAATGATGAATAGAAATGAAATAAGTGAAAGAAATCTTATAAGGGTTTGATTCACATCGGGTTCACTAGAATGTATGCAATCAAAAATGCATCATGTCCATAAATCAATCTTGGATCGGATGGGATAGAGCACACCTACACTTTTGATTGGGGGCATACAATTTTTAAGCGAGATCATGACCAATGTGAGGATCCACTAGACCTGATTATGGAATCACTTGTCACAAAACACTGTGTGAGGTAGGGTTCCAAATCCTAAAGTTTAACACAATTTCACAACCCTAAAAGAGTCTTATGATTTAATATTTCACTAATCTAATAACAAGAAAATTAAATCTAATCAAGTACGCACCAAATCTTGTGGCACAAAGTGGGGGTTAGTAAATCAAAGCAATCAAAACATGTGTAGAGAACTTCAAATAAAGTAAGTATGAGTAACACCCTAATACATAGAATAAGAAGAGTAATATTATTTGAGCCAACACTTATGCTACTTCTATCTACAAAAAGAGAGGAGAAAAAAGTTAGAATATACTTCCCTAAATGTGAACCCATCAAGACTCAATCTCTCCCTTGACTAAAAGGGCTTCACAAGAGGTTGTTTTGGTTTTTAAGGATCACTTTGTTAGGCCAAAGCATCCAAGACCTATCCATAAGACTAGATTATCTAAAATAAGAAAACTAAGCTAAGTCTCCCTAAGTAGAATAGTGGAAAAGCATATTCTGAAGAAGTGTGAGCAAATAATAACTCTTGATTTCATATCTCAATAATGATCAAAATGACCTTGTATTTATAGGTGAAACTTACCCTAAAATCATTCATATATGTCAGTTATGTTAGGTCAACTCAGTTGACCTAGCACATTTTTGAGTTAACTCATTAGGTCTGTGCTAGGTCAGCCAAAAGGCTAATAAACCAAAAGAGAGAAAAGGGTCTCTAAACTGTACTAGGTTGACTAGGTCAACCTAGTATGTTGAATAGGTCAAAAGGGTACCAAGAAAGGAAATGAAGGATGGAAAGAGGAAAATGACTAGAAGACTATGCAAAGGAGGAAAAATAGCCTAGGAAAAGGTTTTAGGAACTAGTTGGATCGATAATAATGTGGCAAAAGGGGACAACAATCCTATGAAGTACCAAAGGTCTACCCACCCCTTTCTTATTGCACCCTTTAGGGCATGTACTTAGAGAGATTGAGTCTCAATGGGTTCCTACAAGATGTAAACCATCAGTATTTGATAAAAATTAAAAATATTATGTATATACATATCACCCACACTATAAGTTATAGAACACATTTTATTATACCTCTTATTATCATGTGACAACTTTGTGTTGCTCGTTTGGTTCTAGTTTTATACATAAGAATTCTCGCACGTTTTCACATCTTGAGGTTTTTAGTTTGCATTACCACCTTCCTAATCCAAAGGGCTTTTTTTCTAATTTCCTAGTAACAACTCATTGAAGTTAAAATAGATTTTATGATATTGACATATCTCTCAACCTACATTTGGTGTACTAGTTTACACTTAGGTATTTGAGTTATCATACCCTCTTCCAATTTATACGATTTCAACCCTACCCAAGGTTGAGTAATTTAGTGAACACATTCCTCTAATTATGTGGTACTATGCCACCTCCTTTTTTATAGTCTCTTTGGTACCATATCATTTATTTAGATAAATTCAAATTACATACCTTGTTTAAACATTTGCAAAACAATTTCCAAATCTTAAGCAAATGTAAAGAACCATCTTATAGCCATGATGCTAAGGTATACTCACAGTAGGGTCTCTTGTGGCCTTAGTTATGAGGTAGAGAATTGTTATGGTGGACATGAGCACTCCATCTTATTTGAGGATGTCATCTTCTTTGGACCTATTTTTTTAGAATCAATTCGATCCATGCTAATTTTTCTGCAGCATCCTCATCCTTCCTCTTCGATTTGTGCACCATGCTCAAAGGTTACCATTTTAGGATATCCTCCTTCAATTTATACATCGTGCTCAAAGGTTACCATTCTAGGTTATCCCCCTTTGTCTTGTGTGAGTAATCAAGCTCTGTAACGCATGAAGGTTACCATTCTAAGCTATTCCCCTTTGGCTTGTGCGAGTGATCAAGCTCTGCAATGTGAAAAGGTTACCATTTTAGGCTATTCTCCTTCAGCTTGTGTAAGTGATCAAGCCCTGCAACGCATGAAGGTTACCATTTTAGGACCTCCTCCTTTAGTTTGTGTAAGCAACCAAACTATGCATTATCCAGTCATTACCATTTTGGATCCATTGCCTGTATTTATTGAGAAGGTCACTTTGACAAACCAATTATGGTTTACCCCTTCTTTGATAGGTTAATTATAGGAGAGCCCATTTTTGAACCAAAAACCATTATTCGCCCTAAACCAATTATTCCCCACTTTAAAAAATTTGTGCTAATTTTCAAGCTTCAACAAGAACCATTACCTCTTCAAGAGCCATCTTATGAGGACCAAAATGTGTTTAAAGTTGATATTTTACAAACAATTATTAACCAAGATCACGTTGTTATTATTGAAACACCCATTTGTGATGAGTCCAACTATGATGAGTTATTTATATTTTACATATTTTTAAATAGCCTCATCTCCTTGACAAGCTAGTCTTTGTACAGTTATCTCTTGATCTTTTTCTACTCACTGAGGAGTCTCCTTTTGATAGACAATATTATGTCAAGTCATCCCTTGAGTGATTCCCTCTCTTCGAGGCGATTCACATAGATGATCCAATCTATGTTCAACCCTTCTTAACTGAATCAATTTTTATAAAGCCCATTATGCCATCATAGGCCATTATTTATCCAACATTTAGCATTCAATAAAATGTAATTATAGAAACAACCACATCAAATGAAGAATTAACATTAGAGTCAGGTTCTCATTCTGAACTAACATTATATTTAGCATCAGAAGCATAATAACTATTAGAATTGACATCAGATTTAGAGTCCCTTGACTTGGACATAGCTTCAGAAATAGAGTACAGTCGTGGTTGTTACAACATTGGTTACAATTATCTTGCGAATCAATTTGAATATATTTTTTTATCTTTCTACAATTTTTGAGGATGATTATTTCAGCATAGACACAAGTTCTCCTAGTATCTTCTACGAGGATTGTGATGTCTTTCATCATTCCATTACCCCCACCCAACACAACCATTATATTGACATTCCACCTCCCACAAGTGTCAATTGGGATTGATAGAATCACACTTTGTTGAATTGTATCCATGCTGACATACCATTTATAAAATATCAGGGGGACGAAGACTAAATTCATTTAGAAGAACACTCTTATATCCAAACCTTTTTGGAGGCACTAGGGGACAATCAAATATCAAACTCAACATCTTTTAGTGAAACATTTTCAAATGCCTTAGAAGGCAATCAAAGTCAAATGTTAACATCTCTTCATGAAACCATCTTGGAGGCCCTATGGGATAATCAAGACAAATTCATTAGTGAAAACCTCATTAGGGTACCATTATTTGAGCACAACAGTTCCTCACTGCTTGATGAAAACATTAGAAAAGATCAAATCAGTATAGCTTCTAGTTTACAACATACTCAGATGGTAGCTACTCTCAAGATCAAACAACAGAAAAATCTAGTGGTCCTATTAAGAGCATCTTCAGAAGTCTTCAGCCCTACCACAACCAAAATTATTTTGAATCCAAAATTAGCAACATTGTGTGTGCCTGAAAGTCTTGATCTTCATGTATTACCCAACCATTATACATTCCATTATCATCCACCTATTCATTACCTATTTATACCATTTATTATGTGCCTAACATTATTTACCATCATGGGCTGCACTTTCTTTTTACAGAGGCTATGAAGATACCTTATCTTGACATTTGGAGGAAACAAAATCAATGATTGAAGGAGATCAAAAACACATTATTGAGATATAGATCTGTAGCAAGTTCTTAACAAAATAGTTATTCTGAAAGGATGTTGGGTAGTAATTTACATGATCGATTATTCTAGTTGTCTCACATGTTGACTAGGATGTGCATCTCTACATCAGCAGGAGTAGTAGAACCATTTTTCATTTGCCATTTCCCATTTTAGCTTGCCATTTTTCCTTGCTTTGTCTATTTGGGGAAACCCTATGGACCATTTCACTCTAGGCATTTTATACCTTTATGTTCCATTTATTCTCATTGTTTGAACTACATTGACTTGAGGTCCTTCAGGATTATGTAGGTAGTGCTCAATTTTTATTGAGGTCATTTCGGTCACCCTCTCATCATTTTACAAGCAATCTTTAAATTTGAACACTCTCACCTTTTTACAAGCAACCTAATCACATGCTCTTGCCATTTTATAAGCAAAGTAAGATAATTATTACTTGGGGTCAACCTTGTTTGCCCTTATAGCTAATTGTCTTCTGATCATTTTCATTATACCATTTTATTACACCGTTCCTTTACTATTGACTGGGGCTTGTTTTTAGTTGTCCTACTTACCCCATTTTGATCTTGGTTCCTTTCGTTCTTTTTGCACTTTTTGCGAGGGGATTTTGATCTAGTTTCAACAATTTTTGAATGTCATGTTGAATGACAGTCTATGCAAGTAGAGTGATATTTGAGTTGGCAAAGTATCTTTCATTTATCATCTTAATTGGTATCACTGATTATAACCACCTATGGAAAAATCAATATTATATTTGATACCATTGATTATAACCATTTTTGAATAAATAAAAATTATGACATTGTTTCTTAATTATAACTATCTATGGAAAAATTATGTACAATACCTTTTTATCATGCATTACCGCATCACCTAGTCATTAATATTATCATTTGTCTTATCATTCACCTTTATTTGTGAACTTGTTGTGAGCTGGTTGATTTTTCACTACCTTTTATGTAGGTGGAATCACTGTGACTTGAGGTCCTAATGGGATTACGTATTTTGTGCTCAATTCATATTGAGGTCAACTCAATCCTCCATTTTCATATGCTCTCACTATTTTATGAGCATTTTAAGTTGGCATGCTCTTGTTGTTTCATGAGCACTCTTTTAATTACCCTCATCATTTTGAGAGTTGGAGTGTTTTGTGTCTCTTAATCCTCAATCGAGTTGAGATACTTATAAAATTCCAAAAACATTCATAAAATTTCAAAACTCAAAAACATTTTGTTTTGTGCATTGTTTTGTGTGTTGTTTGGTCTTTTGTCTTGTTATTTTGTCTTGCTTTTCCAAGTACATCTTGATAGTCCACAAAGATATTGATTATTCATATCTTGACATCATGTTGTTAAGATGTTCCTATTTTTTTTTTCTACATTCTTGTTCCTACTTAAATCCTAATTGTTCATATCTTGATTTTAAGTTAAGTTCATTTATGTTTTCTGTCTTTGATTTTTTATTTAAATATAAATGGATGTAACTCTGGTATTGGTAGTTCTTATCATTATCCTTAGTTATAAACATTCACATTTGAACCAGCTCAACGCAATTGAAATGCCATGTCATTATAGGTTATTCATATTTATGAGGCCTAATTTCTTTTACTATATCAATCACTTTGCACTTTGAAATCAAGTTTTTAACTCGATACAACTCTAATGATTATCTCTCAATAACACCAATAAAAATAAGTACCAATGGATTACCATGCACCTGACTCTATGCAAGATGTGTATCTCTTAGCATATATCATGAGTCTAATCAAACACTAGTCAGTTTTCTTTATTCCTTATTCTAATCTCTCCCACTTTTGGGTGAACTACATTGGCTTGAGGTCTATTTGGACTATGTAGATATCACTTAGATATATGATGTATCTCGGGTCATCTTGACCACCTTCATTCTTATTTTAATATCTTTCATCACTTTATGCATCCTTGTATACCTGGTTCTTTATGGTTTTTTCAATCATTAGACCATCACCTCTACATTTGCATCCGCTCACCTTTAATCTATGTAATAGGTTATATCCTTGAGTTATTGCTTGTCAATTTGCCTTATAGGGGCACAACATTTGAACCAGTCACAAATCTAAATCAACCTTACAAAGGCAAATCATTCTTTATCAATGATCAAAATCAGCCCTATTAGGGCAAAATTATTTATCACACGATCATATTTGCTCTAAAAGAGCACATTATTATTTCTTTTATCTCTAAAGATAACATTATCATTTTCTTCTAATCCCAATCTCTATGGACTTTTGCCTTCATTCTAATAATATTTTAGTGTGCAACATGTCTCAGGATTGATCATTCTATAAGCACGCAGCTTGCACCCTAATTTTGGGTGTGTTCAAAGTGTGTCACTTATATTTTTGGATTGTATCCTTCCCATTCCCCCCATCTTTGGGTCCATTTTGCTCTAATTGTATTTTTATCATTGATGGAATCAATGCATGCAAGCATTAGCTCATTTGAATTTAATCTATTCCAAGGGTTAATCTCACTTTCTCTTTGTTTTTGAGAGTCCATCTTTCTCTTTCATTCTTATATGTCCTCCTAAGGGGGCATCATGGGTCATTTCCAGTTTCTTATTGATAACTCTTTTCTTTGAAAAATGTTATTTCACTTGAATATCTTGCTACACCTTTTCAAATAGGGGCAAAATATAGACATCCAAATTTTAACAGCATTTATGTTGAAATTGTCAATCTTACTCAAAAATTTTGAAAATACACAAATTAGGCCAAAATCACTTAAGCGCACTAAATGGTTCAAGCTTATTGTATACAAGTGTTAATTTAAGCTAATGTATCCCTAAATGGGGCAATGCATTTTGTATGATTATTAACTTTGATTAAATCAAAATGATGAAAATGCATTTTGGTGCTCTGGATCACTCTTTTCTTCTAAGTCAAAAGTACATGATAGGTGCATATGTTATTTTGTGTCAATAACATCCTAAAGGGGATGACGGTATGTATGCAACTAACATCGCCTTCTAATTTCTCTCTAGTCAAATTACAACTCAGTAATATGACTTTCTCATTAGTTTGATTAATGAATTGCAACCAATTTCTAAAGAATTGCACTAAATTTGATTAATCTTAATCAAATTAAACCAAATTATGAGCTTAAGTAAAAATTCCATGGAAGTTATTGAATATTTATTTATTAAAAATTAATTCCTATTAAATGCATCATCAAAATACATGATCAAAGAGGTAACAAAGCCATGAATGTAACAAATATCAGGATTATGGCTTCCCATGCCTCTTTAATGCCCCTTCTTTCCAAATATTTATGAGATTATTTATATATATATTTTTTTTACATAATTTGATTAATTCATGACCACACATTTTCATCTTGAGATGGACATTCATGGTTGATCCTAGTCAATTTGAAACATCTATAAATAGGAGGGCTAAGACCACTTTGATTAAGCTTAATTTGTGTAAACTTATAATGCAAGATTCTCTCTACAGCCTTTATTTGTGTTTATTATCATGTATTATTTGTAATAGGATAGCTTCATTGATAGGCATAACCTTGATTTCATATCATGAACCTAAATTATATTTGGTGTTCTTGAGATGGTGGAGGAGTTTGATTTGCACCATTTTTGAAGACTTGAGCATCAAATTAAGGGGAAAAATACGTTTAGAGTCGCATATGGATGGTGGGATGCTCTTGAGAAGGTAATGTATGTTTGTTTTTTCATTAAGTTTTTAATTATCATTTGCACACCCCGTTGAATAGGCTGACCTAGATTGTTATATTCTTTTGCATTTTTTATATTTTTCATGACTAATGCTTGATCTAACCATCTTTATAATTTATCTCTACATGATCAAGGACTAAGTATGACTGGCAGTTTAAGGCGTAGTGTGCAAAGAGACCCAGTGTGACCTAATGAGGGGTTAACTTTAGTTTTCAAGGTGTCAGAGCTCATAAGAGCATTGTTAGAGGTGTGAGAGGTTGTGTGAAGTTTGTTGACCAAGTTTGAGGTCAAATCCTGAAGGAGAAAGCATGAAATTTGGTGTTGAGGTTTTCTGTGTGCACAGAATGAGGTGTTGCAGACCCGAGAAGGTTTTTTTATGTTCGTTGGCACGCGCAATATTTGCATGAGATCTTGAGCAGTTCATGAAAGTTGGGGAAGGGTCCTAGCTTGAATTTTTTGGCATTAGTTTTATATTTGGGTAATTCTTTATGAATATTTGCTAAGAATGGAAAGCAATCAAAACTCTCTTAAAACCCTCATAATGACTCGATAAGAAAGAACTTATTGTAAATAGATCAGAATGGATTGGATGACCCAGTTTAATGATTGTATCATGTGGATAATTCTTCAAAATTTCTCCAAGTGGAATTAGTCTGTCAAAAGAGTGAGTGAAAGTTACATAAAACCCCTTGTTTTTTGAATTTTTGATGTAGCAGGCAAAGTTGACTAGGTCAAAACATGCAAATGGTTGGAGGATGATGTGTGAGACTTTTAGTTTGTGCCTATATAATATTTTGAGAAAGTTGTAGACTTGAAATATGTTAAAATAGTCATAGAAGTTGACTTATCACTAAATAGACTTAATGAAGAAAATAGTGAGAAAACTAAGCAAAAGTGAGAATGAGATTAGGGATTGGTTGCAGTGGATTAGGGATATATCCAAATGTATGGGGTCATTGTTAAATACCTATATCACATTTTTATTTTGAATAGAATTTTTGGTGATGCACATAAACAAGCAAAAAGTTGTTCTCAAAGTGACCTGTCTAACATAGCTAGGTCTGTGTAAGATGAAGACATGAGATTGGTCTGTACAACCAATATTGATATTGAACCATGTAATATATCTATTTCAAGATGTTCTAAGGTTATTGAAGGATCATCTAAACCCATTAAAATATTCATAAAATTTTCACATAGGTGTTTTAAGTCTTGATTTTTATGATTATGTTTTTGGAGCTATAGGAAGTTTTTGGTGTATGAGTGAGAATGATGTCCCTGAGTCTTTTTGCATAGAGTTGAGGAATCCAATACACATAAAGTTATTATAAAGGTATCATAGGTTAATTTTAACACATTTGTCTTCATGAAAAATGCCTATGAAGGAGTGAAAAGTCAAAAGTTCTTGATTGGGTTCTTAAGGTCAGTGTGCAACTCTAATGTGCTCTATATGGTTAAATACAATTAATATGATGATGACCTTGAGGTCATGGAGGTTCTATCCATGTGATTTTTTATTTGGGTTATGTGACAAAGTTTAGTGTATGCATCAGATTTGCAAGATAGATTTTCTGATAATGAGAAAGCCTAATTGCAGTAGACCTAATTATGTGGTTCAAGGAGTGAAATGAGATAAATGGTGTTGCGGACCTAACGTGAGCTTATCAAGGGTCTACTTGAAGCGTGTATGAAATTTTTCATCCATTTGTGGAGGCTCGAGGTGTTTCAAGGAGGTCAAGGTGAAACATGTGCTTTGAGAAGGCCTAATTGCATTAGGTCTCTATTAGGCCTAATGGTGGTTTTGGCCCTTAAGAGTAATGACCATCCTATGTAGTGGTTATTTCACTTGTAAAACATGTTTGTTGATCTATTCCAAGGATGATCCAAGTATGAAAAGGTTATTGGCCAATCAAAATAGGTAATAGCAAGACTCAAGTATAAAGAGAAGGTCTAATAGGCTTAATTGACTAGTTAGAATATTAAGGACATGAGAAAATGATATAGAGTTTTGGAAACTAGGTAAAGGGCTTGAAGACCATCAAAGAGGTGTGTTAAATATGTCATGAATATATAAATGTGTTTCTATAGGTGATGAGCAAGGTCATATGACCTAATTCTACCAAGGAAAGGGCTAGTTGAGCGAGAATGCCTAATCGGTTGTTTGAGAGAGATAGAAGGGTGAAAAAAATAAAAGGTGGTCATCTTCAGTTGAGTGAGAAACAGGTATCCAAAGGTGATCATAGGTTCAAGATAATTGAGTTGGTTTTGAGCTACCTACGGGGTTGGTGCATCCTTGAAAGTTAGTGTTTGTTAAAGGACTAGTTGAGTTGGTGCTTGACTAGTGAGGGGTTGGTGCTCCTTGTGGAGTTGGTGCCTTATTAAAAGTTTGATTCATTGCTTATAAGACTATAGTCCAAGTTGTGTGTCAATGGGTTTTATCCCTCATGAGGGTTTCTCGCATATCTTTTGTGTTCTTATGTTGTTTTTTTCATAGATGCTTGTTTATACATTAGTTAATGTATGTATGTGAATGAATGCTTTATGGATGATAAGTGAAATTGAAGGATTGTTTTAAGGCAACGGATTCACACCCCCCCCTCTCAGTAGTTGTATTTCCAATATTTATTTGGTCTTCTATTCACCAAGTCTTCCATACATATAGTAGAAACTTCTTTTCTTCTGCCCTCAAACGAAACTAACAATTCGATGTATTCTTTGGTGGGGTTAGCCACTCCAACAAAAATGTATGTCAAGACCAATGCTAAAAGGGATGGCATGTATCTTTAGTTGGTTTTTCAGGTGAATTATTTTGTGCCCCCTTATTCTAGCTTTGAGGTGATGATCACCAAGCTTCAACTACTCGACTATAACCTTCAGTTTTAGTTAAGGTTATTCCATACATTTATCTCTATGAACATTCATCTCATGTTTCAGTGTTTCCATTCACACTACTATTGTACATGCTCTTATCAAAGCACAAGAAGAAGTGGAAGTAGAAAAAAACGTATGGCAAAGTTTCTATCTAGTCTTCAACCTATTTTAATATGTATAGTTGGGTCTTCATTTGGTCCTCCTATTTCTTATCATGATTCGAGGGCAAAACATTTTAAAGGGAATGGAATGTAATATACATAAGAAGAATAATATAATGCATATTGGGAGTGGAATAGAGTAAAATAATAGTAGAATGAATAGTAGTGAATAGTATATTAGAGAAATAATCTGACATGCATAGAAAAAATGAGTGGGATATATTAGCAGTATAAATAGAGAGGCATATGCTATTGTAATGTATAAAAATAAAATATATTAATCAAGAGCCGGATTATCTGATAAAGAGGTAACCCCCTCAAAGTGACAAGCAATTGTAGAGTTATTCCTTCCTACCAAAAAAAATATTGTAATGTGTGATAATATATGTATTCATTCTATTATAAATATAGAAGTTCCTAAGAGTTATCTTATCCTTTTGAGATAAGGTAACTACTAATTGCTACTTCTCACCTCAAAAGGGGGGAATATTAGTCAGGGCATGCTATAGAGGCATGACTTCCACATTATTCTATAGATTCAAATTGCACGGGATGGCATGTTTTGAAAACATGTTCTCTACACATTTGTCACATTTCTGATTCAGTGAGAGCATGTTTTAGAAACATGTTATTTACACTTATTCAGTATTCAACATTCTCATATTACAATAGGGACATGTTTTGGAAACATGTTTTTCTCACTTATAATTTTAAATTGGTCAAATTACATGGTTATATGATTCATATACACATTAATGGTAAAATTTTATATATTGATACCATTGTTATATACAATTTCAGCATGAGACATATCTAAAATGCATATGTTATGCAAATGACAGCTAAATCACAAAATCAAATCAGTTTTAGATTCTAAAACACTTTCAAAGATTGTCATCACCTACTAGGTTGGACTTTTATAGACTGTATTGAGTCAATCTACTGCAATAGTTGGTTCACTTTTTAGTAAGACTAGGGTGATTAAATCACTCAATCTTACCAAGTTTATAGATTAAACTTAATTACATCATCCAGCCTCACCAATTTTATAGTGTGAATTGACTTGGTCCACTCACGTTCACCAAGGTATAAGTATGATTGGGTTGCATGGTTGAGTTAATCCCAATTGTCATGTGGCAACTCACATTTTTTTCAAGGTTGGGGAAATGTGCCCTCCAATCTCTCTCTATTTCTTTAGATATATGCATTTTTCAAATTTATATTTATCATAATCTCAACTCTAATTATTCATAATGATATCTTTTCATATCAAATTGCTAAAAGGCAAGACAGTTGCATCGATACACAGGGGTACTATTGAACCTTGTTCTCATTCAATTTCAATCATTTCAATGCTTTCAATTTTAAAATATATGTATTAATTATATATTGTAACATGTTTGTGGTTTCATGTCAGTCCCCAGCGAAGCACTCAAGTTAGACTCAAGCAAAGGCAAGGCATATTATACACACCCATGTATACATTTATTCTACTTTAAACTAGCAATTTCATTACTAAATTAAAAGAGAGTAAATATAGACAGTATTTTTGAATTATACAACACTTCAATTTTATACACTTGAAAAATACATATCATGGATGTACCTTCAACTTTTAGACCCTTCCCATTGTCGAAGGGCTCGCATAAACTATCTATATGTGCCTCATTGCTTATCTCTTAGTCTAACTAATATTATTATGATAACTCAAACCTTATAACTTGCCCAATATATTATAAACATACTTATCTTTTGTCTCTGCAAGATTTAGACTTGCCCCTTTTTTTCAACTGCCCAAAGACTTGCATCCTAGACAAACACCTATGTCAACGTGTCTTATTTCGACATAAGTGTCCAATACCCTAAAGTCATCAAAATTATAAATGAAATGTATTTATATGGTCAACATAAGTGTTTTAATACGATATATTCTTTAAAGAGATTGATATAAATATAAGAGCAATCCTCATTCATTCCTCCCTTGAGAAAAACCTAGCAACTCACAAAACAACTTACCAAAAGCATTCTATCAAACACTCAAGTGAGCAAAGGTTTCATAATTTTTCATATTTTCATATCAGTTATAGGGACAATACATCTACAAGTCTGAAGTACTGAAGGAACAACCCAAAAGCTATATTTACCAAGTTACAAGTTAAGTCACTATTGTACTTGTTTATCACACATTGCATGATTTCCACAAACCAACACATATAAGAAAACTACATAAATCTAAAACTATCTTCAGAGTATTGGCTATGTAGGCAGTGTTAATTGACAAAGAGGGCTTTAAAGTAGCTCGACACCATGTACCTACTAACGCATTTTCCCCATAGCCACTATGAAGATGAAAAACTAGAGTTTTCTCATTTGTGAAAGAAGCACAGTGCATGACCCGAATCTGAATGCACCAAAACAAAGACAACACAAAACTTAGGAGCATCTAGGTGGTTACATCCAATTTCAGCAAGTATTTTGTACTAAACACTTGCACCCAAATCAAACAGTAACATCAACGCAACCGTGTCAGTTCAACGTGTCTATGACCACCGAAGTATAATTTCTAAAATCAGAGGACTAATCTAGAATCTAAATCCAATCTATTTTCTGTCTATTCCAAATCTAGATCTATATTAACATCAAAACCAACTAAATATCTCGTTTTAATTATCATTACAATATCTTATATAATTGTACTATCTATTTTTAGTATATCTCAATATATTAAATTCAATATATGTTTCTCTGAGTTTTATAATTAATTGACCTACTTTAGAGATAATCTACTATGATTATGCCCTGGGTATCTCTACCCCTTTAAATCTAAATTTCCCCAATCTAGATTTTAAGGTCAAACAATAGATGAGGCACCAAGATCATGAGTTTTTAAAAAAAAACATTATTTTTCCTTTTTAGTTATTTAGCGTAAATATAAAATTGAAATGTGATTGATATAATTTTGAATTGTTAAGAGTTTTGAGAGAAGGGTGACTTATAAATCATTATAGGCTCCCAATGTTTTGTTAATAAGTAAATAGGCTAGTGGGTGAGAAGCCAAAAGCCTCCCCTGCTAACAAATGTTTGAAGGTGTTAAGTGAGTTCCCTTTGTGATTATTACGAACATAAACAAAAAATATATTATTGTGCCCAATCCCACAAAAATTAAAAACCTGGGTTAAAATGTTTGTAGATATTGAGTTTTAATTTCCCCTTACTGATGAAGGAAAAATATTTTTTAGTATAATGGTAGCAGTCATCTTTAGTGCTTTAAAAAATATGTTCATATCTTAAATACATCTCTCTGAAAAACATCGAGAGATATCAATTTCGAGGTATGTATGGATTTATCACATGTCGCATTGATTAATAACTCTATTATTTCTTCTGAACATTCTCTGTTGGCAGGGAATATATAGCCTCTATCCATCTAAATCACTCTGTCAAGGTCGACAAAACTCTTTCCGTGACCCAAAAAAGGGCTCCAAACTCCACCGCATGCTCAAAATATTACAATTTTTAGATCGACTTCCCAAGTAAAAACAAACTTATATATTACTGAAATGGACTACAAATTTAAAATGGCCATTAATTATTAACATCTAGCAAACATTACAATCCACCACTGCCCCAACTACCATTGTAGGATGACTGTCGGTGTAATTAGAGTTGAATTATTTCAGCGATGAAATATAAGAAATATGCATATACTTAATAAACCAGACAACAGAACAAAAGGTGTGTAACATTTAAAAAGTTAAAAACTTTACTGCACACTCGCATAAAAAATACTAACTTGTAAAAATTTGAGTGCTTTAAATTACACGTTGTAATTAACCCAAAAAAAAAATAACAATAACAATAGTGCAATTCGAATGCTTTTTTGTTTTTTGATAAAATGTTGAAATTGCATTAATACGAAAGGTGTTACATACAAAGGCTCAGCTTCTGTAGATTGAGAAAATTCAGGAGAGAGGAAAGAAAGCTAGTCTGAACAGGGAAACTGTTTCACAGAGATACAAAACATGAGACAACACACAGAGCTGCTTAGAAGTGACTATCTGATAGAGCATATAGAAAAACACAACATGAATGTTTGTTTAGATTAACACACACACGTGATATACGAGTCTCGAGTCTGGCGCATGGCTTGTCAAAATCCTAGACCCTTGGCCCCAACCCTGGTCCCCTAACAACAGTTCAAATATAGTGGACTGTGAAAATGGCATTTATAGTTAATGAAGGACATTTAGGTCCTTCAGTGCCGGCTGGCAGGTGTGGTTCCTTGAGTGTGTCAGGCAGTCACTATTGCCCCTTCCTTTTCTCAATCAAAGGCGGCCTTAGGCACCGAAGGACCCAATCGTCCTTCCTGCTGGCTGGAGAGAGCAAAAACATTTTACCATATTTGATGCATAGGATGGCTCATAAGAGGCATTTACTGTCCAATTGGAAACCTGCGTGTAGGTCACACAATCATCGAAATCGAAAAGTCAAGGAAAGAACAACATTTTTAACTAATCATAGTAAGTTTGGTAGAGAAGCAATGCGTTAGGAATGTTACATGCAGCTTGGAAAAAAATTCGATATCAACATGATAGAAGCAAATACAAGAAATTTTTGATATCAACATTATAATTCAGTGATTCCATGTAATGCCTTCAGGCATATAATCAACTATATTGTCTTGTATATTTGTCCTTGGTATATGCCTCTCCAGTGACAACTAATGGATACTTCCCCCCTCTACTACATCAACAAACCAAGAAATAATGTCAAGTAAATTGAATGACATTTGAAGCAAACTTGTATTCCCTTTGCAATATTTCCATGGTGAACCAAGGAAGGTGGTTAGTTTCGTATGGTGCATCAACAATGATGTTCCAGAGTCAATGCACCCTATAAATTTACAGAGCAGACTTGATATCCAATCAGTCTTTAACGAAAGAGTGGACTAAATGGCTACTTCAATTAGACATCAAACTACATTATATATGGACACTTTAAAGGAAAAACCAAACTAAAATATCTAAAACCCAACAAACAATCCTGTTGTTCAATCACCTATAGCAAACATCAGAGACATAAAACATGATTAAGAATCGCCATTGCCCATCTATTATGAAATGCAAGGACAAATAGATGGAGAATAAGAAACAAAGCTCAAAAGATAAGAACTTTTTGTTCTCTAATTTTCTACGTTCTTTGATCTCAAGGCAAATTACGTAAAATAACTGTTTAACATTAAATAACCAACCAAGTATCCATGTCGACATCCGGGCATATATCTTGAAGGAGGGAGTGTTTTCTCTATCTAAATAGACCAACCTGTCACCATCGCTGCCAATTATAGGATAGAAAAATCAGAAGAAATAATGCATCTTCTGAATAACTTTTAGAACACTCGTACTAATTGCTTATTTCCCATTCAGAATTAATATAACATCAATAAATAATACTGAAAATAATGAGCCCTATGTTTATCCAGCATCAATATTGATGTCTTTGAAACCAAGCATGGCCCTAAGGGTGCCATTGGGAATTTTTTGTTTCCGTTCCAACTACATATGATTTAACCTGCTGTTTGGAAATCTCCGAAGTCATCTTCGAGGATGTCCTGTCCCTCTCCACCATCTTTATTGGCAAGTCCCACCTTTTCCTCTTCATCAATCGTTGAAGATTTTGTTGATTTAGTATGTGTAGTGGATGATGGTGAAAACAGTTTCTCTGGCATTAAATTTTTCTCTGATTCACGAGTGGCAGAAGGTGATGATGGTGCTGGGGGAGGTGGTGGTGGTACAAGACATGGCAATGGATGTCTTTTTTCTCTATTCTCACTCAATGAAAGTTCGTCCAACTCTTGCTCAAAAAAGGTAGATTTCCTAGTTCCAGTTCCTTTCTGTGGCTGCAACAATCGATAAGCTTGAATAAGTTACACTATGCTTTCAGTAAGTTTGTTTATGTTAAAAAACATAGTTCAAGAAATTCTGCTCTAGATGTGTGACTACACAAAAGAGTGATTGAGTATCTGGATTGTACACAGCAAGAGTAGAACTGAATGGTAATCGAGCATTACATTTTTCAGCTGTAGTTTTAAAGTCTGGCCCTCTTTAAGACTATAGTCGACAGATGCTTTTGTTTGATACTGCTGCTCCATTTCCTCTGCAGCCTGTTTCTTATTCAAATATCTATTGTCTTAAGAATACAAAAATCTATCAAACTGCTACTAATGTTTTAAATTAAAAAGGCTTTGAAAGAAGCATGCAAATGAAATATATAACCAAAACATGTGGCTGGAGTAGCTTCTTGATACAACTTGATAAACCTCTTCACCATCATAAAAGCAAAGAAATGAAAAGAACTAGAACAGTCTAGCTTTTGAAAAAGTGTGTAGAATGTTTAAGAGAGAGATTACCAAGATATACAGGAGGATGAAACCTCCTTACAGAAAGGCCTAATTTTATCAGGTCATTCAAACACAACACCAAAAGAAAGGACAGCAACAAAATTCCCTCAATCAAGGCCAGGAGTTATAATTGGAAAACTTAACTTCGTGCCAATACACTTTATATAAACTTTTCTTCTCCAGATTTTCTAATCAGTATGACAGTCATGGAAATGAGACTTATAGGAGTGTGTGGAGTAGACACGAAGGATACTTGACATGGTCATAGAGTGCAGCTTGAAAGTCATATGCTTCAGGTCTCTCCCGAAAACCGATTCCAATAAAAGCATGCCTTGTGCGCTCACCTGCAAAAATTGCATATTAAGAATATTTTCACGTACACAAACAGTTTCAAATCGAGTGATCCAAGAAAAAATCTTAATAAAAATTGCTTTATTTCCAGGGAAGGCATCATCAGATGTTGTTTGAGACAGTACATGCAGCTCAGTTTTAAAGAGAAAAAAAATCCGAGTTACAACCCATGGTCTAACAATAAACAAGAAGCAACTTAAAAGTAATCCTACCAACACCAAAAGGGTACTTCGTTATGATCAAATCCAATATACACTTGTACCCTAAGAAGCCAAGAACTCTCTGGCCCAAAACATATACACAGATTAATAGAAAATCTGTAGCACAAAACATATTTGCTATTACTTATTCATCTTGTATAATATATTTACATTTCCATTGCATTGGTAGGAAAGGTATTGTAGGGGTGGCATCTTTCAGGACGAGCATGATCACATATTGACTGCATATACTCCAAATTGCATAAGCAGTCAAAGTTGCATTATGTTAAGGAATAAATAACTGAATTCTTGAGGGGAAGTTGACAATAGATATCCACCTTATTACTTCCATATCACCTAAGCCCTCTGTTAAATTTATAATTAGCTTTTAGTTAATTATTAACTAATAGGTGGTTAGCAGACCTTCCCAACTAATGTAAACACTTTCTGCTTAATAAAAAGACAAACACACAAGTGTGTAAGTGTGTCATATGCCTTCCATTTCTCTTCATTCTTTCAACACTCATTTCCTAACATTAATATCATAGCCACTGTTTGAGGAAGCCCTAGGAAGAAAGGTACGAACAAGTTGCCAGTTTTCGAGGAAGCCTTTGGAGTAAGGTATGAAAGGTAAGTTTTGAAGAAGAGGTTTCTATCAAGTCTAAGGCAGATATGCTAGGGCACGAAAACATGCAGCAAAGAGGCCGTGCGAACCAGAACATCGAAACGACTCAGTGAAGAGCTAAGTCACAAGGTTCGAGTTCGAATTCGAGTTCAACGAGGATAGAATTTGATTCGAGTTCAAGTTCGGATAAAAATCTTAAAAAAAATCACCGTTAAATTCAAAACTTAAAATAAATAAAACCATAATTAAAAAAATATAAAAAATTAAAACATAATTATAAAAAAAATTAAAAAATAAAAAATAAAAAACATAAAAAATTTATAAAAAATAAAAACGTAATTATAAAAAATTAAATTTGAAATGTAAAAAAATTAAAACATAATTATAAAAAAATTAAAATATATAATTAAAAAGTCACAAAAACAAATTATAAAATTAAAACAAAATTATAAATATAAACAAAACATAAAATAAAATAAAACTAAATTCAAAATTATAATTAAAATTAAAAATGAAAAAGTAAAATAAATTAAAACAAAACAAAACTAGTTAAAACCTAAAAACTAATAACAAACCATCCGCCGTTGCCCTATTGCATCGACCTCATCTGCTTCGACCCTGCTTCCCTGGCGAATGGCCTTTCTTCAAGTGAAGCATACAGATATCAATATTGCCCTTTGGAGTCTTGGACTGTTAAGTAATGCACAAACATTGGACTGAATTTCTGTTTGCGGAGGTGGCGACAGAGTAATTTTGAACAAGTAGCGAAGCCGCAGACTAACTGAAGAGTATCCAAGCCCTATTAGGTGTTGCGGGTAAGTTTTATACCCATAAGGCCATAAGGGTTTTCTATCTGAGATGAAATCCGTGCAAGAGCAGTGGAGGAGTTGTGAGGGCCTCAGTAGAAATTTAAGATGCGCAAAAACGTAGATAGAGATAGATATAGTTGCGAAAAAAATGCAGACCAAGGAAAACGACATTTTTTTCTTTTTTTATGGCTGAATAAAAATCGACGAAATTCGAATTTTATCTGAAAAATCGCCATACCTTGTGACTTAGGTGAAGAGCAATGTCACAGAAGACACTTAGAACAAAGGTCAAAGAAAACAGCGTCAAAGAAGACACGCTCAAAACAGAGCATTAGGGCACGAATTAAAAGCAAAACAGAATATAAGAGAAAACGTGTAGCCTGTAAGAGGAAAGTGCGAACGATTTGCAATTAAAAAAACACACCCCAGACCAGCAGTAGGATCGTGATGCATAGACAAAAAAGACAGTAAAATCGTGAAACGTAGACACGTGAGGAAGATGAAGATAAAACCAGATAAAATCTTTTTTTTTTTTTCAGAAACGTGATCAGATAGTATTTGACTTTGAAAGAAGCATGTAATGAAATATATAACCAAAACATGTGGCTGAAGTAGCTTTTTGATACAACTTGATAAAGTAATGAAATTAGAGGAAAAAAGGTGCTGAAATTATTAATCAATGTGGCATGTGAAAAATTCAAGATAAGAACTTCATGTTGATCTCTCTCGAAGTATTTCAGATAGATGTATTTAAGATATATGTACTAGTATATGACAGCCAAATGAAGCTGAGTCTTCTCTTGCGACAAAATATTTGGACTTCCCGTTAGTAAATAAAGCACAAAAGATACCAAGCAGGTTGGATCTCAAGAATAAAATGCAAGCAATATCAAGTGACTAGACTACATGCTGGCTAACACTAGCAGGTAGACAGCAACTAATGAAATTGGATTTAGAGGCAATCCTAGTTTAACATTTAACATTGTTGCCCTTGCAAATAGTTATACAAATAGTCCTTATCAGTATCTAGTGAAACATTTATGGAGAGGTTTCCCATCACACTTTAGATATCTTTTAATTCCATGGGGTAAAATAACAAAACATTTCCTCTCCAACCATTAATATTAGACTTTAGCTATTTAAAAAGGCATTGACAATGAGATGAGCATGAAGGTTGTATAATAATCCCATGCAAATGTCAAATACTTTAATTTGCCAAAAATATGCGTCAATAAAAATCCAGGAAAAATATATCTCAATAATAATCCCATGTTGGGCCTCTCAAAATTACCACTGTGAGGCGGAGTGTGCATGCCAATGTCACCTCCTAACGGCCATGTGTTCTTTTTCCTTTCTATATTTATTCTCTATTGTAAAAACATTGTATAAAGTCGCCCTATGTACAGAGTTTGGAAAAATGCAGTTAGGGACACTCGAGACTTTTACAAAGCTATATGGCTTGTTGCTTCTCTTATGTTGTGGAATGTGTGGAAAGAAAGAAACAGACGCATATTCAAACTTGAAAACAAAGACAGGTGGTACATTATGGACTTGACTAGAAGCAATATTGTCGAAACTCTCTTACACAACATGACTCTTCCTTCTACGTTGTCTGTGAGGTGGCTTGATTTCTTACAAAAACTGAATATAGATAATAGACAGCTCCAGTTGAGGCATGATAATAACCTAAGAACACCTTCTACTAGTTGCTCATGGCAGCCTCTCCTTTTGGAATTATCAAAATAATACAGATGGGGCTGCGAGAGGAAATCCGGGTCCTGCTAGTATGGGAGGAATTGCTCATGATTCTTTGGGAACCCCTCTTCTTCTTTGCTCATCAGTTGGGGTACTACACTAACAATGTTGCTGAAATTATGGCTGTTTATCGGGCTCTTTTGGAAGCTACTAAGCTGGGATGCTCTAGTATCATTGTTGAATCGGACTCCAAGGTTGTTATCAACATCCTTTGAGTCCCTGATCATCACCCGTCTAATAATTGGCTTATTGCCAGGATTCAGGACCATATTAAAATTACTGCTAGCCAATTCCTTTCTATTACTTATTCTCATTTATCGAGGGAGCAGAATAAGATGGCGGATGCTTTGGCCAATTGGGCTTTAGATCATTCAAATCTGATACATTTTGGTCATCTTGCCCTATCTTGGTCGCAAGAGAAAAGAAAGCAAATTGAGCAGATCCTCGCCTTGAAAGATCATAATGGATAATTTTCAGATCTGCTATCTCTTTTTCTTTGTTTGTACTTGGACGTCTAAAGATGTCTCCTCTAGTATGAGCATAATTGTGTGGCACTGTATTTTGATCATTATATTGATATTAATATAAAAGTGGATGGTTTTTTGTTTTGTTTTTTTTAAAAACCCTATGTGATTTTTGTGTAAACTTCACCCTATGTGGGTTTACGGTGCACCTGGTAATCAAGCATTTTTTTTTTTAAAGTTCCTTATGTTATAAAAGGTTCCAAATACTTGTAAGCTTATCCATGAGAAACTGTGGGATGTAGTCTCACTATCATGCTAACCTAAATCACCCTATTTGGTTTATAAATTGTAAATAATTTTGTATAAAAAGATAATATTGGCATGATGCAGGTGTATAAATCCTTCAAGTGTTACATGCTAGCCTAAACTCATCGTGAATGGTTTTTAAATTATAATTCCTTTTGTAAAAAAATGTGATCACGGCATCTATCCACACTGAACATTAAGGGGGAGTGTTGGAACATTAATATTTGTGGGGTTACTTTAGTGGCCCACATTGTTCCATAATATTAATAACATAATTACAACAATGTAAAACTTATGTTATGCGATTAATATAAACTTATATATATATATATATATATATATATATATATATATATATATATATATATAATGTATGTAAACAACTAATTAAATTAGTTGTGAAAGTGAAAGGTATAACCACTCGATTATAACCATTCACTAGCTATATATTACCTTTGTGTAAAATATAGATGTAATAAGATCATGGCATTGAGATATATTCAAATGTAAGCATCTCCGAACATTTTGGGGAGTGTTGTAAAGAGAAGTGAGGTGAAAAGGAAGTTTTTGGGTGTAAAATAGTTTCTCAATTAATAGATATACGCTTAGTGGTTTTTTACCTCATTGAAATTTTCTCAAGTTATTCATGTGTTGTGTTATGCACATTTGCTTTGTCTTTCCTTGTTAAATTATTTGGATGACAAGTGATTGATCCTACATAATCTGACAGTGTGTATAATAATCCCATGCAAAAATCAAATACTTTAATTTGCCAAAAATATGCATCAACAAAAATTTCAGGAAAAATATATCTCGATGGATATCACAACTACAAGCTGCTTTAATTAGAAATAAATATGCAAGTGCATACAACTATTTTGGGAAATATAAGATGGGAAAAATGTTTGCTTTTGGACAGACAAATAAGATGGATATAGCAAGTTCAATGACAATGCAAAATATCAACCTCTCTAACAAGAATTGATGTCAAAAGAACTTTACACTGTGAGAGATTATATAGAGAAGGTTATGACATTGGAAAAACACTACATTACCCAATACGCCCCCTGCTTTGGTACGGGTTTGAAATGTATCCGATACGGACACACCTAGGATTCGCTAGGAATACAGGCAAGATATGCCCCTGCCCCTGTGGATCTGGTACGGGTATGAAATGTATTCGATACGGATACACCTAAGATTCGCTAGGAATACGGGCAAGATATGCCCATGCCCCTGTGGATATGTCCCTGGACGTATCCGCAAGGGCAGGGGCGTATCATGTTTGTATCCTCGACGAATCCGCTGGGAAAAGTGTCATTTAAAAAAAAAATTACTCCATAAAAAGTCAAACATGGACTTCAAAAAAAATTAAAAACAAAATAAAGTAGATTCTCAACCCTAAATGCAGCTTTCACACTCATTTTATCAACAGAAAACACGTTTACCTTTCATTGCATTTTTACTTCTCATTGCACATTTGTTCTCTCATAATCGTTTTTTCAAATGCATAGGATTGAAACTCCTTCCTTTGCTAAGGATGTATGATTCATTGCCGACACCTTGATAGAGTCCATTGAGGCAATAGAGCCTCAAAACCTTGTCCAAATTATAACGAACAATACAAAAAATTGCAAAGTTGAGGGCATGTTGATTGAGGCAAGGTATGGACACATATTTTGAACACCTTGTGCAATTCATTCCCTCAACCTTATGTTGCAAAAATTGGGGACCAAAATTGAGTGGATCAAACAAGTCTATGAGGAGGCATGCAAAATCCAAATGTTCAAAAGAAACCATCACATGTCCCAAAGCATCTTTAGGGCCTTCTCGAAGTTGAAGTTGTTGAGAGTAGTTTTTTATTTAATCATTCATGAATCATGTATATTTTTAATTTAATTTTGTAAGTTTGTAAATTGTAGTATTTTTATTTTTGAACATTTTTTTTTTTTTTTATTTATTTTAATTTCGTATTTGGTTGCTGAGACTTGGTTTGCCTCACACACTTGTCTTGAAACGAATTGTCAAGGTGTGTGAAGCATTGAATAGCATGGTTATCAATAACATTTGAAGAGTATGGATGCAAGCAAACAATGAGAGGGCCACAAAGGTGAAAGGGTGGATTTTTGATGACATGGGGTGGAAACTTATGGAAAATTTGCTCAATTTTACTAAGCCCATCATACGTATGTGGAGATTTGTGGATATGGATCATCCATGTTGAGTGAGATTTATGATGGAATCGACTCAATGATTGAGAAGATTAGGTCCATCATAAATTTCAAAGAACAAGATCCCACGAAAAGGTTCTTCAAGGAAGTGCAGTCGCATGTCATTAAAAAAAGTGTAACAAAATGTCCACCCCATTGCATCTTGATTTTGCTTCTACGTCCAAATACTATACAACATATATCATTTCTTTGCCTAAGAGGATCGCACCATGTAGGGATGTTGAAATAAGTGAGGGATATAAGGCAGAATTCTCTAGACTCTTCCCCAATTTAGAAGTAGAAGACATAGTTATGGAAGAGTTTGTGCATTTCATAACCTATGTGGGTCACTCCCTTGGTGCTATTTGTGATAAGCACAAGAAGAAGGCTCACTTTTAGTGGTACCTCCATGGGCAAGCATCCACCCAACTTCAACAACTTGCAATAAAATTTATATCCCAAGTAAGATTTTAATTTTTTTTAACTCTCTACTCTTCTTTTCGATGTTTTGTTTTAGCTTTTATATTTTATAAATTCTAATTGACTTTGTGGCTTGCCTCAGTAGGTTGCAAGTTCCTCCTCAGCTAAGCGGAATCGAGGTACCTATAGCGTTATCCACTCAATTAAGTGCAACAAGTTGACATCGAAAAAGGCGGAGGATTTGATCTATGTGCATTCCAACTTGCATCTTCTCTCACATAAACAAGTTGATTACAAAGAAGAGGCAACAAAGTGTTAAGATGTGGACCCAGAGACTATTGACTTGGATGCCTTCGTTTCTTACCTTTCATTGCTCGACATTGATCTAGACGATGCTTCACACAACCTGCATGGTGGAGCTAGTGGGAGTGGCACTGATGTTGCTTGTGGTTTTAATGAACCACATGATGAAGACATCGTAGCCAAAGATGAAAATGAATATAGTGAATAATTAATACGCCGTTTTGTCTTAACTTTTGTCCATACATTGTAACATTTGCATTATGTACTTATTATAAAACTAATCTAAGTTCGACCATTGAATATTATGATATATGGCATTGAATTATGAGAATTTTTTGTGGTTATTTAACTTATTTTGTTTTCTCTATGCATATTATGTGGTTAATTTTGCTTATATGTCTATATTTTTTATATTTTATATTTTTTATGTATATTTTTGTACGTGCGTGTCCAAAAAGGTATCTAGGTCCAAAAAAAATAAAATCCCCATATCCACATATTCAATTCTCGTACCCATATCCATATCAGCTACTTATGAAATACCCCTCTCCTCTCCATGAATTAACCCCTCCTACCAACCTAGCAATCGCCACCCCCATAATCAGATCGTTGTCACAAGAAGTAGCCAAAGGATGACTAGTCCACAATTTTCCTAAGAGGAGACCATGGCCTCCTCGCAAGGAACTCCTCCCAATAGTCCAAATCAGAACTTTTGATCTCGTCTCTAAAGAAGCTCCCCAGATCTGCAAAGAAGAACTACAAAGATTCATCCAATATTGAGCCAGAAGAACAATAACGCCTTATTTCTCCACAAAAAAGAAAAATGGATGATACATCATGATGGACCCCCAACCCAAGGTATCATTCTCAATGGATGAAATAGAAATGTGATCTGAATATTGAAAGAACAGGCCCTCATATGTAGATTTATGGGTGCTTTCCCTAGACCAAAAACTCCAATATCTAAGTCCAAGAGAACTAGAAACGACAAGGATCAATTGAGATCTTGACGATTGTTAGTATTTATAACCTATGATACCGATTTGTTAGAAACAACAGAGGAACCTAGCCCAGGCACGTATCAGATCCGGATTCGGGTTCGGTCCTGCCTGGGAACAACCTTAGTTTGTTTTGGGCAGCCCGGGTTCACCTGGGTTCTTTCGTAGAAGAATCCGAGCCAACCTATGTCACCCAGGACGAACCCGAGAGAACCCATGTAAAAACATTTTTTCTTATTTTTCTCAAATTGACATAAAACAATGATTAAAATAATAAAAAACACATTACAAACCCTCAAAAGTTAAGTGAAAGACAAAAACATAAGATAAATGAACACAAAAGCAGAAATAATTACCTCTCATATTCTCATTGCATATTTACCTTCCATTGTTGATCTAAGGTTGAAGCTTCATCAAACAACATTCTAATCATTTTCCTACATTGATTAATTGCTGCCAAAGTAAGATTTTAAAATTTTAAGTTTTAGCTTGTATTGTTTTAACTTTTTTATTTGTCATTTTTTTACAAGTTGTCATAGAGTTTGTTTTTAATTTTCTTTTTGTAATTTTGTGTTGATTTTATAACTTGTAATTAAATATACTACAATTTCAACAAGTTCTACCTCCATGGACCAAAACCAATTCAAAATCGATGCACTATCACCGCATTGAAAATATGTAACAGTGATAGTGCAAATTCCAGGTGGTGGAAGGTATATTTGAAAATGCAATTCTTGTGATAATCAATATGTTGGCGCATACAACCAAGTGAAAGCCCACTTATGTCATGTACATGTTGCGGGCATCAAAGGTTGCAGCGTGAAGGATGATAGTCCAATGACAAAATCAAAAAACCTTGAATACATAAAGAAGCAAGAAGATGCAAATGCAACTAATGTCATGAAATCAACTCAACTTTTGTCAAAAAACGCTGAAGAATTAAAGAAGCCATCAATTTTCCAACTCCTCGTGGCAGTTACCTGGTTGTGAGCGCAACACATCCATTTTTGGCAACAACCTCCATGCACAAAGAGGCTTCTCCTCTTTCAAACAAAAAAACAAAATGACCATTGGAAAGATCTTTTCAAAATGAGGTAGGGATATCGCACGATGTGTGTATTCAAGTGAATTGTCCTTCAATGTGGTCAGATCACCATATTGGTAAGAAATGGTAAGAGTGATCGACAAGGCCCCAAAAGGTTACAAAGGGTAAGGGTTTGAGAAACTTTGCATCACCCTATTAACAAAGAAGACATGTTGAAGATTATTTGAAGCCAACTAGGATTTGTGGGTTGAAACCGGGGTCTTCATCATTTCCGATGGATGGAAAGATGCAAAAAATAGACCTATAATCAATGTGGTTGCAGTGTGCCCTAAAGAGGTAATGTTTTTAAAGGTCATCGATTGTGAGGGGGGTGTGAAGGATGCCAACTTCATCGCCAACATCCTCTTTGAATCCATTAAGGCGGTGGGTCCTCAAAATTTTATCTAAGTTATAATAGATAATGCAAAAAATGGCAAGGCCCTAGGGATGTTGGTGGAGGCGAGGTATGGGCACATTTTTTTGACACTTTGTGTTGTCTACCCGCTCAAATTCAGCTACAAAAAATGAGGAGAAAAATTGAGTGGATCAAGCAAGTGTATGCCAAGTCTGAGGACATTCAGATGTTTGTCACCAACCATCACCTTTCTCAAACCATTTTGAGATCATTTTCAGAATTTGGAGCTGTTGAAGGTACTTATAGATTTTCATTTTCAATTTATTTAAATAATTTTATTTTTTTCATTTTATTTAAATAATTTTATTTTGTTTTAAAATTTTAATTTTCTTTAATCTAGTACTACTATACTTTCATAAGTTTTTTTATTGTTTTTCATTTTAATTTTCTAATAGGTTGTTGAGATTAGATTCGTCTCACACAATCGTCTTGAAATGACTTGTGAAGGTGCGAGAGGCACTCACTAATATGATCATCAGCAACATGAGTGAATTGTCATGTCTCTTTTCTAGAAATATTAAAAAAGAATAAATTAATAATAATTCTTTAAGTGTTCAAAGAGTACTTTTAAGTCATAACTTAAAAGGAGGACATCTAAAAAGTGTTATTAATTGAATGAGGCCAAAAGTATGTATTAATTATAAGCACAAATGAAAAATAGAAAAATAAAAGTAATTATTAATTATTTTATAAAGTAAAAAGAAAATTAGAATAAAAAGTAATTTTAAATTGTTTTTCAAAGTTTTGTGTGGAAAAATAATTCTAAGACAAGTGAAAAATAGGAAAAAGACATTCATTATTATCATTCAACTTTCTAAATTTATTTGAGAGCTTGAAGCTACCATACTTTTCCACAAAAGATGAAAACCCTTAGATTTACAAGTACGAAGACGAAACCCTTCATAACCATTTGAAAATTCCATCTAGAAATTACAACGGTGCTACCAGATTCAGGAAATATCAATTTTGAGGTCCATTCAGCAAGGACTTGACATTTCTGAAGAACTTCATAGATTTGAGCAGGTTTTGTAATATCTATGTGAAAAAACTCAATTCACACTTATAATATTATTTGATTCCGTCAAGCTTTGCATAGGAATTTACTTGGACAGCATATGGGCATTTGAATTGTTTTATCATAAGTTTTGAATGAAACTTCAAGATTGAATTGTATGCAATAAATCAAGCGTCTATTTCCGAGGTTCATCTTCTGCTTGAAAATTCAATATTTGCTTAAAAAGGATATATATTATTGTGCTTCACCTAATATTTTGGGACATGCACAAGCAGGAATTACAATGAAAAGATTTTTTCATGGGGGTTTTGATTTTTATTACCCGAGTTGAATTTATTTCTTCTAAAAAAAATTTATTTCTTTAAGGAAAATTTATTTCTTCCAAGGAAAATCTGAATTATTTTATAAGGGTTTACGGAAAATCCAAAATTGTTAATATTTATCCAAAAAAAGATATTTCAGTGGTATCAAAGTTGTGATCTTGTCAGCATATGAATCATGAGGATAGTGCAAGAATCCATGTTACAGATGTTGCAAACTATGCAAGAATATCAAAAGGATCTAAAGGCATGGATAAAAATAAAGTTGAAAAGTCAAAATTTTGGGCCTCAAATTTACATAGGATCAAAATAAATTTTGCATGCAAGTCAAAGGTAAGGAGATCTTTTTATCTGAAAAGAAACCAGAGAATGTGGTTGAAAAGAAACTAACCACATTGTAGACAAGTGCAGAGAATGTAATGAGGACCCAGAAAAAGTGTGATGAATGGCTAAGAAGAGCTAAGAAAGCTAAGTTGATAGCCATTCAAGCAAAACAACACATACAAAAAGTTAGGGGAAGAGAATTCTCCAATTGTGATGTAGGAGCATAGAAAGAAGAAAAACCAAAGTCACAAGAAATTGTATGAGTTTAACAAAGAGCAACAGGAATTTGGCATACAAATAGAAGCTGAAATTAATCTACTAGGCAGTAGTATGGACGAACATAAAATTGTGGAGAAGGTGGAATTTGGCCTCACTAATCTTTATGCCACAGATTCACGTCACATAGATATGATCACAATCAACGAATGTCATGGGGCTAAAATCGCATGCATAGAGGAAATTGAAGAAATAGCCAAGGCTTACAATGATTTATATAAAGAACAAATCAGAGTAGTGCAACAGAAACATGGTGTAATTTTTCTGAGATTGATTTGGGACCCTGTTATTTGCAAGACAATTCAGACAGGTATTACTTGAGGGCAAGCAATATTTGGGAAGGGCGGACTGTCATGTACCTCTTTTTGAAATATTAAAAAAGAATAAATTGGTAATAATTCTTTAAGTGTTCCCAATGGTACTTTTAAGTCATAACTTAAAAGGGGGACATCTAAAGGGTGTTATTAATTGAATGGGGCCAAAAGTATGTATTAATTATAAGCCCAAATAAAAAATAGAAAAATAAAAATAATTATTAATTACTTTACGGAACAAAGAGGAAATTAGAATAAAAAGTAATTTTAAATTGTTTTTAAGGTTTTGTGTAGAAAAGTAATTATAAGAAAGATGAAAAAGAAGAAAAGGACATCCATTATTATCATTCAACTTTCAGAATTTATTGGAGAGCTTGAAACTACCATAATTTTTCACAAAAGACGAAAACCCTCATATTTATAGGTACAAGGACGAAACCCTTCGTACCCATTTGGTAATCCCATCCAGGGATTACACAGTGTTTTCAGATTCAACAAATATCACTTTTAAAGGTCCATTCAGCGAGGGCTTCACATTTCAGAAGAACTACATAGATCTGAGCAAGTTTTGTAATATCTACGTGAAAAACTCAATTTCATACTTATTATATTATTTGATTCCGTCAAGCTTTGCATACGAATTTACTTGGACAACATATGAGCATTTGAATTGTTTTATCATAAGTTTTGAATGAGACTTCTAGATTGAATTGTATGCAATAAATTAATCATCTATTTCTAGGGTTCATCTTCTATTTGAAAATTCAATATTTGCTTAAAAGGGATATATATTATTGTGTTTCACCTATTATATTGGGACATGCACGAGCAGGAATTACAATGAAAAGATTCTTCATGAGGGTTTTGGTTTTTATTACCCGAGTTGAATTTTATTTCTTCTAAAGAAAATGTATTTCTTATAAGGAAAATTTATTTATTCTAAGGGAAATCTGGATTATTTGATAAGGGTTTACAGGAAATCCAGAATTGTTAATATTTATCCAAAAAAGGATATTTCATGAATGAAGTCAAGCAATAAGCGGGCCCAAAAAGTGAAAAATATGGTCCTACATGATGATTGTTGGCCTTGTGTAGATTATTTGTTGAGTTTCACAGAGCCCATTACGAGTATGATATGTTTCACTGATATGGATTAGCCATGTTTGGGAGAAATATATGATGGCATCGAGTCAATGATTGAGAAGATGAAGACCATCACTAATACAAAAAAGCAAGATCATGAGGAGACATTTTTCAAACAATTGCATTCAATCCTTGTTGAGCAGCGGAACAAAATGACCGCCCCATTATATCGCCTTGCCTTTGCATTGACTCCTCAGTTCAATAGCATGTTAAGAAAGTAAACAGTACAGGAAGAAATATAATCACCATGAAAAGCAATAAAAATAGACATCATAAGTACACAAATTTACGTGAAAAACTGGAAGTGCTTCAGGAAAAACCACAGGGCAAAGGTCTCTCAATATTTTGATTAATATCAAGTATCAATCCGTTGTTACATCAATGGCATAACCACTCTCTAACTCCAATAACTAACTGTACTATTTCTCCTAACTCATTAATTCCTTTTATAAAAGGAACGCAAATTAGATATCGTGGAACAAAACCACGTGTAATACAACTGCGTGTCATACAAACACGTGTAGTAAAACCACATGTGTCATACTATACGGACACCCCGAAAACGTGTTTTACAAGCGCATAGAACTAGTCATCAACTGCTCTATCAATGCTAGAAGAATAAAACTGACATCACATACCAACATAGCTTGACGATCATTTCTTTGCCAAGGAGGGTGCCACCATACAAGGATGTCAAAGTGGTTGACGGGTATAAGTTGGCATTTTATAGGATCTTTTCTGATCCCAAAATAGAAGACATGGTTATGAACAAATTTGGCGGTTTCATTACCTCCCAAGGTCATAGTCTTGGTGTTCTTCAAGACAAACACAAGAAGGATGCTCATCTATGGTGGAACCTTCATGGCCAAGGATCACTGAATCTACAGCGTCTTGTTGTTGGAGGTACAAGATCACTGAGAGGGGGTGAATCAGTCAACCAATCTTTTATTTTCTGATCACTTATCATTCATTCATTGGCATTATTGAATCAATACAACAAGCATATGCAACTAGATTACCATCGAAGTAAGAAGATCACATACAAAGCATGAATAAGAGAAGTTCATCATAACACATCTAATGTGAGAAACCCTTATGGGGAATAAAACCCACTCTCAAGCTTCCAAACACATGGACTACTTGTCCTATAAGGAATTACAAACATGAGACTTTAGTGGACCACCCATTCCACAAGGAGCACCTACCCCTAAGATGGTCAAGTCCTTCTGACCTAGATGTTGAGCACCCTCCCAACACCTATGATATGAACATCTGATCACTGATTCCCTGCCAGTCTGATGGAGACACCCTGATAACACATCCCCTTTCACTTCACACACTCACAAACAGCCCAAACCACCTTTTGGATCACTCTACACTTCTCGGCAACAACTCTATCACATCCTCAACAATATGACCAACAGGTCATACACACAGACCACACTCTGATTTGCCTCTCAAACCAACCACCAAGCTTACACAAACATCATCTATCCTTCGCTCACACTCAAGGCATCCAAAACATCCTTTTGGATCACTCTAGACCTCTTCACTCATCATCAATCTTCAAACCTCCAAGAGCACTATTTCTGATATCAAAAATATGACCTATAGGTCATACACACAATCATCAACCTGCTCTGCTCTATAACCCATCCACTAGGCACACTCCCTTTCATCTATCCTTCGCTCCACAACACTCACACATGCCTCTCACAAGTCTTCAAACCTATAAGAGCACTGTTTCTAACATTACAAATATGATCTATAGGTCATACACACAGTCATCAACCTGCTCTATTCTTCAATCCATCCACTAAGCACCTTTACCCCCCTTCGCCTCTCAACTCTATACTCTTCATCCACTTAGAGCCCCCTCTCACAAGTTTAGAAATCGTCATCTTTGATTTCACTATTTATAGAGCCTTCATGAATATCAACTTTTTGGCCGTCCATAATACTTGTCTTAACCCTTAAGGCTTCTTACATAGTTTAATGCCATCCTCACAGATTGGCCATAGCAACTATGGGTCACACTTAAGCAATATTACACCTTTCAATTAGGCCTTAGTAGCCCTTATAGGTCTCATTGAGACCTATTCACCCATTGACACTTCTTCGAGCAAATTAAGAACAAAAGAACACTTTCACATACATAGACCCATGCCAAAAAAACCTATAGGTCCTCCTTAAGTGACAACATTCATCACAACGCCCTTCTGCTACAGCATAATTAGCCCAAACATCATTTTGTACATACAATCACCAAGAACGAACACACAATCAACTTCTAAGCCTTTGATCATATAGAATCTGGATTGGTCAAACCTCCATAATCCACACAGATGGTTCTCATGAAGTCTACAACACGCTCCAACACTTAGTTCATCTTAAAACATCGAAATACCATCAAGAACAACTCAATTACCCTTCTCGGATTACTTGCAGAGTATGAACACATACCCAATCAACTTTGGAGCTCCATATATTTGATTGTTCAAACAATTAGACCTTCTAACCAAGTTCTTTGGATGTGCCATGAAGTCCTCTACAACTTTGCCTTTTACACCATGGTCAAATTCTGCACATATCAAAAGTTATAGCACAAAAACTACAAACTGGTCTTCCCTCTCAAATTCAAATATTTTATTTCCAACGGTCACTGAGCAACTGTTAAACTTTGAACATGTTGACCTCATCTCGTGCACTCTTGCAATGTTGACCAAATACGCACCATCGATCTCCTCGGATCAGCCAGATCTTTAACTTGCAATGTTCACCGTTAGATCTTGATCAGAACTCCCACATATACGACACTTGGCACACTGGCATGCCTTTTGAACACTTTGTTGTTAGTCCATGCGCTTGTGCCACTTGGCAGTCCCGTGTGTTTTGTTGACTCTTTGACTTTTTCCGCACCGTTGATCTTCATAAGTACAAATTGCAGCTCACCATTGATCCTCTGTCAGAGTAGCGAGCTTGTGACACTTGTCACCAGTGCAACTTCATACGTACCATTGAACTCAATATGTACAATTAAGCGCTCACCAATGGATCTTCTAGACCAATGACCTCAAACTTCAACGTGATTAAACTTGACGGTCTCTAAGCCATCACAGTCTACTAAAGCAACTTTGAAGCTTTATAACTTGAGCTAGAAAGCACTTCAAGACTCCAAATTTCCAGGGTAGCTTCTTGGCACTATAGACAACATCTCCATGTAAACCTTTGACCATTATTGACTTTATTCGTACCTGAAATAAATGCACAAACTTACTAGTTCATACATATATGCATGCCGTGCAGTGACGATCTGGCTTCTCTTAAGCTAGAATATGCATTTTGCTCTTTCCAAATGCTCACAAAACATACCAAAGCTTTGTCAAGCCATCTATGGATGCCTCAACCTCTTTTTGTCCTTACAGACTTGCACAAGTCCCATATCTCTCCAAGCTATCAAATAAATCACTTTGTCATTAATGCATTAGTACCACATGCTCTCTTTGACACCCCATAGGACCTCTGCAACATGATCTCATCATCTATAACATTCATCAACTTCCTATCCAAGCATATACTGAAAATCCATGCTTACATACTAAGCTACCAAGCCTGTGCCAACACACTATTCACATGCTTGTCTTCTCTCCTTGACCTGAAACCACATCAACATGCTAGATATAATATGATAAGCCTTAGACAATACTTACTCATATGCATCCAAATCTAGCCTTGCACAATTTTAGGCTCAAACTCATCATCGTGACATCACCACTTTGTCATTACCTTTGACAACTTTAGGGTCAAACTCAACATCATCATGACATCACCACTTTGTCATTACCTTTGACATCAATGCACACATGACATCAATCATCAATGACAACGCTTGCCAACAATCTCCCCCGTTGTCATTGATGGCAACCTCTTCTTTTCCTTTTCCCCCTTTGCCATTAATAACAAAGTGGACTAACAGCGACCAAGCTCCTCTTAACATCATGTATGTATTCAAATAAACTTCTAGGTGCCCAGGATACTTACATACCTCATATGAAACAATTGCTCCCCCTTTTGACATACACTAATCTGAACTTGGGCTTCTTTGATCCTTGGACCTGTTAACCTACAGAACTCACAAGCTCCCTTTGCTTATGCATGAAGATTCAACACATTTTCTCAATGACTAGAACATCTCACAAATGTTTCTCCTTACATCATGCATAGATCCACAAGTCACTCAAACTATCTGAGTTAGCTCCCCCTAACTCTATGCATACCACCTTGTACTTCTCGACCATGCACCATGACAACTCTTCTTTGATCATGCATTGCTATCAATGAGGACTAAACACACATAAACACCAAAAACTGATTGAGCTCACCTTGAGAACACTGAGAGGGACTCCCCCTAAGATCTCTGAGCCATTGCACCTCTTGAGCATCTTTAAATCTCCACACAACATGAAGAACCACCACACAAGCTTACTAGCCTTATTTCTCAAGCCACCTCAAGGACCACCAACAAAACTTCATGCCACTGAGCCTACAGCAAGCACCTCTACTCTAAGCCTTATTGATCCTTGGACCTGACAAACCGAACAATCTAGCTTCCCCTTTGATCATGCAAACTTTTCAAGCCATCTGAGTTAGCTCCCCCTAACTCCATGCTCCTCCTTATGCCAACATGAAAGACTCCCCCTTGATCTTCATAAATATAGAACTTCTGAGAACACATTGAAACACTCATACCATGCTCTTTTGGAGAAATTGATCAAAAAGCACTCTTCTTCACACTAGGCCTGTCTAGGCTCCTTGTATCCCTACTTGGAACTTGCAGAGCCCACAACTTTTAGTAGACATTTTCAAAACCTGAAACTTCATATCTGGAGCACTCTCGTATGCCCCCTCAAACACACCAATTTGGATCACCTAGCTCATCCTCTGCAACATACTTCTTTCACAAACCTTCTAACCAATTAGGCCTCCATCCTGACAAAAACTTGAATAATTTGAAAACCACAAACCTTCAAATCTCAGTGAAGCTTGATTTGACAACCCATTTGGCCCATTCAATTTATTAAGAAGCCTCAAACCTCAACTCATAAGGCAAACCATTTTTCTAGCAAAGCCTAAAACTCTAGAAACTTAAAACAAACAGGGTCAACAAACCTCCTTATGGTCAACGGCCACCTCTGAAATTTCTTGCACACTTCGAGACAACCATCACACACTTTTGGACCAATTTTTGAGCTTTCAAACCTTTGGGAACCCATACATCCTATACCCATTTTAGGGATGCTTGCCCTTAAGCCAAAACTAAGAAAACCAAGAGCACTCAAAAATCTTAAATTTGACTTCAACATACCTTCAGACCACAAAACCACTTAGAGCATGCTAGAATAAGGTCAACAGACCTTTCTAGACAAAAAGATTATCTTAACAACTCACAAATCCTCCTTTGCCACCTAGAAACCTTCAATCTGACCCTCTAGACTGAAAACACCCTTGCAAGACCACATGCTTCTTCAAACTGAGAAATGTTTTCATGAAGCACAACAAAGACATCTCTACTTCACAAGGGCCTAGAACAAAGGAATATATCAGTCCTCATCATAGGACTGAAGAACCTTCTTTTTCTTCTTCCTTTTCTTGACTAAACAACTTGTTTGGCATCCATCTCTTGTTTGGCTTCTTTGATAATGCATGATGAAAACACAGGGTCTTGGCATATCTCTTCAACTAACACCTTCTCCTTTTTAAAAGCAAACAACAAGAACTCTTGGCAATCATAAAATTCCTTCTTACATGAAATTCTTCCACTACAGCAAATAAACCATCAGATTGAGATCCTTCTTTCGGATTCTCCTTGGCCTTGAATGGTATAACTGACTTGATTCTTGGATCATCCACCTTCTCCATTTGGATTGATATCAAGCTTCCTTGGCACTCTTGAGACACCTCCAAAATTGATTCCTTTCCTACAGTATCAGAAGTTTGATCCTTGAACTCAACAAGACTAGCCTTCACTGCTTTAGGTCTCCATATCATGTTTTGACTTTTGATATGCTTTCTAGAAGTCTCTTCCTTCTCCAGATAACTTGAGGGCTTATCAAATTTGCTAGGACAAAGTCTAGCAATATGACCTTTCTTATCACAAATGAAACAAATAACATCATTCGTACCTTTTGACAGATTTGAATTGTGATCAATCTTTGGCCAAAAACTCTTTCTATCATAGCTCCATGAATGTCCATACTTGAGTAACTTCTTTCTACGGTCCTCAACTCTATGATCATACTTATTACATGTATAACAATGACCATGGAATAAACTAGCATACCTTGAAGCATTTGGTTGTCTAGCAGTTCTTCTTGCATTGCTTTCACAACTTGAATTCTTCTTAGCTTGCTCAGGGTTTACATGTTCCTTTTCCAGCTTGTCCAACTCGTCTATGAGTTGTTCATGCTCTACTCTCAAGAAATCAAGATTAGTCTTCAGCTCATCATGCTCACCTTGCTTTGAACTCACCTTGGTATTGGCTTCTTCTAACTAAGTCTTGAGATATCTGCACTCTTCTTCTCTTGATTTTAGGCTACCATTTGAAACCTCTAATTGACTTCTGAGATCTTTGATGACCTTATCCTCCTTGGCTTCTTTAGCCATGTCATCCTTCAATCTACATGTTTTCTCATCCAGAGACTTGATCAGCTCTTGATACTTCTCATCTCTCTTGGTCTTGCCTAACAAACTTCCTTCAAGAGAACTGACTTGTGCTTCAAGACCTTTGATCACATACCTCATCTTGTGATTCCTCTTTATGAGCTCAGCTTCTAGATTCGCTTCTTCTTCCTTGCTGTCATAGAACACTTCTTCTCTACTATCACGGCAAACTTCATCATACATGATGTCCTTTTCTTTTGAACAACTTTCCTCTTTTGAACTCAAACTTGCCTTGGCATCTTCTAGCTGAACCTTGAGATCATTGATAACTTTATCATCCTCTTTGGCATCTTTCTTCAAATTACATATCTGCTCTTCAAGTGCCTTGATCACAGCCTCCCATTGTTGATTCTCTTTCTTCAACTGCTGAGCCAACTTGTGCTACTTAGGATCTTCAAGTTGTTAAACTTCCTTCGAAGGCCCTGCTCTGATACCAATTGTTAGAGGTACAAGATCATTGGGGGGGGTGAATCAGTCAACCAATCTTTCATTTTTTGATCACTTATCATTCATTCATTGGCATTCATGAATCAACACAACAAGCACATGCAACTAAATTACCATCAAAGTAAGAAGATCACACACAAAGCATGAATAGAGAAGCTCATCATAACACATCTAATGTGGAAAACCCTAATAGGGAATAAAACCCACTCTCAAGCCTGCAAACATATGGACTACTTGTCCTATAAGGTATTACAAACATGAGATTTTAATGGAACACCCATTCCACAAGAAACATTCGCCCCTAGGATGGTCAAGTCCTTGACCTGGATTTAGTGAAACAACTGCTTCACAAGGAGCACCTGCCCCTAAGATGGTCAAGTCCTGACCTGGATTTAGTGAAACCCCTGCTTCACAAGCAGCACCTGTCCCTAGGATGGTTAAGTCCTGACCTAGATTTAGTAAAACCCCTGCTTCACAAGGAGCACCTGCCCTTAGGATGGTCAAGTGCTTCTGACCTAGATGTTGAGCACCCTCCCAACACCTATGATATGAACATCTTCTGACCACTGATTGTCTGCCAATCTAATGGAGACACCCTACAAACACAGCGCCCTTCACTTCTTCACACACAAACATCCAAAACCACCTTTTGGATCACTCTACACTGCTCAGCAACAACTTTGTTACATCCTCAACAATATAACCAACTGGTCATACACACAGACCACACTTTGATCTGCCTCTCAAATCAACCACCAAGCTTACACATAAATCATCTATCCTTCGCTCACATTCAAGGCATCCAAAACATCCTTTTGGATCACTCTAGACCTCTTCGCTCATCCTCAATCTTCAAACTTGCAAAAGCATTGTTTCTAACATCAGAAATATGACCTATAGGTCATACACACAATCATCACCCTGCTCTGCTCTATAACCCATCCACTGGGCACACTCCCTTTCTTCTATCCTTCGCTCCACAACACTCACACATGCCTCTCTTTCACAAGTCTTCAAACCTATAAGAGAACTATTTCTGACATCAAAAATATGACCTATAGGTCATACACACAATCATCAACCTACTCTGTTCTTCAATTCATCCACTAGGCACCCTTACTCTCCTTCGCCTCTCAACTCTATACTCTTCCTCCACTTAGAGCCCCCTCTCACAAGTCTAGAAATCATCATCTTTGATTTCACTATTTATAGAGCCTTCATGAATATCAACTTCTTGGTCGGCCTTAATACTTGCCTTAACCCTTAAGGCTTCTTACATAGCTCAATGCCATCCTCACAGATCGATCATAGAAACTATGGGTCACACTTAAACAATTACGCCTTTCAATTAGGCCTTAGTAGCCCTTGTAGGTCTCATGGAGACCTATTCACCCATTGACACTTCTTTGAGTAAATTAAGAAAAGAACACTTTCACATACATAGACCAATGCCACAACCTATAGGTCCTCCTTAAGTGACAACATCCATCATAACACCCTTCTACTATAGCATAATTAGCCCAAACATCATTTTGTACATACAATCACCAAGAACGAACACAAATCAACTTCTAAGCCTTTGATCATACAGAATCTGGATTGGTCAAACCTCCATAATCCACACATTGTTCTCATGAAGTCTACAACACACTCCAACACTTAGTTCATCTTAAAACATAGAAATTCCATCAAGAACAACTCAATTACTCTTCTCGGATTACTTGCAGAGTATGAACACATACACAGTCAACTTTGGAGCTCCATATCTTTGACTGTTCAGACAATTAGACCTTCTAACCAGGTTCTCTGGATGCGCCATGAAGTCCTCTACAACTTTGTCTTTTACACCATGGTCAAATTATGCATATATCAAAAGTTATAGCACAAAAACTACAGACTGGCCTTCCCTCGCAAATTCAAATATTTGAACTCCAACGGTCACTGAGCAACTGTTAAACTTCGAACATGTTGACCTCATCTCGTGCACTCTTGAAATATTGACCAAATACGCATCGTCGATAACTTAGATCAGCCAGATCTTTAACTTGCAACGTTCACTGTTAGATCTTGATCAAAACTCCCACGATTATGACACATGGCACCCTTGCGTGCTTTTTGAACACTTTGTTGTCAGTCTATGCGCTTGTGCCACTTGGCAATCCTATGTGCTTTGTTGACTATTTGACTTGTCCCGCATTGTTGATCTTCATAAGTACAAACTGCCGCTCACTGTTGATCTTCTGTCAGATTAGCGAGCTTGTGACACTTGTCACCGGCGCGTGCAACTTTTGACATGTTGACTTAATACGCACCATTGATCTCAATATGTACGATTAAGCGCTTACCGTTGGATCTTCCAGGCCAATGACCTCAAACTTCAACGTGATTAAACTTGACGCTCTCTGGCCCATCACAATCTGCTAGAGCAACTTTGAAGCTTTTTATAACTTGAGCTAGAAAGCACTTCAAGACTCCAAATTTTCAGGGTAGCTTCTTGGCACTATAGACAATATCTCCATGTAAACCTTTGACCATTATTTACTTTCTTCATACTTGAAATAAATGCACAAACTTACTGGTTTATACATATTTGCATGACGTGCAGTGACGGTTTGGCTTCTCTTAAGCTAGAACATGCATTTTGCTCTTTCCAAATGCTCACAAAACATACCAGAGCTTTGTCAAGCCATCTATGGATGCCTCAACCTCTTTTTGTCCTTACAGACCTACACAAGTCCCATATCTCTCCAAGCTATCAAATAGATCACTTTGTCATTAATGCATTAGTACCACATGCTCTCTTTGACACCCCATAGGACCTCTGCAACATGATCTCATCATCTATAACATTCATCAACTTCCTATCCAAGTATATACTGAAAATCCATGCTTACATACTAAGCTACCAAGCCTGTGCCAACACACTATTCACATGCTTGTCTTCTCTCCTTGACCTGAAACCACATCAACATGCTAGATACAATATGATAAGCTTCAAACAATACTTACCTTAGCTCATATGCATCCAAATCCTGCCTTGCACAACTTCAAGCTCAAACTCATCATCATCATGACATCACCACTTTGTCATTACCTTTGACATCAATGCACACATGACATCAATGACAACACTTGCCAACACTTGCAATCAAGGTCTTGTCACAGGTAAGTTTTTTATTTTTTAAGTTTTTAATGTTCTTTCTGTTTTAAATTTAAGTTTAAGAATTGAGTTTTAACTTCTTATATTTATAAATTTGAATACAGGTTGCAAGTTCATCTTCTTGTGAGTAGAATTGGAGCACATACAACTTCATCCACTCACAAAAGTGCAACAAGCTCACAGTAAAGAAGGCCAAGGAGTTGGTCTACATACACTCCAATTTACATCTTATATCACACAAGAACCCATAGTACAATAAGGGGAAAACAAAGCATTAGGATATAGATCCAAAGGATGTTGACTTGGATGCTTCTATTCCCACCACTCATTAGTTGACATTGACACTCCTTTGGCAACACATAGCTTAGCTAGCAATGTGGCAGGAGTGCTAGTCTTTGTGGTTCTAATGAACCACATCATGATGTTCACGTTGATGCTCTTGATGAAGAGCAAAATAACTATGAATATTAATTTTAATGTAATTAATTAGTATTGATATTTATGATTAATGATTATGATGACATTTGGCATTTGGTTAGTATTTTGTTGTTATTTTCATATTTTATTTTTTATATGTATACCATGTGATTAATGTCACTAATTTTCTATTTATTAGGCTATAATTTATATATTTTTCACTTTTTATATATTTGTTGTACGGCCGAACACAAGCCATACCCAAGGCAAAAAAAAATCATCATACCAACAAAATCAGTTCTTCGAACCCGAATTGGTAACTTAGTTTATAACACCTTAAAGTTCAGTTTGCTTAAGATAGTGATATAAATTTAAGTTAGCATATTTATGTTATTTTTCTATTTTATGTTTATTAGGAAATTGGAAAAAGTGGCTTATGTGTAAAGCAAGCCAATCAAAATGGAGATAGTATTCAGGCCTATAGGATTCATTTGTGATGTCACTAGGTCAATCAAGAATTTTTTAGGGAAATTGTAGAAAATATATGAATCAAAGCTTCCTCCCTCATCTATGTTGATTCCATTCTGAACAAAACTCCATGTGAGGAGCTTGCGGAAGAGAATAATAATTAGTAGTGTTATTCTGTCAAATTTTTCTGAGTCTATTTTTCATGCTTAGAGTTGCTTGTGAATTCAAATTCTAGGGTTTGTTGTATGGGTTTTTCAGATTTGATCTTGAAAGTGCATATACAAGATTCAACACTTCTGGTTTCTTGCTTGTTTCTTCATAATACTAGTTGGACTTACAGAGTGAAGAAACCGGTGCTTGAGGCTCTTTGTTGGTCTCTCACTCTCTTTCAGATTCTTCTTTACACCCTTTTATTTCCACCCATTCAATCCAATTTGTTAATCATTGTCAAAAATCAGTTCTCGGGAGTTGTTTTTTAGAGGGCATTTTTGGAGTAGAATTTCAGGGGAGACATATTTGGTTTTATGGGTTCTCACAAAAATTTCAAAAAAGGGTTTTGAGTCATTTTATGGGGTTTTCAAGAGATTTATAGGGTATTTTGAATTTATTTATGGGCATAGAGCAATTTTCTGGGGAGTGCAAATATTTTTAGGGAATTCTCTGAAATTTTACAAGATTTACAAAAAAAATAGGGTTTTGAAGATTTTTCCTTTTTTTAATTCAAATAAAACAGAAATTGAGGAGGTCTCTTAAACAATCTATTTAAAAATTCTGGGAAAAGAATCATCCTTATGGGCAAAAAGTTTCAGTTTCATATTTTTTTGACATTCTTTCGGTTTTTTAGAACTTTTTGAAGGGCCAAGTGATCTAGCCGATCCCTAAACCTGCCCTCCCTTGTTTGCTTGATGAGCTCCTTCATCAACACCCCCCGCTCCGCTTCCTCTCCCTCCCTCTACATGTTATGCACCTCCTAAACACTCCTCCACCGTTCCTTTATGGCCTCTGCTCTCCACCCCTTGCCACTGCCTCGCCACCAAGTAGATCGGCAACCTCTCCTCTTACTTGTTGGCTTCAAATACGCATGTGCTTAGGAACCCTAAGCAACCTCCTTCACAAGGGTCAGCCTTGTTTATTTAAGGTTATTTAGGCCCTTTCAAGGTTTGTAAAGGCCTTCTACATTTTGGTTTGCTCCCCAAGGACCCCACCCCATTGACACTTGTATTTGTTGAAATCAACCCCAAAGACAAATTTTAGCATTTTATGAAAACCAAAGTGTGGGTCCAACGTGGCAAGAGGTCACACCCCCACAAAAGACATCATTTTTTGGCAAACAAACTAAACGCACCCCATTCATGACAACTTCAAACAGCCATATCTTTTGCCTTAGCTCGAAATCAAGTGCCTTTTTTTTTAAAGTGCATAATTTTCCCAGTACTTTCTAGATTTGCTATCAAAATGACTTCACATTTTACATAAACAGAAAAAAATATATATATATATCAGTTTCTCATTCTTAGTAACATTGCAATGTAGAAGTTGTTTGTACAAACTACATAATATTAAGTAGTAGTTTTGGAGGGCAGGGAATCAGGGGAGGGTGAGTGGGGGGAGTATTACTGTAATTGTACTAAATTAAAAGGTGCCACATTAATGGGGAGTTGCTTCATTCTAAGGTTGTTTTTAAAACCTCTTGTACGCAAAAGTACACACTCTTATGGTTCTTGTTCTTTATTTTTGCATGTGGCTTTTTTCCTGTTTGTGACAAATTCAACATTATGGATGGTAAACCAACATTCCTCACTCCTTATAACTACTATACTTCAAAAACAAAAAATGAAAATTTTACTAAAGAGTAAAGGACTGTATAGGGTCACACAAGACATTGAACTTGAACCAATACATGCTATTGAGAAACCTAAATGGTACAACAGTTATAATGAGGCAAATGGCTTCATTTCTCTTGTTGATTCTCCTATATTATTGTTTCATCTTGAAAACTATTAGCTCCTAAAGCAGAATGGGATGCACTAGAAAAACTATATGGTAAAACTGATTCTTTTGGGGGTCATCAGCTAGATTTAGAGCTCATTGGTCTCAATCCCAATCACTGACAGCATTCATGATTAGACTTCAGTTAACAAATTGTAACATCAAGAAAGATGATGAGCAATTGATTCTACGGGCCTTGTCCAAATTGGGTGAGCCCTGCTTTGTATATTTTTTCCTCATTCCGCTTGACCAAAGATTCTTTGGGTACTAATTACAAAATGCCTACCTTTAATGAGTTTTTTGAACGTCTTACTCGGGAGCAAGATAAATTTATTTAGATGAGCACCATTTCTTCAAAGAGCTCTAAGTCTCATGCACTCGTTGCAAATCATCCCCAAAACTAATAAAGAAGAACCAAAGCAAATGAACAAAGATCTTAAGGCACAATCACAACAACATCATGATGTGGTTCATTATAACCACAAGGACTAGCACTCCCACCACTCCTACTAGCTAAGCTATGTGTCACCAACAGAGTGTCAATGTCTACTAATGAGTGGTGGGTAATGAAAGCATCCAAATCAACAACCTTTGGATCTATATCCAAATGCTTTGTTGTCCCTTGCTTGTACTCTGAGTTCTTGTGCAATATAAGACGCAAATTGGAGTGTATGTAGACCAACTACTCAACCTTTTTTTCTACGAGCTTGTTGCACTTTTGTGAGTGGATGAAGTTGTATGTGCTCTGATTCCGCTCACAAGAAGATTAACTCGCAACCTATATTCAAATTTATAAAAAAAATGTTCAAACTGAAGTCTTCAACATAAATTTTAAAACAAAATGAAAGTTAAGAACTTAAAAACTTTTTAATAAAAAACTTACCTATGACAAAACTTTGAATGCAGCGTTGAAAACTGGTTGAGATTGCTCTCAAAAGGAATTGGTCGGTCAAATAACACACTTTATTCAATATATTGGAAGCATACATATAGTGCAACCTCTCCTATAATCAAAGAGATAGTTATAACTGCACATACTATATTTAGTTATATAACTCATGTACCGAATAATATATTATTCTTCACTCCTAAAAATATTGTTGTTTATATGACAACAATATTAATTATTTACCACATGGTAAAATACTAATTACCATGGGAACTCTAAATTCCCAACACTCCCTCCCTTAGAGGTCACATGGGAAGATACACACCACATACAAATATTTAGAATATATAGTCTTCATCACTTGAAATGCCTTCAACATTGGAAAGTGTAGTTTGATCTTCCATATCATCTTCTTCAATCACCATGGCCTTGTTATGCAGCTTTCCATCAAGTAGATCTTGTGCTCTTTGTTTACAATTCAGAATAACATGTTCAAGGTTCTTACAATAAAAACATGTATATTTGTGTGTTGATTTCTTGTAAAAAATGTTTGATTTGACAGCTAAGGCTTCTTCTTCTTCTACAACCTTGTTTCTTGTATCAAGTAATGTTGTTATTATGCTTTTCAGGCTTGGATTTAGTTTACTTAGAGTAAACATCATATTAGACATACTTTTTGGCATGTTTAATAATATAGCTTTTGCATAATTGGGTTTTACCGTTTCAATTATACCAGCCAATTGAGCCATTAGAGAACGAAACTTGATGATGTGAGATACAATATCTCCTCCTTCCATTTTCAACCCAGACAATTTTTGCTTCATAATTATCTCTACATTGTCGGCTTGTGATCCAAATAGCGTATTCAACGATTCCCATATATCTTTGGAGGAATTTTTGAAATCCACATGGTGTAGATACGGCTTTGACAAGCCAAGACCAATAGTAGCCAAGGCCTTCTTGTCTCTCACTTTCTAGTTTTGAAGTACATTTGCATCTGTTGGTGCTACAATTGTGCCATCAACAATGTCCCAGACGTCTTTTTCAATTAGCAGCAATTGAATTTGGATTTGCCACGAATGGAAATCATTTCCATCAAACTTGTCTATCGGGTTTATTTTATCCATTTTATCCCTCCCACAATATTGACTCAATGGACATCGGTTTCAACTGATAATGCGTCTTTACAATAATAATGACTCAATCTAAAATATTAAACCTTGACTCAGAGTAACCTATAATATCTAAACAATTACAACGAAAAAGTAATTAAATATTACTTTTCTCCTGGACCTTGATAAATAGTTTATATTGACCAACACTAAAACTATAATTATACTTAAAATGACCATGACATTTTTTATGATATGGATATTTGATATCTTAAACCGAACTTTAATTTCTAATATAGCAAAACAAAGCTATCATTAATAATTAAATCGACTATTATAAAAGCAACTAAACCCTATAAACAAAACAACGGATTTTGTGAAATAACTAAACAATTTTAAACCTAAACTCTTAAAAAAAAATTGGAAACCAAAATCCCTACGTAGTTTTAGGTGGACAGTGGCTGCAAGCGTTGGGCAGAGATAAGAGCTGAGCAATGTTCATTGGGACACTAGGAGAGAAGTTGTGGAGTGGGATCCCAAGCTGAATGATAGATCTTGGTCACAAAGAGAGCCGTCGGAGCTATAAGCGCAAATGGTGATGCCGTAAAAATAGGTTAAACCATAGTTGACCAAGATCTCGGAGCTTTGTAATTCTGAATAGACCTGTTACATCCTGATTCCTCGCCAGGGAAACTTGCTAGATTATCCGTGGATATCTATAATTGACAAATTGAGATTTGACTATTTTTAACCAAGCTTAGATATATATATATTGTTATGGGACAGTAAGATATTGCTTAGGTTATATGATCATGCTGCTATGGGTTAGCTGTAAGTACATGTTACTTTATGATCATGTTGATTTGTCATTTCAACTGTATTTTATAATGAATATATATCATGACTTTTATGGTCTAACTCCCTGTTTTGTGATGAGGTGAACGTAGAAAAATTCGTCCCTCGAACATGCCGGAGAGAGCGCATCTTCGGAGAGGGCGATGTAGATGGAGACGTCGAAGGTCTACAAAGAGCTGGGAAAACACTGCACACCACAATAGTTAGTCATGGTAGAAATGCATTCAAATAGCTTGCTTATGGTGTGTTTAATTACTTGCTTGAAGTATTGCTTTCTGTGGTTTGCTAGAGTAAGTAACATTATCGTAAAGATTGCTTTTGTGTTTAGCACATTCTGTTATTTCCATAGTTCCACAGCTTTTCGGGATGGGGGGATGCGAAGACGGTTTTCCGAGACAGGAGGGACGGGGGGCCTAAGTTTGGGGACGACAAGGGGATAGCGGTGGGGGGACGGCGGGGGAGTGTTGCTGAAATACATATAGTACTTGAAAAATTAGTTATAAAAAGATGTATAAGGATTAAGTATATTGTATTGAACATCAACAATTTAACATTGTGATTTAATCATTTAAGTTTCAAGTTTGATCCATTGAGCAATGAACATTAACAATTTAACATTGAACATTAAACAATAAACATTGATGATTGAACATTGAATTTTCAAATTTTCATAATGATGATTCATGATTACAATCAAGTATCAATAATGTTCAAAAACAAAATCCTAAAAGTAAATTGTGAATACAAATGACTCAATGAGTCGATGGCTAATCATCCCCAATGTGGAACTCCTCATCACTAGAACTATTGGACTCCACACGCTCAAGCTCCTCCAAGCTAATGCCAACCAACCCTGTTTGTGTAGCATCATCATCAGTCTGTGTTGGCTCCTCTGGCTCTACATCCCATCTGACTGCTGGACTCTCCTTGTACGCAAGTGTGTTGCGGTCAATAAGACGTAAAGCACTATGTACAGTCACAAGCTTGAATCTTCTTGGCAATGACTTCTCTATCATCTTCTTTGCTCTCTCACTTGCTCTCTCACTCTTGCAAACTTCTCCCTCTTAGCTTGTTGCCTCTACTTTCAGCTCTCTACTTCACTCAATGAAGTTTTTGTGTGATTTGGAATGAGAGGGAGAGGGATTTTTATAAGCTTTTGGGAGGCCTTGGGGGGTGGGGCTAGGTCCCACTAGGTTAGAGTAAAAAGCATAAAAATCCAAAAACAAAAAAAAAAAAAAAAAAATTTAAACACTTTTGACTTTGGTGTGCGCAAGGGATCCCTGGACGTCCCCGAGACTTCTGGACGTGTTGACTTTGGTGTGCGCGGGGGACGTCCCCTCTCAGAGAGAGGCATCCCCAAGACGGCGGCGAAACTTGGCGGAGGTGGCAGGACAGCTGAGGGACGTCCCCCTGGCATCCCCGAAACGTGGGGTTTTTGGGGGGGACACGTCCCCGTAGAACAGTGGTTATTTACGATGGTAGGAACGATTTGGCAAAAGTAAAATTTATAAATACGGGTTATTTGTAAATTTTGACATTGTCATTTATAATTACTATAATATTTTGGGTGCTAATTTAATTTAATAAAATTATGAAAATTTAGTATTTCATATTAAAATATATAAAAAAAGGGGGGGATTATCTTGAATAAAATTAAAGAAAAGAAATAATTAAAAATTTAGAAAAACAAAAAAAGGGAATTAAAGGTTTTAAATTTAGCAAAAACAAAGAAATTTTTTTTAAAAAAAAATCTGGAAAAAGAAAGCCAGCCCCTATTTTTATTTAAGGGAAAGAGTTGAAGGAGGATTTCAATTTTTGTAGGGGAGAAAGAAATGAAAAGGGGTGTAGCATTGAGGAGAAAGAGGCATAGCAAATCAATAGTCAAGATTGTCCAGTGGGTGATGTCTTAAAATTCATACATTGTTGATCTTAGTATGTTCATGTTAAGATTTTGTGCTAAAATTGTATAGGTATAGACAACTTTGTTTGGAATATCTGTGTTTTAAGATTTTTCTATGGAAGTACCACGCCACATACGTAATATGTTCGAAAGACAAACTTAAACAGTTGTAAACAAAGGCTCTTTATTGGCATCTCATACCATTAAATCTCCTTATCAAATTTATATCATCCATGAGCCGTGGATATGAAATAGAGCCTGCTGAAAGTAATGATTGAATGGAAATATTAACATAGGGTAGCTGTTAATTATGCATTTCTAGCTAATATTATACATCCCCTAATAAAACTGTAAAAACAAATTGTCAATTCATGAAAATTACATCTCAAGTACTGCATAATATTATTGGAAATAACAAACAGAATATTACTTATGTTGCGTCAAACACCTGAGGCGTCGCTTACCTTATTCTAGGCGTCTTATATGGTGCATCCAGTGTACCGAAATCAGTTTGATAATTATTTCTGAAATTGCACCACTTCACTCAGAATTTGACTTATGCTTTTAAAATTGTTTTAGCATACCTAGATTGGTTGTTTGCCTTCAGAACAAAATTTATTAGGTGAAGCATCGACTTACCCTCTTACCCCAATGTATTCTATTTAATTTATGTTGTGGTGATTCTAAATTGGGCGATTCAAGTAGGCCATACGGCTGTTTAAAAAAAAAAAATCTTTTGTTTAATCCAACTTGTCAATAGGGCATCACCCTATTTTTATTTTTGCCAACCAACCTGAGTATCCTGAGCAATTTTAAATATATTTACTCTTCATTATGATGAGCAGGAAATTATTATAAGCCAAACCATGTTAAAATGCTAACGTTGGATTAGCATTTAGATAAGTATTCAATTAAATCGCTGCATGAAGGGCGTCGCCCAATATTAAGATGGAAGTAAAACAAAGAAGCGCTAACCATTGTCTACAAACTTTGCTATAGTGTTTAAGTCGTTGGTTTTGATTAATTGCTGAGATAAGCCGAAATGCATCCAAAATAAAATTAATAGAGAGCTATAGTTAGTCTAACCTGTGTCGCTGGAGATTGCATCAGGGAATGAAAGACTTAGCTGTGTTTTGTTTTCAGGCTGTAGAATAAATCGATGTAGAATTATTATAAGTACCCATGACTACAACGATTTGGTATAATGGAAAATTATCTATATGATATCTATATATGTAGAATGGATATCTATAAGTATAATGCACTATGGCACTATGTAAATTATTTAATCAAGGCTGTATTCATATATTTAGTCCCTTGGCAGACGACCGAAGAGCCACATTCGAATCCCGGGATAATCCTTGATGTTCTCGAGGTAAACCATTGGCAATACTTGATAGTTATCCATGCCTCCAACAATCTGAATGTTTTAAGACATCTATTTTATTGGTAAAACTTTGAAGTCAGAAATAAGGGCGTATATATTAGTTAGATATTTAGACATATAAAATCCTAGAATTATAATAAAGGGAACACCTAAATACTAAAATCATTATCAACTTGGGAAGTATACATTTAAATAGCAAATATCTAAAAATTATGCACTGAACCTCTCTTCTATATTCCGTACATATACATATGTATAATGATGTAACGTTGAACATGCAAGAATGCTTCTCTTTTTGTGAGGCTCATTGTATGTAGTATCTATATAGAAATTTGCAAACCTAGTGTAATCATTGTCGTATCCAATGTGATTGGAGTCTTTTAAGCACAAAAGAGCTATTTATTATAAGTCGGCAAGAGCAAATTGTAGCAAATCCACAGGTCAAATTGCGTAGACACTTATAAGGGATTATACTTGATTAAGTATTCGGTCTAAAAGTAATCGGGTTTATATACCCCAGGAATAGAATTGGGTTCTATCATGGTTTAGCGATTTGTACATTCACATAATTTTGTGAGACTTATGTCAAATAAAAGTAATTGTTATATTGCCAAAATGTATATGCGAAACCCGATGCGAAAAACTAAGTTGACTTGGAAACTTGTGTATGAAGTTTTATACGAAAATATGTGTAGATAGAGACGAAACTTTGAAGGAGAATTACATTGTAAGAGTTCCTTATCTTATAAAGATTGTCATTATACCCTGTGAACAGGGAAGTTCTAAGGGAGTTCTTGATAAGAATCAGTAATAAACATTGGTTTAGTAACTGCATATCAATTGAGTACTTATATAGTATGGGGTACAAGTATTCATAGATACCTATAACAAGGGGTGGGCATAAAGTCCGAAACCATAACCTTGTAGAACAGTCTTCTTGAAAACAGAATGCACTATTGGACTGAATGCTTGTAATCGGGTTTATGAGTTCTCTATTTCCCTATAATTATTATGACTAACTATTAGTTTTCAGCATTGAATACTTGTATGCGAAGCATACTATTAGAATGTTTTATGTATAACTGTTTGAATGTATTTAGCATATATATTGATGCATCATGGTGCATGCTTATAAGTTATAATTCCTTAAATACTAGTATACAGTTTAGACTTAGGGTATACCCGGGTGGTATAGCCCTGTACTTGTTTAATTGTTATTATGTATGTGAATCGCTTGATTCTTGAAATCGTAAGTTTGAATTATGTATTATTATGTGGTTGAGAACCTATGATAGTATGAGCTATCATAGAGAACTACAGTATAAAAATATATTGTCCCCGGATGGTACATACTGTAAATGTTATGCCTAGATTTACATCTGCATTTGATTGAGTGTTGTATACATGTTGGTTATTGTTGTGAATAGTGTGTTTTATAATAGTTGGTAAGAATTTGTGTATGCGTGCATGCAAGCTTTGTGAGATTAACAAATGTTGTGTCGGTATGTTATTGTGTTTCGTGGGAACTATGACTTGCTTCGTTATATATAGTTATTTGTATAGTTGCTTATGTTTCCATGATTTTAAGACTACTTTATATGACTGTTTTGAGAAAACTAGTAGTTATGTTTTAAAATATTAGACTATGGTAATATGGGTTATCATTGGTGTGGTATGTTTGGAAACAAATTGTGGTAGTTAAAATCTACAATTATGTATATTTTACCCGAGTGGTATAGACTGTAGACATTTATTCTAGTATGGGATAGAAATTAATGTAAGATTCATTCATGCGTTTGACAAAATAAACGTATGTTTTGGTTACTCTTATGTATAGCATAGTATATGATATATTTGCTAAGTAGGATGTAAATTAAATGAATCTTGTGGTTGAATTGTATTTAACCAATTTGCATTGTTGATTCGGAGTAAGGAGTGAGATGGATTTCACTGGTTTACTAGTCTCATAATGATAGATAAAGGCAGTCTAATCAAGTGGTGTGTATGAATTTGATTGATCTAAATCGTTATTATTTATCATTTGTAAAACTTTGGGCCGAATTATGTTGAGTGAGACATTAACATTTCATGAGTGTGATTCACATGTTTGTGCAATATCTTGCAATATAACGGATTTCTATGATACACTGCATGTTTAGTTTAGAATCATACAGCACACGAGTACTTGATCGTCTCTTTGGATTCTCACGCCATCAATATCTACTCATCCGTGAAGGGAGGGTCATTTTCTGATGGGATTAATGCAGGGGATCGTTGGTCCGTGATTGGTGTGAAAAAGCACTCGGATAATGCTCTCCCTCCCTTCAACAGTACTACTATTGAGACGACACTTGAGATTGCCACAGATACTGGAGAGTCCGGAGAACTCATGCTCAGAGGAGTTAGATATCTAAATTATGTACATTGTATTAGATTGTATATTATTATTGAGTATTGTCATGAAGAATTATAATTACTTATTATTGTATATTGACCGCGGTGATTGCAGAGTTATATCCACCATGGCTAAGCTGTATTACTTTTTATATTCATTTTATGTAGCATTCTCATGACATTAGAGATATGTGATACAAGATATAATGTGGACTTACTGTTATCACTTGAATATATATGTGATCTTTGCTTAGATTCTCGAGGTGTAATATATTTATGGTATCTATGTTTAAATTAAAAAAATCACGTATTTCTATGTCTAACCCAACATAGTTGTTACAAGACCGATCGATGCAGGTGGGACGGCGGTAGATCAAGTTGCAGGGCGTGTGTCGTGAGCTGTTGGAAGTGCTTGATTCACTGCAACCAATGTAATAGAAGCACACAGCAAATTTGATCTTGGTGAGTCTGACGTTTGATGCTGTGAAGAACACCAAAGGCTAGGTTTGTGCCGTTCAAACAAATATTGACTAGATTTATGCAATAACAAGATCAATCCTTCAATGCCAGATTCAAACCTTCGAATGACTGAACTCTTCAAGTGAATGTGTACGTACGGCCTTGTACTATCAACCAAGTGTTGCAAAAGTTTGTATATCCTTGTATGGGCAAATCCAAAAACAAAAACTGCGACAAAATGCAACTCACTGTAAAAATATCATAAATATATAAAAAAATTAATATACAAACAGATTTATCATCAAACAATGATGTTGAATTCAGCATGTGGTCTACACTGATGGTTCAAAATCAAGAATAATGAAAGGCCTATCGTATGCAAAGGCACCCGCACATGGTCTTCACTGCTCAACCTTGTGAAGCTTAAGGCCAAAGAAATCCAGAGAGGTCCAGGGATGGGCATGCTCTGATACCAATGTTGAAAATTGGTTGAGAGTGCTCTCAAAAGGAATTGGTCGGTCACTTAATACACTTTATTCAATATACTGGAAGCATACATATAGTGCAGCCTCTCCTATAATCAAGGAGATAGTTATAACTGCACATACTATATTTAGTTATATAACTCAAGTACCAATAAATATATTATTCTTCACTCCTAAAAATATTGTTGTTTATATGACAACAATATTAATTATTTACCACATGGTAAAATACTAATTACCATGGGAACTCTAAATTCCCAATAGACATTGTAGGTTTGGTGATCCTTGGCCATGGAGGTACCACAATATATAAGCATCCTTCTTGTATTTGTCCCGAATAGTACCAAGTCTATGGCCTTGACAGGTAATGAAACCCCCAAATTCATTCATAAGCATGTCTTTATCTCGAAATCGGGGAAGATCCTAGAGAATGCCAACTTATACCCTTTAACCACTTTGACATCCTTATATGGTGGCACCCTCCTCAACAAAGAAAGGATCTCCATGCTATAGAACAAAGGATTCAATGCAAAGGCAAGAAGATGTAGCGGGGTAGTCTATTTGTTCTAGCGCTCAACAAGAATTGAATGCACTTGTTTGAAAAATGTCTCCTTGGGATCTTGCTCTTTTGCATTAATGATGACCTCATCTTTTCAATAATTGAGTTGATGCCATCATATATTTCTCCCAAACATGGTTGATCCATGTCAGTGAAACAGATCATACTCATAATGGGCTCTCTGAAACTCAACAAATAATCTACACAAGCACCCCAATCATCATCTAGGATCATATTTTTCACTCTTTAAGCCCACGCTTTATTTATCTCCCTCCATACACTCCACATGTGGCTGATGACCATGCTATTGAGTGTCTCTTGCACCTTCACAAGTCATCTCAAAATGATTGTGTGAGGCAAATCTAGCCTCAACAACCTATTAGAAAATTAACATTAAAAAAATTTAAAAACTTATGAAAATATACAAGTACTAGATTTAATAAGTTAAAACTTTAAAACAAAAATAAAATTACTTAGATAAAATGAAAATGAAAATCTATAAGTATCTTCAACTCCAAAGTCGAGAAAGCTTTGAAGATGGCTTGAGAGCGGTGATGGTTGGTGACAAACATCTAAATCTCATTAGCCTCGGCATACACTTGCTTGATCCACTCAATTTTTCTCCCCATTTTTTGCAATATGAGGTTGAGCGAGTAGACAGCACAAGGTGTCCAAAAAATGTGACCATATCTCGCCTCCACCAACATCCTCATGGCCTTACCATTTTTTGTGTTATCCATGATAGCTTGAATAACATTTTGAGGCCCGCCACCTCAAGGGATTCGAAAAGGATGTTGGTGATGAACTCAGGATTCTTCACACACTCCTCATAGTCAGCGACCTTCAAAAACATTCCCCCTTTAGCGCACAAGGCAACCACATTGATTAGACACCTTTTTTTACATTTTTCTATGCATCAAAAATGATGAAAATCTCCATTTCAGCATGTGAATCCCTAATTGGCTTCAAAGAATCTTCAACATGTTTTTTCTCTTTTGTCAAGAAGGTGGTGTGAAATTTCTCAAACCCTGGCCCTTTGTAACCTTTTGTGGCTTCCTTGATCACTCTTATCATTTCTTGTCGATGTGGTGATCTAACCATATTAAAGGACAATCCATTTGTATGCATACATCTTACAATATGCTTATCGGCGATATCCTTACCCTCATTTTGACAGTATCTTTCAAGTTCTCTGCTTTTTATTTTGTTTGAAAGAGAAGAAACCTTTTTGTATATGGAGGGTGTTTCCAAAAATGGATGTGTTGTGATCAAAACTAGGAAACCACCACAAGGAGTTGGGGAAACCATTGGCTCCTTTGACAAAGGGTGAGTTGATCTCATGACACAGGCTATATCTACATCTGCTTGCTCCTTGATGTATGCAAAGATTTTTTATTTTGCCATTAGACTACCATCCTTTCCCTTACAACCTTTGATGCCCGCACCAGATAGGTGACATAAGTGACCTTTCACCCAAGTACATGAGCTAACATGTTGATTATCACAAGAATTGTATTTCTAAATATACCCCCCACCACCTAGAACCTACTCTATCATAGTCACATGTTTCCAATGCAGTGATTGTGCATCGATTTTTAATTGGATTTGACTCACAGAGGTAGAACTTGTTGACATTGTAGTATATCTAACTGCAAGCTAAACCAACACAAAATTACAAAAAAAAAATTAAAAATTAAAAATTAAAAATTAAAAACAAACCCTAGAATAGCAACTTGTAAAAAAAATTACAAACAAAAAAGGTTAAAACAATATGAGCTAAAACATAAAAGTTTAAAATCTTACCTTAGCAGCGAATGGGCTCCTCAATTAACATAGGAAAATGATTAGAACGTTGGTTGATGAAGATTCAACCCTAGATCAATAATGGAAGGTAAGTATGCAATGAGAAAATGAGATGTAAGTGTTTTTGTTTTTGTGTTTTGTTTTTATCATTTGTGTCCTTTTATCTTATGTTTTTGTCTTTCGATTAACTTTTTGTCATGTCCCCTCTCTAGTACGACATGACACTTTACGTGGATTTGCCTATTCCAGATTCTCGTAGGCAGATGGTGGTGATGAGAGAGTCATTTTTGCGTTTATTTGGTGATTAGATGGCTCATTATGCTCTTGGAGACATTATATTTTATTATTACTTTTTATATGGGGCCAAAATGTTATATTTTTAAATTAAGGTGCACTTTTATAAAGTTACTTTTTATTTTAAAAGTGCAATGAGATTTTATAAGAATATCGTGGATACTTCTAGGAAAGTAAGGGGCTTCTAGAGGAAGTTTCCAAAAAAGTGAATAAATAGACCACATGGTCTCTCATTTGGGATTGAAATCTATTTTCTCATTTAGTCTTCTTGAGCATTTGTGGGGCTTAATAGTCTGCAAATATTCAGCATAATCCTTGAGAACGATACCTCTCAAGAGATTGCATAACTGAGGAGGTGAAATAGCTTCTAAAGGGTTGCACATTGGAAGTGGTATTCAACCATTTCATGTTGAGCTTCACTTGAGTATTCAGTCTTGGACTGAGTTTAGATATATTTGGAGTCCTCAGACTCTATTAAGGATTTTGAGAATTTTGGTTGCAAATAAACTTGTTCTTCATCCATTTACCAGGAGGATTGCTTTGACATTGTTTGAAGATCATTTTAGAAGTTCTGGTGGCATTTCCAGCATACTGCAATTCACATCTTGAGCCTATATTTTGTTCATAACTCCTATTTGGCTGGGAGATTAATTTTTATATTGTGGGAGGCATTTACCCTAGCCTAGGCATTCATGTTCATGGCATTTTCGGCACTTGTTAGTGAAGACAAAAATTAATATCAAAATCGCACCAGTCAGTACAGTACAGCCTGTACTTGCAGCAGTGTACGAACAGCATTCTGGGCAGTGTACGGACAGCATTCGGGCACAACATACAGATCGGGTTTCATTATTGCCATCAGCAAATTCATGTGAGGTTCTGATTTCATCAGCAACAACAATACATCCATTGTAATTAACGACATAGTCCAGGTTCCTCTTCTTAATTGTCATTGCGTGGTACATGTTTGTAAGATACATTCTTGCTATAAGGATTTGATGTTACAATCACTGCTATACCAGTCATTTGCATATCTAATAAACAATGCTAATTGATGATCACATGTCTTATTTTGGTTATGAGGGCTTACATTTTAAGTCACTGATTTTGTACCCAGCTGTATTAGTGATTCTAGAGAAAGGTTCTATTTACAATTGCATATCTATAATAGAGACTCAATTATGTGCCAAACCTTTGTATTCCGTCCATGATAAGAAAGGATATTATTTGCATCTAGTTGCATTGTGAGTGCTAAGATGTCTTGTTGAAATCTGAAAGTTGCAATCTATTGAAAAAGGATCTATATCTCCATTGAATGAATATATTGGCACTGATTTTTGAATCATTGAGTTGAGTGGATTTGTTGCTCAACAATTTCATATTCAGTTTACACTTACAGCAGTATAGTTTGATTGCTTGCCAACTATTTGACAAAAGTCCATAGTGCAATATCAGTGTTTTGGTGATCCTACTAGTGAGGATCATTACAGTGGTATCAGAGCCATCATCCTGCCATCCTGTGATCAGTTAAACAGCAGATGAGTGAAAGAGAAATCAAATATTATAGCAGGGAACAGCGGAGACAACAAAATCAGAATCCTCAAGTTGAAGAGGATACATTGTCAGAAGCATTAAGAGAAAGAGACACCGGCAAATCAGTTCAAAATATGGCAGAGGAAGATAGAGATGCAAGAGCTGAAAGGAAATTTGACACTATGCTTGATATGATGTCACGCTTATTAGCAAAAATGGATCAGCAAGTCATTCCAAATCAAAATCATCAACACACAGCTGAACATAGTGGAGTTAATGAGGAAAGGTCAATACAACGTGCTGAAAACACTAGAAGATCAGCCTCTAGGCCTCTTTTTCCCACTTTTAGACCAAGAGAAGGACAATCACACGCTGCTCCAGCTACTCCATTTGGAGACGAAGCTAGACAGGCCTACTTGGAGTATACCACTCTCCCTCCTGATATGAGAGAAATATGGATATTTGATCAATTCATGAATCAAAGAAATAAGAGAGGAGGAAGAAATGATCACTATGCTCCAAGGAATGACTATCAACAAACACTTGGTAAGATTTCCATGCCTTACTATGATGGAAGTAACAAATGCACAACTAGGTCTTGGGTTCAAAAGCTTGATAATTATCTTTCTTTGAGACCAATCCCTGAAGAGGATGCCATAAGATTTGCCACACTACATCTTGAAGGAGCTGCTCACGAGTGGTGGTATCATGGGTTAGTCACTCTTGGACACAACCATATCACTACATATGAGGAGTTTACCAACAGGCTGATTGAAAAGTTTGATGTCAAAGATCTTGAGGTGAGTTTCCGTGAATTGGCACAACTAAAACAGCATGGTTCCCTTGATGCTTATATTAATGACTTCCAGAAGCTAGCAGTAATGGTACCTGATATTTCAGAGCGGATGCTAGTCATTTTATTTACAGAAGGGTTGACTGAACCACTCAAGGGGTGGGTTAAGGCCTTTGATCCTCTCACATTTCAAGAAGCCATGAAGAAAGGCCGTAGTATGGAACTTGCAGCACCAGCAAACAGGTTCGGTTCAAAGGGCTCTTCATCATACAGAGATAATAAAGGGGGATTCAGCAAAGGTAAAGAGAAGGTTGATGACACAAAAGGCAAGTCAGCTGCACCCTTGGATAAGGAGACGCTTAATGACCTGCGTAAGAAGAAGTTATGCTTCTATTGCAAGGGTCCCTATGAGTTTGGACATGACTGTCCTATGAGGCCTAAGGGAAAGGCCAACAGGGTGATGTGGGCTTATTACGAGGGCTCAGATTCAGATAGCTCAGAGTACCATGATCCTAATAATGTAGAGCAGGAACAGGAGGTAGATAATGCTGAACAAAAGGAGGAACCAAAGTTACATTTACAGGAGGCACGTCTATCTAGTATTCAGAGAGAGGGTTCTTTCAGACTTAGAGGTGTCTTGGCAGCACAAAAGGTTATTACACTCTTGGATACTGGTGCCACGCACAACTTTATTGATGCACGCTTCGTGGAGAGGCGTGGGCTCACCACTGAGGAGTTTGAGGGACTGAAAGTTAAGGTGGCTGATGGATATATTCTTTGATGTGACAGGATGGTACATGATCTACCTCTACGCCTGAACAACTATGAGTTCAAAGCAGATTATCATGTGGTCAACATGGGTGACATGGACATAGTGCTTGGGATGCAGTGGCTACATTTGTTGGAGGAGGTTACCCTGAGACTTAAGGATATGGAGATACGGTTCGAAGTAGATGGCAGAACACATGTGCTGAAGGCTATTCATAATAGTGATGTTAGGACTATTTCACTTAGGAGGATGGAGAGGCTAGCCAGGGATAATGATATAGAGTGGGCAGCTATTTGTACCTTGATGCCTACACAGTAGGAGCAGCACAAGGCTGAATATCATCCTGATATTCAGAAGTTGAGAATCAAATATGAGAAGGTATTCAGCGAGACTCCACCAGGCAGACCGCCAGATAGAGGCATTATGCATATTATTGAGTTGGAGGAAGGCGCTAAGCCTATCATGATCACACCATACCGACACTCGAAGCGACTAAAGGATGAGATCGAGAGGACCATTAAGGAGTTGCTAGCCATGGGGCACATCCGACCAAGTAAGTCACCTTTTGCATCTTCTGTTGTTTTGGTTAAAAAGAAGGATCGTACTCTTCGGATGTGTATTGATTACAGGGTGTTAAACAAAAGACCTATTAAGAATAGATATCCTATCCCACGCATCGATGAGTTGATAGATGAATTGCATGGGGCTTGTTATTTTTCAAAGATTGACTTGAGATCAGGATATCATCAGATCAAAGTGAGAGAACAGGACATTGAGAAAACTGCTTTCAGATGTCACTGTGGGCATTTTGAGTTTGTAGTCATGCCTTTTGGTTTGACTAATGCACCTGCCACTTTCCAGTCTACAATGAACAAGGTTTTTCACCATCAGTTGAGGAAATTTGTACTGGTATTCTTTGATGATATTTTGGTATACAGCAGGTCATGGCAGGAACATCTTGAGCATCTGGAGACAGTATTGGGCATATTGCAGGAGTCCTTGTATGCCAAGGAATCCAAATGCGATTTGGGCATGACCGAGCTTCTATATTTAGGACACATCATCAGTGCGGATGGAGTGCGGATGGACCCTGAAAAGATCCGCGCTATTGTTGATTGGCCACCACCAGAGAACCCTACGCAGTTGAGGGGATTCCTTGGTCTATGTGGGTTTTATCGCAGATTCGTTAGTGGCTACTCACAACATGCCACACCCATGACAGATTTGTTGAAAAAAGGGGCATTTGTGTGGACTCAGGAGGCACAGGATTGTTTCATGAGATTCAGGGAGATAATGACTACATGCCCGGTTCTAGCATTCCCTGATTTTACAAAGCCATTTGAGCTTCAATGTGATGCATCTGGAGAGGGAGTAGGTGTTGTACTCATGCAGGACAAGCACCCTATTGCTTATGAGAGCAGGAAACTTAGGGGGCTTGAGCGATCATTTAGCATTTATGATAAGGAGATATTGGTCATCATGCATGCTCTGGGCAAGTTCAGACAGTATCTTGTGGGCAGCAAATTCTGTATAAAGACTGATCATAACAGTCTGAGACACTTTTTGGGACAGCGGGCCCTGAATGATCGCCGGCAGAAATGGTTAAGTTGCAGGCATATGACTTTGACATCACGTATGTCAAGGGTACGCAGAATGTTGTTGCAGATGCTCTATCTCACAGGCCACACCTTCTATGATCTAGATATCAGAGGATTGGCAACATTTGATTATAGCAAAATATGCTAGGGACACATGGGCCTCTGATATAGTGGAGGGGGCAATGATTGATACCAGATACACACTTGTAGATGATTTGATCATTTACAAGAACAGGATTTACTTATTCCAAGGATCGAAGATTAAGCAGCTGATCTTGAGAACACTTCACGACTCACCCACAGCAGGCCATCCCGGGTACTTCAAGACTTACAAGTCAATTCGGGAGAGGTTCACCTGGAAGGGGCTTAAGGCTGATGTTTTGCAGTATGTTCGGGAGTGTCTTGTTTGCCAGCAAAACAGACAAGAACACACATATCTAGTAGGGCTCCTACAGCCACTTCCTATTCCTGACAGGAAGTGGGAGTGTATCTCCATGGACTTTATCACAGGCTTGCCCAAGGCACAAGGACGAGATTGTATTTCTGTGGTGGTGGATAGATTAACAAAATATGCTCACTTCTTCCCTATCACTACTACATACTCAGCGGCTCGAGTAACAAAGGTCTTCTTCCAAGAGGTTTTCAAGTTGCACGGCTTGCCTCAAAACATTGTGAGCGACAAGGACAGCCGCTTCATGAGTCACTTTTGGCAGGAGGTATTCTGGTTGTGTGGTACTGAGCTTACACCCAGCACCAACTATCACCCACAGATCGATGGTCAGACAGAGATAGTAAACCAGTGGGTAGAAGGGTATTTGAGAAATTGTGTGGCAGCTCAGCAACGGACTTGGGTCAGATGGATTTATATCTGCAAGTATTGCTATAACACTACATACCACATAACTATACAGATGACGCCCTTCATGGCACTTTACGGTTATGAGGCACCCAGTTTTCTGGATTTAGTGTTGGGTGACAGTCAGGTACCTAGTGCAGGTGAGTTACTACAAGAGAGTAAGGACATAGTTGCTACTCTCAGAGACAATATTGCCAGAGCTCAAAACCAGCAGAAACAGTCTACAGACTAGAAGAGGACTGAGCGTAGTTTTGAGGTGGATGATATGGTCTACCTCATGTTGCAGCCATACAGGCAGTCCACTCTGAAGAAGAGTGGTGCAGAGAAACTCAAGCCACGATACTATGGACCATTCAGGATTATCAAGAAGGTTGGTGAGGTGGCTTATGAGTTGGAGCTTCCCGTAGATAGCAGAGTGCATAATGTATTCCATGTGTCGCGCCTCAAGAAGGCGTTGGGTCAGAGTGTGGTGCCTTCTGCAGTGTTACCTCCCTTGGATGATGAGGGGAAGTTGATCTTGGTTTCAGAATCCATCTTGGATAGCAGAGAGAAGCAGCTTCGCAGGCGGGTGATCAGAGAGTACCTGATTAAGTGGAAGGATCTACTCGTTGAGGATGCTACTTGGGAGGGTGAGGCCATTCTACAGCATCCGGCATTGAGATTGCTTGAGGCCAAGCAATTTCAAGAGGGGCGGACTATCATGTCCCCTCTCTAGTACGACATGACACTTTACGTGGATTTGCCTATTCCAGATTCTCGTAGGCAGATGGTGGTGATGAGAGAGTCATTTTTGCGTTTATTTGGTGATTGGATGGCTCAGTATGCTCTTGGAGACATTATATTTTATTATTACTTTTTATATGGGGCCAAAATGTTATATTTTTAAATTAAGGTGCACTTTTATAAAGTTACTTTTTATCTAAAAAGTGCAATGAGATTTTATAAGAATATTATGGATACTTCTAGGAAAGTAAGGGGCTTCTAGAGGAAGTTTCCAAAAAAGTGAATAAATAGACCCCATGGGTCTCTCATTTGGGATCGAAGTCTATTTTCTCATTGAGTCTTCTTGAGCATTTGTGGGGCTTAATAGTCTACAAATATTCAGCATAATCCTTGAGAACGATACCTCTCAAGAGATTGCATAACTGAAGAGGTGAAATAGCTTATAAAGGGTTGCACATTAGAAGCGGTATTCAACCATTTCATGTTGAGCTTCACTTGAGTATTCAGTCTTGGACTGAGTATCGATATATTTGGAGTCCTCAGACTCTATTAGGGATTTTGAGAATTTTGGTTGCAAATAAACTTGTTCTTCATCCATTTACCAGGAGGATTGCTTTGACATTGTTTGAAGATCATTTTAGAAGTTCTGGTGGCATTTCCGGCATACTGCAATTCACATCTTGAGCCTATATTTTGTTCATAACTCCTATTTGGTTGGGAGATTAATTTTTATATTGTGGGAGGCATTTACCCTAGCCTAAGCGTTCATGTTCATGGCATTTTCGGCACTTGTTAGTGAAGACAAAAATTAATATCAAAATCGCACCAGTCAGTACAGTACGGCCTGTACTTGCAGCAATGTACGGACAGCATTCTGGGCAGTGTACGGACAGCATTCGGGCACAACATATAGGTTGGGTTTCATTATTGCCATCAGCAAATTCATGTGAGGTTCTGATTTCATCAGCAACAACAATACATCCATTGTAATTAACGGCATAGTCCAGGTTCCTCTTCTTAATTGTCATTGCGTGGTACATGTTTGTAAGATACATTCTTGCTATAAGGATTTGATGTTACAGTCACTGCTATACCAGTCATTTGCATATCTAATAAACAATGTTAATTGATGATCACATGTCTTATTTTGGTTATGAGGGCTTACATTTTTAGTCACTGATTTTGTACCCCGCTGTATTAGTGATTTTAGGGAAAGGTTCTATTTACATTTGCATATCTATAATCGAGACTCAATTATGTGCCAAGCCTTTGTATTCCGTCGATGATAAGATAGGATATTATTTGCATCTAGTTGCATTGTGAGTGCTAAGATGTCTTGTTGAAATCTGAAAGTTGCAATCTATTGAAAAAGGATCTATATCTCCATTGAATGAATATATTGGCACTGATTTTTGAATCATTGAGTTGAGTGGATTTGTTGCTCAACAATTTCATATTCAGTTTACACTTACAGCAGTTTAGTTTAATTGCTTGCCAACTGTTTGACAAAAGTCCATAGTGCAATATCAGTGTTTTGGTGATCCTACCAGTGAGGATCATTACACTTTTTGGGTTTGCAATGTGTTTTTTATTATTTTTAATCATTGCTTTATGTCTAATATGTTTGAGAGAGTAAGAAAAAATATTTAAAAAATGTTTTCACACTTGGTATTTGCTCGGTTTCATTCTGGACAACCCGAGTTTCCCCAGGTTCTTCTGTAGAACAACCCGAACGAACCCAAGTCGCCCACGACAAACCCAAGCCATTCCCAAGTAGAACTGATCCCAAACCTAGATCCATTACGTGCCCAGGGTGGGTTCTTTTGTTGTTTATAACGAATTGGTATCGTAGGCCACAGTTCCTGCTTCATCTTTAGAACTTGAATGGATACTCGACTTTGGAGCCACCCACCACATAGAAAAATGAGTGGATATGTTCTCTTGATTCTTGTTCTGCACAACAAATATTCATGGGTGACTCTTTTTCTCTGAATATTCAATGATAAGGGTATGTTAATATGCATGATGGCTCTTTCACTAATGTATTTTATGTGCCTTCAATCTTGGCAAACCTTATTTCAGCCATTATTCGGGAGCAAGATGATCCTTCTCATATTATTGCAGTTGGAAAGGTGGATCACCATGCATGATTATACTATTTTTCTCATGTTATCCTTGATCCCACTTGAACCACTGCTATCCTCAACAACTTCATCAACACTGTATGGCATTGGCTTACCTCCGATCTCTTTTTTTTATGGTGTTCTCTTGGTTAACATTTTAAAGCCAACGATGTGAAAGGTAAATCTTGGATAGCTTCTTCAACTTGTACACAATGACATTTTTGGCCCCTTTTGGGCATTATCTTTTGATGAGGGTCATTATGTGCTCACCTTTACTTATGACTTCTCCAAACATATTTGGGTATATTTATTAAAGCACAAAAGTCAAGGTTCTACCAATTTTGTTGACTTCAAAGCCATGGTTGAAAAACAACCTGGGAAGTACATCAAGTGTTTGCGGACAAACAATGATGGAGAATATGTGAATTCTCGCTTTGAATTTTGTGCCACATACAATTCCTTAAAGTCTGCAACAAAATGACACTGTTGAACACAAAAATCACTCAAAGAAATGATCAGTTGTATGATTCGGTCTCAAGGTTTGTCTCCTTTTTGGGTTCAAGCTATAAATTATGTGAATTACATTAAGATTCATATTCCACACAACGCTGTCAAGGGCATCACATCTGAAAAAACTAAGAGTGCCAGAAAACCTTCAGTTGAGCACCTAAGAGTCTTTGGATGTGATGCATGGACACACATTCTTAAAGGCAAATGTAAGGCTCTACAACCTCAAAGCAAGCCTTGCATATTTGTGGGATATTTTTGAGAATATCAAAAGGCTATCGACTCCTACATCCAAATACACACTAATTGATCATTTGCAGAAGTGTCAAAATTGATGAGCCACATGTGCCATAATCGTCTTCTTCCATTTTTTACATGGCTTCTACTTCTAGCAATACTCTTGAGAATGGTATACCTCAAAGCAAGCGTTGCATATTTGTGGGATATCTTGACAATGTCAAACGCTATCGATTCCTGCATCCAAATACACACCAATTGATCATTTATAGAAGTGTCAGATTTGATGAAACACGTGACATAATCGTCTTATTCTTCCATTTTTTATATGGCTTCTAGTTTTGGCAATACTCTTGAGAATGATATACCTCATGTTGACAAGGCTCCTACTCCTACACCTCAGAATCTTCCTCGATGGGTTCAAAAGACACAAGCAACGTGTTCTCTTTGTGATGAACCTATTGATACTCCACGTACTCGAGCAGATTATAGAGAACTCCCTAATTCATATATAGCTACAACATCAAATCCTCAATTCTTTAGTGAGGCCAGTGGTACTTCAAATTGGGACAGCCATGGAAGAAGAATATGGTTCTTTCATGAAGAACAACACTCGAGATTTAGTTCCTATTCTAAAAGGAAACAAAGTGGTTCATTGTAGATGGATTTACCAAATCAAATTTGAAACAAATGGTAGCGTAGACAAAGATGAGGCATGACTAGTTTCAAAAGGCTTTTCCCAACTGGAAGGCATTGATTACTCTAAGACCTTTACCCCAGTCGTTAAAATGGACACCATCCACATTGTACTTTTTATTGCCATATCTCGTAGATAAACAGTGCATCAAATGGATGTGAAGAGTGATTTTCTTCACAATGGCCTTTAGAAGGAGATCTACATGGAGCAGCTTCCTGAGTTTGTTTAGGACTGCTCTCTCGTATGTCGGTTGAAGAAATCCCTTTATGGCCCTAGGCAAGCCCCTTGGACTCGGTATGTGAAGATGGGCTCCTTCCTCCTCTCATCAAGGTTCTCTCAATGTCATTCCAACCCCACTATCTACATTCAGCGGCATCATGATGAGCTTCTCTTGATTGTTCTTTATGTGGATTACCTCATTCTCACATGCAACTCATCTTCACATCTTTAAGATGTGCAATCTTCCCTACAACAACAGTTTGAGAAGTAGGACTTGGGCCTTCTACACTATTTCCTTGGTTTAGAGATTACTCACTATGACTTGGGGATCTTTCTTTCACAATGCCAAGTATGCATTGGATCTCCCAAACCAATTTCACATGTCTAATTGTAAACTTGCACCTATGCCATTTTCATCTTAAGTCAAGCTCACAAAAAGTGTTGTACACCCTTGGTTGATGCTACTTTGCATCGGTAGATGGTTGACGACATTATTTACTTGACTCAAAACCATCATGATATCTCCGTCACAAACGGCTTGGTTTCTCGCTTTATGCAAGAACATCATGAGCTTCATTGGAAGGCTACTAAGCAGATTCTTTGATATATTAGGGGCACTCATACATATGGAATTCACTATTCCGTATGTGGTTCTACAGATTTAGTACCCTATACTAATTCCAATTGAGCAGGCGATATTGATGATCGCAAGTCCACACAAGGGTATGTTTTTCATCTTAGCTCAGCTCTTATTGTTTAGTCTAGCAAGAAGCAACATGCAATAGCCCTTTCATCCACGGAAGTATAGAGGAGCTATTAATGTCGTCACAAAGTCTACTCGGATTCAGATCTTCTCAAAGTTTGTCGTCAACCAGCATCAACCTACTAGCGTTTGATGTGACAACCAGAGTGCCATCCACATCTCTAGAATTATAGTGGAACATCAATGTACCAAACACATTGAAGTCCACATGCGCTACATTCGACAATTGATTCAAGAGTGCACCATTGGCTTCCTATATTGTCACACAAAGCTAAAGGTGGCAGATATCTTCACTGAAATTGTTACTAAGAGCAAGTATGTTCATCTTTGAGCACTGCTAGAGGTGAAAGAAGTTGTCCTTGGGGTGGATCATGGGGTGTAGTCCTAAGCCATCCTTTCTTCTACATAAGTGTTCATTGTAAACAGGGACCTGATCATGCCTAGTTGCCAAGATCCATTTTTGAGGTATAAGCCACTTTTTTATACACATTCCCTAAGTTGCACTTAAAGGGGCGTGTTGGTGTATATAACACCTTATAATTCAATTTACTTGGGATGGTGATATAATAAGTTAAAATATTTAGGCAATTTTCCTATTTTCTATTTATTAAGAAATTAGAAAAAAATGCTTGTGTGTAAGCAAGCCAACTAGAATGGAGACAATATTCAAGCCAAAGGATTCATTTGTGATGTCACTTGGTCAATCAAGAATTTTCTAGGGAAAACTTTAAAAATATATAAATTAAAGCTTCCTCCCTCACTTGTAATCATTCTACTCTAAACAAAACTCCATGTGAGGAGCTTAAGAAGGAGAAAAAAATAATAGCAATGTTATTTTGTCGATTTTTCTATGAGTCTAATTTTCATTTTATACTCGAGTAGTTGTGAATTCAGAATCTATGGTCTGTTGTATAGTTTTTTTGCCGATTTGATCCTCGAAATGCATAAACAAGATCCAGGACTAGTGGTTTCTTGTTTGTTTCTTCAACCATGCCCAAGGGATACTTCATGACAATTTTCTCAACAAAACAAGAGAAAGATCAATTTTTTCAAGAAGGGCCATAATTCATGAAGAAATCAAGTCTATTCATGAATCGCTAATCCCCGGCCCTCAATCCAACTTTGGATTTTCCATGTACCATTCCAGTTTGGGTGAGGCTGCCACTACTTCCAAGTGAATACTGGCAGGAAAATGCTCTTAAGAAGATTTGAAATATCATAGGAGAATACATAGCAGCCTCAAAATTCACTCGAAATCCAGGGGTCCTCAACCACAAGCACATCTATGTCAATCTATATCTAGATAATCCCCTACCTAATAGATTAACACTGGAGATAGTTGGAATCAAATGGGAACAACGACTAGACTATGATAATATCTCAGTCAAATGTCGTATCTTCCATAAACATGGACATCTCGCCAAGGTAGGTCCTGCTCAAGAACACCAAGATCAGCAAGTAAAAGAGAAGATCAGCAGCCAGTTCGGCATGATTAGCCCTTATCTACACGAAAGATCACCACATATTCCACATTGGTTCAAGTCAATCTTAAGAAAAATCAGCTGCCATAGCAAACAGAAAATAAATTTCAAAGGGCCTATTCAAGAAAAGGCAAAGAGAAAACAGGAGTTTTAAAAAAATTGCAACAGCCAACCTCTTTGCTGCCATGGCAAACCATGAAATAGCCGACATGGAAGATTGCTAAGCCACCCCAGACAAAACCAATCATCTCTGCAAACCCAATCAGAAATAGAACAAAGGTAAATCAAAAAAATCAGTTCAATTCACATCGAAAGTTGACAGTATCAAGCCAAATACAAAAAATAAAAAGGCTCAAAACAAGCATAGTTCTCAAGAAGACCTCATTCCTACCGACAAATAAATACAGTAGCCAAAGCACGCATTACAGACCAAGAAAAAAAGAAAATCAGCAAATGAAACCATTGAATTTGATGAAAATTTGAAAGTGGAAAGAACCGTCACAAAACTCATACAAATTTGGATGTCAAAAATATTTAGCTTGGAGATACTCTCAGGATAAGGCACCACAACCCCATCACAAACCCCATGATGTGGGTGGTATCATGGAATATTGGGGTATTAGCATCCCCAATAAATGCCAATATCTAAAAAACGAAGTCCACACAAAAAGGATAGATATGGTTCTACTCTTTGAGACACACAGAAAATTTGTAAAATCTCTGCATCACATGGCATTTGGAGCTGCATATAGCTGGTACTCTATCAGTAATCTTATACCATAACGGCATAATCCAATGGTATCCTTCCAAGTATGTTCTTATATTTCACCAATCTCTCCATTGAGGTCTTCTAGCAACTTTTCACTCCGTTGAATTTCGAATGAATTTCAATATTGTAAATATTTCCATCCCCCCATATGGGAACAACCGCAATTTCTTATTAGATCAACTAACTAGCTGGACCCTGACAACCAATCCTCATAACCTAATCCTTAAAGGACATTTCAATACAGTTACATCACCGTTGGGAAAAAAGCAGGGAAAGGATTTTAACCCCAGGACAACAGAAGCACTCAATAGATTGGAGATGAACAAACAACTCATTGATCTGGATTTTGCACAAGGCTTTTAAACCTGGTGCAACAGATAAATGGAAGTACACCATATAGATGAAAACTTTGATAGAATTTTCATCAGCAATCAATGGGTCACTTCAGAAAATAAACTCCCAGAAAATGACAGCGAAACCACTCTCTGATCTTTGGCCTGTCAGTATATTAATTACATCTACAGCCTCAATTCAACGAAAATAATAATTTAGATTTGAGAATGTGTGGTTAGAACATCCTGGATTGCATGGCATGGTGGACCAATGGTGGAAGGGGGCAACCAAACTTCAGAGCCATGCAATGTATAGGTTCATGGAAAAACTCCAACATCTTAAGTTGTGTCTAAAAACTTGGAGCAAGAAGGTCTTTAGGAATGCTCCCAAACAAGCAACATCTGTGGAGGCACAGCTGGCTAAAACTCAAAAACGAATCAGAGACACGGGCCTTTGTCAACAACTTATCTATAAAGAAAAGGCCCTCCTCCAAGACTTTACCTGCATACAAAAGAAGGAAGAGTGGTACTAGAGACAACAATCAAGGGATCAGTGGCTAAAACAGGTTGATATGAACACCAATTTCTTTCATAAATCAGTTTTAAACCAACACCACAAAAACTCCATTCAAAGGGTTAAAAAACAGGGTGCCACCATCATAACAGAAGCAGAAGAGGTTATGGATTATGCTACAGATTCGGTTGGAGACATCCTCACCCAACCACAAGACTCAATGAGCACCAAACATGCCCAGAGAAATCTTGTTTGTGAAATCCCAAGAATGGTTGACAATAAAATGCGTACATAATGAGGCCAACCACAAAGGAAGAAATCACTTAGTTTTTTAATTCCAGCTAGACATCTTCTGGACCTGATAGTGTCCCTGCTCTGTTCAACCCAAAGTTTTAAGATCTAATAAAAAATGGCTTATTGGAGATTGTAGAGGAATCAAGAAAAATAAGAAAATGCTATGTCAGATGAATGCCAACAAACTGGTATCGATTCTAAAAGTATCAAACACTGAATATGCCAACAAACTGGTATCCATTCTAAAAGTATCAAACACTGAATATGGGATTTCAGGCCAATAGCCCAGTGCGACAAGGTCTACAAGATTTTATCAAAATTGATTGCTTTGCAGATAAAGCCTATTCTTCTTAAACTAATTTTTCTCATTCAATCAGCGTTTGTCCAAGGAAGACATATTAAAGATAGTATAATAGATGTGCAAGAAATTCTCCACTCTGTGAAAGCTTAGAAGAGACCAGGGATTATAATAAAACAAGACATTTCCAAGGTGCTCAATGATGCAAATGGGACCTGATAGAGCAATCTCTCAAAGCGTTTGGGATTAATGAACAAGTTGCAATATTATTGTAATATAATATTCTAAATCCCAGGAGTAATTGTAGGAGACTTTTGCCTTTTAGTGATAGTTGAACTTGTCTTTAAGAAGGCATTTTTTCAGTTTCTTACCTGTTGCTAAGACCTGTGTGATGTTTTATTGGCTGTTGGCTGCATTCTGATCTGAGTTCAGTCTTCTAAGCAGGGCGTTTTGTCTTTATGCCTGCTGTTTTGCTGAATTTTGCTTCCTCAGACTCTGTTGGGTGAATGAATAAGGCTCTTTATCTGATTTTTTCAGATTTTGGCAGAGTTTTGTCTCATTTGAACTGTGCTTTAAATTAATTTGGCTGTATATGCTGTTTTGAGGCTGCATGGAAGTCATTCCAAGGCGTCTTCTGAGGTGTATGACCAGCTCTTGACTGCATGGCAGCATTAATTCTGTTTTGCATGCTCAAAAAGGTGCATGGAGCTCTCCAAAGGTGTCTCAACTAATTTCCACTTGGCGCCACACAAAAAGTAAGCCAAAATTCAAACTTTTATGCTTTTTCATTTCAATTAAAAGCATAAACATTATTGGAGAAAAATTTAAAGCTCTTGAAAAGTATTTAATTTCTTTTTGAATGGAGAATACTCCCACAAGAGAATAAATAGCATTTTTTATTCAATTTTTTGACTTATCAAAGCAAAATAAGTCAAACCAAATCAATTTGTGCAAAACACAAATCAAAAATGCAGTGTTTGGTATCAACAGTGTCTCTAGTTCGCATTTACAAGAAAAGTCATTGCGATTGAACAACTACACTTATAGCCTAACAAAGTTGCAACGACATCTATGGCTTCGTCTCTATAAACCCTCGGGGAAAAACAAGGAAAAACTCATTTTCCCATTCCGTCCGTTACCCATTTGCAATTATCGCTAGACGTAAATCTTGACAAGAAGCAAGAGCAGTCTAAGTATATAAGGTCATTAGACCCACATACAAGGACTCGTCGTTAAACAGGGGTCACACATAGAACAAATCCTTTTCACATATTGCCTAGGTACCACGTACCATTCTGTTATCACATGCTTTAACGTCTCTTTCACATACCACTGAGTATATAGAAATGGCAGGCTTCTTCCACATATCGATGGCTATATAGGAAGGGCGAGCATATAAAGAGGTTTGATATATCAATTGGATGGTATATAGAAAATGAGATCTTTTTAGAGATATAAGAAACTTTTCCATCTCCCGATACAACAAAAATGCATTCTATAAAAACAATTGTTGGCAAAACCCTAACTAGAAAATAACCCTGGTTAGAGTGGTCTAGACAGGTGGAGAACACACTAATCTTCAATGACTTGTGACTCAATATCTATGATGGCAATGATCAAACTGCCAACCGAAGAATGCAAAGGAGATTCCATCATGGAAATAGAACCCTAAAACATTGGCCTTGATGACGGCCTCAGTTGATGCAATGGTGTTTTGTTACATTCAAGGGCGCAACACTCCTTGGGAAGCTTTTCACAAATTGAAGGAACTGTATGTTTCCCACTTAGAATCGAAGTTCATATAGCTACAATTGAAACTATTCAATTTAGAGTTAAGAAAAATGGGGATGTTATGAATTTGGCTTCTAAAATCCGTGCAATCAAGCATAATGTTGATGCCATTGGAATAAACATTGGTTTATATGACCGTCTTCATAAAAGCTCATCTTCCTACTTATTCAACCTATCTAGAGTCATTGTAAGCAAGCAATTTGTTGAAGACTTGCATTTGATCAGTTGGTTGAGAAAATCGTTGAAAGAGAAAAAGCCTTAAGAATAAAAACAAACTCCATTGGAGAAAGCATTTGTTATGCAAATCAAAACGGCAATTCTTCCAAGAATATAGGGAATGAAAAGGGCAAAGGGAAGAACAAAGGGTGAGGTAGCAAATGAAGGAAAAACAATCAAGAAAAATCGAATGACAAAAAACACTTGCATTGGAAACACTACGATAGAAAAGAGAGTCATGAGACTCATAAATGCAAGACACCATGGGAGAAAATTAAAGCCTACAGAAAACAAAAAGGAAAGGAGAAAAACTTAAGATCTAATTAACTTAGTTTTTGTGATTGCATGCTTTCCATCTATGATGAAGCAAATATGCATCAAAGAGTTCAACCTAGGATCATGCTTGGGTTTTAGACATTGGTGCCACACAACACATGAGTTTACGAATGGACTTCTTTGAGGAGTTTCATGAAGAAAGTTGTGGTCCCATGTATTTGGCAGTTAAAACAAGTCTACAACCTCAAAGCAAGGGTACAATCTGACTCAAGACACCAAGACATCCAGATTTCATTCTCCACAATGTACTATACCTTCCTCAGTTGAACAGAAACATGTTGTCTTTGGTGCTGATTCGACAAGGCCACTCCATACTGCTTGATGATGGAGAGGTGAAAGTCACAAGAATATGTGATAACACAATTGTCCTAACTGAATACAAGGAAAATTGTTGAAACTTAGGCGTGAGCACTCAGTGCCAAGAATTTTTTGCTCATCTCGCAGAAGGAATGCTAGCTAGTCCTCTTTGGCATGCCAAATTTGGGCACACGCACTATGACAGCATCCAGACTATGTAGAAAAATGGTGTAGGCATGCCAACTTTGCCCAAAAACATTGAAAAGTGTGAAGCCTGCATATTGATGAAACACAAAAGAAAACCCTTTCAAAATTCAGAATGGAAAATAGACAGGGAGTTGCAGCTAGTTCACTCTGATCTGTGTTCTCTCCCAATCCTCTCCACTGGTGGTCATAAATACTTCATGTTGTTCATTGATCACTAGAGCAACATGACATGGATATATTTTCTAGAAAAGAAATCAAAAGCCTTCAAAATGTTTCAAAAGTTTTTAACCATGGTTGAAAATGAAGCCCAATCCAAAATTGGCACACTCACAACTAATAATGGTGGTTTCACTTCACAGGGGTTTGAAACCTATCTCAAGCTAAACAGAATCAAGCATCATTTCACAATCCCTTACACTCAACAAAAAAATGTAGTTGGGTGGATGAACCAAATTGTCATGAATATGGTTCGAGCAATGTTGTTTTTCAAAGGGGTAAATCTGCACTTCTAGGCAGAAGCAGCTCAAACAGCAGTATACCTCTGCAACAGGTCACCATCAGTATCAAAAACTCTACAGATGAAGACTCAATACGAAGTCTAGTGTGCTAGTCTCCTTTCAATGTGACATCTTTGGATTTTCGTATCCACACTACGCATTGATACCAAAGGAGAAAAGAAACAAACTAGAACACAAGAGTCGCAAATGCATGCTTTTGGGACAGGCTATTTGATGAGAACACCAAGAAAATTCTCATTGCAAGGGATGTCTTTTGTGAAACTGCAAAGGACAACTCAAACATCAATCGACAATTGAATCGACTAGAAAAATATGCCAAAATTGATGTTTTCAAGAAGGTTGATATGGAGGTTCCAAACAATGAAGCGGGGACCTACAATTGGGACACACTTGAATCTCTATTGACTCATGTAACTAAAAATGACACTCCCCTTGTAGAAGACAATGAAACTTCCTCAAAGGATGGTCCAGTGGCAAAAAATGAATGAGCTTCAAATTCAAAAATTGAGGCACATATGATTCAGCGAGCTACACAAAAAAAATTCAAAATGGGTCAAACAGACATTGAAAGATGTTAGACCTGATGAGGTCGGAAAAATAGGCACAAGAAGTGCACACACAACTGCAAAGGAAGCAGAAGAGTTATTTGATGAAATTCAAGATAAGATAGAAAAGCTAATCTTAAAAGATCCTCCTGAAGAAGTCAATATTGCATTTGACTCTGAACCCACTTCTTTCAAACACGCTGAAAAGCTTGAGGCATTAAAAATGCTATGAGAAGTGAGTATGATCCATTGGTCAAGAACAAAACTTAGAAATTGGTTGAGCCTCCAATCAGCTATAAACCGATTAGCTACAAGTGGGTATTTCTCAACAAGTACAAAGCAAATGACTCACTTGACAAGCAAAAAGCAAGGCTTGTCGCAACGGGATTTGCACAAAAATAAAGAATTGACTACCATAAAACCTTTGCACCTACAGCAAAATGGACTACCATTCAAACCATGTTAGCTCTGGCAACTCACAACAGATGGAAAGTTCACCACATGGACATCAAAATTGCATTTCTGAATGGCGATCTCAAGGAGATAATGTACATGACACAACCTAAAGGTTTTGCGGTAAACGACCAAAAGCACAAAGAGCGTAAACTTGAAATGTCGTATGGTTTGAAACAAGCCCCAAGAGCGTGGTATGGCAAGCTCGTTGAGCACATCCTGAACATGAACTTCAAACGTTTTGAGTTTGAAGATGCAACTCTTTTTGTCAAAATAGTTGACAAAACAATTGTATTTGTAGTGGTGTATGTGGATGATCTGTTCATCACAGAAAACAATAAAAGATACACTACAAAATTCAAAAAAAAATTGATGAAAGGCTTTGAAATGACACATTTGGGTTATCTTCATTACTATTTCAGTATTTAAGTAATTCAAAAACCAAAGTATATCTTCGTCAATCAAAAGAAGTACAATGGTGAAATTCTGAGCAAGTTCAAAATGACAGATTGCAAGCCTCTTAGTATGCCCATGGAACAAAATTAGAAACTGATATCAAAATATACCACACATTTAGTAGATGCTACTAAATAAAAATAGCTCATTGGAAATCTGATCTATGTGACCACAACTAGACCAGATATTTTGTGTTGTTGGTGTTCTTTCTTGATTCATGTAACAACCTACAGAAAGTTATTGGGTAGCAGCGAAAAGAGTCCTTCAATATCTCAAAGAAACACAAAATTTTGTGCTCAAATACTTCAGGGCAAGGGACCATAAACTAGTCGGATACTCAGATTCTGACTATGCTAGGGATTTTGAAGATGGAAAATCTACTTCAGGTTTTTTAATGATTCTGAGAACAACAGTTGTCAGCTGGAAGTCAAAGAAGCAAACGGTACCGACAATTTATTCAACAGAGGCAAAATACATGGCAACTTCAAAGGCAACCAGAGAGATTTTGTGGCTCAAAAGGATTTTTTCAAATTTGCAGGAACAAGTTTCGTCAACACCTCTAAAGGGTAACAACAATTCTGCAATTCAAATGGTAAATAATACAATCTTTCATGACCAAACCAAACATGTCAATACCAAATTCCATTCGATTTGGCACAATGTGAAAGATGTTAGTGTAAAGTTGCATCATTGCTCTACAGCGGAGCAACCAATAGACATCCTAACAAAAGCACTTGGAAGAGAAATTTTTGAAAAGTTGTAAGGCATGTTTGGTCTCACAATGACCTCTGTAGATTAAAGGGGGGATGTAATATTATTGTAATATAATATCCTAGATCCTAGGAGTAATTGTAGGAGACTTTTGTCTTTTAGTAATAGATGGATAGTCATTCATAGGAATATGAAGAGTCACTTTAGAAGGTGAAATGAGCAGCCATTATTTGGCTTTATATATTGCAATATTTCTTCTTTTAAAATTGAACATGAATACAATTTTGGCTTGCACAAAATATTGTTAGTTGTCACTCCATTAATACCTACCCTAACACAAGTCATTAAGTGGATAAATAGTTGCATCACCACTCTTAAAATCTCGATTTCAACCAATGGAGCTACATGCAAACCTTTCACCTCTTCAAGAGGATTATGAAAAGATGATCCCTTCAGCCCATACCCTTTTTCAGTAATGGGTGAAAATCTATGTAGAATGATCAATGAAGCTAAAAAAATAGATTCATCCATGGTATCATGGTGATTGAAGGAGGACATAGGTACTCCAACTTCCATTTTGCTGATGACACTACTTTTCTCAAGTCTCATCTTGAACGAAATCAGAAAACTACAACAGCTAATGGACATCTATCGAATGCCCTTTGGGCAGCAAATTGACAAAAATAAGTCCAATGTCACCTTCATCAACATACCCACTAGACACGGTGGGGCAATTCTTAAAATCTTGAGATTCAAAGAAGAAAATTTACAATTGAAATACTTAGGATTCCCTCCACACATGAGGAGACGACATATGGGAAGCTGCAACAGCCCAATTACAACCCAAGCTGATGCATGGGACCCACATGTGGCTAACATTTGCTGGTGGAATCCAACTTCTACAAACTGTGTTACAGGCTGTCTCAATCTATACACTCACGCTCCTCGCATTTCCACAACACATTAAGGATGGATGAATCAAAATCCACTAGGACTTTTGTGTAAAGACACAAATGATAAACACAGCCATCCCTTAGTCTCATGGGAACAATATGTCATCCCAAACGAGAAGGTGGACTCAATACATGAAGTCTTTAGCTTTCAATCAAGCATTGGTAATGAGCGCATCTTGAAGAATGTGGTAGACTCATTCACAATGGAGAAATATTCTTCAACAAAAATACTTCTTAGACTCTCAGGAATGTCCACTAATCACACAATGGCAATCTCCTCTATCCAACACATCTCAACTCGTGAAAACCGGTTTTGATGAGGATTCACATTAGTAGTCGTCACTCATCAGCGCCCTCCCCTCGATACTTATAGATGGGAGATTGGAGAGGGGGCCAGAGAGGGGGCCGCTACCATCTATATAGATATAGCCAACCATATTTATAGATTATGTCGGGGGGGACCTTTCCCCTCAGCCTTCCATATATATAGATTATGTTGGGGGGGGACCTTTCCCCTCAGCCTTCCATATATATAGATTATGTCGGGGGGGGCCTTTCCCCTTGGCCTTCCGAGAATAATATACAAAAATGGTAGGTTGCCTCCAAAGGAGCGCAAGGAGCCCTCACCCTCCCGATAGAACTATAGATAATCAACGTGCTCTTGGTATTCTCAAGTTTCTACCCCATTTCCCCTTTTGCAGGCCCAACAGTAAGGTTTTGCTCATTGTATCGAATTAAACCACATGTTCCACCACTTGTGTAGTTTCCCGTCAATTCCTTTATAGTCTAGTATAGTCTAGTCCCATATATGGTATGGGTGGTCTCTTTTCCTATCTCTAACGAACCAGCCACCCTATATATACCTATATGGCAACAGATCAAGGGCAGCTATCGACTATGGGGCCCAATATAGGATACATAGGTTAATGTCCCATTCTATAATTTTGTATCCTATATTTCACTCTTGTAAAAGCACTTGTAAATAGTGATTATCCTAGTTTTTAAGATGAGAATAGTTAGCACATTCTTAGGGATGTCTTCCTCTATTTATTAGAAATGATTTACCCATTTCCTCTTCTCATGTTGGAATTCCCAACAAGAAGATAAGACGGAATTCCTAGATTTTAGGATAGATGGTTATCATTCTAAAGCCTACTTAAAGGCAACATTTGTTAATACAAATCAGTTCGAATGCTTACAATTCTATTATGCATTCAAGCTTGTAGTTTTCTTAGGCGGGGATTGTTTATTCTAACACTCCATGTAGACCCTAACCGCTAAGCAGTTTGTTTCTAAGAGGATCAATCGCTCATTCAAGAGTTCAATCCTCATCAAGTATGGAGATGCTTCAAACCAAAATAACATGGCAAGTGGGAAATGGCAAAAGTAATCAGTTTTGGTAGGACAATCAGAATGGACACAAGCCACCGTCAAAAAATAGCCTCAAGGAATTACAAACAAACTCCAAGAACAAGGATACGAAATATCTCTCGAGTTATACACAATCAAGGGAGTCTCACTGATTGTTCTTCCAAAAAATTAGAAAATAGGGGCTCAAACAGAAAGAAGTTAGTATAAATGGAACAACTGATCAAGCAATTTATCTCCACAACTGTTATCTTCAACCTACAACAAGATAATTTAATATGACCTGACACAAATCATGGAGAGTGTACCGTGGCATCCGCCCATATTAATATCAGTCAGAAAAATCAAACCCAATCACGGATATGGAACCAACTGTGGTCCTTGCCAATATGGGCAAACATTTGGCCTTCTCAGGATCCTCGTTCATGCCAAACTTCTAACAACTGATCAAATACAAAAGAGAGGTTGGATTAGCCCCAAAGTCTATATTTCTGGCTACAAAATTTTAGTACTGGAGAGTTTGTGAAAACTTGATACTTGCTGTTCAAAGATTGAAGCCATGTTTTGCCAAATGGATGAACCAAATATCCACTGGTCTTGATAGAGGTCACCACATAGTATGTTTAAGCCTTTCTAACAGCTACAACTTTCATCTTAGGCATCACTTAACTATTCTTCCGCCCCATGTAAAATTCGTTTCAATAGGAAAGTGTATGGCACCCTTGACGATCCCTTTACCCTAACATTAGGTGTGCGGCTTTTGTTTACTTTATCTTTGATGGTCGGAAAGTTATTTTGTAATCTCTGACAATTAGATGATATGCATTGTCAAATCCTTTGAGCTGTAGAGTAATTGTCAGCTCATGAATCTGTAATGAGCTGGCCGTTTGTATGTAAAAAAATATAAATATTTTGACATAAAGCCCTTGAGCATTTTCAAAAACAAATGAGAACTTATACAGTGTATAATCATAACCTGCCCAATTATCAAAATTGGAATCTCTCAATATCAGGGATCCAACCACACAACACATTCTCAAATCTGGGATTGCTAGAAGAGCTTAAAAACAGGTACATCATTTTTATTAAGGCCAATAACATTATAAGATTCAGTCCCAAAACTAATGTAGACTATGCTACAGAACAAGCATACCAAGCCATAATGGCACAAACATACCAGGACAAATTTGGAGGAAACTGCAGAAGGTATGGCCGGAGATCAAAACCTTCACATGGCTCATGCTTTGCAACAAAATTTTGACAGATGTGCTAAATAATAAGGAAGAACAGAACCAACAAATTTAATACTTTGGTATGTTCTACCAACTTCCCTTATAGGGCAGGGGGGAAATGTGGGAACGCATAGAAGTACCCCTCAAATCCTATAAATGATATTTCGACAGGAAACTAGCATGGGAAAGGGCATGGGATTGGGGACAGGGGGATGGGAACAGGGTACCAAGTGGTGGGGTTGTGTCCCCGCAAAACATAGATGCTTTGTAAAAAGACCTGGGGAGACAACACACCGTAGCATGTTCTTGTTCCCGCAAAATATGGTTAAAGTGCAGATTGGTATAGCATATACATCCGTAGCTTTAATTAGCAACATTTTCAAACACTGGGCAATGTCCAAGTCTCAATCCTCTTTTGTTCCATTTGCACCTCAATTTACATCATTCTTCTTAATTTCAAATATATGACATGAAAGAAATCACCTCATATTCAACAATGGAAGCAAGTCAACAAAATCCATCACTCATGCTCATATTAAAAACATAGTTAACATTCAGATGTTCAACTCGTTATTCAGGGTCACAAATCCTTCAGATTAAAGCCTTCTATTCAACATGGCACTTCCTAGTTTCCTATACTTTTCCCGATTTCACTAGATCACCAAATCCTAGATGACCAACACTTTAAGTACCTGCATCACGTCTAATGTTAATAGACAAAATGAAAGGTGAAGAAGAGGAGGAAGAGGAGGAAGAGGGTCTCAAATGGAACTCCATGCCTTCGTCAAACATCACATCTCTAGCAACCTCCAACTTCTTCATCTTGAGATGATAGAGCCTCTAGACTTTAGAATGCTCATTGTATCCAACAAAACTACACCTCAACCTTTCCTGTTAAGTTTTGTCCTTTTATCATGTGAAATATGAGCATATGCAAATGCAACCAAAAATCCTAAAATGCTTCATTATAGGCTTCCTTAAGTTTTGTCCTTTTATCATGTGAAATATGAGCATATGCAAATGCAACCAAAAATCCTAACATGCTTCATTATAGGCTTCCTAGCGCTCCAAGCGTAGGATTGCTATGATGACATGTGAAGTGCTTAGTTGATGGTGGTGTTCTATCGGTGATTATAGAATTTTTAGTAATATGCATTGTTATGGTGAATCTTATGGCTACTTTCATTGTTTTGTTTGATTCTAAATTTATTTGCAGACTTCTTGTGGGGTGGGAATAGTGCTAAAAGTGTTGAAGGAATTGAAATTGGAGAATTGTTGCATTGGGTTTTAAAATTTTCTTGTAAACTGAAATGTCCCTTTCTAGACAAATTTGAACAATTTTGGGCTTTATGTAAAACACTTGTTTTCTAAATTGGCAATTAGATAAATGATTCTACAATTTCTTTCAAAGATATAACAAAATTGTAATTTCACAAGAAAGTATCAACTTTATTTCAATTCTTTAATCCTTTTACAATATGGGTTTATTACCAAAATCAGATTACAAAGGAATGCTATAATATTTATGAAATTCCAACCTTATATTTCTTGTTGGAAAGGCAGTGTTGCTGCTAAAATGTTGGAATTAATTCGTTGTTTTTATTCCTACAAACCCTGATCTTTAAAAGGGCAAAAAATTATTTGATGAAACCCTTATGATCCCCTAGTTACATCTAGAAACCCTACTTGTCAGCTGCATTATATGTATTGGGCGACTGAAACCCTGTTGTATGCTATGATCTTATTTCTGCACCCGGTGGAAACTAAATCTGAAACCCTAGTGCTCTACTAAATTGATATTTGAATATTCCGAGGTAGCACACTTGTAATTTCCAGAAATTACCTCAAAGGTTTAGAGGGTTTTCATCCTCAAACCTAAATGCGAATAGTGAGGTTTTCATCCTCATAATTTGTTCCAACAATAAGGGTTTTCGTCCTTATGCTGAAAACTGATGAACTAGAAGGCTCAATCAATTAAGAAATATTGATAATAAAATTGAATGATTTACAATGAGGACTCTTAATATATAGACTAAATTGTCACTTTTAGGATTAGACTTATACTTTTAGGTTTAGAGTTTTACATTTCACTTTTACCCTTTTCTCACCATTTTCTTTTATTTGTAATAATAATAAAATGATATTAAGTTATCACTTTTTTTTTAATAAAATAAAAGTAAGTCACTTAGAAAACTTAAAATATTTACTTTATTATATTTTACTTTATTTAAAAAGGGGACATGACACTCCGCCCTTCCCAAAGATTGTTTGTCCTCAAGCAATGCCTGAACCGTCTTGCAAATACTAGGATCCTAAACCAATCTTTATGTTTCTTCCATTCCTCCTTGTTATGCTTCTCCAACTGTCTCACTTATGTTCAACTCTAAATTTGCATCTTCTGGCTCCCTTAGAAACTGCTCTTCATTGAAAATGTTCTCTCCATTCATCTTATTGAAAACTATTGGAACAATTTGCGGTTCTTCTATCTTATGAAGTGAAGAAGAGACAGAGCTAAACTTCATAGTGAGGGCATCAACCCTTTCTTGCATTTCCTCAAATGTAGTTAAGGCCTCTGCAATTTCGATGACCATATCCCTGTCTTTAATCACACACAGATACTCTGATTTCATTGTTTCCAATGTACTCTTTACTATTTGCAAATCTACAAGAGTGACTATATGCCTAATGTTGACCATTTCGGTCCTATAGGGAAACAATCGGTCTCCTTCCCCTGCTGTTCTGAGCCATCAATCGTAAATTTGGTTTGCACAAGCCTTTCAGCAAAGAGATGGACCAGTTCAAAGAATGCAAGGCTTTTACAAAGCTCCGAGGACAAAGTGTCCGAAGAAATTCACAAGGAAAGAGGCCAAAACTTGAAGGCACATTTCCTAAAAATTGGAAAAAGTGGTTCAACGTCAGGGTTCAATGATATGAAATGAAATACACAAACCGACCAATAATCACATGATCTTTCCAAGAACTTTGAACTTTGAAATTTGAGATATTGAAATATTGAACCATTGAACTCCGCTATGTAGGTTCAAGCAGTAAGTTCAACCAGTAGGTTCAATGATACATTAAATTCACAAGGGCGCTGAGTGAACACGACTCTTTGCAGAACATAGAGTATTGAACTATTGTACTGTTGAACCATTGGACTCCGAAAAAGGGTTCAAGTTCAATCGAAAGGTTCAAAGTCATAATTGAAAAACCCGAAATGGCCTAAACAGTTCGCAAAAAAGGCAACAGAATTCCTTCGGATGGCACTTTGGTCAGGAAGGACCAAATCAAAAGTTCCGAAGGGGCATTTTGGACCCAAGATACCCTTGCGGAGGGCTCTCAAAGACCAAAAAGGGGGACCTTTTCCACGACCGAAGGGACACCTTCCTTTCAGGAAGAATCGAATACAAAAGGCCGATGGGATTGCAGAAAGCCAAAGAAATTGCCAAAGGGGTGACGGGCCCGAAGACGTCAAATTCAGAGTCGCAAACTAGCCGTTGGAATTCAAACGTCCAGTGACGTCCCCGCGAACATCAAATTCTGGACAATGGAATAGCCGTTGGCTTTCAACTGGCGACGGGCGCGCGAACGTCAACTTTACGACAATAAGATAGCCGTTGATTCTCAAATGTTTAAAGACGGGTCCGCGCGTGGAAACTCAGCAACCCGCTGATAAGATAGCCCGAGGGCAAAAAGAGCCAAGAAAAGAGAAAAGCTAGGAAAAGACAAAAGCTAGGTGGAAACTCAGCGACCCTCCTAGAAAGGAGCCCGAAGATCCAAGCACAGACACCGATAGAACAGCCCAAGTGGCAAAAGAGACGTCGGCAGAGGAGTTATGCCAGTGGTTGGAATAGTCCTTATGAAATGGTCGTCAAAGAACGCAAACAGTGAATGGCGCGGCATGTTTTTCTTCATTTAAGCATTAATGAGCAGACAACCACGTGAACCTCTTTAAGAAGCGGTCTTGTTTTCAAACAGAAAGACGCAACCCATGCTTTCACAATGACGTTTAATATAATTTAAACGCCAAAGTCAAGACTTGGACTGCCACAGCATGGTTTCCTTCACCGGACTTCCTCTTCCCAATGAATTGAACGTAGCATGGGCCACTTGTGAAAAAGGCGCCATTGCTTTCTCTTTCTCTATATATTGTAAACTCTCATTTGAGGAAAGGATCTATCTCTCATTTTGTAAGGCGAAGCCCTGCCAAAATTTTCACTTTGATCAATAAGAATGTATTTTACCTCTATTTGACTGTTTATGCTTTTAAGTGTGTTTGTTTATCAACCCTGTGTTCAGTCATTTTGCATGATGCTTTCACAAGTTTGACACCAACATACCTGGTATAGACAAAGCACCATTTCTGCAGGTAACAAGAAGTGTTGTATCTGGAGCGCATAGACTATAAAGGTTTATCAGACAGTGTGTTTTCTACAGCGCCTGTAGTAAGTTCATTTTTTGTGTCTTTATTAAGCCTATTGTTAAAGCTCCCTACAATCTAGGCTTTTCATCAAATAAAGTGTATGTCTACCCTCTTCTGGTCTGAAGTGTGAATAATTGAGTAGATCAAAATCATTTGGTGCATCCCACTTAGATTAGTTTCTGTCCTGGTTATCCTTCTCCCTTTTCACCCCCCCCATTATTAACAGTAGTAGCAAAATAGCCTTAGAGATGCATCAAAGGGAGCTAGCCCTTATCTAGAGATTCTCCCCTCAGTTTTGCTAGACCCACAACAAAAGGGGAGTCTCCATTGTGCCGCATGGAAGACAGAAGCTTAGCCTCCTGTCAGGGGTGCAATCCACAGCGTCAACAGTTTTTGGCACGCCCGGTGGGACCAATTTTTAACACTCAAAAAAATTTCAGAATTGATGTTGGTCCTGTTACAACAAAAAATCAATCATTAATCCAGCATCTAGCGACTCCATTATCAAGAGCATCAGTCTCTGATCAAATATCAGTCTGACATCTTATGCCTAAGGTCACCACACGATCTACTGCTAAAGGTGTCCCTTTTGAATTCGTTGAACTACCATTAAACTCAGCAAGGCAACTGAGGTTTGCAAGGATTCATCCTTATTCAGCAAGTCATTTTCCCAAACCTGCTATAAGATACACTTACGCAAGAAGGCCCTGATTGAATCCTGTCATAGCTATGGCTTTACCTTTTGTGGCCTTTCATGGTCAAAGTCCTTTGAATCTTCTGCATTATGACCCAATCCCAAGGGCACCCCTTAAGATTGTGCCTCCCTTTAATGGAGAAGGGCCTATTACTGCTATTGAGCACATCAACAATATTGTCAACCTTTGTAATATTCACAATGTCACTGAAAAAAACATTGCTATCAGATTGCTGGCATTGTCTTTTAAGGGCAAGGTTTTGGACTGATATGGGGCTCTGCCTATGAATTCAGTCGACACATGGAACGAATTGGGTACCCTCTTAACAAACAGATTCGGGGAGAAGAGTGACCACCTCTCGCTTGCCAAGCAGCTAACCACCATGCAAAGAGCTCCACACGAATATATGCAGGATTTCAATACTCGATTTCAGAAGACCTGGACAGAATCCCCATTTTGGTAAGGCTGATCCCAAGCTATGCTTTCCTCTATTATTTGAAAGCGTTGAACAGCGACATTGCTGTCATGATACAGTCCATGGGAGGACAAGTGCTACCCGCTGCCTATGAAATAGCCATAGCCGCTGAAAATTGCCTAGTGCAAGCGGGAAAGATAACCCCTAGACCTCATATGCCACTCTTCCCTGAATTGCCACCTCCAGTCCAGAGTGTTGCACCCACCTTAGCTCTTATGCCTGGCATAGAAAAGCCAGCTGCTACTTTGCCCAATGACCTTCATGAAGTTTAAAGCTTGTTGCAAAGCGTGACCAATGAACTGGTAGCTCTCAAAAGGCAGCAAGCTCAAAGCTATCAGCCAAATCAGGGATATCAGCAGTTCGGACAAGCAAATAGACCCCCTTTTCAAAATTACAATCAAGGACAAAGTCAATTTGCACAGGCCAAACCTTATCGAGGCTATAATCCAGGTGTTCCTTCATCATCCAAGGCTCTGGTGCCTACTCAAAATAATCTGGTACAAGAACAGCCAAATTGCTCACCCATGGGATATGGTCAAGATCAGGGTGTTTATACAAATAAGATGCCAAGTCAATACACAAATGCACAAGACAATCAGACAGCCGCCCAATTCTCAAGCTTTGAGGCGTCGGTGCAACCTGACATGGACAACAGGTCGGCCCAGCGTGATTCCACTCTCATGAATCACTTGGAAGGTGAAATCTGCGCAGTCAACTATGTGGGCAATGCGGACAACCAAGGTGATTATGTTGCAACCAACACAAGGTCTAAAAGAAGAGCTATAGAGGAAGCTCAGGCTGCTGCCCAAAACGTCTGCCGCATCTTCTTCGTCACATGAAAACCAAAAATTTCCAAATTTCAAGCCGCCAGTTACACCCTCAGCTCCTCGGCCTGCGCCTCATGCTGCAAGTAACCCAAAAAAAAATTTGAAAGGAGGCAACCCTCAGATTAATGTGGTGGACCAGATGAAGAAGCTACACATGAATATCTCCTTGTGGGATTCATTATCAATATCGGGACAAAAGGACATGCTACAAAAGGAATTGCACGGGCTAAATGAACAAGTTGTCCCAGCAAAAGCCGATAATGTTCTAATCACGAATGGGCACCCTTCCACAGCAAGCCAAGTAAAGAAAGAAGAAAAGGTTCCCCCTTTCTATCTGTCCTTAGTCATAGGAGATTTCCTAGTGCACAATTGCATTATTGACAGTGGGGCAAGCACCTCAGTAATGCCAAAATGTATAGTGGATAAACTGGGGCTCAAATACGAAGAAATGACTAAGGGATTCCTACAGCTGGATGGATCACCAGCAAAGACAGGAGTGGTGAGAGGCTTGAACTTGACACTCCACACCTGTCCAACTTTCTCAGTTCCCTATGACATGGTAGTGGCGGATGTTCCTACTTTGCCATTTGTTTATCCAGGGATTTCACATCCAAAATAGGCGGGTACCTAGCAGCAAACTGGCCCTACCTGGTTTTTAGAACCAAATATGGGACTAAGGTCAAGATTGAGTCGGAGCCAATCCACAGAGATCATTTGGAGCCGTACTCACTCAAGGTGGCAAATGTCAGCTATGCCATTATTGATCAAGAAGAATTCCAAGTGGATCAATCTCCGCCCTCTACCCTTGAAGGAGTTGCTGACTTGCTCTTAGACGAATGGGGAAGTGACAACTTTGAACATGACCCTTACAAGTTCATAGAAGAGGCAGGCCTCGAGATTTATTGCATGCATGAAGAGAGTACTTTTGTACCAAATTTGATGAAAGCAAGCCAAAAGAGCTCAGATTTATGGCAGCTTTTTTTTGATGGCTCAAGAAGCAAACTGGGGGTTGGTGGAGTGGTGCTAGTTTCCCCCTCACAGGAGAAATACTTCTCGACTTTCAGGTTCCAATTTTCTTGCACGTGCAATGTTGCAGAGTATGAATCTCTCATCCACGGTTTGGAGTGGGCAAAAAAAAGAGGGATTAAGGAGCTGCAGGTTTTTGGGGACAGCGAGTTGATCGTAAATCAGATGAGAGGCCGAAATCTGACAAAGAATTCATTGCTTAAGTCTTACAAGCACGGGGTGTGGGACTTAGTAGAGAGTTTCCTTGCTTTCAATGTTACTTCCATCCCAAGAGAACAGAATAAGCAAGCGGATAGACTAGCAGCAGTTGGTGCTCAGTTCGATGTCCCCAAAGAGATGGGCCGAGACAACAATCCGCACCATTTTTAAAGTAGTAATCAAACCGTTCGTTCCTAATAACATCACCAACTGGCAGGTGTTTGACAGCGATCAGCGAATAGCACTCTTCTTGCAAGAGGAGGTTGAGTTTGCCTCTAAAAACCAAGCCAAGCTACAGCAGCAATATGGCGGCCAGATTGTTCAGCTAAAGAACAATAAACTTTCAAAAGGCTTGGTCACTCTCGAAAGTATCTTCAACGAGGATGACCAATTGAAAAATGACAAAGCAAGCATCACAACGAAGGAGAACTATGAAAAAGTTGAGCTATTCAAGAACAGGCTACTTGCACTTGGGAAGGTATGTACAAATCATGAAAGGCAGTTTTTCGTCTTGTTGTGCCAGGCATTTGCTGATGTCTTCGCTTAGGAGTATAACGACATGAAGGGTTTTGACCCAAGTTTGGCCCAACACACTATTGAGTTGGAGGAAGGCGCCAAGTGGATCAAACAAAAACAAAGGCCCGTCAACCCGAAGATTGAGCCTCTCATGCGGAAGAAACTCACCAAACTGATTGAGCCCAGAATCATATTTCCGATCAAACACTCTTCTTGGCTGGCCAATCTTGTTTCTGTCCGGAAAAAGAATGGGGAGATCAGATTATGCGTAGATTTTAGAGACCTCAATAGAGTCTCGTTGAAGGACCACTACACTCTCCCAAGTATGGAGCAGATCCTCCAAATAGTAACAGCAGTGAACATTTCTCCCTCTTGGATGGGTATTCAGGGTACAATCAAATTTTAGTGCAAGACTGTGATCAATACAAGACAGCGTTCACTATCAAGTGGGGGACGTTTGCTTATCGTAAAATGCCATTTGAGCTATCCAATGTTGGTGCCACTTTTCAATGAGCCATGGACATGGATTTTCAAGGCCTGATAAATAATATTGTACTGGTATATCTTGATGATGTGACAATATTCTCTAAGGAAGCAGAGCAACATATAGGACACCTTAGACAAATTTCTGAGAGGTGTAGAGAGTTTGGTATCTCTCTCAACCCAAAGAAATGCGTGTTCGCTGTCCATGAAGGTAAACTCCTTGGCCATGTTGTTTCAAAAGAGGGCTTGACCATTGATCCAGAAAAAGTTCGCTCCATCCTAAAGTTGTCCTTGCCTAAGTATAAGAAAGGTCTGCAAAGCTTCTTTGGCAAAATAAATTTCATCAGAAGATTTATCCCAAATTTTGCCGAGGTAGTCAAGCCATTGACCTCCATGCTAAAGAAAGATGAGAAATTCGCGTGGACAGCACAAAGGAAGGGATCGAGCAGGGTATCGCCCAGGCTCCTACCCTGATCAGTCCTGACTTCACCAAGGATTTCAACCTCTACACCTTCAAAAATGAAGAGGTAATCTCCGCTATGCTTACCCAAGCAAATGGCGAGAACCTTGAACAACCGCTTGCGTTTTTTAGCCAGAGTCTAGAGGGTTTTGAGATCAGGGATACATATGTGGAGAAGCAAGTCCTTGCGGTCATACGGACCCTGAAGAAATTCAGACATATGCTGTCCAACAACAGGGTTCATCTCATGGTGCCACATCCCAGCATCAAAGAATTCTTGATCAGCCATGATCTAAATGAAAAGAGAGCGGGATGGATCACTAAAGTAATGGAATATGACGTGGACATCAAAACCACCAAGCTGGTAAGGAGAAAAGCCTTGTGTGAACACCTAGTTGCAAACCTTAAGCAGCAGAAAGAGGACATTTTGCTAATCCATGATGAAGCTACAACAGAAGAACCAGCAGTGATGAAGGATTGGGCATCAGACATAAAACGTTTCCTTCTCACTGGTGAGTGCCTGCAAGGCCTTGATAGGACCAAGAGGAGATATTTCAGACTCCAATCTCTCCCTTATGTCCTAATTGACAGGGTGCTGTTCAGAAGAGATTTTTCGAGAGTACTCTTGAGGTGCATAGACCCAGGTCAGGTCGACCGGGTGCTGTGAGTTCCATGACGGGCCAGCTGGTGGTCACTTTGCTCCCAAGCCTATAGCTGCAAGAATTATGAGAGCTAGTTATTTCTGGCCCACTTTATTTGGACACCCATGCCTGGGTACGAAAATGCCAGAAGTGTGCTCTCTTTGATGGGAAACAACGACTGGTTGCAATGCCTCTATAGCCTATTCAAGTAAAACAGCCATTCATGCAATGGGGCCTTGGCTTCATAGGGATGATTAACCCTCCTTCCAGTGCTGGCCACAAATGGGTCTTGACCACTACAGACTACTTCACGAGATGGGTAGAAGCTGTTGCTTTGAAGGAGGCCAACGAAAGTGCAGTCCTAGATTTCTACGAAGGCCTGGTGACAAGGTTTGGAGTCCCAACTACCATCATCTCAGACAACGCATTGGCTTTCTGGGGAACCAAAACAAGCGAGTGGGCATTGGGATACGGCATCTATCTCAGTACTTCCAACTACTACCCACAAGGGAATGCACTGGCTGAGTCCACCAATAAGAATTTAATCAGGATTATCAAAAGAACAATGGAAGAGAATCAGAGAACTTGGCATGCCAAGTTGATAACAGCCCTGTGAGTAGACAGGGTTACTCCAAAGAGGGCAGTTGGCAATTCACCATACACGCTCGTGCATGGAAGGGAAGCTAGACTTCCTATTTCACTTGAATTGCCAGCTTTGGGTCTTGCTCACCAATTGCAATTAGAAGGCAACAGCATGGTGGTTAGGCTGTGTGAACTGATGGAACTTCAAGAGACAAGGGACTAAGCCATAGTTTCTATGACTAGCTGTCAGCAGCAAACGAAGTACTTTGACAAGAAATCCTCATCAAAAGTTTCTCTGAAGGCGACATCGTCTTAAAATGGGATGAGGACCGAGCTAACCCTGAAAAGCACACAAAGTTCGACGCCCTATGGAGTGGTCCATATGCCATCACTCAGTGCAAGCAACACAATGCATTCCAACTCTCTAGGCTGGGTGGTGAAGAACTACATATCTCAGTTAATGGGATATATCTTAAGCACTGTCACTGAGCCTTCTCTCATCATGTATATATTTTCCTTGTTTTTTCCCTGTTTTCCCTAAGTGCTTTTGCACATGTTCGTAGTTTTTTAACCTTGTGTGTGTTTTGTTTCCCTTTTGGGGTAAAAGCTTCATGATTGATTCTTGGATATCTCAAGGCCATTGTCAAACTTTCGGGCTGTGTTTTGACTCCGTGCCCAATGGACTTTGAGGCTACCAGTCTTTCTAAGCATAGCAGACATGCTTCCCCTAGGAATCGCCAATTTGTTGACCATTTCGGTCCTACAAGGAAAAAATCGGTCTCCTTTTTCCCCTGCTGTTCTGAGCCATCAGTCGTGAATTTGGTTTGCACAAGCCTTTCGGCAAAGAGATGGACCAGTTCAAAGAATGCAAGGCTTTTACAAAGCTCCGAGGACAAAGTGCCCGAAGGAATTCCTCCGGACATTTTGTCCGAAGAAATTCACAAGGAAAGAGGTCAAAACTTGAAGGCACATTTCCTAAAAATTGGAAAAAGTGGTTCAACGTCAGGGTTCAATGATATGAAATGAACTACACAGACCGACCAATAGTCACATGATCTTTCTAGAAACTTTGAACTTTGAGATATTGAAATATTGAACCGTTGAACCATTGAACTCCGCTATGTAGGTTCAACCAGTAGGTTCAATGATACATTAAATTCACAAGGGAACTGAGTGAACACGACTCTTTGCAGAACATAGAGTATTGAACTATTGAACCGTTGAACCATTGGACTCCGAAAAAGGGTTCAAGTTCAATCAAAAGGTTCAAAGTCATAATTGAAAAACCCGAAATGGCCTAAACAGTTCGCAAAAAAGGCAACAGAATTCCTTCAGATGGCACTTTGGTCGGGAAGGACCAAATCAGAAGTTTCGAAGGGGCATTTTGGACCCAAGATACCCTTGCAGAGGGCTCTCAAAGACCAAAAAGGGGGACCTTTTCCACGGCCGAAGGGACACCTTCCTTTCGGGAAGAATCGAATACAAAAGGCCAATGGGATTGCAGAAAGCCGAAGAAATTGCCAAAGGGGTGACGGGCCCGAAGACGTCAAATTCAGCATCACAAACTAGCCATTGGAATTCAAACATCCAGTGACGTCCCCGCGGCAGTCAAATTTTGGACAATGGAATAGCCGTTGGCTTTCAAATGGCGACAGGGGCGTGAACGTCAACTTTACGACGATAAGATAGCCGTTGATTCTCAAATGTTTAAAGACGGGTTCGCGCGTGGAAACTCAGCGACCCACCAATAAGATAGCCCCAAGGGCAGAAAGAGCCAAGAAAAGACAAAAGCTAGGAAAAGACAAAAGCCAGGTGGAAACTCGGCGACCCACCGAGAAAGGAGCCCGAAGAGCCAAGCAAAGACATGGATAGAACAGCCTAGGTGGCAAAAGAGACGTCGACAGAGGAGTTATGCCAGTGGTTGGAACAGTCCTTACGAAATGGTCATCAAGGAGCACAAACAGTGACTGGCACGCCTGTTTTTCTTCATTTAAGCATTAATGAGCCATTTAAGCATTAATGAGCAGACAACAGTGTGAACCTCTTTAAAAAGTGGTCTTGTTTTCAAACGGAAAGGTGAGACCCATGCTTTCACAATAACGTTTAATATAATTTAAATGCCAAAGTCAAGACTTGGACTGCCGCTGCATGGGTTCCTTCACCGGACTTCCTCTTCCCAATGAATTGAACGCAACATGGGCCACTTGTGGAAAAAGGCGCCATTGCTTTCTCTTTCTCTAAATATTGTAAACTCTCATTTGAGGAAGGGATCTATCTCTCATTTTGTAAGGCGAAGCCCTACCAAAATTTTCACCTTAATCAATAAGAATGTATTTTATCTCTATTTGACTGTTTATGCTTTTGAGTGTCTGTGTATCAACCCTGTGTTCAGTCATTTTGCATGATGCTTTCACAAGTTTGACACCAACATACCTAGTATAGACAAAGCACCATTTCTGCAGGTAACAGGAAGTGTTGTATCTGGAGCGCAGAGACAGAAAAGGGTTATCAGACAGTGTGTTTTCTACAGTGCCTGTGGTAAGTTCATTTTCTGTGCGTCTTCATTAAGCCTATTGTGAAAGCTCCCTACAGTCTGATCTTTTCATTAGATAAAGTGTATGTCTGCCCTCTTCTGGTCTAAAGTGCGAATAATTAAGTAGATCAAAATCATTTGGTGCATCACCACTTAGATTAGTTTCTGTCCTGGTTATCCTTCTCTCTTTTCACCCCCCGAATATTAACAATAGTAGCAAAATAGCCTCAGAGATGCATCAAAGGGAGCTAGCCCTTATCTAGAGATTCTCCCCTCAGTTTTGCCAGACCCACAGCAAGAGGGGAGTCTCCATTGTGCCGCGTGGAAGACAGAAGCTCAGCGTCCTGTCAGGGGTGCAATCCACAGCGTCAACACCTAATACCAGCAACATTTACCTCACCCATAGTGTTGTCCTTTGCCGTAGTTTGAGCACTCTGCAAACTTAGATCTTCAATGAGCCTTTTCATACTATCCAACTTTGTTAAGACTTGCACCTCTTTTTCTTTTGCTATCAACAGTTGTAGCTCTTCAATCTTCTGCTCTACTTTATTTGTCTGCTCTTGGTTGGACTGTTGTAACTCAGCTAGCTTTGATGTTGTTGATTTCTCACCAATTTTTGCTTCCTAAACCCTTTGAGATTCTGTGGCATCTAACATTTTTTCTGGTTCTTCACCTAGCAACACTTCTACATGTCCTTTGCCTAGACAACTATGGCTTGGCTCCCAAGGTTCTTTGTATGAGAATCAAAGTTTGTCTTCTAAGATCATCTTTTTTGCTATCTTTGTGAGAGTTCTTGTTCAGTTCAGCTATCATTTATGTTGTTAAGTATGGTTTCAACTTTTCTTCACATCGATCAACCACACTTTTAGTCAACGCACACACTGCTGATAAAACTTCCCCCACATCGTTTCTTACATTAATCAATAAAACTGATAGGAGTGGATGGAAAATATCGTCACTCTCATTCAGAATCAATGTCAATTGTTTGCATTGAGGCGACAATATTTTTTGCATGATTCTTATGAACAGTAACAAAGAAACATTCAAACATTTGGTGAATAAGATCATCACATTCAAAATCTAACATTAGAACACAAGATTTGACTTTTGCAACAGTTTCTAAAATTATAACCCTCTTAGCAAAATAAAGACTTGTGATTTTATCCACACCTCGGAAGCTTTCCACAATCAACTGGAATATTTCCCTCGTGATGTTGTTTTATGGCTTTCTGGGCGTTGTTATTCTTGTAATTTCACTAATACAAGTGATAACTACAAGTCTCACATCTAGATCTGGGTGACTCAAAAGCTTGGGCTTAGCCAAATGAGTCATCAATGGATTCACTACCCATAACATAAACTCAAAATCTGATTGTCTTAACATAGACAAACAATTTGTCACTTCATCCAAAATACTAAATAGAACATTTTTTGAATGAGGTGGCCGCTCAAGTTTCTTCTCTGCTTTGTAAAGCTTTAGTCCCAAATCATCTTTACTTATTACCTCCATGATTTACAAGCTATGCATCAAATAGTATCTGCAAAATATTAATTCTTCCCAACAAGTTGGCAAGATTACCAGCTCTAATACCACTGTAATGTCCCTTTCTGGACAAATTTGAACAATTCCGAACATTACGTAAACCCCATTTTTCTAAATTGGCAATTACATAAATGATTCTACAATTGTTTTCAAATATATAACAGAATTATAATTTCACAAGAAAGTATCAGCTTGATTTCAATTCTTTAATCCTTTTACAAAATGGGTTTATTGTCAAAATTAGAGTATAAAGGAATGCTAACAATATTTATGAAATTACAACCTTATACTTGTTGTTGGAAGGGCAGTGTGTTGCTGCTAAACTGCTGGAATTTATTCATTGTTCTTATTCCTGCAAACCTTGGTCTTTAAAAAGGTAAAAAAATGTTTTAGGAAACCCTTGTGATCCTCTGGGTAGCTCTAGAAACCCTACTATCAATTGCGTTCTTTGTACTGGGCGGATGAAACCCTACTGTACGCTGTGATCTTATTTCTGCACTTGGTGGAAATTAAATTTGAAACCCTAGTGCTCTATTGAATTGATATTTGAATATTTCAATGTAGCACACTTGTAATTTCTGGATGAAATTACCTCAATTTCTAGATGAAATTACTTCAAGCTTAGAGGATTTTTGTCCTCAAACCTAAATGCAAATGGTGAGAGATTTCATCCTCACAATTCATTTCAACTATAAGAGTTTTTGTCCTTATGCTAAAAACTGATGAATTGGAAGGCTCAATCAATTGAGAAATACTAATAATAAAAATTGAATGATTTACAATGAGGAAGGCTCAATATTCAGACTCAACTGTCACTTTTAGGGTTAAGGTTATACTTTTACATTTAGGGTTTTACTTTTCACTTTTACCCTTTTCTTTTATTTTCACTTTTCCCTTTTCTCACCCTTTCCTTTTATTTCTAATAATAATAAAGTGATATTAAGTTGTCACTTTTTTTTTAGTAAAATAAAAAGTAAATCACTTAGACAACTTAAAATATTAACTCTATTATGTTTTACTTTATTTGAAAAAGGTGACATGACATAAACGCTAATGATATGATTAAGCATAGGAAAAGCAAAAAGGTATAAACATCATACATATTGAGTATATTCTTCCTACTCTGCATAAACATCTTTTAATGTATTTGATAATGAAAACGAGTCAAATAATACATGGTGACTAAAATAAAGGACTGGCAAAGAAACTATTGCCTTAATGTCTATTGTGCTTTCTTCGAGATTTTATCATCAAATAATTAATTTCTCAATTTGATTTTCATGACTGGCATTTTGCATTACCATCAAGAATCTTCCCCATGTATTTTATATGTCTGTTCCAGGAAGAGCCCACCACTTTGGGCATTAAAGATGCATCAAAGTCCTAAACTACAACTTCCAATTCACAAAAATGGTACTATGCTACACCTTGAAACTATGTCATTAAATTCATCTCGGTGGATACAACTATGTGGGCAACCAAATATCTTCTCTTTGATAATGCATGTTCAACCTGCATTAATGCAATTTAGAGATGTTAAACTCAAGCATATTTCAGGGACAAACTAGAGACAACAATATTGCTGAGGGCAAGTGTTGTTACACAATTCACAAGACTCTCGCCATCGAGACCATTTTTGTCATGTCAAAGAAATTTACGGGCCCCTATGTTACAGAATACGCCTGGAAGCCCCTTCCAGTACAAGTATGTGATGCAAGGGTAGGGGTACGGTGTCCCTACACCCCAGCCCCTGCGGGTACAGCGGGGTATGTCTGAGGATGTACCCACAGGGGTTGGGGCATACCTTGGGCAGAGGGACGCCGTATCCCCCAAGAAAAAGCATTTTTTTCCTTCTAATTTCGCCGGTCAAAGTCAAATTGTGGACCTCAAAAAACATTTAAAAACATTTTAAAGTGCATTTGCAACCCTAAAAGCATGAATCACACTCATTTTATCAAAAGATAACAACACACTTAGCTTTCATTGCATTTTTAACTCTCATTGCATATTTGTTCATTCTTGCTCATTTTTTCAGTTGACAAAGCTTGAATCTCCTTCCTTGTGCTAAATCTATGCCATTACATCTACCTATTTGGCACCAAAGATCTTGAGGAGCTTGCAACAAGGAGGATTCCTCATTCAAGGTAAGTTTTTTCCAGTTTTGTAGGGTTTTAACTTTTTTTCTAAGTTTTTTTTTTTCTAGTTTTTAAATTTAAATGTATGTAATTAGTTTTGATTTTTTTGGTTGTTTTTTTAATAAATTTTAAAGATTCTTTCAACAAATGCTAACTATAACAATATTAATTAGTATTATAATTTTATCAAGTGTTATAGGGATTTCCAATTTGCCATAATATCTATCGATGCAAGTGCTAGTTTGGTGGGCCAAGGGTTACCCTCCAAACCCAGTGCTCGAGCCCCTCTATGGAAGTATGTGACATTGCTTGAACAACTACCAAGTGGAGGGTGTTTCTTTTGGCGATATTTAAAATGTGGTTGTCATTTCACGAGCTCATATAAATGGGTGAAAGCCCATTTGTGTGCAATTCCAAGGGAAGGAATCAAAATTTGTGGTGGGCCAAGTATAAATGGAAAACCAGGAAAGGGCTTGTCACATGCAAAGGTTATTGCATACATCAAAGAGCAAGAAGAAGAAGATGCCCTTTTTGATAAAAGACATAACCATCCTTTAAGCAAGAAAGGATCCACCCTTGTGGATATTGATCAATCTCGTCCTAGTATGGCTGCCCCATCACACCCATTTCTTGCTACACCTAATGTGGTCATAGAGGAAGAGGATTCACCTCTTGCTCACAAGAGAACAAAAGATTCGGGCCCATTGGAAAGTTATTCCAGATTGAATCAAGGGACATAGCAAAGCAGAGTATTGCACGTTCCTTCTATGCATGTGAGCTTCCATTTAGTGTTGTTAGATCACCATATTGGCAAGATGCGATGAGATCTATCAATGCTGCCCCTAAAGGGTTCGTGAGCCCAGCATATGAAAAGGTGCGAACCACCTTGTTGACAAAAGTAAAGAAAAAAGTTGAAGATGCATTGTAGTGCATCAGGGATTCATGGGTCGAGACAAGGGTGTCCATCTTCGATGTATCTCCAATGGATGGAAAGATACAACAAATAGACCATTGATTAATATGGTCACAGCGAGCCTAAAGGGCCAATGTTTTTGAGAGTCGTTGATTGTGAGGGGCAAGTGAAGGATGCACAATTCATTGCCAACATCCTGATAGAGTCCATTGAGACGGTGGGGCCTCAAAACGTTGTCCAAGTTATAACGGACAACGCTAAAAATTGTAAAGTTGCAGGCATGTTGGTTGAGGAGAGGTATGGGCACATATTTTGGACACCTTGTGCCGTTCATTCCCTCAACCTTATATTACAAAAATTGGGCACAAAAATTGATTGGATCAAACAAGTCTATGAGGAGGTGAACAAGATCCAAATGTTCATATCTAACCATCATTTGTCCCAAGGCATCTTCAGGACCTTCTCGAAGTTGCAGTTGTTGAAGGCATCATTTTATTTAAATTTTTAAATTTTATTCATGAATCATGTATATTTTTATTTTTATTTTTAATTTAATTTTTAATTTTGTAAGTTTGTAAATTTTAAAAATTGTAATTTGAACATTTTGTTTAATTGTAATTTGTTTTGATTTGGTGTTAGGTTGCTGAGACTCGATTTGCCTCACACACCCTCGTCTTGAGACAACTTGTTCAAGTGCGTGAGGCATTGAGTACCATGGTCATCAACAACCTTTGGAGCATATGGAGACAGGGAAACACTGAGAGGGCCACAAAAGTGAAAGCGTGGATTCTTGATGATGCATGGTGGGAATGTGTGGAGTATTTGCTGAATTTTACTGATTCCTTTGTTAGCATGTTGAGATATGTGGACAAGGATCATCCATGTTTGGGTGAGGTTTATGATGGAATAGACTCAATGATTGAGAACATTCAATCCATCATAAATGCCAAAGAGCAAGATCCCACGGAGAGGTTCTTCAAGGAAGTGCAGTCGCATCTGAAATATCCCAAACTAAATTTGGATGCAAATTTCTTTCAAAACTGATTTCAACTACTTGCAGGCATTCAATCAAATGGACAATGATATAAATCTGAATGCAATTGATAATATAGTCCAGATATCATAAAATAATACAGATGTGATCTCAAAACCAAATTATTCTAGCAAACTAGAATAAAATACCTGGATCTGTGCGGCTCGGGCTGCTGTGTCCAAAAAAACACAGTTGCCGGTGTCGATTATTCTGCCGACGTCGGTCGATACATTGCTGTCGTCGGTTTCCTGTGTCTGATCTCTGCCTGCCTGTGACTGTCTTCCTGCCAATGTCGGTCACTGATCGGCCGATGTCGGTCTACCTGCCGATGTCGGTCACTGATCTGCCGGTGTCGGCCTCTGTAATACCCTGCGGCCTACAACTGCGAACTGAGCCCTTCTTCACTTTTTTGAATCTGCTGGTACGGCCTAGTATTGATCTGTGCGGATTTCGTACAGCACCTGATCTGAAGATATATATATATAAATCTTAAATCAAATCTAATGAATAAATACCTGGAAACCTCTGCATATGCTGAACACCTGATATACCCAGTGAATGACCTCTGAAGCCCCAGATCTGATCAATAAGCACAATCTGAATTCTGTCACGAATCCACCCCTGAAAAGCGCTGGGTTTTCGTCCAACTCTTCTCCAATCTGCTGAAGGTTTGCGTCCTCAGAGATTTTAGCTGAATCACAGATTCAAGCTTCACAATACTCAGAATATTTTAGGCAACAAAAGATATCCCAAATGCTTTGCCCTCAACTTATTTTAAAGGCTCCCAGGAAACTTCTAGAAGAAGTCAACTTTATTTAATATGTTATTTTATTTATTTCCATAATAATTAAATTAATTAATTAAAGTTATCCTTTTGAAGAAATCTTAATTTTTGGACAACTTAAATTAATTAAACCATTTTAACAGAAATTTGGAGACATTACAGTCCTCCCTTCCTGGAGATTGCTTGTCCTCAAGCAATTCGCTCCTGATACCCAACACCAACTTCCAGGATCCCATATCATTCTCAGAAAGCCGCAAACTCTACTATCTGAAACACTATGCTGCAAAATATCTGTGAATACATTCTCCTTATTTCTCCTAGAGAGTAGTGTGATAATTCTCAATATGTAATTAACAAATTCACCATCACATACCTTAGACTTCGCAAAAGGCCGCTGCGCTACTCTGATTATCAAACTCTCCCAATCTCCATAAGGATGCTGACTCATAATTGGAAGGGAAAATGGCATGCAACAAATAAAATTATTTACCTCATCACCTATAAACTCAGACTCGATCCTGCGAGATGACACTTCCTTAGGTCCTCCATCTAGTGCTGCCTTCAAGTTAATCTTCTTTCCCCCAGAAAGGAATTCTAACTGCATACGGTGGTGATCAATAATGTAACGCCCAATACCCTGTAACCACTGCATGCCCAAGACCACATCATAATCCTCTAAAGGAAACACATAAAAATCATCGGTCAGAGTGTAATCCCCCATCTGAATACTAAGCTGTGAAATCCGTTTGGTACAACCCAAAACTGCACCATCTGCTACCTTTACTCCAAAACCACCAAACCTCTCATACTGTAATCCATGCCTTCCCACTAACTTCTGGTCAATGAAGTTATGTGTAGCACCTGTATCTACCAAGCTCACGACCCACTTGCCCTTAAGTGTACCTTTCAACCGAAACGCATGAAAGTTAGGATAACTGGAGAGGGTAGCCATAATTACTTTCGCTGATGCCAAAGGCTCCGGGGTGTCTAACTCCAACTGTGTCTGAACCTGATCAACATTATCCTCAATATCAGTATCAGGAACCTCCTCATCTCCACACTCTAAAGTTACCTCAATCAAATGAACCTTTCCCTTACCCATGCAACGGTGTCCTGGTTCCCATGGGTCTTTGCAGGAAAAACATAACTTTTTCCTCCTCAAGTCATTCCTAGTCTCCTGATTCATCCAAGGATTTATGGAGGATGACCCTTCTTTATTTTGTGGTGTGTTGGCCTTTTGTATAGGCCGAGAGTCCGTGGTTGTTTTCTTATCACCCTGATAAGAAGTGGGAACAGTATCCAGTCTCAATGTCACATCGATGGCATCCTTAAGAGTGGCTGGTTGGAAAGCACGTACCAGTCCCTTAAGTCTATCATGTAATCCCTCAATAAATAACATCACACTCCGTCTCTGAGGCATATCAGGGACCATAACCGCAATACGCTGAAACTCATTAATATAAGCTTCTGCGTGACCACTCTGTCTAAGATGAGCCAACTTCTTGTAGTAAAGTTCTGTATCCTTACGGTCAAACCGTGCAATGAGTCGCTCAGTGAACTCCACATAGGAGTGAACTAAAGAGTGATCCTGGGTGACCAATCCATGGTGCCACCAATCATATGCAATCCCCTCTAAATGCAACACCACAAACTGAATGGCCTCACGCTCAGGCATGGGCCTCAAAGAAAGATATATGTCCAGCTTGTGGACCCAAGCTCTTGCACTAGTGTCTCCAGAGCCATTATATGGAGTCAATGTAATCTTCCCCGTAGCTCTATTGAGGTCATGATTATGCTGCTGTTGTGGTGGTCTATTACCACAATCTCCCCTGAATCTGGTTGTCTCTACGTTGCGCACAATATTGGGGAAAAGAAAAAACCTCCCTAACCTCTGGGGGTAAAGCTCTCCACTCTACTGTGGCTGCCAAAACGGACTCCTAGAATCCAATCTCTGGTGGCTCCCCCTGTGATGTTTGTTCACGCAGTACAAACTAAGGCAATAATGGTCTATTTGGAGTAGGTGTATGATGATTTCGCCTAGAGGAATGACGGGAACTTCCCACTGAAGAATGGGAATGGTGACTATGCTGACTGGACTGATGGGTATGATGACTACCTGTCACTGAAACTGATCTATTCCTCCTACCTCTGTGTCTATCCACCTCTAAACGGTCCATGGTATCCTGTAATCGGTCTAAAGCCTGAACAATCCTGGGCTGAGTAGTGATGAGGGTCCTCATCATCTCTCTTTCTACCTCATCCTGATTTCTACGGGCATTCCCCTGTTCTTTGGCCATGATAGGTACCTGTCCTAAACCCAATTCTCGCTCGTACTGAGCTCTACTACGTGTAAAGTATCTATGGGTTATATCAAATCTTCCCGGATGCATAGAAATAAAATATATTTACCCCTACAGGCTACCAAGATGCATGGCTCTGATACCAATGAAATATCCCAAACTAAATTTGGATGCAAATTTCTTTCAAAACTGATTTCAACTACTTGCAGGCATTCAATCAAATGGACAATGATATAAATCTGAATGCAATTGATAATATAGTCCAGATATCATAAAATAATACAGATGTGATCTCAAAACCAAATTATTCTAGCAAACTAGCAAACTGGAATAAAAAACCTGGATCTGTGCGGCTCGGGCTGCTGTGTCCAAAAAAACACAGTCGCCGGCGTCGGTTATTCTGCTGACGTCGATCGATACACTGTCGTCGTCGGTTTCCTATGTCTGATCTCTGCCTGCCTATGACTGTCTTCCTGCCAATGTCGGTCACTGATCGGCCGATGTCGGTCAACCTGTCGATGTCGGTCACTGATCTGCCAGTGTCGGCCTCTGTAATACCCTGCAGCCTACAACTACGAACTGAGCCCTTCTTCACTTTTCTGAATCCGCTGGTACGGCCTGGTATCGATCTGTGCGGATTCCGTACAGCACGTGATCTGAGGATATATATATATAAATCTTAAATCAAATCTAATGAATAAATACCTGGAAACCTCTGCATACGCTGAACAGCTGATATACCCAGTGAATGACCTCTAAAGCCCCATATCTGATCAATAAGCACAATCTGAATTCCGTCATGAATCCACCCCTGAAAAGCGTTGGGTTTTCGTCCAACTCTTCTCCAATCTGCTGAAGGTTTGCGTCCTCAGAGATTTTAGCTGAATCACAGATTCAAGCTTCACAATACTCAGAATATTTTAGGCAACAAAAGATATCCCAAATGCTTTGCCCTCAACTTATTTTAAAGGCTCCCAGGAAACTTCTAGAAGAAGTCAACTTTATTTAATATGTTATTTTATTTATTTCCATAATAATTAAATTAATTAATTAAAGTTATCCTTTTGAAGAAATCTTAATTTTTGAACAACTTAAATTAATTAAACCATTTTAACAGAAATTTGGGGACATTACAGCATCTCATTAAACGGTGGAACAAAATGACCACCCCATTTTATCTTCTTGCTTTTGCCTTGACGCCCAAATACTACAGTACATAGATCCTTTCTTTGCCTAGGAGGGTCGCACCATATAGGGATGTTGAAGTTAGCAAGGGATATAAGGCGGCATTCTCTAGACTCTTCCCTGATCCAGAAATTGAAGACCAAGTTAGGGAAGAGTTTGCACATTCCATATCCTCCGCGGGTCACTCCCTTGCTACCATCTGTGACAAGTACAAGAAGGAAGCTCAACTTTGGTAGTACCTCCATGGGCAAGCATACGCCTACCTCCAACCACTTGCTATTAGAATTCTATCACAAGATTAAAAAAAAAAACTCTACCCTTCTTGTTCATTTTTATGTTTTGTTTTAACTTTAGTCTTTTTTATTTTTATAAATTTTAATATAAATTGACTTTGTGGCTTGCCTCAATAGGTTGCAAGTTCCTCTACCGAGCGAAACTGGGGTACCTACAACTTTATCTACTCGGTGAAGCACAACAAGTTGGCGGCAAAAAAGGCAAAGACTTGGTTTATGTCCATTCCAACTTAAGTCTTCTATCACACAAGCAACCTAAGTACACGAAAAGGACAACGAAGTGTTGGGAAGTGGACCCAGAGACTCCCGACTTGGATGCCTCCATTGCCTATCTTTCCTTGCTTGATACAGATTTGGAGGTTGCTTCACAGGACCTGCATAGTGGAGCTAGTGGGCGTGGCAATGTTGCTTGCGGTTCTAATGAACCATATCATGAGGAAGCCATGGGAGATGAAGATGAAAATATTTAAATAAATATTGTAATTTTTAACATTTGCACTATGTACCTATTTATAATTTATAAAACTATTCAAAGTTCGACCTTTGGCATTGAAATTATGAGTATGTTTTGTGGTTATTTAACTTATTTTGTTTCCTCTATGCATATTATATGGTTATATTTTTATATTTTTAATTTTTTATATATATTTTTGTACGGCCGTACCCAGCCATACCCAAACCCCAAAAAAAAAATCCCCCGTATCCACATACTGGATACTTGTACCCATACCCGCTCCCATACCCATATCGGCTACTTACAATTTACCCTTCAGATTTTTGATAGTGTGGGTCATCATATATACCGGATATGCCTCACAAAGATTCTCATACAACATTAATGTCATTAATCCATGGGCAAAGCCAATGCCTTCATGAAGCTAGGTTAAAAATTTCCTTGCCCTCATCTAATTTATGCATTCGTACAGCCTATAAGCAAGAGTTCACTAGAGAAAATAAAGATTAATTGAATTGCTTGTCAGGAAGGTTGTGATGTTCAGTGCTATCCCTCACACTATCCCTCACACCCCTTCCTAGAGGCATGCTCTTATTGTGGTACTTCTGATGGTGTAATAACAAAACCCAACAGTGCTCAACAAGGAAATGTTGCGCACTCTCCCACACCTTGTGGCCAGCCAATTGTTATACAAGACATAACACAAGAGCAGCCACAAAAGGTAGCATTTGCAAGGAACCCCAATCCACGTAAAGGATATGAGGCAGTATCTTGTAAACCTTGCTCCATTGTCCTTGTCTACGTTACCTTCTGAAAATGAATTTCAGAGCCTTCCTTACTCTCCTTGCTCTTTTCTCTTATCCAACATCCCAAACCCTTTGGATCTTGTTGCTCAACCATCTCTCTCAGCCAATTCAGAGTCCATACCTCAACATACCATTGTTTTTCAGCAACCACAAGAAAGGAAAACAGAAATTACATTGATGTCTATAAATGACCAAAGTAGGTCAATGAGACTCAAAATTACACTTATTTACATTAGAAAAGTACTGGGATAAAATGAACCCTGGGTTTTGAAAAGTAATTAAACACTAAAACAATGAAAATGTAATTAGTGGGTAAACCTAAGGAAGTTATACCCTATATTGTATGATCTAATTACAAGTACAAATAGGCATGTGAGGGAAGGACGTTTCAATGAAACAATGAATTAATGAAGATCAAAGCTAAAAACCAAGACTAGAAACTAGTGTTGGCACGTGCCTGCAGCAAGGCTCAAACCAAAACAATCAACAACATCATCATTCACCATCACAAGAAGGTCAATGAAGAATATGATCATTTACATCGGGGACTACATCCAAAGCTAAGGGGGTTTGGTTGGACAATCTTATAGGGAAGCAAGGTACTCCCCTTAGAACCTCTCCTAACATCCAAAGCCAATGAACCTATGGAGTTAAAGAAAAAACCAACAATGCATGCTTGTTCCCATCACTTGGGCTGCAAGAAAGGGAACCTAGGTGGTCCTCAACACAGAAACGAAGCAAATTCATGATGCCTAGAATGCGAGCCTATTAGTAGTACGTAAATATGAACACGGTCTCACTAACCTGTCTCCATCTATGTGTAAATCAACAATATTCAAAGGACACTTAATGCCTCCAACATCTGTAAGGGGCTAACAAGAGAAGGTAATCAACTTGGTGGCCAGAGGGGTCCCTTGTAAGGTCCTACACCTAAAATTTATTACCTCTCAAAGAAAAAGAATCAATCACCTATCATCAGGACAGCACTGGAATGCAGATAGATTACCACCTAAATGGACACAACACCTGAAAAACAAGTTCTCCTCGGTCTCTAATTCCTCAAGGGAACGAAGACAAAATATCCTGTCACCACACATAATATGGTGGTTCATCTCGACCTACAAATTGTAGGAGCACACCTCAACTAGCCAAGGCGGATCCTTAAGCCATGCAACTTATGATGTTGAAGATAGTCAGGATGAATGATGGTGCCATCCAAAATATGTACTTGGTAACCCTATGGGCCCCTTGTAAGGTCCTACAACTAAAATTTATAACCTCTCGAAATAAAAGAACCAATCACCTCTCATCAGGACAGCACTAAAATGTGGATAGATTACCACCTAAATAGACACAAAATCTGAAAAACAAGTTCTCGTTCTCTAATTCCTCCAGGGAACAAAGACGAAATATCCTATCACCACACAGAATATGGTGGTTCATCTCAACCCATAAATTGTGGGAGCACACCTCAACTAGCCAAGGCAGATCCTTAAGCCATGCAACTAATGATGTTGGAGATAGTCAGGATGAATGATGGTGGCATCTAAAATATGTAACAAATGCTCAGCATGGAAAACCAAGTAGGGGCTAAGAGGCTACAGAGGAGAGGTCCAAGTGACCTAGACGGTGTTAAAAAGGGCATGTATGTATTGCTAGTTTTCTCTCTACCCATAGATATTTCTCAAACTTGGGTGTTTAGAGAAGTTATAGAGGAAATTCATTGTTTCTCTTAGGAAGGTCCAAGTGACCCCTCTCTCTCTCTCTCTCAGCTAGTCATGGATGTAATGTAAATATAGTCAATACTATTATTCCAAGCATTGCCTTACCAAAATTCTCCTCGATGCAAAGTGCAAAATATCTGGAGAAAAAAAAGAATAACAGATTAGTTGCATTCTAAACTTTTCATAAATTTCAATTTAAAAAACAATAATAATATCAGTGCTTCAAGCTATCTTAATACCACATAAGATGGCACCTTTTTGGAAGGACAACGTAGTAAAGACTGAAAGAAGAAAGATAACAGCTAGCCTCATTTTAATTTTTCATATTTTCAAGTCACTATCTATTTTCAACTATATTTTTTATTTAGTTTTTCTTCCTCTTCAACAAGTGGGTACTTTTAAAGATTATCTTTAAAAATTAAATAAACTGACCTGCTACTGTCTATTACAGGCTCAACTGGAAGTGGTTGACCTCTCCTTACAAATGCCTGAGCATACAATTCACCTGTAATATATGCATTTAAAAACAGTACTCGTTTTCTGAAACTTTGAACCTTAAAAAAGGTAACTACATAACATATTTGATCCAAGGAAAGTCTGGTTTTCAGACTTTCATATATGTGCCAAACCTGTATTCTTATCCTCAAGCTTTACCATGCATTCCTCCCCTTTGCTGACAACCCGCAATGCTCCCTCCCATGCCCATTTGTTGACATTCCACTCATCTGCCCTGCCAAAGAAAAACAACAACTTTAAGCAACAACCTTGGAAGAAAACATTACAGTATTATAAATCAGTTCTTACATTGCAATTTTTTGGTACAAGATAAATAGAAGAATTGAGGATGCAAGAAAAGCAATGTCGAGAATTCTGGTTCAACTTGATCCTTCGTACAAATGATATACTATACAGTATACATACATAAATCATATCCAAAGTTGCATGATTTTGAAAAGGATAAAGCAGAGAATATAGAATAGCATTGTACACTACAAGAAAATGAGTGTGGCAAAGATCATTCAGCAATCAAATTTCTGAGTAATCCACTTGACTGTAGATTATATTCTGTTGCTATAACCTGATCCACAAAATACTGCTGTATTTGGAAATGATCAATGTGAAGATGTGTGATTATCTTCAAATTAACAGACCAAAAGTGGAAAGTCCGACATTTAAATTTTAGATTCATCCATCCCACTAACTATTTTAGGTTGAAATGAAACATAAAGGTTTAATAATCTACCACTTAAAAATGTAATTCACCAACCCAAAATATCTTTTCCAGTCATTTGCCTGCTCTCCTCTTAGGAAAAACTTAGCACTTATGACCTTTTGTACATGATATTGTTTAACCCATTTAATGTATAAGTCCAGGAGCTTTCATAGTTCCCCAGTAGTAGTTTCCGTCTATGATTTTTAAAGCAATCCAACTTTATTGGAATAAGTAATAACTAATATAAGATCCTTAATCTTACCATAAGAATTTCACAATGATCTTTATGGAGAATGAAGGACGAATTTGTAACAATTAAATAGCATGCAGTAATTTAGACTAACTAATGACCTTAAGGTTTACACAAAGAAGGCCAATGCTTTTACACTAAACTAACAATAGGTGTCTTACATGCAATCATAAGCATGCCACGCTTCTAAGATGAAACCTTCATTACCAATTTTGCAATACCTGTACTTGACTTGTAGTCATCAGGTGACTCAGAAACTTAGCATAATCATTACACTCGTACTCAATGTACTTGGGAGCATTGAAATAACCATAGTTACCAAGTTCAGAAATCCGGATCCATTCAGGAGGGCGAAAAAAACCGAAAGCCGGAATTGTTGAAAAAGTTCGGAAAAATCCGATCCAGAATATATATAGATATATATGTGAGCATAATTTTATAAATATGCAAAACGGACAAATACAATGGAAAACATTAATACAATAATATAAAAATGTTAATATTATATCATATTTATGGTTTTTGGGCCTTTTTTTGCACAGAAAACCTTAAAAATTAGAAAAAAAAAAATTGAAAAAAAAACAGGGCTGACCTGGACGAACTTATTTGGGCCGGCCAAAAAAATTCGGATCCAGCCAAATTTTGTCCAGATCTGGCCAGATTTGGTAACTATGGAAATAACACAAAACAAAAAACATATTTCTTGTAGGCAAATGTAAATGTTATATATCATAGAAGCACATATTTTCATGTCTTTAGGCCCATATAAACATAATTTCCAAGATTCTTTTAACTAATAAGGCCGACAAGGGATAGCACAATGATATAAAATGCATAGGTAATTATTAAATATCACAGAAGCACATCTTTCTATAGGTTTGGAGTCTGGACCATAAATATTAAAAACATGTATTCCTCATTTCCTAAGTCATAATCCATAAGGCCCAGAGTACTTTTATTTACTTACTCCATATTGTCAATAAATTTAATGAAGCATGACTGAACAATACAAAACTGAAGCACCGAATATGATGTCAACTGCTAAGCTTCTTATGAGTGCATCCTTGCAAATCTATTGAATGGTGTACGGTGCATACCTTTGCAGACGACATTGGCTTTTGAAGGACCCAACTGCTGCACCTACTCCCAAGGAATTTGTTGGTGCCCCAGGTGGCCACTCCAGCAAGTGCTATATGAGCAGTACTCAAGGTATTCGCTAAATTTCCATACTGAAGATACTCGTGAGCATTTGGAGTCGTACTCAAAAGCATGACAACTATCCAAATCAGCATACAACTTGACTTGCTGATCCCACTAAAGTAAGATTCCCCATTTAAATGCCACCAAGTTGGACATTTGTTCAGGCAATTGAAAACTGATAAATGAACAACAAAATGTAATCGACAAAACTGCATTAAAAGGACACAATAGCAAGAACTAGCTAATTCCACAATATCAAGAACAATCAAGGAAATCAATGAGATTACCATACCTCCAAATGAAAGAGAAATCAAACCTCGTGTAGGTTTGGGGAAGATGTAATATTAAAATACCTAAGCATGTATGTGTTGGTGAGCCATGATGAAGATTGTTTTTGTTCTTGAAATGTTAACTCGTGATGTAAGTGTATACATCCAAATCTGCTCACTCCTCCGTCATTGTCAATTTCAATACTAATTTCACTAAATAACACTATATTATTATTTATCCTAGTCCTAGTCTATCATCCCCTTCATTCCACACTCACATGCTAACCTTACACCATTCCACATCCTAATTAATTCTTCTATTATCATCCCACTTATCACTAATTTCCTCTTATCTATTATTTTTTAATTTTAAATTCCTCCCTACCTACCTCCAACTACCCCCACTTTCTCCTACAAATCACTTTTTTAATCTTATCACTAATCACTACCTAATCACCATTATCTAGTCCTAACCATCATCTAGAATTCTCTACATTCTCTAGAGTCTTCTACAATCCTCCCTCTCATCTACAATCCTCCCTCTCTAGAACTCTCTAAGGAATTTTATATTCCTTGGAAATTTCTCAGCACCATTATCTAGTCCTAACCATCATCTAGAATTCTCTACATTCTCTAAGTCTTCTACAATCCTCCCTCTCTAGAACTCTGTAAGGAATTTTATATTCCTTGGAAATTCCTCATCACCTTCTATATAATCATATGCATCCCCGTGCAAATGGAGGAAGAAGAAGAAGAAGAAGAAGAAGAAAAAAAAAAAAGAGCTTTGTTGATAAACCTTTCATGCGATCATCTTGTCCAAACAAATCAGCCAATCCATGTCCACATGCTGTCCAAGTCTTGAGCCAAGTCAAGCAATCCAACATATCAAGTGCATTTGCATATCAATTTGGGGCACATTATCTATATTTTGGAGGTAAATTGGATTGCATATCTAAGGTATAATTGTGTATTTTCATTGCCATTTGCTTTCTTTTTTATCTACCTTGCCCAATTAGAGGTTTTGTTGTGAATTGGAGTAGCTGTTAGTGATTTTGGTTGAACTCCATTGTTGCTTTCCTTATTTTGACTCCTATTCCAATTCATTGCATTACAGTAAGAACTGTAGCAAATGAGTAGACCTGATTTTCTAAGTACAAGTAACCAGCTAATCACTACAGTTGTTTAAATTGTTATCATCTATATAGTAGAATTATGTGCTAACAAAAGCTTGTAATCATGGTACAAGTGTTCAATTTATTAAAACAATTATTTGCCATTCACATATAAGTTTATAACATTTCAGAATGAAGTATCATCTTCCTAGGAAAGGAAGAGAAAATAAGGGAAAGGCAAAGTGGAATGATAATGTCTTGCATGGTTGAGACGCAAGAAAGAAGGAAATAAAGGATTATAAGTTTTATCCAGTCATTCATGCAACAAAATGTTGACATGCATAGTGGTCCGTTGTAGGGGTTGGGAAACAGTCACTATAATTGCAGTTTTGCACAATGAGACTATATGAAAGTTTGGAAAGTCCTAATAAGGTCAAAGCAACCCTTTAGTTGCACATTGATATCTGACCTCTAGATAGGCTACCGAACTTTCATTTGAGCTAAAGATTGTTAGAATTAAGGTCCCATGAAAAATAAGCAAAAACATAAAAAATGCATCTACTAAGTGGAACAGGCAAGAGTATCAACAAGACACCCTTTCAATAGCATAAACTAGCAGACCTTGAATCAAGAGTGGTTGAGTCTTAATAGGGAACATGTTTAATTAGTATGTGAAACACACACACAGATTGCACCAACACAACATTCAACAGGAAAGGGAACATCCATGGAAGGTCCACTGTAGCTACAAAATTATCATAGAACATTACAATAAACCCATGACTGACATATGTCAAAACAGCACTCTAGTGAAGGTGGATGTACATATGTGCATACAAGCTACTTGAGGTTCACAAAAGGTTCCTTCGAGTGATGTACATTGTCTAACAAAAACTGATCTAGAAATAACCCAAAATATGCTCACAATAGTCCATGATTGGGACATTTTCTATACTAAGAGACTTATTAAAAGGTCAGGTCCTTTGATAATTAAAACTTCGAACCACTGAGCTGTTTTGATATGGGATGCCAGCTAACCACCAAAAAAATTGGAAATAAATCGTTTCACCTTTTTTTACCTTTTTACTCACAAAACGCTTGGAGGATATTATTCACAAAATGCTTGGAGGATAGTGTATGCCAGTCAATGTAAGTGATTTGGACATTCAACTTCAAGGTAGTCAATTATTCCATGGCATACAAGTCGACTAACCTTTAGCAGCCAATGATTAAGGGAGGCCAACAGGAGGCATATAATAAATGTGTGGTCATTTGATGTTGGCCTAGCTGCCAGGTTTCTAATTAGACAATTTTGACACCTCCAATCATGTAATGCTCATCCAACTTGTTTTAGTTTGTAGTAAACTAAATGCATTTAAGGTTTTGCAGCATCAATCCGATGGAAGCCCGCTAATGAACAACCCAAAACGTTCTTGAATCAGTGAGTACAAAGTGATAATCCAAAATTGGCCTCCTCCACTTCAAGTTGGGGAGGTTCTCAATATTAATATTTTTAAATTTTATGCTTTTAAAATGGTAGCTATATAAACAAAAAGAGATTTCTTTCAAAAATAGAAAACACTATAGAATAATTACAAAAGATAAAACAACACACTCTCGTGAGTTAGTTATGCCTTTGATGGGTATGCAAAAATCATAAGGAATATAAACAATGAGTCCAATGCGCAAGCATAATATACAAGAATTCATAACATCTTCAGTGATGCAGAAACAACTAGGTGCTCCTAAGGCAAAGAACAGGAATGTCTTCAGTATAGTAGCAAAATATAAGTAAGCAACTGAAAATTGAGATAAAAATTTGGCAATTATGCAACAAAGGCGAGTAACCAGGACTAAAAATATGAATAAAATATTGCAGCTATAAAAAACTTTGCATTCATCTAAGACATAGCAGTAGCATTTAAGTGATGTAAGGTGTAAAAAAAAAAATTCAAAGGATAACATTCCTAGTAAGGCTGCAAATGCTAAACATTGCTAGAACGTGAGAATACTCCAAATGGCAATTTTTATTTTAAATATCGGTCCATACAAGTTTTGGGGCAACAGTGATGACCACAGCGATGATAGATTGATTAGTTGTGTCACCTACTTCAATCAAGAAAACACGACTCTTCACAAGAAATAAAGAAAGAAAAAGAAATCATATTAACGTCCATCAATGACTAACATCAATAAGTGGGACTCAAAAAGTACATCAAGTTACAATAGAAAGTAGAAGTCTTAAAAGAACTCTTAGAGATTAAAAAGTAACTAACACCAAACAATTAGAGAAAAACGTGATTAAAGGGGTGAATCCAAAATGGGTTAACCTTAGATACGACAAAAAGATAAAGCCATACGATCCAAGTACAAGTAACCATGTGAATGGTATCCCAATAAGGCAAGGAGCTGATGAAGACTCCAGTTGGACACCAAGACAGGAACAGAAGCTGGAACTAGTCCGTATCAACACCTTATCAGAAAAACAAGCCATCGTATCAGCATCCATCACAAAAAAATGCCAATACATGATCTAATAATGTCCATAGGCAAATGACCAAGGCTAAGAGGCAATGGATGGAAAATCCTTGGAGGAAGCAGCTTACTGCCCATCCTAGAACCTTTCCTAACACCCACAGGTAGAGAAGCAAATCTACCAAACCTGATGCAAGATGGGAATTGAGGAATCCAGGCAGCAATGCACAAACAAGGGCATCATCTCCAAAAGGCACTTGAAACCCATGGGCTGTTTGAAACCAACCAAAACCTGTCTCATAGAGCCTCATGATGGCAGTAATAAAAATAATTTACAACCTATGAAATAAGTTGAAATAACAGATATCTGAATAAATGTCTTCCTAAAGTTTACAAAACAGCAAAAGACTTAAAAGAGCACCGACGAGCCTCCTCGATGATAACTCGAAAATTAAATATGTGATTGGAAATCTTTCCCAAAGCCTTATTGCCTCATCACTCTAAATCAACCCACTCCAAATGCTCAAAAATCCTTGTGTCCAAGACTAAGATATAAAGTTTGGAAAATGTATGCCCAATCATACTAGTTTCATAGTTGTTTGGAATGAACTATCTCAACTTATGAATGGGATAAATGATGTGTTCTGACTATCATTGTTGGTGAACCCCTATGGGTAGAGAAGCAAATCTGCCACACTTGATGCCAGATGGGGATTGAGGAATCCTAGTAACAGTGCAAATCGGTAATATCCAAACTCAAAGGGCACTTGGCTCCTGCCATGGTTGGGATGGACTGAAAACGGAGGTAATCAGTTTGGTGACCCTATGCATCCCCTATAAAACTCGAAATCTAAAGTGACAACCTACCAACAGTAAACGACCAAGCATCACTGGCCAGGATAACAAAAGTAGGTGGGTAGGGATTCCCTTTAATCTCTATATGAACATTGATATCTCTCCTAGATCTTATTGTAAACTAGACACCAAAAAATAAAGTGCTCCTCAATCTCCGCTACCCAGAGAGAACAAATGCGACAAATCCAATAGCCTTGCGGAAATGATTGTCAATCTCAACCCATAACTGGTGGGAACAAACCCTTAGTTGCACAAAGGGAATCCTTATGCCATGTAGCCAATGATGCTCGAGATAGTCATGTCAGATGATGGTGACACCAAAAATTTGTATTAAATATTCAGCATAGAAATCCATCTTAGGGATGAGTGGCTCCAAGGGAGAAGTCCAAATGAACTAAATATATTGGCAATATATTTCCACCTTTAAAACCCGATTGATTCCATCCTTTGGATGAACAAGGAAAGAAGGTGTGCCAGAGGGTATATGAATGGATGAAGTCGACCAATAGAGATTTTGATAAATTGAAGAAGTAAACTAGTTTCAAGGTACCAACAACAATGTCATCCAAGAAAAATCAACGGAGCAACCCTATGCAAAGAACAAAGGGTATCACTCCTAACCTAAGGTTGCATCAACCACAGACATATGTTTGTAATGATAGAAAACGAGCCTAAAGATATTCTAGAGGCTAAGAGGTTGGACAACAAATTTGATTTGCATAGGGCACTTAGAAATTGTTTGTTTACAATGGATCATGCATTGAAGCATGATAGTCTCCAACCTCTCAATACACACCCAGTCTGTTGTCCCTAGAGTCGGGGGCCAAAACCTCTAACCCAAAAGGAATGATGGGTTAAATGACTAGACATTGAAGATATGAATCTTTAAATGGATATCATAGAAATAAACCTTAAAGCACTAACACTCCAAAATCATAAGGGAGGCATACCCTTTGAAAAGGAACCAAGAAGTAGGATTCAGATTTAGAGACAAATTCTTATATTGAAACCCCAAGTAGGTGTAGACTATCATGATCTACACATGCTCACCCTTGTAGGAAAATTAGAACTTGAAAACGTCATATTTAGATGTATTGACTAAGGTTAACACTAATTAGCGAAGCTTGTATAAGTGAGAAAGGGCATCTAATTGTCTCTGCAACCATGAGGGAAATAAGTGAGGACTATTTCATCACGGAAAGGCAATATAGTGATATCAATAGACTACATAAGGTACACCCATAAGTAACATCCCTACATAGATCCCAAAGAGAATCGTCGAGAGAGGGCACCTCTATTTAACTCCAATAGTACTCCTTGAAAAGTCAGAAAATTTGTGGGCTGTTCGAAACCAACCAAAACCCATCTCATAGAACCTCATGATGGCAGTAATGAAGAGCCTGATAATAATAGTAGTTTGTAACCTATGAACTAAGTTGAAAAAACAGATATCTGGATAGATAAGATAAGATAAGATAAGATAAATATATTAATGTCCAACGAATGACCACAAAGGAAGGTCAAAGGTACTGTAGATGTCAAATGCCTTTCTAAAGTTTACAGACAGCAAAAGACTTAAGAAGAGCACTGGCGAGCCTCCTTGATGATAGGTCGAAGAGTAAAAATCTGAGGGAAATCTTTCCTGAAGCCTGCTTGCCCCCCACTCTGAATCTACCCACTCCAAATGCTCAAAAAGCTTTATGTCCAAGCCCGAGACATTAAGTTTGGAAACTGTATGCCCAATCATACCAGTTTTGTAGTTGTTTGGAATCAACGAAATCCTGACTTTTGAATGGGATTAATGATGTGTTCTGACTAGGAGGGGGAAAAACCCTAAGCAAACAATCTTTATAAAATAGATCTGCAAAAGGAATAACAAGTTGTTTCGCATTATATTGGAAAAAATCGGTCTGAGGTCCTTCACAATCTTATATTTGATACAGCAAGAGTTATTTGATCTTTGTCCAAACGCTGTACCTAAAAATATAGATCACATCATAGATGATGGTTGAATGGTGCACATATTTCAGCTTTCAGCATTTCACTTTGCATATCTTCTTTGTTTGAATCCACAATAGCCAAAAGACAATCACTAAGTGAAAGAAACACCTTCCTCGGATAGACACAAATCTAAATTCTGTCTTTGATATAAAAAGAAAGAACTAGTTACTGACTATGGTATTCTGTTCATATATTGTATTTTCTATCATTCAAAACGAGAGAAGGGGGAGTTGAGGAGAGAGAACCTGTATGATGCTGAGCTTTTCCTTGGGGGTATCTGTCAGAGGAAGACAAACACTCTTTAGGAACCATATCAACATTTCATCCTTAGTATGAAATAGCCAAAAAAGTAAAAAACAAAATACATTTTTTGAAATACAAATATCAAATAAAAAAATCATCGGGATAAAATTACAAGCAGTGTTGAAAGCAAATAAGAAACACAGGTTGCAGTATCTTAATTTCCCGTCTTTAAATTTCTTTTCCCTTGCCCTAAGACAGAAGTTCACTTTCATATTTTTATTGTCATTAAAGTCTAGTCATATATTACAAATTAGAATGCAAAGTACAAAAGGCCCTTACAACACAGTGCTTCCCTTAATGCCTAGGAAAGAGCAAGCATCTCCAACTAGGTTCTCGAATCAAAAGACAGAAATAATTTACTAGATGAAACAAGCGTAGCACAAATCCAAGTGGCTAATTCACCTAAAAATCTTTGAAAATCCATAAGAAGAAAATCCTTGGAACCCTCAAAAGCAACATTATATCTTACATTCCAAAGGGCACACAGTGAGGCAGAAAGAGACAAATTATATTAATGGGCAATTAACCAGAGTGAGATAAAACCATGCTAATAAATAAATGAGAAAAATCTGAGAACTAATACCTCCGGTTAAATTCAAGTGCATCAGGAACAACAATGCTTATAGATAGATGGTCAATCTTATCCTGGTAACAGATATTCAGAAACCCATTTCAGATCATACAATGGTGAGCTCTATTGGCTCGCACACAAACATATAGATATACCACACACCCACAAAGAGAGTGCTGCAAGCCAAAGTGAACTGCTCAAGAAATCATAATTTCCTTCAGAATTGTTAAAAATGAAATGTAAGAGGAAAGATGTAGAGAAAGAAATATGAAATCTACTTTTTCTTCAAAGTTCTAACTTTCATAGGCAAAAAACATAGTAGATTCAGAGAAGTAAATTGTTTCATAAAAAGCCATATACATCAAACAAAATCCTCAGTGCCAAAGGCAAATATGATGAACTGAACAGTGATGAAGCAATTATATTTTCTCACTCATGGATCAAGGTTTTGATCTAACTTGAATAAAAATATGTAAATTCGGATGGGATTTATCAATTTCACATCATAACTTAAACTGCATTAACCTATAGATTAAATCCCAATAAAATGCGGGGAAAAAACAAAGCATTCATAAATATATGATAACACGACTCTAGGTACTCTTCAACCTAGTTTTCTGTGAAGGAGCAACCAGCTTCCGGAATAAGGATAAAGTCCAATTGGGTGGGCCAAAACCTCTTGCTAGGTATGCAGAGGTTAGACTATAGGATTTCTATTTGCAGGGCTGGGGTGATTCCTCCGGCAATTAGGCTTAATCTCCTTACTACTGGGGTGTTTGCCTAGGCTCTGTTGACCGGTTGGCACCTCCTGCTGGGGAATTCATCCGTAGCAGAGCTTTGAACTCGGGCATCCCAATAAGTGTGGATTAGCATTTGAGGCACTTTGAGGCTTGAGACGCACAACGAAGAAGCAGTCAATTCAAGTTGAGATTGTAATAATTAATGGGTTTTGTCCATCACAATTGTTACAAACAATTAACCTTGTCATAGAAAGGCATTTTCGTGTATTTGGGGATGAATTTTCCAAAAAAATGCCAGCACTCCGATTGCCTGATAGATTTTAATATTTTATTAAGTCATAGTGCTTAAAATGCTGATGAACTTTGACGAAGCCAACAATAAGACTAAAATTCCCCGGCCCCATAACTTTTGTCCCTTCGAAAAATCAGAGAATTCTGCATATGTTCTCTAGACAACTACCCCATTACAAAAATTCATGACACAGTGCTCTTACTATTCTCCTTATCTTTTTAATGTTAACATGTATGGCAGATCGAGGGAAATTAGCATGGAAGAAAAACGTGGCAAAAGAAATCGGATTTAAAAGCCAAACTTTTGACATCAGGTTTGATATTGGGTTTACCATGTAGACATAGCATTCATTCGTCTGAAACAACAGCAATTCTGCAGCTTCAGCACCCTCTTCTTCTCTTGGTTCAGGCTCCCCGCCACTCTGTTCATCGTTCGCCATTGTTCAGTGCCCTTAAATACACGAAATACAGGAACCCAAATCAATTTCATATATATATTTATTTTGTGGCAAAGCACATAAACCGTTTTATGCAGAGTGTACGAATTGCTCACAAAACCCACCTCGAGAATGGTCTAAAATCAGGATTTGAAACACAGGTAGACAAAACAGTGCACAATTCCTTACCCCATCTACATTGGAAACACCAGTAAAAGGCTCACAGATTGAATTTCTGAATGGAATTTTGCACCGAACACAAAAAAAAATTTCTTTTTTTAAATGTCAAAAAAATATTAATGAAAGCAAATATTTAAATTGGGTATGTAGATAGGCTTAAACAATCAGCATTCAACTTCTTTTATTTTATTATTTTTGAGGTATATATTACCAAACCCGTTGATTCATATAATTGATGGAAGTGGTTACATCAGATTTGCTGGTTGGTCAAATCAAATTGGCCCATCATACCTGATAGGAGAACATGTTACAAAGGGATTAATTCCTGATAAATTTTAGGAAATTATTGTAAGGATGAGGATCTAGTACCAAGTTAATAGTCGGATTAAGGGCTTCGTAGCGCAATTGTAAACCGAAAAATTGGTAAAAACGGAGTTATGAGTTTAATTTTTTTTAAAATCAAAAATACATTTTTAAATTGAATTTTTTTTTTTTTTTTGGTTTGGTTGCGTATGGTTATGGCACATAATAATTGCTATCTCCCCCCAAATAAATAAATAAAACAAAACAAAAAAAACAATATTATTGAACAAAAATAATATTTAAAGTAAAGTAAAATATAAGTTAGAGGTATATTTTTGTTGACATGATTTTGTGTAGAAATAAAGTTTTCATTGAATTTTAGAATGTAGTTTTGTTTTTTCAAGAATTTTTGGGAGTATATATTTTATGTTTAAAACATTCAATTTAAGGGTAGTATTATCATGTTGTGCATTAAAAAGTTTTTAGCAATTTTTTTCTTAAATAAGGGTTATGTAGTGGTTAGTCCTTACATTTAGTAATAGTATTATTGTGAATTTACGATCATGTTGAAGTTATTGTCAATGTTACAAATGCACAGTTAACGTAGCAATCACTGAGTAAACTAAAAGAAAATGGTAGTGCTTTATTCAAAAATGGAGAACCTTATGTATTGTTGAAATCTTTGGTGCATATAAATTTGCAATATAAATTTGTATACATCTAAATCTACTCACCTTAACTATTCCATTAATCTCGTTATTTATCGCAATTAATCACATTTAAAATAAATAACTATTGTCCCAACTAAATATATAAAACCATTTCCTACTATATATTTGTTACATCATATTAACCTTTCTACACACCTCATACTATATTAATCCATTGATTATCCCACTAACATTCCATTAAACCACTAATCCCACCTCATTGAATAACCATTTGCCCTACTTGTCAATTTAAAATTCAAAATATTCTACCTACCCTCCCCCTTGTCAACCTATCCATAGCCTCTCCTACATGCTTGATCTATTAAACCTCCCTAAAAATCTTAAACTAATCCCTAATCAAATCTATAATCCTCTAAAATCTAGAGTCTTTTTTAATTATGTAGAATTCTCTAAAACTAGAGAATTCTTATGAATGTAAAATTTATTTTTTGTCCTCCCCACCACCCTAAAAAAAACCAAGCATGGGGCTTGGTTGGACTAATTAGGAATTGGAATTGAAGCACATGCAAGCTTTCATATAGCCTTCATACACTCTTGTATCCATATATCCTTGCATCCAAGAAGCCATTGATCCTTTTTGCATCCATTTTAAATTTTGAAGTCATCATTGTCAAGCAATCCAACATATAATCCCATAATCCTTGGAGAAACCATTTGAAGATTTTAGAGGGAAGACAAAGAGAAGCAAGGTAATGGTAAGAATCATTTAACTAAGTTTTGATTGCTTCTATATTCTCTCCCATTGATGTGTTTATAGATTTTGAGTTAAGTTACTACATAGTATATTAAATTTATTATTCAAATTTTACAAGCATACATTAACGATCACAATGGGAGCCCTCATTTAGACTAACCCTTGTGTGTGTAAGATGTGTTAAATTCAGCTTGCAGGATGGGTTAGGAAGAGATTAGGCTCAAAAACTTCAAATTTTTTATGTCTCGGGTGAATCGCAATTTTACTCTATAAATAGTAGGTTTGCATCAACGAGTTCGCAACTCACAATTACGATTTTAACTAGTTACATGGACTTGACCGTTAGTTGTTAACTTCCCTGACAGTTTAGTGACCCTCTTCAAAATCTCTCATACCAAGTTGTGATTTCGAATATTATCTACGATTTTGCCATCTCTAGTAGTGCTTTTGACTTAGGATATAAATATTTATTGGGACCTTCTTTGGTTAAAACATGTTACTCTCTTTTGGTTTCTTCATCCCTGACTAACCTTGTTATTTTGCAAGAACAATACAAACTTTTCCACCTTCACAATAAATATATCTTTTAGGCTAAGCAAAATTACTTGTCGCTATCTGCGATATTGATTTTTATCAGCGATCTCGCTTTTGATAATCACGATTTTAAATTTCATTAATAAAAGTTATGATTTGATTCTCAAACAAGTTTATTGCTCTCGATCTAACTGTGCTCTGGTTGCAGGGAAGGGGAAACTTTGCTCAAATAAGATCACTACCCCCAAAATCAATTTTTTGAATATATTGTACAATATCGCTTATATCTAATAGCAATTTTGAATCCTAATCACGATTTTAACATAATAAAAGGTAGTTTTGATAGTAGTTAGATAATAAGTGTTATTTTCGTATAAATCTAGTTTTTAATCTCTAGTTGTAAATATTCTATTTTTTGTAAACAATTTGGTCTTATTCGACATCATCTTATAAGCAGTCTTAATAATTTTTGTATATTTTGTAAATATACTTTAAAATTTGTTGAATACAAAATCATTTCTCGAAAGAAACGATCTTGATTACTGTATGCATTCCAATTTGTTCGCCTTATCAAGGTTGCTAATTTTGATACTAATTTCCATCTAATTATGATTAATAATTTGCTAATTAATTCATTTCATTGTTATTTTGTCTAACATTGCTTATTCTCCCTATTCAATAATCTAATCCCTTTTATATATTTATATTAATGTTCATATTTTCCATCTAATATTAATTCCCTTGTTATTTCTTATTAACATCTCATTTATCACTTAAATCCCTCTTATGCCCACTTGTGACTTTAAAATTCACAAAATCATACCTAAGCCTACTCCCTACTCCTCACCTACCCCTACTACCTACCTACTACTAGGCTTTCCTACAAGCTTAGTCACTAATCCTTACGTAATCTCCTTATAATCCTCATTTAGACCTAACATGAACCTAGAGGCTTCTACTCTCTAAAGGTTTCTCTCATTCTCCATATTCTCTAGAGTTCTCCATTTCTAGAGAATTTTAAAGAATTTTAAATTCCTTAGAATTTCCTCCTTCCTTTCTAGAGTTTTTTTCCTCTAGAGGCTTTCAAAGAAATTTTAATTCATTGGAAAAGCTCCCTCCATTGCCTATTTAAATTCATTACTCCCTCCATTCCAAACAAGGAGCAAATCAATCATAAATCTCATAAATCTCTATAGTCCAATAAGTCCAATAAATCTATGAATCCATGTTATCCAAGTCTTTTGATCAAGCTAATACCATACTAGAATTATGAGTTTATTTATAAGTAATCCATATCATATAGTATTTTCTTGTTTTAATCTTGATTTAGAGCACTTAGCTTTAGGATCTAATGTTGTCATGAATATTCATCTATTTGCATTTTTATCCTAGTAGCTCTAGATTTTAATAGTGAATTGTAGATTTGGGTGATTTTGGTATAATTTACGTATCTCTAATAAATTGTTCAAATTTATCATCTCACATTTGGCAACCGCAATGGGAGCTCTCCTTTGTGCAAAGTGTGATTGTGCAGCTTGTAAGATTGATAAAGCACATATTTGGGCTCAAAATTTTTAAAATCTCGTTTTCCAGGCAAATAGTGATTTTGACTTGTAAATAGTGATTTAGACTTGTAATAGCTATTTTGTATTTATGACTTTGACATCTTAATTATGATTTTGCATCAAACTATCACCTTAACCATTAGCCATTAGGTCACTTGATTGTTTTCTTGCATTTTCACAAAATTTCTTATTATGAGTCATGGTTTTGATAGTCATATGCGATTTTGAACATTGCAATTGTGATTTTGATTCCTATATGCGATTTTGACTAATCTAGTTGTGATTTTGACTTTTGTTCATAAACTTTTTTAATCCATACTATCAAGTGTTTTAATTAGGTTTTTCTAAAAAAAATGTTTTTTTGTCTGACCTAGTTGGTTGCTGGAAACAAGCAAAGACTTTATCAAACTAAATTTATAAAGTCCTGACTTTTAATCAAAATTGATTTTATGCATTTGCATTTTTTATTTCTAGTTACGGTTTTGATAATGTCAATAGTAATTTTGACTAATAGAGAATTTATAAAATTTTCCAATCTATAATCAGTTTATTTTCTGACTAAGATATCATTTACTATTTTACAAATATTGGTTTTCATCCCTAACATCTATTTTGTAAGATTGAGGTAAAAATATGATATAAAGCCAAATCGTGACTCTTAGTTGTGATTCTAAAACTATCCTAATTAGTCATGTGTAAGTCTTAATAAATGTTGTAAATATCATAATCTAATATCAACATATCTAAACATCTCTTTAAGTCCATTAAGTCTCTCTAAACCTATGAATATACCAAAAAAAAATTAACTTTCAATAATCCTTTTGTTATCCATGAGTTGCCTCTGTAAGTTGTGATTTTGCCTACATTATCTACGATTTTAAACTGACAACCAGTCTACTGTAACCAGATAATTTGGAATAGCATTAATCAATAATTGCAATTTTGATAAAATCACCTATTTGTATTCACATTTTTGACAAAATTACCTACATACTATCATGGTTTTACAATATCGCTAATTACATATTGCAATTTTACCCTAACCGCTAGTAGTCTACCTAACCATTTTGTAATATTGCTACTTATCCATCTATGTTTTTTGAATTTCAGTTGCATTTTACAAATTCTATTAGCAATTTTGAACTAATTAACCGCCTAATAACCATGATAGTTTGCCTAACTATTTTACAAAATCATTTGTCCCATCTATGATTTTGACTAGTCATCTGTGACTTTGACTACTCTCTAGAAGCAATTTTAAATTAATACTAACTGTGAATCTACAATTTTGATTAAGCTAGTTGTGATTTTGCTCTTTGTTTTACTTCAAAATTTGTCTTTGTTGAGTACTTTTTAGATCATTTTTGGTGAATTTCGAGTCATTTTGAGCATCTCATAGGTCTCAAATTATGGCTGACATCGAGGGTGTTGCCCTTTGACCCTGCCCTATACTACAATAGGGAGCATGCGTAGGCACTACCCCCATACCCCACAAGGGGCTCTGCCCCTTGATCCCATGAGGGACATTGCATCATGGCCCCTGATTCAAAAAATTGTTATAGTAGAAAATCATGATTCTTTTAGTGTTTTTATTAAGGCTTATTAGACTAACATTTTGTTTTGATTTTCATAGGGCTAAATTTGGTGGTAATTTTATTTTTATTAAGACTACTAACCACTTGTATTATAAGTCATATTTTGACACGTCTTTGTCTTTGTCTAACATTTTGTCTTGCAGGTCACCCCTCAAGATTGCCAAATCAAAACTACTAATCACTTGTTTTGCAAAACACTTGTCAAATATTTTGGCCTTTTGAAAATTTTATTGTATATATTACACTTAATTAATTGATTAATCAACTTTTTTGCTTGTCTATACTCGAAGACTACAGTGGTGTATACTCTCCTCCCTATGTCCTAACAATGAGTCTCAGAGGATCAATAACCATTAACAAACCCTCACACTTCTTTCTTTATATGGTAAAACATGACGTGGAAGTGACACCCATGCACTTGCCATAGTCTTAGGGGTTGGCGACACATGTTTCATCATCGTGCTTCAACCACACTCTATGTTCTAACAGAATCTAAAAATTAGGGACAATTGTCATTAAGCCAAGCAGTTGACTCCATACAGGGCTTTCATGAAGGGAAAGAGTTAATTCTCTAACCCAAACATCAAACAACACCATACATAGATCTAGGCCCCATGTACCTAATATATATCATGGATGCCCTTATAGATATTATATATCCTAGAATAGGACCATCAACTATAACAAACAACTTGTTATCAAAGTTAGTATCAACTCCTAAGTGACTGTTATGTGAAAATAGGGTTTAAAGGGTTTGGGATAATCCATAACGGGTCACCAGCCTATAGTCTCACCCATGAAGCTATTAGATGGTGCAATCATCGGGTTATACTCCCAAATTAGTTTAGTAGTGATAGGATTGTGGTTTGCTTAATTTGGTGTGTGTTGTGTTAAACTCATGTTATTTGTGAGTTGAGTAAGCCTTTTACCCAAGCCTATACACATATGTCTAGGCCTCCTTCATATATCATCATCTTGTATATCCTTATATTCTCATCATATCATCATGTACATCCTCTTGTTCATATTTACTTTGTACATTTGTGTACATCCTTTAATCTTGTCTCATATTGCATCTTGTCCTATCTCTCCTCACCCTTCTCATCTTAGCCACATCTCAATATAATATCATCCATCTAACACTATTCATACCCCCATCACTTACATACCTTAATCTAGTCTTGGCATCTCTCTATCACATCTTATCATAGTCTAACCTCACACTCCTCACTCAACCTTAGCATTAATTTTCCCTATTGAATCCACCTTATTAATAACCAATTTAGGTCACATCCTAGTCATTTTTATCATCATTTCCTCACATCACCTTAACTTACTCATCTTTAGAGTATTGGTCTAAATTGTATTACCCATCACAAAATTCACCTTGCCTTAGTCAACACCTGGTCACTTGTCTTAATTTTATCTAGTTTAGACATCTTGTCCACAACTTTTTACCTTGTAACCTGGTCCTAATCATAGTCCAACCCATATTTAGCTTGTCATCCCCTTATCAATACTAGTCATCATGTCAAGTCTGAAGTCATATGTTAGTCTTCATCTATGTTTGCAAAAAAAACTATTTTCATTAGGGTTCTAATTCTAAACTTGTTTGTGTCTAATCAAGTTTGACTTATACACATAATACAACCCTATCAATCCTCCTATCTTATCAATCAAGTCATCTCAAGTCAAGTTGAATCATATTGACCTTGAGATAGTCTTAATCTAGTCATTCCTAGTTAAAATCACATCTCTTGGGTGAATCTAGCCCTATATCAAACCTTAGAGCTTGTTTTAACTCACTCAGTTACATCAAGTCTAAATAATTGAAGTCTAGCTCACATCCTAATTTGGTCTACTTGATCTTGTCTTACTTCATCAAACATCACATCATGTTGAACATCTAGTCAAACTTGAGATTAGACTAAAGTAAGCCTTTATCCAAATTTATTCCACACATCCCATATTCATCCCTCAATCTTTCCATTTAATCTACTACACCTACCAATTGGGGCTGATAAACCACATCATTCATGCTTTATCTCATCTTCATCCATGGCATCCAAAATAGATTTGGTCAATACCTTGATTGAGCAATGCCTCATGGCCAATAGGAATGTACTCATTTCTCGCTTCATTGAGATGAGAACTCTCTATCCTTGTTGAGTTGTGGAGCTAAAAGCTTCCCCAAATGAGCAAATGCAGAAGTTGTTGGAGTTACATAGTCGCTGACATCGGTCAGGGGTCGACTAGAATCTGTCGATGTCGGTTATGGATTCGCTGACATCGGTCATATGCAGACAGACAGGGACCGACGTCGGTCACCTGTGCGTTCCAGAAGTCTATTTTTTAGGAAGAATAGATTGTATGCATGTAAAGAGTAATTGTTAGTCTTGAGTCTGCGTTTCTATTTTTGGCAGGATAGATTTGAACCTTTGATTAAGAGGTGCATCTAACAGTGGAGAATGCATAGCTCATGAATCCTACTTCTATATAATAGGGTTAGATCTTCATAGCTTGTATGTAAGAGAAATAGGGTAGACAATTCAAGGATTGAATTGGTTGTAATTGAGAGAGAGAGAGAACTCTTGAGGGAAAGAGATTTGTACATCTGAGAGGTGTGAGAAGAGAGAGAGTTCTTCATTGTATTTCCTTTTGGAAGAGTTTAATACAAGATTGGTTGTTTCTTGTATCTCATATTCTTTATTGTTTCTGATTTCTAGTTACTTATTATTTCTGGTTTAATTTCATGTTTAGTTGCTTACACAAAAGTAATCAATTGTACTCTATAAGATCCTAACAAGTGGTATCAGAGCTTGGTTCACTAACAAGGTTCATCAGAGTGGGTTAGTGTTTGTTGATTACAGGTTCACTCTCAGAGGTTTCTGATTGAGTGGGAGTAAAGCAATGGCAAAAGAAAGTAAGCTAAAAATGGAGAAATTCAATGGCAAGAATTATCAATTATGGAGGATGCAGATAGAAGATTATCTGTATCAAAAAGATCTGTACTTACCATTGGGTGGGGTTTCAAGCAAGCCCACAGATATGCAAGATGAAGAATGGAATGTTCTTGATAGAAAGGCTCTTGGATCTATAAGATTGAGCCTAGCATCTTCTGTGATTTCCAACTTATCACAGGCAAAGACAACGATAGAGTTAATAGATACTTTGGCAAATTTATATGAAAAGCTCTCAGCTTCAAATAAGGTATATCTTATGAAGCAATTATTTAATTTGCAAATGTAGGAAGGTGGATCAGTATCTAGTCATCTAAATGATTTTCATGCAATAGTAAATCAGTTAAATTCAGTCAAAATAGTTTTTGATGATGAAATTAAGGCTCTCTTAATTTTATGCTCTTTACCTAAAAGTTGGCATAATTTGGTAATGGCAGTTAGCAATACTGCATCTGCTTCAAATATCTTGAAAGTTGATGATGTTGTTAGTGTAATCTTGAATGAAGAAACTCGCAGGAAAAGCACAGGGGAAACATCAGGTAATGCTTTAAGTATTGAAAGCAGGGGAAGGCAAAGAGAAAAAGGCAAGCAAGGGAGATCAAGGTCAAAGTCAAAGATGAGAAGGAGATCCAAACCTAGAAATGGAGGAATAATCTGCTGGAATTGTGGAAAGAAAGGGCATGCAAAGAAAGATTACTGGTTGAAAGTTAAATAAGAAAATCAGCATGAAGGTAAAGACGAAGCAAAAGTTGCAGGTATTTTGCACAAGATGCTCTTATATTTTCTTTGGATAATAAAGTAGAATCATGGGTTTTAGATTCTGGTGCCTCTGTCCATGCAACCCCAAATAGAGAATTTTTCAATGATTATGTCCATGGAGATTTTGGAAAAATTTATTTAGGGGATGATGAGCCTTGTAAAATTGTTGGCAAAGGAAAAGTGCAGTTGAAATTGCAGAATGGCAACACATGGGTGTTGAAAGATGTCATGCATGTACCCGTCCTGAAGCGAAATCTAATTTTTGTAAGAAAGTTAGGTGATGAGGGTTGCACAGTAACTCTCACAGCTGAATCTTGGAAAGTTTCCAAGGGTGCACTTGTATTAGCCAGAGGTAAGAGAGTAGGTACACTTTATCTATCTACTTGTATCACTGATCATTCTCCTTCTGTTTTATCTACTTCAGATGTAGATGCAAAGTTGTGGCACTGTAGGCTTGGCCACATGAGTGAGAAGGGAATGAATGTTCTTAAGTCAAAAGGTAAGCTTTCAAATTTGAAAAGCATAGATCTAGATTTATATGAGCATTGTATTTTTGGAAAATAGACGAAAGTGAGGTTTCTCAAAACTGGGTCAACAAAGAAGAAGCACAAGTTGGAGCTTGTTCACACAGACGTGTGGGGACCACCTCAGATAGCTTCTATTAGAGGATCACGGTATTATGTTTCTTTCATTGATGATGCTACAAGAAATGTATGGGTTTATTGCATAAAGATAAAATCTGATGTTTTTGACACATTTAAGAAATGGAAAGCTTTGGTTGAGAATGAATCAAGTTTGAGATTAAAGTGCCTTAGATCTGACAATGGTGGTGAGTACTGCAATAATAAATTCAACAGTTACTATTCTATGAGTGGAATACGCAGGGAAAGGATGGTTCAAAAGACACCTCAGTAAAATGGAGTTGCTAAAAGGATGAATAGAATAATAATGGGGCATGCATGGAGTATGAGGTTGCATGTTGGTTTGCCCTTACAGTTTTGGGTAGAAGCCGTAGATACTGTGATTTACTTGATTAACAGAGGACCTTCTACTGCATTGGATGGTGGAATTCCAGAAGAGGCTTGGACAGGTAAAAAGGTAGATCTTTCACATCTCAGAGTTTTTGGTTCTGAAGCTTTTGTGCACATTGATAAAGAAAATAGAAAGAAGCTGGATGCTAAATCTATGCGGTACACTTTTATTGGTTATGGTTATAGAGATTTCAGATTTTGATTGTAAAATTTAGAAACTAACAAAATTATTAGAAGTCGTGATGTTGTTTTCAATGAAAAGGTGATGTACAGTGATCAGCTTAAGAGGCTAAATAATTCTGAGTAGGGCAATGTTGATTTGGATGAGGTTATGATCCAAAATGAGCTCGTGGGTAAAAATAATCACACACAGAAAAACACAGATACTGACGTCGATCAAACAGGAACCGATGTCGGTCAGGCAAGACCTGACATGGGTCAGGTGGAATTGACGTTGATCAGGTACAGATTGACATCGACCAGAGATGACCGAGATCGGTCACTGACAGAAAAAATTTGGGCAGACAACAAGCTGTGAATGAGTCTCAAATGCTCATGAGGAGGTCTGAAAGGGTAAGTAAACCTCCAATTCGTTATTTCCCTTCTTTATACTACTTGTTTCTCACTGATGGTGGAGAACCAGAAAGTTTTGATGAGGTAATGCATGTAGAATCCAAGAAATAGTGGGAGCATGACATGAATGAGGAAATTGATTCCTTGAAAAAGAACCATACGTGGGATTTGGTTGAGTTGCTAGCCGAAAAGAAAGCACTGAAAAACAAATGGATATACAGGTTAAAGGAAGGAGAGAATGGACAAATGAGACATAAGGCCAGGTTGGTAGTAAAGGGATTTACACAAAAACCAGGTATTGACTTTGGTGAATTTTTTTCTTCTTTAGTAAAGATGACTTCTATTCAGATTGTATTGTCTTTAGTTGCTATTGAGGATTTGCATCCTGAGCAGCTTGATGTTAAGACATCATTTCTTCATGGAGATTTGGATGAAGAAATATATATGGATCAACCAGAAGGTTTTGAGGTCAAAGGTAAGGAAAAACTTGTGTGCAGGTTGAAGAAAAGCTTATATGGTCTTAAGCAGGGTCTAAGACAATGGTATTTGAGGTTTGACAGGTTTATGACAGAGCTTGGCTTTAATAGATGTCAATCTGACTATTGTGTTTATTTTAACAGATTGGATAATGGTAGATATATTATCTTGTTATTGTATGTAGATGATATGCTTGTTGCAGGTGTTAGGGAAGTCCAAGAACAAACACACCTCCATTCTAATTCCTCTTGTTGGATCTTGCTCCTCAGAAAGAGCACAGTATGATTACCAAATATAAGCAATTATAAATGCGGAAATAACTAGAAACACAAATAGCTAGAATTCACCAATAGCACAGAATATGAGAGACAATACACTATCTTGTATTAACACTTTACAGAAAAGAATACAACAAAGAGCCGCCACACTCTTTCACCTTACAGAGGTTTGCCACACCTCAAGTGTACAGTAATTCTTCTCACACAACACTCTCCTACACAAAAAAGGGTCCCAACAACCAACTCACAAACAGAATTGGTGTTCACCTCTCCAACTAGTCAGTAATAACCCTGCCAATTCACCAAGCACTCAAAAGTACTTCAAGTTGATCTCCCATGAACCTGCAACCTGCAATTCAACAGACCATACTCACATGTAGATCCCCTATGAGCTTGCAACAACCTGCAACTCAATGATCTTACAATGGAAGCAACTTACTTGCCTTCCTTTCTATCTCATGCCTTAATTACAATACATGCCAATGGATCTATAAATAGATCCCTAATTCAAACACTAACTTAGACTCTAAATTTAGACAATTATCCTCACAGCCAAAGACTCTAACTGGCCTTTGCATGCAAACACTTCGTTCACTTAACTAACTGTCCGTGTAACGAGCAGTTCGGGAACACACAGGCGACCGACATCGGTCCCTGCTAGTCTGGTTCTGCCGACGTCGGCCGACTCCCTGCCGTCACCGGTGACCTTCTGCACTGGGCCACGACCGACGTCAGTCCTGCTGCCGATGCCGGAGCTCCTGGATCTCAGCAACCTTCCTGTTCCTTCTGTTTGCAAAGAGTTGAAGCTTTTAGCTCCACAACTCAACAATCTCCCACTTGGAGATAAACGGTTACAACCTGTACCTGTACCTATACTTAGTCTAGTTTGTTCCCTTGGCTTTGTATCCCTCCTCAAGACCACTCTTGAAGACCAACCACCACAAACCTGTAGTGTAAAACCTGTCATCCAAATCACCTGCCACATCCACATCTACAACCATGTAGAGATTAACCTGAACCTGCATAGCATGTGCACCTGCTGCTAGTCCCTGTAGGAATCCACTGAACTGTCCTCCAATGGTTCTCTTTCGGATTGGCTCCAACTTGTGACAACTCCCACTGCTTGAAAAAACTCAGGTTTAGTACATACTATGCACTCAACCTCATTATGTGAATCAAGACACCTGTTCATAGAACTGTCCAACCATCGACGTGCTAACCGGTTTCACACAATCATCCTGAAACAAAGTCAACATATGACCTACCATGTCTCTAGAACACACTCATGCCAAAGAATCTTGCTGCTCCCAGATTCTCCATGACAAACACCTGAACTAGCTTTACCTTTAGTTCAGCAATACCTGTATATGTAACTCTGCAACAAGCACATCATACAAAAATAGGATAGTGTAGCTAATACTATCCAACCTGGTAAAGAGAAACACAATGATCAAACCTCCATTGCCCTGCAGCTAATTCAAGACCATATACCCTGATCTTCCATCTCACGTATCCATTTTCGCTCTTCTTTATCCTGAACATCCATTCGTCTCTCAGTGCTTACTTCTAGCTGGCCACTCTACCCAAAACACCTGTTTGGTTCTCCTCCAAGGAATCACATTCTCATCCATGCCTAGCTCCCACTGTTTCCTGGATCTACCTGTTCTGCTTCTTTAACAACTTCCTGGTCTTATGCCATAAGTGAGCAACAAGTAGTGTAAAGAAGGGAAATGACGAATTTAAGAACTTACTTACACCTTCAGTCCTCCATATGGGCACTTGAGACTCCATGACAGCTTGCTGTCCACCCAAAATTCATCTCAGTAACCGATGTCGGTCACATCTCAGTCTGCAGACGACCGATGTCAGTTTCCTGCGACTGCCACCTTGCCGACGTCGGTTTCCCCTGGCCGACGCCGGTCAATATCTGCACTGAGTCACCGACATCGGTCTGTACATAGCCGACGTCGGTCCCTGTCTGGACGCCGACGCCGGTTTTCCTGCCGACGTCGGTCTCTGTGTTTTTCTTGTGAGACCTGACTTTTTCTCGCGAGCTCTTTTTGGATCAAATCCTTGTCCAAATCACCCTTGCTCTGCTCAGAATTCTTTTGCATCTTGTGCTGAACTCTGTCTGTCACCTTCTCCTTAAAAACCAAGGCTTTCCTATTCTTGTCACTAACATCGGGTTCCTCAAGAAACGTTACCTTCTTCTTCTGCATACAGAAACCACGATCCATACCTTCCAAATCCGAAAGCATATCCTTTGACTCAAGAACAAGCATCTCTTTCTTATCTGTGTGACCAAGCCTATCAAGCCACATCTCTGAATCTCCAACTGAAGTAGAAAACCCAGAAAGAGAATCAGTAGTACAAGTAGATAGATAAAGCGTACCTACTTTCTTACCTCTAGCTACAATAAGTGTACCCTTGGTAACCTTCCAAGAGTCCGCTGTGAGAGTTACTGTGCAACCCTCATCACCCAAACTTCTAACAGAAATTAAATTCCACTCTAGAACTGGGACATGCATGACTTCTTTTAACACCCATGTGTTACCTGTCTGCAATTTCAGCTTCACTTTCCCTTTGCCAACAATCTGACAAGGCTTACCATCCCCTACATAAATTTCTCCAGAATCTCCCTGGACATACTCATGAAAAATTTCCCTATGTGGGGATGCATGAAAAGAGGCACCAGAATCTAAAACCCAAGATTCTACTTTATCCAAAGAACATACCAGAGCATCTCGTGCAGCATAATCTGCAACGTCTGCTTCTTCTTCATGTTCTTCATGCTGATCTGTACCTGATCTGCAATCTCTCTTTAAGTGCCCTTGCTTTCCACACTTCCAGCAGGTTATTCTGCCATACCTGGACTTGGATCTCTTGCCTGTCTTGGACTTTGATCTCCCATGCTCTATCTTTTCTCTTTGCCTTCCTCTGCCTTCAACACTCAAAGCATTTCCTGATGATTCACCTGTGCTATTCCTGCGTATCTCTTCATTCAAGATTACACTCACAACATCATCCACTTTTAAGACTTTTGAAGGAGACACGGTATTAGAAATTGCCATTACCAAACCTTCCCAACTTTCAGGTAATGAACACAAAATTAAGAGAGCTCTAATTTCATCATCAAATACAATATTGACTGAACTTAGCTGGTTTACTAAACCATGGAAATCACTAAGATGGCTATGAACAGATCCACCTTCCAACATTTGCAAATTAAATAAATGCTTCATAAGAAATACCTTATTAGAAGCTGAGGGTTTTTCATATAAATTTGCCAAAGATTCCATCAACTCAACCGTTGTTTTACACTGTGATAAGCTAGAAATCACAGATGATGCAAGATTCAATCTAATAGATCCCAGAGCCTTCCGATCAAGAACCTCCCATTCTTCATCTTTCATATTCGAGGGTTTGCAAGTAACCCCTCCCAACGATAAGTACAAATCTTTTTGATACAGATAATCCTCAATCTGCATCCTCCACAATTGGTAGTTCTTGCCATTAAACTTTTCCATCCATAGCTTACTATCTTCTGTCATTGCTCAACTCCCACTCAAACAGAAACCCTGTGAGTACCTGTAATCAAAACACACTAACCAGATCTAATCCAATCTGTTAGTATCCCAACCAAAAGCTCTGATACCACTTGTCAGGGAAGTCCAAGAACAAACACACCTCCGTTCTGATTCCTCTTGTTGGATCTTGCTCCTCAGAAAGAGCATAGTATGATTACCAAATATAAGCAATTATAAATGCGGAAATAACCAGAAACACAAATAGCTAGAATTCACCAATAGCACAGAATATGAGAGACAATACACTATCTTGTATTAACACTTTATAGAAAAGAATACAACAAAGAGCCGCCACACTCTTTCACCTTACAGAGGTTTGCCACACCTCAAGTGTACAGTAATTCTTCTCACACAACACTCTCCTACACAAAAAACGGTCCCAACAACCAACTCACAAACAGAATTGGTGTTCACCTCTCCAACTAGTCAGTAATAACCCTGCCAGTTCACCAAGCACTCAAAAGTACTTCAAGTTGATCTCCCATGAACCTGCAACCTGCAATTCAACAGACCATACTCACATGTAGATCCCCTATGAGCTTGCAATAACCTACAACTCAATGATCTTACAATGGAAGCAACTTACTTGCCTTCCTTTCTATCTCATGCCTTAATTACAATACATGCCAATGGGTCTATAAATAGATCCCTAACTCAAACACTAACTTAGACTCTTAATTTAGACAATTATCCTCGCAGCCAAAGACTCTAACTGGCCTTTGCATGCAAACACTTCGTTCACTTAACTAACTGTCCGTGTAACGAGCAGTTCGAGAACACACAAGCGATCGACGTCGGTCCCTGCTAGTCTGGTTCTGCCGATGTCGGCCGACTCCCTGCGGTCGCCGGTGACCTTCTGCACTGGGTCACGACCGACGTCGGTCCTGCTACCGACGCCGGAGCTCCTGGATCTCAGCAACCTTCTTGTTCCTTCTGTTTGCAAAGAGTTGAAGCTTTTAGCTCCACAACTCAACAACAGGTTCACACATGGAAGATATTAATGAGCTTAAGGTAAAATTAGCTCACACATTTGCCATGAAGGATTTGGGAGCAGCAAAGAAAATCCTTGGCATGAGTATTAAGAGAGACAGGAAAAATCACAGTTTGATTTTGTCTCAAGAGGATTATGTGAACAAGGTGTTGGAGAGGTTCAATATGTAGGATGCAAAATCGGTAAGCACACCTATGGCTGGACACTTCAAGTTGAGCAAAGAATAGTGTCCTAAATCACATGATGAGGTTGAGTACATGAGTAGAGTTCCATATGCTTTAGCAGTTGGGAGCTTGATGTATGTAATGGTATGTACTAGACCTGATATTGCCCAAGCAGTGGGAGTTGTCAGCAAGTTTATGGCCAATCCAGGAAAGAAACACTGGAAAGCAGTTTAGTGGATTCTCAGATATCTGAGAGGGACCAGCAGTAGGCATTTGTGTTATGGAGGGTCAAACACTTCTCTACATGGGTATGTAGATTTGGATATGGCAGGTGACTTGGATGGTAGGAGAAACACCACAAGATATGTGTTCACTATTGGTGGAACGATGGTTAGCTGGATTTCAAAGTTGCAGAAGGTTGTTGCCTTGTCTACTACAAAGGCATAATACATTGTAGTCATAGAGGCTAGCAAGGAAATGATTTGGATGACTCAGTTCATGGAAGAGTTGGGAAAGGAGCAAAAGAGTTGTAGATTGTACAATGATAGTCAAAGTGCAATTCATTTGGCAAAGAATTTAGCCTTTCATTCAAGAACCAAATATATACAGCTTAGGTACCACTTCATTAGACAGGTATTGGAGGATGGTGAGTTGAAGCTGAAAAAGATCCATACGGATGAGAACCCTGCTAATATGTTAACAAAGCCAATAACAAAGGAGATGTTGAATCTTCATTCAACTTTTGTTGGTCTTCAAGATTGAACTTGAAGATGGAGAAATAAGCTAGAGGATGTTGTTGTACAGGTACATGTGCAGCTGTTTATCTCCAAGTGGGAGATTGTTGAGTTGTGGAGCTAAAAGCTTCCCCAAATGAGCAAATATAGAGGTTGTTGGAGTTACACAGTCACCGACATCAGTCAGGACCAACCGACATCAGTCAGGGGTCGACCAAAATCTACCAACGTTAATTATGGATCAGCCGACATCAGTCATATGTAGACAGACAGGGACCGACATCAGTCACCTGTGCATTCCAGAAGTCTATTTTTGAGGAAGAACAAATTGTTTTCATGTAAAGAGTAACTGTTAGTCTTGAGTCTGCATTTCTATTTTTGGCAGGACAGATTTAAACCTGTGATTAAGAGTTGCATCTAATGGTGGAGAATGCATAGCTCATGAATCCTACTTTTATATAATAGGGTTAGATCTTCATAGCTTGTATGTAAGAGAAACAGGGTAGACAATTCAAGGATTGAATTGGTTGTAATTAAGAGAGAGAGAGAACTCTTGAGGGAAAGAGATCTGTACATCTGAGAGGTGTGAGAAGAGAGAGAGAGTTCTTCATTGTATTTCTTTATGGAAGAGTTTAATACAAGATTGGTTGTTTCTTGTATCTCATATTTTTTGATGTTTTTGATTTCTAGTTACTTATTATTTCTGATTTAATTCCATGTTTAGTTGCTTACACAAAAGTAATCAATTATACTCTATAAGATCCTAACAATCCTAAATACTTTGACTACATCTAATCAACATTGAATCTAATCAACACCCATTCCTATCCATTAATTCCTAATACCATCTAGTCCCATTCAACCCCTCTATCCACTAGTTATAGCTAGTCATCTAGCCCTTCCTACACTAGCAAAGAGAATCATATCCTGGACACCTCATAATCTAGTTTGACCACTTAATCATGATAATAACAATATGATCTAAAGTCCAATGCTTCCACATCCAAGTCACAAAGTGAAGAGAGGCCCTAAACTCCTATTTTTATATATTTAGAAGCCCTCTTCGATAAACTTGTTACTGGAAAAATGATAGTCTATCCACTGATAAGACATCTTGATACTTCCAAGCCTAAGCCCTATTGGTATAAAACTAACCAATAATATATATATCATCAAACCTAGGGGCATACCACTAATCAATGTCATAATTTTCAAAATTATGTCCAAGACCTCATCGACCATGGTGAGATTAAAATCAAGAATAAATCAGATGGGTTTACATCTAAGGGTGATGTGAAGAGGAATGCCAAGATTCCATTCCCAATCATGTTCAAGCCCTTCCCTTTCCACGTCAAGGTCAAGACACCACATCCATATTCCATGGTCCCCCTATATTAGACAAATCCTCCATTGAAGATGATTTTGTTCCCTATGAACTTAGTCCTTGCTTCTTTCATGAGTCCTTCCATGGGCCTATCTTTGATGAATCCATTGTGTCCCTATCATCACATCAAAGACCCCATTTGGAGAGGTCACTTATGGATAAATCATCCTCTACTGGTAGTATCACATCATCTACATCAAATTTAGTATTGGAATCAACATTAGTCTTATCTGCATCAGGATCATGTTCAACACTGGTATCCAAATCATATCTTTAGTTAGAATCATCATCCTTGATTGATGTTGCAGATCATAACTAAGCCTACCTTTTTGAGGATACCTCTAATATGGATGTCAACCAATCACAAGAAATATCTTTCAATCCTAGATAGGATGATGAAGTCATAATAGAGTTCTTACAAGCTTTATATGTCAAATAAAGTCAAAGTGGATATGATCCTGCATCGAATATGTGTCTTACAAAAAGTCTCAGTGATCCTTTTGCTAATCTTCAGGAGATTTTCTATGATGTCAAAATCGGGTCTCTTAGGAACCCTTATGAGGACCATATTTCCCCATCACTACTCATTGACCTCATCATACCATCTCCACCGCCTTCATCCATCATAGATCTTTTTCTTCCCATCAATGATCATTTAATCACCTCCTTTCATAGGGACGAACATGAACATACATAGTTGGACCCTTCATTGAGTAATATAATATGTGTTGTAAATACAAAGGCCAAGATCATATTCAAAATTTTATACATGATAATCAAATCACCTTTGATCCAATAAGTCAAAATTAAGGAAAATTAAATCATCGACCTAGTAAAAAAGTGTCTACACCTAGTGAAATCCTATTTGAGGCAATAAGGGACTACTGAAGTCAAATTAATCATCATTTATCAAGTCAAATATAAATCTCCTCCAGTGAAGCCCAAAGTTAGGCACCAAGGGGTAATCGAGATATAATCAACCCTGAAGATCAAAATAGTGTCAAAAGCACTATCAATATGGCCTATAATCCTTTAAATAATTAGATCAAAGAAGAATTAGGCAGTCCAAAACTCTTGAATCTCTTAAAATCTTTTATCATATGGCACCAATCAAATGTGGAATGTCCAACATCTAAAACAATGTGTGTAATTTCTAGTCCCACTTTTCAATCACCCATCACACTTTCCTATCATGGTCTTATCATCTAATCAAGTCCTATACTCCACCATCAAATCCAAACCCTAAACACATCCATTACACACCTCAAAAACTAGGGCAACATTATCTCTTATAAGGGTGAAGAAGACACCTGGTCTAGATGTCTGGAGGGGTCTCAATCAAGAATTAACAAAATTCACAAGGACATTAATCCATCCAACATTGACAACATGATCCCAATATTACATATTTCTAAAATAGGTGTTGGTTAAAAAGCAAAAAAATGTTTAATCCTACAAGATTGGTTGTTTCTTGTATCTCATATTCTTTATTGTTTCTGATTTCTAGTTACTTATTATTTCTGGTTTAATTTCATGTTTAGTTGCTTACACAAAAGTAATCAATTGTACTCTATAAGATCCTAACAAGTGGTATCAGAGCTTGGTTCACTAACAAGGTTCATCAGAGTGGGTTAGTGTTTGTTGATTACAGGTTCACTCTCAGAGGTTTCTGATTGAGTGGGAGTAAAGCAATGGCAAAAGAAAGTAAGCTAAAAATGGAGAAATTCAATGGCAAGAATTATCAATTATGGAGGATGCAGATAGAAGATTATCTGTATCAAAAAGATCTGTACTTACCATTGGGTGGGGTTTCAAGCAAGCCCACAGATATGCAAGATGAAGAATGGAATGTTCTTGATAGAAAGGCTCTTGGATCTATAAGATTGAGCCTAGCATCTTCTGTGATTTCCAACTTATCACAGGCAAAGACAACGATAGAGTTAATAGATACTTTGGCAAATTTATATGAAAAGCTCTCAGCTTCAAATAAGGTATATCTTATGAAGCAATTATTTAATTTGCAAATGTAGGAAGGTGGATCAGTATCTAGTCATCTAAATGATTTTCATGCAATAGTAAATCAGTTAAATTCAGTCAAAATAGTTTTTGATGATGAAATTAAGGCTCTCTTAATTTTATGCTCTTTACCTAAAAGTTGGCATAATTTGGTAATGGCAGTTAGCAATACTGCATCTGCTTCAAATATCTTGAAAGTTGATGATGTTGTTAGTGTAATCTTGAATGAAGAAACTCGCAGGAAAAGCACAGGGGAAACATCAGGTAATGCTTTAAGTATTGAAAGCAGGGGAAGGCAAAGAGAAAAAGGCAAGCAAGGGAGATCAAGGTCAAAGTCAAAGATGAGAAGGAGATCCAAACCTAGAAATGGAGGAATAATCTGCTGGAATTGTGGAAAGAAAGGGCATGCAAAGAAAGATTACTGGTTGAAAGTTAAATAAGAAAATCAGCATGAAGGTAAAGACGAAGCAAAAGTTGCAGGTATTTTGCACAAGATGCTCTTATATTTTCTTTGGATAATAAAGTAGAATCATGGGTTTTAGATTCTGGTGCCTCTGTCCATGCAACCCCAAATAGAGAATTTTTCAATGATTATGTCCATGGAGATTTTGGAAAAATTTATTTAGGGGATGATGAGCCTTGTAAAATTGTTGGCAAAGGAAAAGTGCAGTTGAAATTGCAGAATGGCAACACATGGGTGTTGAAAGATGTCATGCATGTACCCGTCCTGAAGCGAAATCTAATTTTTGTAAGAAAGTTAGGTGATGAGGGTTGCACAGTAACTCTCACAGCTGAATCTTGGAAAGTTTCCAAGGGTGCACTTGTATTAGCCAGAGGTAAGAGAGTAGGTACACTTTATCTATCTACTTGTATCACTGATCATTCTCCTTCTGTTTTATCTACTTCAGATGTAGATGCAAAGTTGTGGCACTGTAGGCTTGGCCACATGAGTGAGAAGGGAATGAATGTTCTTAAGTCAAAAGGTAAGCTTTCAAATTTGAAAAGCATAGATCTAGATTTATATGAGCATTGTATTTTTGGAAAATAGACGAAAGTGAGGTTTCTCAAAACTGGGTCAACAAAGAAGAAGCACAAGTTGGAGCTTGTTCACACAGACGTGTGGGGACCACCTCAGATAGCTTCTATTAGAGGATCACGGTATTATGTTTCTTTCATTGATGATGCTACAAGAAATGTATGGGTTTATTGCATAAAGATAAAATCTGATGTTTTTGACACATTTAAGAAATGGAAAGCTTTGGTTGAGAATGAATCAAGTTTGAGATTAAAGTGCCTTAGATCTGACAATGGTGGTGAGTACTGCAATAATAAATTCAACAGTTACTATTCTATGAGTGGAATACGCAGGGAAAGGATGGTTCAAAAGACACCTCAGTAAAATGGAGTTGCTAAAAGGATGAATAGAATAATAATGGGGCATGCATGGAGTATGAGGTTGCATGTTGGTTTGCCCTTACAGTTTTGGGTAGAAGCCGTAGATACTGTGATTTACTTGATTAACAGAGGACCTTCTACTGCATTGGATGGTGGAATTCCAGAAGAGGCTTGGACAGGTAAAAAGGTAGATCTTTCACATCTCAGAGTTTTTGGTTCTGAAGCTTTTGTGCACATTGATAAAGAAAATAGAAAGAAGCTGGATGCTAAATCTATGCGGTACACTTTTATTGGTTATGGTTATAGAGATTTCAGATTTTGATTGTAAAATTTAGAAACTAACAAAATTATTAGAAGTCGTGATGTTGTTTTCAATGAAAAGGTGATGTACAGTGATCAGCTTAAGAGGCTAAATAATTCTGAGTAGGGCAATGTTGATTTGGATGAGGTTATGATCCAAAATGAGCTCGTGGGTAAAAATAATCACACACAGAAAAACACAGATACTGACGTCGATCAAACAGGAACCGATGTCGGTCAGGCAAGACCTGACATGGGTCAGGTGGAATTGACGTCGATCAGGTACAGATTGACATCGACCAGAGATGACCGAGATCGATCACTGACAGAAAAAATTTGGGCAGACAACAAGCTGTGAATGAGTCTCAAATGCTCATGAGGAGGTCTGAAAGGGTAAGTAAACCTCCAATTCGTTATTTCCCTTCTTTATACTACTTGTTTCTCACTGATGGTGGAGAACCAGAAAGTTTTGATCAGGTAATGCATGTAGAATCCAAGAAACAGTGGGAGCATGACATGAATGAGGAAATTGATTCCTTGAAAAAGAACCATACGTGGGATTTGGTTGAGTTGCTAGCCGAAAAGAAAGCACTGAAAAACAAATGGATATACAGGTTAAAGGAAGGAGAGAATGGACAAATGAGACATAAGGCCAGGTTGGTAGTAAAGGGATTTACACAAAAACCAGGTATTGACTTTGGTGAATTTTTTTCTTCATCAATAAAGATGACTTCTATTCAAATTGTATTGTCTTTAGTTGCTATTGAGGATTTGCATCCTGAGCAGCTTGATGTTAAGACATCATTTCTTCATGGAGATTTGGATGAAGAAATATATATGGATCAACCAGAAGGTTTTGAGGTCAAAGGTAAGGAAAAACTTGTGTGCAGGTTGAAGAAAAGCTTATATGGTCTTAAGCAGGGTCTAAGACAATGGTATTTGAGGTTTGACAGGTTTATGACAGAGCTTGGCTTTAATAGATGTCAATCTGACTATTGTGTTTATTTTAACAGATTGGATAATGGTAGATATATTATCTTGTTATTGTATGTAGATGATATGCTTGTTGCAGGTGTTAGGGAAGTCCAAGAACAAACACACCTCCATTCTAATTCCTCTTGTTGGATCTTGCTCCTCAGAAAGAGCACAGTATGATTACCAAATATAAGCAATTATAAATGCGGAAATAACTAGAAACACAAATAGCTAGAATTCACCAATAGCACAGAATATGAGAGACAATACACTATCTTGTATTAACACTTTACAGAAAAGAATACAACAAAGAGCCGCCACACTCTTTCACCTTACAGAGGTTTGCCACACCTCAAGTGTACAGTAATTCTTCTCACACAACACTCTCCTACACAAAAAAGGGTCCCAACAACCAACTCACAAACAGAATTGGTGTTCACCTCTCCAACTAGTCAGTAATAACCCTGCCAATTCACCAAGCACTCAAAAGTACTTCAAGTTGATCTCCCATGAACCTGCAACCTGCAATTCAACAAACCATACTCACATGTAGATCCCCTATGAGCTTGCAACAACCTGCAACTCAATGATCTTACAATGGAAGCAACTTACTTGCCTTCCTTTCTATCTCATGCCTTAATTACAATACATGCCAATGGATCTATAAATAGATCCCTAACTCAAACACTAACTTAGACTCTAAATTTAGACAATTATCCTCACAGCCAAAGACTCTAACTGGCCTTTGCATGCAAACACTTCGTTCACTTAACTAACTGTCCGTGTAACGAGCAGTTCGGGAACACACAGGCGACCGACATCGGTCCCTGCTAGTCTGGTTCTGCCGACGTCGGCCGACTCCCTGCCGTCACCGGTGACCTTCTGCACTGGGCCACGACCGACGTCAGTCCTGCTGCCGATGCCGGAGCTCCTGGATCTCAGCAACCTTCCTGTTCCTTCTGTTTGCAAAGAGTTGAAGCTTTTAGCTCCACAACTCAACAATCTCCCACTTGGAGATAAACGGTTACAACTTGTACCTGTACCTATACTTAGTCTAGTTTGTTCCCTTGGCTTTGTATCCCTCCTCAAGACCACTCTTGAAGACCAACCACCACAAACCTGTAGTGTAAAACCTGTCATCCAAATCACCTGCCACATCCACATCTACAACCATGTAGAGATTAACCTGAACCTGCATAGCATGTGCACCTGCTGCTAGTCCCTGTAGGAATCCACTGAACTGTCCTCCAATGGTTCTCTCTCGGATTGGCTCCAACTTGTGACAACTCCCACTGCTTGAAAAAACTCAGGTTTAGTACATACTATGCACTCAACCTCATTATGTGAATCAAGACACCTGTTCATAGAACTGTCCAACCATCGACGTGCTAACCGGTTTCACACAATCATCCTGAAACAAAGTCAACATATGACCTACCATGTCTCTAGAACACACTCATGCCAAAGAATCTTGCTGCTCCCAGATTCTCCATGACAAACACCTGAACTAGCTTTACCTTTAGTTCAGCAATACCTGTATATGTAACTCTGCAACAAGCACATCATACAAAAATAGGATAGTGTAGCTAATACTATCCAACCTGGTAAAGAGAAACACAATGATCAAACCTCCATTGCCCTGCAGCTAATTCAAGACCATATACCCTGATCTTCCATCTCACGTATCCATTTTCGCTCTTCTTTATCCTGAACATCCATTCGTCTCTCAGTGCTTACTTCTAGCTGGCCACTCTACCCAAAACACCTGTTTGGTTCTCCTCCAAGGAATCACATTCTCATCCATGCCTAGCTCCCACTGTGTCCTGGATCTACCTGTTCTGCTTCTTTAACAACTTCCTGGTCTTATGCCATAAGTGAGCAACAAGTAGTGTAAAGAAGGGAAATGACGAATTTAAGAACTTACTTACACCTTCAGTCCTCCATATGGGCACTTGAGACTCCATGACAGCTTGCTGTCCACCCAAAATTCATCTCAGTAACCGATGTCGGTCACATCTCAGTCTGCAGACGACCGATGTCAGTTTCCTGCGACTGCCACCTTGCCGACGTCGGTTTCCCCTGGCCGACGCCGGTCAATATCTGCACTGAGTCACCGACATCGGTCTGTACATAGCCGACGTCGGTCCCTGTCTGGACGCCGACGCCGGTTTTCCTGCCGACGTCGGTCTCTGTGTTTTTCTTGTGAGACCTGACTTTTTCTCGCGAGCTCTTTTTGGATCAAATCCTTGTCCAAATCACCCTTGCTCTGCTCAGAATTCTTTTGCATCTTGTGCTGAACTCTGTCTGTCACCTTCTCCTTAAAAACCAAGGCTTTCCTATTCTTGTCACTAACATCGGGTTCCTCAAGAAACGTTACCTTCTTCTTCTGCATACAGAAACCACGATCCATACCTTCCAAATCCGAAAGCATATCCTTTGACTCAAGAACAAGCATCTCTTTCTTATCTGTGTGACCAAGCCTATCAAGCCACATCTCTGAATCTCCAACTGAAGTAGAAAACCCAGAAAGAGAATCAGTAGTACAAGTAGATAGATAAAGCGTACCTACTTTCTTACCTCTAGCTACAACAAGTGTACCCTTGGTAACCTTCCAAGAGTCCGCTGTGAGAGTTACTGTGCAACCCTCATCACCCAAACTTCTAACAGAAATTAAATTCCACTCTAGAACTGGGACATGCATGACTTCTTTTAACACCCATGTGTTACCTGTCTGCAATTTCAGCTTCACTTTCCCTTTGCCAACAATCTGACAAGGCTTACCATCCCCTACATAAATTTCTCCAGAATCTCCCTGGACATACTCATGAAAAATTTCCCTATGTGGGGATGCATGAAAAGAGGCACCAGAATCTAAAACCCAAGATTCTACTTTATCCAAAGAACATACCAGAGCATCTCGTGCAGCATAATCTGCAACGTCTGCTTCTTCTTCATGTTCTTCATGCTGATCTGTACCTGATCTGCAATCTCTCTTTAAGTGCCCTTGCTTTCCACACTTCCAGCAGGTTATTCTGCCATACCTGGACTTGGATCTCTTGCCTGTCTTGGACTTTGATCTCCCATGCTCTATCTTTTCTCTTTGCCTTCCTCTGCCTTCAACACTCAAAGCATTTCCTGATGATTCACCTGTGCTATTCCTGCGTATCTCTTCATTCAAGATTACACTCACAACATCATCCACTTTTAAGACTTTTGAAGGAGACACGGTATTAGAAATTGCCATTACCAAACCTTCCCAACTTTCAGGTAATGAACACAAAATTAAGAGAGCTCTAATTTCATCATCAAATACAATATTGACTGAACTTAGCTGGTTTACTAAACCATGGAAATCACTAAGATGGCTATGAACAGATCCACCTTCCAACATTTGCAAATTAAATAAATGCTTCATAAGAAATACCTTATTAGAAGCTGAGGGTTTTTCATATAAATTTGCCAAAGATTCCATCAACTCAACCGTTGTTTTACACTGTGATAAGCTAGAAATCACAGATGATGCAAGATTCAATCTAATAGATCCCAGAGCCTTCCGATCAAGAACCTCCCATTCTTCATCTTTCATATTCGAGGGTTTGCAAGTAACCCCTCCCAACGATAAGTACAAATCTTTTTGATACAGATAATCCTCAATCTGCATCCTCCACAATTGGTAGTTCTTGCCATTAAACTTTTCCATCCATAGCTTACTATCTTCTGTCATTGCTCAACTCCCACTCAAACAGAAACCCTGTGAGTACCTGTAATCAAAACACACTAACCAGATCTAATCCAATCTGTTAGTATCCCAACCAAAAGCTCTGATACCACTTGTCAGGGAAGTCCAAGAACAAACACACCTCCGTTCTGATTCCTCTTGTTGGATCTTGCTCCTCAGAAAGAGCATAGTATGATTACCAAATATAAGCAATTATAAATGCGGAAATAACCAGAAACACAAATAGCTAGAATTCACCAATAGCACAGAATATGAGAGACAATACACTATCTTGTATTAACACTTTATAGAAAAGAATACAACAAAGAGCCGCCACACTCTTTCACCTTACAGAGGTTTGCCACACCTCAAGTGTACAGTAATTCTTCTCACACAACACTCTCCTACACAAAAAACGGTCCCAACAACCAACTCACAAACAGAATTGGTGTTCACCTCTCCAACTAGTCAGTAATAACCCTGCCAGTTCACCAAGCACTCAAAAGTACTTCAAGTTGATCTCCCATGAACCTGCAACCTGCAATTCAACAGACCATACTCACATGTAGATCCCCTATGAGCTTGCAATAACCTACAACTCAATGATCTTACAATGGAAGCAACTTACTTGCCTTCCTTTCTATCTCATGCCTTAATTACAATACATGCCAATGGGTCTATAAATAGATCCCTAACTCAAACACTAACTTAGACTCTTAATTTAGACAATTATCCTCGCAGCCAAAGACTCTAACTGGCCTTTGCATGCAAACACTTCGTTCACTTAACTAACTGTCCGTGTAACGAGCAGTTCGAGAACACACAAGCGATCGACGTCGGTCCCTGCTAGTCTGGTTCTGCCGATGTCGGCCGACTCCCTGCGGTCGCCGGTGACCTTCTGCACTGGGTCACGACCGACGTCGGTCCTGCTACCGACGCCGGAGCTCCTGGATCTCAGCAACCTTCTTGTTCCTTCTGTTTGCAAAGAGTTGAAGCTTTTAGCTCCACAACTCAACAACAGGTTCACACATGGAAGATATTAATGAGCTTAAGGTAAAATTAGCTCACACATTTGCCATGAAGGATTTGGGAGCAGCAAAGAAAATCCTTGGCATGAGTATTAAGAGAGACAGGAAAAATCACAGTTTGATTTTGTCTCAAGAGGATTATGTGAACAAGGTGTTGGAGAGGTTCAATATGTAGGATGCAAAATCGGTAAGCACACCTATGGCTGGACACTTCAAGTTGAGCAAAGAATAGTGTCCTAAATCACATGATGAGGTTGAGTACATGAGTAGAGTTCCATATGCTTTAGCAGTTGGGAGCTTGATGTATGTAATGGTATGTACTAGACCTGATATTGCCCAAGCAGTGGGAGTTGTCAGCAAGTTTATGGCCAATCCAGGAAAGAAACACTGGAAAGCAGTTTAGTGGATTCTCAGATATCTGAGAGGGACCAGCAGTAGGCATTTGTGTTATGGAGGGTCAAACACTTCTCTACATGGGTATGTAGATTTGGATATGGCAGGTGACTTGGATGGTAGGAGAAACACCACAAGATATGTGTTCACTATTGGTGGAACGATGGTTAGCTGGATTTCAAAGTTGCAGAAGGTTGTTGCCTTGTCTACTACAAAGGCATAATACATTGTAGTCATAGAGGCTAGCAAGGAAATGATTTGGATGACTCAGTTCATGGAAGAGTTGGGAAAGGAGCAAAAGAGTTGTAGATTGTACAATGATAGTCAAAGTGCAATTCATTTGGCAAAGAATTTAGCCTTTCATTCAAGAACCAAATATATACAGCTTAGGTACCACTTCATTAGACAGGTATTGGAGGATGGTGAGTTGAAGCTGAAAAAGATCCATACGGATGAGAACCCTGCTAATATGTTAACAAAGCCAATAACAAAGGAGATGTTGAATCTTCATTCAACTTTTGTTGGTCTTCAAGATTGAACTTGAAGATGGAGAAATAAGCTAGAGGATGTTGTTGTACAGGTACATGTGCAGCTGTTTATCTCCAAGTGGGAGATTGTTGAGTTGTGGAGCTAAAAGCTTCCCCAAATGAGCAAATATAGAGGTTGTTGGAGTTACACAGTCACCGACATCAGTCAGGACCAACCGACATCAGTCAGGGGTCGACCAAAATCTACCAACGTTAATTATGGATCAGCCGACATCAGTCATATGTAGACAGACAGGGACCGACATCAGTCACCTGTGCATTCCAGAAGTCTATTTTTGAGGAAGAACAAATTGTTTTCATGTAAAGAGTAACTGTTAGTCTTGAGTCTGCATTTCTATTTTTGGCAGGACAGATTTAAACCTGTGATTAAGAGTTGCATCTAATGGTGGAGAATGCATAGCTCATGAATCCTACTTTTATATAATAGGGTTAGATCTTCATAGCTTGTATGTAAGAGAAACAGGGTAGACAATTCAAGGATTGAATTGGTTGTAATTAAGAGAGAGAGAGAACTCTTGAGGGAAAGAGATCTGTACATCTGAGAGGTGTGAGAAGAGAGAGAGAGTTCTTCATTGTATTTCTTTATGGAAGAGTTTAATACAAGATTGGTTGTTTCTTGTATCTCATATTTTTTGATGTTTTTGATTTCTAGTTACTTATTATTTCTGATTTAATTCCATGTTTAGTTGCTTACACAAAAGTAATCAATTATACTCTATAAGATCCTAACAATCCTAAATACTTTGACTACATCTAATCAACATTGAATCTAATCAACACCCATTCCTATCCATTAATTCCTAATACCATCTAGTCCCATTCAACCCCTCTATCCACTAGTTATAGCTAGTCATCTAGCCCTTCCTACACTAGCAAAGAGAATCATATCCTGGACACCTCATAATCTAGTTTGACCACTTAATCATGATAATAACAATATGATCTAAAGTCCAATGCTTCCACATCCAAGTCACAAAGTGAAGAGAGGCCCTAAACTCCTATTTTTATATATTTAGAAGCCCTCTTCGATAAACTTGTTACTGGAAAAATGATAGTCTATCCACTGATAAGACATCTTGATACTTCCAAGCCTAAGCCCTATTGGTATAAAACTAACCAATAATATATATATCATCAAACCTAGGGGCATACCACTAATCAATGTCATAATTTTCAAAATTATGTCCAAGACCTCATCGACCATGGTGAGATTAAAATCAAGAATAAATCAGATGGGTTTACATCTAAGGGTGATGTGAAGAGGAATGCCAAGATTCCATTCCCAATCATGTTCAAGCCCTTCCCTTTCCACGTCAAGGTCAAGACACCACATCCATATTCCATGGTCCCCCTATATTAGACAAATCCTCCATTGAAGATGATTTTGTTCCCTATGAACTTAGTCCTTGCTTCTTTCATGAGTCCTTCCATGGGCCTATCTTTGATGAATCCATTGTGTCCCTATCATCACATCAAAGACCCCATTTGGAGAGGTCACTTATGGATAAATCATCCTCTACTGGTAGTATCACATCATCTACATCAAATTTAGTATTGGAATCAACATTAGTCTTATCTGCATCAGGATCATGTTCAACACTGGTATCCAAATCATATCTTTAGTTAGAATCATCATCCTTGATTGATGTTGCAGATCATAACTAAGCCTACCTTTTTGAGGATACCTCTAATATGGATGTCAACCAATCACAAGAAATATCTTTCAATCCTAGATAGGATGATGAAGTCATAATAGAGTTCTTACAAGCTTTATATGTCAAATAAAGTCAAAGTGGATATGATCCTGCATCGAATATGTGTCTTACAAAAAGTCTCAGTGATCCTTTTGCTAATCTTCAGGAGATTTTCTATGATGTCAAAATCGGGTCTCTTAGGAACCCTTATGAGGACCATATTTCCCCATCACTACTCATTGACCTCATCATACCATCTCCACCGCCTTCATCCATCATAGATCTTTTTCTTCCCATCAATGATCATTTAATCACCTCCTTTCATAGGGACGAACATGAACATACATAGTTGGACCCTTCATTGAGTAATATAATATGTGTTGTAAATACAAAGGCCAAGATCATATTCAAAATTTTATACATGATAATCAAATCACCTTTGATCCAATAAGTCAAAATTAAGGAAAATTAAATCATCGACCTAGTAAAAAAGTGTCTACACCTAGTGAAATCCTATTTGAGGCAATAAGGGACTACTGAAGTCAAATTAATCATCATTTATCAAGTCAAATATAAATCTCCTCCAGTGAAGCCCAAAGTTAGGCACCAAGGGGTAATCGAGATATAATCAACCCTGAAGATCAAAATAGTGTCAAAAGCACTATCAATATGGCCTATAATCCTTTAAATAATTAGATCAAAGAAGAATTAGGCAGTCCAAAACTCTTGAATCTCTTAAAATCTTTTATCATATGGCACCAATCAAATGTGGAATGTCCAACATCTAAAACAATGTGTGTAATTTCTAGTCCCACTTTTCAATCACCCATCACACTTTCCTATCATGGTCTTATCATCTAATCAAGTCCTATACTCCACCATCAAATCCAAACCCTAAACACATCCATTACACACCTCAAAAACTAGGGCAACATTATCTCTTATAAGGGTGAAGAAGACACCTGGTCTAGATGTCTGGAGGGGTCTCAATCAAGAATTAACAAAATTCACAAGGACATTAATCCATCCAACATTGACAACATGATCCCAATATTACATATTTCTAAAATAGGTGTTGGTTAAAAAGCAAAAAAATGTTTAATCCTACATCTCTCCCATATCCAATAAATCAAGATGCCAAAAGTAAAAAAAAGCAAAAAAGTAAAAAAAATTCTCTCATCTAATGGTGAAAACCAATATTCTGGTGCCTTGGGCAAGTACCATGATGAAAACCAATTTATGGCATCATGGAAAAATCCAAAGCATCCACATAATCCCCTCCATGTCATCCTTGTCTATCTTATCCCTTTGTCCATATTACAATATGTACCTGTTATATTCCATCATATCTTGCATCTTATTAGGTCCATAATTTATTATAGTCTTGACCTTCATAAGGGAGTGGAAGATGTATTGGGAAATGTCTTAGAATCATCTTGGCATATCGTCCAATTGACACTCAGGTAATAAGATATATGGTTCCTTCATGATGTGGTCATTGGCAATCCCTAGTCCATTTTTCCTTGGCCCTCATTCCCTTTTCAACATCATCCTCATTATTTTATCATCCCATCCATTATTCCATCCATCTTTATCTTGGTTTCTAGGATTGGTATTCCCTTTTCTAGTAACCCATTTGTATAGTGTACATACATATTCCAAAAAACCTTAAAAATTAAAATATTCCAAAAAACCCTAAATATTATAAAAATCAAAAAATCCCAAAGCATCTAAGTTGTCTTATCTTATGCCCTATATATCCTAGTCATCTTATCTTATGTCCTAAGTTATCCATCTCATTATCATCCTACCTTGTTTTATGTCCTAATGGTCTTATCGTTTTGTCATCCTGCCTTGTCTAAACATCCTAGTCATCTTGTCTTATGTCTTCTACAACCTTATCTTAAATACACCAAATATACACCCATGTCCAAATCCATATCCTTAATCCACATTCACATCATGATCATCATGACCAACTTAGTCCAACTCATCATGCAATCAATCTCACCATTAACTCTCATCAGGACAATTAGACAAGACACAATGACATTGCATGTAGATACTTGTTTGTTCTTTGTTGTTCAACTTGTTTGCATGTCTTTTATCATGGATATATCTGCATATATTTTTTTGCTTGTCTATATTTATCTTATTTTATTAGTCTTTTAATTATTCTTGTATCATGTCTCTTTCATCAAGGTGAAATGAACAAAGATGTTATGATGGAGCCAAAAAAGCTATAACAATGCTTTTGAGTGCCTTATGTAGAGTTTATCATTTGTCTCTTTTATAATAATGCACTTTGACACAACATCCTCTTGGTCATACTTATATCATGGGGCATATTGCCTAGTGCTACATTTAACATTGGATTGATTTGACCATGATGATCCTTATTACAACAATGATGGCTTGATAATAAACACACTCATCATTTCTCTTATCCTCTCTCACATGTTTAAATGTCTAGTTATCTCAATCCTATCACCAAGTCGATCATCCTAGTCCACTTATCTAATATCCAATCATTCCTTTGAGTCCTTTTATCATCACATCTATATCTTCTAACCAATCATCTATCATATCTCTAGTCATTAATATCTAACATCTCAACTCAACTCTCAATCCAATCATCATCACACCTAACATCTATATGATGGAACCTGAACAATTTAATTAACCAAGCAAAATTACTACACGTAAATCTTGTGCCCATTGAGGTAGGTCTAAAAGCATTTTATTAATCAAGATAAAATAAGTACATGACAAGGGTTCCAATATGTTTTTAATCCTTTGAAACACAAAAACATGAATTTATAGGATTTCACCTATGATCGATAAATCCAACTTACCTAATAACAACTTATCACGGGAATGCAAACCAAAAAGTAGTTATAATTTTTTAACTCAAAAACATAAATCAAAGTAACTAAATATTATTAAAGGGGGTGTCTTTATAAAAGATGCATGCCCCTTTACATTATTAGTTACCTAACACTATTTATTATTAACCAACAACCTAACCTAATGTTAAGACTTTGGAACAAGTCCCAACAAATGCCCCCATGATCCAAAGTTAGTTCTTTAGACACATGCCAAGCATTTTTCTGGATTTCTCAAATTTGATTTTGTTAAGGGGTTTTGTGAAAATGTCAATTGTCTAATCAACAATTGGGCAATATATTGGATCAAGTGCTTTATTCACCACTAGGATTTGTAGATAGTGATATTTGGCATCCATATGTTTTATTTTGGCATGAAATACTAGATTTTTAAACATCTTGATTTCACTTTGATTATCAATGTATAACTGTGTAGGAGCAATCTGAGAAATACAAAGATATTCAAGAATGTAGTATAAAAAAATAATTTCTCTAAAAACATCCCTTACTATAATTTATTTTGATTTTGTTGATGAATTTGCCACTGTATCTTACTTCTTACAACACCAAGCAATGACAACTAAACCCATATGCATAGTGTATCTTATTATGGTCACTCTGTCATCCACACATCCACCAAAATATGCATCACAATACCCAACAAGTTTGAAGTTCTTATTGTGATGGTACTCAAGGCCATATGTTTTCATTCCTTGAAGGCAACAAAGTACCATTTTTGTTGCATGCCAATGAATTTCTCTAGGCTCATGCATAAACCTAGATAAAATTCTAACTAAAAATGATATATTGGGCCTATTAGTCATCAAGTATATCAAACCTCTCACTAACTATCTATGTTTGGTGCCATCAAAAAAGGCACTACCATCATCCTTAGACAATTTTAAGTTACTTTCCATGGGAGTGGGGGCAAGTTTGCAATCATTCATGCCAAACCTAGTTAACAACTTAGAAATATACTTAGATTGTGAAATGATTGTTAAGTTGTGGAGCTAAAAGCTTCATTGATGCAAATGGAGGAGGTCACTGAGTTGCAGAGCAACCGACGTCGATCTGATCAACCGACATCAGTCATCTTCAGTGTTCGTAGTAACTGATGTCGATTATGGGTCGGCCAACATCGGTCAGACAGGAACCGATGTCAGCAATCTGTGTGTGCATGCGTTTGCATGCGCTTCTAGAACTGGTCTAATTTTAGATGGACAGTTAGTTTGCATGTAAAAGACTAATTTTAGTCTTGAGTCTATGTTTCTAATTATTGTAATTGGAAAGTCTAATTATTGTTTGCATGGGATCTATTTAAGAGATCCATGAGGCTGTATTGTAATCAAGGACAAGGAAGAGATCCTTCCAATTGTAAGATCTAGGTTTGCAGGTGTGCAAGACCAGGTTGATCTGCAAGTTGTGCAAGATCAGGGGAGATCTACATGGTAAGTAAGATTAGCTGATTTGCAGGTTGTTGCAAGATTAGGGAGATCTACTTGGAGTACTTTGAGTACTTGGTGTACTGACAGTATTATTACTAACTGGTGGAGGGTATAACTCTATGTTTGAGTTGTGGTTGTAATTGGTTGTGAGAGAGAGAACTCTTGAGGGAGAATTACTGGTACGCCCAAGAGGTGTGGGAAGAGTGTGATTTCTTCATTGTATTTCCTTTTAGAAGAGTATTAATATAGATTGTATTGTCTCTCATATTCTGTGCTATTTCTGAATTCTAGTTACGTATTACTTCTGGTTTAATTCCGTGTTTAGTTGCTTATACAAAGGTAATCAATTGTGCTCCTAATCCTGACAATGAAAATACTTTGCTCTTTCTAAGTTACTTCTATGCCTAGATAATAGTGAAGAAGTCCAAGATCTGTCATCTCAAACCCATCTTTTAATTATTACTAGTGAGAAATAAGTCATCAACATAGAGAAAAAGAATCACCAATTTATTACCCTACACTAGAATATAGAGAGTATCATCAGATTCACTACATTGAAAGCCTTTTTTTTCAATTATGAATCCATTTTTTCATACCAAGCCCTGGGTGCTTATTTGATCCAATAGAGAGCTTTGATCAACTTACACACTTTGTGCTCTTAACCCACTTTCTCAAAACCTTGAGGTTGTTTCACATATACTTCTTCCTATAAAGCACCATTCAAAAAAGTACTTTTAACATCCATCTGATGTACTTTCCAACCATTTTGTGCTACTAAGGAAAGTACCATATGAATGGTGTGCCATTTTGGCAGTTCGTGCAAATGTTTATTCATAGTCAATACCTTTTTGCTGTGCATATCCTTTTGTAACAAGTCTTGCCTTATGTTTATCAATGGAGCTATCTGATTTATACTTAACCTTATAAACCCATTTGCATCTGATGGGTTGAACATGTGGAGGAGTATCAACCAAAAGCCAAGTATTATTGTTAATAATTACATCATACTCACTTTTCATTAATTGTTACCAAATCAGTTTAGTAGAAGCCTCTTCAAAATTGGATGGCTCAGTGGAAGTAGTAACAACCATTAAATAGTTCACCTATTTATAGAACTCTTGGGATCTATTAGACTAATTTCATCTGATGTCAAGTCCAAAAAACTACTTTGAGCCCATTTTGGATATTTTTTCAAATTGTTCAGATTAGGAACACCAAAATTCTCATCATGTGCACCAGTTGAAGGAAGACTTAGAGAATTTTCAACATTTTCTAAGTTATGAACTTGTGAAGTTCTAGAGAAAGTAGAAGAAATAGAAGAGATAATAGTATCATACCATAACCTATAAGGGTTAGCCTCATTATTCAATCCATTATCACATTTTGCAATCTTCCTCTCTAACCAGTCAAATTGAGAATCAATCTCTGTAGTGTTCATAGTACCAAATGCATCAAATACCACATCCCTGCTCATTATGAATTTGCCTATATCTTGTTGAAGCAAATGGTAACCCTTTTTATTTTTAGAATATCCAAGAAAGATGCATTTTTGACTTCATGATTCCAACTTAGTTCCATGTTCAGTGGGAACTAAAGTGAAAGAAAGTGCATCTAAAAACTTTCAAGTGTTTAACTTTTGGTTTAAACCCATACCAAGCCTCATATGGAGTTTATCCCAAAAGTGCAGATGTAGGGGACCTATTTCTCAAATACACTACAATACTAATGGTTTTAAACCAAATCTTATCATCGAGCTATTTATAGTGTAACATAGCTAGAGTTGTGCCCTCTAAAGTCCTATTCATTCATTCATATACTCCATTTTGTTGTGGAGTATGAGCATTATTGTATGTTGATGAATACCATGTTCCTGACAATAATCTAAAAACTCATTTGAAGTATACTCACCACCATTATCTAAATGAAGAGTGGCCAAGTGTAACCTTTTTTTTTTCAACTAAGTGTAACCAATCAACAAACTCAGTGAAAACTTCTTATTTTTTTCATGAAAAACACCCAAGTCATACTAGAAAAATCATCGATAAATAAAACAAAATACCTACACACTCCAATGGATGACTTCTTCATGTCAGATACATCACTACAAACTAACTGTAAACATCTGTTAGCTCACCATGAAGAATACTTAAGAATTTTTTCCTGATTCTATTTGCCCAAAACACATGATTCACAAAGAATACTATCTTTGCGAAAAATGGGCAACCCACTCACCATACCATATCTCTGCAAGTCCACTAAAGAGTGAATATTCAAATGTCCATAGTGGATATTCCACAACCACTATGTATAAATAGTACTTGTACCTGTATCAACAACTTTCACAAGTTCCATAGTGGGAGGAAGCACTTTACAATGCAATCTAACCAAATTTCCATCCTCATATCCTATATACATGGTTTTGTATCCATCCTTCACTGAATTGATATAAATGAGCCTATTTTTAAGCACAATTTGATAACCTTTCTTGTGAATAGCTACCAAGGAAAGAAAATGTTTTTATAGTGTGGGAACATACCAAACATTCTCCAAGTATTTGATAGATCCATTAGAAGGAGAATCCAAATTGACCCAAGGCCTTGTGGAATATACATAGACTTATTTTCTAAGGATACTAGAGAAAGATAAGCTTCTTTGAAAGTCCAAAAGAAGTCTTGCCTAAATGTCATGTATTTGGTTGCAACCGTATCTAAAACCCACATATCTATGAACTCATCTCTAGCCTCATATTCTATATAAGCAATGTTCCATAAAGCAGTGAATGCAGATTCATGAGAAACATTGCTAGACTCATCATAATCATGGTCAACATATTGAATAGAGTTAGACTTAGTCACTTTTTATGGCCTCTAAATTTTTTCAAAAGGAATCCTACACCGAGAGGTAATGTGACCAAATTTCCCACATCTATGACACTGAATGTCTGATTTACCTTGACCTCTACCTTTATAAGAGTTATGACCACATCCTCTATCACTCATCTCACTTAAAAGAGAATGGCTAGATTATTGATTTGAATAGGTATTCTGATGATATCCTCTAACTTGGTTTTGAAATTTGCCTCATCTATAACCTTGACCCCCTTTATAATTGTGCCCTCTATAGTTTTGTTGAATAGAAGAAGATGAGCTAGGCTTGGAATTTGAAAGATAAGTTTCCTTGATTTTTTTCAAATTTATTTGGTAGAAGAAGGTCATGTTGAATAAGCAACTCAACCAATTTATCAAAAATGATGTCTATGATCTTGTCAGAGGCATGCATCATTTCTACAAAGTTCCTATAAGACATTTATAATCCTTTCAATGCAATAATAACTATGATATCATCATCTAGTTTTCCAAACCCAACCTTAGTGTATTCAATAGCAATATTCTTCAACTTTGACATGTATTCTCCCATATCCCCATCTGCCTCTAATGATAAAGTAAACAACTGCATTTGTATATCTATCTTCTTATGTTTAGGCTTTTTATCATATAAATCATATAAGGTTTTCTATGTAGTGTAACTATGAGGAGAGTTTTCAATATGTATATAGGTATCATGATTACAACAACACTTGATTAAATCTAGGGCTTTAGAATCATGAAGATTAAAACTATCAAATTTGGCCTGTTCTTTTGGCAATATAGGATTTTCATTCTTTACAATATCCCATAAATCATTGAAAACTAATGAAACTTCCATCAAAAATTTCTAATCAGTGTAATTAGAAATCATTAATCTATCACCATCTGAAAGCAAATTAAGAATCTTTGACATATCGAAATGAAAGTAAGTGCAACAAAAAAAATAACAACACACTCACTAAGAACACTTTGCACAAGATAATAATTCTACAGGGGTTTTCACTTAACCTCCATGTAGAACAAAAAAAGAGAGATTTTTGATTGTATTTGCACTTAACCTCACCAAAAATCAAAATATTACACCCTTATTTCACTAGTTGCACCCTTATTTCACCAAAGCAATACAACACTCTTATATCACCAATTACACCCTTTTTCATTCACTAAAAAACACACTTTTACATGTTTCAATCCCTTTAAAATTTTTAAATCATGTAAAATATTCTAAAAATAATGGAATATTCTCCAAAAAGCAAATAACTATGTTGTACTTTTCTCTAAAAAGAAGTTTTGAACCCTTGACCTCCACCTTCCAAGGGTTGTTACAAAATTAGACTTGTCAATTGCTCTATGAGTATTTACAACATATAAAAGGAGAATAATGTTTTTAAATCTTATTTTTCCTTCATGAATAATAATAAAAAAATTACTTTTGCAAGTAAAAATTAAATCACCTATAAATTCTTTGAAAATGAATTTAACAGCTTCCAATTTGGTGGACCCCCAAAACCCTAAATTTCCTCACAACCTATATCAAACTTTAGCCAAATGAAATAATATTATTAGTTTAGCTTCCTTCCATGCCAAACTTGAAAATGGAATTCCATGGCTGCCTGGAGAAGTTTATAAAGCTTCATCAAACCACTCAGATCTGTACGAGGTTGTACAAGCTCATAAAATGATGATTTTTGAGAGTTTTAAGCAGATATGAGCATTGTAAATTTTTTTTTTTTGAAAAATTAAATTTTTATGTAGGTAATGGGATTCCTTGAGGTTGTAAAAATTCTTTGGGAGGCTGTACATCTCAACAAGAGCAATTAAAATGCATTCAGGAGTGATTCAGGACAAATTTTTGGTAATTTGTGGCTCCAAAACAAGTGAAACTTATCAAACCTCCAAATTAAAAATTTATATTTATTTAAATGAATATAAATGCCATAAAATTATAAATATGGGCCATAAAAATTTGAAAATTTACTTTTGAGGGTTTTAAAATGGTAAAACAAATCAGATTTTTTGCCTTTGGAAGCTCTAAATCATGGGGAATCTTTCACAAATTCACTTAGTTTCATCCTAGATTTATTAAAAATATATAGGGAGGCTATAAAAATATTTCATATAGGTTTTACAAGTCAAAAATATCATACAACACATTAAATTTGATTCTTTGGGGAAAAAATTGGTTTTGAATGCAAACAATCGCCTTCCCTAAGATCTACAAAGCTTCAAAAGATCAAATCTGATTTCTATAGGCATATAGCCATGAAAAATGAAAATTTATCAATAAATTTTAATTTTAAATGTATTATATCCACCAATCACACGTTTGGAAAAATATTTATTTGAAATTATTGATTTTTAAACAATATTTCAAATGTTTTCACACTAAAATATTAATAAAAAACATATCGTGTATTTGCAAATTGATTTCACATGAATACTGTCTAGCCATGTGAATGAAAATCACCCTGAGATCATTATGCCCTCATTTTACCATGTTACCAAGCTCAACCATCCTCAACCAAGCTCTGATACCATCGATGGAACCCAAATAAGTTAATTAACCAAGCAAAATTACTAGAGGTAAATCTTGTGCCCACTAAGGTGAGTCCACAAGCATTTTATTAATCAAGATAAAATAATTACATAAAAAGGGTGCCAATTTCCATTAAACCTTTTAAATAAAAAAACATGAATTTATAGGATTTCACCTATGACCAATAAATCCAACTAACCTAATAACCACTTCTCACGAGAATGCAATCCGAAAAGTAGTTGTAATTATTTAACTCAAAAACATAATTCAAAGTAACTAAATATTATTAAAGGTGGTGTATTTATTAAATATGCATTCCCCTTTACATTATTGTTTACCTAACATTATTTATAATTAACCTAACAACCTAACCTAATGTTAAGACTTTGGAACAAGTCCTAACACTATCTAACAACTAACATGTCTAACAACCATTATCATCCTCCTTCTCTAGTCTATATTATCATCTATCATCTAGTTCAAACTACATTGGACTAAGATATTTTTAGACTATGTAGGCATCACTCAGTCACATGGTGTGCCTGAGGTAAGCTCGACCACTCTTTCCTTGTTCCCCATCATTTGTCATCACATATATCTTGTCCATCATCCTTGCATCTTACATCAGTCAAATCCTTATGTTATAATATCAATCATGACTCAATCAATCTATTAATCAATCACCATCCCCATAATAATCTCCCTAATATTTTTGTCAATCACCTACACCCATCAATTGGGATTGACAAATCATAACATCCATAGTTTCTTCCATCAGTCATCCATTATCATTGATTTGTCAATTCATCATTTAAATTTTACAGTTTCCTCTTTTGATTGGGGCATGACCAAAATTGTAACTTTATTATCGTGTCTTACTCCCCTGCATGTGTCCTTGTTAGGGGTATCATCACTATAAATCACATTGTGGCTCATTAATTTGATGCAATGAAGTCTAATCCTTCCCATTTCATCTTTTGTTCACTCAATCATATCATTTATTCTCTCTTATCCCCTTCATCATGTCACTCAACTTTAACTTTGAGCTACACTTTTTGTTTATCTTATTAATTCATTATTTTATTTTGGCCTAATGCTCTCCCAACATACGTCCTTGCTTGGGATATCTTAATAACTCATGGCCTTCTTTATGAATCATCCTGGTACATAACTCTCCCTAGCATGTGCCCTTGCCTTGGATATGTATAAATCTTGCAACCTTTTGTCTTATCATCATCATGTTATGGTTGATTCCCCCTTAGGATGTGTCGACAACCATCACACAGTCATTTCTACTCCTTGTGCATATATCTTTTCCAGGGTCATCATCACTTTGTAGATCACTACTCATGTTGAGTTCATTTTCTTCATTATCAATCCCACATCTAGCATCCCAAACCCTTATCTCTTTGTACATCCCACCCCACATTTCCTCTTTTGAGTGGCCATCTATCTCATTATTTTCTACATGTTCCCTAGAGGGGGCATCATATCCACTAACATCATTTATTAACATTCATGCATGAGTGTTTTTCTTCTTTGAAAGACCATTACTCCTACTTCATTTAGTTGTAATGCCCTTTCAAAGAGGGGAAAAATGTATGCATCCCAATTTGCTTGCCTTATTAGGCTTGCTAATTTTGATACTAATTACCATCTAATTCTGATTAATAATTCACCAATTAATTCTTTATCATTATTTCATCTAACATTACCTATTTCCCCTATTCAATAATCTAATCCCTTTTATATATCTATACTAACATTCATATTTCCCATCCAATATTAATTTCCTTGTTATTTCTTATTAACATCCCATTTATCACCTAAATCCCTCTTATGCCCACTTGTGAATTTTAAATTCACAAAATCATACCTATCCCTAAGATTTCCTACATGCTTACTCCCTACTCCTCACCTACCACTACTACCTACCTACTCCTAGGCTTTCCTACAAGCCTAGTCACTAATCCTTACCTAATCCCCTTCTAATCCTCATTTAGTCTTAACATGAACCTAGAGGTTTCTACTCTCTAGAATTTTCTCTCATCCTCCACATTCTCTAGAGTTCTCCATTTCTAGAGAATTCTAAAGAATTTTAAATTCTTTAGAATTCCCTCCTTCCTTTTTAGAGTCTTCTTTTCTAGAGGTTTTCAATGAATTTTTAATTTATTGGAAAAACTCCCTCCATTTCCTATTTAAATCCATGACTCCCTCCATTCCAAACAAGGAGTGAATTAATTACAAATCTCATTAATCTCCATAGTCCAATAAGTCCAATAAATCTATGAATCCATGCTATCCAAGTATTTTGATCAAGCTAATATAATGTTAGAATTTTGAGTGTATTTGTAAGCAATCTATTATCCATATCATTTAGTTTTTTTCTTGTTTTAAACTTGATTTAGATCACTAAGCTTTAAGATCTAATATTATTATGAATGTTCATCTATTTGCATTTTTATCCTAATGGCTCTAGATTTTAATAGTGGATTGTATATTTGGGTGATTTTGGTATAATTTGTATATCTTTAATACATTGTTCAAATTTATCATCTCACAATTACTATAAATGATCTTGAAGTTACAGAAGTGATTTTAACAATAGTTGATTAATAGGCATTATTCTTGTACATTCCAATTTTTGGCCAAATGGTCTAGTTTCTATTTACATTCATAAATAGTTTATTATTTTTTATTAGCATCATCTTGTGAATAATTTTGTATAATTTGTATATATATTTAAAGTTTTTTAGACACAAAATCACTTATTGCAAGTAGCGATTTTGATCACTAAAAGTGAGTTTGAAAATCCTATATGCGGTTTTGACTTAGAAAATTTTGATATCGGATAGCATCTAATATAAACTTGTTTTAAATAACATTTATTTTGAAATCTATTTAATTTTTTTTATTATTCTAATTACTACTTGCATAATCACTTTTTGCATTCTATGTTTTTGATTAAATAGTTACAATTTTGAATAACCATAAGTTATTTTGATTGTTAATCGCACAGTTACTATGCGTTTATTGCTTGTGAAATTATAGATTGCTTAGTTGTGATTTTGACTTGCTAGTTTTAGTTTTGCCTCTCTGTAAGCAATTTTGAGGAAGCAAGAGGCAATTTTGATTAATTAGAAATGACTAATAACTTGTGTGCAGGACATATATGTGAAAAGATATAAATCAACTTTTTAACATGTTTACTTATAGGATCGGGACATGATTTACAATTTAGATTGTGAATTTGTTATAAATCTCTTTGTTTGCTTGTGTTTTTATCCTACATAATAGAATAAATAGTTAAATAAATTTTTTGTGTGATTATGTATCACCCATAATTTTTATTTTATAGGGTGCAACATGATGTGGAATTCATCTCCACACACTTGCTTAGTCTTTAGGGGTTGGTGACATAAATTTCATCACCATGCATTCAACCACACTCCGTGTTCTGATGAAGTATAAAAATTAGGGACAGTTATCGTTAGGCCAAGTGGTTGACCCCATACAGGTCTTTTGTTAAGGGAAAGAGTTAAATCTTTGACCCAAACATTAAATAACACCTTACATGTTTTTGGGCCCCATATACCTTGTATATATCAAGGATAAACCTAGAAAGCCTTGTTTAACATAGCATAGGGGCTTTTGACCATAATAGGTGACTTACTGCCAGGGGCAATATCATCCCCCATAGTGACTATCAAGTGTAGATGGGGTTAAGAGGGTTTTGGAGATTTCATAATGGGTCACCAACCTACAAACTCACCCATGAATTTGTTAGATGGTGCAGTCATCAAGTTACACACCCAATTGGTTGACTAAATACTTGGGATTATTATTGACATGATTGTGTGTGTGTCATGCCAAATCTATATTATTTGTGAGACAAGTCAACCTTCACCCTTTTGTACAAAACACCTAAAAAACACTTAAGATATACTTTTTGCATATAGGACTTATCCTAATTCATCTTCATCATTTCCCATCACCATCTCTTTATCCATTCCATTCTCCCAAATCTTAAGCATTATATTTATCTAGTGAGTAATCTATAATGATCATCTATCATCCCTTAAAAGTCCTAAAAACATCCTGTTCATCTCCCTATTCATGCCAAAACATATTACCTTGATTAAATATTTCCAAAGTCTATAACTCTATTGTATTTTATCTAGCACAATATCATATTATCATCCCCCCCATTCATAACTAGATCTCATCTAATCATCATCTCACGAGTGTGACTAAAGGCATCTAGTCTCCTTACTAGGTTAAATATCCATAGAGTTTTCACATTGGTGATACTTTATCATTGTGGACCTTAATCTTAAAATCCAAATCTCATCACATCTATTATAAATACCTTGACCATTCTAGTCTAAAATCAAGACAATTTTTTTGTCCAAAACCACATTTATTTCCATCTTATATCAAATCAACACCTAACAATCTCTATATCATATTGCATTATCCACCATGCTAATCAAGACTTGTACGCAAGTCTTAAGGTTGGGACAAGGATCAAATTGGGAAGACGATATCCTAAGGACACTAGGTGAATAAATTAGGGATGATGAAGAACATCAAAGTGACATGCATACTCTTGGAGGAGATGAAAGAATTAACAATGATTTCTTCAATAGTGATGAAGTTAGAACCCAATTTGACATATATATATATATATATATATATATATATATATATATATATATATGTCAAATTGGGTTCTAACTTCATCACTATTGAAGAAATCATTGTTAATTCTTTCATATATATATATATATGAAAATCATAATCAAATCCTAACCCAAGTCATTGGAATGGGAGGCAAATTTCCCCCTACATTTAACCCTAATCTTCTACAACATATCATACGACCACCATCTAGACCCAACACTCCACATCCACATCTCACAAACCAAGTTGAGGGGAATCATGAGCTCATAGATCATGAACAAGAACTAGATGATGAAGAAGAAGCCCCTCAGAATAATCGTATTGAGGTTGATAGAAAGAGATCCACCTTGGAAAATTGTCTAGATTAACTCACCCATCAAATCAACTCGCTAGCCTCCCAAATCCATTTTAAAGCCCAAAAACCCACATCACCTAGAAGAAAAGCTAGAAACACTAATATTGACCCATTAAAACCAAAATTAGGCCAAACTAATAATCCTAATCCTTTAATGGGCCCTTCTTTTGCCCATGAGTGGAAGATGCTGAAGGAAACTCTTTAGTAGATAGATCCTTGCACTTAGGAAATGAAATACAAATATGAAGACTTTTGCATGTCCCCACTAGACATGAGCATTCTACAGACACCCTTCTTGGTGCATTTTGGAATTCCAAAATTTGATAAATATAAGGGGAAAGGAGAAACCCACGACCATGTTCAAGGATTTTACGTAGCATGCCATGAGGTCATATATAATGATGTTTACTTGCTCTGACTCTTTCCTAAAAGTCTTGCAGGACCCACTCTTGAATGGTTTGTGCACTTACCTAAGGGGTCCATTACTACATTTGAAGAATTAATAAAGAAATTCATGGGGCACTTTTCCTTTAATATCAAGCATGACATTTCTATAATTGATCTTTATAACACCAAACAAATGAGTGGAAAGAGTCTTACATCATTCTTACAATGATGGAGAAGCCTAACTAACCGCTTTTAATGTATTGTCCCTGAAAAAGACTTGGCTAAGTTCTTCATTGACAATCTTAATGCTTAATTGAAATTATAATGTTCCAAATCATTCAATGAAATTATAGAAAAGGGTATACAAATAGAAAATACACTTATTGAAATGGGGACTATCAAGTTATATATCTGGAACGAACCAAATCAAAATTAGGATAATGTTTTTTGGGTAAATCAAAAGTCTTCAATAAAAACAAGAATGTAGTTGGGGATGGTGTTATTGATTCAAAAGATGTACAAACAATACATAAATCTTCTCCTACTACCAAAATTCAAAATATCTCCATCATTATTGTGCCAAAAGGAAAATGAAGGCCAATAATGAGGAAACATCATCTTATTAGTCTTGATGTGCCAGTCAAAATGATCTTGAAGAAATTAATTGTTGCCAAAATGATAACTCTCCCAAAGATCAGACCCTTGGATAATAATAAGCCATGCCTTGATTGGTAACATAAAGATGAGTTTTATCATTACCATTGATTTAAATGGCATGATACTAAAAAATGTATGTAGTTAAGACATTTCATCCAAGACTTAATAGAAAAATAAAGATAAAATTCGAAGGTGAAAGTCAAACAAGCCAATCTAAAAATCAACAATTGGGAATATATTAGGACCCCTTACCAAAGCATGACCAAAAACAAAATAAAATAATGAGGGATTAGGGTCAATCCTCTAGCTCTAAAAAAATCAATTATCACTCCATCCCATATCACTACATCAACACCATCAAAATCATAATCCCCCAAGAGCCATCGAATCTACCATCCCCAATCCTTAAAATTAAGAGATCCACTATAAATTGGGTAGTTATTACAAGGTATGGAAAAATAATAGTCCCTGGAGTACCTCCTAAAGATCCACCTACCTCTTTGTCTCAAAAAATAACTATCCCTAAGAAAGCTTCAATCCTCTTGATAAAATATATGACATTATCCAACAACTCAAGAAGACCCCAACATAGATCTCCCTCGTGGATCTTCTCAAAACTTATTTTGTACATGGGGAGATATTAAATCAAGTCTTGCATGAGTTGAAAGTTCCTAGGTATATTGACATAAATCAATTTCAAGTTTTGTGGTCAATTTTCACCATCGTAATAGATCACATTCAGTGCTCAGGACATGCCACTAATAGGCCCTTATCATAATTATCCCCATACACCTAAATATCCATAGCAAACCACAAAATCCCATGGGTTCTTATAGAAGCAGGATCTTCCCTAAATTTGTGCAATATTGACTTTCTCAAGAAGTTGGGATATTTGGAATCTTCACTAGGGCCTACTCTGATAATGATAAAGGCTTACGATGATAATGAATGATGATCAACCAGAACAATATATCTTCCTATAGTAGTGGGGCCTATAGTTCACCAAACACTAATTTATGTAGTGGATGTTGATCTTCCTTATAACATGTTTTTGGAATGCCCTTGGATTCATGAGATGAAAGCGATACCCTCCACTCTTTATCAATGCCTCAAGTACCCATATTTAGGCATGGATGTCACCATTTTGGGTGAAATCAAACATTTTTGTAGCTTTCAAATGGAAGAATCAAGTCATGATATTTATTGTCCAAGTACACAAAGCTTATCCTATAATATAAAAGCTATGAAATATTTACACCATGATAATCTATCACCTGCCTCATCTGAGTCACCAGAAACCACTCACCTCAAAGTTATCTCTAAAGGGTGTGGGGAATATGAGTATAAAACCCTTTGTGTTGGAGACTTTAATTTTCCACACATAGCTATAGGTCCTTGACTATGCAAAAATATAAACCTATTATTTATTAGTTCATGCCAACTACCTTTACTAGCACAAGATGTTAGGATAAAATTTGAATGTGGAACTTTATCCTCCTTTAAGTTACAATAAAATTGGAGAGTATGTGAAATAGAGATTACAAATACTTGAAAATCAAAACTTAAAACATAAATGTAAATGGAAATGAGAATGCAAAACACAATAAGAAGAACATAGAGATTGTGTGGTTCACCCAACTTGGGCTACATTTATGGAGAAGTTTACAACTCTTTTATTAAACCAGCAACACCTAGAGAATAAAAACTATAACAACACCTGTAACACACTATCCTCACTCTCTCACAAGCTCCTCTTCAATTATTCAAGCTTTAAAAAAAATGCAATCTCATGCATAAAACCAAGAATAAAAACTAAGTCTTCAAAACCTTCAACAACTCACAAAAATGAAGCATACTTTTGGCTAAGTAAATTACCATACTTAAAGCCAATTACAAAACAATGCAAAGGAGAAAAGTGATGAATAGCGAAATATTTCATCCCATTTCTATTGTTCCATGAATAGTGATTATGTAGACATCATAAAGCATAATGCACCTTTCAAAGAGCATCTTTGAAAACAATCAAGTGGTACACCCCAGTTTCAACCATGCTTTTCCCTTGGGTCAAAAGATACCCAATCAAGAATAGTGTTTATGTGAATCATAACTTCACACCTAACACAAGAATGCTATTAGAAGAATGTTTTGAAGAGCCAAATGATTCCTAGATAATTCATGAAGACTAAATATTCAAAAGGAAAAATATCTTAGATTGCAGAAAATGCTTCAAAATATAAACTATAAGAGTCAAGGACTAGGACGGGAGGAACAAGGAATTTTAGAACCTATTAGTGTTTAGGAATATCCAAGATGACTTGGGCTAGGGTAAAAATGACTAGACATTTACCTCAACTCTATCTTCATATGCTCTTAATCTATTCCTAAAGAGTCTACCTCTGACAAAGAAGTCAAGATAGTTTTTGTTTATAGCCTCTATGAAGACATGGCTACCATAAACCTATTCCATGATACTTTTAAGTTGTGGAGCTAAAAGCTTCACTGATGTAAATTAGAGGAGGTTGCTGAGTGCTATTGTTTCCAAAATCAGATTAGCCCATTTTTGGGAACAACCCCCTACGAAACTTGTCCGTTTCATCTTTTGTCTCTCTAAGTTCATTTTTAAGATGAGTTTTGAATTCGTTCTCATCTTGGCCTAGGAACGTGAGAGTGACCACGATCTCATTGTGACCAAGGAACCCCTCCCCCAGACTGCCTCTTTTGGTGTTAGTCTTTTCTTCCGTTTCATACATGGGCGACAAATTTTGCCGTCAGTGCATTTTGACCTTTGTAAAGCAAGGGCGGCAATTTTTGTTGCCCCTGCATTTTTCAAGCAAGGGCGGCAAATTTTGCCGCCCCTGCATCTTGACCTGCAAGGGCAGCAAAATTTGCCACCTCTGCATTTGGACCCACCAAGACATGCAAGGGCGGCAATTTTTGCCATCCAAGCATGCCTCAATTTTTATGTGCAGCATTTATTGCCGCGTGTGACGGGCATTTGGGGTTGTTTTTCACCCCATATAAACCGATTTGAACCCCATTTCTTATTGCTTCCTCCTCTCCTCCTGTCTTTTACGTCTGGACCATCTGATGAGTGATTTGAAGCATATTTTCATGGATTCGAGCTTGTGGCACACGCAGCTTCCCAGGTCAGTCTCATTTTTGCATTTATTTTTCTTGTTCTTCCTTAGCTTTTTTATCATTTTTAAGTTATTGTGGAAGCTTTCATCCCTGAAGGGATGGCTTAAAACATCATCCCTCTCCTTACCCACAGGCTTCCTCTGACGCCATGCCTTCTTGGGTGGTGAAATTCATCGCCCGTGCCTCAGCCCCCCAAGCCTTTTAGCTACAAGTAGCTACAAGGGCAGCGAATTTTGCTGCCTAAGTAATCCTTATGCGTAGAGGCAGCAAAAATTGCCGCCCTCGCGTCCCTTACTGTGCAGTTCTTTCTCGTAGGGGTAATGAATTTCACTGCCCCTCCATGTTTCTTGCTTTTCTTGCAAGGGCGGCAAATTTCATCACCTGTGCAGTCCTTTCCTACAGGGGCAACAAATTTTGCCGCCCCTACCTCATTCTCCCCTTTTGTCTTTCAAGGGCGACAAAATTCACCACCTGTGTAGGCCATCCCTGCAGGGGCGGTGAATTTTGCCGCCCTTGCATTTTTTCTTCTCAACCTGCAAGGGTAGCAAATTTTGCTGCCCGTGCATCCCTCCTCTGGATTTTCTTAACTCCAAAGGATTTTCTGTGTTGACTTTTTCTTTCCCTTTCTTCCTCATTTTCTGGTCCTTTTTCCAACTTGACCTTTTTAAGTGACCTTCATTGACCATGATCACTTAAAATGTATTTTCCCCATTCATCCACTTTCCTCTAATCTCATAATCATGTCTACAACACCTTTAGAGAACTCTTGCTCATTGACACCTGTCCGACCAAAACTAGTTTCCATGTCTGAAGCGTCTTCGAAAAAGGTGAAGACCATGAAATACAAATATCAGGGCATCTTCTTGCTCACATCGGTCTCCTCAAATGTCAACAACATTCGAGACACCAAAATTGGCCACATGGACATGGCCAAATTCATAGCACAAACTAAGGTGACAAGTCAAGCACCGAGATGAAGAGGATCGTCGAGAGTAACATCCACCTAGTGGCTGCTTTTTCAGTGGCAGTACATCATACTGAGTTTGTTCTCTAATGTGCTTACTTCTACAACAAAGAGACCAGGTCGGTCTCAGATGCCAACAACAACATGGTGATTTGGCTGGATTCTAAATTCATTGATAAAGTTTTCATGTGCCCTCTAGCCATCAAAGTAACCAAGATTGACTTTGTGGATGCCCAAAAGGAATATGACAAAGACCCTGAGAGGGCAAAGAAAGTAATGAACTACAAGTGGTTGAAGACCCCCAAGACCAACTTATCAAGATGGCCGTAGAACTTTCTAAGGAGTGACTTCATTAAGGAGGTTGGTGACTTGATCACCCTTCTCAACAGGGTACGAGGTCTCCCATCTTCCTCACTATTCCATGAATGGATGTATCCATTCATTAAAATCATCCTCCAAGATAAATAGGTCATCTTTTAGGGAGAGCAGATCAACAATGCCCTTCATGAGTAGCTAACCAAGGTACAAACTTCTTACAAATTTTATATGACTTCATACCTTGTGTACATAGCTGTCGCCATGCAAATTTTTTTGGGCTTAACCACATAGGGGGATAGAAAGACAACCCCATTGTACTCCTACTACCCCCAGCTGACTCTGCAAGGGTCAACCCATCATTTTGAAAGGGTAAATGATGCCTTCTTCACCGCATTTTTATGCCTCTTTAACCCTCAGCTTGAGCAGAAGAGAGTATCAGACGAGGCTTGGGCAGTCGTCAATGATTATGGGTGCATGTTCCTACAATTCCCCACCTTCTGCTATCTTCAAGTTGGCTTTTTCCAAGGCTACCCCTATATGCTCCCCATGTTTCCTTCTGACAAGCTAGTTCTAATAGAACTTTGTCGACAACTGATTGTTGTGCATACCAGACAAATGGAGCTAAAAAAGCTAGGTTTTTAATTTCTAATCAAAATTGGCAGATATTTCATTGCAACAGTAGCTAAAGCCAAACTCATGGAAATAGAAATGCAGATGGTTACTCTAAAACCATTCAAGAGAAGAGAAAAAATTGAGTACAGGGGAGTCAAGAACAAGATCAGGAAGAAGACTCAGTTCCATGAGCCCATGATTGAAGATATCTAGATCAACCTGAAGACGACTGAAGAAATTAGGAAAATAGATTATTGCAGGCTCACCCTAGACCAGATTGAATATTTGGGACCTGTAGAGATCCCCTCCAGTCTAGCAGACGATGAAAATATCATCAATAACAAATACCTAGCTGAAAAGGTTGCTGGTTCTCCTCTTCCTCCAACTCAGTGGTCTCGAAAAGAGCTGACTTCTCTGAGAAAAAGATTAGAACCAATATTGGCTAACACCAATGATTGGTTAGTAGCCAAAGGGATCATCTTGAGAGAATTCATCACGGGATCAAAGGCTGAATATCAAGCAGAGATGAAGAAAAAGGCAAAGAACAGAACCAAAAACAAAGGTGATGTACCTTCCCCTTCTAGGCCTCACAAGCCTAGAATCATCTTTGTGTCTAAGAAAACAAAGAATGTAGAAGAGCCTGAAGCGGCAGCAAAAGGAATCGAAGAGCAGAGTCCTCAGACACAGGCAACCTAGCCAATGGAGACTGATGATCAACCGTTAGGGCAACCAAGAACTGAACCTCTGCTCTCACAAGAAGAAGCACAACCACTCAAGAGTGTCTCTCCTTCTCCCTCTCAGTCTCCTATGGTACCCTCTTCTCCTATCTCTCCGATTAGTGTTCCCTCTTCTAGAGTTGTCTCTCCTTTTAGAGTCATATTTGGTGATCCTTAGGGCGCTTTTGGAGGTTCTCCTCACTCTTCTGGGTCCATCTCAAGTTTGTCTTCTCCCTCTTTCAATCTAGGGGAAAGTTCTACCTAAGAGCTAGAATCAGTGATTGATACAATTTTGCCTATTACTCCCACTGCGACTACTGTCACCACTAGCAGTGTAGAAGCTGCCACAGTAACACCAGCTGAGACAACCATTGCCACAATAGATACTTTTCTCCCGCCCTGGATGTCAGCATTCACCCCCAAAAGAAAGAAGTTGGACATTTCTCTAGATGACTTCGACTTTGGCAAAATAGTGCCTGTGAAAGCCAAGGCTCCAAAGAGGCCAAAGATCCTCTCTAAATTGGTCGAAGAAAAAGGACAATTTTTTTTAAAAATTGCTAAGCCTCCACAAGATGCAACCCTTGAGGGTTTTGAAATGAGCAGCTATTCCATGTTAGGTTGTGGAGCTAAAAGCTTCACTAGGATGCAAACAAGAGAAGTTACGGAGGATGCTGAGTTGCAGAGAGTTGTAGAATTAGTTGCAGGAAAACTGGCATCGATCTGATCAATCGACGTCAGTCATATAGCAAAGAAGAAGCAACTGGTGTCGATCACCAGTCGATCGATATCGGTCATGGAGGAGCCGACGTCGACAGCCTGTGCGAGAACAGGCAGTTTGCATGATGAGTCCAGAGAGTCTATTTTGAGACTGTTACTTTGCATGTTGAAGGCTAGTCTTAGTCTTGAGTTACGTGTCTAATTATTGTAATTAGGTTAGTCTAATTATTGTAAGCATGAGATCTATATATGGACTCATGGGATGTATTATAAACTTGTGCTAGAAAGCCATTGGGCTTGTAGAGAGAGCTAGAGTAGTTCCTCCTTGTTACCAAATAGGGGTACTGAGAGTGTATGATCAGAGAGAGTTGCAGGTTGTGCAAGTTCTTGGAGAAGATCCACTGGGGTACTGGTTGAAGAATCATAAGGACTTGGTGAGGCAAGGACAAGGGTTCTTCAGGGGTGTAGAAAGACATCTACATGGTGAGTATGATCTAGTTATTTGCAGGTAGCAGCAGAGAGCAGGTGATCAACTTGAAGTATAGTTGTGTACTTGGTGAACTGGCAGCGTGTTACTGACTGGTTGGAGAGGTGAACATCAATTCTATATTGGAGTTGATTGTTGTGACCAAGAGAGAGAGGGAAGAAGGTCTTGAGGTGTGGCAAACCTTTGAGGTGGAAGAAGAAGTGGCATCTTCTTTATTGTATATTCTTCTGAGTGTTTATTAATACAATTGTGTATTATCTCTCAATTCCTATGTTGTTTCATATTTCTAGTTACTTATTGATTTTGGTTAAATTTTGTGTTTAGTTGCTAATACAAGAAGTAATCATATGTGCTCTAATTGGTAGAGCAAGATCCTGACACAGTGGGATCAGAGCATGTTTATTGTTCTAGGTTCCTTAACATTCCATCTCTCGTGTCAAACTTGGCAAAGTTAGTCACAAAGGTGTGAAAAGCGACCTTCAGTCTGCTATGGACATCATGGTCCAAAAATTCAACTGAGAGAAGGAGATGAAAGATTATTACAAGGCCAAGACAGAGCAGCTAACGACAGTAATAAGAAGGTTCACTCTTCCCCCTGAAGCAACAACTCCAGAGGTCTTCTCCGTGGATGACCCAATCATTCAAAAAGCAGAAAAGACTTACTTAAAGGGAAAAGTCCTAGAGGATTATATTGAAAGAATGCATACTCAGGGAGTTTCTTTGCTATCAGAGGTTGCAGAAAGGATGGGTAAGATGAGGAAGGTAAAATCAGAGTTAGATGACTTTGTCTCCCTTATCTCTCAAGAGATTGATAATTCAGAAAAGGATCTTAGAAAATGGAAGGAGATGAAGGATCTAAAGAAAAGCACCTTGATATCTATCAGTGTCATCTTCAGCAAGGACTTCTATATTGAAATCAAGGAGTCACTGATCTTCAGGATCTAGGTACTCAAAGATCTAATTGATGATCTCAAAGCTTTCAAAGAGGCTAGTGAAAAGAGCGACCTAAGCCTGCTAAATAAACTAAAAGAGCTACCTTACGACTTAACCTCTAAGGATAATCAGTTCCTTCTGGCAGAAGAAATGATTTAGAGTTTCAAAGAGATGATTCAGAGAGGTTTTGAAGAAAAATCCTTCTCAATGTCTTCTGTGGACAATATTCTAGACGCTCAGTTAACTTTGAAAAATCTAAAATCTAGGTTAACTGGCCATACTAAGTCCATCACAACATTAAAGGACGCATTAATCAGAGCTAGAGTCGCCTCCAAGAATACGATTGCGCCAGACAACGTAGAAATTTAGGCATACATCACTATGTACGATGCCCATATGAAAAAATCTGGCAGCAAGAACTGAATTCTTCCTCTTCTTTCTTCTTCTTTCCTTATACACTTTTGTTTTGTGAAAAGTGCATGCAATTTTGTAAGATGTAATTACATGTAAAAATTTTAGAAAAATATTTTAAAATCAAAGATGAGTCATCTTTGATTGAGATATTTTTGTATTTTATTATTTTCTAGTTTTTGAGGATTTTCTCCCTATATACAGTGGAGACCTCATTTGTAAATGATCTTGGAAAAATTGAGAGCAAACACTCTGCCAAAATTGAAGCAATTTTTGAGACTTTGTGCTCAAACTTATAAATTATATTTTGTTGAATGAATAAAAAATAGGTTTATTTCAGACTTTGTGTTGAAGTTATCTGTGTTGTCTAGGAAACTATTTTTTTTGTTTTCTTTCCTGATAATCTCTTGTTTATCTTATTTAATAAGCAAAGTGGATGTGTTAATATTATCTGAGGGCATTTTTAAAAGGTAGAGGATAGACTTTGAGCTACTTTTATCTTTGAGATTCAATTATCTTTTGTAGTTTCAAGCGAAGACTTTGCGCTTCATTTCACTCTACGGTTACACTTGTTCTAGATCGGTGAAGGAAGCTACGAAAGACTTTGTGCTTGCATAAGTGTTCTTGTAGATTTTGTTACTTCAGGTGATCTTCTATTTTTCTTTTAATGCCATTTTTGAAAGAAGAAGAGTGTTGTTAGCTAAGGATTAGGATATTCTTCCTTTGTTCTTTATACATTACCTCTAGAAAAAGAGAGGTAGATGCTGTTATACCACCCCATGTGTTATTTTATCCTTAATTATATACATACATATAGTGCATAAATATTTATAGGGAACCTCCCCTTGATGAGAGGAGAGATTTACCTCATCTAGATCTGGTAAACCCACACTTTTTGTAGTGTAAATCTCTCTATGCTATGGTTGATATACCTATTTTGTCTTCAGTTAGTTGACGACAAAATATTCACCCAATAAGTGCTAAAGAAATCGACGTCGACATGATCAATCGGCATCAATCATATCCAGTTATAAAGCTACTGACATTGGTTAGGAATCGATTGACATCGGTCATCTCCAGACAGACAGGGACCGATGTCGATCACCTGTACATTTCAAAACTATTAGTTACACGAATAATTAGTTTGTTGAATGATCAGTTTGTGTTAGGTTGTGGAGCTAAAAGCTTCACTGATGCAAAAATGGAGGAGGAGGTTGCTGAGTGTCACATTCACCGGTGTCGGTTAGGCCAATCAATGTTGGTCAGGGGTAGATAGGAAGGCAATCGACATCGGCAGGAGTCGGCCAACGTCGATCACCTCCAGACTAATAGGGACTGACGTCGGTCTCCTGTGCAGTTTTGAACTATGAGTTTCATGAACAGTTTGTTAACAAACTAGTTGTTTGCATGTTAAAGGCTAATTTTAGTCTTGGAGCTGCGGATCTAATTATTGTAATTAGATGTCTAATTATTGTTTGCATGAGATCTATATAATAGACTCATGGGCTATATTGTAAAGTGTGTTAGTTAGAGTTGAGCTTGATTAGCTCCTTCAGTGCGAAGAGAGCAAGGGTAGCTCCTCCTAGTTTCACAGGAGTGCTATAGAGGAAGGCAAGGTAGATCCTTCTAATTATAAGATCATTTAAATTACAGGTTATTGTAAGTTCATGGGAGATCTACATGGTAAGTGAGATTGGTTGATCTGCAGGGGTATGTGTGTGCGAGATCTAGGTTTGCAGGTGTGTAGAACCAGGTTGATTTGTAGGTGTGCAAGATCAGGGAGGTCAGTAACACAATAGATAGCAAGATCAGGTGAGATCTACTTAGAGTACATTGTGTACTTATAGTATGATGTGTACTTGGTCGTGGAGTACACAGAGTACTTGTGTACTGGCAGTAGTGATACTGACTGGTGGTACTGGCAGTAGTGATACTAACTGGTTGGAGGTGAACACCAACTCTGTGTTTGAGTTATTGTTGGAACCGTAATTGAGAGAGTGAGCTCTTGAAGAGATTTACTATTTATGCCCTAGAGGTGTGGGAGCCCTAGAGGTGTGTAAAGAAGAAGATTGTGGCATCTTCTTTCTTGTATTTCTTTCTGGAAGAGTATTAATACAATTGGGTATTGTCTCTCATATTTTATATTATTTTTGAATTCTAGTTACTTGTGCATTCTGTTTAATTCTGCATAGTTAAGTTGCTTGTACATGGTAATCAATTGTACTTTTGAGTTGTAACAATGGAATCAGAGTTATTTGTTGTTCTAGATTCCTGACAATTGGTATCAGAGCCAGGGTGCTGGTTCATAGCTTGATACCACTGACAAGTGGTATCAGAGCTAAGGTTGCAAGGAGCAAGTTTGTGTTTGATTACAGGTCACTCTCAAGGGTTTCTGATTGAGTGGGAGTATAGCAATGGCAGAAGAAAATACATTAAGAATGGAGGAATTGAAAAGCAAGAATGGTCAATCATGGTGTTATGGAAAAAAAGAGCAGGTAAAGAAATATTGTTGGTTGGTAGGAGATCAGCATGAAGGAACTAAAGAAGCATATGTTGTAGGTGTTGTTGCATAGGATGCTCTGGTATGTTCCTTGGATAAATTAGAATCTTGTTTTATAGATTATGTTGCTTCTTTCCATGTAGCCTGAAATAGAGTATTTTTCCATGTTAAGGTCTTTGGAGACTTTAGAAAGATTTATTTAGGGGCTGGTGAGCCTTGTCAAAGTATTGGCAAAGGGGAAGTGAAGCTGAAATTGCAGGCGGCCAACACATGGGTGTTGAAGGATGTCATGCAGGTCCCAGTTCTGAAGATACAGCTAATTGCTTCAGGAAAGTTGGGTGATGAGAGATGCACAGGAACTCTCACAGTGAATGCACTTGAATTAGCGTGTGGTAAGAAAGTAGGTACTCTTTATCTACTTGCTTGTATTTTTGATTCTTTTTTTGTTGCGAAGACGTGGCTTTGTAGGCTTGGTCACATGAGCAAGAAGGAGATGCATGTTCTTAAAAAGAAGTCAGATGTGTTTGACAAACTTAAGAACTAGAAAGCCTTAGTGTTTATGGAGGAGATGATGGACAAAGATCAGTGGAGAAGGCTGAGTAACTTTGAACAGGGCAGTTTGGACAGGGTTTTGATCCAAAGAGAGCTCACGGGTAAAAAGTCATCACTCACAAGCGAACACAGTTACCAACGTCGATCAGGGGGAACTAGTGTCGAACAGATAGGTGCCAATGTCAGCCATGTGCAGACCAGAGCCGGTGGTGTCAGGCAGGGTGGCTATCAACGTCAGTCAAAGAACCAACATTGGTGACCAAGTAAGACTAATGTCAGTCAAGAAATTGGCGTCGATAGAAAGGACAGTCGCATAGAATTGACATCGATCAGATGTAGATTGTGTGGTGACCGAGGTCGATCATTGAAATGGATTTTGGATGGATAACAAGCTATCAAGGAGTCTCAAATGCCCATATGGAGGACTGAAAGGGTAAGTAAGCCTCAAATTCATTATTCCTCTTCTTTATACTTGTTGCTCACTGTAGAGCAGAAAGGATCCAGGAAACAATGGGAGCATGGCATGAATAGGATGCAGAATCAAACGAGAGATTTGGTAGGGTTGCCAGTCGATATGAAAGCACTGAAAGACGAATGGATACCTTAGTTAAAGAATAGAGAGAATGGACACATGAGACAGAAGGCCAGGTCATATGGTCTTGCTCTATGACAGTGGTACATGTTTGATGAGTGGATGACAAAGCATGGCTTTAGTCAATGTCATTGTAACCATTGTGGTTTCTTTACCAGGTGGGTGATGATTGCAACATCATCCTATTACTGTATGTTGTGTGTTTTCTTGATGCTAGGTTACACATACAAGGTTTTTTTTTGAGCTAAAGGTAAAGTTAGTTTAGAGGTGTGTCATGAAGAATTTGGAGGAGCAAAATTCTTTGGCATGAGTAATCCTAGAGACAGGGAAGATCACAAGTTGATGTTGTCACAGGATGATTGTGTGAAGGTAGTGCAGGATGCAGAATTGGCAAGTGCACCTATGGATGGATAGTTCATAGAATAGGGTCCCCAATCACATGATGAGGTTTAGTACATGTGTACTCCCTGATATTGCCCTCGTAGTGGGAGTTGTCAACAGGTTTGTAGTCAATCTAGGAAAGAAGCACTGGAAAGCGGTTCAGTGGGTTCTCAGGTATCTTAGAGGGACTAGCAGCAGGTTAACATGCTATGTAGGGTCAAGACTTTAGATATGACAGGTTACTTGGATGACATGTGTTGCACCACAGGATGTGTGGTGGTTGGTCTTCAAAATTGAGCTTGAAGAGAGATACAAGCCAGAAAACAAATTAGACGGTGTATAGGTACAGGTACAATGCAACTGTTTATCTCCAAGTGCAAGATTGTTAGGTTGTGGAGCTAAAAGCTTCACTGATGCAAACATGAAGGAGGAGGTTGTTGAGTGTCACATTCACTGGCATCAGTTAGGCCAACCGATGTCGGTCAGGGGTAGACAGGAAGGTAATCGACATCGGTAGGAGTCGGCCAATGTCGGTCACCTCCAGACTAACAAGGACTGACGTCGGTCACCTATGCGATTTCGAACTACGAGTTTCATAGACAGTTTGTTAATAAACTGATTGTTTGCATGTTAAAGGCTAATTTTAGCCTTAGAGCTGTAGATCTAATTATTGTAATTAGATGTCTAATTATTGTTTGCATAAGATCTATATAATAGACTCATGGATTGTATTATAAAGTGTGCTAGTTAGAGTTGAGCTTGGTTACTCTTTCAGTGTGAAGAGAGCAAAGGTAGCTCCTCCTAGTTCCATAGGTGTCAGGAATCTAGAACAACAAACATGCTCTGATCCCACTTGTCAGGATGCGAAATCGGAAACATACAATTGATTACCAAACTTCAAGCAACTTAATATGCGGAAATAAACCAGATTCACCAAGTAACTAGAATTCAGAATAACACAGCATATGAGAGACAATACACAACTTGTATTAACACTTTATACAGAAAAGAATACAATAAAGAAGATGCCACTTCTTCTCCACCACCTTACAGAGGTTTCCCACACCTCAAGTGAATAGTACTTCTTCTCCCCAAAGCTCTCCCTCTCACAGGTCCCAACACCCAACTCAAATACAGAGTTGGTGTTCACCTCCCATGCTCCACGCACAACACAAGTGCTCCACGCACTCCACAAGCACTCCACGTGCTCCACAAGTACTCAAAGTACTTCAAGTAGATCTCCCATGAACCTGCAATAATCTGTAATTCAACAGACCATACTTATGGAAGGAACTCCCTTGCCTTCCTCTCGCTCTATCCGAGTACACACCTGTACTCCAAGTAGATCCTGCCTGATACTGCTCCCTATTATGTTGCTGTCTATATGACCTTGCGCACCTGCAAATCAATCAATGGTTCTGCTCACCTGTGAACCTCGACCTTGCACACACATACACCTGCAGATCAACGATCTTACTTACCATGTAGATCTCCTATATAGGCCATGCAACTGTGACCAAGATCCTACACTCTTGAAGAACCCAGCTGGCTCTCCAATCCAGCACCAACACACCTGGTACTGAGGCACTAGGAGGAACGCACCATTGCTCTACCTCACACACAGAAGGAGCTTATAATTATGCTCTCTTACTCCCTAGCACACTTTTCCAATACAACCATGAGTCTATTATATAGATCTCATCCAAACAATAATTAGACATCTAATTACAATAATTAGATCCGCAGCTCTCAGTCTAAAATTAGATCTCATCATGCAAACACTTGGTTCGTTAGCTAACTGCCCGTAAATAGCTCGCAGTCGAACCACACAGGCGACCGACGTCGGTCCCTGTCTGCCTGGAGGTGACCGACATCGGCCGATATATGACCGACGTCGGTTGCTTCCCTTTGCTATCCTGCCGACGTCGGCTGATCAGACCGACCCCAACTTTTCTGCAATCTTCAGCAACCTCCTCTCCTGTTTGCATCAGTGAAGCTTTTAGCTCCACAATCCTAACAATCTCCCACTTGGAGATAAACAGCTGCACTGTACCTGTACCTGTACTCTATCTAATCTGTTTCCTGGTTTGTATCCCTCTTCAAGCTCCCACCTGAAGACAACCCACCACACACCCGTGGTGTACCTCCTGTCATCCGAGTAACCTGCCACATCCGAACCTACAACACCTGTAGTGAAGTCTTGACCCTGCATAGCAACACCTGCTGCCGGTCCCTCTCAGAAAACCTGAGAACCCACTTCCCTGAATTGGCTCCTAACTCTGACAGCTCCCACTGCATGGGAATACTCAGGTCTATACCAGACCTCATGTGATTTTGGACACTGTACCTGTCCAGCCCTTAGTGTGCTCCGGTTCTGCATCTCGAACCTCGCCAACACCTGATTCACATCAGCTCCCACTCGAGACAAAATCAACCTGTGATCTCCATGCCTCCCATGTCAAAGAATTCTGCTGCTCTAAACTCCTCATGACATGCCACTGAACTAATCTTACCCTTAGCTCAGCAAAACCCTGTATGTACAAACCTGCTATAGCAAAACATACCATCCACATACAGTAACAGAATGATGTCATGACCATCATCCTCCTGGTAAGTCAAACCACAGTAGTTACCCTGACATCGACTGAAGCCATGCTTCGTCCTCCACCTGTCAAAACCTGTACCACTATCCTGCAGCTTCCTCAAGACCATATACCTGGTCTTCCATCTCACGTATCCGTTCTCTCTATTCTTCTACTAAGGAATCCATTCGTCTCTGTGCTTTCATCCAGCTGGCAACCCTACCAAGACACACCTATTTGGTTCACCTCTAAAGAATCACATCCTCATCCATGCCAAGCTCACACCTGTTTCCTGGATCCTTCCTGCTATACAATCAGCAACAAGTATGAAGAAGAGGAACACGAATTTGAGGGCCTACTTACGCCTTCAGTCCTCCATATGGGTGTTTGAGACTCCTTGACAACATGCTGTCCACCCAAAATTCGTTACAGTGACCGACCTCGGTCACTCCACAGTCTGCATCCGACCGACGTCGGTTCCATGCATCTGTACCTGACTACCAACCTGCCAGCGCTGGTGTCCCTGCTACCGACGTCGGTCTTCCTGACCGACATCGGTCTTACATACTGCCGACATCGGTCCCATGATCGACGTCGGTCTTACCCTGCCTGACATCGCCGGCTTCGGTCTGCACATGACCGACATTGGCACCTGTCTGTTCGACGCCGATTCCTCCTGACCGATGCCGGTACCTGTGTTCGCCTGTGAGTGATGACTTTTTACCCGCGAGCTCCTTTGGATCAATCTCCATGTCCAAACTGCCCTGCTCAGATGTATCCAGCCTCATCCACTGAACTCTGTCCGCCATCTCCTCCGAGAACACCAAGGCTTTCCAGTTCTTAAGCCTATCAAATATATCTGTCTTCCGCTTAAGAACATGCATCTCCTTCCTGCTCATGTGACCAAGCCTACGAAGCCACGTCTCCGCAATAAAAGAAGAATCAGTAATATAAACAAGTAGATAAAGTATACCTGTTTTCTTACCACCAGCTAATTCAAGTGCTATTGCTGTGAGAGTTCTTGTGCATCTCTCATCACCCAATCTTTCTGAAGAAATTAGCCATATTTCCAAACCTGGGACCTGCATGACCTTCATCAACACCTGTGTGTTGGCCGCCTGCAATTTCAGCTTCACTTCCCCTTTGCCAATTCTTTGGCAAGGCTTACCAGCTCCTCTACCTGGGGCTGCATGGAAAGAGGCAACTGAATCTTGTATCCAAGATTCAACTTTATCCAAGAAACCTGTAAACACATCCTGTGCAACAACACCTGCTACATCTGTATCTTCAGTTTCTTCATGCTGATCTATTACCAACCAGCAATGTTCTTTTACCTGCTCTTTCTTTCCATCAGACCGTGAGTAACCGTCTGTGCTTTTCAACTCCTCCATTCTTAGCTTACTTTGATCTGCTGTTGCTCTACTCCCACTCAATCAGAAACCCCTGAGAGTGCCCTGTAACCAAAACACAACCTGCTTCCTGCAACCTGGCTCTGATACCACTTGTTAGGAATCTAGAACAACAAACATGCTCTGATCCCACTTGTCAGGATGCGAAACTGGAAACATACAATTGATTACCAAACTTCAAGCAACTTAATATGCAGAAATAAACCAGATTCACCAAGTAACTAGAATTCAGAATAACACAGCATATGAGAGACAATACACAACTTGTATTAACACTTTATACAGAAAAGAATACAATAAAGAAGATGCCACTTCTTCTCCACCACCTTACAGAGGTTTCCCACACCTCAAGTGAACATTACTTCTTCTCCCCAAAGCTCTCCCTCTCACAGGTCCCAACACCCAACTCAAATACAGAGTTGGTGTTCACCTCCCATGCTCCACGCACAACACAAGTGCTCCACGCACTCCACAAGCACTCCACGTGCTCCACAAGTACTCAAGGTACTTCAAGTAGATCTCCCATGAACCTGCAATAACCTGCAATTCAACAGACCATACTTATGGAAGGAACTCCCTTGCCTTCCTCTCGCTCTATCCGAGTACACACCTGTACTCCAAGTAGATCCTCCCTGATACTGCTCCCTGTTGTGTTGCTGTCTATATGACCTTGCGCACCTGCAAATCAAACAATGGTTCTGCTCACCTGTGAACCTCGACCTTGCACACACATACACCTGCAGATCAACGATCTTACTTACCATGTAGATCTCCTATATAGGCCATGCAACTGTGACCAAGATCCTACACTCTTGAAGAACCCAGCTGGCTCTCCAATCCAGCACCAACACACCTGGTACTGAGGCACTAGGAGGAACGCACCATTGCTCTACCTCACACACAGAAGGAGCTTATAATTATGCTCTCTTACTCCCTAGCACACTTTTCCAATACAACCATGAGTCTATTATATAGATCTCATCCAAACAATAATTAGACATCTAATTACAATAATTAGATCCGCAGCTCTCAGTCTAAAATTAGATCTCATCATGCAAACACTTGGTTCGTTAGCTAACTGCCCGTAAATAGCTCGCAGTCGAACCACACAGGTGACCGACGTCGATCCCTGTCTGCCTGGAGGTGACCGACGTCGGCTGATATATGACCGACGTCGGTTGCTTCCCTTTGCTATCCTGCCGACGTCGGCTGATCAGACCGACCCCAACTTCTCTGCAATCTTCAGCAACCTCCTCTCCTGTTTGCATCAGTGAAGCTTTTAGCTCCACAATCCTAACAATAGGAGTGCTATAGAGGAAGGCAAGGTAGATCCTTCCAATTGTAAGATCATTTGAATTGTAGGTTGTTGCAAGTTCATGGGAGATCTACATGGTAAGTAAGATCAGTTGATCTACAGGGGTATGTGTGTGCGAGATCTAAGTTTACAGGTGTGCAAAATTAGGTTGATTTGCAGGTGTGCAAGATCAAGGAGGTCAATAACACAATAGATTGCAAGATCAGGTGAGATCTACTTGAAGTATGTTGTGTACTTGGAGTATGGTGTGTACTCGATCGTGGAGTACGTGGAGTACTTGTGTATTGGCAGTAGTGATATTGACTGGTGGTACTGGCAGTAGTGATACTGACTGGTTGGAGGTGAACACCAACTCTATGTTTGAGTTGTTGTTGGGATCGTAATTGAGAGAGTGAGCTCTTAAAGAGATTTACTGTTTATGCCCTAAAGGTGTGGGAGCCCTAGAGGTGTGTAAGGAAGAAGACTGTGGCATCTTCTTTATCATATTTCCTTCTGGAAGAGTATTAATACAATTGAGTATTGTCTCTCATATTCTGTGTTATTTCTGAATTCTAGTTACTTGTGCATTCTTGTTAATTTTGCATATTTAAGTTGCTTGTACATGGTAATCAATTGTGCTTTCGGGTCTTAACAGTGAAATCAGAGCTATTTGTTGTTCTAGATTCTTGACAGTTTGCATGTAAAGACTAATTTTAGTCTTGAGCTACGTTTCTAATTATTGTAATTGGAGAGTCTAATTATTGTTTGCATGGGATCTATTTAAAAGACCCATGGGGCTGTATTGTAATCAAGGACAAGGAAGAGATCCTTCCAATTGTAAGATCTAGGTTTGCAAGTGTGCAAGACCAGGTTGATCTGCAGGTTGTGCAAGATCAGGGGAGATATACATGGTAAGATCAATTGATTTATAAGTTGTTGCAAGATTAGGGAGATCTACTTGGAGTACTTTGAGCACTTGGTGTACTGGTAGTATTGTTACTGACTGGTAGAGGGTACAACTCTATGTTTGAGTTGTGTTTGTAATTGGTTGTGTGAGAGAGAACTCTTGAGGGAGAATTACTGGTACACCTAAGAGGTGTGAAAAGAGTGTAATTTCTTCATTGTATTTCCTTCTGGATGAGTTGAATACAAGATTGTATTGTCTCTCAAATTCTGTGCTATTTTTGATTTCTAGTTACTCATTACTTCTAGTTTAATTCCGTGTTTAGTTGCTAGATCCTGACAAGTGGTATCAGAGCGAGGTTGCAGGTTCATTAGAGCCTGGTTCAGAGCAGGTTGGTGTTTGATTATAGGTCACTCTCAGGGGTTTCTGATTGAGTGGGAGTAAAGTAATGGCAGAAGAAAGTAAGCTAAGAATAGAGAAATTCAATGGCAAAAATTATCAATTATGGAGGATGCAGATAGAAGATTATCTGTATCAAAAAGATCTGTACTTACCATTGGGTGGAGTTGCATGCAAGCCCACATATATAAAAGATGAAGAATGAAATGTTCTTGATCGAAAGGCTCTGGGATCTATAAGATTGAGCCTGGCATCATCTGTGATTTCCAACTTATCATAGGTTAAGACAATGGTAGAGTTAATGGAATCTTTTGCAAATTTATATGAAAAACCCTCAGCTTCGAATAAGGTATTTCTTATGAAGTAATTATTTAATTTGCAAATGCTGGAAGGTGGATCTATACATAGTCATCTTAGTGATTTCCATGGTTTAGTAAACTAATTAATTTCAGTTAATATAGCTTTTGATGATGAAATTAAGGCTCTCTTAATCTTATGCTCTTTACCTGAAAGTTGGGATAGTTTGGTAATGGCAGTTAGTAATACTGCATTTGCTTCAAAAATCTTGAAAGTTGATGATGTTGTTAGTGTAATCTTGAATGAAAAAATTCACAGGAAAAGCACAGCAGAATCATCAGGGAATGCTTTAAGTGTTGAAAGTAGGGGAAAGCAAAGAGAGAAGGTCGAGCAAGGGAAATCAAGGTCAAAGATAGGCAGGAGATCCAGATCCAAATTCAGGTATGGCAGTATAATCTGCTAGAATTGTGGAAAGAAAGGGCATGTAAAGAAATATTGTTGGTTGGTAGAAGATCAGTATGAAGGAAATGAAGAAGTAGATGTTGCAGGTATTGTTGCATAGGATGTTCTTGTATGTTTCTTGGATAAAGTGGAATCTTGGGTTTTAGATTTTGGTGCCTCTTTCCATGCAACCCCAAATAGAGAATTTTTCCATGATTATGTCTAGGGAGACTTTAGAAAGATTTATTTAGGGGATGGTAAGCCTTGTCAAATGGTTGGCAAAGGGAAAGTGTAGCTAAAATTGCAGACAGATAACACATGGGTGTTGCAGGAAGTCATGCATGTCCCAGTCTTGAAGCAAAACTTGATTTCTGTTGGAAAGTTGGGTGATGAGGGATGCACAGTAACTCTCACAGTGGATTCTTGGAAAGTTTCCAAGGGTGCACTTGTTTTAGTAAGAGGTAAGAAAGTAGGTACTCTTTATCTATCTACTTGTATTACTGATTCTCTTTTTGGTTTATCTACTTCAGATGTAGATGCGAAGATGTGGCTCAATAGGCTTGGTCACATGAGTAAGAAGGGGATGCATGTTTTTGAGTCAAAAGGTAAGAGTTCAGATTCAGAAAGCATAGATCAAGATTTTTGTAAGCAATATAAAAAAGTGAGGTTTCTTGAAACACATGCTACAAGAAAGGATCAGGCTTATAACATAAAGAGGAAATCTGATGTTTTTGACAAGAACAGGAAAGCCTTGGTTTTTAAGGAGGAGATGATGGATAGAGATCAGCTCAAGGGGTTGAATAATTTTGAGCAAGGTAGTTTAGACAGGGTTATGATCCAAAGTGAGCTCGCGGGTAAAAGGTCATCACTCATAAGAAAACACAGTTACTGACATCGGTCAGGTGGAATCGATGTTGAATAGGTAGGTACCGACGTCGGTCATGTGTAGACCAGAGTCAATGGTGTTAGGTAGGTGGCAACTGACATCAATTAGGGAACTGATGTCGGTGACCAGGTGGACATTGACGTCAGTTAGGGAACCGGTGTCGGTGATCAGGTGGAATCGATATTGGTCAGGTGTAGACCAGGGTCGACCAAAAAATGGATTTTGGGCAGACAGTAAGCTGTCAAGGAGTCTCAAATGCCCATGAGGAGGACTAAAAGGGTAAGTAAGCCTCAAATTTATTATTCACCTTCTTTACACTACTTGTTGCTCTCTGATGGTTAAGAACCAAAAAGTTTTAAAGAGGTAGAGCAGGTAGAATCTAGGAAATAGTGGGAGCATGACATGAATGAGGAAATTGATTCTTTAGAAGAGAACCAAACGAGAGATTTGGTAGAGTTTCCAGCCAAAAAGAAAGCACTAAAAGATGAATGGATTCCCAAGTTAAAGAAAGGAGAGAATGGACACGTGAGACAGAAGGCCAGGTTATATGGTCTTGAGTAGGCTACAGGACAATGGTGTTTAAGGTTTGATAGGTGTATGACAAAGCATGGCTTTAGTCAATGTAAATGTGACTATTGTGTTTACTTTACCAGGTTGGATAATATTAGCTACATTATCCTATTACTATATGTAGTGTATATGCTTGTTGCAGGGTCACACATGTAGGGAGTTGCTGAGCTAAAGGTAAAGTTAGTTCAGAGGTTTGCCATGAAGAATTTGGAAGCAACAAAATTCTTTGGCATGAGTATTTTTAGAGACAGAGAAAATCACAGGTTGATGTCATCTCAGGATGATTGTGTGAATAAGGTAGTGGAGAGGTTCAAGATGCAGGACGTAGAACCAGTTAGCACACCTATGGATGGACAGTTCACAGAACAGTGTCTCAAATCACATGATGAGTTTGAGTACATGTGTACTAGACCTGATATTGCCTGAGCAGTGGGAGCTGTCAGCAAGTTTGTGGCCAATTCGGGAAAGAAGCACTGGAAAGCAGTTCAGTGGATTCTCAGGTATCTGAGAGGGACCAACAACAGGTTAACATGCTATGCAGGGTCAAGCACTTCTCTACATGGTTATGTAGATTCAAATATGGTAGGTTACTTGGATGACAAGAGTAGCACCACAGGATATGTGGTGGTTGGTCTTCAAGATTGAACTTGAAGAGGGATACAAGCTAAAAAACAAAATTAGATGATGTACAGGTACAGGTATAGGTACAGGTGTAACTGTTTATCTCCAAGTGGGAGATTGTTAAGTTGTGGAGCTAAAAGCTTCACTGATGCAAATTGAAGGAGGTTGCTGAGTGCTAAAGAAACTGATGTTAGCATGATCAACTGATGTCGGTCATATCTAGTTACAAAGCTACCAACATCAGTCAGGAAGCAGCCAATGTCAGTCATCTCTAGATAGATAGGGATTGACATCGATCGCCTGTGCATTCCAGAACTATTAGTTACACGAACATGTAGTTTATTGAACAGTCAGTTTGCATGTAAAGACTAATTTTAGTCTTGAGCTATGTTTTTAATTATTGTAATTGGAAAGTCTAATTATTGTTTGCATGGGATCTATTTAAGAGACCCATGGGGCTGTATTGTAATCAAGGACAAGGAAGAGATCTTTCTAATTGTAAGATCTAGGTTTGCAGGTGTGCAAGACCAGGTTGATCTGCAGGTTGTGCAAGATCAGGGGAGATCTACATGGTAAGTAAGATCAGTTGATTTGTAGATTATTGCAAGATCAAGGAGATCTACTTGGAGTACTTTGAGTACTTGGTGTACTGGCAGTATTGTTATTGATTGGTGGAGGGTACAACTCTATGTTTGAGTTGTGTTTGTAATTGGTTGTGTGAGAGAGAACTCTTGAGGGAGAATTACTGGTACACCCAAGAGGTGTGGGAAGAGTGTAATTTCTTCATTGTATTTCCTTCTGGATGAGTTGAATACAAGATTGTATTGTCTCTCAAATTCTGTGCTATTTCTGATTTCTAGTTACTCATTACTTTTGGTTTAATTTCGTGTTTAGTTGCTTATACAAGGTAATTAATTGTGCTCTTAATCCTAACAGATATGACTATTTCCACCATCAATATCTCCCTTCATAACGCTAAATTAATAGATTGGGATCATAATAAAGAGCCATGCTTTGATATATTTCAAAGTGATGAAGCCATTATTGAGTACATGGGAACCCAGTGCTTTATGCCATCAGGGGATCACAAAAAGGGATTCACTATTAGTTTAGATGATTATTCTTATTTTAGAGAGCAATATAAATCATTAAATCAAGTAGAAGAAGAGGAATATGATGAATCCAATCACTCTTCTGTCATATAAGAAATTCAATTAAACCTTGATGAGTAAGAGCTATATCAAGAGCTAGGTACATAGATCCCAAGTGAATTTGCTTCAAGTGAAGAGCTACCACCTCCCCCAGCCTATGTTTAATACCATTCACCTTTCTTAATTGAGGAGGTCATAGAAGTTAATATTGGAACTGTCAAAGGAAATATTAGAATAATCAAACTAGGGGCAATTTACGTTTGAAGAATGGCAAATTCTTATTGAGCTTCTCAAAGAGTTTATAGACATATTCACATGGAGCTACTCTAACATGCCTGGATTAGATCCTACTTTGGTGGTACATCACTTAATAGTACATCCAAATGTAAAACCAAACAAATGGAAGCTTTGAAAGATACACCCCAAAGTGGCATTATTAGTCAAAGAAGAGTTACAATAATTATTAGAAGTAGGATTCATTTGGCGAGTAAATTATTCCAAATGGATTTATAATATTGTCCCTATTGCAAAACCATAAGGAGGGATATGTATATGTACTAAATTATGAGACATCAACAAGGTGTGTCCAAAATATGACTTTCCTTTACCAAACATTGACATGATCATGGATTCTACAGCAGGGTACAAAATGCTCTACCTCATGGATGGGTTTTCTAGATATAATCAAATCAAAATTGCTTCATAAGATCAACATAATATTGCCTTCATTACTTTATTAGGGACTTTTATCTTGCAAGTGATGCCATTTTGACTAAAAAATGTAGGAGCAACCCTCCAGAGGGCCATGATAATCATTTTCTACAACATGATGCATGATATCATGGAAGACTATGTGGATGACATCTTAGGAAAGTCCAAGATAAGAGCCGAACATCAAACAGTCCTAAAGCAAATTTTTGAGAGGCTCATAGATTATAAAGTCCACTTAAACCCCAAAAAATGTGTATTCTAGGTTTCTTCAAAAAAACTTTTTAAGTTTATAATTTCTCAATAATGCATTGAGTTAGATCTCGCTAAAGTCAAAACCATTATTAAAATGCCTCTAGCGAAAAACCTATAGCAGTTGAGGAGCCATTAATGAAAGTTACAAGCCATTCATCAATTCATTTCTCAATTAGCAAATAAATGCCATCCATTTACTCATTTATTAAATAAAGGAGATCATTTTGATTGGAATCCAGAATGTCAAATGACATTTGATAACTTGAAGCAACTCTAGTGCTTTCACCACCAATATCAAGAAGGCCATTACTTTTGTATATATTCATTGCACCATGTGTTATTAGGGCTATCTTAGCTTAACACAATGATGAAGGTAAGGAATGAGCTAGATATTATTTAATCAAAACACTTATCTCATATGAGCTTAATTGTACCCCTGTAGAGAAAGCATGCTTGGACATGGTCTTTGCTTCTCAAAAAATTAGACATTATATGTTGAATAACCAAGTCAAGCTGATCACAAAAGTTGATCCACTTAAAGACATGTTATTCAAGTCTACCTTAATAGGAAGAATGGCTAAATAGATCATGTTATTAAGTGAATTTGACATCGAGTATGTGAGTCAAAAATCCATCAATGGATAGATAATCTCAAATCAACTAGCAACAATACCTATGGCAGATACAAAATCATTAACAATAGCCTTCCTTTATGAGTCCATACTAACAGTTGATGAATCACTAGGATGGAAAATTTATTTTTATGGATCTTTCACCATGCATGGGTTAGGATTTGGAATCCTTTTGGTAACACCATAAGGAGACTAAATCCTTAAAGCATTTTGAATATGTTTCCCATGCACAAATAACATCACTGAGTATAAGGCATTAATTTTTGGGTTGCAACTAGCCATCTGATGGAATGTTCAACATCTACAAGTTCTATGTGATTTTTAGTTGATTTTCAAATAGGTCAATGAGGAATTCAAAACTAAATATGAGAAGTTACATACAAGCAAATGATCGATCAATTGAAGAAAAACTTTCAATTTATAACATTTGAGCAAGTGCTAAGGGGAAGTAAAAAAGAAACAAACATAATGGCCACCATCATGTCTTTAATATATCTCCCAAAAGACATCCTTAAAGGCAATTTTTTGGTTGAACAATTGTTATTGCCTACACATCAGGCTTCAGCTCATTATTAGATCTGTGTAATCTCTAATTCCGTTCGGCTATGGTACTATGACATCTATGCCTACCTTCATGATAATACCATCCCACCATATCTTAACTTCCATCAATGCAAATCTCTCATCTAATGTGCATCCCTTTATATGACCCTTGATAACACACTCTATCGGTGAAGCTATGACAAGACCCTGTTAAGATGCCTAAACTTAGAGGAGTCTCTTCTTGAAATCAAGGAGGTTTATGATGGTATTTGTGAAGGCCATGTTAGTAGAATGCCCCTAGCCAAGAAGTTACTTTGGATTGGATATTATTGGCCAATAATAAATCACGATGCTTGTCAATATGTGCATAAGTGTGTAGCTTGTCAAAAACACGAGAATCTTATATATGCCCCAACTCAAGAATTATAGCCTATCATGAGCCCCTAGGAATTTTTAGTACGAGGATTAGATATCATTAGAAAAATTAATCCCACTTCATCAGATGGATAGAAGTTCATTATTACAACTATAAAGTATTTTACAAATTGGGTGGAAGCCATGTTGCTCATATACACCATAGGCCTTTAGATATCTCAGTTCATTTTGAACTAAAACATTTATTGTTTTAGAATACCTTCTAATATAATATTATATTATGTCAAATCATTTAAAAATTAAAAAGTGGAAGACCTAATAATGGATATCATATTAAGCAACACTTATCAATACCCTATTACCCCTAGGGTAATGGACAAGTAGAAACAACGAACAAAACACTTAGTAAAATTTTCAAAAAGATTATCAATGACGCTAGAAGAAATTAGCATTTATAGTTATATCCTACACGTTGGTCATATAGAACCAATGTTTAAATACCTACTAGGGCTAATCCATACTCTTTGGTATATGGAATGGAAGCCATCCTACCAGTTGAAGTTGAACTCCCCTCATTGAGTATATCTTTATAAGGCATGATCACAGACAATGAATATAGAAATGAGAAACTACAAGAACTAGAATTATTAGATGAGAAGCTTTAGAATGCTCTTGATCACCTCAAGGCATGTGAAAACAAGCTCAAAGACTAATATCATAAGAAAATCCAGTCCCAAGAATTGAAATTGGTGACCTAGTCCTCAAGGAAAATCATAAAAAACACTAATGTTGAGCAAGAAAAGAAAGGAAAATTAGAAGTAAATTGGCTTGAGACTTACGTTATTATTACCAAATTTGGATCAAGGGCATATAAATTGGCCACTTTATATGGAGAATAACTTAATGAGCCAATGAATATTATGCATCTTAAACACTTCTATATCTATAAGGCCAACAACATTTTATCCTCTGTCTTTAAGAGGCCATGTTCCTAATACTCACCTATAGTTTGGGACATTCCTATCCATCATTATTCATACCCCATAATTCTTATTCACCTCTCATAATTCCCCACATCCCTTCTCATCCGCTCATCTCCCATGTGACCCTGATCTCAACGGTGGATGGAAGATATATGCTTCGGAAGTAAGGAGATATGAGTCTAAAAAATGGGGAGTAATGATGTTGAAAGTGCGAAGGCAGAAACTATTTAAGAGTCATCTAGAACTTTTGATCCACTCCAAACTCAATATTTATTCACAATATCCCAATCCAAATTAAAAAATGATTCTCCTAGACAACTCTTCCTCCTATCAACCTCAATAATGATTATCTTTCATTTCCCCCATTCATTACCCAAGCATATATCCACCTATCCCTAAATACTTTATCATTAGAGAAGGGTCATTAATTATCCCTCCTCCAAGGTGTATAATATATTTTATACAAAATTAAACCAAATCTCAAAAATGTTTATCCAGTTTTTGGGATTATAATATACCTGATTTGATCCTGTCTCAATTGTTGCAAATTATTGTGACCACCTTCTTTGTAAATATTTTAAGTCATTTTGTAAATAGTTCATTTTTTCAAAAAACCTTTATCCATATATTAACTTGTCTTTTACATATCTGTTTAACAAAATTTCTTATTAACAATCATTTTTATCACCATTTTATAGATATTAATTTTCTTGTAAATATCCTTTTTTAAGTCCCTTTACCAACAAAAATTTATTTTCATATTTAACAAAAAATTAACCACAAATTAATTAATCTTGTAAATATTTATAAACATCATTCCTTTTATTCATGTTGCTAAGTCATCTTGTACATATTTTTCAAATCCCACATATTAGGTTGAATTATAATTAGGTCATTTGTAAAAATTCTTGCAAAAATCCTTTTTACCTAGGATAGCTTAGTAATCATTATCCTTTTATTTTCAAAATTTAGGTTAATTTGTAAATACTTTAAAATCCTTTTTAGTTATCTTTTTGTAAATAAGTCCTTTTGGTCTTTTTATTAAGTGATTTTGTATTTACATAATTAGGACATCTTGTAAATATTTATGTCATGTAAATATTTGTTGAAATCTTTCTATTTGCATATTATGGTTGTCATTATTTGTCTTTATATTGTTTTGTGAAATACTTTTCTGTCAATGTAAATAATTATTTTTTCTTGTTTTGTGAAAGTTTTATATTTTTGCACTCTTTTGTAAATATTTGATTTTATGTCTTCCTTGTAAATATTCTTATTTTCATATTTTGAGAACAAAGATGGTATTAATGACTACCCATTATGATTGGGGAATGTCACTAACGGAGTTCCCTCTTAAGTCCCTAAGCACTATAAATCAATGTCACCTTGACTAATTAAATGTCGTGGGTATATTTTAATTAAGTGCAAAAGTAAAAAAGGATTGTCGAAATTTTCGTGGCTTCAAGACATATTCAATATCCTAACACCCATACCCCCTAATCATTAAACTATCCCACCTGACCTGATTAACCTAATAATTGAACCATTCACCCCTATAGTGTAGGAGGATTACCCATTATCAATTCATGAGACATGCAATCATATTCACAGAGGACAATCTATCAAAATCTTGACACATCACAAGTTATGAAACATTTATTACCACGTTATCCATTCCATTTCATTATGACATCACATTAGATCATTTTTATTATCCATTTAATACAATATAAAATTAAATCATAACATCACATAATCTATCCAAATTTAAGTCATTACTATACCATATCTATCCCAATTATATCATCACATAATATACGTCAAAATAAAATGCATCCACAAGATAAATAATCATAAACTATTCCAATACATATAAAACAATCCCAATAATAATGACGCATCCACAATACATCAACTGTAAATATCTAATTATCTCATACATGTAGTCAATAATCCAATGTCTAATCTAACAAATACATCATTCTCACATAAGAAACATCTATAAACATGCAATACAACATAATAAATCACATCATCATATAATCATATAAATGTCCATGATTCTCATAAAAAATCATATAGTATGAGCATCATGGACATCCATGTGCTAAGAATGAAATATACAAGTCCAATACAAAATCAATGTCTCATAATCTAGATCATAGTAGTCTTGGTGGTCTCCTAGGTGGCCAATGCATAGAATGAGAAGAGGTGTTAGCCTTGTATGAAGGTACTCGATGATCAATCAATACTACACCCTCATAAAGGATCCTATAATACTGGGCCTCTCTAGTCAATCATGATGTCTATTGAGTCACATCACCCAAGCCCTATCTCTATAGTAGAGTAACTGCTTCATCCCTATCCCACTCTATTACCTATAACTCAGACTCTTGATAGCTCAATCTACCCTGAATCTGAGCTATCTAGCCCTGTAAAGTAGATATCTATTTATCCCTCTCCATAATCTGATGCAATAAAGTAGTCAACTGAGATAATACTGGACCCATCTGTATATCCTACTGAGCTATCTATCTCTATAAATACTCAACCTATCATTGATATCTATATTTTTGTGGTGATCCCAGATATCTTAACCACCCTAGCTCTCACCTCCTCCTCTAGGATGTTAATCTCCACCTAGACCTTGGCTCTAATTAGCACTCTAGATAGCCCAACAATGTCAATACTTATACTTGCTACTCCCTGATCACCCCTTATACCTCCATCAATTACCATGAAGGCCTGGTCAACCCCACCATCCCCACCATCCCCCCTACTTGTGGTTGTTGCTTCTATACCCATCATTTCTAAAATTGTGCTTGAGCTTATAAAATCATCTGAACTACTCCTCTCCTCCTAGCTCTTTGAATAACTCTTAATAGTCTCCTCAGCCTCCTCTGTCACCATTACCCTGTGTATGCTATGGTAACTTTTAAATCTGATATTACTATCTGAAAGTCCCAAACAATGGGATATATACTATCATAATCTTCCTGAGATAGATCCCTATCAACTATGTGACCCCATTGTGACCTCTCTTTGTCACTTTGAGAAAATAGGTGCTCCTCTCCATGGACATCCTACTATCTCCCAAACTATCAATGTACTCTATTTGACTGATATCTCTATATAATATAATCATGGTACCTTGTCGAATAACACTCATCAACATATAGTTGGTGTACTCCACATCCTCAATCTATCCCTACTACACCTATCTATATGGAATCCAATTAATCTGTTCATCTATCATACTATCAAATTCCTATTTGTAAAACTTCATATCACTTGCATGCACTCTTTGAACTCCTACAATAATATACCATATAAATACAAAAGGTTGCTAAAGCTCACAATCCACTTGAGTACTTAGTAACCTCTTTATCACCACATATTCCTAGGACCAAATTTGTAATAATAGTGATGGTCTAAAACTCATTGCCTCCCTGTATGCTCCCATATGTAGCTCTATGTATAGATGACCCAACAAAATCAGACCCCATGAAAATAATCTATATTCCTATACCATATCTACAACTACATCCCCCAACCCCAACTAAAACCATTATCTGTTCTTGTATGACAATAATATGCCAATAACAAGAGACTTGAACACTAGAGTTAATATGTCCACGGGCATGTCCCTAAATGCTCTATCAATATCAATACGTGAGTCACAAACCCTGATCTTTAAGTGACCATAAAACCTTTTTATAGTATCACTCAATGATTGATACCTCTAGTAAATCACAAATCCCCACATCGGTAGTCAAAAGATCCACTAGACATCCTTCAGGGTCACCATCATCTCCCTTATGACAAAGTGAAAGGTGCTCATCTCTAAGTGGCACCTCTTTACCAGTGTGGTAATCATGGTCTGGTCTATCCTAATAAAGGGAATAATAGTAATATAATATATCCATGTCATCTCTAAAACCATAAAATTGTTTGGTCTTAAGATATACATCTCATACAAAACTATGGGTCATCGTAATATGGATGTCAAAACCCCTAAATCCTCTTGCACCAAATATTCTATTAGCCTCTAATCACTAAAAACCTATACCCTAACCTAGAATTTTCCTATTCTATCCATACCCTATCTACCTAGTTACCTATTCCCTTCCTTATCCCATCACTCAATTAACCCTCGCACTCATCCTAGGCAAAATTGCTATTAACACTCAACCCTAAACTATGATTTCATAAAATTGTTAATTGTTCTTATAGTTTCAAAAAACTATAAGTCCTTTGTTGTGGCTTTGTAAAATCACAAGTTACTAATTGTGGTTTTGTGAAACTATAAATCACCCATTGCAATTTTGCAAAATCATGTTTTTCCATAAATGATTTTGCAAAACTACAGGTCACGAGTGCAATACTGCGGTTTACATGTGTAAAACCAAAATTTGGGGCAATTCCCCCAGTTCTGATTTTTCATTCTTCTCCTTTGGCCCTAATAAATTTGGTAATAAATGTAATAAATACATAAAATCACAAATTAGGGTGAGGCACTTACCGCTAGTCTAGCCTTCGCAAGTCTCTAGAATTCTCGAACCCTCTCGTTACAATGTGAAGCACAAGGAATAAAATCCATAGTTGATAGCTCTAGAGAAAGATTTTGTAAATAAACAAGAGTTATAATGAATTATTTTTACCCTTATTTTATATTTTACCCCCTACGTAACCCTAATATTTTCCCCCAACTAACCCTGTTTGAACCCATTAACACTACCCTTCCACCTAAACATCTAATTATGATTCTCATTTTCATTTACGAATCCTTTAATCCTTTTTAAATGCATTTACCATAATAATTATCAATCATTTAAATAATTTTTATGGGCATGGTCTTTCATATCCCCACTCCCATCTAACATCTCAAGTCAAAACTACATCAACTTAAGGTCTCTTCAGACTATGTAGGTAACACTTGGCCACTTTTTTGTGCCCAAGGATAGCTCAGCCACTAATTTCCTTTCCTATCCCCTCATGGTCACTCAAATTTATCAAATCATGTTGAGCTACAAATTATCATATCAAATCCACTTATTATTGCAAATTACCTGTATTATCTTGTCATCTTGTAGCTCTCCCTTGCATGTGTCCTTGCTTGGGAAATGTCGACAACTCATGGCCTTATCTATCCTTATCTATCCATTCCCTAAACATATATTTTTATGTTAGGATTATTCATCTTATCTAATGAATCTAATCACCTCTCTCCTCAACATTGGTCTTTGCTTAAGACTCATCTTAAGAGGCTAATGATCACCTTCAACTTCATTCCCTCACATTTTTGCTTGGTGTATCCTATCACTCAGAGCTCAAATATCATTTGGGGCATCCCAACCCCTCATTACCTTGCCTATATATCCACCCCATGATCTCTTTTTGTGTGGCCATCTGGTTCATTCCTCTCCACATGCCCTTTTAAGGGGGCATCATGAAACCTCATTATATTAACTCGTCACGCCATCACACAATGGTTTTTCTTTAAAAGACCATTACTCCTTCCACTTATAATGCCTTTTTAAAGAGGGGAAAATGTATACATCTAAATTTTATTGCCTTTACTATTTCATTAATCCCACTATTTATCACAGTTAATCCCATTTCAAATAAATAACCATTATCCTAAATAAATATATAAATCCATTCCCACTATATATTTCCTACATCATGCTAACCTTCCTACACACCCTATACTATATTACTCCCTTGATTATCCCACTAACATCCCATTAAACCACTAATCCCACATCATTTAATAACCACTTGCCTCACTTGCCAATTTAAATTCAAAATATTCTACCTACCCCCTAACCAACTTATCCATAGCCTCTCCTACATACTTAGTTTCTTAACCCTCCCTAAAACCTCTAAACTAATCCCTAATCCAATCTAGAATCATATAAAATAGTCTTCTCTATTTTTATAGAATTCTCTAAAATTAGAGAGTTCTTATGAATTTAAAATTCATTTTTTATTCTCCCCACCACTTTATAAATAAAAAAGCATGGGGCTTGGTTAGACTAATTGGGAATTAGAATTGAACCACATAAAAGCTCTCACATAGCCTTCATACACTCTTGTATCCATATATCCTATCATCCAAGAAGCCATTGATCCCTCTTGCATCCATTTTAAATATTGAAGCCACCATTGTCAAGAAATCCAACATATAGTCCCATAATCATTAGAGAATCAATTTGAAGATCTTGGAAGGAAGGCAAAGAAAACCAAGGTGTGGTAAGAATCCTTTAAATAAGTTCTGATTTCTTCTATATTCTCTCCCATTGATGTTTTTGTATATTTTGGGTTAAGTTACTATATATAGTATATTAAATCCATTGCTCAAATTTTACAAGCATACAAAACTCAATGCATCAGTCAATGGTAGAAGTAATGCCTATTATAGCATAGAGCTTTGAACATGTTAATAGTAACATACTGGATCATTTGACATGTTCTATAATATTTGATTAGAGAGAGATTCATTTATATATTATGTTAGGACTACCCTAAGTGGGGTAAAGACGGGAATGGATTTATCATGTATTATGTGTTGTTTGGGATGTGCTAAAATGAATTAATAAAATTACATGTAGTAAAAATGTTGATTATTGTTATAGTGTCTTGCAGATTTCATTGTAAGTTGATTATCCTTCGACACTTGGCATGCAACCAATTATTTCTAATGTTGCATTCGATATTGGGACTTAGTGGATTGATGAAGGCAAATCTAGTGAAACATGTCTATATCTCAAGACATTGTGAATTTAGAAGATCTTGTTTCTTGTTTGATGTCAATAAGAAAGATTAACCATGTTTGCAGCTATAACTATTCAATGATATCCAGGGTAATTTAGAAACACATGCACATTTTTGTATATTTTTGTAATCTCATTCGATTAGCGTAGTGACTAGTCCTTGCATCTATATTAAGAATTATTTATGCTTTAATTTGTTATGATTTCTCAATGTACACTTGTTTTAATAGTTTCAATGAATGAATTTAATTTTATATTAATTTAAATTAGTATTATAAGACATTGTGTTTAATTATCTTAATATATGATATAGGTTTGTGGAATATTATTTTATTGCTCTAGATATGAAATTATAATATTATAGTAATATATATGTGTTGTTTTTAATTTATTTTTATTAAAATAATATTTAAGAAAAAATCAATTATACACTAAGTTGAAAGGTTGTTGACCAAAATATATATGACAAAGTTGAATTATTCATATCTAGTGGTGTTGCCCAATGACTATCTAATATATTTGACAATACATAAGGGTAATGTGAAAGGCAAAGATGTATGTTGGCAAAGTTGTAAGTGTATTAAAAATTTAAGGGCTCTCCACTTTCATAATTTGGCACTCCTTAACTTGTTTGGGGCCTTTCAACATGTTCTATCATAGGGCTCTTACATGTCAGAATGCATCTAAGATGTGTCAAGACCCATGGGTGCGTGGGATGTTACCACATCATAACATCTTAGATGCCCCAGTGTCAGGAGGTCACTTGACTTGTTTGGACCTTATGGAATGCAATGACACTTAGAATACTACCACATGACAACATTCCACACATCTAAGTGGTCAGAGATGACTAGGATGTGTCAAGACCTGGGATGCTACCACATGGCATCATCCCACATATCTTAGTACCGGGAGGCAATTGTAGTTTTATAGACCCTAGGGCACATGAGATGCTAATATGTGACATCATACTATACACTCGAGTGCCTAAATATGACTCGAATGTTTTTGAGACCATCAAGCATATAGGATACTGCTATGTGGTAGCATCCCATGCATCTAGGTGCCCAGAGATGACTTAGATCTGCAAAGCACTTATGATGTTTCCATATGGTAATATCCTATACATTTGGGTGTTGAGAGACCATTATACTAGGGAATGTGGCATGCTATGACATGGTAGCATCCTAAACACTAGAGTGCATAGAGACGACCAATATATCTTAAGACCATTGAGTTCTTAGGATGCTATCATGTGGTAGCATCCCACACATCTAAGTGTTTGGATATGATGTGGATGTTTAGGGCACCCATGATGCTACCACATGACAACATCCTGCACATACAGGTGGCCAGATGCCACTATAACTATTAAAACTCTAAGGCATGTAAACAACTGTCATCACTCCATTGGCCCTGAGACTTTTATACACTAAACATCAATATGCTAGTCATCAAGTGAGTGAGATTGTTACACTCAAAATTATCCTGATCTTTTGCTCTACCAAGAGTCCTTTTTAGAAATCTCAAAGTGTTATAAAACCTTATAGAACACTAAAGTATAATGCATATTTTGCTTGCCTTCAAGGCTCTGAGAGAGTGAGTGAATGCCACATGGCATGCTTTGGTGACTCAATAGGTGTCCAGCTGAAAAGTAGAAAAAATTCTAAGTAAAGAACAATATGCACAAGATATAACATAAAATGACAACACTTCAACAAACATGTAAGTTGGTTAGTCTGAAATAGGTAAAACCCATCATGATTTTAGATTAAATAAGAAAACTTCATGAATTATTATAATCTAGAAAAAACTTTGATAAACATGCAAGAAATAAACCAAAGGCTAGAGATGTAAATTGAAAAGAAAAGAAAATAATAAATTTAAAATCTTGTCACTCTATCTAGATTGGTTTGAATATGAACCACTTTACCTTTAACAAGTCCGTTTCCACTTCTACTATGTAGATGTAATTGTAGAATAGATAAGTTCATGTCATTAATATCTAACATTGATCACTTGATAGTTGTTTTATATTATAAAAATTTCTTAGGGGCATGTGACACCTTTTCACTTCTTCAAAAGACTTAACCAATTTTACAAAGCTTGCCAGCACCATGTATGCTTCTCATAGTAGGCCTGGGCCTATTCAAGGTTATTCGATGGGGCAATGACATCAAAGATGCTCCAAGCTAGTGAGTCAATGGGATGGTGCCATATGGCATAACCCTACTGCTCTGATATCATGAAGAGGTCCATATTGGTGTAATGCCTCCAGGCAAGGATTTATTTAGTTCTAGAATACTTTTTTCTAAGTATATGTGTGTGTTTCATAGGGACAATATTTGAATTTGCATATTATTTATATATATGTTGATTACTAATTTTCATTTGAACTTATATTTAGTTTAGCTATAATATGCTTGGTTGTTATTCATGTCAAATGACTATTTTGTAGGCTATCAAGGAAAGAATCTAGAAAGAAATAGTAGCCGTTTTAAAAATACAGACAAGAAAATGTAGAATTTTATAAATTTGTATAGTTTTATTTTTTAAATATGTATTAATCTTTGATTTTTTCTTCATAACAAATTGATTTCCTTGGGCAAAAAGTAAACAAAATTAAATTTATGCAAAATTAGATCTCAAACAAAAAATAAACTGCAAAATTTTTCTCTTGTGCATATTTTGGTCCTTTGGCTTTGCATTGGATTACATTGTTAATGATATGTTTGGATATATTTTGAAATTTTTAGATGTGAATCTAGTATCAATAGTGATTCATGGAAAAGGTATTGCATAGAAAATAAGAAAGGAAGTCATATTTGAAGTATCCATAATGAGAGATGGGCTAGTAAAGGTCCTTGAATGAATAAAATAATTACATACAAGTGCATAAATAAACCTCAAGTGCATCCAAGATGTTTGGGTACCCAAAGGTGACTGGATTGCCAAAACCCCTAGGTACTAGGATGATTCCATGTGGCAACATCATGGGTACATGGGTACTAAGAGGTGGTAGGGCTTATTGAGACACTAGGGGCACCAACCATGCTGCCACGTGGTCACATCTTAGATGTTCATGTTTATGCTAGTGACTGGCCTTCCTGAGATGTTGGGGTACCTAGTATGATGCCATGTAGTATCATGATGGGCACCCATGTTCCGAGATGCGATTAGGCATATGTGACTAGACCGCACCCTGTGAAGTGTATACCATGGGGGAAAATACAAAAATGCTAAGTGAAACATGGAAAAATCTTATGTGTTGGTCTCATAGATCTAAAGACATTAAGACTTAGCACAAAATATGGGAAAGATTATGGGATTACTTGAATTTAGTTTGACACATTATTCTATGTTTCTATACGTTCATTTAAAGTAGAGTATTACCATGCATACTAATACTAGTTTGCACAATGATTATTTCTAGGCACCTATTGATACATGAAGCTAAGATAACTTATTTTGTAATTTTTTCATCTGAATCAAATAATCAGTTTTCTATGCATATTGGAAATGCTTCCATGACTCTACATGTAAATTCTTGCATGACTCTTAAATTTTTAGTTATGTCAACTACATTACATTATGCAACCTACGATTAGATACAATGAAAAATGATTATAAAATATGTCTTGAAAAATCTACTATGACTGTAAAACCTTCATTTATTAATGTAATGTGCATATAATATACATAACCTAATTATGCTGATAAACAAAGCCTATTATGGCATCTTGGGGTTATGGTCAATTGTAATACCTCAAATATGTTAAAAAGTAATGTGCATTTCTTGGTCTAATGTAAATTTTGTGAGTGCTGATGTGCATGCTTCCATGTAGTCACGTACTAGATGTTCATGTCTACATAAGTGATTTGGCTTCCCAAGACATTCAGATACTCGACATGCTAGCACATGGTAGCATGTCGGGCACCCATGTTCCCAGATGTGACCATGCATATGTGATTGGTCTACACCATGTGAAGTGTTTACCATGGGGGAAAATGTAGAAATGTTAAGTGAAACATGGAAAATTCTTGTGTGTTGGTCTCATAGATCTAAGGACATTGGCCATGGTACAAAAATCTAGGAAAGACTACATGATTGCTTGAAAGCAATATAATGCATTGTTCTATGTTTCTATACATTCACTTAAAGTGGATTATTAGCGTGCATACTGATACTAGTTTAAATGATGCTTATTTCTAAGTACTTGTCAATACATGCAGGTAGTAGAGCTTGTTCTATAAATTTTTTATCTAACTTAAAGAATTAATTTTCTATGCATATTGGAAATGCTTCCATGACTTTGCATCTAAATTCTTGCATGACTATTAAATCATTAGTTATGTCAACTACATTGCATTATGTAACATACGATTAGATACAATGGAAAATGATTATGAGATATGTCTTGAAAAATCTACTATGATTGTAAAACCTTCATTTATTGATGTAGTGTATAGATAATATACTTAATCTAATTGTTGACAAGTAAAGTCTACAATGGCATCTTGGGGTCATGGTCAATTGTAATGCCTCTGAGATGTTAAAAAGTAATGTGTATTGCTTGATCTAATATAAATTATATGAGGGTTAATTTGAGATGCAGGCCATGAGTTGGATTGCACATGTTATAAATATCTAATAATAGAAAATGTATTTTTGATATCAGATGATATCGACTAAGATGCCATGAAGTGTAATGATGTAAACTAAAAGCTAGCAGAGGAAAAATTATGTGAGAAGATATTAGAAGAATTTATAAGTTTGATAAGTGTTCTTGAATCGCATAACTTGGGATTAATGGATGTCCTTGAAGATTCATAAATATTAAAATTTAAGAGGCCAAAAAATAACAATAACATGAGTTACTAGGGAGGACAAAATTAATATGCAGATGTGATATTGTGATAGATATGTCAAGATTGGTTATGTCTTGCCTTTGAATATATTATCATGTCATTTTGAATATATTCAAACTAGTAGATTTTATTGTATTGCTGATTAAAAAAATATTACACTTTATCAGCAAAATGGAAATTTGAAAATTTGAATTTGTTCAGAAGGTTTTGAGGGAATCTGGTATGTTATGAAGGTCTTAGTGTATTTGTAAAGGTCCTCTAAGGTTTAGTCCTATGTACTAAACCTGATTTTATCTTCAAATCAATGTAAATATATGCTAAAACCAATCTAGAATATATCCAATGATGAAAGAGGTCTAATTTAGTGTGATGGATAAGTGATTACTTGTAGAGAGATCTTATTTCAAGACCAAACCAAGTTTAAAGTTATGGTTGCAAGAGATAAGTTTCTAACCAGTTTAGGAGAATTTAACAAAACTAGAAAGGATGAGGAGGTTGCTTACAAGTCTAAAATTCGCACATCTTAAATTTGTAGGTGTGTGTGTGGAGAATTTGTAATGTTTCAGGGTCTAAACCTAAATTTCAAGGATAAATAAAAGAAAAGAAGACACATATTTATTCGTGATGCATTTAAAAATACTATGAACATCTAAGTTCATGATTTTAGCTTGTTATTTGATATTATGTCATGTTTATATGATGTTACATGACCTTTATATATTTTTTCTCTGGAGTTTGATACCTGAAAGACATGTAACTAAGTTATTTAGGTTTATGCTTCTGATGTTAAAAAATTGTATTCTTATTTTTATTAAGCGTGTATAAATGTTACAAGGCTATAAGCCATAGAATAGGGATACAATTTAAATGAAAAAAGTTCTTGTTTGTGTATTTTTGTGGTTGTTGAGTCTAAAAGTGATTGTTATGGTAAGATAATCATTCAAATATCTTCATCCATTCAAAAGGAATGCTTGAGAGAGAAAAAAATGTTTATAGGAAATTAGGTTTGTTCAAACATCACAAGTAATAAAAAAGTAAGGTGGATGCAAACATAGAGTGATCAAGTCTTAATAGGTCCAAAACCAATTATAGAAAGTGAGATTTCATTTTATAATTACTCTCAGGTCTTTTAAACCCTAGTCAAGGTTTCAGAAGACTAAATTCCTAATAATTTGAGATCGATCCCTTCAAATGTTTTGAAACTTGGTACAAAGTTGATGAAGGATAATTGACAGTTGTTAAAAGTGGTTTTAATGTGTTTTAATCTTTACAATGAGGTTATTACAAAATTTCAATCAACAAGTCTGTATAATACATTCTAAAGCCTATTTAAGAGTATACAGGCAAGTATAATTCTTACAAGAGGCCATGTTGTGTAAGAATTTAAAATGTAGAGATCACAATGAATTCATATTTTAGTTGATACTCTGAGCAATGTCCAATGCATAAAAATGATACAATGCCCAAAGCTAATCTTATTGTAATGATAACATCTGCAAGTCCTCAAAGTTGAAAATTATAAATTAGAAGGATTATGTCTTGGCTTTACGAAAATAAAATTTGATCAAATGATTTATAGATTATATTAGTTATAAAGATTTGGAAACTTTTGGCCAAAAAAATAATGCAATTACATGCAAATATAAAATCAAATAAATTATTTCATTCTCTTTATTAAAATAAAATTGGATCAAATGTTTTATGGAGTATATTAGTCATTTTATTAGCTTTAAAGTGTATACAAGGCAAATGAGCTAGATCAAACCAATTGTGCAATGGTAATATATATAAACAAAGAGTGTTTACAGAACTAATTTTAAAAACAAGTTCCAGAGACCATGAACAATACCTTTTTTTTTGTTGATGAACATGCAATAATTTTCAAAAAATAAAAAAAGTGTCAAAATACTAGATAAGTCTGATGCATGAGTCCATATTAATTACAAAAGTGGTTTATATTCTATATATACTAGCAAGCGACAAAAAGGCAAAACATAATTGTTAGCTGGGAAGCATGCATAAGGCATACACAACTGATTCTTGAAACATGTACTTTTTCCTATGAAATGAAAAAAAAATTGTTAGAAGTATCTAGATTAAAAGTTCAAAGAAAAAAACAACTTGAGAATAAATCATGTACATCAATTGTTGTTTATTACATCAGCTTCTTGAATAAGTTTTTCTTTATTGAGAGCAGTTTTTATTGTAGTGAAAATCCTCACAATATGTAAATTTTGCTGGCTTTGTCATTCATGTAGTTGTTGTATGAGATTTTAGTCAATGTACGAAGCATCATCTTTAGTGGTAGTGCTGGCTTTGTCATTCATGTAGTTGTTGTATGAGATTTCAGTCAATGTAGGAAGCATCATCTTTAGTACATTGTATGGTAACATTTTTCACTATTTTTAGATTACAAGTAAGCCAATGGGTATATGCACATGAACTCTATTTATTACATAGAAGATAGTTAAAAGTTGTAGCATCCACATGTTACATGGATTGAACTATGAGATTGTATCTATTGTATGTAGCTTGAAAAGGCTTTGAATATATGTTTGCTATTGTCAATGTTCCCTCAAACTACACATGTTAATATTGGTGGTGATAAATTGAAGCAAGTATGGGAAATAACAAATACAAATCTTAAAAAATAGATGCCATGTATATATTATTAATAATTATGATGTTGAGTAAAAATTACGCTCATGTTACAATACCTAAAGCATATGTTACTTGATCTAGCATAAAAAATATGGCAACAAGAGTTATGCTTTAGTGATAGAGAAACTGAGAGAACATTGGCTAAAAACTTAGATAAGTAACAAAGGTGTTGTGCTTGCCTAGAAGAATATTTGAGCACTATACTATACTAATAAACAAAGTATAACTAAATAGATTATAAGAAAATGCAATTGTGATTTGAAAATTATTTTTAAAATCACATTAAATTGATGTTAGCAATTAAATCATAGGTTTTATCAGTGCTTAAGGAATGGATTGCTATAAGTTTTTAGGCCTTCTGTCAAACATCTAGTTATCTTGTTGCATGTGCAAGCTTATTTTGACATTCAATTATAAAATTTACTATAACTTGCAACTTGGACAGAAACATTGAGAGCAATATTAGATGAAAATAACATAAATAGACATATGACCTACCTCTGATTTTGCATCCAAGAGTGAAAATAAATATTTGACAAAATTTGTATCCTTTAATAATGTGATGAATGTTGTTTGAATAGTTCTAAGAGCTCTCTCACGGCCCTGTCGTCTAACCATATTTTTAAACAAGTACATGAAAAATTCTTTAGCAAATCTTTTTTGTTCAATTTCCAAAAAGAGATGTTCAAAAATTTCAAATATGTAAAACTATTATGTTTAGAGAGTAATTTAGTTTCATGATTCAAAAATGTACATTAAAAATTTGAAGTATTTGTGGAATTAGAAGCTAAATTTTGTTTTGTCATCTTCAATATTGCCATCCTTTATTTTTAGAATGAGTTGCATAGTAGTTTTTTGGGCATATTAACAATTACAAGAATATTGCTAGCTGCATAGGCTTTGGTGCTCACCAAGAGTTGGTTGATTGTCAAATCGAGAATTACCATGTATTCTATATAAACACAAGGTATACTTTTCACTATGCTAAATTCATTTGATATTAGTATTTCATCACAATCTCCATGATCATAAACTATTTTAGGAGTAATAGTAAAATGAGAAATGTGAATTTCTTCCCTGGCTCAATTTTTTGTTCATGCATCTGAATGAAGTTGTTAGGTACATTAAGTGTAATAGTCATTTCATCATTGATGTCTGTTAGATCTACCCACAACAATTGTTTATTCTATTCTCTTTGAGACATTGTCTTGTAAGTGATAAACACATCTCCTTCAAAGAAGTCTCCTGTCTTATAGCAATTAAGATCAATGATCAAGACCAAATCGAGGTAGATTAGTGTGTCACTACACAAAAAAAGTAAAATGTAAATGCATACAATTATCAAATGACACAAAATTTAGAAAAAAACTATAATTTTATCAATGCTTAAATTTTTCTTTTTTTTTGTGTTGTTTGATTATTTTCAGGAATTTTTGTTGTTCTCTTCATGTTAACTGTAATAGTGTATGCACCTAAATCCACTCGCCTTAATTATCCTATTAATCCCATTAGTTTATCCTATAAACATAATCCTAGTCAGTTAATTAAAATACTATTTCCTATTAAATATTTTTTACACCTCATAAACCTTTCTACATCCCTTATAACCAATTAATCATCCTATTATCCTACTAACAACCCACCTAATCACTAATCCTACCTCATTAACTACCTAATAGCACACTTGCAAGTTAAAAATTCATATTTATTCAACTACCTCCTGGCCAACCTACCACCCTAGCCTCTCCTACATCCCTATGAACCTTAAAACATCATTTAATTCCCATTTAATTCCCATTATCCCTTCAACTAAAATAGAAGTCTCTAGATTTAGAGAAGCCTCTCTAATATTCTAGAACTCTCTCAAACTAGAGGCTTCTAAATAATTAAAATTTCCCCCAAAACTCCTTCTACCATCCTATAAATACCCATGCTTGGGGCATGGTGAAGAATAATAAGAAATCGATAAGCCTTGCATATACTCTCATATCAACCATATTAGAGCATCCTTATACTCTTTCAATCTATTCGAACATCCAAGGAAGCCATTACAGTCATCTCGAAGCCACTAGCAATTAATCCACATACAAATCAAATTGCATTGGAATCAGTAGGAAAATCTTGGAGAGAAGCGACAAAGAACAAGGTGATGGTAAGATTTTATGCTTAAATCAATGATTGTTTCTTCATTTCCCTGTTTTTGATGTTATTATGTTGTTGGGTTTAAGTTACTATTTATAGTAGTTTTAATCAATAACTCAAAAATACAATTATACATTGGTGACCATAGTGGGATAAATCCTCTAAACTAGCCATTTTAAATTTTAGAAATGTTTTGATAGCTTCCAAGATTGGTTAAATGAAGAAAAATTTCCAAATTTTGACAAAATTTTCATGTCCAAGCAAAATGCAATTTTATTCTATACATTATGATATTGCTTCGATGATATTATTTAATAATCTAGAGTTTTTCACTAACTATACCTTCTAACTGTTAGTGGCTAGCTATTTTGGTAGATTTTTCATCTTTTGCAATACTGCATATTGAAATAGATGAATTTATTATTTGAGCTACAGTTTTGAATATTAACCTATAGTTTTGACATAATATGGTTTTATAGACAAAAAATTAGTCCTATATACTTATTTTTGTTTTCTGTAGGTTCATACTAACCCTATTTGCCTTGTAGGGGTAGGTTTAATAACTATTATCTTTAACCTTAGTAGTTGATTTATAATAATCAAAATTGCATATATGCAATTATGACATTTAGTCTAAGTAGTGGTATTACCTTCATAAAAGGTGATTTTGACTTGTGTATTAAGACCATTAATTCAAACGGTTAGTTGTGACTTTTTGACAAGTTTTTGTTTCTATGTTGTTATTATCTATTCATAAGAAGGGGAAGTGTTGTCCAAGTTAATATAAAACACCCCTAAACACCCCTAAAGCTACTTGTTGAAATAACATCAATTTACAATCATGTTATTATTCCTTAGTTATGATATTACCTTCACAAAAGGCAATTTTGACTTTTTGACTAAAACTATGAGGTTAATCTGCTAACCTTGGCTATTTAATTTTTTTTGTGTGTTTGTTTGATTATCATTTATTCATAGGAGGAAGGAGGTGCTACCTAGATTGATATAAAACATCCATATATACCCCTTTTACAACCTGGTTCAATACTATGGTTTTTGAAAGGTGATATTGTTATCTATAGTTAATTTTGAATATAGATAGTCGATTTTGATTCTAGTAGTTTAAATAGTACATTTACTTAGATAAGACCTATTACAATCTTTATGCACATCATTTTGAAACTATTCTATAATTATTTAGTAATTTTTAATTATTCTGTCCATAAGATTTTTTTTGACTCTTCTGTAAATATCAAAATTGCATATCGTAAAAAGTGATATTGACAATAATAGTTAGTTTTGTACCCTAATAATCGGTTTTGAGTAAATTGGTCAAAACATACAATTGGTTAGATATAATTTTGTCAATAATATGCAAATACTCATTTTAACTTTTTTAGATAATTGATTCATCTTATTAATAAATTTACCATCTTGCTATTAGATTTATAGTTCTTTTAGTAAATCTACGAAATTGCATATTATGACCTACAATATTGTATTTTAACTAACTATCTACAATTTTGTATACATTGTATGGCTATGGTTAAGGTTAATAAATAGTTTGTAAAACCATATATCAACTAGTTGTGGTATCACCTAAGACCTACGGTTTTGTTCTCTCTAGCATTGGTTTTACACTAATTGATTAGGTAATTACTTTTTTATAGGAACATAGGTAGTTTTGACTATTTTAAACTACTAATTAGTTTTCATGTAGGACCATCTTAGTGAGAGGCACTAGATTAATTTATTAAGTTATGTTTTTGCAAGAATAGTGCCTAGTTTAAAAAAATTAATCTTGAACTTGTATATATCTTTGTGTGCTTTACTTGTTTGCTTAATGTGACATGGAATTCATTCCCATGCACTTGTTTAGTCACTAGGGGTTGGTGATGTGGATTTCATCACTTCACATTTAACCTAACTTCATGTTCCAATAAAGTATAAATAGTAGGGACAACTATTGTTAGCCTAAGCGGTTGACCCCATACAGGTCATCCATGAAGGGGAAGAGTTAATTCTCTGAACCAAGTATTAGACAACACCCTATATGGATTTGGGATCTATGTTCCTTCACATATATCAAGGATGCCCCTAGACACCGTTGTGTATACCTATTATAGCACGTATCAGTCGTAATAGGTGATCTACTATCAGAGTCAGTATCAACTCTCAAGTGACCATCAAGTATAGATGGGGTTAAGAAAATTAAGTAGATTCCATAATGGGTAACTAGCCTAAAACCTCACCCGTGAAGCTGTTAGATGGTGTAGTCATTGATTTACACACCCTCTTAGTTTACTAATAATAGGGCTTATGATTGGGTGAGCTTGTGTGCATGTTGTGCTAACACCCATTTTTTTGTAAACTGAGTTAGCCTACCCCTTTTATTTCTAAAAACACTTAGATAAACCTTAGGACATACCCCATCTTAGGACCAAACCAAACTATTTCATTTACATATCACCTTTCACACCTTTTAAATACTAGACTTTATCTCGAAACAAAAATTTTAGTGGTCACTCATCATTCTCTATCCTAATCATCAATTCATTCAACCTATCCTCGATTAATCATTATCAAAGTTTGAAACCTTGTTAGGTTTTGTCTAGCACCTATCATCTTATCAGATTTCCTATTCATACCTGGTGCCCATCTAATTACCATCTTGCTAGTTGTAGACATCCAATTCCTATTACTATTGTGCTAAAATTATCAATCTAAGCAATATCTTGTGACAATGCACAATCTTGGCCAACATCACTAAAAATGCTAAATCATTTATACTTGTCATGAATAGGTACCGATTTAGGCTAATGTATTCCTAATGGGGAAATGTATTTTATGTGATTATTATCTTTTCTTAAATCACTTCAAGTCAACCATGCAAAATGACACTTTGGACCATTGAATTCTTCTAATTTAGCAACACATATTATGTGCATATGTTATTTCACATCCATAATGCCCTAAACGGGGTATTGTTTTGTATGTAATTAACACCTTCTTTTGATTATACTCTAGTCAAATTATGACTCACTAAAATGACATTTTTGACTAGGTTGATTAAGTTTGCAATTTTTTTTCAAAGAATAGTAGAAAATTAATCAAAGCCAATTAAACCAAAATAAACCAAATCAAGAGCCTAAGTGACAATTCCATGAAAGTTATTAAAAAGTCTATTTAGTGAAAATTCCTTGTTCAAATCTGCATAATTCCATGACATCATCAATGGGGTGGCATTCATAGACCATTAATGGCATAAATATCAGGATTAAGCCCTCCCATGCCTCATCAATGCCCCATTATTCCAAATATTATTGGGCATATTTATGGCTTGTCCCTTCAAAATTGAATCGATTCATGGCCACATATCTTGATCTCAAGATGGATGGTCATAGTTTATTTTAAACAATCTTGAAAAGCTATAAATAAGTGAGCCAAGACCACTATTTTTAAGCTTGAATTGTGTAATGTTATTATGTAGAATTATCTTCACAAAGCTTTATCTATTTACATAAATTGACCAATATTGTGAGCCTAAGCCATTGGTACACTAGGAAATGATGGAAGAGCATGCTACTCTTCATTGACATAGACTTGGAGTGCCAAATCTAGGGAAAACCATGTATTTTGGCCATTCTTGGAAGGAGGGATGCTATTTGGAAGGTTTGGTAGTATTTCTTTCTTAAATAGCTCTTAGAATTCACTAGCAACACCCCATGAGGGAGTAAGCTTGATGTTTTAGTGTCTATATGCTTTTTTATATATGTTTTTTGATTAATGCATAGACTAATGCATCTCATAATCTTACTTTACATGTTGGCATGCTTGATGGGACTCACACCTCACACAAGTCTTTATACATTCTAATTTTGCATTCATACCCTCTTTGGAGGCTATTTTGCACTTATTTTTCTTGCATTTTATGTTTCTATAGCTTCTCAAAAAAATGGTGGGATAGACCTGTCAAATGGAGGGAATGCTCTAGAAGTTGGTGGGATGAATCTAAAAATCAGTGAGATTGCCCTATGAAATGGTAAAAATACATATGTGAATGATGGAATCACTTTATTTACTCTCTATTTTCCTGTGTGTTTTACAGGATTGGTGAGATCACATTGTGGATAACTGAGATCGCACTATGGATCATTGAGATCCCATTGTAGATCAAAAAGATTACACTATGAAATGATGAGATCATCCTAGGACAAAAATTGACAAGTGACTATTTTTTATTTTTATCATTTTGGTAGAAATGACTTGTACTTTGATGGGAATGCCCTGCTAATCAATGATATTTTCTTGTTAATTAGTGAGATCATGAACTAGTGTCTTCTCTACTTATATCTTTCAGTAGGATCAAGCTGTAGAATGACAAGAACACACTATGGAATGGAAAGATCACTATGTGGAATGGTGAGATCAACCTGTACAAGAAAATAGGTACTTAAAATAACAAATTACAATTTTTTTAAATATTTTCAAACACTAGTTTTTAGACTTTTAACATCTTATTTGTAGGATTTACGTCACTTAGTCTCCATTTCACATACAGATCAAAGGCAAAATTCATTACATACTTCATTTTGGTGTCATAAAATAAAATCTCACATTAGCTAAATACTCCTAAGAGTTCTATTTTTATGCTTGTTTATTAAGGTGTTTATTTTTTAACAAGATGAGTGTTGTGTGTATGCTCTCCCCCCGTCCCCTTTAGGGAACTTAGGTGACCAAAAGAAATAATTCTTTACATTTGGTGCCTTATAAAAAGGTGTGAAAGTAAATTCACTAAGGCCCTCCCCAAATCCATATGGTTTGGGTGATCCGAAAAAGACCATAAAGTCTTTTCACTTATCTTTATTTTTATCCACTTTCACTTGTGAGCAAGAATTCATCGCCTCTTCGTAGGTTCTATAGGGAAGCTTTGACATGAGAATTCATCTCTTGACATCATTTTAACCCCACTCCATATTGGGGTATATAAATTGAGGGTAACTCATTGGGACACTTATTTTGAGTAATTAAAACAATCTCCATTAGTGGTACTTAGCCTCAAACCATAGGGACAACTTAAACATCACACTATACTGAGAAATTGATAAATGTAATGGTTATGAAAAGGACAAGACCTTTTCACAATAATTTGGTTAATGTGGATCAAATTGGTATGATCATCTCTAGTGTTAACCATACTTGGGATCATTTAGATGTGCAAAAATTTAGTTTTAGATAAACCCCACTTACCGTGGACATACCATTGATGCCAGGTGAGTAGCCCAGAGTTCCATGTCATCATATAAAATCTTGAGAGAAGAGGGGCCTAAAAAACCTAATTTTCATGCAATTTTACTTTTAGGATTAAAAATTAAAATCCTCTCAAGAGCATGTATAAAGATAGAATTTGACAGTACCATGCAACCTTGTCAGTTTTAGGATTTAGGATGTTATAATTAGGTGTGTTTTTCATTTTGTCTTTTACTTGATTGGTCTTTTTGGGTCTAAAACTATTTGTGTAAAATACAAAACATGTTGAAAAACCAAACACTCTATTATACACCATTCTATTTGAATAAAGAGGCATTACGTTGACCAAATTGAAAACACTTCTTGCCTTGTTCAAAATTTTCATTCCCAACATCATGTTTGTATTTTTTAAACAATGTTGTTTTGCTATCCATTTGAGTCTAGACCATTCATTCAATTCTCAAAAATATTAAAGTCCTTAATTTTTTGTCTAAATTTGAAATCTTACCTTTTAAAGTTCTGATCCAAGGTCCTATCAGTTTACCTTTCACACTTAGTTTGAGTAACTTGGGTATGATTTCCCATTTGGATTGAAGGTTGTTACCTAGACTCATCATCATTTTATTCTCATTGTGGACTTAGATTATCTTTCATTCACTTACGTTCTAAGTTCCTTAACCATTCTACATCTTATTGCCATGTGGTGTCATTATACTGCCTATTTAGTTTTGGATTTATACTTAGGATTTCTTGTGTTAATTCACATTTTGAGCTTCTTCATTCTCATTTTCATCTTCCTCATAAGAAAGACCTTTTTCTAATTTTCTAGTCATAAATCCCCGCAGTTGTATCTACATTTTTATGGTATTGATGTATTTTTAACCTAAGTTTATTGTGCTAGCCTACACTTTAGGTTTCAAAATTGTCTTATCCTCTTCTAAATTTATGATTTTAACCCACCAAGGTTGAGTAAATTCATAACCACTTTCTTATAATCATGTGGTACTACACCACTTCTTTTTATAGTCTCATCCTACCTTATCTTTTATTTGAATAAATCCAAGTACCATTTTTAAATATTTGCAAAACATATTTCATATCTTAGCAAACATAAACAAGAAGCCATCTTCAAAATATGATACAAATGTATACTCATAGTTGGGTCTCTTACGACCTTAGTTATGAAGAATAGCGTTATTATGATGGACAAGAGAAATCCATTATGTTTAAGGATATCCTAAAACCATAGTGTCTAAAGAAGATTATTATGAACATCAACCCTTATAATACAAATATGAATCCTTTTATGGTTGATAAAACTAGGCACTAGGTTACCACCAGATTTATTGATGAAATAATTGCACACACTTTTTAGGATAGAAGAATAATAAAAAGAGTAATCTTTCACTCGTATCTCAAAATCCAACATTGCTTCTTTTAGCAAGGAAAAAAAACACTTATAGAGTCTGCTCCCAACAATTAGGGCCTTGCTTTCAATATCAAAAAATTAGTCAACGATATGTAGAGCAACTTATCGTAGACTTAACAAACTATTTGGCTACAACTTTGATCAACAATAATGCTTTTAAAGAGTAAGAAAATACAATAGATCAAGCACATCATACCCTAGTGGATCTTATGTCTATGGTAGAATTTGGGATTTCATTTGAACAAAATAAACTTAGGGATGCTTTGAAACATGTTTTACAAGACATGGAGCATACATTTTTCAATCACTAGGAGACTCTTGTCTTTTCACATAATGAAGGGATGAAAAAGTCAACACATATTGGGGGTAATGTTCAAAACACTTTGACAAGCTCATCCCAATTGTCATGTCCTTTGGTGAACTAATTGTAGACTCCTTAAAACTAATAGTATAATTATAGCTCATAGTGATAGACTTCAAGAAATGTTTATCAACCACCTAAGAATCAGTACCTAACTAACTCGACTCTAGGAGTAAACCAAACAAAGTGACTGATCGTAAGTTTATTTCCCTAACAAAATAACATAATAGGGGCACATACCACCCCAACAAAATTATATTCCAATACAAATACAACAAATATGTAGGAGTGGAATTTAATGAAGGAAATAGTGTCAAGACTAGAGATGGGAAACCGAGTTAAGAAATATAAGTTTGACAAGATATGTCAATATCCATTCGAATTAAGTATTCTCCAAGTCTCCTTTCCATCTCATTTGAGGCACCCAAATTTGATTAATACAAAGGGAAGGGTGACCCTCGAGAACATATCCAAGCCTTTTTTTTACTATGCCAAGAGGTAGCTTATAGCAGTGGTTATTTGATTCACTTGTTTCCACACAATTTGGATGGAAAATCTTTAAATTGGATCATCAAATTTCCTAAGGGATCAGTGGTAGATTAGAATGATTTTTTTGATAAATTTATCAACCATTTCTCTTATAACATTAAACATGAATTAATAGTGGTTGACTTGTGCAAAGTTAAGTAGTGAGATGGGGAAAGCTTTGTAACATACCTACAATCATGGAGAACATTAACTAGGCACTTTCAACACAACTTGCTGATATTTTTGCACAAAGCCTACACCTTAAGGTAGCTCATAATTTATGACTCACTTGTGTAAACACATTTGAGGAGATTATAGATAAGGGTGTAAAAATTGAGAAGGTGCTCATTATTAAGGGCCTCATTAATATTTATTCATAGGGTCAAATGTCTAATCAAACCCAATCATCTATCCAAGCTATTGTTGTAGAAAAACCTAAAAGGTTTAACAAAAATAAGAACATGGTGGGAAATGAAGTGATAAAATGTATACATGTGCAAATGGTGTAGGCTCCATCAGCTCTAAATTTGTAACTAGCCCCACTAATCCATCGACCAATTTGAAAAGGGCTCCTCCATGAAGGGCATTTAATAAATATAGGGTATTAAACAAATTAGGAGAGCCTATTGAGTCCATGTTCCTAAAGCTACCAGTAGTCAATCTAATTGTGTGGCCTATACCAAGATCTTTCATTGAAGATCAACCCAATCCTGATTGGTATCAAGAAGACGAGTTTAATAATTTCCATCATGTTTTTGACCATGCCATTTACTGATGTGTTCAATTGAGGCATATTATAGAAGATTTGATTGTAACTGGTGAAATTGAAATAAAACACATGATGTGAAACTGTCAAGATCTTGCTCCTCAATAAGAGCACATATGATTACCTCTTGTATTAGCAACTAAACACAAAATTTAACCAGAATGATAAGTAACTAGAAATATGAAACAACACAGGATATGAGAGACAATACACAATTGTATTAATAATCACTCAGAAGAAAATGCAATAAAGAAGATGCCACTTCTTCTTCCACCTCAAAGGCTTACCACACCTCAAGACCTTCTTCCCTCTCTCTCACGGTCACAACAATCAACTCCAATATAGAATTGATGTTCACCTCCACCAGTCATAAACAATGCTGCCAGTATACCAAGTACACAACCATACTCCAAGTAGATCTCCTGCTCTCTGTTGCTACCTATAAATCACTAAACCTTACTCACCATTGTAGATCTCAAAAAGAAGCCATGCACACCTGCTGACCAAGATCATACATACACAAAGAACCCTTCTGATTCTCCAAACCAGCACCCACACTTGGTACTGTGGCACTAGGAAGAACACACCATTGCTCTCCTCTCTCTGAAGGAGCTTATTTTTTGCTCTCTTACTCTCTAGCACTAGTTTACAATATAGCCCATGAGTCTATTATATAGATCTCATGCATACAATAATTAGACTATCTTAATTACAATAATTAGACATGTAACTCAAGACTACAATTAGCCTTTAACATGCAAACTAACAGTCCAAAAATAGGCTCTTTGAAATCCGCATGCAAACTACATGTTCTCACACATAGGTTGCCGACGTCGGCTCCTCCCTGACTGATGTCAGCCAACTAGTAACCAACGTCAGTTGCTTTTGCACTGCTATCTGACTGATGTCAGTTGATCAGACTGACATCGGTTGCCCTGCAACTCATTCTGCAACTCTCCACAACCTCTGTAACCTCTGTAACTCCTCTTGTTTGCATCTTGGTAAAGATTTTAACTCCACAACCTAACAATCTCCCACTTGGAGATAAATAGCTACACCTGTACCTGTATCTATACACCATCTAATTCATTCCCTGGCTTGTATCCTTTTTCAAGCTCAACCCTGAAGACTAACCACCACACATCCTATGATGCTACACCTATCATCCAAGTAACCTGCCACATCCGAACCTACATGTCCATGTAGTGAAGACCTTGACCCTGCATAACATGAATCCCTGCTACTAGTCCCTCTCAGATACCTGAGAATCCATTGAACTACCCTCCAGTACTCCTTCCCCGAATTGGCTCCAAACTCTCTCATAACTCCCACTGCTTGGGAAAACTTAGGCCCACACTAGACCTTATGTGATTTCAAACCCTATTCTATGCTAAGCTTGAACTGTCCAGCCCTTGGTGTGCTTACCGATTCTGCATCCTACAAATTGAACCCTACCAACACCTTCTTCACATCAGCTCTCACTGGAGACAAAATCTCCATGTCTCTTATGCCAAAGAATTTCGCTGCTTCAAATTCTTCATGACATACCTCTGAACTAACCTTACCTTTAGCTCAACAAAACCCTGTATGTACAAACCTGCTAGCAAATCACCCACATAAAATAATAGAATAATGTTGCAATCATTATCCACCTAGTAAGTCAAACACAATGGTTACACTGACATTGACTGAAGCCCTACTTTGTCATCCACCTGTCAAAACCTGTACCACTGTCCTGCTGCTTCCTCAAGACCATATACCTTGGCCTTTCATCTCACGTATCCATCCACTCTCTTCTTCAACTTGGGAATCCATCCGTCTTTCAATGCTTTCTTCCAGCTGACAACTCCACCAACAAACCCCTGTTTGGTTCTTCTCCAAGGACTCACACTCCTCATCCATGCCAAGCTCCCACTATTTCTGGATTCTACCTACATTGCCTCTTCACATCTTCCTGGTTCTCAACCATCAGTAAGCAACTAGTAAGAAGGTGAACAACAAATATGGGGTCCACTTACCATTTTAGTCCTCCATATGGGCGTTTGAGACTCCTTGACAACTGCTATCTGTCCAACATTCGTCCCAGTGATCGATCTCGACCATCTCTCAATCTGCACCTGACCGACGTCAGTTTCCTGTGACTGACCCTATCTGTCGACATCAATTTCCTGACCGACGCTAGTGTACCTATTGCCAATGTCAGTTCTTGTGTGACCGATGCCAGTACCTATGTTCACCTGTGAGTGATGACTTTTTACTTGCGAGCTCCTTTTGGATCAAACCCTTGTCCATATCAACACAGCCCTGCTCAAAATAATTCAATCCCCTCGGCTGATCTCTGTCCATCATCTCCTCCATGAACACCAAGGCCTTCCAGTTCTTAAGTTTATCAAAGATATCTATCTTTCACTTAAGAACATGCATTCCCCTCCTACATATGTGAACAAGCCTATTAAGCCACATCTCTACAACAGAAGGTGAATCAGTAATATAAGTAGATAGATAAAGGATACCTACTTTCTTACCACCATCTAATTCAAGTGCATCTGCTATGAGAGTTACTGAGCATCTCCCATCACCCAACTTTTTTGAATAAATTAGACTCATCTCCAAGACTGGTACCTGCATGACCTCCTTCAACACCTGTGTGTTACCCGTCTGCCATTTCAGCTTCACTTCCCCTTCGTCAATAATTTGACAAGGCTCACCAACCCCTAAATAAATCTCTCCAAAGTCTCTAAAGACATACCCATGAAAAGATGCTCTATTTCGGGCTGCATGGAAAGAGGCAAAAGAATCTATAAACAAAGATTCTACTTTATCAAGAGCAACTTGTGCAACAACCCCTGCAACATCTGCTTCTACATGCTGATCTTCTACCGACCAATAATCTCCCTTTGCCTGCTCTTTCTTTCCATCAATTAGACCATTCGTGCTATTCAGTTTCTCCATTTGTAGCTTACTTTCTTCTGCCATTGCTATACTCCCACTCAATCTGAAACCCCTAAGAGTGACCTGTAATCAACAAACACTAACCAAATTTGAAACCACCTGTTAGTAACCCAACCAAAAGCTCTGATACCAACTGTCAAGATCTTGCTCCTTAATAAGAGCACATATGATTACCTCTTGTATTAGCAACTAAACACAGAATTTAACCAGGATGATAAGTAACTAGAAATATGAAACAACACAGGATAGAGAGACAATACACAATTGTATTAATAATCACTCAAAATAAAATACAATAAAGAAGATGCCACTTCTTCTTCCACCTCAAAGGCTTGCCACACCTCAATACCTTCTTCCCTCTCTCTCACGGTCACAACAATCAACTCTAATATAGAATTGATGTTCACCTCCACCAGTCAGAAACAATGCTGCCAGTATACCAAGTACACAACCGTACTCCAAGTAGATCTCTTGCTCTCTATTGCTACCTACAAATCACTAGACCTTACTCACCATTGTAGATCTCCAAAAGAAGCCATGCACACCTGCTAACCAAGATCATACATACACGAAGAACCCTTTTGATTCTCCAAACCAGCACCCACACTTGGTACTGTGGCACTAAGAGGAACACACCATTGCTCTCCTCTCTCTGAAGGAGCTTATTTTTTTCTCTCTTACTCTCTAGCACTAGTTTACAATACAGCCCATGAGTCTATTATATAGATCTCATGCATACAATAATTAGATTATCTTAATTACAATAATTAGACACGCAACTCAAGACTACAACTAGCCTTTAACATGCAAACTAACAGTCCAAAAATAGACTCTCTAGAATCTGAATGCAAACTACATGTTCTCACACACAGGTTGTCGACATCGGCTCCTCCTTGACCGATGTTGGCCGACTGGTAACCGACGTCGGTTTCTTCTGCACTACTATCTGACTGATGTCAGTTGATCAGACTGACGTCGATTGCCCTGCAACTCATTCTGCAACTCTCTGCAACCTCTGCAACCTCTGTAACTCTTGTTTGCATCCTGGTGAAGCTTTTAGCTCCACAACCTAACAAAAACACTAATCAAGACATGGGTATTTTCAAGGACCCATTTCATAAACACAATCAATAACCACCAAGAAATAATTAGAATCAAGCTTAGGGCCAATGTCAACAAACACAAGGCTAGAATCATAATCAACATGATCGTAATCAGGATCATAATATCCATACCAATAACTTGGGTTACAACAACATGCTATATGATTATAATAACACTATGGGATGTGTTTATATAAATCATATTACCACCATCACCATCAAAGCTCATGAACTATACATTTCTTCTTAAATTATTAAACCCCCCATTATAGGGTCAACACCCTCCTCTTCAAGTAACACTGCATTAGGTTTAAGCGATTCCATTACACTTCAGTTTTTGAATATTACTATCTTTAGACCACCACCCCTTTATTATAATTATAATTACTCCTTGCTAACTCAAAATTTTACAAATGTAATTAGATGCTCGTGAGTCACCATCCAAATACCTTTGCCTTCTTCTAATTATAATGGATCTTTGCCAACTTTAGATTTCACAATCATAACTAGATTCTCATGACTCACCCTTCAAGGCCCTTTACCCTCTTCCAACATTAAACTAAACCTAAACACTATGCCTTCAAATCCAAAGCTAAACATTGTACCAATCAAGGCTAAACCCTCTCATGCTTCCATTGAAAAGTTGTATAGCATCTTGATCTAACTAAGTAAAACCCCTATGCAAATTTCTATCGTATACCTTTTACGTATGTCAAAAGTCCACCAAACTATTTTAAATGAGTTCCTTCAATAGTCCACCATTCCGCAGGACATTAACCCTAAACAATTTTAGACACTCATAGGGCATTTATCTTCTTTATGATAAATTACATTTGATCACAGAGATATATCTACTCTTGACCCTAGTCATAACAACCCCTTGTATATTGAGGTCATTATAGAAAATCATAAAATCAAGTGGGTTTTTATAGATAATGGTTTAAGGTTAAACATAGTGTCACTCAAATTGGTACAATGATTGGTTTATACTACCAAGGACATCCAACTTGAGATAATCATGATCAAGGCATATGATAATGCCAAAAGGAAATCTACTAGAACTATCTATTTGGTAATCATTATTGGGTTTGTATCCCACCATACTCTGTGCCATGTCATGGACATTGATTTGCCATATAATATACTTTTTTTTCATCTTTAGATCCATGAAGTATAAGTTATCTTGTCCACTTTACACTAGTCCCTCAATTTCCCCCATATTGGAAGTGAGGTTACCATTCATGTTGATTTCTAACCCTATCAATATTGTAAACACCTAAAGGCTAAATTTTGCAATTATAACTATTGCCCTAGTTCTAAATTCATAGTTAAAAAAAAAAAAAATAGTTTCACAACTACCTAAGTCCAATTATATCAACCCAAGTGACCTTGATTCCACTTCAAATGATTCATTCCGTACCACACTTGCACAAGAAGTCACTATTGAGGATGTCAGCATTTCCACATACCATATGAAATATGCATTTCACATTTCTAAGTTACCTAAGTCTCCTAAATATTTAGGTAAACCTAAGCCTTCCCTAGGCCCATGTACTCCCAACTTGATTTGGAAAAAGAAGAAAGACATGTAGAAACCACCAATGGTATTTGTACTAGCCACTTCACCAAATCAAGATCGAGAAGGCTTTATTGAAGGAGACTGGTTATATTCTGATAGCCTTGCTAATTATTTTCAAAATCCTAAGTACCCTATCCCTAATCAAATTATGGATAACTTTGATTATATAGGTAAAGGCCTAAGACCACATGATTAAGGAATCCTAGAACCATTACCATTTGGTAAGCCTAATATGAATTAAGGTCTCAAATTTATAATACTTGAGGGTGACCTCATGTATTTTGATTGTGATTCTTCTGAATTGACTAGTAATAAGACTCCTGGTAGTGATGTAACATCTCATTATAGCATTTATGATGAGCTTTCCAAAAATGACCTATTTGACTCTAACTTTATTATAACTATCATATCCCATTGTCCCCTTTGCCTTTGCCATATTGACCTCATTGATTAGGACCGACAAGATTATATCATACCCCTTGATAAATTTCAAAATGAGGAATCTAATATTGAGTACATGGGCCTTAGAGACAAATTTCCAATTGGCACACATAAGCAAGGCTTTGACTTCTCTTTGGATTTTTTGCCTATTTTGAAGAGTAGGCAAACTTTCTTGGTCACAAAAAAGATAAAACATCGAGATCTTCAAGTGAAAACCTCTTTGAGGCACTCATTGATTAGGGAAATAGTAAAGAGAAAGACAAGCCCTTAAGTGAAAACCTTTTTTAGGCACTCTTAGATGGGAAAGTTTGCTCATCTCCAAAGGACACACAGTGTCCACCAAATCCTAGCTCTCTATCCAATACCAATATCACATCTGAATAACATAAAGTCTTTGAACACCTTAATCTTAAATTTTCAAATATATTTTCTATTTGGCCACTTCATGAACTGGCAGACTTAGATTCATCTCATTATTTGGATCTTTGGGAGGAACAACTAGAAGCTAAAGCAGAAATAAATGAACATGATCAAACACTGCCCACTATTTTAGAAGATGGCTCTACACTCCTCATAGAAAACACTACTAAAGTGAAGCTCAAAATTTATGAGGATCGAAAAAATGTTTATCTTGGATCCTTCCTCACCAACGAAGAGTGTGACTACATTATCACCAGCCTAAGGAATTTCATTGATATCTTTGCATGGGCTTATTTTGACATGCTAGGCCTAGACCCTAACTTAGTTGTGCATCACCTTGTTGTCCATCTAGATGCTAATCCAGTCAAAAATAAATTAAGAAAGATGTATCCATGTATCACTCTTTTAGTAAAGGTAGAACTGGAAAAACTATTAAGAGATCATTTCATTAGACCACTAGACTATTCTGAATGGATATCAAATATAGTCCTAGTAAGTAAAAATCCATAAGGTATATGCATTTGTACTAATTTTAGAGATATCAATAAGGCATGCCCCAAAGATGATTTTCATCTACCCAACATTGACATGATTATTGATTCTACTACTAGGTATGAGATGTTGTGCCTCATGGACAAATTCTCCAAATATAATCAGATCAAGATAGCTCAAGAGGACCAACAAAAAAGTGTCTTCACCACACCATGGGGAACATTATATCAAGTCATGCCTTTTGGATTGAAGAATGCTAGATCCACTTATCAATGTGCTATGACTGTCATCTTCCATGACATGATGCATGATACTATTAAAGACTATGTTGATGACATCTTAGCAAAATAAAAAACATGTGCCAAACATCTTGATGTTCTACAAAGAATATTTGAGAGACTTTTCAAGTATGAGGTTCATCTGAATCCTAAATAGTGTGTTTTTGGTGTCACTTTAGGAAAGTTGCTAGGATTCATTATGTCACAAAGAGGGATTAAAGTGGATCTTGATAAGGTCAAGGCCATTGTGGAAATGCCTCCACTTTCTAATCTGAAACATCTCTGTAACCTATAGGGAAATATTCAATCTATTCATAGATTCATTTCACAACTGACAGATAAGTGCCATCCTTTTAAACACCTCTTAAATAAAGGGGTCACTTTTCAATGGGATGTTGAATGTCAATTAACATTTGTGAATTTCACAACATACTTGGCCAACTGACCAATTTTGAGACCACTAACACCTACACAACCATTAATTCTTTATATTTCAGCCACAGAACATGCATTAGGGGCACTCTTGGCCCAACATGATGAACACAGAAAAGAACATGTGGTTTATTATTTAAGTCATACACTTGTGGTATATGAACATAATTATAGGCCTATGGAGAAGGCCTGTTTAGTAATGGTGTTTGCCTCCCAAAAGTTGCTACACTATATCTTGAATAATAAAACTATTTTTATTGCTAAACTAGACCTGATCAAATATTTATTATCCAAAGCAACTCTCACAGGCCACATGGATAAATGTGTCATGTTATTAAGTGAATTTGATGTTGAGTACTAGAACCAAAAGGCTATCAAGGGCCAGGTCATTGTAGATTAACTTGTAGAAGCCCCTGTTATATATACTCAACCACTCACATTTAATTTTCCAGATGATTCTATTATGACAATAGAAAAAGTGTTACATGAACATAAATAGTGGAAATTATAATTTGATGGATTTTTTACATATCATGGATCTAGAGCTAGCATTTTTTTGATTACATCACAAAGGGATCTAATACCCAAAGCATTGCATATTAACTTTCATTATAACAATAATATGGCCAAGTATGAAGCCCTTATTGCCGTCTTGAAATTTAATGAGATATCCAGTGGTTAATAGTCTATGGGGATTCTCAATTGATTATTAATCAGACCACAGATTAATATCAAACTCAAAATGACAAGTTTGTACCCTAAAATCACATTGTGGATAATCTTAAGACTTACTTCAAGTCCCTACAATTTGTGCAGGTATCATAGGCCAATAATAGATCATCCAATGCAATTGTAATAATTAGGTCTATGATACAAATTATCAGTAGTGTTAAATGGTATCAATTTCTCATTGAAAATATTCTATAGCCTGCTCATGTGTTGCTAGATTTGGAGTGGGTATACACCATTTTTAGTCCCAATCCCCCACTTGAACTATCTTGGTTTCAAGACATTTATAACTATTTCCATGACCAAGTCTCCCCCCTTGACCTTTCACATAATCAATAAAAAAATATTCCTTCATCACATAGCCTATTATACCCTCCTTGGAAACATGATTTATTGTAAAATTTATGACGAAACACTTCTTTCTTGTTTATCTTTGAGATAATCTAAGTTAGCACTCACTAAGCTTCAAGAAGGAATGTGTGGGGCCCACACCAATGGTGTAGTCTTAACCAAAAAACTCTTCAAAATAGGATATTATTGGCCCAAGATAGAAATAGATGCTTTTAATAATGTTAGGAAGTGTGTTTATTTCCAATAGTATGGTAATTTGATACATGTACCTTCCTTACCACTCTAGCCGATCACTACACCATGGCCGTTCTCGACATGGGGCCTCAATCTTATTGGAAAAATTAATCCAATCTCTTTTGATGGCCACAAGCACATTCTCACTGCTACCAAGTGTGTGAACTAAATTTAGAAATGCTAAGAAAATAAAATAATCTTAATCTAAGATTAATTTAACCTAAGATAGAGTAACAAACAAATAAAACCAAAAAAATACAAACTTTATGCTTCAAATGTGCAAGCTTTTTCCATTGCGATGTAAACTTGATTTGCTCTTTCAAAATGTGGTGCTCACTTTTTCAATAAAAAGGAGAAAGAATATAAATTTGGGGTAAAAGGAGTATTTGTATGTTTTAATTCACTTTGATTCACTTTTGAATAGAACTCTGTTAACATAAGTCTAGATTCTGATCCTTGAAAATGAAGGTTTTTAAGTTTATTTATAGATTTTTGGAGGAGGATCCAATGGTAGAGGATTATTTGGATTTATTAAATTATCTAAATAATAAATAGTGGCTAATGAGTCCTCACCCATGAGGATGAAGACCATTTCAAATGGTTGAGAGAAGCATGAGATTGGTTAGTTGAGTTAGTAGGATTAAGTCAAACTTCTTGACAACTCAGGGGATGAGTCATAAGAGGTTGAGAAAGTTGTGGATTTAGTTGAGATGAGGGAGGAAAAGGTGGAAGATGTTTGGATCAGGTGTAAAATCTAGATTTTATATTTAAACAAGGATTAAAGTGTGCATAATTGACTAATTGGATTTATTAAATTATTTGAATTTGGAAGGAGATGTAATGAATTATTTTAAGAAAAAATATTAAATAGATTTAGGTACATTTTGACACTAAATGAAATTTAGGTGTCTACATTTTCCCTCTCTTTTAAATAGTGTTGCAAAGCAATACTATTTATAATAATAGTAAAATAAGTACAATCTTGATTATTAAAAAAGAAAAATTTGCCCCAGATGAATGAAAAATGAGTGAGATGATGATCCCTTGAGGGTTTGTGTGAGAAAATGAATAAATGCTCGAAAATGATGAAAAGAAGAAATTGAAAAAGTGATGTGGATGAATGAAATATAAATTTATTATAGAATTGGTGTCAAACTTGCAAGATGTTGGTTGTGTAAAAAGGTCACCCCTAGTTAATGAAAACTAGCGTATGGATTTAAAAAACAATAGTTTAACCATTCAGATATTACACGTTTGTTGTTTTGCTAATGACATAGGGGTTAATTGAGTAGTTGTGGGAATGATATATCCCAACAATAATAAGCTACAGACCTATACATGAAAAAATATATTGAATTGTAAATGATTGTGTTTATTTTACGTAGATAGATTGTTGCAATCTTTTAAAAATAAATTTAGAGTAAATTGATTTAATGCATTTGTAAATTTGAAAAATGGATGAAGAAATGAGTTAGATAAAGGGATGGGGGGGGGGAATATTTGATAGGTTATGAGAATATATGTAGAACAAGTGGGGTATAGAAAATAATTTGTGCAATTTGATTATGAAGATTTTTTTGCTACGAAATATGATTTGAGAGATTTGTTCTGAGACTTGGGAGGAAACATAGACCATATTCCACCCATGAGCCCCAAGCCGAGCGAGTGAGGAGATTCTAGAGCCCTAAGAGGAGAGAGCCTTTGATAAGTGAGTTTAAATTTTAATTTTTTTTCATTTATTAGCATTACTTAGGGTTTAAAGATAGTAGAAATGAAATCATTGTTGTCAAAACAATGATTTTGGAATCAAAATCAGTGATTTCATTGGGGTAAACAATGAGTTCAGTAAACAAGGTAGCAAATATGTATAATAGAGAATAGAAATCATTTTAGGTGAAAAGGGAAATTTCATTGTTTATTAGTAATGAAATTGTTAAACATGGCAGTAAAATTGTTGGATAGAGAAGTGATTTCATTTGGGGTAGTAACGAATTCTTGAAAAGGGTCAAAGGTGAATTTATAAAACGTAAGAGCAAATTTGTAGAGAGTTATAGAATTTAATTAATTTAAATGGATAAAAATGTTTCTTTGATTGTTTGTTATTGTGATTGAGTATTTGGAATGTAGAGAGAATTTTTCAATGTTAATGTTGAGTAAAATTAAATAAATGCTAATGTATGTGATTTGCAGGAGGTATTACAAGTGCTTGTGACTTGGGAGTAGAGATTTGAAGCTAGGGAATGGATGGAAAGATTCACATAGTACAAGTTTGGCATGTTAGAGGTGAGTGGATTATCTTATATTTCATAGATGCATGATGTTTGAGTAGATATAGATATATTGAAAACATTAGCAGAGAGATGACAAAGTGAGACTAACATATTTCACTTGCTGATAGGGGATATGACTATCACACTAGAGGATGTGTATTGGATTTTGGGTATCTTGATACGAGGTAAACGTGTCTACTGGGGACATAGCCCATAGGAGATTATATTATACTAGATTTTTGTTGATGGGTTGATTCTTGTTATGAGAGGTGGGATTGATGTAGAATATTGTACCAGTTTAGATATGGATTATCTAACTATTGTACTCATGGCTATTATTAGTGGCATTTTACTCCCTAACAAGAGAAAGAGGCTATGTTCTATTGGTATCCTATATGTGATTGGAGACATGATGGATATGGGGGAGAGATTTACATGGGGTCCATGTGTGTTATCACACTTATACCATGATTTACATCATTTTGTGTATTTAGGATAAATAGAGATTGGCCCATCTACATTACTATAGGTTTGGTGATTGGAACACATTGTGATAGAAAGGTCAATCAGACATATGAGCACATGATCTGATGATGATCTATTGGCATATGGATGGCATATTATTATTGGGACATGCAGACCACACATAGGATATCTAAACTTTTATAAGAGGGTAATTGATGATCTAAGTGAAGACCTGACACCTAGAGACCTTACAGGGAGATTGTGTTTCAGTGGTCACATAAATATCTTCACATGGAATACATGATGATTCCTTACTACATCATTAGGAGACATGATTATAACATAGATAGATATCACCCAAGTAGGGTGATGAGATAGTTTAGTGTTAGGCAACATATTCTAGTTAGGCCATATGTATTTGCATTGTCAGTGAGGGAAAGACTACAATGGGGTATGACCATTGATCCAACCATAATCAATCATAGCTAGACATAATTATAGATGGTTAAATGGAGTGATCAGAGAGACATTATTGATGTTGGAGTAGTTGAAAAATATGTAGAATGGTGGGCTTGATAGAGACCATTTAGATTGATGATTTCATATACACTACCATGAATGTAGATGTAGAGGTCGGTGGCTAGCCTGAGTAGATAGCCACAAGGTATAGGTTTAGGAGAGTGGATTAAGAGGGTCATGATAGGAGGTATGGTATGAGTAGGATCATGAGGTAAAGGATGTGCTTTAGAGGATAGCCAACTACATGATGTGTCGATTATAGAAATGGAGGATATTGATATTTTACATGAGGGAAGGGTTGACATTGATGTTGATATAGGGTTGGACCTTGATATAAAGTAGATGGTTGGAGGGAAAACCATAGTGATAGAGTTAGAGAGTGAGGATTATGAAGAGAGTGATGATGGATCAAGACATGATATGACTATGAGAGAAATACATGACACCTAGATAGATAGAGGGGATGTGGCTAGATCTTTATGTGTTCCTAGATCTAGGGAGGAGCATGCACTTATTGACAAACTTTGAGAGGAGATTAGGGATCAAGACATAGAGATTGATGGTTTGTACCAAGAGGTTTCCAAATTATAGGGTGTAGTAGATGGTAGAGGGTATAAGATAGTTGAAATCAGATGATTACAGTATGAGGTGAACAAATTATAGTGTATTATAGATGGCGCTGTCATGGCTATAGGATTGATTACACATGATGTAGAACCCTAGACACTAGATTATATTGTGCTGACACAATGCTATACATAGAAGAGGGGCATAACTCAGAATGAGTTTGTAGAGACTAGAGTACTTTTAGCTGGAGAAGGGAAAATATCCACTTTGGACAAAGTGATGAGGGCCATGGAACATGCCACATATTATAAGAGATTATATGATGTGGCTGTACCATGAGCTTAGAGGGCACTATATTTTAGAGAATACTCTATGAGATGGTTGGAATTTATTAGATTTATTCATCCAGTGGAGTCAGAGAGGTCAGTGGGATAGTTACAACATGTTATGGGTCCCCCATTAGGCACACCATGATGTGGAGAGCTATCCCTGAGACTAGACACCCTATCAGAGGGATAGGACGAGACATATACATAGGGGCTATTTTATAGATGGATTCATGGATGTATACATATTTCAAGATGTATCTTTTTGTATAGACATATATATATATATATATATATATATATATATATATATATATATATATGTATGTATGTATGTATATTCATGATGACTTATGAGACTTTGTACTATGTGGTGTGGACATTGATGGACTTTTTATTATTTTATATGGATTTATGCATGATTGACATATGTATGGATATATGGTAGCACTAGTTCTATTTTTAACATTTTGACTTATGCTAGCATGTTTTAATTCTTTCAGTATATTTATTATGGATGTGTGACGTATGTAATGATTGGTTTATGTGTATGTATTTTAGAATGTGACATAGCTGCATTTTTTTGTTTCTATTCTTTACATTGGATTTTCAACAATATTTGAGTTTTAAAAAACCTAATTTTTAATATAGCATAGAACACCTTACCACCAATGATATTGAATAATCATGATGAATGTTGATGTTTTAAGTATTTGAACAAAAAAGAAAGAATAAATCGTGTGAAACCAAAAGTATGTCATGATATAGTCATAACCATACTATATACGCATTTCACAAAATAATCTTTATAAACACATAGAAAACAATAATTAAAAGAATATGTGAAAACAAAAGATTAATCTAAGTGATTTGAATACACACATAATGGCAATGCAATAATAATAACACACAAATAAACAAAGAGTGATTCAAACAACAAAAAGTGATCACAATTGACAAAGTAAAGAAAATAACCATTGGAATGGCTAGAGATAAAATGAAGGAAAATAACCAAATTAATGGCTAAGGATAAATAAAAATTGATAAAATAACCAATTGAATGATTAGACATATGAAACAAATAATAAAACAAATAAAATAAATAAAGGATGTACAAAGTTGTAAACAATGTCAATATAAGTAAGGATTAGAAAATTGTAGCCAAGAACAAGGCTAGGAACTGAACAATAGAGGGAAAATCGCAAGGATAAGTTAATTCACATTAGGGAAATGGATGATGGGGAAGATGGTGGCCAAGATAACACTAGAGACCCCATGTCTAAGCAATACCTACATAATCCACATTAAATAAAGTCTATGTGGGGATATTAGGCCAGATGTAGTTCTCCCAACACAAAAAGTGATGATAAAGTGGGTGATTTGATGAAGAATTTTGAATGTGTTGATGAAAATGATGCATGAATTACCCACCCAAGAATGAGAAAATGATGTGGAAGATAGCCGAGAATGGTAGATGTGTTGATATTTATATTTTTTAGAAAGTTTTTGTGTTGTTTTTGATTTTTTTGTATTTTTGATTTTTGAAATAAGGAATATGACATTTTTCTGAAACCATGAGAAAGAATGTAGGTTTTCATATAGAAATAAAAACCATGGACTTAGAATATTATATGATAAATGACTGACAACTGACAAAATGATAAACCTAGGAATATACAATGGATGACTGAAAAGTGATGCCCCCAAGTAACTGGGGTAATTATAGACAATGGTTTATGCATGGTGCACTTGTTTTGTAAAATGATGTAACATGATGGATATGCACAAATGTTTTTGGATACACTTGATTAATTTTTTTTTTAAGTGGCAATCCAGTTGTTTTGTGTATATAACATATAAGGCTCAATTTGTAGTCAAATAATGAATGAATGAAGTATGGTAAATGAAAAATGGTGAATACAAAAATTAGAATTATGTATAAATAAGGTTGACCTATTATTTATGAGTAAAAGACAAAAATGTACATCTTTCCAAACTTACAAAATACTACCTTTGTTAGATGTGTCTAGAAAGAACTAGCCTTGACAGAATCAATTAATGGGATAAAGTCTACACTTTTCAACATAGACATATAAAAAATCTATTTGAAGAAAAAATTCTTTGGACATCTTTTGGTTTAATTTGATTTATAACCCCCTATATGTAATTTTATGTGACCAGATAGATACATGGGCTTATCACCAAAGACTATATAATGGCGAGTAAGGGTATCTCTCCCCAATGTTAGTCCTACATAATTAGGGAGATGTGAAGGCTCAACATCAAAGATCAATGAAGGGAAAGAGATAGTTTGATTTTTGATAAGTTTTGAATAAGGATTTCATATTATATGAGAGAAATTTACCCCCAAATCTTGGCTCCATGTGACTAGTAAGATGCAAGGGTTTATCACCAAAGACCAAAATAGGCAAGTAAAATTACCATATTTCATTTTACAACTTGTTTAATGTTTTCTGCTAGAAAGAGAACTATAAGAGGAGACTCCATCATAGACAACATTTTAGACAAGTCTATGGGATAGTTTTTTTTAAGTATGGCAAAGAGATGTAGGAAAAAGAGATTTACTCTGCTCATAAAAATTAAGGCAATAACCAATGTAATGCTAATTTTCAAAATATCTTTCATGAAATAATACGGTGATATAAAAAAATCAAAATGATATGATAGGATATAATTTAAAATGTTTTGTGTTATGAAATTAACAACTAAAAAATAAAAAAACATAACATTTGATATGCACGACAAATTCTACATGATGGTAAATACAATACTGTGAATATAATGTAGGTGTAAATATGCTGCCCCCAAGTGTCAACGGACTTGTAAACAACAACTTATTTTTTTTTATCTTTTGTGATTTTATGATTTTTTTTTTGATTTTATGGATTTATTTGCATCTGTACCTAATGGAAGGTCACAAGATGCATAAGTTTCCTAGTTTTATAGCTTGTCATCCCATGCCAACTCTAGATAGTCTCTGTTGTTCTAACTAGATTTCCTCTTCAATTTCTATTTTAGTTCTATTATTTACTTTGAATAGCACTTGACCATGATGAGGTTGTTGAGACCACCAAGAATTATTACTAAACTATCTAGAGTGTTGTTCTCTATGGGGAATCCTTATTGAATTAATATATCTAGATATAAGTTTCTTTGGCAAAGTTTTGTAGTAGTTTTATTTTTTCTTTAGAAAACACAATTATCAAATAGACCCAAGTTAATATGTTAGATAGTAGAGATGAAATATATAAACCTTCTAATAGTTATTTTGATCATCATGGAATTTAGACCCCTTAATCTATAAGGGCTACAAGTGATGTTGTTAAAGATTATCAAACACTAGGGACTAATGAGTTCTCCATATGTACAAAAACTAATATCTCTTACCCAACCACTATTGACCAACCACCAACAACTACAAAAGTCAAAATAAGATAAATCTATATTGATAATTCTTAATTCCTTGGAAAATCTAGAATGTTCAAACTTATTATGATGTACATGGAAATTAATCTCAAAATCATGATCCAATTCATTATAATGCCATTCTACTCGTTTAACATAATAAGTATGCAACATGGGAGTTAATATTCTTTCTTTGATTATAATCGAGAGATCATTACATGTTGTTTCTCTCTTAGTTGACTTGATGTTTTCATTGCTTCTAATATCATTACCATCAAGTGACAAGGAGCCAATTTATTCATCTATTGGTGTATATTGATCACATTTTGGAGCTTCAAGTAATGTTTGGTGAAGTAGCATTTCTCTAAATGGGATGCTTGAATGGATTTTTATATATGTTAAAATTGATATGTTTCTATGGGATAAATCTAATGAGGTCCATTTCTATGAATTCCAGTTGACATGTGCAGGTAGTGTAATGTCAATGGGAAAAGGAAGAATAATGTTTATGGAAATGGAACATATTACTTTGATGTTACTAAGAGAACTTGTATTGATGTTGGATGAAGCTTCCTCCTTACCCATAACATTTTCAAACTTGTCTACTAACAATACTATCATTGGGACCAAAGTGGATTTTGATATTAATGATGAACTTTCCTTCAATCTTAAAATAAATTGTATATATGATTTTAGTAATAAATTTGATCTTGGTTTGGATGTGGCCATAAAGAAGGCCTGCTGAAGTGATTTATTACCAAATTTCTTTTTCATGGATCATTTAGAAATGTTAGATTTGGGATGAAGAGATTTATAGACATGTAGATTTTTGTATATTGGACTGAAAGCATATGATCATTTGATGCTGGGTAAATTAAATGATGTTTGGGATAAGATAAAACATTTGTCAAAAATGGGTATTTGATAAAAAATGTTGTTTGGTGGACAATGGATGGAAGAATGTGATTTTGATTTCAAAATGAGATGGCTTGATTAAGCTTAGGAGAAACATCTTGACATACCCTTAAAGTAGGATTTTCAAATACGAATAGATATGGGATCAATTTGATGTACTCTACATCAACCAAATCTTGGCTAGTGTAGTGAAGGATGTTAGAACTATAACTAGTGGATGGGAAATTTGTATGATTTTGAAGGATAGGGTCACTAGTGAGAAGATGAAGTTGTTGTGGAAAGTTTTGGGATTCACTAGTAAGGTATTGTATTGAATAAGTAACTTGATTTTATAAGGATGGGTTTGTGGTATTTGTGTTGAAAGTGGAATTATGTGTGTTTTGTGAATGTATGGGGATTTGTGAAGAAGTTTGAATTTGAGTTTTGGGATGCAAAATCAAATGGTTAAGTTTGATGATATGGAAAGGTTGATTTTGATGGTTGTAGGAGTTGAAATATTAATTTGAATGGAACATAGTTAGATTCAACTAGATTGGAGGCTGGCTTGTGAACATGTTTAGGTTTGTATAAATATCTGAAAGTGGTGGTGAAGATGAACCAAAAGTTTGATTCACATTATTTTTACAGTTTGAACCATATGGAGCTAGGTTAGTGAGTGAGATGGGGGATTAGATAGGTATAGATGGGATGGTAACATAAATGGATTAGAATAGTGGTGATGGGTTTGAATAGTCAAGATGTGATAGACTAACATGGGCAGGGGATTGATAGTATGTTTATTAGTACAAGAGGACTTAAGAGTGTTAGCATCTAGGTTACATCATCGAGTAGTGTTACATGAGATGCAAAAATTGACATAGAAAAATTATGGGGTGATCAAGATGGTTGCTATCTATTATATTTCTACGATGCCCATGGTGTGTATTGAAAGGGCATTAATTATAGACCTAGTGGAGAGATGGCATTCAGAGACTAGTATATTCCACTTTGTGATTAGTGATATGACATTGATGCTAGAGGACATACTATAGATGTTTTGGCTATTGATGGGAGATGATATGATCTATTGATGATCTCATACCCTAAGTGTGATGATGTAGAGACTATGTGGGTGATTAAAGATTAGAGTATGGGATTCTTGAGTAAACATTGAGAGAGAGGATGATTGATAGGTTGACACTTGTGGTGATGACTCTTATTACTGGCATAATCTTTCTAAATAAGAGTAGTAAGTGGTTCCACCTTGATTTGGGATATGTGGTAGCAAAAATGGTGTAGGATTACCATGTTTTTATTTAGGGTCCTATGGTACTTGCCCATATATAAAGAGAGCTTCATATGGGTGCCTATAGAGGAACAATGAGCTTAGGTCTCTCCTTACTATTTTAGATATGGAGTTGGGATCACATCATTATAGAGAGACCACTGGGAACTCAAGTAGATAGGGAGCCTAACTAGCCTATGGTGTTCAAGTGGCATATTATTCTAGGAGTGTAGAGTCCTCATGTAACAAACATGTGATTCTATAGATAGACATTTAATAGTTTTATAACTAATCAGATTATGTGGATGCCTTACTGATAGGTCTAGTGGGGATTGGTTGAGGATGTGGATGTTACATGATTTATGCTCACAAAGTGATATTTGACCTACTAACATGACTACATCATCGAGAGATATAGGTCTAATTGGGTACAGTAATAGTTTGGGAGGCAGCAAGATATACTAGGAGAGGAGCACTTATTTGCTCATAGTGATAGAGAAAGGTTGTAATGGGATCAATAGCAGATAAAGCACTAGAAATATCATTATCCCAATGATATGGTATTATCAAACTCCCATATTAGATCTAGGAGTGACTGTTGCATATACAAGTTGGTGGTCTTAGTGATGACCTCATAATTTATTTAGATGACTAACTAGGGTGAGGAAGGGGATTTACATAGATTTCTATGGACATAAGATTGGTTAAGGAGGAGGAAAGATTAGAGGGTATAACCCTAAGCACAAGTTTATTAAGATGAGAAAGCAGGACCAAATGTTATGGTGATCGACAGTAGAGATATGGGAGTCTAGGATGAAGACCAGGCTAGAGGTAGAGGCAGGTGGGAGAGTAGCTATAGATGATGCAGGGCCATATAGGCCACCTCTAAGTGAGGATGATCAAGCTTTATTAGATAATCTGAGGTTATAGATACAATCTTGAGTGATAGAGGTAGCAGGTCTCTCAACTGAGTGAGTTAGAATGGTGGAAGATTTAAAGAGAGACTATCCAGAGGGATATTTAGATGGTGGGTGTACTTAGATAGGTTATAGGCTTATTAGGATAGGTGTCAGCCTTTAAGGGGTGTTTAGGTTAGAAATGAGATTAGGATGGGTAGATATCTTTATTCTAGATGTAGATTCAGATTTGGGACACACATATAACATCATTATGGAGGAAAATTACACCACTACAGTCAATATTAAGGAAAAGAGGTGGAGTTATAAGTGGCTGAGAAGGCTAAGGAGGAGGAGGATATTTTATTAGAGTAGTAGGGTATAGGATTAGTGATGAGATAGTTGTCTTAGCTAACAAAAGAGGCTCATTACTATAGGGATTTATATGAGGGAGCAATGCCAACAATTAGTGTGCCCCAACCTTTAGGGCTAGTTCTTCCCAGTCTGTACATCAACCTACTAGGAGGTTGCATGGATAATAATGATTTGGACTTGTATTTGTGAGATAGAGTTTATATTATGGACATGTATTATTGTATCTCATTGATGCCCATGGGGCCCATTTGTATAGTTATATATATTGACATATACTCTTATGGGCATTATGGACTGTTGTTATGTATGATAATGTATGGACTTATTTATTTACATGTAATTATTGGTTATGGTTATATGGATCATGGATGTTGTTGTTATGGATTTAGATTACGTGGTTATATTTTTATGATTATATGGGATGTTTAGATATATTGATTTAGATGAGATGTACTTATGGACATTATTTATCTAATATGGATGACTAGTATGTGTTATAGTTTAGACGTAGATGATGTTGTTTTGTTTATGTGATAATGTGAGGTATAATGACATAGAAAATGTGATATTAATAAGGGTTATTATATAGATAAATAATCCATTAATTGAATCATATGTCTCACAAATAATCCTCTTGCACTAAGGAGGTGGGTGCGATGTTGGGTATTAGGCTAGGATTGTTAAACAAGATAAAGGAATGGTTGGGGGGATGGGATGGGTGGGGACTTAAAGACATTACAGGTGTAGGAAATCTTTTTTGATTTTTCACTTGTGAGTATAATTGTACCCATGACATGAGGATAGTCATGGTCACATTTGAATCAAAGTGTGTGGGGGACTTGGAGCAGGAATTTTGTTTAGTGATATTCCCAATTTTTATGTTGGGTAGTCACTTAAGGCCATATTCATTCCCTTTGTCAAAGAAGGACAAAAAATAACACTTAAAAAGACAACAAAACAAGAGTATTGACTATTACTTAAAAAAGGATTAAAGAATGATTATTAATAAGATATACTAATACATATATAAAGGATAATACATCATATGGACAAAAATTAATGCTTAAGAAGATAGTATAACAAAACTATAACAAAATTTTGACACAAAAATTTGAATAAAGAAAACTTAATGAAGACTTGTATATGCATATTAAAATACTCAAATTCTTTCAACCAAATAATTATAAATAAAAGGATGAGGATGGTATTATCTACATGATGGCATAAATCCTAAAAAGGACAAGGCAAATAAACAATAAAAAGGGAAATAATGATAAGTATATAAAATATGACCTTAGGGACATGGTTAAATGGATATTTTCAAGGGTAAATTGTGCCCAAATTTTTTTGGTAAGTGAGACAAGTATCAAAAACCAATTATAATGACAATGCTTAGGGTCTAAAATGAATGCTTAGGATTCAGTTACAAAGCATACTATAGATCCTAGAGTAAGAACATTATATGACCCTTCTTTAGTGACGAGGTTAGTGGGTTGATATGGATTTTTGCTTGGGGGATAAATAGGGATGGAAAAATTTAGATGAAATTGAGGCTGATGGGAAGAGAATCATCAAGGAGGATGTGATTAAGATGTGTATTAGGATGTCAAAATGGAATAAGTAGATGCTTGAAAGTGGATTAGATGTTTAAGGTGACTCTTCAATAGACATCCTCCCCCTACATTCAATAATATTTTGCCCCAATTTGAAACTCATATCTCCTTATTTTCCCTAAGCATATTTTATATACACACTATTAGGATCAGGGTCATATGAGAAAATAAGAGGATGAAATGGCAAAATGGAAGAAGTGGAATGGTGATGGATAAATGTGCCCCTAAGAGTGGGGACTTATAGACAGAGGATATTTAGAGCCATTTAAGTATAAAAACACTTAAAATGCATAATATTCATGGGTTCATCAAGCTCATCACCATATAATGTGGCTAATTTATAGGCTCTTGATCCAAATTTTGCAATAATAACATAGGACCCAAGCCAATTTGCTTCAAATTTACCTTTCTTTTCTCACTCAATGTTGGTGTTTTTCTGATTATCTTTTACAACTAAGTCACCAAATTCAAATTCTCTAGATTGGATATTTTTGTAATATTAGCCTTTAAGCTTGTTCTGATATGCCCTAAGGTGATCTAGGGCATTTTGATGCTTTTCATCTAATAGTTTGAGTTCTTATAGCCTTTCTTGTTTTTAATTATTATCATTGATCATGTCCCACAAAGATATTATTAAAGAAGGGAGCTCAACTTCAACAGGAAAGATTGATTCTATTTCATAGACCAAGGAATATGAAATGGCTCCAGTAAGTGTTTTGACACTGGTTCTATAAGACCAAAGAGCTAGATATAGTTGTAAATGCCAATTTCTACCAGCATCGTCAACAATTTTCTTGAGAATTTTGAGAAGCATTTTATTAATTTCTTTTTCTTGACCATTACCCTAGGTATAATAGGGTGTAGATAAATGTTGTTAAATGTGATAAAAATTTCACAAGTCTTCATATTTTTTATTTTTGAAAGATTTTTTGTTATCTGATATGATTTTTTTTGGGATTCCAAAGTGGAAAATAATCTAATTCAGAATGAATTTTGATATTTATAGACTTGTGGTATAAATTATAAACATTGCTTCAACCCATTTAGTAAAGTAATTTATAGCTATGATTATGAATTTATGTCCATCTGATGATGCATGATTAATCTTGCCAATAAGATCTAGTCCCCATATTGAAAATGGCCATGGGATCATTATAAGTTGTAATTTTTGTATAGGGGCATGAATGAGATTACCAAGCTTATAACAAGCCACATATTTTTGCACATACTAACAGGCATCATGATCCATTATGGTCTAATAACATCCAATCCAAAGTAACTTCTTGGCTAGTGCCATCCCACTGACATGACCACCATATATACTGTCATGGACCTCCTTGATTATAATATTAGCCTCCTTTGATGTCAGACATCTCAACAAAGTCCTATTATAGCCTTGCCAATAAAGTGTGTTACCAACGATGGTAGAATGGGATGTGTGATTAATGAAGGATTCTCATTGGTGACAATTAAGTTTTTGTGGTAGTATATTATCATAAAGGTAGGTATAAATATCTTGGTACCAAGGTGGATTGGGATTAGGTATAGCACAAATTTTATAATGAGACATTGATTGATGAGCTAGTAATAATAGTTGTCAATTAGAAATTTACCTTCAAGTACATATTCTGGAAGAAATAGCAAAGAACCAATAGTGGCCATTGAGTTTATATCTTTATTAATTCCCTTAGGAACCCACTCAAATGATATTGACTAAAAACTTTGCTTCAGTTGGTCTACTAATGATTTATAGGGAAGTAAATTCTCATCTTTTAATTGGAACTCTTTGTTCACATGTTTTATAATCAACTGAGAATAACCAAAGACCTATAGATGTTGGATATTCCATTAGATGGTGATTTGTAATTCAACAACTAATGCCTCATACTCAGTAATGTTATTGATGCATGGGAAAATAATTCAAAAGGATTTAGGGATTAGGTCACCTTGTGGGGTTACCAAAAATATTCCCTCTCCCAACCCATGCATGGTAAAATAGCCATCAAAATATAACTTCCAACCATTTGATTCTTTAGTAACTAGTATAGACTTGTTTGGGAAAATTGTGATTATTGGTTTAGTGTCTGTTATGGATGCTACTGCAAGTTGATCTATAATTGTTTATCCTTTAATGGCCTTTTGATTTATACACTCTATATCAAATTTGCTTAGCAACATGATCCATTTATCCATTCTACCAATTAGAGCTGATTTAGATAACATGTACTTGAGGGGATCTACTTTTTATATGAGTTTGACTTGGTTATTTAACATATAGTGTCGATGTTTTTGTGAGGTGAAGACTACATCCAAACAAGTTTTCTCAATAAGGGTGTAGTTGAGCTTGTATGAGACTAAAGCTCTGCTTATATAATAAATTGATCTTTATTTACCATCATCATTATGTTGAGCTAGTAAGGCCCCTATAGCACAAGGTGTATTAGAGATATACAAAAGTAACAGCCTTCCTAAGATGGGTGGTGATAAAATTGGAGGCTTCACCAAATATTGGTTAGATTATCAAAATCCTTTTAATAGTCTAATTTATGGTCGAAATGAGTTCCCTTATTTAAGAGGTGGGTGAAGGGATGACACTTATCTACCAATTGTCATATAAACTGATGGATGGCCTATAGTTTTCTTTGAAGGCTTATTAACTATTTTAGGGTCTTGAGAGGAGGCATTTCAATAATAGCTTTTACTTTAGCAGGGTCTATTTTAATGCCTCACCTAGAGACTATTAACCCTAAGAGTTTGCATGAGGTAATGCCAAATACACATTTATTAGGGTTGAACCTAACCTTGTATTCTCTGTGCCTCTCAAAATTCTTTTTAGGACTATATGATGCTCTTATCAGAGCTCATACTTTCCAAGTATATCATCCACATAATCTTCTACAATATCGTGCATCATATTGTAGAATATTACTGTCATAACCCTTTGGTAAGTGGCTCCTACATTTTTTAGACCAAAAATCATTACTTGATAGAAAAAGTTTCCTCAAGGAGTAATAAATGTCATTTTATGTTGATCTTTGGGAGCAATTTTAATTTGATTATAGTCAAAGAAACCATTCATGAGGGAAAGCATCTTATACCCTATAGTAGAGTCCACGATCATGTTGATATTGGGTAAGGGAAAGTCATCTTGGGGACACGCCTTGTTTATATCTTGAAAGTAAGTATAGATCATTATTCCTCCCTATCATTTGGCCATGGGGACAATACTCAATATCCACTTAGAATAGTCAATTGGTCAAATAAATCTAGCTTCCAAGAATTTTTGTAATTCTTCTTTGACCAAGAGAGCCACCTTGGGGTGCATTTTGTAGAGTTTTTGTTTAACTAGTTTGGCATTTGGGTGAACCACTAAATGATGCACCACCAAGGTAGGATCCAATCTAGTCATGTCAGAATAGCTCTATGGAAACACATTAATATATTCCTTGAGAAGCTCAATGAGGACTTGTTACTTATTAGGTGTGAGAATTGCCCCTAGTTTGAAAATTATCGGATTTTAATCTGTTATGATTTTCAATTCTATAACCTCCTTAATGAGAGAAGGTGATTAATCTTGTAGATATGTTGGGGGTGATGGTAATTCCTTTCTTTAAGAAAATTCTTCTAGGAGCTTTGTATCTAATTTCAAATATGACTCTTGTTTTTCAATAGTTAATTGGATTTCTTCTATATTTGGAGAGGGGTCATTTTCTTCATATTCCTCTTCCTCGATTTGATTTAGTGACACTTGTTGTTTTCCAAAATATGTGGATTTTTTAAAACTGATAGAGAATCCTTTCTTATGGTCTCCTAATGGCATAAAATCTCTTGATCCCAGATATTCAATAAGGGCCTCATCATTTTGTAAGACATCAAAAGATGTCTCATTCTTATAATCCTAGTCTATAAGTTTGGGATAATGGAGGGAGATGTTGATGGTGGAGGTGGTGTTGTTAGGGAAGAGGTTGGTAGAAGCCAAGTCCTCATAAATACTATAAATAGAACCTATTTTGACTTCATCATAACTATAATCTTCAAGAACCAAAGAAGTATCCGTAATGCTAGTGCTTAGGTCAATGCCCAGAGGTTTATACCCTAAGCCAAGATGTTTTAGGTGTTCTTGAACCCTTATAGGTTATATTCTACCTTGTTCATCTATTCCTAGTCCTTTTCCCTTATAGTTCATATTTTAAAGCATCTTCTAAAGCTAGGGGTACTTTTGCTTATGGAATTATAGGGCTTCATCTTCAGGAATGAGCCATGAATCATCAAGTTATTCAAAATATTCATCTAATAACATTCTTGCACTTATGAAGGCTGTGAACCCAAATTGATAAATTACAGGTTTATCTTGTTGTATAGCAGGGGACCCATAGCTACGTGGGGATAATGGTAAGTTTATGACATAAAGGGTTTTGTATTCATATTCCCTACATCCTTTAGAATTGATTTTAAGATGAGTGATGTCTAGGGATTCAGATAAATCAAATGATAAGTCATCAGGGTGGACATACTTCATAGCTTTGGGAACATAAGGGGAACTATGAGTGTTGGGGACATAGCAAGTAAGATTATATTATTCCATTTGATAGCTATGAAAGTGTTTTATTTCCCCTAAAATTGTGACCTCCATTCTAAAATAAGGAAATTTTAGACATTGGTGGAGGGTAGAGGGAAATAATCTCATTTCATGAATCCAAGGGTGTCCCAAAAGTAGATTATATGGGAGATCTACGTCTATTACATGAATTAGGATATGGTGGATTATAGGTCCCATAGCTATAGTAAAATAAATTATTATTATGGATGGCCTTTCATTATCATCATATGCTTTAATCACTATCAGAGTATGCCCTTATGAAGATTTAGAGTACCCCAATTTATTGAGAAAGTTAAGATTGCAAAAATTTAAGGCTAACCCTTCATCTATAAGTACCCATGGGATCTTATGATTGGCAAAGGAAATTTTAATGACTAGTGGATAATTATGATGAGGGCCTATAGGTGGCATATCATGTGCATTGAAATTCATTTAATGGGAAGGAGATAAATGACCCACCAAAGATTGAAATTGACTTGTATCAATATCCTTGGGGACTTTTAATTTATTTAGGACTTGATTGAGTATCTCTTAGTGTATCAATGATGTCTTAAAATATTTATGAGAGAGATTTGAGTTGGAGTCTTCTCAAGCTGTTTAATGATATTATATGGTTTATCAAAAGAACTCAAGACTTTTTAGGGATATTAACTTTGTAAGTTGAGGAGGTGGATGGGTCAATTGGAGGTGATCCAAGAATGAAGATATTGTCATGCCTTGTAGTAACTACATAGTTAGCTGTTACCCTATTAATTTTAAGGATGTTGAATGGTGAATGTGTGGCCTCTTGGGGGCCTTGAATTTTGATGGTATTAATGTCATGATATGGGATGGAGTGATAGTCAGTTCTATTAGAAGTGGAGGATTGACCCTAATCCTTTAGTGGTTTCTTCTACCTTTGATCGTGCTTAGGTAATGGGTCCTGATATACACCCAGTTGTTAATTCTTGGATTGACTAGTCGATCTCTCCCCTTTAACTTATTTATCTCATTTTTCTATTAAATCTTAGATGAAGTACCTTAACTACATATATTTATCATTATCATGTCTCTTGAATCTATGATATTGGAAAAATTCATCTTCTTGATACCAATTTGGTTATGGTTTTCTATCATCCAATGGTTAAATTTTAGGGAGAGTAATCATGTTAGCATCAATTAATTATTAAAGGACCATTTTTACAGGTACACCAAGACTAGTTAGGGGCCTCTTTTTCATTCAAGGCTTTGGTTTTCCCCTAGCACGCTTAGAGTGGATACATTTTGCTTTTTAGTAGTAGGGGGAGCCTTCTGTATGGTTTTTACATGTTTTGAATCCATTACACCTTCCCCTACAACATTTGTATTCTTAGTGAATACCTTAGGCATACCTGAAAAAGTATTGTCTTGATATTGAACTTGTTCATTTCAGGTATATAATTTAATTTTCCCCTTCTTGATGAGTGCCTTTTCAATTTGAATCCCATTTTTTATAATTTCATCAAAATATTTGACACACTACAGTTTTAATTGGTATTTTAATTTAACAATGATATTATCAATAAATATTTTGGGCAGCTCCTTTCCAAGGACCTTGTAGTAAAATTGACTAGCGAGGCTTCCCCAACATTGTAGGAATGATGCTAAGCTCTCCCCATTTCAATGGTTAATATTATAAATATCTATAATGGAGATGTTGTGTTCAATATTAGAGGATAAGTGTCATACAAACTTCTCTATTAGCTTTCCAAGAATAGATATGGACCCTTTAGGTAGATGCATAAACCATTATAAGGAGGTAAGCATCATTTATTAGTGTGTCTAACTATGAGTTGTGTTTGTGTGAGTGTTCTTTGAGCTTAATTTGTGTGTGTTTAATCAAGTTGAGGTATTCAATTTTGGTGCATCACCACATAGTTAGCCATAAAATTATAAGAATATCCTTCTCTTTTCATTGTCAAAGGGTAGTTTAAGTGAGGATCAAGGTGATTCATCAAGGGAACCAACCATATTTGGAGGTTTGCTTCCATTATAGGATAACCTTAACCTGGAGGTGATCCCATTGTGTTAATTGGGTGAGGAAGCTTGAAGACCTTACTCAAGGGTGAAAACATAATTTGACAACATTTTTTGGCATGCCTAGTGGGAACTTAACACATAAGATTTCTAAATATTGGTTCTAGTTTTAGTAATTTGTAACAAAGACATTACTCAAGTACTCAACATCTGGTAACTCCATAAGCATATAAACATCATAATGGAAGATTAGTGTAATTTTCATGCCAAAGGTCACAATAAGATCAACTAAAATATGATTTTATTGAATTACCTATGAATTTAGAAAAAAAAAGAGGTTATTAAAATATAGGCCATACACCAAACACCCCTTTACCTCAATACATCTGAACTTACATTAGAATATCCCTATACCAAGACTAAATTTCAATATGGCTATTAAAAACCAAGTTTTTGTGCCTTTTGATGGTGATATCCCTTTGAATCTTGCCCAATAAAATGATATTCCAACATAAATATTGAAAATTTTACCTTTATTCATCGAAGAAGATCAAACCACTCTCGTTGAGCACATTAGCGATGTGTCTAACCTATGTTTTATGTATCATTTAATCTAAGAAAATGTAGATATTAGATTGCTTGATACATCTTTCAAGGGAAAGGATCTACATTGGTATAGGAACCTTCCTCTCAATTCCATTTTAGCTTAAGATGAGTTAGGAGTAGCCCTTTATAAACAATTTGAGGATAAATCAAACCACCTCTCTCTAGTTAAGCAATTGACTATCATTAAGAGAGATCCCATGAATTTATGGTTGATTTCAACCTTAGGTTCCAAAATACATGGGATAAGATCCTTCCTATGATTAGGCCATCTCCTCAATATGCATTCTTGTATTTTTTTGAGAGCTATAAATAGTGATATATCAGTGATTATCTAGTCAATGGGTAGAAGGATACTCCGAAATGCATTTGAGGTGGCCATTTGGGTATAAAATAGCCTTATACAACCTGGAAAACTTGTACCAAGGCCTTCTATTCCATTTTTTATATAAGTTTGACCAATTTCACCTTTTAAAGTGCCCAAATTATCCCTAATTCCATCTCTATCTAATCAAGTTGTAGCTCTTCCTAGCCAATCTAGTGAGCTGAGTAAACTAAAGGCTCTTATGTAACCATTTGAAAATGAAATGGTGGCCATAAAGAGACAATTTGCTCAACCTAATAGATCATATCAACCTCCTTATAAAAAATAATATCAGCCTATTATGTCTCATATTCCAAACTACCATTCAAATAAACCTTCTTACCAAGTACAAGGAGCCATTACACAATCTAGGCCATATATCACTATTCATCTAAGTATTCACTCCTCTTTCAAAGCTATTGTCCATATTGACCAAATTTGACCTTTGGCCAAATTTTAGTCAACCCATAAATTTATAATTTTTTTAGAAGTTTATTCATGTCCTATAAGGGGTTTCATATTGTTCTAGATGTCTACTTATCCCTAGCCTAGCCCTGGTTCAAGTCTAGCCCTTTGTACTAGTCAAGTCAATGAGAGTCAACCCCAGTCAAATAGGGTCAAACTTGGTAAAAGGCATAAATTATGTTGGATTGGTACTAATTTGGTTTTGAATATGATTTAATATCTCTCTAGGTCATTTAATTATTCTTACCATGTTCAATATGTCAAAAATGCCTTATGGGGCCACCTTTTAGCTAAAAAAGAGGACTTGTACAGATGGGTTAAAGAGATCAACTTGTAATTAGGATATGGTTAATGTGGGGGAGGTTAGATAAGGTTATAATTAGTATCCTAATAGTTTAATAATCAGTTATGCTCAGAGGAAGGTAGTTTTCTCTTGTTTTTAGGCCCTTTAGGGCACTTGTACAGAATGCATCATCTCACTTTCAGGTGAAAACATTATTTATGTGCCCTTTAATCTCCTAAAATTAAGTTAAATGCTTTGGTTTCAGATAATTAATAGAAAAATTCATTTATTTCTCCTTTTTCTTCACTCTTGTCTTAGCAAGCAAATAAAGGGCAACTTCAAGCACTTGATATGGACCGTACTGGTGGAATTGGGAGGAGTGATTCTATAGGTGGATGTTAATCTAAGTGAAATTAATTTTCATAACAATAACTTGAAATTTGGTGCCTCCTCCTTTATGAACAATAGTTAACACTCTAGGAAGCTTTTTATGGACCTACAACCATGAGGGGGTCTCTTATTGAGCCTGTTTTAGATTTTCTTGTTTTGGATTGATGGGTTTATGTGATTTAAGTGTTTATAAATGTTTTTAAAGAAATACACATGATTATTCTTGTTTTTTAAAGCTCAATTACTTGGGAGAGCTCTTCTAGTCTTGTACATGTTTACAAAATGCCTAGTTTGCATCAACAATCATCTTAATTGCCTTGAAAATGATTTATCCACATTGGAAAGAGTGTTTTGATGTTATTTTGGGGATTATAATAATGTTTTTTATGTATGTAAGAATTGACATTTGTCTTTTAGTGCTTGGAAGGCCGTTCCTTGCATTTCCTTGCTTCCTTATGTTCTCCCTGCATAACAAAGTCACAAAATTTCACCTACAGGAGCATGCTAACAAGACTAATGAAATGTGGAGGTTTTGATATGGTCCTTAAATATTTTGTGAATTATTTAATGCATTTAAGTGTTGGGGAAAGGCATATATGTGTTACAAACTAGTATACTTGGAATGTGGTCTCAGTCCTGCCTATGTATAGAGAGTGATCATCTACAACTAGTGTCACAAGATGAAAATATGCCTTGAAGAGGTGTTTAACAATTTATAATCTCATTTTTGAGTTTCCTTGTTATTTTCTAGGTCCAAATAGACCCCTTTATGGTGCTATCTTGACAAGAAGGTGTGAAATCAATGAATGGAGGGTTAGACTATCTTCAGGCTCTTTTGCTCCAAAATAACCAAAATAGAGGCCTTAGGGGTTTTGATAGGCCTCTCAAATTGAATTTATAAAGGGTTTTAAACCATAAAATTGAATGATCATGTGGCATATATATATCAAAAAAAGGCTCTACCAAGTTTGGAAGAGAAAGAGTGGAGGGAGGTCTAAGTTCAAGAGGGTTAAAACCATCCTAAAACACACTGAAATCAGTTAGTGAAGTCTACAAGATTTTGAGGGAGGTTTTACTTTGAAATGCCTATGGAGAGTCCTAAGATATGCCAAGGGAGGGGAAACATTTAAATTTTTTCCAAAATGTACCCTTGAGCAAATTAGTCATGAAGGAAGATATATTTAGTTGTAATGACATACTAGGCCTGTAACCTATCCATATAACATGTTAAAGTTGCACCTACACTTGGGTCATTACGTAGTGGTCAAATTTACAAGTTTGAAACTATTTTTGAGATTTAAAGATGAGTGAAATGGATTTTTTGGAAAAATATTTGATTTGGATAAGAGTTTCAATCCTCAAGGGAGTGTCAAGAATCCCATGGTGACCTGCAACTCCTGTACAGACTGAGATAGAGGTCATAGGAAAATCAAGGACTAAGCTAGGATTATGATGTTTTAAACCATATAGGGTGGATTAAAGGTGATAATAATGATTAATAAATTTAATAAGAAGCTTAATAAAGTTCCATCTACCCTATGGTCCTAATCAAACTTAGAAGAGTGACCTACAACCAAGCAAAGGAGACTATGGAAGGTAGTGGGTAGTGATAATAATAAGAAGTGATAGTAGGGTCTAAGAGCCAAAGGGAATGACTTAAAAATAAACATGAATAGGGAATATATAATATATATAGATTCATTATCATATTTATGAGACATCCAAAGGAAGATATCTATAGGAAATCACCCCTATTCATTGTGACAGTTAGGCAAGGTCCTAGTTTGTGAGGGCAAGATGTGAGTTGGACTACCTAGGAAGGAAGAGAGGGTCTCAAGCATAGTAATATGACTCATTAAAATAAAATGGATGTGATATCATGAATAAAACTTTTAAGGGATACCCAAAGACCCTTTTCTCTTAGTAGAATGTACTCAGTCCGTACAGGCAGGTTGAGAAACCCTTGGCTCAAAGGAGTAAATTTGAGAGTTTCACTAACAAGAAAGGTTTTAGTTGATTAAAAAGGTTAAAAAATCATTAAATAAGCATTTATATCATATATAAACAGCTTAGTATCATTAAATAGGTTTGGGAGAAGCATCTACAAGGAGGTTTGGTCAAAAGTATGCAAAAAACAAGGTTTTTGCCCCCTTTTTTGAGGAGATTGAGATGGTTAGACCCCATAAACATGGAATTTGAAAAAATAATTTGGTAAATTTGGTATTTATTACCTTTTTAATACTAAAATAAATTAATTTTTCACCAAAATATAGGGCTAATACTCTCTATTTTGTCTTAGAGGTAAGGTGCTCTCGGTATACACAAGAATGGTAGTTTTGGGGAAAAGTGAGGAATGGTGAACCAAAGATCAATTGGATCAGTAAATAAGGTTTTAATATATGGGAGACACATGGAGGAACATTAAAAAATAGTCTATAATGTTATAGTGCAAACAAGGTGGTCTGGACAAGAAGGTCTATAGGCATTCCTAGTGAGGAAATATGCAAATCTAGCTCCAAATGCAAAGCCATTGCAAGTTATAACCATTGCCAAGAATTATAGTTTTTTTATAGTGAATACAGGAGTGTAAATTATGTTTTTAATCTGTTATAATTCATATTAAGTGCAAACATTAGTCATGTAGCTCAAAAAATGTAGGCAAGCTCATTGGCAAGGTGTAGGCCTTATCCCAAAGCAGGGGTCATTTCCATTTTTAGCTCTTGGTGAGCTATCATAGGGATTGGATTATGTTTATAGTGTAGATAAATAGGTTATAAAACATTTTTTTGGTAGGGAAACTCCAAAAGAAGCCTTTTTTGGCCCAAGTTGTGATCAGATCCTCACAGGAAACATGAAAATAACTCAAAGAGCAACTTTGGGCACTCATATATCTCATAACAATTTTAATGGTATTATGAGATATTAAAGGAATTTTAAGTGGATCATTAATAATACCTAAGTGTAATTTTATCATAATTTCAACATTTAACCATTATGAAGAAAGGTTAAGAGTACAAACCACTCAAAACCCTACATAAGGACCCAATTGAGAAGAGGAAGCAAAGGAAACATCCAGATGAGTGGGAAAGGCCATGAAACCACTTGGATGATGTATATAAGTCTCTTGAGATTATTCCATGTAACTTATGTGTATGAAGCTATACGAAATAGGGAAAATCATGGCTTATTTCAACCTTTTTGTGTGTTTTGCAGGGTTGGAAGGTTTCAAAAGACCAAATAAATTTGAGGGAATAATAGGACTTTTTATAAGTCCTAATGGTAATTATATTAGGTATCTAAACTCATAAGTGTGCCTACAAAATCTCCCATTTTAGCCAGTCTAGTGAGCTAGCTAGTAAACACTTAGAGAAAGTGGTAAAAATCAACTAGGAAGGCCTTTTAAAGCTTTTTTCCTGAAACTTATGATATGGAATTTTTTAAAAAGTCTCATGCCTCCTTGTGAATGGATAAATTTTCAAAATTTAAGGTTTTTTGGTGCCAAGTGTGGGAGGTGCATAGAAAAGAGCTATTTTGAGACTGCCAAAAATGATTGTGCATGGAAAAAGGAATAAGAATGGTTAGGGGATAATCTAATGCATGTGAGGGATTTTTTATAAACCCTAATACTTATAACCATCATCAAAACTAGCCCTTTTTAGTGATAGGGTAGTTTTGGAAGTCAAATCATGAAGATAGTTTTCTATGCCAAGGCTGAAGGTTTTGCACCACTTTTCACCATTCTTATGACTTGTTTTGGACAAGTAGACCTCTTGACATGGCATATCTCACCTAATATCTATTTAAAATGAAATTATAACTAATTTTATTAGGTTTACATATGTCCAAGTGACCTTTGGACTTCCCTTTTCTTGATTCTCTTCTCAAAACTATAAATATGTATTCTTTTGGCTCTTTTGAGTAGCCTCTATTGGTTAATGGGGAAACTATGACCAAATTTGTGTTTAAAATACTCTTAAAGAAATATGAAAGTGATTTTTACACTTACATATTGTGATATTGAGTATATATTTGAATCTTATTGATATTGTCTAGTGAAAGAGTTGCTCTTCTAGCATGCCAATCTTGGTCATCTACCAATGTGCAAAAAAGGATGTTGTTGTAGGTATTTGTTAGTATTATCTCCTACATTTATAGGTGTCTTAGAAGTGGTTTATGTTTTTATTCCATTCATGAAATCATCCATCACCTTCCTAAGTGTCAAGTACTTTTTTGGATCTAACTTATGAAATACTGATGTGACATTACATTCTATGTTGTGAGTTTGTGTGAGATAGTCTTGTTTGCCTTTAAGTAGTGGGTTTTTAGTCAAGTAGGAGGATAATACATACTAGTGCATCAACATCTTTGTTTTTTTAATTTTTTTTTCCTAATCCATTTTCATCTATAAGTTGATAGATAAAAAATAACTTCAAAGAGTGCATCAAGGGGAGCTAGCCCCTCATCTAGAGATTCATTTCTCAATATTTCCACCCATAGAAAGAGAAATGTCTCCATGGTGCCACTTGGATGAGGATAATTAGGCATCTCATTAGGGGTGAAAATCTAAGTGTCAATAGTCCCTACTCAAAATAACCTCATGCAAGAGAAATAATGGTGTACTACATGTAATCAACCCCATAATGAATCCTCTTGCTCAAATGGAGTATTGAATCAAGCTCTAATTGTGCAAGGTGTGGTAACACCTCAGCTATCACAAACTAAAATTCCACCTCAAAGAGAGTGATATGATGGTCAAGGATAAGTTGATGCTACATTTGTAAATTGGAAAGAAGGAGATCATTGTGCCATGAATTAGAAAATAGATATAAATAGGGTGACTAGCCCAATATCCATATCACAAGTGCTAATAAGAGAGGATGATGCACAAGAGGTACCAATTATTTTTTATTTGTATCCTTCATCTTCTAAAAATAATAATAAGCCTCCTGTAGCCCTAAAAATGGTAGAAAATAATAAAAATTAGGTTGTTGGAGGTAATGTAATATCTCAAACTTCTCATACTCAAGAGAGCACTATTATTCTAAAGGGGCAACCAAGGGTTAGTGGAACTAATCTTTACATCATATATCAAATGAATAAGAAACATGTGAGAATATCAATGTGAGACACTTTAAATATTAAGGGACAAAAATATTTTCTCCAAGAGGAGATCTCTAACTGCCATATCTCAAGTGGATGAGAAAGGAAGGAAAGTGTGATTCTCACTAATTATAGATAACCTGCTAAGCAAGAGGTATAACCTATTAATGATAAGGTAAAAATAATCAAATATAAAGTACAACTAAGTAAATATGGTAAACCTCTTCCCTTATACCTTTCTTTGATCAATGGTGATAATCTAGTTCACAAATGTATGGTTATTTGTGGTGTTAGTAACATAGTAATGCCAAAGCAGATAAGCTTGGCTTGAAATATGAGCCAAACACAAAAGGAGTGTTGAAATTATATGGGATAAATACCAAAATAGTGGGAACAATTAAAGGTTTTTAGTTGACTTTGCATGCTTTCCCATGTCTTTCTATTCTTCAAGATGTTGTGGTAGTTGATTTGCCACCATTTTGCATTATGCTTGTCAAGGGACTTCACAATGAATATTAGAGGGTAAATATCTTCAGATTGTTCCTATTTGTTTTTCAGAACAAGGTATGGCACTAAGGTTACTATAAAATTAGAATCTATTTACATATTTCATATAGAACCTTACATGATAAGCATTACTAATGTGAATTATATTATACTTGATGAGAAGGAGCATATAAGTGATCAAGATCCAACCATTCCTCTTGAAGTAATTCCTAATATTTGTCTTGATGAGTGGGTAAGTGAAAACCATGAATATGATCCTTACAAGCTGATTGAAGAAGAAATCTTGGGAATTTATTTTTTGCATGGAGAAGGAACATCTATACCAATTCTTGCCAAGTCAAGTGAGACTAGTGAAGGATTGTGGAAGCTATTATTTTGTTGGCTCATGGAAAGAATGGATAAATGGATGGAATGGTTTTTATTTCTCCATAAAATAAAAGGTACTACTCTTCAGTCATATTTTAGTTTGGATGTACTTGCAATGTAGCTGAGTATGAGGCAATTGTACATGGTCTCTAATGGGCAATAAAGGTAGGAGCAAAAAGCTTAAACATGTTTGGTGATAGTGAATTGGTTATACATTAGGTTAGAGGTTATAAATTGGATAAAAAATTTCTCTTGAAGTCATATAAACATAGGTAATTAAATCTCATAGAAGACTTTAAAGCTTTCAACATACAGGTTGTCCCAAAAGATGAAAATATACATGTTGATCGGTTGGCAACCATAAGAGCTCAATTTGACATTCCTAATGATATTAAAAATGAGAAATTTCAATATCAAATTGAGGTAGTGGTAAGGTTTTCCATCTTGGATAATGTTTTGAGTTGGAAAGTGTTTAAAGATGATAAATAAATAGCATGTTTTCTTCAAAAAGAAGCTAGATTCTCTTCTAGAAATCAAAATAAATTGTAGAAATAGTATGAGGATCATATTGTACAATTTAAGACAAAAAATATACCCCAATGAATTTTCAAACTTGAGAGAATATTCAATAGTGATGACCAAATGAGGAAAGATAAAGTGAAGCTGTATACGAAGGAAGAAAACTATGAAGGCATTGCCATCTTTGAGGATAAGCTTCTCAAACTTGGAAAGGTATATTCAAAACATGAAAGAGAATCATTTGTTGAGTTATTCCAAGAGTTCATTGATGTTTTTACTTAGGAATATAGTGACATAAATGGGTTTGATCCAATCTTGTATTAACTATTATAGAGTTGAAATATAATGACAAATTGGTAAGATAAAGGCAAAGGCCTATTATTCCAAAGATGGAATCTTTGACGAGAAAAGAGTTGACCAAGTTGATTAAATCAAGAATCATCTTCCCAATCAAGCACTCATGGGTTGAAAATCTTGTGCTTGTGTGGAAATAGAATGGATAAATAAGTTTGTGTGTATATTTTAGAGATTTGAACAAGGCTTCCTTAAAGGACCACTACCCTTTTATATCCATGGAGAAAATTCTATAAATGGTAGTAGGTTTTGAATAGTTTTCTAATTTTGATGTTTATAATGGGTATAATAAAATTTTTGTAAGAGAAGAAGACCAATTCAAAACAATATTCACTAGTAAATGGGGAACCTATGCTTATAGGTGAATGTCCTTTGGATTGTCAAATGTAGGTGCTACATTTCAAAGAGCCATGGACATGGCCTTTCAAGGTTTGCTAAATGAGATAGTTTTGGTATATCTATATGACATAACCATGATTTTAAAAAATGATAATGATCATTTGAGTCATCTTAAGAATTTTTTTTAAAGGTGTAGGTAATTCAGGGTCTCTCTTAGTCTAAAGAAATGTGTCTTTTTATTCCATGAAGGTAAACTCTTGGAACATGTTATTACAAAGCAAGGATTGATCATTGATCATGAAAGGGTAAACTCCATCTCATCCTTATCTTTGCATCAACATAAGAAGGGATTATAAATATTTTTGGTTAAACTTAACTTTGTAAGAAGGTTCATTTCTGATTTTGGAAGTTTATCTAAGCTACTAATAACCATGTTGAATACAAATCAAAATTTCAACTAGACAAAGGCAAGAAAGAATAGCTTTGAGGCCATCAAGCAAGCCATTGCCTAAGCACCTACACTTGAAAATCTTGATTTATCAAAGAATTTTATATTGTATGAATTTTCAAGTTTGGAAACTATTTTATCTATATTGACCCAACAGAATGATGAGAAATTAGAACAATGAATTGCCTTTTTTAGCCAAGGCTTGTAATACTATGAGGTGAGGTATAATTTTATGGAAAATCAATTAATTTTAGTTATTATAAGTATAAAAATAATTAGACATATGGTTTCAAAGAATAGGACTAATGTTATGGTATCTCACCCAAGTATCAAGGACTTCTTTTTGAGCAAAGATTTGAATGAGAAGAGGGTTGGTTAGATCACAAAAGTGATGGAAAATGACATAGACTTCAAGGTAACCAAGATAATAAAAGGAAAAGGGCTATGTGAACACTTATATTTATATTTATAATAAAATAAGGAGGATATCCTAGCACTCCAATATGAGCCACATGCAACTGCATCTTCATCTCTTACAAGTTGGACACAAGAGATGATCCAGTAATTGTATACTAGTATGTTTCCTCAAGGTTTAGATAAGACAAAAAGAAGGTTTTTAAGACTTAAATCTATTATCTTTGTCCTTATTTATGGTGTGTCAATTAAAAGAGACATTAATGGTGTTCTTATAAGGTGTGTAGATAAAAATCAAATTGATAGATTACTATAAGAGTTCCATGATGGTTTTTTAGGAGCACATTATGCTCTAAGTACTACAACTCTTAAAATCATGAAAGGGTGATACTATTGGCCTAGTATATTCAAGGATTGTTATGAATGGGTCAATAAATGCAATAGATATGCCTTATTTGTGGGAAAAGAGAAGCTTTTATCCCTTCCTTTTCACCTCATTTTGATTGAGCATCCATTTATGTAGTGGGGATTGGACTTCATAGGGGAAATTAATCCACCATCAAGTTTGGGACACAAGTGGATACTAACTGAAACATATTACTTTACATGGTGGACCAAGGAAATTTATTTGAAATAAGTAAATGAGGCCAATATTATTAACTTTTATGAAGGGATTATAATCAAGTTTGGAGTCCCTTCTACCATTATATTAGACAATGATTTAGCATTTATTGTCACCAAAATAACTAAATGGGATATAATAAATAGAATTCAATTGAGTACATATTCAAATTACTATCCTCAAGGAAACAAACTTACTGAATCCACAAACAAGAACCTTATAAATATCAACAAAAGAAATTTGGATGAGAATCAAAGGGCATGACACACAAAGTTAGAATCAACCTTATGGGCTAAAAGGATTACACCCACAAGGTCTATTGGTAACTCACCTTACAAGCTTATCTATGGTAGAGACTCAAGATGACCAATATCCCTTGAATTACCAGCCTTAAAGCTAAAAAAATAGCTTGAGATGATGGAATAAGGAGCCATGGAAGTAAGATATGTAGATCTGATGAAGTTAGAGGAGCTAAGAGACCAAGCCATACACATAATGGAAATTTATCAAGCCCAAGTGAAAAAGTATTTTGACAAGGAAGTAATGGCAAGAAATTTTCAAGAAGGAGACTTTGTCCTCAAATGGGGTGAGGATAAATAAAAACTAGGTAAGCATACCAAATTTGACACAATATGGAGTGGTCCTTATGTCATTTCTAGCTAAAAATCACATAATGATTTTTAGTTATCAAAATTGAATGGGGAAGAACTACCAATCCTAGTCAATGAAATATTTCTCAAGCAATGTTATTAAGATGAAATGTTATCTTACACATAATAGTGTTTATATTTCACTTTCCTCTAAGTGTTTTTATGCACATGTTTAGTTAGTGGTTGTAGTAGTTTTCAATCCCCTAAGTGTTCTTTCACATGTATTATTATTGTTTTGAGTATGCATTATTCAATTTTAGTTTTTCATAAGGAAGGTAGAACATGCTTGCATTTTAAGAATCAATAAGTTTGAATAATTCTATGATTCCATGTCCATTAGATTACATAAAGGCTATTAGATTCATGATTAATAGGAAAATATCCCATAGAATTCACCAGAATGTTGACCATTTTTGGTCACCATGGAAGAACAACATCCAAATCTCAAGTTTTCAAGGCTCATTCAAAGCTCAATAGAAAATAAGGCCAAAGAAGAAGCTCCATATGTTAAATAATTTGTGAATTCTTAGCTTCCCAAGTTTTCTTGACCAACACAATGCATGTTTAGAGCTTGTGGGAGTAAAAAAACAAAAATACTTAACCATTCAAGTTTTTTTCCTAGTGATGACTTCAAGGGCAATGAGATCAAATTTGATGGGACACCGATGATGTCTTGATAGCTTCCTAGTTTTTTAGTCATAGTGGGACTTAGCCATTTAGTTTAAAGGTTTCTCAGTGCCATGTGTCAATATCACAATAGACCCAATCCCTTTCAAATACTTTTTAATACTTAGTTGATTCTTTGTGTTTGCTTAGAGCCATGTGTCACTTTTTTTCTCAGTGGGACTTATCCATTTCTCTTAAAAAGTTTATCAATGCCATGTGTCACTCTCCTGGTAGTCTCAAGCCTATTTAAAAGTCTTTTAAAAACTTAAACAATTTTAAAGAAGTTTCTAGATGAGGCAATGATGTTAGTAAAATAACAAACAAGTAGGATTCTTCCCCATGTCATAATCCCAACAACCTAGAGTCCTAAAATAACCCATATAGTTCAAAACCCTTTAGGTTAGTGGGTTAGTAAGATGATGCCACATATCATAATTTTGATGCTCCATTATCTTGGAAATTTATATATAACCTAGACATAATATCAGATCCCTAAGCTAGTGGGTGAGCAAGATTTTTCCATGTGGTGCAATCTTACTACTCTACAACCCTAGGGTAGTCCATGCAAGCCTATTAATGTATCAAAATAATGAGTGAGCAGGATGACACCACATGGTGAAATATTGATTTATCATGATATAAAAAATCAACAAGACTGATCACTCTCCCAAGGTGGAAGAATCATTAAACTTGTTAGAGCTTAATCCAATTAGGGAATGTCATGTCAACTGACAGCCAGATGCACCTGTGTCCCAGACCTGATAGAGATGATTGGGTGAAGTAGACATATCTAGAATCAAATGGGCATGTGTCCAAGTGGTGGTCCTATTGGTAAGCCTAACCTTTTTCATAGTATGATAAGGGGACCAATCTTATGTTGACAAATGGCATAGTTAATGAATGAGCTGTGAGCATAAGTGATCTTTCAAGACTGAGTAATTGAGTGAGCACTCTTCATTATAAAGAGCTTCTCTTTTCTTCCCCTTGTGAATGTGGGAAAAAATTCTTAGGGTTAATGTAGTGATCTTGATGGATGTTGTATGGATAAAACCCAGTTTTAGTGATCTCAAGGATATCTTGAGCTTGAATGGAAACATTGTGATAACCTAGTGTTTTATTATTTTTAGGAAACTAGGGTCTAGTTCCTAAATAATAAAGGGTCTAGAGTAAGGGAAAAAATCCAATAAAATATAGTAAAAATATAGGCTTTGATTAATTTAATCAATTTAATTACATATAAAAAGAAATAAACTTATCTAAAAAAAGGCTAAAATGAATAATTCAGGGGTTGAAATCTGATACATAGGACTGTGAATATGTCAAGAACCTAGATCTAGCTTTCATTTTGTGAAAGGATAGGAGTGATGAAATAGGACACCCTAGGGTCTGATGCTATAGTCATTTTCTACCACTATTATCTTAGAGATCTAAGTTTTTTGGGTTTTGTTCACTCTTTATATGACACTCTATATGAAATTTTAGAGGCTGAATGTCGACAGAGCTTGCTTTAGGTCTATTTTAATATCCAAAACCTAGGTCTATCTACACACATAAAATAATAAATACATCAAAATCACAAGGGAAAAAAACTAGGTTATGGAAAGTATGATCGCATGATCTAGAACCCTTGCCATTTTGATCATTGCCTATATTAACCCTCAAGATAGGGTCTTAGATCAAATATAAATCTCCCTTAGGGAACATGCATAATTAACGTGCATGGTAGATGCAAGAATGAAATTTTGCCTAGGCCTTTCCTTGATCAAGCATGCAAGTCTATGTATGATGTAGAATGTTGAGATATATTATTGATTGATTTTAATTATGTAATGTGCCAAAGTAGTAAGTGCTAGATATAAAATTCCTTGTTAAGTAATTTACATAAGAGATCCTTTATTTCAAATTTTGGAGCTTTATTCACATTTAGCCAACATTAGGAAAACTTAAGGATGAAGCTAAGAAGGGATTGAGACCCACTAAGTGAGGGAAATTGACCACTAGGGCTCAAAATTCCATTGGATAGGAGTGTTGTAAATGGGCACCCTAGGGTCCAGCACTATAGTCCAATTCCAAAGCTCCTATACTATAGGTTCAAGACCTAGGGGGATGGAATTAACATGGGAAATCTAACCTGGCTGAGGTGGAACGACCATTTGAAAAGCTCAAGATGACTAGGAATAAGAAAAAAGGTATTTAGAGCATGAAACAAGACTAGGATGAGTAAAACACAAGACATAACTAATGTGAACAAGACTCATATTCTCTAGTCATAGTCTCCTGTGAAAGGACTATGAAAAGACATGATATGTGTGGTTTCTTGACCAATTTAGGGTGTATAGATTTACCCCTCTTTTATTCTAGTTATGTAATGAAATGAAATACTAGAGTAAAATAAAGAAGAAAGGAATGCATACTTGAACATACTTGCATGGAGATAAATGTACTGCAGAGGTTCCAAATTACTTCCTAACCAGGGAAGTGGGTGGAGAGCTGAATAGTACTTGGAGAAAGAAAGAATCCCTGAAATGGATGCCCCTTATACTGAATTTAAAAGTGGAATTTGTGTAATATGGAGAAGGAGGGCAATGCTTTCCCCATGTGATAAAACTAACTAAAGATGAGGAATGCTTAGAGGCCCAAAACTAATGTCTATCCTTGTCCCACATAAGCTCATGTAATCTAAAATGTGTGTATAGAAATTTGGATGCTACGAAGAGAAAAATTTGTCATGCCCCCACTTTGAATATCTGAACTGAAACTGAGAAATGATCTGAGGCTCAAAACTAATATCTATCCTCTGTCCTACATAAAATCATGTAGTTTGGGTTTGGGTAATATAATGGACCAACCACTATAGATGACCATGCGGTCCAATCTGGTGACAACTTGGGTACAACTAGGTGTATTATAAAATTATAGTCAATGTGTAAGAAGAGAATGGCATGTCTTGTCATTCCATATGTATAATCTTAGATGATGAAAAACATGAACATTTGTGCCATGCCCCCAAATCTGGTATGTGAGTGATGCGTATGTATAATATGGTAATCTATATAACCACATGTGATATGACCTATCATACCATAACCCATGTGTAAAACTAGAGATCAAAACATTGTGCTCTATACTTATGCCTATAATCTACTATATGGTCTTGTAACTATGTCATGCTATATGTGTGAAATGTGTAGTAATGTACATGTCCCGAAATCTAGTATTTGTGTCTAAATATGTATTAAAGTCACTATGAATCCCTATAATTTGAATCAATATATCTGAATAATATGTGTATCTATAATTGGAAATCATTATGGATCCATATGGTCTGAACCACTATATCTAAATAGTCTGTGTATGTTTAATTAAAAATCACTATGGATCCATATGGTCTAAACCACTGTATCTAAATAGTTTGTGTGCCTATAAGCAAAAATCACTATGGATCCATATGGTCTAAACTACTGTATTTGAATAGTTTGTGTACCTATAAACTAAAGGTATATCCCTCTAAATATATTGAGTGAAGCTGAATAACCCATATGATCTAAATCACTATTTATTTCAATTGATTTGAGCTGAATCTAATAATCTGACTACTGGATATATGTGAACCATAGTGTATCCACCTATGAGCTTGGATGGGTATGATAGGTAGGTGTATAAATAGAGATAGTAGGAATGATGCCCCCCTTTTGGGGAAAGGGATAAAATCTATGATAAAGGAGTTTGATCCAAAAGTGATGACTAGTGGCAGACAAATAGAGACAAGGTTGGTACATTGTGTAGAGATTGAGAGGTTGTTTGAATAATTATATTGAGCTTTGAAAAGTGGAACAAGTTTTAATTGGTGAGGATCAAAGTGTGTGTCTGGGTATAAGAGATGTATAGAGATGGGTGTGCCATAGTAGGTAGATGAGTTAGTAATAGAGAAAATCTTGCATGATGTTGAAGGTACCATTGTCATGATTTTATGGAAGAAAATGGTTTACAAAATGGAGTTATGGGGTTCTAGTTATCGGCAAAATGGTATTTTACTTTGAATGAAAAAGTTGTTTGATATAAGAAAATTGGATTAATTATTGATTCATTTGTGCATTGACTAGGTTGAGATTTTGAGCTCTAGATTTAGAGGCATGTTAAAGAGATGAGCACCTATAACAACTTAGTTTGAGTAATTGGTAGCCTAGGTTGAGGCTAGTGGCGATGTTAGCCTGGTGAGTAAGCTTAATGTTTAGTTTTTGTCTATTTTAAAGCCTGTTTTGATGATTTTTGAGCTATTTAAAGTATCTAAGGATAATTTCCACTAGTTTCTATGCTCCTAACCAAGAGTTAGTGCTCTTATCTAGGCTTCAACACTGCTATCTAGGTTCTAGCACTCCTATCCAATGTTATTTTCTTATACCCAATGATGTTGTCATAGAGTCAAGATTTTTTGAGATGTTACTTGGTTATGTGTTGTTGTTTTGGCTTAGCTAGTGATTTGGCAATATGGACTAATATATATGTTGTTTTTTGGTGTTTTTAGGGTGAAGTGTAGATGAGAGAGTTCTATAAGGGCCATGTTATGGAGACATTATGGTTGTTACCATTTTCTATTGATGAGAGAGCTGTCATGGATAGGGCAAGGTTGGGTCATGTGTGTGACCTAGGCATAGTGTAGTGGGATAGGTATCTAATTATTACATTATGTGAGAGTTAAAATGCAAATACATGTACTTTTTATCTTTTTATAGGGAGACTACTATGACTCTAGAGGATGTGTATCACATTTTGCATTTATTGGTTAGTGGACGGTGGGTGACATTGTAGGATAACATGGGTGCTAATGCTATTGATCATGGATCCTTATATTTTATTGGTGTACCCTTAGGTATACATCATAGAAGGAGTGATAGTGATATATTATTGTTAGTTATTGTGTAGTTGACTGTTTTGTGCGTATGGAAGTGGTTGGCTATGTTGGCATCATTTGTTGCTATGGATGGGAGTGGAGTATCGATTGCATATAAGATGTATAGGATTATGTGTAGTGTGGAGGTATACGACACTATGTTCTCATAGGGTAAGACTATGATTATCCACATATACAGGGATATTTATAGGTTTACAAGGGAGGAGTTTAGTGGTGGTGTGAGTGTAGCTACCTTATTACATTATTGGGTTTATGAGCACATAACAATTGTGTGATTGATTGGACTACCTAGGCTAGAGTGGGCACCTTTATGGTCATTTAGGGAGTGGTGGACAAGTACATTGGCTATCTGGTCTCTTGGGATAGATCATTATAGATGAGTTTTATATAGATTGGTGGCTTATGATATCATATGGAGGCTTTATAGAAGATTTTTTAGGTGGGCCAAGGATGAAGTGCAGTTACGGTATATGAGGATCAATTATTGGATAAATGACTGTTGGGTTGGAGTGTATGAGTGATTTTAGTATGAGTGTGTGAATAAATAGTTTGGGGTACCATAAGATGTGCCCCTTGTATCATGGGTGTGGGTGAGGAGTGTACAGGCACTAACGAGGGTAGGAGATCATGCAAGGCCTACTGAGACTAAGATAACACCATTACTGTTGGATGTGTGAGATATGGATATAGATATTCTTGATATAGATGATGTTGGATGCATAGAGGCATATACTATATGATGGGCTAGGCATCAGTGGGATCCATTATATCTTATTGATAGAGGGGATGCTCTCGTGTATGAGGATCCCATCTCAATCCAAATGATGGGAGGTAAACAACAATTATATTTGAATTATGTACAAGTTTGTGTTTGTTTAGTTTAATTTGAAAGTATATATCTAATGTAGTGTTTTACTTTGTGTGCAAGTGGAGTGGGAGGTGCTCAAGATGAAGCATAGGCTAGGGTAAGAAGTAGAGATGATGAGTACTAAGAGACCATCATTGAGTCGACAATCTGAGAGATCACACAACATGTACCTAATGATGTAGTAGAGGAGGGTTTGATAGAGTGAGTGATAGTTATAACTAGTGTTCATGCTCATTTGTTTGATAGGGATACTATAGAGATAACTATATATGTTAGGGCATCAAGAGAGAGAGATGAGCTGAGGGTTGAGCTAGATAGGCATAAGATGCCCCCACCTAATTTTGGATCAGTGAATACGAGGATTATGGATGAGTACATAGATATTCAGAGGTGATATGCAAACTTATGTGAGGAGCATGGTTGACTATTGAAATGAGAGAGTCATCATAAGAGGTATGCATTAGCTCGAGGAGGTGTGGGGTCATCGAGTGTTAGGTTGGACTATGGGTGTATGTATGTATATATATATATATATATATATATATATATATATATATATATATATATATATATATATATATATATATATGGATACTAGTTTTGATTTTGACTCAGGCATATTATGTTATGGATTTTGGAATATATTGGTATATTAATTTGTAAATGGTTGATTTGGTATTGATTTTGAGGTTGTATATGTTTGGGAAGATGGAATTTTGGGGTGTGATTTGATTGTTCATGATATGTTCAACTTTGATGTTAGGTTTGATTTGTAATCATATATGAGTAAACATTTGTTAGTTTAGTAATTAGTAAATTGTTTTGATAAAGTGAATTGGTTTAAGATTGGAAAAGTAGGACATTGGTAAGGTTGAGATTTGGATAATTTGGCTTGACTAGGGGTGGTTACTTGGAATTAGGAATGTTAGTTGTTAGTAGAAGGGGATGTAAGAGAGCATTCTATGGTCAATTCCCTGAGAGTGGCTCAAGAATACAAAGGCTAGCCCTTTGGCTCCATATTTCCCTACTAAGCCAAGCTATGAACTAATATTGGTATGAATGTGTGTCGTATCACTATCTAAATCCTGATGGCCAACTGAACAAATGGCCATACTACTCATGCTATGTAAGAATATACACTATATTTGATACTATCTACTATGCACTAACTATAGATGTGCATGGAGACTACCAAATTTAACCTTACTAGATGTCTAATTGAAGTTGTGCTTTGAAAAAGGCTCATCTATCCACAATCATAGTGGATTGTTGTATGAAATAACACCCTGTGTCCTTTATTTTGATGTATATGACTAAGTAATAGATCAAGATGGAACTACAATGTATGATGGGGGCTCATATAATCTTAATCATAGCATGTTGCTATGTGAGATAGGACCCAAAAAACTTGGTCATAATGAATATCTCTCTAGAGCAATACTTTTTGATGTGGGTTTATCTAATCTTAACCTTAGCACATTGCTATGTGAGATAGGACTCAAAAGACTCAACTGTAGCGAATATTTTTCTAGAGCAATACTTTGCTGTAGTGCCTATGACTATGTTGGATATGTATATGGAACTACACTATGTACTCCTTATACTACACTACTATATGTAGGCTACTCTCACTGTACTAGTTTCCAAACCTTCTGAATAGGTGAAATAAGAGATATCGTATGAGGCTCTATCCTATAAGTTGTATTACTCTCATGATGAGTAACTAATGATTCTGGTGAAAGAATGTCCTGAGATGACTCAGCCATGGAGGAATGAGGTCTAAGAATCCATGATGGAGGATATCTTAGTGCCCCCTGTGTAAATGCTATGATGCCATTATTAACACATCTATTAATGTAATCCTTGAGTCCATAACAATCATTATCTCTATATCCATAGATATGATGATACTTATAAAAGGGATGATGTCACTATCTATGTAAGAGACGTGGATCTTGTCGATGAGTAGAAGGTAATGTGATTAACCTCCTATTTAGTAGTGTTGATAATATGACACATGGGCTATCCTGCTTTGAATCAAACTATAGTGGTGCCTTGCTACTATTCTCTATAGTGCATATTGTAGGTTGTGCTCTAGAAACTCGCTCTCTATTTTTAACTGGTTGCTTTTATGGTTGAGGTCTCCTATATTGTTTAAGATATGGTGGATTCTATGTGCTAGGAGTTGTAGATGGAGGTATTGCTATGAAATCTAAATTAATATGATCAACTGAATCTACCCCAATCAATCCCAATTTATTTTCCAAAGCTAGAACTATATAACATAAGTGCCTAAAAGAGGACTCTGTTTGATATAATATATACCTGAGGAGGGGTTGATGAAGCCCCTTAATAAAGATATGATGAATCTGTAAATCTTTAGGTTTATAGATCAATCTTAACATGTGAGTCTTGAATGATAAGATATAATCACTCACTGGCTCTGAAGTATTTTGATGTAATGTGGTAAGTTTCTCATATGTAACATGAGGGCCTATGTTTTCTATGTAATATCTAAGAAATGCCTCCTCTAAGTCATCATATGTATGTAAGGAGCCAATGGGGAGTATATGAAAGAACCAATTCTGTGCTTCCCCCACTAATGTTTATTGGAACAACTTGACTAGAATCAATGGACTCGCATGAGATGGTAAAGCTTTCCAAGAGGTTTGAAGGTGTACAAATGGATCTCTAGTTCCATCAAAGTGAGGCAATGATGGTATTTGGAAATGCTTAGGAAATGAATCTTTTATGAATGTCTTCAGAAGAGGGTTACCATGTAAATCATTGGCATCCATCCAATACTTATAAGCCTTGTTTTCCAAGGTGAGAATATATACTTGGTGTTGTAATTCACCAACTGCATGCATTAAATAAATAATCTCTTGGGATGGTATATTATCATCTTGAAGTAGTTCATTTAATCATTGAATTTGATCATTAATAATATCCATGGGAATACTATGCTTAGTAATTGGATCATAGAGAGGGGATGTGCTTACTTGAACCTTTAGAGGAATGGTAACTTGGACCTTAGTGGATGGATGTGAGCTACCATTATATTTAGGTGAAGAGTGAGAAATAGGTACTACTGTAGTAGGGGGTGGCTTTGGAGATTCATTGCTATGTTTATGTTTTAGTGAATCAGATTATAATTGAGTAGAGGATGTGATGTTATCATTAACATATGAATTATTTGAAAGAGAATCATGCATAGGAGTAGAAAAAACATTGGGTAGTGCATTATGTTTGAGAATAAGAGTGAGATAAGAGTTAGAAACATGAGATGCATTTTCTTCTTCACTATGTACATAAGAATCATAATTATTCCATGAATTATCATTTATGAAATATTGTTCATAGTCACTCTCATTTTCATATTCATTTGCATGTTCAGTATCATCTTTATTATCACTTCCATTGTCACTAGGGAGAGGTATAAGAGAATAATTTAATTCTTTTCTAATATGCAATAAATTATCATGTGAAATTGGGATATTATGTGCATCTATGTTATCTATGGATGGAGTGTATGCATTATTTTCATTTGCAATATGAGAAGTAAAGGGAAGAGATTTATCATTTAAACATTCTTTTGACAAAGTAGAGTTAAGAGGATGAGATGTATCACTTGAGCTATTTATTGGCAATTTGATTTTATTGTGTTTATATTGTTATATTTTGAACATAGAAGTAACAAAAGAAAGAGAGATATTAGGTTCACATGGAAGCAAATTGTCACCAATAAGATGTTCACTTAGAAGTGCATGACTAATTTGTTCATTTGGTGTATTGTGCATAGGAGAATGAGGTGAAAAATATCTTTCCCATTTATCAAAATTATTTTCTTTAGAAGAGGGAGTAAAAGAGATAGGTTTGAGAGAAGAAGATGCATCTAATTTTTCTTCACTATCACTTTCACATGTATCATCATATTCCTCATTATAACAATAGTAATTATCTTCATTGTAAATGAGATCATTTTCTATATTTTTAGTTAATGTGCACTTTTGCAAATTTATCCATTCATTGTCATAGTTATGATAAAACTTTAGTAATTGATCTATGGGATGAGAGGGAAAAAGTGCCTTAGTGGCCATTTTATTTATTTTACCAAAGAGAATATGTAAAAGTACTATTAAGCAAATAAATGCAAAAATAATTAATAACATAGAGATTTTGAAAATATTTTTGACAATCGAAACAATTTGCAAAAATTTCAAAATATTTTTCTAAAAATTTTAAGGAAGAAAGGCTTGGGGTTTGAGGACATAGTTTAGAAATCTAGGGTTTTGGGTTGGGGTTTTAGAATTTTTAAAAATTATTGCTATAATTTAAATTATAAAATAGATTTGAATAAGATAAATTCACAAAAATTTATACAAAAATCTAAAATTTAAAATTTAATTTTTTCCACATAATAACTACTAATATTGAGAGTTTGAAAATATTTTTGACACTTCAAACAATTTGTAAAAATTCTAAAATATTTTTATAAAAATTGTAAGGGAGGGAGGCCTAGGGTTTTAGGACCTAGTTTGGAAATCTAGGGTTTTTGGTTAGGGTTTTAGAATTTTTGAAAATTATTGCAATAATTTAAATTATAAAACAATATTTGAATATAATTAATGCATCAAAATTTATACAAAAATCATAAATTTGAAATTAAATTTGTGCATAAAATTTGAAGTAAAAACCCTAAGTGTACTGAGGGTTTTAGATTTGTTTGAAGTAAGTCAGGTTCACCAAATGTTTTATTATTTTTGGAAAAGTAGGATCTAGTTCCTAAACAATAAAGGGTTTGGAGTTGTTAGAATAATGTGTAAGCTTACCTAGGTAGTATAATTTTAACTATGGTAAGTTATTTATTACCTAGGGTATATATTAACTACCTAGGTAATTGAGTTGTTTTTACTGTTGAGATATCTCAATAATATATTATTTGTACATAATTATTGAAAATTGATTTTAATCAGTTTTATTCTTTTTTTATATACCTACGACAAATAGTTTGTTTTCATTTAACAAACTATTTGATCTATATATTATAGTAATCTTATGGATTGATTAATGAGAAAAATACAAAAAATTTAACACAATCATCTATTATTTTGGTGTTAATGAATAAATGTATTTCTTCATTCTTTGAAATTATTCTGCAGGTTCTTATTGTGGGATTGTTCATCTAGATTGATCTTTTGGGTCCTGTGTATCTTTGGGTCAATTCTACAAGGTATCAGAGCTTGGAGTTCTAGTTGAAGATCCTCATACCTACATTTTTTTTATCAATTTAAATTTTAACACAGGCCAAAATATTAGTTAATTGTTGAGTTTCATTTTTTTTTGTTTTTATCTCACTATTTGGCTTTTTATCAAGCATTTTTTGTAGAAATTGTGTCATTTTTTGATTATTTTAGGACATTAAAATTTCCAAAAATTAAAACAACTATACTCACTAGAAAGGAAATATTACGAGGAATTCAAATTTTTTGAATTTTTTCATTCTGACTAGGCTATTCAACCCATTTGGGCAAAAACCAATAGTCTATTTTTTTGCAGTAGAACATGTATCTATATTGTTTTTGTGTGGTTTTCTACCTTTTGTACACTTTTTGGGAAAAAAATAAAACCTATTATGGAAAGCTAACTCAACTAGATTTCATGTGGATATAGGACGTACACCCAAAAAGGAGGTCATACAATGTTTTTAGCCCTTTCAATAGGGACATTACAATCTACGTGTAATCTGTCATATATCCATATGGTTTTCTTCAATTGGGAGGCCATACACTACTATTTTATGAAATCTGACACCTAGAGACATTATTAGATAACCCAAGATTGCGTGTGTAGCAAAAAAATTCCAAATTGGAGTAGGTCATATAGTGTTTTGGGAAGAGTTCACAAAGTCTATTTTGAAGGCATTTTGCAAGAATTTTCTTGTAATTTTTTTTCAAATAATCGTTGAATTCTCCTAAGAATTCCTCACACCACCATACCTTGCTAGAAATATTCTAGAGTAAGCCTATTTTTTGGTCCCTCCTCACATGTGTGGGTCAATTTGTGGTTTTTTTAATTAATATTTTTATTTTAAAGAGGTTTAAAGGCAAATTTTGGGTACACTATTCACAAAGAAGAATTTGACTTAGTGGCTAAGTTACTTTTGTTAAGAATTTGGTAGGGTGGAAATCTTGGGGACAAATCCCTCTATTTTTTTTCAAAAAATCCATTAAAAAAAAAAAAAAACTTTGAATTTTTGTAAGGGTAGAAATTTCATTAGAAGATGTTAAATTTAAATGAGAGGGGTTTTATTTATTTTTTAATAAGGAATGTCTATGTCTTTTTTATCAATGTCATCTTCATCTTAGAGAATGGATTATTGATTATTTGAGCTCTAAACTCCATAAATTATCATGTTTGGAAGCCAAAAATATAACAACTTCTTCAGTCAAAAGGATTATGGAGGATTTTTGATGATAACACACGTGCGGCATTTACCACTAAAAAGGATAAGTACACATATAGTTGCAAGTAGGATGAGACAATTGGATTAATTGGCCTCACCATTTTAGATAGTCTTCAATTACACATTGTATATTCTAAAACACCAAAATAGGTATGGTATAAGTTTATAAAACTATTTGGCAAAGTAAATTAATTCAAAATCTTGCAATTAGATGCAAAATTGAGTGCTTTATCTCCATTAGATTTTCCTTCTATAGATGAATTTTTAGCAAAATTCAAGTTTATTAGATCATAGTTGAAAGCTGGTGAGAAGGATAAAAATGATAACGAGTGCATCTTTATGATTTTGTCAAAATTGAAAGGTTCATATAGTGTATTTTATTCTACTTTTTATACCATGATGGATACATTAGGTGATGAATTCAAATGGCCTTCCTTTGAAGTTTTTTGTGAAAGATTAACTAGAGAGAACAAAATTAATGGCCCTAGATACTCTACCTAGTCTTAGTCATGCCTTAGAAGCTAATACCTCAAAAGGAAAGCTCTCACCTAAATCAAAGCAGAAGCCACTATCTTTTAATAAATCAGTAGATACCACTACATAGTCTTCTAAGAACAAAAAGTTTTTTAAGCAAAAGAAGAAAACTTTTGGTCCTTGTAATTTTTGTGGTGGTCCTAATCATGATGAAATTAGATGTTTTGAGAAGATGGTAGTACTAGAGGCAACATTGAAACAACACAAGATTTTTGTACCTTCTACATCTTTTACTCCTATAGGGAAAGGGAAATCACTCTCAACCAGGGCTATATTCATCTCATGATCAGTAGATTTTTGACTCAAGTGCCTCTCATCATCTCACACATTATCAGGATCTCTTATCTTCTATTATATATTATAGTACATCACATATTGTCATGGGGAATTCTTCATAGATTAATGTTTTGGGATCAGGTACAGTTAGCAAACAAGATGGTTATTTTAATGATGTATTAGTTGTACTCCAAATCTCTTCTAATCTTCTCTCTATGTATCAAATATGTCATTTTGGTATTGGTAAAACTATAGAGTTCACTCCATATGATGTTGTAATAAGAGAATGTAATGATCCTATTGAGATAGTTGCTACAGGTATAACAGATCATTCTGTAAGACTTTACACTTTTGATAAGTTTGAGTCTTCTTCTAGGACTTCTGGTTCTTCACTTGTAGCACATGGGGATAGTCTTAGAAAATTATGGCATGAAAGGATAGGGCATCTAAGTTTTGGTTATATGCAAAAAATGAGTACAAAAAATATTGTAAAAGGTCTTCCTAATGTCTCATGTATTGATGGAATATGTCTTGGATGTCTAGTTGGTAAACAACACTAGGATCCATTTCCAATTGGTAAGGCCACACATGCTCATGCACCCTTAGAGTTGGTTCATAGTGATTTGATGTCTTTTCCAACTCATTATTTTTTAGGGGAAAAATATGTACTCACATTTATTGATGAATTCACTCGTAAAACTTGGGTATATTTTCTCAAGTTAACAAGTGAAGTATTTGAGACCTTCAAGGCTTTCAAATCCTTTATTGAAAAATAATCATTTCTTCCTCTCAAGCAGATATGCATGGATAATGGGGGGAATATGACAATAATGATTTTTTAGATTTTTTGTAGTGAGTATGACATTTAACATCAATTCATTCTACCATACACTCCTCAACAAAATGGTGTAGAAGAGAGGAAGAATCAAACATTGAAAGAGATGGCAAATTGTATGATCCATTCTAAAATTTGGGTTCAAAATATTGGGCTGAAGCAGTAAATTTTGCAAACTACATTCAAAACCACATGCTTCACAAAGTTATGCATAATATGACACCTAAAGAATCTTGGTCTAGGATCAAGCTTGATATTTCAAATTTTCATGTCTTCAATAGTCAGGCATGTGTTTTTATTTTAGATGACAAATAGAAAGCATTGGAGAAGAAAATCCAACCACTTATTTTTGTTGGCTATTGTGAAGATGTAAAAGCTTAAGAAAATTTTAATCCTATCTCACATGATGTATTATTTTGATGGGATGTACATGTTGATGAGCTACCTACTCCACTAGAGTCTACATCTTGTAATTCTTCTCTTACTCCTCCTTCCTCTTCTATAAATGATAGTGAGGATTTGCTTTCTATTGATCATGATGAGGATGATTTTGATGTTGTACCTATTCAGCCACCACAACCATCTACTTCATCATCAATGCCTAAATGGGCATAAAGCACTCTATAAGAAGCTGGTTCTTATGTTGGTGATCCATTTGACTCTCATCACACTCACTCATAGATCTCTGGTGTTTCTCTCTTAGGAAAATCAATTACTAATGATCTAATATTATTTTTTGAGGCCATTGGTAAACTTGAGTGGGATATTTCTATGTATGATGAGTATTCTTAATTGACGAAGAATCATTCATATGATCTTGTTCCTCTTTCTAAGGGAAGAAAACTTATAAGAAGTAAATGGGTCTTTAAGACCAAATATGCTGTAGATTGATAAGTTAACAAGTACAAATCTAGATTATTAGCTAAGGTTTTTTCATAGGTTGAAGGAGTATATTACTTTGAAACCTTTTCCCCTATAGTTAAGATGGATTTTATTAGCTTTGTAATTTCTCTTGCTACTTCACATCATTGGTCAGTTTTTCAGATAGATGTGAAGATTGCTTTCTTGCATGGTGATCTCCATGAGGAGATTCTATATGGATAAGCCTCTAGGATTTGTATAGGACTCATCATTGGTTTGCAGATTCCATCATTCTCTCTATGGTCTCAAACAAGCTCCTTGATCTTGGTATTAGAAGATGGACTCTTTTCTTTTGAGTTCTGATTTTAATCATTGTGAGTTAGATCATAATGTGTATATACTAAAGTAAGGTGAGGATATTGTGATATTAGTTTTGTATATTGATGACCTTATCCTCATTAGTAGTTCAAACTCCTTAATTTAGGACATCAAGGACAAGTTGGTAGAAAGACTTGACAGACAGATCTGGGACTTATGCATTACTTTCTTAGTCTTCAAGTTCATCAGTATTCTAAGGGTATCTCCATTGGAAAACAAAAGTATGTGATAGATCTTCTTCATAGGTTTGGCATGGCTAATTATAAGCCTACCCCTATTACATATTAGTCAAGTGTTGTGTTATCTACCACTTGCATGACTCCTCTTTTTGATTAGACAATATATCAACAACTTGTAATTAGTATTTTATACCTCACTCATACATATCTTGACATTAAATTTGATGTGAACTTTATTTCTTGGTTTTCACATGAGCCTCATGAGAGTCATTGGATAATAGCCAAGCATATTTTATGCTACATTCAGGGCACTACACACTTTGGTATTCAGTACACACCACAGAGTTCTCCATATCTTGTTGGATACACTGACTCAGATTGGGATGGTGATGTTGACACTCATAAATCCACTTGTGGATTTGCATTCACACTTGGTTCTGGTCCAGTTACTTGGTCATGAAAAAAGTAGATAGATATTGCATTGTCTTCCACTGAGGTAGAGTATCGAGGTGAAGTCAAATCCAGTCAGGAGATCCTTTAGCTTTGATAGTTACTTGGAGAGTTTGGTTTCACACAATAGGGCTCTACTATTCTTTGGTGTGATAACCAAAGTGTGATTGATATTTCATGCAATCTTGTTGAGAATCAACACACCAAACACATTGAGATTCAAATGCACTTCATTTTATAGCTCATCTAGGATGGAGCTCTTTCTCTAGAGTTTGTGCCTATTACTGAGTAGATTATTGACATCTTCACTAAACCTTTAACTTCTCCTCATTATCTTCAGTTGTGAGAGATGCTTGGGGTGAAGGAAGTTGTACTTGGGTGGGATTTCCCATGAAGTCCCACTTTCCTTCTATTTTATACATGGGTACGTTATCATGCTTAGTAGCTGGGACCCATATTTAATTTATACTCATGTTTCACTTACGAGAGGGTGTTAGAATAATATATGTGTAAGCTTACATAGGTAGTATAATTTTACCTATGGTAAGTTATTTATTACCTAGGGTATATATTAATTACCTAGGTAATTGAGATTGTTTTTACTATTGATATTTCTCAACAATATATTATTTGTACGTAATTATTGAAAACTTATTTTAATCAATTTTATTCTTTTTTTATATACCTACAATAAATAGTTTATTTTCATTTAAAAAACTATTTGATCTATATATTATAGCAATTTGATAGATTGCTTAATGAGAAAAATAGAGAAAATTTGGCACAATCAACTATTATTTTGGTGTGAATGAATAAATGTATTTATTCATTCTTTGAAATTATTCTTGTAGGTTCTTATTGTGGGATTGTTCAGCTGGATTGATCTTTCAGGTCTTGTGTATCTTCGGGTCACTTCTATAGGAGTAAGGGGAAAAATCTAATCAAATACAATAAAAATATAGAATTTGATCAATTTAATCAAATTAATTGCATATAGAAAGAAATAAACTTATCTAGGAAAACATGCTAAAATAAATGATTCAGGGGTTGAAACCTGCTACATAGGACTGTGAAGATGTCAGGAACTTGGATCTAGATTTCATTATGTGAAAGAATAGGAGCACTAAAATGAGACACCTTGGGGTCTAGTGCTATAGTCCTTTTCTACTATTGTTATCCTAAAGACCTGAGTTTTCTAATTTTTGTCCATTATCTCTATGTGAGCTTGTATATGAATTTTTGGAGGTTGAATGTCAACATAGCTCACTATAGGTCCATTTCAATCTCCAAAACCTAGGTCTATCTACACACATGAAACAAAATATACATCAAAATCATAAGGGGGAAAAATTGGGTTAGGGTAAGTATGATCACATGATCTAGAACCCCTGCTGTCCTGATCACTTCCTACATTAACTCTCAAGCTAGGGTCTCAAATAAAATGTAATTCTCCTTTAGGGAACATGCATAATCAATGCACACGGTAGATGTAAGAATGAAATTTCATATAGGTCCTTCCTTGATCAAGTATTCAATTTTATGTGTGATGCAAAATGCTGAGATATACTATTGATTGATTTTCATTATGTAATGTGCCAAAGTAGTAAGTGCCAGATATAAAATGCCTTGTGAAGTCCTTTATATATGAGACTCTTTATTTTGAATTTGGGAGCTTTATTTGAATTTAGATGACATTAGAAAAACTTAAGGATGAAACTAAGAAGGGATTGGGAATCATTAAGTGAGGGAAACTGATCGTTGGGGCTCAAAATGCCATTGGATAGGAGCACTAAAAATGGACACCCTAGGGTCTAGTACTATAGTCTAATTTTGGCACTCTTGTCTTATAAGATTGAAACTTGGGGGGAATGGAATTAACATAATAAATATGACTTGGCTGAGATGGAATGACCATTTGAAAAGCTCAAGATGACTATGAATAAGCAAAAAGGTGTTTAGAGCATGAAATGAGACAAGGATGAGTAAAACACAAGACATAGCTAATGTGAATAAGGCTCATATTCTCCAGTCAGAGTCTCCTATGAAAATATTGTTAAAACACATGATATGTGTGGTTTCTTGACTAATTGAGGGTATATACACCTAGTTAGCTCAAAGATCTTATCTTGAAGTATATGAGCTCAACTTTGGGGTTGTATTGAGCCCAAGCTTGAAGAGATGAAGAGTTTGCCCAAGAACATAGTAAGCTTAGACAGTTTTTAAGTGTCAAACAAAGATGATTCCATATTAAATTAATGAACCATTCCTCTAATTTAGTTGTCAATGCATGAGCAAGATATGTAACTACATTAATTCACATAATCAATCTTGGAATGGCTTGGTGTGCAAATCATAGCATAGATCGAATCCAACTGGTAGAGTGTAAAAAGAAGCTAAAGTTATGGATTATAAATGTACCATCATCATTTCCATTAAATATAAGACCTCAAAAAATAATAATACTTCAATTATACATGCCATTATAAGGAGTTATGAATAATCAAAGGTGGAGTTCCATCATGCAAGATCCGAGGAGTTGGTTGAAGACTAAGTAAAGTTTCATCATGAAACATTAGAGAAGTGAAGAAGATGTGAATTGAAGTTAAAATTAAATTATATTTTAGTTTTATCCTTAATGAGGGCATTGATGACAATATTGCATGTGGGTCCCCTCATAAAAATCTCCTTTCACTAATATACATGTTCATTCTAAGTAATTATATACCTCTAGTTGGTTGTGGCTCAACCCTACCAAATTTTAGATTTGTAACCACCTTCTTTAGTAATAAAGAAACTAAATTTACCTTCTCATATGCTGGTTATTATGTGTAATTGATGAATTTTTTTAAGCTTATGATAATTACCACCTATCCCTGATTTATGTCCAATATTGTGCACCTATATGTAGAAAACTTGATCTTGTGTAGGTTATAGTTTGTGTATCTGAGATTTTATATAATTCATAGTTTTGATGAATGTAATTTGAGCTTCCCAAGACTAGTGGTCCTCCTTATATGTACTATTATAAGTTGAATCATTTCTACAAAACACTTATGCCCAAGATTTATTGGTGAGTTGTGAGTCGTGTATATGTGAGTGTTCTTTGAGCTCATTCTATGTGTGTCTAATCAAGTTGAGATATTCAATTTTGGTGCATCACCCCATACTTAGTCATAAAAGTGTAGGAATGTCTCTCTCTTTTCATTGTCAAAGAGTAGTTTAGGTAAGGATCAAGGTGATTCATCAAGGTAACCAACCCTCTCTAGAGGTTTACTTCCATTATAAGACACCCACAACTCGAAAGCGATCCCATTATGTCAATTGGGTGAGGAAGCTTGAAGACCTTACTCAAGGGCATAAACATAATTTGAAAATATTGTCCAAATAAATAATGATATTTGTATATCATTTTTATCATTTCCTTAATTCTATGTGTATAGTATCGTGTACATGTGATAGGATCTTTTATAATTAAGTGACTATGGTCAATCGTATCAAATGCAGTATATTTTTTTGTTTTTTATTTTTCATGTCTACTACACAATTTAGATAATGCTGTTTCTATGCAAAATTGCTTTCTACATTCAAAGAAGAAATAAGAAACTAAAAGAAATGGTCAAGGCTAGAAGATACCTGATAAAGTCGTGCGCACCAAAATCAGACGTTGGAAGATTCTCCTCTTTGGCTGTGGAGGAATGACACCTGCGAAGAAAAGAGACTGAAACACGGAAAAACGTTAGTCAAAGGATATGGTGGGTTGTCAGGGGAACGCCCGATCCCAGAAGTATGAAGACTTCCTAGAAGGATATCAACCCACTGATAAAAAAGCAGAATATTGGACTAAAGTAGATAAAATGGAAGATAAAATGACAAAAATAAAGGACAAAAAATAAAATGCGTACCTGATAATGAAGTAAAATGTTCTGTGCAGTCACCGATGTCGGTCTCTGTGGTGCCGACGTCGGTTAGGTAAAGTGCTGACATCGGTTAAAGTGCCGGCGTCGGTCGGGGTAGTGATCGGCGTCGGTCGGGGCAAGTTCTGGACAGAGTCTGGACGAGTTGCAGAAGGTCTGGGAGAGTCGAGATAGGGTCTGGTCAAGGTCTGGATGGAGTTATAGACTGGGATAGTGGACAGAGATGTAAAGAAGGGACTCAGGGCTCAGGTCTACGGTCTGAAGATCCGAGATGATAAAAATAGAAACAACAAACAAATAATAACCAGAAAGAAATGAAACAAATAGAGTAAATACTTACCTGCCAGAAGACATGATAAAAGCCATGATTGAAGTTGTTGAAGCGTTGCCGTAAGTTGATCGAAGCGAATGTAGATTGGTTGAATGCTGGAGTTGATTGATCGCTAGAGTTTTGTGAATGTTCAAGTTTGGGGGTCGATTGATTGATTGATTAGTTGATTAGCCTTCGGGATTGATCGGCAGATGTTGATGAAGGCAAGGGGCGGTTCGAGAGACAGTTCGATAACCGTTCGGGAAACCGATTGGGAATCGAATGATAACTGATAACAGATAATGGTAAGGTGATCGACGTCAGCAGGATTGCCGACGTCGGCTGATAAGTGATCGACATTGGTGACATCGGTCGAGTAACGACCGTTGTCGGCAGATGCACAATGGGGATAGAGTCTAGCTTTAGCTCTGTGCTCATTTTTACATGCTGCCAGGGTCAAGGCTAATGGAAAAAGTGATCGACAAGGGTTAAATAGACGAAGAAGAATAAGATGGGGGATGACCAGGGGAGTCGACATGATTTTAGTGTCTACATTTACCCCTTTTTGTCTTGTTGGTTGTTTTAGATGAACTGCAAGACAAAAATAGGAGTGATTGCCCTAGGTGAGGGATAAAGTTGATTTCATCTTGTTGGTTGTTCGAATGAACTGCAAGACAAAAATAGGTAGCAGATTGCCCCGATTATGGATAAGGTATTCCCCCTCAAAGGAGGAAGCGAGGGAAGGGAACCGGGAATTGGGTGCTGATTTGACAAAGAGTGGATGGAAAAGGGGTGAGGGTGAATGCTGTAAAAGTCGTGATTGTGCGCATACCACTGCACGAGATGGTTAGGTCAAAAGTGTCACAGGTCAAGGGTCGAGGAGTGCCAAAATTGAAATAACCGAGCCCCAGCATTTAGTCGTCTACTGATCGGGTTATTCAATCTAAGCTGAAGCTCCAAATGGGTCATTGCATTTTAGGTATCCCAGGTTCAGGAAGTGCTCCTAGAAACATGAAAAAGTCACAAGTAGTGTGGATCAACCGGCTTGCGATCCTATACTTGTGAGGGTCTAAAAAGGTCTACGCACAATTCTGCTAACCAGGCATGAGGAAGCATACATGTAAAAACAACCAAGGCAACAGGGTCTTGAAAGTGGTCGAGGTCGGAGGAGATAGGCATGATCTCTAATGGTTGGTGGTCGATGGATGGATGTAAAAGTGATTAAAATGTGCCCCAAAAGGGGTCAAAATGACATGGTCTGAAGGACTTGACTTGATTAGGGACATGATTTTGGTTATTTTGAAGAGGGATAAAAGATTTGAAGGCCACCGACGTCAGCTATATAACCGACGTTGGTGTCCAAAAGGGCCCGACGTCGACGTAAATCAGCCGACGTCGGTGGCCTAGGGCACGCTGATGCCGATGTCAGCGGCCTGCCAAATCTAACAAAACCAGATTGGCGGCCCACCAAAAGTCATTTGCTTTTTGATTGAGAGAGAAAAAAAGTTATGGTATTTGTTGAGTGAAAGTGACCCAGAGTTGACCAAGGAGTGGTGCGAGGTGGCAGAGGAGCATTGGTGGAGAGAAGGAGTTGATTGGACGTTGTAGGGACGCGTGTGAGTTAGCAGGAGCGTGTAGAGCCATTGAGACAAAAGGGATGGCAGAGGGGAGTAGAGGACTTGTGGGAGGTCCACCACTAGTGGCACCTATCGTGCCACCACGCTGGCATCGCCGAGATGAGGTAGGAGGATTTTGAACCTTAATTTGAGTTATTTTGGTTTTGAATTTGTTTTTGAAATTTGTTGTTATTTGAGGTAGAAATTGAGGGGGAGGGTAGTTAGGAAGGTGGGTAGGTTGTTTAGGAGAGCTTAGGGTTTATTTAAGAGGGTTTTGGGGGGGGATAGGATGTAAAATGGGGAAGCCCTAAAAATTAGTGCTCGCCCTGTTCGGCCTTAGGGTCGAACTAGTCGCCGATGTCGACGACCCTGCCAGCATCGACCAACCAGCTACCGGCGTCGGTTACTGGCCTACCGACATCGGTCACTAAGTGATCGACGTCAGTTAGGTAAGTGCCGTCGTCGGCAAGCTAACTGATATCAGTGGCTGCCTGGTCGAAAAATGGTTCTGAAAAATGGTCAAGTCGAGAGGTCGAAACTACGCCAAGGGCTACCCAGGTGGCAGGGTAGGCTTAGATAGTCTGAATAGTTGGTAAAATAGGCAAAGTAGGAAAAATGTTAACATGAAAGTGTCTATGTATGGATGCAGGCGAGGCAGACCTTGATGCTGCGAGATCGCCTCCCGACCTTGCTGACACTGATATGAAGAGGTGTGTCCGTCGAGGAGTGGGCACAGATGAGTGCAGTCAAACTAGGTGGGCTGAGATGCTACTATAGAATGGCAAGAGATGTGAGCCTCATGGTGTCTTTGATCGAGTGGTGGGACCATGCCACCAACACCTTCCACTTGCCTACGGGCGAGATGACGGACATGGTTGAGGACGTGTACCAGATTTTGTAGCTACCGGTGCATGGAGCAGACCTATATGCATGCTTGAGAGAGGCGCATGACATTCATATGGTCACGCTGTTTAGAGAGCACGTCATGGAGATGAGCTACCATTCAGTGAGTTTTGCATATGAGCCGTTGTACGTGGTGGATGAGGATGCACATCGGCTGGTCATTCTAATGATGATTGGCATCACAGTGTATGCGTTGCCAGATGCAGAGGGCGGCAGGTTTTCGGTTGCTATGATTAGAGTTTTGATGGATATGATAGAGCAGCGGACCGTGTTCACTTGGGCACCTATATTTTTGGCCCAGGTATATAGAGAGTTATGGGGGATCAGTCGGTGGTGGTGATACAGCTTGTGTGTGGGCCACCTACTACATTGCTGGGCTTACGAGCACATCATGGTCACATGACCTCTCAGCCTCCCAGTGGTGATTCAGGCCAATTTCAGAGTTGGATTCAGGCGATGGTGCGAGATGATGGCGTAGACACGGATGGATGGAGTGGTCAGGGACATTGACCATTATAGAGGGGTACTGGAGGCCCTGATTCTTGTAGACATCGTCTGGAGACCATACTTGGTCTATCTAGCATTCAGAGACCAGGGAGAGTAGCTGGTTGGAGTTCAGAGCAGGCAATGGATCAGAGGCAGATGAGCCGGTGAGCTCGAGAGGATCCCTGCAGAGAGAGTGCGGCGCCAGTATGGGCTGTTACAGGATGTGCCTCCTGCCTTCCCACAGTATAGGCAGGATGATATAGAGGTGCCGCTCCCACTTCCAGAGGAGACAGAGGAGCTCGATTTTGAGGAGTTACCGGTAGGACCTGGGATAGCCGACCCAGGGTGCACAGAGGCTTACATGGCATGGTGGGCAGGGCAGTATCGAGGTATACAGGTGGGTCCCCAGCCAAATTTGTAGGTGATTACCAGGGAGCGGGATACAGCCTGTGAGGAAAGGGACACTGCACGGGAGGAGAGAGATGCGGCTCAGGCTCAGGTCTCAGTTTTGTAGGGGCAGCTAGCAGGTGTCACAGGGCAGTTGAGAGAGATGACAGGTCAGGTGGCAGCATTGACAGCGCAGGTCACGTTGTTACAGGGACAGCTGGCTGCAGCCCAAGCACAGGTAGTCACAGGGCAGAGTTTTGGAGGGTAGGGCCCATGGTAGCAGCCATCTCAGTAGCTAGCATTTTCACAGGGGGCGAGACCGTCGATATCAGTGCACCGAGGTTAGGCACAGCCACAGGGGTTTGGACAGGCCATAAGAGCAGAGCAGATGGGTCCACCGTAGACCGTATCTATGGTTAGATACACTGATGCACTGGACGAGATTGCATATTATGAGAGGGCCATCAGAAGGTTCTTGTAGATACAGTGATACTCGGAGATGAGAGCAGAGTAGAGCCGATAGAGGTTGATGTCACGAGCGACGGCTTTAGGGTCATGCAGACGATAGAGATCAGAGGGAGAAGAGGATACAGCCTCTTCTCGACCACCGCCACCACCACCACAGCCACAGCCTTGAGGGCAGTCCTAGAGATGTATTTTTGATGTATATATCGGCCTGTGAGCCAAAGACGAGAGATGTATGATGAGAGAGAGAGATAGACACTGATTGTGTATTTTTGTATAAAACTATTTTTGATATATATAATGAGATTTTGGTTATTGATGTGTTATGGAGATGTTGTAGATGTTTGCAGCATTTTTCATGTGTTTCATGATGCATGTTTTGATATGATTTTGATGATGATTATGATGATGATGTTAATGATGATGCTAATGTTTAATGATTATATGATGATGACTTTAGGTTAAATGATGATAGATTATATGATGATGACTTTAGATTAGATGATGATAGATGTGATATTGAATGTTTAACTTGTGGATGATGTGAATGTTAAATGAGTTATGATGAATGAAATTTATGACTAATGACTTATGATGTTATAATGAAAAGGAGAGTATACTAATGATTATGTGAATATGTTATTGACTGTGATGTGATTGACAGGTGACGAGAGAAGGAGATGGAAGAAAGTGATGAAGAAAATGGCCGAGCTAACCCCAGAAGACCCCATGTCAACTGAGTGCTGCCTACATAGCCCTTATCGTAGGGCCTCAAGCCAATGTAGTTCTCCCTAGAAGGGAAGGAGGGTCAAAGGGATGAAATTGGTCATGGTCAAGGGCAAGGTTATGGTTAAAAGAAGGAAAGGAGGTTTGTCCATCAGAGAGATGAACAAACGAGGGTGGTTGAGCTAACCCCAGAAGACAGTCATGTCATCTGAGTGCTGCCTACATAGCCCTTGTCGTTAGGGCCTTAGACCAATGTAGTTCAGACAAAAAGGGTTCGAGTAATAGACAGGTGGTCAAAATGGTCGATAGATTGGTCGTGGTTATGATGAAATGATGAGGGGAAGAGATGTTGCAGCCTTTTCCAAATGGTGTATTCCGCAACATTGGTCGAGAGGTCTTTCATCCCTAGCAATATTCTATATTCGTGATGGATGTATGCTAAAAATGAATTGAGGTCTATTTACGCTTTAGCAAGTATTGGTTTATACTTAACATAAATTGCAGCGGGTCAATAGTTTCCATGTGTATTGGTGTCTATAGAAACTAGGGTGAATAGGTTATGGGGGTGGTCTGAAAAGAGAGTTGAGTTGATTGACAAGTGATGAAGGTGAATGTGACCAAAGTGCAGAAGAAGTGAAAAGCATATTGCTCTTTCATTGACAAAGACCAAAAAGATAGCATAGATAGGGGTTATGAGAACCAAGAGCCCCATTCATGCGTGACGTCGTTGACCATAGTTATGTTAGAGCGGTAATCGAATCACTTTGACATTAAAGTGAGCTTGAAGTCCCTTGAGCAGGTGATAGGAGGAGGAAAGAGGGTAACCCATTTTAAGAGCAGAGATAACTATGCCCCTTTTTATAGGAGACCCTGAGACAACTATAAGTCAAGTCCATGACTCATTTTTTTTTTTTGGCGCAGACTGATCAATGTGGGAAGCCTGCATAAAGATGTCATTTGCTTGGTGGTCAGTTGTGAAGCTGATTAATGCGGGAAGCTTCTAAAATAGTGCTGTTTATTGCCAGATTATTCATAGCCATCCTTCAAGGGAGTGGTCTAGATTTTTGTTTAATATAAAGGTTTTTGAATAGCTATCCTTCGAGGGAGCAGTCTATTAATTACAGCAATGATAGTATAACTGTCCTTCGAGGGAGCAGTCTGCTTTTTGATTTTGATATTGATATAGTGACCATGGATATTGTGACATCTTGATTTATTTTTACAGAAATGTGAGTCGTGGACAAGATTATAGAAGGTCAAGGGCTCCCTTTTATGAGGACAAAGCATCCATACAGCATAAAAGGGTTATAGGAATTGTTAAGAGGAACAGGGTTGAAAAAAAGTAGGATTAAGAGGATGGGGATTGCTCAAGGGATGAGCTCAAGTTAAGTGTCAAGTGGACGAATACTCGACTAGCAGTAGAACGATCACAGATGCAATGCATTAAGAGGCTTAGGTTCTGGGCATCCATCAAGAGAAGACAGATGATACGTCCCTGATCCATACTTGTGCGTGATAATAAAAGGTCTAAGCCAATTAGGGGCAAACTTGCCTCATTTATTTCGCTCCATATTGGTCACGTGTTGATTGATGAGTGTGAAATTGGTTGACATGGTCGCTGATTGGTCGAGACTTGTCGAATGTTTTGATAAAAAGATTGGTTGAATGTTTGGTTGAGATTTGGTCATTTGATAGTTGGTCAATGGTTGGTCAAGGGTTAATTAGTTGGTATTTGGTCTTTGGTTGGGTCGAATGTTTGGTTGAGGTCGGGTTAAATGTTTGGTTGCTAGTGTGGTTGAGGTTAAGTTGAAAGAGTGATTGATATGTGGTCGAGACTGGATTGGAAGGTTGGTCGAGGCATGGATGAAAGTTGAATTCCCCCAGCGGTTAGGGAGACTTTTTGACGGGTTGGTTAAGGTTGATTGAGGTTTAGTGGTCAGATTGACAGTGTTGATTTCGAATAAGGGGGTTAAAGGCGGTGAAGGGACCCTAGTCTGGCGTGGAGATCCTGATTTAGGTGACGAGGTTGGAGAGGCATGGGTCGGTGTGGATGATTTGTCGAAGGGGTGGTCAAGAGGATCCTTGATAAGAAGGGTATCCTTTTTCTAGTGGTGACGAATGACAGTTTTAAGAGCGCAACAACGCTCGGTGTCATGTCTCAGAGTGTGATGATAATGGCAAAATTTAGAGTTGTCGAACCAAGATGGTCTTGATCTGAGAGTTGATGAGTGGGTCAGTATTGAAGGTTGATTGATGATGTGGTCGAGAAGAAGGGTGTCATTCCCAAGACATTAGTGAATGGTGACCTTGAGGGCACAACAATGCTCCATGTCATGCCCAGGTGTGCGATGATATGCACAAACCTGAGTGTTGTCGAACCAGGGGGGTTTTGGTCTGAGAGATTGATATGGTCTAAGTGGCAGGAGATAGATACGAGAGGACTACAACAATTGCCGTAACAGCAAGGCATAAGAACCTGCTAACGGGTCTGAGTGTCTTGTTATAGTGAGGGTTAGTAATTTTAGTTTGAGAGGCATAAGAGGTATAGGTTGATGGTTTGGAGGAGATATAAGTCTGATGGGTTGATAGAATAATGGAGGCAACTTGCCTCTGTGAAGTATGGGAGTGGGAAGCACTCCGAATAAAGTGGACAGATGTGGGCCCAAGATTGAAGGTAATGACGAAGATAGGGGAGGAGGCCTCTGGTGTGGGTTAGTAGCCTTCTTTGGTTTGAGTTGAGGGCCACCTATATGCGAGGTGAGGTTAGATGTGGGGTGAACACCAAGAGGTTTAATCTCTTTGGGCATCATGGACGCTTGCGCGGGTTTGGACTTAGATGTAGACGGTTCTTCTCTCGATGGAGAAGAGATTAAAGGTGTGGGCTCTTTAAGAGGAAAGAGCGTTGGAGTAGTCATGGCTTCTGTGTGTGGTTGGGGAGTCAAAAAGGTATGATCATCTATGGATGATAAGAAGGATGAAGGCGAGGCAGCTGGTGTTGATGTGGTCAAAGCATCCTCCAATATGGGAGAAGTTGATGGAGGACAAGTAGGAGAAGAAAGTTCTTCACCATGTGGAGGAGGTATAGCAGAAGAAGGGTCTTCCACCTGTGAAAGAGGTTGGTCAGGGATAAGAGAAAAGATAGTGTCGACCGTGTGTATATCATGGTCTTGAGGGTCATTGATCATGGTTTGGACATTGTCTTGAATAGGCGGGTGATTAGGAAAGGGTTGCTTGAAGATGTCGAGGTTTTGATTGGGCGGTGCGTTCGGGTTGTCTAAGATAAGATCCCCCTTGTCTAGCATGTCCTGGATGATGTTTTTAAAAGTTTGACAGTGATCCGTGTCATGGCCTTTGACATGGTGATAGTTGTAGAAGTGGTTTTCCCTGTACCATGTAGGGATAGGTGTTGAGGGGTCGAATTGATGTGGTCAGATTGAAGGGAGATTGAGGACCCCCTGTTTGACGAGTTTTTCCAAGACAGAGGCATATGACTCCCTAATTGGAGTGAATTGACACTGTATGGATTGACGTTGAAAATGTTTATTGATGTAGTCTAATGTTGAAGATGTTGGTCGGTTGGTTATTATTGAAGATGATTGTCTAAAGATGACAGTGTTTGCCGACCCCTTGGATTGAGAGTGGGCAGAAGAAGGTTTGGAAGAAGAATGGTCATTGGTTCTTGTGTTAGTGTTACATAATTTGACCTTATCTTCTTCAATAGCACAGAGTTCAAGCTTTCGGGCCATGGTGAAGGCCTCGTCGAAAGTGTGGAATGTTTGAACCCGCAAGGTGGATGAGATGTGGCTGACACATGCTCGAGAAAAGAGCTCAATGAGCTCGGGTTGAGGCAAGGAGAAGGAGAGCTGGTTAATTAGGCCTCTCCAATGCGTGACAAAATCGACTATTGATTCATCGTCAAATTGCCTAATAGAGTAAAGGTTTGTGATCGAGATTTGTTTAGTGATATTGATTGAGAAATGGTCAACGAATAATTGGGCAAGTTAAATGAATGAAAAGATAGAATGTCTGGCAAGAGAGCTATACCAGTCAAGGGCAGGGCCAGAAAGAGACATAGGAAATGTGCGTAGAAGTAATGCATCATCATGGGCGATAAGATAACAGGCATGTCTGAATGCCCATAGATGTTGTTGTGGGTCTTCCTTACTCTGAAAGCGAGTAAATTTAGGAAGCTCCCAATGGTTGGGGTATGGTCGGATAGGGATAGAAGGATGGATGGGCTCGTTGTAAATCTGGTCATATGAAGAGCCATTACTTGAACCAGAGATAGAAGCTTCGAGACTGGACATTTTATCCATCAACATCTTGATGATGTTTGCTGACAGATTGGTGGACGGAGCGCCCCCTAGGTTGTAAGGTGCTTGAAAGAGGCTAGAAGAGGCGTACGACGTAGTCAGTTGTACCAGTAAGGGCGTAACGTATGGATGACTAGTCACAGGGACAGAAGTAGAGGCAAAAGGTGGTTGGGTTATGAAAGTAGAAGGCATAGGCTGACTAGATACCGCCAAAAGAGGTTGTGTGGCAGCATGGGCGAAAGAGGAGGTAGGCACTCTTGCATATATGGGCGCAAGAGTGTGAGGGGTCGAGACAATCAAGTTTTGGTATGATGTAGAACTTGGTTGAATTGCAGGTAGTTGAGGGGGTAATGAAACCCCAATGGAGGTCAGTCTAAAAATAGACGAGGAGGCCAAACTTTGCGTATAGGCCATGGTTGGGTTAACGGTTGAGGCGAAAGGCTGAGTCATAAAAGGTTCGGTGGTGAATGGTGTCAATGTCATTGCCACGTCACTCGAGAGGTCTCGCGTTGGGTTTCTTGCGAGATAGTTTTGGAGGGCTGCGGTATTGAGGTCCAAGAATCGTGAAAAATCTTGGTCCCCTTCTGGGATGATAGGCGTCTGGATCGGAGATGGTCTGGTAGGAGTTCTTTCAGTTTCTGAGTTGAACTCCATTATAGGGCTGGTTATAGGCGGGGTAGACGGAAGAGGATGACGTCTAGCGTGGTCAAGAAGAGCCTTGGTTTGACTATGAGTCAGAACCATTCAAGGCAAGGAAAGGTACGTCCTCACAAGCTCAAACAAGAAGATAAGAACTAAAAAAGATGAAGACACAAGCAGATCCTAAAACCCTAGAAGTAAATTATTAGGATTATAGTGACTTATGCCTTAGAATGTGTGTAGAGGAAGGTTGGTTTTGTGAGTCAGGTCCTATAAGAAGTAGTCTATGGATGGTTTCGGGTTTTGTTATGGTGCTCAAGAAGTCTGTGTTAGCTTTTGTACAGGCCTGGTGCTAAGGAGCAAGCTCCCCTCACTTCACGATTCCAGTGGTTAGCTAGTTTCGCTTAGCCAAAATATACTTCCACTATAGTTTAGACTCTGCCAGAGAACAGAGTTGGCTCTCCCCTTGGTGATGAAATCCAAGTAAGATCGCCGGGACGGGTAAGGTATCCGCTAGGGGATGAAATCCCAGTCGGGCCTTGTCTCAGGTAAGTTAAAATGTTTGTTTTGTGTAGGTGGTTTGGTCGTGTAACATCAAGTGATCTAGATTAATTCAATATGCGGTTTAATTACTATGTGTGATCTAAGAGATGCAGGCAAACAGAAATGAATGCAAAGTGTTTTAATGCTCAAGTCGAAATGTTTGTTCGTATGAAGACGAATGGAGAAAGAGTCGAAGAATATGAGTTTTAGCTAGTCTAGAAGTACAAGAAAGAAAAGAAAAGTTCATTTTAGTCCTGCTTATGATGTCATTTAAGAAGAGACGAAAGGAGGCAAAAAGGAAGGAACCTAATGCACCTATATGAACGAAAGAAAGAAAGAACCCAAGGAAGGCCCTAGGGTCCCACCGGGCGTGCCAGAATGTTTCTATGCAAAATTGCTTTCTACATTCAAAGAAGAAATAAGAAACTAAAAGAAATGGTCAAGGCTAGAAGATACCTGATAAAGTCATGCGCATCGAAATCAGACATTGGAAGATTCTCCTCTTTGGCTGTGGAGGAATGACACCTGCGAAGAAAAGAGACTGAAACACGGAAAAATGTTAGTCAAAGGATATGGTGGGTTGTCAGGGGAACGCCCGATCTCGGAAGTACGAAGACTTCCTAGAAGGATATCAACCCACTGATAAAAAAGCAGAATATTGGACTAAAGTAGATAAAATGGAAGATAAAATGACAGAAATAAAGGACAAAAAATAAAATGCGTACCTGATAATGAAGTAAAATGTTCTGTGTAGTCGCTGATGTCGATCTCTGTGGTGCCGGCGTCGGTTAGGTAAAGTGCCGACGTCGGTTAAAGTGCCGGCGTCGGTCGGGGTAGTGACCGGCGTTGGTCGGGGCAAGTTTTGGATAGAGTCTGGATGAGTTGTAGAAGGTCTGGGAGAGTCGAGATAGGGTCTGGTCAAGGTCTGGATGGAGTTATAGACTGGGATAGTGGACAGAGATGTAAGGAAGGGACTCAGGGCTCAGGTCTACAGTCTGAAGATCTGAGATGATAGAAATAGAAACAACAAACAAATAATAACCAGAAAGAAATGAAACAAACAGAGTAAATACTTACTTGCCAGAAGACATGATAAAAGCCATGATTGAAGTTGTTGAAGCGTTGCCGTAAGTTGATCGAAGTGAATGCAGATTGGTTGAATGCTGGAGTTGATTGATCACCAGAGTTTTGTGAATGTCTGAGTTTGGGGGTTGATTGATTGATTGATTAGTTGATTAGCCTTCAGGATTGATCAGCGGATGCTGATGAAGGCAAGGGGCGGTTCAAGAGACGGTTCGATAACCGTTTGGGAAATCGATTGGGAACCGAATGATAACTGATAACGGATAACGGTAAGGTGACTGACGTCGGTAGGATTGCCGACGTCAGCTGATAAGTGACTGACATCGATGACATCGACCGGGTAACGACCGTCATTGGCAGATGCACAATGGGGATAGAGTCTAGCTTTAGCTTTGTGCTCATTTTTACATGCTGCCAGGGTCAAGGCTAATGGAAAAAGTGATCGATAAGGGTTAAATAGGCGAAGAAGAATAAGACGGGGGATGACCAGGGGAGTCGACACGATTTCGGTGTCTACAAATGCATTTGTAAGAAGTTTCCATATATGTTCATAACTAGAGAATGCAACAAAAAATGTTGGTGTCCCTAATTGGCATATCATCGTAAACTTATTTTTTCATAGCTGCTATAAATAATCTAGGGATATCTGTATGTTTTTAAATCAATATATCCAATATCAAATTTTAATAGTTTTTCTAAGTTTGGTTTGTAATTTACTTATTTTGATACATTATTTACCTTTAGTTTACCTTTTCTAATTCTCACCCACATTATTTTAGCCACTTGTTCAATGATAATTTTCTTTGTCTTGAAAAATAGATTTGTAATATGATATGCAAATGTATGGTCTTTATGATGCAATTCCCATTGAAAATTTTCCATGTATGAAAATATACTTGTAATCCTTTCATTATGAAAGTCACCATACAAAAGTGTTGGGAAGTTCATTTCTTCAGCATACTTGTCTTTGAAAATTTGAAGTGCTTGTTGGTATTTTGCTGGTATAACTTGGATCATTTTATCTTGTAAGTCATGAATACATCTTGATTATATGAATCCATGTACCATAGTTGAAGTGGTGATCCATTATTGATCCCCATAACTTATTTCACTTTATTATGAAGCACCAATAATGTCTATCTTGAGATTATCATTAGTGTGTAATGATTTGTTCTAGTTCCTTGTAATTTTGACATTTTTAAATTGATGCAAATTTATTTTGCATAATTGCTTCAAAGCATGCATGATAATATTTGGATGAAGTCTCCCTTTTTGGTATGCATTCTTATATTCTAATTTTATTTTTAGCTCAACAACCATGATGAATGATTCATCAATCGAGCATGACAATGCTCTTTGCACTATGTCAATGTTAGATGGCATATTGATAGTAGCACTGGTTAATCTGATTTGAGGTTTTTTATATCCCAGTTCTCTAATGTATGAAAAAGTAATCCATAATGAAACAAGGCACTCTTCCAGATCCATCAGCATTTGAACATATGTTAAAGGTGCATTTAACCAAATATGTTGAGGAATTGTAAATTTTGGAACAATTCCATTCCTCAATGCATTATCAAATCTAACATATGTTTTTTTCTTAACAATTTCTTCTATTTGCATCAACTTTGCATATGTTTCTATTTTTATTTTCTTAAAATCTATCATGTTATATTTGAAATGTAGTTGATTAAAAATCAATCATACATGCTTTGGTGTATCGTCAAGGTATTTTATGAATTTTATTGTAGCATATATTTCCTATCTATGCACAATAAATTTAAACATACACAAAGATGTTGCCAAAGTATTACTCAATGGGTGCTTTAATTTATCATCCTTGTCCTTTATACATTTTTGATGTGCAATTTTCCATTGATCCCACATGAGATGATTTAAAGAATGAAAATATTTTTTAAATGTATTAGGTGATGTTATCTCATTTGTATTGCAATTGAACTCCTCATACTTTACACTTTATTGATTTGTAATTTTGATTAGACTTCATGCAATATGCTTTAGAGAATGAAAATAATTTTTAAATACAGTAGATGATGTTATATCATCTGTATTATAATTTATAATGCTAATGTCAGAAAAGCATCTCTCTATTAACAATTTTCAGACACTAAAAATATACACACTATGATTCCAAATATCAAAACACCCCCTGGACCACCTTAGGACCCCTTGGGGACCATTTAACCTTTCTACCCTTGATGAAACTAACCCCAAGTCAGTTTAACTTAATTAACTCAACCTAGTATTTTATCCCTTCTTACCCCTTGACACTTGACCACCAATGGTTAGGGTAACCATCGATGGCCACCTTAACCATCGATAGTCAGGGTGAACCTCCTCAACCAAAAGCATGAAAATTACCTGCCTTGATTTTCTAATTATAACTTGTCTAAATCTTGTTGCGAGTCATTGAATGGATAAGTTAATTTTGGAAAGCCCAGTTCATGTGTTGTTGTAATTCTCTCACCTTGCCTATAAGAGAGAGGATCAAAGAGGTAAAAATCCATCTACAAACATCCAAAAATATCTATGAATCTACAATTATTTTCAAGAGCTTTGTGCATCTAGGAGTTTCTTTCTTATAGTTCAATTGCCATCAGTAATCCAATAATCATATTTGAGAGTCAACTTGCCACCGCCTCTCTGCCAAGCCTTTAGGTACCATTACTCTATCAAAATCAAGCTAGATTTCATCAACATAACAACTATATAAGCCATCCAACTAATTGACTTTTGGTAAGATAAGTACTTGATTTTTAGTATTCATTTACTTTATTTCAATTTTTCAATCAACCTAAGCTTTACCCACCTCTCAAAATCCATCTTTTAGATCTTGTTAGTTAGTAATTTATCAACTCAGACCCAAATATAGTAACCATCAATAGTTATCTAAACCACCAATGGTCTACTCAACCTTTGATAGTATGCTCAATCACTAATGGTCACCTTAATCAGTGATGGTCATCCCAACCATTGATGGTCACTATGGTACCAAAAACTAGCAAGATAATTTCACTTTCCCACACCTAATCAAACCTAATTTTTTATGCTCTTGCCTGTATATAGACCCCTTTCTAATTTTTTGAAGCATATCCCAACACCTAACACTAATATTAATTAGTTTTTCACTAATTTAATCATTTTAGCATATTTCCTAGCAAGCTTTCTTGTATTTAGTTTTAGTATCCTTTGATTTATTGATTCAAGGACCTTCCTTTTTATTTATAAGCTTAATTTTTTAAAACATGTGGATTGATAGCCCCTAAGGAAGCTATCAATTCTGGGACCCAACTATCCCTATGCAATCCACCCAACTATTTGTCTAAAAAACAAGTTTGCTTTAGTGATTTCTTATCTATAGGTCATACTCCCAAGCTAAAGAGGATCTCTTTATAGTCTTCTAATTTCAACATGCACACTATCAATTAGGTTTTTCAACCATACCCATACTTAGTTTTTTATTTTCTTCTTTCCCATAATAAGTAAAAAATTCATTGAAATATTTTGGCACGCTCGATGGGACCCTTGTGTCTTTACTTGGGTTCTTATTTTATTGCATTCTCTCTCTATTATTTTCTCATTAAAAAAATCAAAAGTTTATTTTGGGCTTAAAATTAAGTGCATACATCAACTAATTGAAAGTTTAATTCACATAGCTTAACTTAAAGGCAAATTAATCTATCATAGCTTCACTCTTTGTTACACACACCTAAACCAAACCACTTTCATCAATTAAACATCAAACATACTTGAGACAAGGCCCAACTAATATTTCATCACCTAGTGGTAACCTTACCCTTTCTTTGAAATCTTACTTGGAGGTCATTACTAAGGGGAGGACTAACTCAGCTCTCTAGTTGAGTATAATATCTAGATATCAATATATTTTGGCTAAGCACCTGACACCCTTATCACTGTGCTATGTGAAGTGAGGGGGTAAGACCCAATACCAAACCATGTATTGATTCCAATATAGATTATTTTTGAGCACCTAATCACAACATGAAACCAACCTTAGACTTCCTCTCTAGTACCTGATCTACAAGCCAACTTCTATCACATAAATTCTCAAGGCATAAACTAAAAATGAGATTAATTAAAATTATAGTTCTTAATGTCTTTCTTAGAGTGTGATTGGATTTCTTTGATCATTTTCTTGTCTTGTATTTACTTGAGTAGTAAGGTTTTTTGTGCTTTCTATCTCCCCTATCTCGCATGGTTCTCACTCACTAGTAATGAAGAGACATTGTAAAGTAAAGCCTATCACCAAGTCAATCTACCTCTTCATCCATGGACTACACCTATGAACTAGTAGACTCTCCTCACCCTTCAATAAGTCCTACCTTCCCTTGGGAGGTTACTCAAGGAGATGTAGATTTCATCACTTTCTTAGACAACAATCTTGTAGCCTTGAAACATTGCCCAACTACCACTCCTATCCAACAAGCACCCCTTGGACCAAACTTTGGATACATCCTTAATATATAAGGGCATGTACCCACTACCCAACCACCTACCTCTACATATACTTATGTGTCTTCCACCCAACCATTGACATCCACCTACTCATATGTGGCAACCTCCTAACCTTTACCCACTATTTGTATGTTTCTCAACCTCCTTAGCAATATGAATCTTATAACCCTTTAGGTACACAACCCCACACTGACTTAATGAAGATGTTTATGGAAAATATGACCACCTTATAGTCATCCATCTTAGGTGCTCATAACATCTTGTTATATGACCAAATTTGTAATGAGCCCATCCATCCATCCGTACCTATCAAGCCATATCCTCCCCAATGAAAACTTCCCAAGTTCTCTAAAATTTAAAAGAGGATCCCCAACAACACCTTAGGGCATTCAGGCATGCTTTCTATCTCATTGCTTATGATGATGCCCTTCTCCTCTACACTTTCTCCATGTCTCTAGCTACCCTAACACTGGATTGGTATAGTTCCTTACCCAAGCATTCAATCTTCTCCTTTACCCAACTGGCCTAAATCTTATTGGACCATTTTTATATCAATATCTCCAAAAAGGTTTCTATCACCTGTAGACACCTAAATATGGCCACTAATGACCTCTTATCAGACTTTTGGCCAATTTCTACCCAAAATGCACAATTTAGCCTAAAAATACTAAAACACACTAAATGATGTAAAACTAACATATTCAAGTACCAATTTTATCCAATGTATCCCTAAATGGGGCAATGTAATTTATGGGCCAAATAACTTTAATCAGATCATTTTTAGTCAAAATGCTAATTTTGCACTTTGGTACTCTAGATTGCTCTTATCTATCAAATCTCTTACACGAGATATGTGTCTTTATTATTTTGTTTTGGAAACATCCTAAATGGGAATACAGTTTCAACACATCTGACATTGACTTCCAATTCCAATCTAGTCAAATTTTGGAATAATAACAAGACATTCTGATCAATTTGAGTAATTTGTGCACAAAGTACTTAATCATGCTTAAGAGCTAATTAAACAAAATTAGATCCTAATTAAGAATTCCATGGAAACTTGTTGAATACTTTTTCTTAAAAATAAATATTGAATATCTACATCATTAGGTGACCTCATTTTTTAAGAAGACATCCCTAGGCCATACATGCCATAAATATTAGGATTCATGCCCTCCATGCCTCATCAATGCCCTCCATGCCTCTTAATTGCTCCTCTATCCAAAATATTGATGAGCCTATTTATGAATTTTAATTACATAATTGGATTAATTCTTAGCCACACATCTCAATCTTAGGATGGATGGTTTAGGTTGATTCTAACCATTTGCAAAAAATTATAAATAGAGAGGCCATAAATCTCATTTCTAGGCTATTTTGGCACAAAGTTATAATGCACAAATGATTCCAAAAGCCATTGTAATTAATGTTACCATGAAAAATTGATTCCAAGCCAAGCCAAGCCAAATCCATAAGGTGCCAAGGAGAAGAGGAAATAGCCAAGCCTCCTTTGATGAAGACTTCATGAGCACACACTGAACAAGCCACAATAACAAGCATTTTAGAGCATCCAAGATAGGTAAAAGAGGGTTTCTTTTACATTTTAGTTGTGTGTTTTATTCATGTTTGTTAACTAAGCTCTCCCTAGTGTCTAGGCCTTGATATGTTATGCTAGTTAGTGTGTTTCTTTCATTTTGTTTTCATTTTGAAACTAACACAATACTTACCATCCTCTCTTGAGTCAAATTCCTAGATCACATAATGGCATGCCTGGTGGGACAAAATGCATCCAACATATGAAGAATATCATTATTCAACTTTAATATCTTCATTTAGATCATTAAAACTTTCACAATTTGATTTTATAACTTTGTTTTGCCATTTTTCTTTGTTACAAGTTTACACAGTAACTGTCATTGATTAGTAAAACCATCATCGATCACTATTGGTATAAACATTATCAATTAGATAACCATCATTATTTAGTAAGTTTAACCATCATTGGTTAGTATAATTGATGTTGGTCACTATGTTTTTCTTAAAAACACAAACCCAAGAGCTAATAGGCCATTTTAAAATGCTTGGTTTGGGGTCATACGAACTCCGTTTTGGATGATTTATTTTTTAAAACCACATGTTTTCTCCTAAATTTTTAGAATTTGACATTAGTTTAGCTTCGAGTTTCATATATTTTTCATAATTTTTAAAAAATTTATTTAAAATGTTTCTAATCTAACATATTTGCTTTTGGGGTGATTCCTTAAGGGTAGATAGGTAACCAACAAACTTGGAACTTGCTAAAACATGCTATTAAGACATCTTTGGAATATTTTAAAATGAATTAGGAATCTTGTTTCTGGTTCTTAATGAAACATTTAGGTGATTAAGTGAATGTTTTCATAAGTTAGGCTTTCAAAATTAACAATCTTTAGACCAAGGGGTCAAATAAACACCAATAAATCTTTCATTTGGGCTTAAAATTGAACACACTTGTCAATTTTGTTTTCATTGTTTTAATTAGAATTTTTTTTTGAAAAATACAAGGATTTTACATGTATGCTCTTCCATTTATCCCCTTTAGGGAACTTTTGGAATCAAAATTGCTTTCCTTATTTGTAAAAATCCTAGTTCAAGGCTTAGAAAGAATATCATCTAAAGCACTCCCTGAAAATTCATCAAAGTTTGGGTGACCTTGAAAATGACCCTAAAGTATTTATATTCTAGTCTTTTATTTCATGAAAACTTGGCTTGCGAGGGGGATGTCATTACCTCCCATGAGTTTTTTAGGGAAACTTTGACCTAGGGTTTCATCTCTCAGCATTGACTTCACTTACTCCTTGGAGTTACACACGGGATGTATTTACATTTGGACATCGCACTACACTAAGTGAATAGTAGGATGTAATTATTGTAAAAAGGATTAGACCTTTTTATAGCTAGTCAATGCCATGGTCACCCAATTTTCATGTTTTTATTTTGTATTAATTAACATGAAATTTATTATGTAATTGACTCCCCTAGAGACATTTAAAACTTAATAGTTTAGTCAACCCCACATTGCCATACCTTTGATAAGATTTGAATGTTTATACTTAGTGTATTTTGGTCATTTTTGCTTGGTATGTTTTGACACTAAAACTTATTTGTTTGTTCATAAGCCATGTCAAAATCAATTTGTCTATACGTCACTCTTTTTTCTAAAGAGGCATTATGCTGGCCATTTTACACCACACTTGTGCTTTGAAAATTTTGTTAAACTTATTTGTGTGTGTGTCATTTGAGTTGAGGAGGGTAGTGTTATACTACCCAAAACATGTTAAAACCATTTTGCCTTTGAGTCTTTTGAAATATAACATAGATCACATCATTCAAGTATGCTTACATCATTAGGCTACTCAATTTGTCTCAAGACTTGTTTCACTAGTATCAAAAACCATTTTTTTCAAACCATGCCATGTATACCATTTAGACCTTTGTCTTGTGACATCATGCTATCCAATATTGTCTATCTTGTTTGGTCAAATCATAGTTTTCAAAGTTGAGTTTTCAATTAACCTTATTAATTTTGGATCCAAACATTGATTGATTTCTATTTAAGCCTCAATTCATGGGGTTGATACATAGATCTTTCTCTTTTGGGTTACATAAATTTGGTTAATCAATTACCCAAATTTGAAAACTATTGATGGTTTGTTTATTCAATGCCTATCCTCATCATTGTTTGTGCCTTTATTTGGGAGAACACAACCTTTCTCCAAGATCCTTTTGCCTCATTCCTTATGTGAACTGATCATGTTTATGTTTGATTCTGTGTGCTGGGTTTATGTCAAAGTTATTTCCAAAATTGTTAGATTAAATAAAATCACATGATACCTTTGTTTCAAGTCTAGATTTTGATGCCATTTGGGCAAAATTCCTAGCATATGCCTATTTGTTTGAGCCTAGCTTTTGTCTCTACGTTTGGACAAAATACCTAGTAACTCAACTTTTCTTTTTCCTAGTTTAGACCTTGTTTGGAACACTTTGACCTAGACATTTGACATGCAAATTTTTATTCAGATGCTTGACATTTTGTGCATATGATATTTGACATTAGACATTTGATGTTAGATTGTTTTATGCCAAATATTGTCATAAATCATTTTGGAGATATAACTCCAATTTCAAACCATATTGGAGATACAACTCCACTCCTTCAACCAAGTTAGACCAAGTTTGAACCATTTTTCCTTTGGACATAGTTTTTTTGGAGTTTGTATAACTCTAAGACTTTTTGTTTTATGCCAAATATTATCATAAATCATTTTGGAGCTATAACTCCAATTTCAGACCATATTGGAGATACAACTCCACTCCTTCAACCAAGTTAGACCAAGTTTGAACCATTTTTCCTTTGGACATAGTTTTTTTGGAGTTTGTATAACTCTAAGACTTTTTGTTTTTGGAGATTTCATCATTTATATAGATATGTCTAGCTACACCTATGGTGGAGTCACACATGATCCAAATAATGATAGAATGGCCACACAAAATGACTTTTATGACTTTATTCAAGACCCAAATGATGATAATATGGTTTGTGAGATAGATTTTTATCCACCTCATAATAATCATTCATGGGAAAAAAGTCATGAACCAGCTTATGATCCAGTGCGAGACTGAGATTGGTATGAAGAGGCTTATGAGGAGGACTTTGAAGACCCAACTATAGATAATGTTATTTGGGATACGGATCCATACCCTCTCTACAATAAGTAGTATGTGGACAAGAACCAACCTATAAGCCAACTCACAACTAGGTTGATATGGTTTATGAAGAATACTTAGATGCTTTAGCTTATATGAGTAATTAGGCTCCACCACATCATACCATTTCTATTCCAAGACCACAATGTCACACCATTCCCATACCAAGTCCTCATCCTTTGGTTTGTATGAGTAATCAGGTTCCATAATTCCAAACTATTTCTATATCAGGACCTAATCCATTAGCTTGTGCCAGCAATCAAGCTCCACAACACCCCTTCATCATTCAAGGACCTAGTCCTTTGGCTTGTGTGGGCAATCAAACCCCACAATTCCCTATCATTACCATTTTAGGACTTTATCCTTTGGATCATGGAAATCATGCTCTCCAATGCCCTACCATTATCTAACCATAAGCTAGTCCTCATCCAAAACCAATCCCATCCAAACCTCAACCGATCCAATCCTTTGAAGACCAAGTTGTGTTCAAAATTGGTATTTTCCAACTCATTGGAAACCAAAGCCAAGACAACTAACCAATCCAAGATATATTTTTTTGAACCAACCACTTATGATAAGTCAACCTATGATGAATCACCTATTGATCCTATATTAGTTATCAAGGAGTCTCTTACTGATGAGCTAGTCTTTGTCCAGTCACTTCTTAATGATTATAAATATCTTTGGGCAAATCATTACCTTGACCATGTGCTTATTTTTTAAGAGCCTCTTATTGACAAGCCAGTCTCTAAGGATTTGTCTCTTGACCTTTTTCCCATCTTAGAGGAGTCCCACTCTGACAAAATAGTTTTTATGGATCCCATTATGCTATCATAGGCTATTACTTATCCAAAACCAAATATTTAACAAGACATCATTGTAATAGAGGACATGTTAAATGAAAAATCAAATTTAGAGTCAAGTTCTATTCTTAAACTGATATCAAATTTACCATCAAAATCTGAATCAACATCAGTCTCAATATCAGATTTAGAGTCCCTTGAGTTAGAATTAGATTCAAAAAAAGAATATATTGATGGCTGTTACAACATTGGTTACACATGCCTTACAGATTAATTTGAATGCATTTATGATCCTTATATGATTTTTGAGGATGAGTAATTTATCTTTGACACAATTTATCCTAGTATCTTCTATGAGGATTGTGCAGCCTCTCCCCATTCCATTACCATTCCATAGGCCATTACCGTCAACCAAAATAGCCATATCATATCCCATAAGTGTCAATTGGTATTGATAGAATCACACTTTTTTAAATTGAATTCATGGAGACATAGCAGTTGAAGAAGAGAAAGGAGGTCATGACCACACTCATATAGTAAAAGAACACTCTCTTAGTGAAACCTTTTCATAGGCACTGGGGGACAATCAAAGTCAAAACTCAACATCTTCTAGTGAAACTTTTTTGGAAGTGCTAGATGACAATCAAAGTTAAAAGTCCACATTCCTTAGTGAAACCTCTTCAAAGGTGCTATGGGACAATCAAGACAACTTCATTGATGAAAACCTCTTTAAGGCACCAATAGTTGAACACAAAAGTTCTTCACTACTTGATGAAGACAAAATTAAAGATCAAATCAAAATAACTTCCATTTTATAGCCTAATCAGATGGTAGCTACTCTCAAGATTAAAAAAAATAAAAATATGGTGGTTCTATCAAGAGAACAAATCTTCGGCCCTATCATAACCAAAATTATGTTGAATTTGACATCAATAACATTACGTGTGACTAAAATTATCGATCTTTATTTATTTCCTAACTATTCCACATTCCATTATCATATGCCATTCCATTTCACAATCAAACCTACCATCCATTATTTTTCCATATTTACCATCTATGGTCATACTTTCCTTTGTAGAGGATACAAAGATACCTTGTCTTGATGCTTGAAGGAATCAAAATCAATAACCACGGATGAACACAACAACATTCTTGACATCCAATACTACAAGAAGTTATTAATGGAGTAGTTATTCAGATGAGGTGTGAGATAGTAATTAACATGATCAAGTATTCTATTTATATCATTTATTGATTAGGATGTGCTATCCCCATCAACAAAAACAAAAAAATAAAAAACTAGACCCAGGCCAAAAACATGTGCCATTGCCATTGTTACATATGCCTATTTTTCATTATTGTAGATACTAGCCATTCACCCCATCACTTGGGGGCAATCCTATTACCATTTTATCTAATTTATCAAACCATCATTATCCTTCACAAGACCAGACCACATTATCCTATCATTCCATTCCTATCTAGACCAAAGCCTATTTTTAGTCATCTTACCCAATCCTATTTTGATCTTGGCTAATTTGGTTCTTATTGAATTTTTTTTGAGGGGATTCCAATCAAGTTTAAATAATTAATTAAATCCATATTTATAATGATAGTCTATGAAAATAGTGTGACAGTTGATCTAGTAAGATATCTTTCATCTTATTAAGTTTGTTTATGTGAGCCTGATTATAACTACCTATGGGCAAATTAGTGTCTCATTAGTCTTGCCAATAATTATAACTACCTATGGGAAAATTAGTATCATTGGCCTATGCCATTGTATCCTAGTTATAACCACCTATAGGAAAACTAGGGGCAACACTTGTTTATGATGCATTGTCACATCACCTTTCCATTATTTTTTTCATTTGACTGGCCATTTGCCATATTTGAGAACTTGTTGGGACCTGGTTGGTTTTTCCCTACCTTTTGTGTGGATGGAATTACTAGGGCTTGAGGTCATTTTAAGACTATGTCGATCATGCTCAATTCATGTTGAGGTCACCTTAGTCCCCCTTTCCATACACTCTCACCATTTTATGAGCAACCTAAGCCAAATGCTCTCACCATTTTGTGAGTACGTATTTTGTCATTCTCAATCGAGTTAAGATACCTCAAAATTCCATAAACATTCATAACATTTCAAATATCCAAAAATATTTATCCTATCTAAGCCTAGTCAGTTATCCTCAATTTGCCTTATTGGGGTATTATCATTGTTAGGATGCTTTCTTTTGCTTTTTTTTAGCCTTTATATTTGTTTGTTTATTTCAAGTTGTTTGTTTATTTATTTCTTTGTTTGTTTTTCTATTTGTTTATTTGTTTGTTTGCTTTCAACACTATTGCCTCGACTCAGTATATATGTATGCATTAGGTGATTTCTTGTGCACATTATTCTTGAGTCCATCCTATTCATAAATCAACAAGGTTATCATGGTTTTTATCATTGGTGCATTATTTTTGAGTGTTTATTGGATCAAGAATCAATCCTTACACATATTTTGGCCAAGTCTTCATGGTCTTCTATCATGAAGCCTAAAATCACATGCTATAGCAAAAATTAGCTTCAATAAGGTCTACAATCAATGGAGATATAGAGTTTTCTCCTTAGCACCTTGGCAAATCCTTCCATCCCACCCTTGATCAAATTAACCCATTAGCCATTTTAGTTGTATCATTGCTAATCAGGATGAGCATCTCCTCATTGGTAGGTACAATTAAATCATTTTATATTGATCAATCTCATTCCTCTATACATCTCTTTCATCAATTTTCACCTGCTCATCTTTAATTTGTATTCTAGGTTATATCCTTGAGTTATGCTTGTTAATCAGCCTTAACTAGGGCACCATCATCTTAAGCCAATCCAGGTCCTCTTATGGATTATAACTACCTATGGGAAAATCATTATTTTGAATTTTATTCCTAATTATAACCTCCTTTGGGTGAATCAGTATCTTTTTTAACTCAATGCATGCAAGCATTTTCTTGTTTGGATTAATCTCAACCACAAGGTAATTCCACCTTTCTTCTTATTTCTTTTCAAGGGATCACCCATCAACAAATGTGATGGCTAATCCCTCAAGGGGGAATCATCCTTGGACTCCTAAAACACCATTTAGAGCTTTGTTTTTGAACCATCATCTTCTTTTTGGCATATAGGCCATATCTCATTATTTGAGAAGACATTTCTTTGCCTATGGTTTGTAACATATTCCCAAATAGGGGCAAACTATAGACACCTAAATCTGGCCACCAATGACCTCCTATTATGATTTTTGCCAATTTCCACCCAAAATGCACAATTTGGCCTAAAAACACTAAAACACACTAAATGATGTGAAACTAACATATTCAAGTGTCAATTTTGGCTAGGGTATCCCTAAATGGGGCAATGAAATTTATGGGCCAACTAACTTTGATTAGATCATTTTGAGTCAAAATGCTAATTTTGCACCTGAGTATTTTGGATTGCTCTTTCCTGTCAAATATTTTGCATGAGATGCATGTATTTGTTATTTTGTTTTGGCAACATCCTAAATGGGAATACATTTTCAATGCATCTAACATTGACTTCTAATTCCAATCTAGTTAAAATTTGGACCAATAACAAGGCATTCTGATCAATTTAAGTAATTTTTACATAAAGTTCTTAATCATGCTTAAGAACTAATTAAATGAAATTATATTTTAATTAATAATTCCATGGAAACTTGTTTAATACTTGTTCTTAGAAATGAATATTGATTATCTACATCATCAGGTGACGTCATTTCTTAGAAAGATATTCCTAGGCCATAAATGCCACAAATATCAAGATTCATGCCCTCCATGTCTCATCAATGCCATCCATGCCTCTTAATTTCTCCTCTATCCCAAATATTGATGAGCCTATTTATGAATTTTAACTACATAATTGGATTAATTATTATCCACACATATTAATCTTGAGATGGATGGTTCAGGTTGATTCTAGCATTTGCAAAAATCTATAAATAGAGAGGCCATGAACATTATTTCTAAGCTATTTTGGTGAATAATTATAATGCACAAATGATTCCAAAAGCCATTGTAATTAGTGTTACCATGCCAAATTATTTACAAGCTAGGCCAAGCAAAATACACAAGGTGCCAAGGAGAAGAGGAGATAGCCAGGCCTCCTTTGATGAATACTTCATGAGCACAAGCCAAGAAAGCCACTAAAACAAGAATTTTGGAGCATACAAGGAAGGTAAAAGAGGGTTTCTTTTGTATTTTAGTTGTGTGTTTTATTCATGTTAATTAACTAAGATTTCCTTAGTGTTTAGGCCTATAGATGTTATGATAGTTAGTGTGTTTCTTTCATTTTATTTTCATTTTGAAACTAACACAATACTAACCATCGTCAAATTCCTAGATCACATCACCAACCTCTATTTTATCTAATAGTTTAAGGATGAATCCATTACTAATTTTGTGGCTCATTGGATGAGCCTTATCAACTAGTTATCCTTCTCCCTACCTCAACCTGAACTCATATAGCTCTTTTCTTGAGCATGTACAAATCATATTTCCTCTACCCTATGTGTCTGAAGATTCTAAACCTTTGATATATCTTTTACCATGGCACATGAGTTGGAGAACTAAGCCATTGACAATGGTAAGCTTAATCTCAAAAACAAAAACTAAACCTATAAAACCAATGAGACATATTCTTCCAAGTCAAGCAACTAGCCTAATATCAACACCAAGAACAAGGTAACCATGAATGTAGTTGTCTTTAGATCCGCTCCTCCACCTTTTGTTAACCAATCCAATTCCTGTAGTTCCTCAAATCAAAACTTGAGGAACTAAACCCAAAACAACTAGAAGTAGTTCATTCCACTTGGAGAATCTTATGCTTCCATCTTGGAAAAATTATTGAAATCCAACATCATTCAACTTCCTCCTATCAATGCACCCCAACAATTCAACTCCTCTCATCCCACACCTAGTTGGCATAATGAGAATGATTTATGTGCCTTTCACTGAGTGCTAGGACATGATGTTAGTAGGTGAAACACTTTGAAGAGCCTTGTCTAATCCCTTATTAATAAGGGGGAGCTCACATTGGATAACCCCAATGCACTATCAAATCAAGCCCTTTCTATATTCAAGAAACATTTTTTGAACCATGCTCCTACCAAGAATGAGAGCAATAATGTTGAGTGTTTTTATGATACCCATATAGTTAAAATTATCCTTAATTTAATAATTATCAAACCATCTAGTACCTAATCTTCTGATCCTCCACCTCCTCCATCTATTGAAGTAGTAGAGTTACCTTCCATTATTTTATAAATTTAAACCAAGGAAATGCCATCCCATCTCCCTCCACTTATTGAGGTAATGGATCCACTAGCCATCCTTTTAACTAATACATTAGAATAACCAACCATCACCCCCTCACCTCCACCTTTATCTATCAAGCAAACCACTCCCACTTCAAAAATCATTCCCAAAGAGTAAAACCTCGTGTCTACTCCTCCCATGGAAGGGACATCCATCTAAGCCTCACATCATTTGATTGAGGAAGAAGATGCAGATACCATCCCTGAGTCCCCACTTAGGGGTCTATCTTTTAGGTCTACCATTCAAGGAATCAAACCAACCTATAAAACCTTCTTCAAGATAATGCATAAATTAGAGTTTATTTCCAACCCTAACATGGATCAAGCTACCTTTTGGCAACAATTAGGTCTCCCTTATATTACTTGACCAAAACCTCTAACCCTTCCTTGATTAGATGAACCCACCACTTTCATTAAACAGCCTCTTACTATATCTACATAAGAAACCAAACCCTTTAACCAACTAATTAAAACCTCCACCAAACCAAATGACCCTAAACCACTTAAGCCAACCAATACCCAAGTAACCAAACCCTCTCCTATCATCCTAACTAGGTATACCAAGAATATTGGTATCCTTCCTGCACCGAGCCTAGTCATCCATCTATGAAACTAGACCTAACCCTTTCAAGCCCACAACCCAATGCCAACAGGTGAAACCACACAAAATCCATAAGGACAAAATTTTACCTCCCTCAGCCTTACCTTTCATTTTGGGGCCTCATCCTTCTACCTTGAGCAAGAAGTCAATTACCTCTAATGAAACCTCACCACCTCTTTTGGTTATGTCTTTTTAGTTTATCTTTGATGTACCTCTTTTCACCATGCATAAAATACTAAGATACCTACTTGTGATATTCCACCTCTATCTCATCAATCTCCTTACCTAACTAAAGCCATCAACCAAGCATAACACCTTACCCAAGGCACCTGCTTCCAAACCTACTTTTGGATAATCTTCTACCTCGACCACCAAAGCCAAGACCACTACACCTTTACCACCTTTTGTCAAATATTATTAAGCCATTCTCCATAAGTTATTACAAACCTCTTTTTTGGCCCTACCTCCCATTATACCCTTTTACCCTCTTGCTTCAAAACTTGCCTCATACAATGATCACCAAATTTGTGCTTATCATAGGATACCCAACCATGACATGAAGAATTGAAAAGATATCCAAACCATCATCTATTGGATTTATGACAAGGATAATCTATTAATAGATGAACCTCCTATAAGCCATATACTAACCCAACCACCCACCATAACTACCCAACAGTCACCCACTCCTCCAATCTCACCTCAGAGTGAAGATGAGTCTGACCAATCTACTACCTCAACTTCTCCTTCTATCCATACTATCAACTTGGTCACAAGAGTATAATAGAAGGATAAAGGGAAGGCTAAGGTGTCCATTCCCCTGACACACCCCTCCTCAAAATCCCAACCAACCTACACCCAACCTTCTCCACCTTTGACCAAACCTAAGGTGTCTATCTTAGGTGCCTCCCAATATAACCCCTTAGAATCTATTAGGAGAGTTATCCTCAAATAAATTCATTAGACCCTGATGAATATGATATTTTATGATTTAATCTCTACCTCCCCCACCATTGCCAAGAACTAATAGAATCTTTGTAATCCATTAAGGTCTAGCTCGAGGATCCCCAATCTCTATCTAATTTTGTCAGTGCCCTTCAGACTTCCAACCTTGTTACCTTCAAGGATTCAAAAATAACCTCCATCTATCTTGAGGACCTAGATCCTCCTCCCTTTATCACTTCCTAGATTAACCAAACTTACATCAAATGTGTCATGATCAATAAGGGAGCTATCATTAACATCATCTCCTCTCACACCTACAATCAACTCAACCTGATGGATAATGTTATGTCCAAAGCCTTGATCATCCTTCATTTCTTCAATGATACCATGGAATCTACCTTGGGAACTATCATCCTTCATATTTGTGTGGGAACCTACACACTCCCCAAACTATTTCACATTGTAGAGGGTGAATTCCAATACAACATCTTGTTGGGATCCTAGATTTAGTCCATGGGTTGTGTTCCCTCTACCCTCCATCATTACATTAAGTTTGAGCATGAAGGCTAGGTCATCACCATACAAATGGACCCAATTCTTTTTTGAATGTGCAACATGAACTACTACCCCAACTATGTCCTCATACCCCCATCCAACACACCATCAATAGATAAAACCCAAGTTTCAACCACCACAATAGATATCATATCCCATTCTATCGATGAGGCATCAACTAGCTCCTCTATACCTTCACACCAAATTATACCATAGACCCTTATAATCAATGTTTCATCACCTTTCACTAAGGGAATATCACCTTCTCACCCTCAACACTTTCCCTACTCCTCATGAGTATAGGCAACTTACCAACCAACCAAGATATGACCTTAATGTCAGATCTATCATTCCCTTTGAACCACCACACCATCAAGCCCATTTTGTTTATGGAAGGCTCAATAAATCCCTTGGTACTCCTACCACTTCTCTTCAACCTTGACCATTCACCATTGGTTTCTCTTACCTTGATAAACCAAGTTTCATCAAGATATACCTCTATTGGTGTGCCTAGAAAGGTTTGGTCTTAGGTGAAATGAGAATGGCCCACATGAGTTAATATATATTGAAACTAGGAAACCTCATAAGAATCATGGTCTTGGTTTTGTCCTACCCAATAAAAATTAACCTAAAACACCTACCACCATCATTGTTGAGGAAGATGCCCCTCCCTCACCAACCTATCCCCTACCTATGTGTGAGGATGATAACATCATCCCACCTAATTTTTTTTGTCAACATGATCAGCCTCAAACCCATAACTTATAATAAGGAGGGGGAAACCATAACCATCCATTTGACCCATCCTAAAATGATAGGAGAAGACTCTCTTACCATTAACACTATGTAGTGTCAAGATGATGATTCCATTATCACCTACCTTGGTGCCCTAGATTATTTAATCCACAAATCCATTCCTCCTAAGACCTTGACCATGTTGAATGAATCCACTATGGATATTAACTTGGTTACTCTAGACAACCCCCCTATTGTCAAACTTGGCCAATTACTGAATGCCAAGGAATATTGGGACTTCCCCTCTTTCCTCCAAGACCACAACATAGCCTTTGCTTGGTCTTATAATGATATGCCTAGAACCTACCCTTTCTACCTATAACATATTCACTCACTATAATGCCAAACCTATCAAGAAAAATCTCTAACGTATGCATCTTCATATAGCCCTTCTTGTTAAAGAAGATCTTTAGTGTATCCTATCTGTCAACTTCATTCAACCATTGACTACCCCCAATGGGTTTCAAATGTCATACCTATCACTAAAGCCATAGGGAGAATTTGCATTTGTGTGGACTTTCATGACCTCAACCTCACCTACCCCAAAGATGACTTCCCTCTACCCAACAACCTTCTTTTTGATCTTAAAACCATACATGAGATGTTATATCTCATGGATGGATTCTCATGTTATAATTAGATCTTAATCGCCCTAGAAGATCAACATAAAACCACATTTACCACCCTATGGGGGACATTTTACTATAGAGTCATGACTTTTGGGTTAAATAATGTTGGTAAAACCTACCAACATGCTATGATCTACATATTCCATGACCTTATCCATAAGATCATATAGAACTATGTGGATGAACTCCTCAATAAATTGAAACTTTGAAAATATCACTTAGCCATTCTTAAGATCATTTTTGAGTGACTTATCCATTACCATGTCTACCTTAACCCCAAAAAGTGCATTTTTGGGGTCTTGTCAGGAAAACTTCTTGGTTTCATTATCTCCCTTTGAGGAATCAAAGTCGATCCCACCAAAATCAAATAAATCCTAAACATGCTTCCTCTTAAAAACCTTAAGAAACTCTGAAGCTTTCAAAGGAAGCTTTAGTCCATTCATTATTTTATTTCTCAGCTTTTGGACTAGTGTCAACCTTTCCACCACCTTCTAAAGAAGGATGCTTCTTTCAAGTGGAATAGTGATTATAAAAAGGCCTTTGATTAATTAAAAGAGTACCTTTTGTCTCCACCTATAGTACCTCTCCCAAGGATGACCAACCTTTCTATCTATATATCTCTACCACCAACCATTCCCTAGGGGAAATGCTAGCTCACTAAGATGAACAACATAGAGAGTAAGACATATACTATGTTAATTTCTTGTTGGTAGAATATGAGACTTGGTACACTCATATTGAGAAACTCTACTTAGTTTTAGTCTTCATGGCCACCAAGCTTTACCCCTACCTTTTTAAACATAAAATCTATATCATAACCAACACCAACCCACTCAAGTACATGCACTCTAAGCCATATCAAAACCAATGTATGGCCAAGTGGCTTATGATTATATTAGATTTTGACCTTGAGTTCCTCTAGAAAAGCCAATTAAGGGGAAAGTCATTATCAACCAATTAACTGAAGCACTATTAGCATACAATCAATCTCCTCCTTTTGAGTTCCCTGATGAGTCCATTATAACCCTATCTCAAGCATATTTCACTGATCAAGTCACCATGTTCTTAGATGGATCAAAATGTCAACATGGTGGGGGAGGAGGTATCATCCTTATCCCCTTTGATGGTAAACCTCTCCCTTTGTCCTTCAAGCTTGAATTTGAATGTACCAACAACATGACTGAGTATGAATCCCTAGTGATATGCCTTCAAATTTCCTTAGCCCTAAGATTTAAAATAATCAATATCTTTGGTGACTCCCAACTCAAGGTTAATCAAATAAATGGCTCCTACTAGTGTAATAATGATGTATTACAACAATACAAGTAACTAGTTGATGAACTCTTGGCATTATTTGAATGCTACCACATCTAATAAACCCCATGATCTACCAACAAGTTCATCAACACCATGGCCTCCCTAACCTTATAAATACTATTTGTGCTCTGAGACTCTAAGCTATCTATCATTATCCATAGGCTTACCCAACCATCCTATGTCAAACTAGATTCTCCCACCATTTTTAATATCAAGGAGACCTGACTTGACCTTTGGTACCAACAAACCTTTGACTACCTTAACCTTGGCATAATTCCTTTTGGCCTCTCTAGGAATGTTTGAAGAGAAATTATTTAGGGTACCTAATGCTATATCATTATGGGAGGAATTATTTATAAACATGGCTTCAATGGCCTCATCTTCCATTTCCTATGTAGTTAGGAAGCCTCTCATGCTATCAAAGAAATGCATGATGGTATTTGTTGGGGTCATTTTAGTGGCCTCATTTTAGCTAAGTGCATCTTCCATCTCAGTTATTAATGGCCTACCCTTAACCAATATTGCTATGATTATGTGAAAAAGTGTGTCAAGTGTTAATAACATGCCAATTTATATCATGCACCTTGCTATAACCTTCAATTTTCCACCAATTTTTGGACTTTTTCACAATAGGGTCTAGACCTCATTGGTGAAATTAATCCCCATTCCTCATAGTGACACCATTCAATCATTATCATGACTCAGTATTTTACCAAATAGGTAGAGGTTATTCCTCTAGTCTTGACCAAGTTGGAAAAGATTATCGACTTTATCAACCATCATATCATTTCTCGCTTCTGTGTTCCTCATAAGACTATCATCGATAATGGAAATTCATTTAAAAAAAGTAAGTCCAAGGTATCTATGATGCATTAAATATTAAGTTAAGTTTTTCCTCACCCTATAACCCTCAAGTGAATGGACAAGTGGAAGACTATAAACAAATTATTAATAACATGCTAACTAAAATGGTTAGTACATCTAGTGTGGATTAACATTTACACATCCCATTCACCTTATGGGCATATTGTACTAGCATTAGAACCCCTATGGATGCTACCCCATTTTATCTTATATTTAGAGTATAGGATTTCTTGCCTCTTGAAGTATAAATCCTATCTCTTTATATATCTTTTCAAGAGCTTGTTTTTGACAATGATTATCATTATCACTATCTAACCCAACTTAAGCTACTTGAGGAGCATCACTTAGTAGCCATCACCCATATTCATGTCTACCAAGAGTGTATCAAGCATGCCTATAATTAGCACCTTAAAGTGACTGAATTCAACATCATAGATCTCATCCTAAAGGAAAATCAACATGTCACCAATATGGAAAAAAAAACAAGGCAATTTTGCTTTCAATTAGCTTTGACCTTATATCATAACCCATTATTATAGATTAGGAGCTTACCAATTATCTTATCTCGAAGGCCACCCAGAACCTGAACCCCTCAACACTTCACATCTACACCCATTCTTTTGGTAAAAAGATCAAGTCCACCTTTTTTTTAACTTAAACTCATCCCTTATTATCCACCCACATTCATCCCCTTACTTTAGGGACAATTTATTAAACATGAATCATGTGATTATTCATCACAGTCATAGTCTAATCTTGAAAAATGGGTATCGCAACTCTAGCCAAGGCATGGTTCTCATGGTACTTTCCACCCATTTTAAAGATGGATTCCCATGATCATTGTCACCTAAACCTCTTTACACTTAACCAACCTTCTTGTGCTCTTGGTTTTATCACCATGAAGGTGAACCATTAAGCCAACATAAACAAGTCTATGTAAAGAAAATTCAAAGCCAAATGATAAAATTCCTATCACTAGAAATCATGGGTCATTCCTAGCATTTATAGATTGCTCCCTTGAAGGACAACTATTGAAAGTTTATTAGAAATTGTGAAAACATAAGGTGGAATTTCCCTCAAAGGATAACTATAAAAAACATTAAGCAGAACACATAAAATTAGACCACTCTTTCGAAGGATGGTTGAGTAAGCATTTGTAAAAATCATAGAAATTTATTGGAAGTGTCCTACATCAATCAACTTCTCACATATAAAAATTAGTAAAAGACCTTTTATCACAATCAAAACAAAAGCAAAATAATCTTGAAAGCCATAATCAACTCTCAAAAGCCAAGATAAGGTAGAAGCCACAACTATAAGTAGACTTCCTACATCAATCAGTCTACATAATTTGGCATATGCTTATTTTCCTTGGTCTTTTGGATACCTATAATGGAGGCATGCCAGTCTCATAACAGGGTTCCATTTTCACCCATATCCCCTTTTCTACTATGTGGAAGGCATTTTAAAGCTTATTTAACATTATGTGGCCAAGACACCTTTTTTAACCAACTAACAAGCACCCATGTGAAGCATTTAATGGGATTATGTTCATTAAACCAATCCAAATTTGGGTCTATTTTTAACTCTTATCAATAAAGAAATAACCATGCTCTCTACTTACCCTATCGTGACTAGTTGATATTTTCATTATGGCATTTTATCTCTTGATTATATTCTTTGTTCTCCCATCTACGGTTGTTAATTAACCTACCTTATGTGTTTTAACATAACCATTAACAACATGTATAACCATGGCCATAAAAACATCATAATTAGAAGTATAATCATGGCCATCCACATTACTATACCATACATGATAATCACATCCATGAGTAATAAATTCAATGTTAACATGTCTAAACATAATGAGATCCAAAAATAATTAACATGCCATAAGCATAACCACAACAAAAACCATAACCATGACCAACATCATAAAGTAATAAAATCCATAAGCATATAAAAATATCCACCATTTCGTATTGCATGTCTAAAGTTTATTAATGTGGTGTATACCCATTAAGATTTATCATGTCAAATAACACAACAATAAATCCAAACCATCTCATGCCTAGCTAAGCATATATTAGTGTCTACACAATGATAACATAAACATAAATCATAAGAAATATAAACATCACATCATAAGCCATAAATACCAAATTCCAATCATCGCACCATGAGAAATAAGCATAAACATCAAATCTAATAACCATGTGCATGAGCAATAAATAAGATCACACATATATATAGCTCATGAGTCTAATAAACATCATAGTGTGTCCACATAAATGATACATATAAGAAATGTGTGTCATCTCTCTCTCTCTCTCATGTACATCTCACATCATTGGCATGCAGGCCAATATCAAAAATCAAAACATATATAACATATACATCATGTAATTCAAGCCCCTAGGGCACCACTACCACTGGCCCCTCTTGCCCCTACACTACCATCTAGTATTGACCCTCTTGGGATATCTTCCTGACCCACTGTAGATGCCCACTATCCTAGAGTAGCTATAGCTAGACCACCCACTAATCTAGACCTATACTCTCCATATCTCAGCTCCTATGGAGATTGTAACAACATTAGTGCCTCATAGTACCTAAAATCCTTAATAATGGCTAAATACCATGTCATAAGAATCATATCAAGTCCTCTTACTAGTCCCCCTACTGGTACTACCACCACTCTTACCCTCTGTCTCAAGGTATCTTTCTCTTGAGTCATTAACATAGGAGAGATCCTCACTTAATCCTACTCTCCTATTAGGGTGGTAACCTAACCTCATTAAATGATAATCTAGCCCTGTAGAGTGGCCACCTACCCCTATAATCTATGCCTATTCCACTACTAGTCTTGCTTGTGCCTACCCATCCTAATGACTACCCTATACTAGTACCTTTATTGGATCCATATCCATGGAGTACTGACCATCATCACCCCACCCAAAATTAACTATTGAATAAAGGGCCTAATACTAAGCTGTGTATCCATCTACAAATCTAACATTATCTATCACTACTCAAGCTAATAGCTCCTCATGGTCTAGCACTACATCCTGTGGCTACAGCTCCAATAGATACTCTACATCCTCTATCTTATATCTCTTAGATCGAGTAGGAATCCCTTGCACAAGACCAAACTATCACCAAAATTGATCAAAGGGGATTAGCTCCATCTAACCCTCTCTCCTCCCATATATCCATCACTAGCTCTATAGTGATAGGCTATGATAACTATATTGGGCCCTCCTAGGCCAACCCACATATGGTCTCTAGACCATGTCACTAATAACCAAACCATCCAATGTTGGGGATCAACCAACAATAGATTACACTTGTGAAAGTAATAAATGCGGAATTAAATCAGATAGACAAGTAATTAGAATGAGATAATAGCAAGAACAAGAGATACAAGAAACCACCCTGGAAACTTGTATTAACAAACTCTTTACAAAAGGAATACAATTGAAGAAAACTTGTTTCTTCCACACCTCTCCTAGATGTATAGATCTCTCAATAGATCTCTATTCCTCAAGAGCTCTCTCTCTCAAGAACAATCAACTCCAACAAACCTGGATTGATTCAATTCTATACTATTCTTCACATACCAATGAATTACAACAATAATCCACAATGACTACTACAACTACAATAAGCTAGGAAGATCTAATTCTACATATAGAATTAGGAGACTTGAGCATGTACTTCCAACAAGCAATTAAGCCACTTGAACAAGGGCTCTAAAAATAGTATTGCCAATAATAGAGACGCGAGCTTGAGACTACAACTCAAATTCATCATGCAAACACTCGCTTCTGTCCACAAAAATAGCTTTTTGGACACGCAAGTAACCGACGTCGGTTCCTGCTGCTTGTCTGTGACCACCGTCGGTCGACCCTTCTACCAACGTCGGCATCTCTGCAACTGTTCCTGACCAACATTGGTCACTCCTAACCGATGTTGGTGTCTGTGTAGACCTGAATCTGCTAATGTATGCTCCTTGGTAAAGCTTTTAGCTCCACACCCTAACAATCTCCCACTTGGAGATAAACAGCTGCACCAATACTTGTACAACAACATCTTCTAGCTCCTCCATCTTCAACTCAATCATGAAGACCAACAGAAGTTGAATGAAGATTCAACTTCTCCTTTGTAACCGGCTTGGTTAACATATAAGTAGGATTCCTATCTGTATGGATCTTCTCCAGCTTCAACTCACCATCTTCCAATACCTATCGTATGAAGTGATACCTTAGCTGCATGTGCTTTGTTCTTGAATGAAAGGCTGAATTCTTAGCCAAATGGATTGCACTCTGACTGTCACTGTATAATTTGCAACTCTCATGCTCCCTACCAAGCTCATCCATTAACCATGTCATCCATATCATCTCCTTGCTAGCTTCTGTGGCTGCAATATATTCTACTTCTGTAGTTGACAAGGCAACAACCTTCTGCAACTTAGATATCTAGCTAACCGCCATTCCACCTACAGTGAAAACATAACCTGTAGTGCTCCTCCTGCCATCCAAATCACCTGCCATATCTGAATCTACATAGCCATGTAGAGAAGTATCTGAACCTCCATAGCACAAGTGCCTACTGCTGGTTCCTCTCAGATATCTAAGGATCTACTGAACTGCTTTGCAATGTTCCTTACCTGGATTGGCCATATACTTACTTACCACTCCCACTGCTTGGGCAATATCCAGTCTAGTACACACCATTGCATACATCAAACTCCCTACTGCAGAAGAATATGGAACCTTACTCATGTACTCTACCTCATCATATGAATTAGGACATTGTTCTTTGCTCAACTTAAAATGTCCAGCCAAAGGTGTGCTTACCGATTTAGCATCCTGCATATTGAACCGTTTCAACACCTTGTCCACATAATCTTCTTGAGACAATATTAACCTGTGATTTTTCCTATCTCTCTTAATGCTCATGCCAAGGATTTTCTTTGGTGCTCCCAAATCCTTCATAGAAAATGTTTGAGCTAATTTCACCTTAAGCTCTGAGATATCCTGCATGTGAGATCCTGCAACTAGCATATCATCTACATACAACAATAGAATAATATATATACCATTATCAAATCTCTTGAAATACACACAATGGTCTGATTGACACCTACTGTAGCCATGCTCAGTCATAAACCTGTCAAATTTTAAGTACCATTGCCTAGGGGCTTGCTTGAGGCCATACAAGCTTTTCTTCAATCTACACACAAACTTCTCCTTATCCTTGACCTCGAATCCTTCTGGCTGTTCCATATAAATTTCCTCATCCAAATCTCCATGAAGAAACGCTGTCTTAACATCTAGCTGCTCAAGATGCAAATCCTCAAAAGCAACCAAAGACAATACAACCCTTATAGAAGTAATTTTAACAATAGGAGAAAAAATCTCACCAAAGTCAATACCTGGCTTTTGTGAAAATCCTTTTACCACCAATCTGGCCTTATATCTCATCTGTCCATTCTCACCTTCTTTCAACCTGTAGGTCCATCTGTTCTTGAGTGTTCTCTTACCAGCTGGCAATTCAACCAAATCCCATGTTTGGTTCTCTCTTAAGGACTCCAACTCCTCAACCATGCCACGCTCCCACTCACTCTTGGACTCCACCTGTATTGCTTCCTCAAATTTTTTTGGTTCTCCACTATCAGTTAGCAATAGATAAAATAAAGAAGGAGAATATCTAATTGGAGGCTTACTCACCCTTTCTGACCTCCTGATGGGTGTCTGAGACTCATTCACAACATGCTGTCCACCCAAATTCTCTGACAGTGACCGACCTCGGTCACTTCCAGACCTGTTACTAGCCGACGTTGGTTTTGCCTGATCAACCTCAGTGGCTGTCCTGCCAACGTCGGTCTCTGTACGACCGACGCCGGTTTCTATACTGCCAACACCGGTTCCTAACCTACCGACGTCGGTCTCTATGTTTTCTTGCAAGTGATTATTTCTTTTTCCCACGAGCTCATCTTGGACTTTCACCTCATCCAATTCACCATTGCTCTGCTCAGATTGATTCAGCTTCCTTAGCTGATCACAATACATCACTCTTTCATTGAAAACAACATCACAGCTCCTGATTACCTTGTTAGTTTTTAGATTCTACAATTTGTAACCAAAATCATCTGAGCCATAGCCAATAAATGTGCACCTCATAGACTTAAAATCTAGCTTCTTTCTATTTTATTTATCCATGTGCATAAAGGCTTCACAACCAAAAACTTTGAGATATGAGAGATCAACCTTTTTACCTATCCATGCCTCTTCTGGAATACCACCATCCAGAGCTGTAGAGGGTCCTTTGTTAATCAGGTATACTGCAGTGTCAACAGCTTGTGCCCAAAACTGTAAGGGCAACCCAACATGCAATCTCATACATCTTGCATGCTCCATTATTGTCCTGTTCATCCTTTCAGCAATTCCATTCTACTAAGGTGTCCTTGGAATCATCCTTTGCCTACAAATTCCATGCATGTAACAATAATCTCTGAACTTATGACTACAGAACTCACCGCCATTTTCTGATCTCAGGCACTTTAATCTTTTACTTGTTTCATTCTCAACCATAGCTTTCCAAACTTTAAAAGTCTCAAATACATTAGATTTTCTTCTAATACAATAGATCCATACCTTCCTTGTAGCATCGTCTATGAAAGATACATAGTACTGTGATCCTCCAATGGAAGCAACCTAAGCCGGTCCCCACACGTCTGTGTGAACAAGCTCTAACTTATGCCTCTTCTTAGTAGACCCAGTCTTGAGAAAACTAACCCTTTTCTATTTTCCAAATACACAGTGCTCACAAAACTCTAGATCTATGCCTTTTAAATCTGAAAGCATACCTTTGGACTTAAGAATTGACATCCCCTTCTCACTCATGTGGCCAAGCCTTGAGTGCCACAATTTAGCATCCACATCTAAAGTAGATAATACAGAAGGAGATTTGTTAGTAACACAATTACACAAATAGAGAGTACCTTCTCTCTTACCTCTGGCCATAACAAGTGCACCCTTGGTCACCTTCCAAGATTTTTCTGTGAGAGTTATTGTACAACCCTCATCCCCTAAATTTCCTGCAGAAATCAAATTTCTCTTCAAGCTAGGAACATGCATCACATCTCTCAACACCCATGTGTTGCTATTTTGCATCTTCAGCTGCACTTTACCTTTGCCAATTATTTTACAGGGCTCATCATCCCCTAGATACACTATTCCAAAATCTCCATGGATATAGTCATTGAAATATTTCCTGTTAGGGGTAGCATGAAAAGATGCACCAGAATCTAATACCCAAGATTCTATATTATTATGCAGAGAGAAAATTAAAGCATCTTGTGCAATACCTACAATCTTGGCTTCTTTTTTTCCTTCGTGCTGGTTGTCCTCCTTAGGCTTTGACCAACAATCTCTGCTTATGTGCCCCATCTTTCCACAATTCCAGCATTGTGGCCTTCTACCATTTCTGGATTTAGATCTGCCTTTCCCCTTAGATTTGGATCTTGATCTTCCTTTCTTGCCCTTCTCTTTCTACCTTCCCCTGTTCTCAAAACTTAAAGCATTCCCAGATGTCTCTTCTGTGCTTTTCTTACATATTTCTTCATTCAAGATAACACTAACAACATCCTCTACTTTCAGAATATTTGATGCAGATGCAGTATTACTTACTGCCATTACTAAGCCATGCCAGCTTTCAGGCAAAGAACATAATATCAAAAGAGCTTTTATTTCATCATCAAACACTATATTCACTGAACTTAATTGATTCACAATTCTATTGAAATCATTCAGATGAGTAGAAACAGATCCACCTTCATTCATATGCAAATTAAATAACTACTTCATAAGATATACCTTATTAGAAGCTGAGGGTTTTTCATACAAATTTGCTAACGTAGTCATCAACTCTATCGTAGACTTTGCCTATGATAAATTGGATATCACAGTGGATGCTAGACTCAGTCTTATAGACCCCAGAGCCTTTCTATCAAGAACTTCCCATTCTTCATCCTCCATGTCTTTGGGCTTCTTTGCAACCCCACCTAATGGTAAGTAGAGATCTTTCTAATACAGATAATCCTCTATCTGCATTCTCCAATGTTGGTAATTTTTGCCATTGAACTTTTCCATTCTCAATTTACTTTCATCTGCCATTGCTTCTCCCACTCAAACAAAAATCCCTGTAGAAACCCCTGTGAGAACCTGTAATCAATACACACTACATAGATCTGAACCACCTGTTAGTGAACCTGAGCTTTGATACCACTTGATGGATATCAAGCTCTGAACCTACAACCAAGGCTCTGATACCACTTGTTGGGGATCAACCAACAATAGATTACACTTGTGAAAGCAATAAATGTAGAATTAAATTAGATAGACAAGTAATTAGAATGAGATAATAGCAAGAACAAGAGATACAAGAAACCACCCTGAAAACTTGTATTAACAAACTCTTTACAAAAGGAATACAATTGAAAAAAACTTGTTTCTTCCTCACCTCTCCTAGATGTATAGATCTCTATTCCTCAAGAGCTCTCTCTCTCAAGAATAATCAACTCCAACAAACCTGGATTGATTCAATTCTATACTATTCTTCACATACCAATGAATTACCATAATAATCCACAATGACTACTACAACTACAATAAGCTAAGAAGATCTAATTCTACATATAGAATTAGGAGACTTGAGCATGTACTTCCAACAAGCAGTTAAGTCACTTGAACAAGGGCTCTAAAAATAGTATTGCCAATAATAGAGACGCGAGCTTGAGACTACAACTCAAACTCATCATGCAAACACTCTCTTCTGTCCACGAAAATAGCTTTCTGGACACGCAAGTAACTGACGTCGATTCCTGCTGCTTGTCTGTGACCGCCATTAGCTGACCCTTTTGCCGACATTGGCGTCTCTGTAACTGCTCTTGACCAATGTCAGTCGCTCCTGACTGACGCCGGTGTCTGTGTAGACCCGAATCTGCTAATGTATGCTCCTTGGTGAAGCTTTTAGCTCCACACCCTAACATCCAAGGCATCTCTAAACTAGTCAATATCTTTAGCACTACCTCCAACACCTATCAATGCATAATTTCCCCTCCATCGCACAAAGCTTACTATGAAAAGTACTTGGCTGTATCCATCTTAGGGTAACCCTAGTGGCCTCAAACCTTGAATATGCTTGTACACCCAAAAAGGGGGCATAAACCTAACATTAATACCATATCATCTATGAGCTATGAATGCCCAAATATCCTTATAAATATGTACTAGAAAAATAGGCACCCATTTGAACATAGTCCTACCCAATAACATCTCTACTAAAACTCCAAGCAGTAAATATGGAAACCAACCTATACTAGAATCTAACAATGCAAAATAGGACACTACCATTATTATCATGGTCATCAGACATCAGTCCTCTATATCCCTCTAGTATAAAGGCATATAGCTAAAGCTACTAGAATGCCACTTATAATGAACCCAATCCTCACCATATAGTAGCTCCATGAGGTCATCTTACTCCTCATTCTCAATATGGTAAATTGGTTCCCCCAAAATGGTCAACCATGCAATCCTAATCATATCTTTTAGTAGGATGGTGATCTCCCTTCTCAGCAAAAAAAATGTTTTCATGGCTAGGTCCCATCTCTTGATGAGAGCCATAATCATAGCTATATCCCATGGTAAGTGCTAATAGTGAGCCATGGCCCTAAGGCCAACCTCTTCCATATGCCTTCACTCAACAGTCATCTCATCACAAACCTCTATGAAGATCTTGGGAACTTGGTCCCTCATCTAGATCTGGTTCTATGCCTATAAAAAAATCAAGTTAGCTTACACATTTCATTTTTAATCATTCTACCTAGACCCACCTAAATAGTCAACATTTTTATCCACCTACAATCACCAACATCCATTTATTCTAAGACCTATCCAAACATATCAAATGCATCATGTTTCTACCTAACAATAGCTAACTCTAAACACACAACAAATCTATTACAACCTTCCTAGAGCCATTAAAAACCAATATCAAGCCTGTCCAACACATTAAGAATACTAACATATGAGCATTTGAACCTAAATCTAGGTATCCTCAATTACCCTTAACCCCTTTTTTCAAACATTCCAAACATTTCAAATTTAAACAAGCATTAAAACCTTACCTTCTCTAAGTGCTCAACTGTCGATGGTCCTTACAATCATCGATGGTTAGGTGAGCATCCTCTTTCAATGGTTGAGCATCGATGGTCATACTTGACCATTGATAGTTAGGTCTAACTGTTGACAGTCACTATGTGTGACCATTGGTGATAAAACCTTTGACCTACCCTACCTAAAGGAAAATGAAAACACCAAAACTCAACAAAATAACCACCTAAAACTACCTAATTACCTATCCCCACCTAAACCCTCCTTTTGATTCCAATTTCATAGGTTAAATTTTCCTAATTTCTAAAAAAAAACCAACTAGGGCAAACCCCTAAAACTATATTAAATCAACCACACAGTCACCAAATTCACCTAAATAATAGACTAAAATCACTTAATCTATAAATGTAATACACCACCTACCTCATTCCTCAATCACTGTTAAGGTTAGAGTCCACATCTAGCTACTCAACCATGCCCTCATCCACCCTACATTGTGGTCCTCACTAATCACCTCAACATGTATGCTTAACAAATCCAAAAACTTCACCTTAGCCAACACACTTAGTTAAACACTCTCTCACCTACATGCCAAATAATAGATCACCAAATAGCACATAAATGTGAAAGTCAATAAACAAATAGTGAAAATGAAATTTCATTTTCACTTTTTATGTTTTGTGGTTTTAGGGTTTCCACCTGACTATCGATGGTCAAGGTGATCATCAATGGTCAACCTTGGAGACCCTGATCATTTATGGTTAGGGTATCACTTTAAATTTATTATCTAGGTACCTACACCCCAATTCCCAAATTTTGGATATCCCCTAATATCCTCAAAACAAAAAACTAAAAACTTTTGGAGATAACCTTCCCTAACCATCCTAACCACCTCATCCACATTGACGTTAGCCATTTTTGAGATGAACTATTGCATGTTTTTTGTGATGACCCTGCTTAGTTTTTCCAACTATACTAACCATTTTTTCCATGTTGACCATTTGAAATTGCATCACCTAGTGTAAAACCACATCATTTATGTTTTTCAAGGGAGTAATTCTTGATTGAAAACCCATAAAAACACTAACCTATCTAAGAGACTAACATGTATACGCAACTACCACACCTAAATGTGATCATACAATACACTAGTCACTTTTCCCTTAGTACTGACCTTATTTTTATCAACATTAGCAACCTTAGTCTGTGTGTGATCTTGGCTATCATACTTAGTCATATTTTGTGTGCATGTTTATGTCGTGAATACCTAATCACATTTTGTCACCACCTGGTGCCTTACCATGCACCACTTATCATATGTCAACTCAATTTTGATTTCACCTCATCAATTTTAGGTTTAAGGGGGAACACCTCATCCCATACTCAGGGTAAGAAAAAACCTTTGAACAACATTAGTTTTTGTTTGGTAGATTGTTTATTTTAAGTCACACAATAAAAAGGGGCAAAATGTAGACACTATAAATCCATACACTATGATTCTAAATATTGAAATAACCCCTAGAGTGCCTTAGGACCCCTTGGGGACCATTTAACCTTTTGAGCCTTGATGGAACTAACCCCCAATCATTTTAACTTAATTACCTCAACCTAGTATTTTAGCCCTTTTTATCCCTCGACACTCGACCACTGATGGTCATAGTAATCATTGATGGTAATCCTAACCATCAACAATCAGGGTGCACCTCCTTAACTAAAAACATGAAAATTACCCACCTTGATTTTCTAATTATAACTTGTCTAAATCTTATTTCAATCCATTACATGGACAAGTTAATTTTAGAAAGCTCAGTTCATGTGTTGTTACAACTCTCTCACCTTGCTTATAAGAAAGAGGAGCAAAGAGGTGAAAATCCATCTACAAACATCTAAAAATATATAATTATTATCAAAATATTTATGCATCTAATAATTTATTTCTTGCAAGTTAATTGCCATCAACAATCCAACAATCATATCTAAGAGTCAACTTGCTGCTGCCTCTCCACCAAGCCTTAAGGTATCATTACTCTATCCAAATTAAGCTAGATTTCATCAATAGATCAACTACCTTAACCATCCACCTAATCAAATTTTGGTAAGATAAGTACTTGATTCTTAATATTTATTTACTTTATTTCCATTTCATAAACAACCCATGCCTTACCCACCTTTTAAAATCCATCTTTTAGATCTCATTAATCAGTAATTTATCAACCCAGATCTAGATACAATAGTCATTGATGGTTTTCTCATCCATTAATGGTCTACTCAACCACTGATGGTCTTCTCAACCACTAAAGGTCACCTTAACCACTGATGATCATCCCAGCCATTGATGATCACTATGGTACCAAAACTAGCAAGCTGATTTTACTTACCTACACCAAATCAAACCTAATTTTTTATGTGCCTACCTGTTCATGGACCCCTTTCTAATTTTTTGAAGTATATACCAATGCCTAACACTATTATTAATTATTTTATCACTAATTTAATTATTTTAATATATTTCCTAACAAGATTTCTTGTATTCAATTTCAGTACCCTTTGATTTATTGATGTAAGGACCTTCTTTTCTTTTTATAAGCTTAATTATTTAAAACATGTTGATTGACAACCCCTAAGTAAGTTTTCACTTTCAGGATCTAGCTATCCCAAGGAAATCCACTTAATTATTTGTCTAGTAAACAAGTTTTCTTTAGTACTTTCTTATCTCCAGGTCATTCTCTCAAACCAAAAAAGAGCTCTTCACAATCTTCGAATTTCAACACGCACACTATCAATAAAGTTTTTAAACCATACCCATACATAGTTTCTTATTTTACTATTTCCCATAATAAGCAAGAAATTCATTAAAACACAATTCATAGTGAACATGATTCATGTCTATTTCAAAGAAGACTATGTTATACTTTCTTGATGGTTGTAGAGAATTTGAGTATGTCTTTGTTATACACATTGAATGAGCTGACCAAATATGAGTTTTTGCATTTAGCAATATGGGCATCTAATTAAAGTATAAGTCACCCCACTCAACATTATTTTTATTGAATGGATTTGCCAAATTTACTATATAGTCTTCCCATCTTGAGATTTTGTTTACATTTTGTGTTAAGCTATAATGTAGCTTTATTTCAATGTAAGATAGTGCCTTCTTATCTTGACATAATACCGCATTGTAAAATGACTACGCTATGTAGCAATGAAGGCATTGTATATCAAATTCAAAATTTTTTAATATATAAATTGAATTGAATAATCTTTTGCCATAATGAGAATTGATTTTAATAAGTCTATATAAGCCATTACTTTTCATTTATTACAAAATCATTGTCCAATGTGATCCAAGATTAATACACATATCAGACAATTGAATACACACTATGACATTATGTATTGGATAATTTTATTGTATTAAAATGACTCATAATTCCTAAAAATAGGATTCATGTCATAGAATATGACCGAGTATGGAATCATTTGGCATTGTTCATTGAAGCAGAGATAACAATTTTTCCTTGTGAAGACCAAATGCATATTTAGCCATCTAGCTAGCCAATGTATAAAAAGTTATTTCCCTATAAAATGGGTTCATTCACATAAGATCTACCTAATGAATATAGTCACATTCTATGAAAATAATTTTTTCTATCATGAGTTCCATGCAATATAAATGTTCCATGGGGATCTAATTCTAGTTCATATGATTCAATTATAGTTGCATCACCAACATGCAAACAATTTAATAAATTTTCAATGATACCATTTCTTAGCTCTAAGGGTGTATATTGGAAATGTAATAGTATATGAGACATGTTAAAGAGGAAATCACCAATATTGTACTTAAATTATTTACCTTGAAAAGGATGATGTTCACTAAGAGCATTGCCAATGTTACTATATTATGTCCTTGTTCATTGTTTATAGTCTTCTATGATTATCAAGCTTTCCAATATTTGTTCATACTATCTATCATGATTAATAAAAGTAAAATCCATTACTTTTAGGGGAAAATAAAAATCATACCTACATGGTAAAATGCACACCTTAAATTTGCTATCTAGCAACCATGTTTTTTTAGTCCAGTGTACTATTCCAAGTTCCTGCATATAGGTAAAAACAACATTAAATAAACTAGTAAAAGAAAATGATGTAGATTTTATCAACTAAAATGGAAGAATAATCAATTAAATAATAAAATCAAATGACTTTGATTATTATTTTTTTGAACACCCAAATCCATTTGGACTATAAACATGGCAAAAAAAAACACATCTCTTGACAAAGCCACTGTCCATATAACCTAATGACTGCTCAATGAGAAGGACTATGATTAAAATTCAAATTGAATTCCCACCCACTTATCAAGATGAAATAATTTAATGAGATTTCACATTTATAACAAAGATTAGGTGAGTCACTAAGACATGAATGTCATATATAATTATGATTAATTAAATTCATTAAATGAGATAATTAATGAAAAGAACATGTAGATGAAATTGACTTCCGATCTGATGAAATAGTAGAATGCGTGTTGAGGAAAATGTTCTTAAAAATGTCTTAGATAAAGGAAATAGGTAGGATTTTGACATGTCACTCAATAATAAACTCAACATTCAAGTATCCACTTTAATAAAACTATTTTGGAAATGACGATGTGACAGTTTGCACATTTTATTTCTCTATATCCTTACATCTGTATAAAAGATAATGGAATATTTATAAATAATAGTCCAAATAACATGCTAATATATATATATATATATATATATATATATATATATATATATATATATATGTAAATTTAGAATTTTTTTTTATAATATCAATGTAAAATGTATTTCAAATTGTTTGGTTCAATAATAAAACAATACCTAATTAAAAAGTGATTCCTATACATAGACATATTGAAAATAAAAAAAGATGGCATTCCATATGAATTAAAGCTATTCACTGATTAATAATAAAAATGCATCTAGTCTTATACAATCTACAAATTATGTTCTTTTAACCATAATTGGCCATTACATATGGGCACAATGTAAAATCTATATTTACATGAACATGATATAGTATATCTATAGTTTATAACACAAATAAAAATACCAATGCATTCACTTTAGAGTAATTGATCCATCTCATGTAATATGCCCTATGCCTTATGTAATAAAAAATGTTTCTATACACAAATAAAAATACCAACACATTCACTTTAGAGTAATTGATCCATCTCATGTAATATGCCCTATGCCTTATGCAATAAAAAATGTTTCTATGTAAAACATTTTTCTATAGTAAGCATGATGGAAAAATTGCCTATAGTAAGTAGGCTAGAGAATTCTGTAAATTCAACACATTATTAGTTTTGATATGCCTATATAAGTCTTGAAACCTAGTTTATTTATTTTTAGAATCATAAGACCATAATGAATATTGTAAACATAATTATTTTAGACTACTCAATCACTACAGATCACTATACAATTAAATAGTCTCAAAGTTGAAAATTATTTAAAAGTCTAAGACCATCAGCCAAAGCAAATATTTCACTAGCCACCTATAAACTGACCCTATCTTAGCACTAAAAAGTTGCAATATTTAAGAAACTAAAACTATTAAATATTTTCTAAATGAATGAAAATATAAAATTATGATACCTCATGCACAAAAAAATTGATAACACATTCAACACTACCAACCTTAGACATAAAAGCTTGCAAAAAATTCAAATATTAACATTAATCCATAGAACATAGAAACTGTACAAGGTTCACAATTTTCCATGTAACGAATGTCTTAATTTTTCAAAAAAATTAGTCCTACATCAATCAAGTAGAATTTTTGTTTGTCACATTCTTGATATGCATCAATACAGAAACATAACTTCTTATCTATGTTAGGTATAAAAAAACTACATAATTTAAGTAAAAGTTTATGTGAAAATAGATCTAGAGCCATTGCCACACAAAAATCATATCTCCCTAGAAATTATGATTTATGTAATTGAATTTTTGTAAGATTATTATTTTGAATTGAATTCCATCCTTACTAACAAGGTGAGCTTCCCAAAAAACTTCTTCGATATAGAATATAAAATCAAACACTTGCAACAAAGATATAAGACTGCAAAAAAAACTAGATCCCATCAAAATATTTAATGTTGGATGATGGAGCCTGATTTTATTATAATGCCCAATTCTTGATAGGGGTGTGGGGGGAAATGCCCCCCACTATGGTTGACATGGGAGTCTAAGGGGGGAAATGACCATACTTGGATCCCCCCTGGTGGGGGTTTAGGGAAATCACCTCTGAAGTATATTTTTGTGAAAAGTGCATTGTAAAATATTATAATCTCATAGTAAATCTCAATCGTTCACTATTAAGTCATAGATCTAATGGCATAAATTATGTTGGTGTATTTTTTCCCTAATATGTATCCCTCTATTAATATAAGGGCATTATAATCATAGTGGTACATGGTGTGTGAGTGAAGAGGAGATTGAAGTGGGTGTATTTCAAGTTTATCTCTTCATTTTTTGGATTGAATAAGAGAAGAACTGGCTATTTATGTGTAGATGTAACTCATATTGGGTGAACCACATTAAATATGTCTCTCTTATATTATGTTTTCTACATTTTTATATTCATCTTTATTTCATTAATATTACTCTGCATTCTATATTCTTAATAATTGGTATTAGAGCTGAAGGTTTATTTGGTAGATAAACTCATAGAAAAAGAGGGTTTCTAGTTTGAGTGGGAGCAATAGTAGAAGAAGGTAAGTTTAAGGTTGAGAATTTCAATGACCAAAACTACCAACTATAGAAGATGCAAATGGATGACTATCTATATTAGAAGGATCTTTTCCTACCATTGGGTGGAATAGCAAAGAAAGTGACTATGGAAGATGGATAATGGGAGGTTCTTGACAAAAAGGCACTACGAATAATATGATTATAATTGACAACATTTTTAGCCTTCAATATTTTAAAATAAAAGACAACAAAGGATGTGATAAAGGCATTGGATAGAGTCTATGAAAAACCCTCAACCTCTAATAAGGTATTTCTTATTAAGTATTTATTTAATGTGAAGATGTCAGAAGGTGGGTTTATTACTGATCATTTAAATAAATTTAACATGGCCACAAATTAATTAAGCTCTATAGGAGTAAACTTTTATGATGAGGTTAGGGCTCTTTTGATTCTATGTTCATTACTATAAAATTGGAATGGATTGGTCATGGCTGTAAGTAATTATATCTCTAGTTCAAACACTTTAAAGTTTGATGATGTTATTGGTGTTATTCTTAGAGAGAAAATGTTATATAGAATCACAAGTGAGACATCAAGTAATGCTTTGACTATGGATAATAGGGGAAGACAAAAGGATAGAGGAAAGGGCCCAAGGAATTATGAGAAGTCTAAGAAGGGAAGATCCAAATCTAGAAGAACATTGGTGTGTTGGATTTGTGGGAAGAAAGGATACCTAAAGAAATATTATTGATTTAAAAAAAAAATGGAGATGGACAAAAATATAAAAATTAGGAAGTAAATGTTGCAGGGGATGTGTTTCAAGATGCTTTAATCCTTTCATTAGATAATATTAATGATTCTTGGGTGTTAGATTCAGGGGATTCATTTCAAGCTACACTCCATAAGAAATATTTTAAAGACTATGTTTAAGGTGATTTTGGATAGGTTTATTTGGGTGATGGTGAACCTTGTAAAATTATTGGAAAGGGTAAGATATAGATAAAACTATAGAATGGAAACAAATAGTTTCTAAAATAGGTGAGATATGTTTTAGAGTTGAGAAAAAATCTAAGTTTAGCAGGGTAGTTGGGAAGCGAGGGCTACACAGTTACATTTATAGAAAATTCATGGAAAGTCACTAAAGGATCATTATTAATAACAAAAGGAGATACAATAGGTACATTATATTTATCTACTGGTAATGTTGACTCTTATATTGATTTAAATTCTATAGAAGTAGATACAAAATTATGGCATCTTAGACTTGGGCACATGAGTGAGAAGGGGATGCATGTTATCCACTCAAAGAATTTATTGCTAGATTTGAAGAAGGTGGATTTGGATTTATGTGATAACTGTGTGTATGGAAAATAGAAGAGAGTCAGATTTATTAGAGTTGGGAAGATAAAAAAGGATGAAAAGTTAGAGCTTGTACATATAGATGTATGGGGACCAACTCAGGTATCATCCCTTGGTGGCTCTTCTTATTATGTTACTTTTATTGATGATCCAACTAGAAAAACTTAGATTTATTGCATACAAAAAAAATTGATGTTTTTTATACTTTTAACAAATGGAAAGCTTTGGTTGAGAATGTGATCGGAAATAAGTTGAAGTGTGTCAGATTAGATAATGGAGGTGAATAGTGTATTAAGGAGTTTGATAATTATTGTTCATGCCATGGGATTCATAGAGAGAAGACAATTCCAAGAACACCACAATAAAATGGTATGTTGGAAAGGATGAATAGGATAATCATGGAGTGTGTAAGGAGTATGAGATTACATGTAGGATTACCCTTAAAATTTTGGATATATGCTATGGATACTACTATTTAATTAATAAATAGAGGGCCTTTAAGTACTTTGGATGGTGGCATTCTAGAGGAAGCATGGACAGGTAAAAATGTAGACTATTCTTTTTTAAAGACATTTAGTTGTGAAGCATTTGTCCATATTGATAAAGAAAATAAAACCAAGCTTGAACCAAAATATAATAAATATAATTTTATTGGATATGGAGTTAATCATTTTGGTTACCATATATGGGATTTTGAAAATTGCAAAATAATTAGGAATAGAAATGTGATCTTTAATGAGGTCACATATAAATATCAGTTGAAGGGAAAGAAATAAGAAAAGCCAAATACAAAATATGCAGTACTTAATGAAATCATTGGAAATGAAATTCTAAAAGTATTAAAAAATTAGAATGTGTAACAATAATAACAAGTACCTCAAACTCCTAAAAGTGTAGTTAGAAGATCTACCAGAGTAAGTAGACTCCCTAAACAATACTCTCATTCTCTTTATTATTGACTAATGGTGGTGAGCCAAAAAACTATGAACAAGAAATGTAGGTAGAAATGAAAAAAAAGTGAGAACAAGGCATGAAAGAGGAGATGGACTCCTTAGTACATAACCAAACTTAGAATTTGGTTCGGTTGCCTATAGGTAAAAGAGCATTGCAGAATAAATGGGTTTATAGGTTAAAGGAAAAATATGGAGGCAAAAAGAGGTACAAGGCTAAACTTGTTTTAAAGGGGTTTGCACAAAATAAAGGTATATATTTTGATGAAATATTTTCTCTAGTTGTTAAAATGACTTCCATAAGAACTGTTTTAAGTTTGGTAGCGATAGAAGACTTGCACCTTGAATAGTTAGATGTGAAGACTAATTTCCTTCATTGTGACTTAGAGGAGGAAATATATATGGATCAACCAAAGGGATATAAAGTCAAAGGCAATGAAACAATGGTGTGAAGGTTGAAGAAGAGTTTTTATGGCCTAAAGCAAGCTCCAAGGCAGTGCTATTTGAAATTTGACATGTTTATGACATAACAAGGTTATAGTATATGCCATTATAACCATTGTGTTTATTTTGAAATATTAGATAATGGATAATATATTATCTTGTTATTGTATGTATATGACATGATTATTGTAGGGTCTTATATGCATGATATAAATGAACTCAAAAGAAAACTAACAATTTCATATGCAATGAAGGATTTAGGTGCTACAAAGCAAATCCTTGGTATGAGAATAACAAGAGATAAGAAAAATAAAAAAATGACATTGTCTCAAAAAGAGTACATAAATAAGGTGTTAGTAAGGTTCAATATCCAAGATGCACAACTAATGATTACATCTTTAGGAGGGCACTTCAAATTAAGCAAGGAACAATGTCCTAAAATTTAATAAGAAATCAATTACATGTCCAACATGCCCTATGCTTTAGTAATTGGAAGTTTAATGTATACAATGGTGTGTATGAGACTAGACATTACTCATGTAGTGGGAGTTTCCATCAATTTTATAAATAATATATAAAAATAGCACTGGGATACAATCAAGTGGATTCTCAGGTACTTGAGAGGGACCATTGATAGATAGTTGTGCTATGAAGGGGTAGATGTTACCTTATAAGGATATGTTGATGCAGACATGGCTAGATATTTAGATAGTAGGAGGTGTACCATAGGTTATGTATTCACTATTGATGACACAACAATTAGTTAGATTTCAAAATTTTAAAAGTTAGTTACTTTGTCAACTATAGAGGAAGATTATGTTGTAGCTACAAAAGAAAGTAAGGAGATGATATAGATGAAATGGTTCATAGAAGAGTTGAGTTAGAAGTAGGAAGATTGTAGGTTGTGTAATGATAGCTAGAGTGAAATTCATTTAGTAAATAACTCAACATTCCAATCAAGAACCAAACATATACAACTTAGGTATCACTTCATTTGTTCAATTTTGGAGGATGGTCAATTGAAGTTGAAAAATATCCATACAAGTTAGAATCTTATATATATGCTAATAAAAGTAGTCACAAAAGAGAATCTAGAGAGATGTTTAGCTTTAATAGGTCTTTAGGGATAACAAGGAAGATGAGAAACATGTCACGATCAAAGTTCAAGGAAGAGTTGTAGCAGTGGTGTAACATCAATCAGTTTCCAATTGGGAAATTATTAGATGGTGAATCCTAAACTTATTATAATTCCCAATTTCCAATAGGGGGTGTGAGGGGGGGTTAATCCACCCACTATGGTTGTTATAGGGGTATAGGGTGGTGGAGACCATACTTGGAGCCCCTCTGGTGGGGTTTCATGGGTAGTGGCGTCAAAACAAAATTTTATGAAAAATGCATTGTAAAATATTATAATTTTGTAGTAAATCTAGACCATTCACTATTAGGTCTCATATCTAATGGTATAAATTATGTTGGTACATTTTTACCTAATATGTAACCCTTCTTTAATATTTGAGGATTGTAATCATGGTAGTGCATGGTGTGTGAGTAACGAGGAGATTACAATGGATGTTTTTAGGTTTATCCTTTCATTTGTTGGATTGAATAAGAGAAGAACTAGCTATTTATATGTGAATTAAATCCATATTGGGTGAACCACATTAAATCTGTCTCTCTTGTATTATGTTTTCTATATTTTATTTCCATCTTTATCTCATTAATATTGCTCTGCATTCGATATTCCTAACATTTAACATAAAAAAAATGCTCTTTCCAACAATAAACAAGAAGGAAAAGAAGAAAATAAATTTAAAATCTTGTCACCCTATCTAGATTGGATTGAATATGAACTACTTTGCCTTTAACAACCCTGTTTATACTTCTACTATGTAGATGCAATTACATAATGGATAATTTTTTACTGTTAATATCCATCACTGATCACTTGGTAGTCGACGAAGCCCACATCAATGCATAAATAAAAAAGGTATTAATGAAATAGCTAAGATAATATATATTATTAGATTCACTAAAATTTACCCACTTAATATAAAAATGGATCTTTAATGCTGATGTCTTACTCTCATAAATGTCTCTTCGAATCTCACACTTGTCCACAAATATTTTACATTAAAATTTAAGTATATACTTATGTTTAGTTTGCAAGGATAATCACAACCACAAAATATATTAATAAAATTTTGATTATTTGGCATTATATTTAATAACATTAAATATATTACATGAATTTGATATTTGAACATGGGACTTTATTATCAATTTAATGCTGGATCTCAACCTGTTAAGGTGGCATTTTGCCTCTAGATTTCTTGGATTGGACTCTTAAAATTTTAAATGCCATGTGGAATCCTATAAAAACATACTGCAAGTTACTTAATTCTAGTATATAGGTAGACAAATAAAGCTATAACTGATGTAGTATTTCACATTCTTACAACCATATAAACTTACATTAGATTGTACAAACAAGAAAGCTTAAAATAAATGGCATGATGATAAAAGTGCAACCATTATATGAAGACAATAAATAAAAAAGTTTACTCTAGTTTTTCATATAAATTTTGGAATATTCTCAAATAACACCCATGGGAATATTCCAAATTTATATGTAAAAACTTTAGAAAAAAACTACAATTATTAAAATCATTTGAATTTTAAAAAAATGATTGGCTAAGGCAAAAATGACTAATTAAAAAATGAAAACATTAGTACCCTGCCTTGGCAGGGACTAATAAATATTGGTAAAATACTAAATAAATTTGCATAAATAAAATTTTTTAATCATATTTATGAGTGATATATAAGGAGGGCACACAAGTATTTAAACTACCATATCAATCACATAAAAATAACAGAGGTAAGATATATATGATAATATTAAATAAATTTGTATAAATAAAAATTTATAATCTTTACTAATGTTATATATGATGGGTGCACAAGTATTTAAAATATCACATCAATCACATAAAATGAATGGATGTAAATTAAATCTGATATAACTATAGTAAGTACATAAAATAATAGAAATTTACCTACGTGTGAATAAATGAAGTACCTTATTGACAATTGAAAGGGAAAAAAAAGAGAGATCTTTATTTGAAATGTGACTTACCTGAGATTTGAAAAAAAACTAAGGTTAGAAAACATGCTCTAGAATGTAGAATAAGAGCCCCCAAAAGTAGAGAATGATTTGAGACAATGGCTAGTTTTATATGCCCCAATAGTAGCAGTGACTAGATTTGTATTGCCCAAAAGAGATCAACTCCCCTAAAAGAAATTAAATAGGTCCAAACATTATTGCATAATGTAAATACTAAAAAATTGATTTATATAGCATCTTGGTCTTACATACTTGAAAAATACCTATTAGGGATATACCCTTTAGTTATAGACCTTCTTATTACTGAAAGGCTCACATTGACCATCTCATTATGCCTAATTTCTTAACTTATGATCCGACCCTATCATTTTTGATGACCTAGATCTCATACACTATACAAAAAACCTAAAACCTGATATATATCCTTCACTATCAGTTTTTGTGTCCCACAAAAGGTCACTTACATTGACACAAGTGTCTAGTCCTCAAAAGTCATCCAAATTATAATTTTTTCAAAACATATGGGTTGACGTATTTCTCTTATCAAACCCTATTGTGACATATTTACAAAAGGTGTGGTATAAATACAAATCTAATCCTACTCTTCATTTAAAAAATACCAAGTAAGCACATATTAAAGATAATTCAATAGATTTCACAACTGAATTCTATTAACTTATTGTTACTTATTCCCATATCAGTCATAGGAGTAGTCATATTACAAGTTTGAAGTACTTACAAAACAATCCATGAGTAATATTTGTCAAGTTTCAAGCTAGATCATCACATTTGCTTACATATAGTATATTGCACCCTTATGCACACACAAGCCAACACCTAGGGGAGAACTACATATGTCTAAGTCCCTTCTTGGAGTAATAGCTATATAGACAACCCTCACTAACAAAGGGGTCCTTGAGGTTAGCTTGACATTGTGAGCCCGCATACTCATTTTTGTCAAGATACAAAGATCTAATGTGAAGATCTAGGGTTTTATCCATAAAAAACATATGTGACTCATGCACATGAATAAACCATATCAATAGAAGGTGACAAAAAACCTAGAAAGCTCCAAGTGGTTGCTCTACAATATAGTTATGATTTTGTATTGGATAGTTTTGTTGATATCAAGACACATGGGTCGACACAAGTGTCCCAAGGCTGACACAAGTGTCTAAGCCTTCTAAAAACAATATTTTCAAAATCTGATGACTAGATCTTGATCTTGTTCTAAACTATTTCTACCTTTGCATATCTCATGTCTATCTACACATTTACAACCAAATTTAAATATTATCTCTTCCTAGTGTTTATGTAGCCAAATTATTGTTTTGAATTTACTTTTTATATTTAGCATAACTTCACATTTTAATTCAAAATATTCATTTATCTAAGTTTTTAATTAATTAGCTTCTCCTAAAATAATTTTATTCATTCTTGTGTATAGGTTATTATACCCCTTTAACCCTCATTTCACTTCAACCCTCATTTCAAAACAAACCAATTTTTTTTAAACATTTGGTGGACCTGAAGTTTGTGGTTTCTTATGCAAATCCTAGATTGCTCTAGGTTTTTTATCCTCCTAAGTTTTTTTCTTATTTTTCTTATTTATATTTGTTATGTCATTTGTATGCAACTTAGGCATAATAATATATTAGGTGGTGTTCCTATTGAATATCTTGAGCTACCCCTTAGGCCACCTAAAATGTCTCAAGCTAATACCAATGAGAAAAATAACAAAAAAATATTTATGAAAAATGAATCTGATCATGAGGATAATGAAACACATGAAATAAATGAGCATGAACAAGTAGATCAAGAAAAAATTAAATCTATTACATTATTTTGAGAGTTCATTTGTGAAAATCCTAAAGATCTCTATAAGATCCTTAACACTATATTGGAAATTAAAAAAATAAAAGGTGTTAATGAACAACCATTTCTCTATATTGATAAAAATATTAGGGGTATTGGATATGAATCTTACACATCTATTCTAATTTCCCTCCCCTCAAACACAACACGACACTACCTACTACATCTAGTGGGGTCATGGGATATGATCTCAAACAATTTTTCTTCGAAAGTCAAACAACTCTTGCTACATCCTTGATGGGAATAATTAATACGTCAACTCAATTACCAATTTCAATTCCCACATCAATATAGATGGTGTTTTCATCCTGTTTGGTGGCTTCTTAAATCTCAAATATAAATCCCAACATGTCTACTGTATAAAATCTTCTCCAAGTTATCAAAAATTTGGAAGCTAAGGTTACCAACATTGAACAACATACTTTGAAATCAAGTCATGCTATTAAATCATAAGATGTATTACATAATCCTCTATCACCTGGGATATTTTTGCACCATTTGATAATTGGTTTTGTTGCACCCAAGTTCACATTTTATGATGGTTTGGGTGATCCTTAACAACATCATTGATAATTTTATGTAACATGGCTTGATTATGATTCAAATGATAAAATTTTGACCAAATCATTTCCAAGGAGCCTAAAAAACTATGTTTTAAGTAACATTCAAACCCCTAATGGATTAGTTTTTAGCACATTTCTATATCAACATCATTTAAAAGATGTCATATGTACAAATTACTAATATCAAACAAGAAACCAATGAACCTATTAATGAAAATGTTTTGAGGTATAAAATAATGTTGGCTAAAATGAAAAATCCAATGGTAGATAAGGAGATTCAAGACATCTTTAAACAAATTTTTCTTGCCCCATTACATGAGTCTATTGTGTTAAAATAAATTTAAATATTTTAATGACATGCCATATTGTTCAAGATCATGAAATGAATCTTATTTCATTAAACAAGCTTAAGTATGTAGCAAACACATTGACTAAATCTACTACCAAGTTTCATATTACATGAAACTAAAAGGTAAAACATACATAACCCAAAAAAGAATCAACCATAATAGTTAACATAGTATCACAACAAAATTTTTAACTCATTTTACCAATGCACTTAAGAGATAATTTACATGATTACCTGAGTCTCCAGATTCATTACTTAAGAAGCTTATGAAGTGTCATGTAGTTTCTCCCCCTCCTCCTATAAAGGTTGATATGAGTCAAAATTTACCAAAAGGATATGATGATAATGCATATTGTGACTATCAACAACACCCTGGGCATTCTAAAAATATATGTTTTACCTTGAAACATAAGATCCAAGATCTTCTTGATAACCAACAACTTACCTTAGATGATCTTCTAAAGGATTTAGGTTCACAACTTGGTGACCATCAAAACTAGAAGATATTTAAAAATTCATTGCAAGATCATTCTAATCAAGATAAAAAAGTTTAAATGACATATAATTCACATCTTTTGTCCATCACATAATGGTCACCCATTAGATTGGATTATTAGCACTTATACACACACAATGCCTCCTATGGTTCATAGACCTTCTATTACATTTGATGATAGTGAAATTATGGATGATGACTTAGATCTTCATTCATTATTTATTTGATCATACCTTTATCATTAGATTATACATAGTATTATGATCGATAACGGTGCTGTAGACATCTAAAATTGGCCACCAATGGCTTCATATCAAACTTTAGATCAATTCTTACCAACCTTTTCACATCTAGCCTAAGAATTTCCAAAAATTTTAAATTTGGATTCATAACATGCAATATTGGCTTATAAATCAATTAAATGGACCAAATACACACATCAATTAATTCAAAATCATTCAAAAATATCAAAAAGCCTAAAAAAGATTAATTACCATTTAAAACAAATCAAATTCCTAAATTGAATTATCCATGAGCAAATAAATAAAATATCAAAAAAGAAATTCAAAAATCAATGGATATCCTAGGAAATAATCATTACCTTTTATGAGTTTCCATCTTTGGAAAATATCTAGAAATATCCCACCCATGCCTATTTATTTCTAATCATGACCATTTGACACCTTTTGACTCCACTAAGGTTAGTTAACTCATAAAGGTTAAGTTTAAACCCATTTCAAGCTCTAACTACCCTCTAACTCACCTTGGGTTGGGGTTAGTTGCTAAATCTATAAATATAAGCCTAAAACTCTTCATTCAGAGGATTGGAACATAATAGAGTTATAATGTAAGATTTGATTCATGAAGAAAATGCATAGTGTTATAATGCCAAAATCAAGCCAAGTTACTTTGAGAAAACATCAAGCCATCAATCAAACCAAGCTAGACATGGTGCCAAGAGGAGATGGAGATAGCGAAACCCCATTGATGAAGACCTTTTACACATAATTTAATCAAGCCAATGAATAAATCTCTTGGAGAAATCAAATAAGGTAAGGAAAGTTGCCATTTCTTTGCATTTTAGTTATGTATTCAATTGGTTTACTCACTAATCTCTTTGCATGATCTAGGCCTAAAGATGTTAGCTTGATAGTGTTTTGATTTCACTATTTTTGGAACTAACACTATACTAACCTCCTCTTTTGAGTCAAATTCCTTGATCACAAATGACACACCTAGTGGGACCCAACACATTCCACATAGCAAGGAGATAATTATATAGCTTTTAAATATTCATTTAAATGTTTGAAGCTATCTAAAATTGATTTTCTAACCTTGTTTTGGCTGGATTTCATTTTTGTTAAATTCTTGGGTTTACATAGTGACCATTGATGGTTAGGTGAAACCATTTACAGTTATGCCCTAACTATCGATGATTCTATCCAACCACCACCAATTCTATATAACTGCTAATAGTCAAATTGTAGGAGAAAAACATGTTTAAATATTGCATTATGATTATTTCTATCATTTCATTTGTTGATTTCTCAATTTCAAAGGCTTTTAAATCACTGGACTTAAGATTACCTTATAGGTTTTTGTCAAATTTCATCTAACTATTACTTAACCTAATGTATTTCTCATTTGATGTTTTGCCTTCAAGTTCATAGGTCTTCATCAATAGTCATTATCAATCGATGGTGATTTTATTCAACCACTAATGGTTGTCTATTACTGATCAGTGATGGTTGCCTGAAACTGTAGATGGTCACCTCTGACTATCGATGGTCACTATGTGAAAAATAAAATAAAACTTGAGAGATAAAATTCAAACATCATTTGCCCAATCAAGAAAATGATTCTAAGTAGAGGGTTATAATCTAACATTTTAAAGTTGAAGGATTGGTTTGAAGACAAAATTGCATGTTTTTAACTAATCACACATTTCAATTTAGGTTCTAAAAAGAACTTAGTCCAATCATGCACATTTGAATTTGGGTCTAAAATAAACATGTTTAATCTCACACATTTGAATGTTGGTGCTTAAAAAGAATGAAGGATTGGTTAAGCCTTACAAAAATTTCATTTTTAGTGCTTAAAATGAATCCTAAATCTTGAACATTTCTAATTGGTGCTTTAAAAAAAAACCTAAGACAAATCTTGAACATTTGAAAATTGGGCTTAAAACGAACCTAGATGTTTTTATTTCATTTAGTTTTGTGTAATTATTTCCATTTTTTCACTTAATCCAAGGGTCCAAACTTCACCACACATTTTTTTGGTGCCTTAAAATGAACTTAACATCATTTAGTTTTCATGAATTTAAGCAAGTTCACTTTTATGCCATGTATGTTTGTTGATTATTGTTTTTACAAAAAAGATAACATGTGTATGCTCTCCCCTAATCCCTACAGGGAACTCATAGGATAAAAAATGCCTTTCCATTGAATTTTAGTGCCTAATCCAAAGCATATCAAGAAAATTTCCTAAGCTCTCCCAAAAACTCACATAGTATTGGGTAATCTAAAATTAACCCTAAAATCTTTCTGCTTGTCTTTTATTTTCGTGCATCTTGGCTTGTGAAGGGGATGTCATTAGCTCATGAAAGTTATTTAAAAAATCATTGACATGAGGATTCATCTATCGATAGTGTTTCAACCCCTCTCCATGGGGGGTATATAAATTGGGATCACCCCAATGAGATGGCGGTTTGAGCAATTAAACCATCTCTGTTAGTGAGGTTAAGCCTAGGATGTATGATCAATATGGACATCACACTACATTGAATAACTGATAGATGTAGTGGTTGTGAAAAATATAATACCTTTTCACAATAAACCAATTGACATGGACTCAATTAATGTGATACTTATCTTATGTGCATACATGAAAGTGTGTACACATGGGATCGATCTAGATGGTCAAAAACTTGTAGGTTTTAGTCAACCCTACTTTGCCACACCTTGATAGGATTTAGGATGATAAAATTAGTTATATTTTATAATTTTATTACTTAGTGTATTAGAACTAAAAATTGTTTAAACCATGTCATGAATGAGTCTTGTGTCCAACATCAGTCCATTGTTTGAGGAGGAGTTATGCTATCTATTTGACACCTTGATTTAAACTTAGCAAACTTTTATGTCAAAAAATTATGAGTAGCACTTATGAAGACACTAGAAAACTATAAATTTATAGTTTTTGATGAATAAATTCCTTAAGATCCCCTAAAACTTATTAAACCTTCCTAAATCCCCCCTTAACCCAACTAAATCACTATTCTCCTAATCACAAATATAATTCAAAATCACTATTTGAAAGTACTATTCAAAAGTACTATTCACCATCACTATTCACTATGGGACCCACTATGACTATTTATGATGACATGGAAAGTGACATGGAATGTGATTTGGAGGTGATATGGTAAGTGACGTGGCTTAGAAGTGATGTGGCTTGATGTGGGACATCATCTCTCACCTGGGACCCTTCCCAAAGTGCTTGATGACCTCATTGAAGCATCATAAGGGATCCCCTTGAAATATGGTGAATTTACCCTTAAGTGGTCATTATTCAACATGTATTTTGTTTTCCCACATTAAAGTAGACTTCAAAAATAGATACCTACCTCTTTAAGACTTTGGGAAAGACAAAGGGTGCCCATTTTTGACCTTTTAGCCCAAATGGAGGCTCACCAACCCAAATAGGAGACTTTCAAACCCACATGGGAATCCCCACCAACCTCACCTTTTAGTTTTTATGCCCAAAATGGAAAATTATGCCACATTTGGTGTGCCACCCCTTTAAGTGCTTGTGTGAAAGCAAGAAAGGATGGGGAGAAGTCTCTAAGCCTCATTCAAACCCATGTGCATGATTTCCATTCAAACTTGGAGACTCACCAACCCACATGGGAATCCTCACCCACCTCACCTTGACTAAATAATGATACCACTTGGAGAAATTAGAATTTACTCACTATTCATCTATTTTAGCATGTTTTTTCACACAAAAATTCTATAAATACCCCCCTTTCCTTCACCTAAGGCGAAGTGGCAAGTTAGTCTTTTGTTCTTAGCATATTGCTACAAGTTTTTTTAGAGGAGGTCATAATCTTGGAGGTCATCATAATATTTGAGGAAAACATATCAAAGCAATTAAGCTCTACCAAAATAGCTTCAACCTTCATCAATATCCAACCATCATCAACATCTTCAAGCCAATTCAACAACATTGAGGTAATTTACTTTGTTTTATAATTTCAATTCTTTCTTTATTTCCCTTTGGCATTATCTTTTATTAACCTCCACACTCTTGAGCCCTTAAAATATTAATCTTTATCCCATTTATCCCATTTAATCCCTTTGGCTATTTCCATTTCATTTTTACCCTTTATCCTATTCACCTCTTTGCCTCATTTACCTCTTTTCCCTCTTTGCCATCTTTACCTTTATTTTTCTTTTGCCATATTTAATTATTTGAATCATTTATCTATTAATACCTTTGTATAATTTCATCCTTTACCATCTACCCAAACCAAAAAAAAAATGCTTTTGACCCTCACCACTTTACCAAACCAAAACCATAACCTTTACCAATTTTCAGCAATAGTATTAATTAAACTATTGCATTCATTTAGTTATCTTTTGCAAAGAATTTAACTTTATTGTATCAAATTTAGTTATTTTATGTTTTAGTATCATTTATTTTATATTTTTATGCAAAATATACTTATTTTATTATTATAACTTAGGTATTTTGAATAATGTGGATTGACAGCCTCCTAGAAAGCTTTCACTTTTAGGATCTAGCTCATGCTAGGCAATCCACCCAACTACTTATCTAATAAAAAAGTTTTTGTGGTAGTGGTTTTTTATTTTTAGGTATTCTTCCCTATAAAAATAAGATTTATTCATAATCATATGGTTTCAATGTGTACACTTTAACAAGTATTTTTCCACACCCTTCATTCCTAGTTTCTGTCTTTTCAAAAAACAAAAAAGTAAGAAAAGCAAAAAATTGAGAGAAATATTTTGGCACACCTAGTGGGACCCTTGAGTTTTCTTGGGTTCATATATGTTGTAGAAAATTTATAATTTCATTAGTGAAAATAATTTATTTGAATTCTAGGAAAATTAATCTTTCTTTCTTACTTAATAAAAAAAACAAAAACACAAGTTTCAGTTACATTTTTAGAACAGTTAAAGTTTATTTTCCTTGCATCTTTAAAAGAAATAAAAAGAAAAATCATCCTAGGATTAGGACTTGCATTTTCATCTTTCATTTAGAGATTTTGTATGCATTTAAATAACTTAAAAATTTTATTTTCAGTTTAAAATTAACACTTTACATCTATTGAATTGCTTATTGATCTTAGTTCATGTAGTAACTAGGAGGAACAGTAATTTTATCATATCTTTCACTTGTATTCACACACTAAGATGAACCAATGAATAATCAATACATCAAAGCAATACCTAAGACAAGGACCAACTAGGATTTTATCACCTAGTGGCAACCTTACCCCCTCCCGACTATCCCACTTGGATTTCACCACCAAGGGGAGAACCAACTCAACTCTCTAGTTGAGTATAAACTCTGGACTCAATATATATTGACTAAGCACCCATCATCCTTATCACTACAGGATTGTGAAGTGAGGGGGTAGGCCCCAATACCAAGCCATGTACTAAATTTCAACACATATTTTTCTTTTAATTGCCTAAATAACTCAAAACCAACTATAACTTGCCTTTTTAGTACCTATATCAAACCAAAATCCCCTCCACACTCTTTAAGGCATAATCCAAAAGTGATTTAAAAGTAATCCTAGGCTAAACACATTTCTAGTGTTTGTGTTGATTGCTTTGAAATATTTTTGGTTACTTCTTTTTTGAGTTGAGATCTTTGCCTTTTCATTCTTTATTTTCTCATATGGTTACTACCAGACAATAACTCAGAAATCAAGTTAATCAACCCCCATCTTCTTCCACACCTATGGAATATACATCAGACATTAAGAGTTCCCCTCACATTGAGAGTTCCGCTCCACCCTCTCCTTCTAGGGTCCCAATCATATCTGAAGGAGATCCCAAATTTGATACCTTCTTTGATAATAATTAGGTGGATTTACAACACTACCTCAATTTCATGCCACACTGCACCCCTTTTGCTTCAGTTTCATCTACCAAACCCCTTCTTGGCATGCTACCCCACCTTATGGGGGGTACCACTTCAACCCAACCATTTTTGAGCCACACCTCTTCTAACATCCCATCCACCCAAACCCAAACCAACCTTCCACCCCCTAACCAAACACCTCATATCACACCCCAAGTGAGTTTAACCCTACCCTTAGTCACCTACATCCCCCCACTATGGCATTATCCCCCACTCTTACTTCCATCCTCACTTTGATAGAAAATAATACCTTAACCATAACCCAATCTCAAAATATAGTACTCTCCATAGCACAAACACTTCCCCCTATAAGTACTTTGGTCACTACCCACCTTCAACCAACTAACCCACTAATTACTTCGATGCCACACATAAACCCCCTGACCTCAACCTTCCAACACATACCCATGACATCTTATCAATATATTACTAACACAAAAGTATACATACCTTCACCTTCCACCCAACCTTACGTGACCTCATACACACACCTAACATCATCCCAACCATCCACTAGTTATTCCCATGTCACCCAGCCCTAGTAAAGCGTGTCATATACCTATCCAACCCAACAACCCCAAATGGACTTGGTTGAGATGCTAATGGAAAGATGACTACCCTTGAGTCATCTATCTTGGGATCACATAACCTTATCTCTTATGACCAAATTTGTAATGAACCCATCCATCCATTTGTCCCTCTCTGACCATATCCTCCACAATGGGAATTGCCAAAATTCTCTAAATTTTAAAGCAAGGAGGACCCCAAACAACATTTAAGAGCATTTAAGCATGCATGTTACTTGATTTCCCATGATGACATTATTCTCCTTCATACCTTTCCTATGTAATTATCTAGACCAACATTAAATTGGTATAGTGACATCCCAAAACACTCCATCTTCTCCTTCACCCAACTAGCCCAAACTTTTTTGGTTCACTTCTCGATCAATATATCTAAGAAAGTTTCTATTACTGACTTCTACTCCATTCAAAAATTTGAAGATGAATCTATTTCCAATTTTATGGCTCATTGGAGGAGCCTAATCAACCAAATTTATTTTTCATTACCTCAACTTAAGCTTATAGAGCTCTTTTCTTGGGCATGTGCAAAACACATCTCATCCACATTACATGTCCAAAGCTTCTGAACATTCGATGAAGCTTTTACCATGGCTCACAAAATAGAGAACATAGCCATTGATGAGGGAAGATTAAATTTGAATAACAAAAACCCAACTTACAAAACTAATGAGCCCTCTCCTTCCAAACTAAACAACACAACCAATACCAATTCCAAGGACAAAGCCACCGCTAATGCTATTGTCCTGAAATCCACACCAACATCTACCAAAAAATAAAACCCAATGAACCAAACCTATACCCCTTCAACTATCCAAACTAAAACCTAAAGAACCAAACTTGGAATAACCATAATCCATTAACTCCGCTTGGGGAGCCTTATATTTCCATTTTGGAAAAGTTACTAAAAGCCAAAATCATCTAACTTCCACCAATTAAACCAGCCCAATAGTTTGATACTTCTCACCCCATACCTAGTTGGTATAATGAGAATGACCATTATGCTTTTCACTGAGTCATAGGACATGACATCAATAGGTGTAATACCTTTAAATATCTTGTCTAATCCCTCATTGACAAGGGGGAGCTCACATTAGACAATCTTAATGCAGCACCGAACCAAGCCCTCGACATATTTCATAAACCTTTCCCTAATCATGCTCCTTATACCCCTCATCATGAAAATAAACCCAAATCATCTCATGAGGCACATACTATTAATGTGGTTACTAGTGAACTTATTGACAAAGAAAATATTACCTCAACTGCTTCTTTCCCCATTCCCCTATTGGAAAAAAAAGACTACCTTCGATTCCTTTGGACACCTAAAAAAAGGAAGCAACCATATCCACACCTCCATTGGAGGATGCCACACCTACCTCCCCTATTTCAAAACCATCCACCCCCTCTTTGGAAGCTATCTCACAAGAGAAGATGACTCCATCTACCCAACCTCTAATTGCAAAACCTTCTATCAAAGGTCAAGATAAAGGTAAGAGAACCAAATTGGAACTTCTAATCCATTCTTTAACAAACTAACCTAGCTCCTCTAAACCAACTAAAACCTCCACCCAGCCAAATAAAACCCCTTCCAAATTGATTAACCCTCAAACACCTAAACCCACCAAGATAACTAAAGTGACCAAATCCCCTAAAAAACCAACAACTAAAACAAACAAGGAGGTAAAATCACCAAAGGGCCTAAAACCCCAAATTTTACCTCCCTCAACCTTGCTCTCTATTTTGGGTCCCCATCCCTCTACCTTAAACAAAAAATCCACCATTTTTACCAAAACCCCACTGCCTTTATTGGTCACACCTTCATACGCGCTCTCTAAATCACCTTTCCCCACTACACCAATAATACCTAAGTTACCTACCTTATCATCTTTTACCTCTAACTCATTGACCACCTTACCCAAACCAAATCTATCAACCAAGTATACCACTTTACCCAAGACACCTATCACCAAACCCATGTCTCCACAACCTTCTACTTCAACACCCAAAATAAAAACCACTAAACCTTTACCACCTTTAGTTGAATCTTACTTGACCATCCTCCAGTGGTTATTGAAAACTTCTTCTTTGAGCTTACCACCCATCAAAACCTTTGACCCTTCACATACCAAACCCTCTTGGTTTAATGATAAATTGATATGTGCATATCACAAGGCACCAAGACATGACACTAAGAACTATAAAGCTCTCCAAACACTAATTCACAACTTGTATCAAGATGATGATCTATTATCAGACAAACATCCTTCATCCCCATTTCCAATCTAACCACCTACTCAACCCATCTAATCTTTGATCTCACCCAAAAGTGAAGAGGACAAACCAAAGCAACCATCTAGCCTAGAGAACCCCCTTATCCACACTATTCATATGGTTACCCGATCTCGATCCCAACAAAAGGATAAAGGGAAGACTAAGGCATCCATTCCTTAGACTTACCCCTCCCTAAACTCAAAAGCTAATAATACCCAACCTTATCCATGTTTAAACAAACCCGAGGTGTTTATCTTAGGTGCCTCTCCATATAACCCTCCATACCCTAACCCATATGCAATATCCATCTGAAAAGCTATCCTCAAGAAACTTCATGAAACTCCAACAAAGATAAGCTTATATGAGTAAATATATACCTCTCCTCATCACCATCAAGTAATCATAGAGGCTTTACAATCCATTGAGGTTCAACTTGATGATCCTCAGCCTCTAGCCACTTTTGTTGGTACCCTTCAGACTTCCAACCTTGTCACCTTCATAAATTTAGAAATAACTTCTGTTCATTCAAAGGATCCTGATCCCCTTCTCTTCATTACAACATATATCAATCAAACCTACATCAAAAGGGTGATGATTGATGGGGGAGCTAGCATCTATATTATCTCCTCCCATGCTTATGACCAATTGCAATTACCTACAAACATCATGTCTAAAATCTCAATGATTCTTCATTCTTTCAATGATACTGTGGCTACCACCTTGGGTATAGTTATCCTCCACATTTGTGTATGACCTCATACTATTCCCAAAATCTTTTATGTTGTAGAAGGAGAGTTTCAATACAACATTTCTCTCAGATGCCCTTGGATTCATGTCATGAGTTGTGTCCCTTCTACCCTACATCAATGTGTTAAGTTTGAACATGAAGGGCAAATTATGACTATCTAAGTTGACCCTAGTCCTTTTACATCTTGCAATATGACATATCAACCCAATGATGTCCTTTTTCCTCCTTTATCTACTGCACAACCATCTACCAATAACACAACCTCACCATCCAAAACCCATAACATTTCCACACCTACTATTGATGAATCTTCCACTAGCTCATCTATCCCTTCTTCCCAGATTCTTGTAGAAGACCTTATGACAACCACATTCCAACACATTTCTTTTGGGGAATATAGAATCTTACCCTTAGATGCTTTCCTTACCCCCTAAGAATATGGGAATCTCAAACATGACCCTATTTATGACCCTAACATTAGAACCATCATCCCCATTTGTCTCCCTAACCATCAAACAAATTTAATTTATGGGTTACTTTATCGGCCACTTCCATCCCCTACCACTACATCATCCATCCAATCTTTTACCTCTAACTTTTCTTATTTGAGCAAACCAAAGTTTGCTAAGTTATACATTCATAGATGTTCTTGGAGAGGATTTGGCCTCGATTGCTATGAAGAAGGGCCTCATGAGTTACCCCATTTCAAAAATTTACAACCTCATGAGTCATTTTGCCTTTGGGGTATGAATGACCTCAAGTATCCACTAATTCACCCAAACCCATTTCCACTATAGAGGAAGGTATCCGATCCTTGCCAATTGAATCACTTTCTCCACTTGAAGACCCTGATATCATCCCTCCTAACTTTTTTTTTTGATCAATACTATAAGTTTGGGCCCTCTCATCTACCAAAAGAGTGGAAAAATCAAGTTACTTCCACTCGGACGTCCTAAAATGGTAGAGAATGATTCTCCCACCATCAACACCATCCAACATCTAGATGATGATTCCATTCTTACCCACCTAGGTGTGGGGGAGTCTTCTATTTACAAATCCCTTCCTCTTGAGGTCCCAATTATATTGAATAAATACACCATCGATATCATCTTGGGTACTCTGGATAACCCCCACATTATCAAATTGGGCCAATTATTGAATATCAAGGAACTTCAAGATTTATCCTCTTTCCTCCAAGACCACAACATGCCTTTGCTTGGTCTTACAATGATATGCCTGGGATTGACCCCACCATTTCTACCCATAACATAGTTACTCACCATGATGTTAATCCTATTAAACAAAAAATTTGATGCATGCATCCTCACATATCCCTTCTCATCAAAGAAGAGATTTAACGTCTCCTATTTATAAACTTCATTCAACCCATTAACTACCCCTAATGGGTCTCAAACATTGTACCTGTCACCAAAGCCACTAGAGGTTTATGAATTTGTGTGGAATTTCATGACCTTAACCTTGCTGGCCCCAAGGATGACTTCCCTGTACCTAGTATTGACTAGCTTATTGATCTTACAGCTGTTCATGAGATGTTATCTCTCATGGATGGGTTTTTGGGTTATAATCAGATCTTGCAAACATTAACATAAAACTACCTTTACGACCCCTTGGGGAAATTTTTTCTATAGATTCATGCTTTTTAGGTTAAAGAATGCTAGTATAACCTACCAACATGACATGACTTATATTTTCCATGATATCATGCATAAGATCATAGAAGACTATGTGGATGACCTTCTCAAGAAATCTAAACTTTGAAAAGACCACTTGACTATTCTTATGATCATATTTGAATGCCTCATTTGTTATAATGTTTGCCTAAATCCTAAGAAATGCATTTTTGGGGTCCTCTCAGGAAAGCTTCTTAGATTCATGATCTCTCTTCATGGAATTGAAGTAGACCTTGTTAAATTTAGAGCAATTTTGGACATACCTCCTCCAACTAAAAGGTTATAACTACATAGCCTTTAGGGAAAACTTCAATCCATTTGCCATTTCATTTCCCAACTTTTAAACCAGTGCTAAAATTTCCATCACCTTTTGAACAAGGATGTCTCTTTCAAATGGAGTAGTGATTTTAAAAATGCCTTTGATTCACTCAAATAGTACCTTTTGTCACCACCTGTCCTCACCCCTCTAAAGGATTACCACCCCTTTTACCCATATATCTCTACCACCAACCATTCCCTAGGGGCAATGTTGGCTCATCAAGATGAACAACACAAAGAGAAATCCGTATACTACATTAACCATACACTTATAGAATATGAAACTTAGTATACACACATCGAGAAACTCTACTTAACATTGAATTTCATGGCCACCAAACTCTACAACTACCTTCTTAACCATAAAACCTATGTCATCACTAATATTGACCTGCTCAAATATATACACTCTAAACCATACCAAAATTAGTGTATGTCTAAGTGGCTCATGCTCCTATCTAAATTTGACCTTGAGTTCCTCTAATAAAAGTCAATTAAAAGTTAGGTCATTGCTGATAAATTGGTCAAAGTTCCCTTAAAAAATAACCAACCACCCCCTCTTACCTTTTAAGATGAGTCTATCATGACTCTTTTACAACAAAATGACATAACCTACCAAATTACCATGTTTTTTGATGGCTATAAATGCCAATAAGGATGGGGTGCCAAAGTTATTCTCATTCCTCTCGATGGTGAACCCCTTCCTCTCTCCTTTAAACTTGAATTTGAATGCACCAATAATATGGTTGAATATGAAGCCCTAGTGATAGGTCTCTGAACTAATCAAAGCTTGGGAATTAAGACAATCCATGTCTTTGGTGATTCTTAGCTTGTGGTCAACTAGGTCAGTGGATCCTATCAATGTAAGAATGATTTCTTGCTAAAATATAAAATTTTAGTTGACAAAATCTTAAAATCATTCAAACATTACCTAGTCTAATATTTTCCTCAATCTACCAATACATCTATGGATATAATGGCCTACCTTACTTCTCAGATCCCTTCTTAGCCTTCCAATTCCAAAATATTTGTCACCTTTCATCATTTTACCACACCATCTTATGCCCAATCTAGCCTCCCTACCATTTTTAATGTAGAGGAATCCCAATCTGACATTTGGTATGACCAAACTTTTAACTACCTCAACCTAGGCATTATTCATTCCAACATCTCTAGGAATTCCCAAAGAGCTTTTATTCATGGTACCTCTCATTACACCATACTAGGAGAAATCCTTTAAAAACATGGTTTTGATGATCTCCTTCTTTATTGCCTCTATATCCATGAAGCTTCCCATGCCATCAAGGAAACAAATGATGGGATATGTGGGGGACACTTTAGCAGCCTAGCGATCACTAAACATATCCTTCACCCTAGTTACTATTGGCCAACCCTCAACCAAAAATATTATGACTATGTAAAAAAGTGTGTTAAATGTCAAGAACATGCTAATTTACATCATGCACAATCCAATAGCATCCAAGTATCAAAGGATTATTGGTATTTCTCTTAATGAGGGCTCGATCTCATTGGGGAAATTAACCTCCATTCTTTATAGTGGCACAACTCCATCATTACAACCACTAAATACTTCACCAAGTGGGTGGAAGCTATTCCTCTAATATCTACCAAAGAAAATAAGATTATCAATTTTATTAACCACCACATCATCTACTGCTTTGGTGTTCTTCATAAGATCATCATCGATAATGGCAAATCCTTCAAGAATAAGTAAGTCTAACATTTATGTGATGCATTTGGAATTGATTTAAGCTTTTCTTTTCCTTATCAACCACAAGAAAATGGACAAGTGGAAGCCTATAATAAAACCCTCACCAAAATATAACGAAAGTTATTAGTGCTTTAGGTTAGGATTGGCACTTACACATCCCATTCACTATATGGGCCTATCACACTAGCATTCGAACCTCCAATAGTGCTACCCTTTTGTCTCTAGTCTTTAGAATAGAGGTAGTCTTGCCTCTTGAAGTCCTAATCCCCTCTTTTTTCATATCTTTGAAGGAACTCATTTTTGAATAAGATTTTTGTTAGCATCATTTAGCTCAACTTGAGCTACGTAATGAGCATCATTTAGAAGATCTTACCTACCTCTATATCTATGAATAACATATCACATGTGCTTATAACAAGCACCTCAAACAATGGGAATTCAATATTAGAGATCTCATCCTAAGAGAAAACTAACATGTGACCAACATGGAGAAGAGTAAACGAGGCAAGTTTTATTTCAATGGCTTGGACCCTACATCATCACCCATAAGTATGGATCAAGAGCTTATCATTTGTCCTCTCTCAAAGGCAAACCAGAACCTAAGCCTCTCAATACTTTGCATCTACATCCATTTTTATATTAAAGAAGGATTAAGCTAATCTATTTGTCTAACTTAAGCTCATCCCTTGATTATGAGATTTTCACCTTCACCCACCTTTCTCATCCCCTTTTGAGGATAATTGATTACAACATAGAACCATGTGATTAACCATCATGGTCATGGACTAATCCTAAATATGGGTACCATGGCTCTACCCATAGCATGGTTCTCATGGATACTTTTCATCTCTAACATGATGGAATCCCATGGTCATTATCTCTCAAAACCATACCCTTTTACATATCATTGACATTCTTATGAAAAGTTTTTCCCTCACAAAGGTAAACCTCTAAACCTAATTAGATTGGTCCATGTCTAAACACATTTCATCTTGAAACAATTAATTGGGTCAATTTCTTAAGTATTGAAGACTACTCCCTTGAAGGATAGCTGCCCAAAAACAAAATAAAAATTGCCACATGTAAGGTAGACTACTCCCTTGAAGGATAGTTATTAAGAACATTAAAACAAATCCATTGAGCTTAGACAAATCCCTCAAAGGATGGTTGAGTTAACTTTTTCAAAAGTAGAGAAATTTCATGGAATCTTCCCACATTGATTAGCTTCCCATATATAACAATAAAGAAAAAGACCCACTACCATAAAAAAATATACAACCACAATCAACTTTCACATGTAGACTTCCCACATTGATCAGTCTACATCTAGCATACAACATGGACTTGTATATTACATTATTAGGCCACCTATAGAAGGGGTGAACTAATTCACATGAGGTTATCATACATATCACTCGTTACCCTTCACACCACCTATCACCCATATTCCCTTTTGACTATCTATAAATCAAGGGATTTAGAGCTTACTTGACACCCTATGATCATGAAACCTTTTTTTATCAACTAATGGTCACTCATGCATAGAATTAAAAGGGATTATATTCATTAAACTGATGTCACTTTGGTTCTATTTTTAGTCCTTGTCAAAAACAAAACATCAAGCCCTATTCTTATCTTAATGTGCATGGTTGATGTTTTCACCCTAACTTGTACCATCCAACATTGCAACAATAATGGTCATTTATTTTACATTAAGTGAGATTAAAATAACCATAACCATAACCATAACCATAACCATAACCATAACCATAACCATAACCATAACCATAACCATAACCATAACATTCATAAGTATCCACACAAACTCAAGCATAATAACATTCAACCAAAAATATTCAAAACATTACCCTCTTATTCTTACCAACCCATTGCCACAAGCTCTAAACATTAGACCCCAACCATTGGTAGTGTCTACTCGAACATGGCCATCTTTTCTTTTGTACTAGCTGAGAGTCCATCCATAGTAAGGGAATGACTATCCGATCTAATTGTATCACCAATATCCTAGACCACATAACTCCCTGATACCAAGGCCTCTTCTAAATGGAACCCCACATCTATGGTTCTAAGAAATTAGGACACAAGATGTAGATATGGCCACCATTTATCTACCCTACCCATGTAGCTCTTGGGTTAGGCAAGGTCCATCATCTATTGCTCACCACACTGCTAACTTCCTTACTTGTAGAATCTCCTTGACTATCAAATAAATTATTTGTAGGTCATCACTTCCCTACTACCCTTAAAACTTGGCTCATAGTGGTGGTAAACATTGGCCACAGTGACTCTATAGATCAAAATAGACCCCCACCTCCTAAAACCTAGCTCATAGTGGTAGACACTATCTCTAAACTCCTACCCTTGAATAATTTTATAAGGTGCAACCTCTTCATAAAATCACCTCTTCTTTGGATTAGCTCCATTGAAAATTATTTATGGTACTTAGCATTGTGTTCCTTTCTAATTTGTCCTACCTTGCCCATCTGTATCTCTCATCCTACTAAATGTGGGATCATTATGGTAAATATTTACCAACTTAACCCATTCACTTTCATCGACACCTTCATCAAAACCCAAAACTATTGTTTTACCAAACCTTTTCCCTCAACTCAAACTAGCCAATTTGAACACCACTCATCCAAACCTTATTGAACTACATTGGCCTGATGTCCACAGACTATGTAGGCATTGCTCTAGGGGTAGCTCAACCACTAACAACTAATTTCCATCCCCTTTTTTTTCTTCTCACTTATTTCCACTGATAATAGTGCCCTCTTGCTTAGGGCATCCTACATGAAGGAAGCTTTGAATTCTTTTTTCAACATCTTTATGTTTTAACACCATCTAATACTTCCTCTTAAGTCTTTCCCACATTGTTGGGAGAACTACATTGGCCTGAGGTCTTTTTAGAATATGTAAGCAACACTCAGTTACTGAGGTCAGCTCAACCATTTCCTTTACTTTATCTTCCCTTCTCACCTAAAATATCTTCCTCCACTTCTCTACCTATCTCTTAACCATCTCCCTACCTCTAACTTGTCAATCTCTTTTAATCACTTTTCTAGCTTGTCAATCTCTTTTAACATAAGGGTTGACAACATTCCCCATTGGCCCCCCTTACCTCCCATAAAGTTGCCTCCTACTCTACTTCATTGGCCTCCCCATCATCTTTCATTGTGCGTGCTTAACAAGCCACTTCCCTACCCACCTTTTACATTTTTTTATCTCTCTTTCACCTTATTACCAACCTTTCCTTTTATCCCATTTAGCTTCTTTCTCTGTCCTCATCATCTCCCCTTGCCCTTAGCTATTTGTCATACCCCCTTTATCACTCTTTTTTCCTCACCCATTCCACATCATACTATACATCTTGAAATCTTTCTATTTCTTCTGTTGCTACACTTTTTAATTATGTCTACCACTACTCTCTACCATTCTACCACTCTTCCCACCATACCCATTTTCCATTCTTCTTAATTTTTTTCCCATCCTTTCATCCTTTTTATCTTCCCCTTTTCCTCCACAACTAGTTTCTCCCTAGGTATTTATCCTTTGATAAGCCTTCCATAATTTCCCTTTTCTTCTTATCTCTTTTTGCTTATGGCCCTTTTTACATTCTCCTTTTCCTCTTTCCATCTTGGTACTCACTTATCTTTTGCATCTGTGTGAGTATCCATGCTGTTTATCCTTGCTTCAATTCTTCCTTTTTGTTCTTATCATCTTTTATCTTCATCCCTTAGTTTCATATCACTCTTTTTCATTGTGCCCCCCTATTTCTTCAACACCTCACCATTTTTTTAGCTTGTTAATCTCTTCTAATCACCCTTTCATCTTGTCAATCTCTTCTAACAAGTTGATTAACACCTACCTTCTCCCTTCACCTTCTTGTCCACCCATCCTTTACTTTTCCTCATTATTCACCCCTTTCCCATTTTCTATCCCATTCTCATCTCCAAAACCACAATCTGCTTTGCTTTGTTATTCCTCTCCTTGAATATCATCACCTATGCTTACTTGGTCAAGATACCACCTACTTCTTCCCTCTCCTATGATCCTGTTTGTGTCCTCATTTCACTCCTTTTTTCCTCATGTTTCTTTTTCTTCCATTTATTTTCTTGTTTTTCATTTTCATCACCAAAATATTTTCTCTTTTGTCTTTTTTAGACTTGTTTTCAAACTTTTAATGGCCACCCATATCCCTCATTCTTCACTTACCCGTCATTATTGTTACACTTCTCTCCCCATCCTTTTCAATTCTCCAATCTATCATTCTTTAGTGCATCTCCCACCCCCAATATTCTACCTTTTATTTTTCTTCTCTCTTTTTCATTTCATTCCATTTTTTTCATCGCTCTTGATGCCCTTCCTTGTTCTTCCCGACCTATATGACCATGCTTGGATTCTTACATCCTTCTCCACCTTAATTTTTATCTATGACCTCATTGTTTTATCTTCATCCATCTCTTAGTCCACATTTACCTCATCCCTTATTGGATGTCCCTTATGTTCTCCAATTTCACCTCCACCTCTTTAGAGTGCGATCACTAGTTGTATTGCTTTTGCGTACATCTCTTTTTCTGCTTACTTGTATCCTCCATGCCCTTGCCTTAATGCATGAAATATAGTTAGGTTAATTACTTTAGGAGCATCCCTTTCTTCCTTTAATGCCTCTGTATGTTGTGCTTAGACTCTATTTTTTACCCCTCTCCAACTACTCCCTTCACCCTCTACCCATTATGAGCATGCTACAGCCTCCAAGGTCTTCCACTCACTTTTAGTTTACTATGAGATATATACTAATCATATGGCTCTATAACACAATCAACTAGGACTACAGGCTCATATGACCAACCAAAAAACCTGAGCATCGTTCAACCATCAGGATGAAATTCCTTCCCCACATCTTCTATTTTTGCCTATTTTAAACCCCTTTTACTCTGACCTTCAAAGATGTTAAAATAAAAAATCAAACCACCTTCAAATGAAAGATTTGGGATACCCACATGGGGATGATAGCTACACCCTCTCACACACCCAAACCTTCCACCAATAATTTCCCTTGATTCTCCCTTTTAGACTACGTCTTCTTATGCCTTGCAATAGCCCTACTCTTTAATTGTAATCTACAACCTGCTTCCTCAATTAATAAATGTTATTATTATTTACATCACTCCATATTCCAAAACCCCTCAAAATCTTTCTTTGAATTCCCTCAAAAACTCAATGCTTACTTATTTTTGGGCCCCACTGACTTAAGGGTTCAAATCTTCTCCACTTCTCATTTACCCACTCTGCTACTTTGCTTCCCTAAACTAGTGAATAATAAACTTCTATAGACTATTAACAACATTGTTATGGAATGTGCACAATGTTGGCTTTTTTAGATGGTGATAAAAGAACCCATTGGATCACCATGACAATTCAAGTAGTTCCAAAATTTCCAAATCTTGACACTATATATTTCTACCTTTCCTTTTATTTACGATGGTGGCAAAAACTTCACATTTCAACCTGATTATCCATGGTTACAAATTCCTTTTACATAGTTGACGTAATTATCTAAATTACATCGTAGCTCATCTCATCCACCATTTCTACCACACCCATCAAAAACTATTTGATATCCATCTATTTCACCCTTTAGTGATTCCCTTTCTCCAACATCCTTCAACTGTACCTAACTACATGATATCAAATAGGGATAACCAAGTTAACCAACACCCATTTGTCAAAATAACTACATTTGGCCTGACGTTATTTTTATATTACTATCCATAAAACTATGTAGGTAGCATCCACTTACCACATGCATCTAGAGTCAGCTTGACCATCCCCTTCTAACCCATACCTAATCTACCCATGCTTTCACCATGTCTACCTTAATGTTAGTTACTTTTGACCCAGAACATTAGTGTTTTTTGTAATAAATTTTGATTGCAACAACCAACCTTACCATGTTATAATATTAAATGTTTGTACCACCTCATGCAAAATTGTACCATTTGTGTTTTCTCGAGAGCACTTCCTACCCTGAATACCTAAGTCAACATTGACCCTATCTAGGAACCTTGATAAGACTAACCTGATTAGCTATGACCAACATTAAGGACCAGTTACCTTATCATTTATCTTAGAACCCAACCTTCTTATTACAAACATTTTCACCTTTAATCTTCTATGTACTCTTGACTATTGTGCTTAGTCATATTTTGTGAACCCATAGGCATTTCACATACCTAGATACCTTGTGGCACCACCTAGTGCCTCCCCATCAACTATTTATCAAACCTACACCTAATTCAACCTTTCCTCATTAACTCTAAGTTTGAGGGGGAACACCTCCTCCCATAATTGGGGCATCTTGACCCTTAACCAACTGATTTGTTTTTGTTTTATAGCTTGTTAATTCAAAGTTTCATAACAAAAAGGGGCAAAATGTAGACACGAAAAAACTACACATTTATAATTTTTGATGACTAAATGCTTTTGGATCCCCTAAAACTTCTTAAAAATTCCTAAAACCCCCATTAACCTAACTAAATCACTATTATCCTAGTCAAAAATATCATTCAAAATCACTATTTCAAAGTATTTTTCAAAAGTACTATTCACCATCACTATTCACTATGAGACCCACTATCACTATTCATGATGACATGGTATGATGACAAGGCATGATGACATAAAAAGTGACATGACATGTGATTTGGAGGTGATATGGTAAGTGACGTGGCTTAGAAGTGATGTGGCTTGATGTGGGACATCATCCCCCACCTGGGACGCTTCTCAAAGTGCTTGATGACCTCATTCAAGCATCACAAGCCCCCCCTTGAAATGTGGAAAATTTACCCTTAAGGGGTCATTATTTGACATGTATTTTGTCTTCCCACATGAAATTATATTTCAAAAAGAGATATCTACCTCTTTAAGACTTTGGGAAAGATAAAGGGCACCCATTTTTGACTTTTTAACCCAAATGGAGGCTCACCAACCCAAATAAAAAACTTTCCAACCCAAATGGGAATCCCCACCAATATCACCTTGGAATTTTCATCCCCCAAATGGAAAATGACACCAAATTTTCTGTGCCACCCCTTTAAATGCTTGTGTGAAAGTAAGAAAGGATGGGGAGAAGTCTTTAAGCCTCATTTAAACCCATTTGCATGATTTCCATTCAAACTTGGGGACTCACCAACCCACATGAGAATATTTACCCACCTCACCTTGACTAAATCATGAGCCCACTTGGAGAAATTCAAATTGCTTCACTATTCCTCTATTTTAGCATGTTTCTTCACACAAAAATGCTATAAATACCCCCCTTTCCTTCACCCAAGGTGAAGTGGCAAGTTAGTATTTTGTTATTAGCATATTGCCATAGATTTTTTTGGAGGAGGTCATCATATTGGAGGAAAAAATATCAAAGTAATGAATCTCTGCTGAAATTTATTCAAGCTTCATCAATATTCAACCATCATCAACATCTTCAAGCCACTTCAACAACATTAAGGTAATTTACTTTGTTTTATAGTTTTAGTTATTTCTTTATGTCTCTTTGGACTTCTCTTTTATTAACTTACATAATATTGAGCCCTTAAACTCTTCCTCTTCATCCCATTTATCCCATTTAATCCCTTTGGCTATTTCCATTTCATTTTCTCCCTTTATCCCATTCACCTCTTTTCCTCATTTACCTCTTTTCCCTTTTTGCCATCTTTACCTTTCTTTTTACTTTACCATATTTACTTGTTTGCCTCATTTATCTATTTATCCCTTTGTATTCTTGTAGCCTTGACCATCTACCCAAACCAAAAAAACAATCCTTTTGACCCTCACCACTTTACCAAACTAAAACCATAACCTTTACCAATTTTCAACATTAGTATTAATTAAACTATTGCATTCATTTAGTTATCTTTTGTAAAGCATTTAACTTTATTGTATAAAATTTAGTTATTTGTTGTTTTAGTATTATTTATTTATTATTTTATGAAAAATATACTTCTTTTATCATTCCAACCTAAATATTTTGAAGAAGGTGGATTGATAGCCTCCTAGAAAGCTTTCACTTCTAGGATCTAGCTTCTGCTAGGTAATCCACCCAACTACTTGTCAAAAAAATAAGTTTTTGTGGTAGTGTTTTATTATTTTTAGGTATTATTCCCTAGCCAAATAAGAGTTTTACATAATCATCTAGATTAAATGCATGCACTTTAACATGTATTTTTCCACACCCTTCACTCCTAGTTTCTTTCTTTTCAAAAAACAAAAAAAATAAGAAAAGCAAAAAATTGAGAGAAACAACTTGATCAAAATAGGTAATGTTATGCTGTCCAAATCATTTCAAATCTTATGTTATTGAATTCTTTGAAACATTAACCATTGTCACATATTTTGGGAGCAATAATGCTATTACACTTCCCAGATTGTTGTAAAAGTCTTGTCTTGTCTTGTATCTAAATTATCATTGTTTAAACCAATCATTTGAGCCTTGTTGGATATTTATTTGGCATAGTCGTGCTATTCAAATTCACCTAGCTTGTTGGTCATCAAAATCCTAGTTTACCTTAGTTGAGTCTTTATTGACTTTTCCAAGTTTAGATTTAAACATTGATTGATTTCTATTTAAGATTGAAACACAAGGGATGATACATAGATCTTTCTACTTTGGGTTGCATAACTTAGGTCAATTGATTACTCAAGTTTGGAAACTTTTTTATTTGTGCCTTTGTTTGATAGAATCAGTCTATATTCAAAGTTATTTTTATTTAGTGTTTTCCACCAATCACATCATGTTTATGTCTATAATAAAGTGCCTATTCTTTGCCAAATTATTCTAAGTATGTTAGATTAATCATCATCTTTTACTTTAAGACTAGCTTTCAACACCACATTTGGCCAAAAGTCCTAGCACAACCTGTTTGAGACTAGTTTTTGACTTTGTATTTGGACAAAAGATCTAGCAACATTTCCCTTTCCTAGTTTAGACCTATTTGGAACATGTTTGGACATTAGATTTGGCATCTTGTTTTTAGGTCATTTTACTTGACCTTATATGTGTAAAAAATTTAATATTAGACATTTAATGTTATACTATTTTTACCAATATTTTCATCTAAATTTTTGGAGATACAACTCCACCTTTAACCAAGCTAGATCATGTTTGAACCCTTTATATTTTTATAATTTACATAACTCTAATCCATCTTATTGTAAAACGTTTGTCATTTGATTTGACCATGGCTCACTATACACATAGTGGAACTATGTACAATCAAGGAAATGGAAATGCTAATACAAAAGAGGACTTTGTTCAAGACCCTTATGGAGATGAGATTGTTTGTGAGATATATTCTTATCCACCATACAAAACATAAATAGGGGAATAGAGTCAAAATCCTTTGGCCAATTATTTGGTTAGCACACCTCCTTACATAGAGAAAGATCAAGAATAGACAACCCAATATTTGGCTGGTGTACCTATAGTTGTAAACAACATATAATAATAATATTATTATGGTACAATATCATCAAAATATGAATTATGGCATGACAATTTGCAAAATATATCAAGAGGGCCTTATAACATGTCTTATCAAAATAAGGATAAGGCCTCTTCTAGTAACCATACTTTGATAGCACAAATAACATATCAAGATCTGAGTATGATTATCATGCAAATATGCCTTATAGAGGACCACTTAATTAAAATACAAATAACATACCAAACATATCAAGACCTAACACCTAACTTTAATCAGATGACCATGTCGAACAGGGATTTTATTGATTTAGCTCCTTTAACGGGAGTTTTAATGTAATTGAATGGTTAAGAAAATCAAGGTTTAGACCCATTTACACAAAATACTTTAGTCAAAAACATGTTCAATACCAAAAATATCAAAGAAATGTCTTCTAATTCTACATATAATAGTGAGCAAAACATAGTGGATAATATACAAGTAACATCCAATTCAAACTAAAGTGGTGTTAGCACACAAACACATAGTCAACAACAAAATGTGCCTTTAAATAACACCATTAATGGTTCAAAGACTTAGAGAGTAGGAGTTTATACATCCCAACCTCAACCAACTACCTATAATCCTTAACTAGCTCCTTCTTATAACACCCAACAACAAGGATTAAGTAGCCAACCAATACCTAGTGTTATGCCACAATAGAATGTGATGAATCTTACTCCTCCCCAATAGGTAATAATTAATAATCTACAATAGCAGGAACCATCCAATCAACCCATGTAGTAGAGGTAGAACATCTTACCACCTTAATAAGGGGCATCCAATGTTTCACCTCACTAAGTAGCAATGAACATACATCTTTCATCATAGACTAACATGTCGATCCCATTCCAAATGATGTCTAACCAATAATGTATAAATATTGGTCAATGATAGATGTCAAATATCCAAAATTATCCACTTCCCAATTGGGATTAATAAAACAAAGAGGTTACAATGTTACTCAAATACCTATTAGTCAATGGTTACCTTTCATACAGAATGTGTCACAAGTTCAAATATAGGGTCTTGGGTCATGAGTTCCCCTCAATCAACAATGTATGACTAGTTGACAACATGCCCCTATTCAATCTCACTAGACATAATATGTCTATATTATTCCATCCCAATTGTAGTATCAGGCTTACATATGCAATCCCAACTAGAACATCTCACAACCTCCAATATAATTTAAATAATTATACCCAAATCCATGCATACGTATTCTCGGTCCATTTCCTAACCAATCCAACATTCCCCAACAAATACCTCCAATCTACCCTAGTCAAAGTAATCCAATCTTGATCACTCAAACTCCATCTCAACCAACTAATGATCCCACTAGTTTCCTTGCACAAGATTTAAAATAAATGAATATTGAAATTACCCTCATGCAAGTAGGAAAACAAACTAAAAATTCAAGTTAGATTATGTGTGTACTTAACCTTTCAACAAGGATTAATTATAGATACCATTTCTTCTAGGGTATAAACCACCAAAATTTTACAAATACAAGGGGAAAGGTGACACCAAGTATCTTATAACAAAATACATTATTGCATGCCAACTAGTGGCATATAGTGACATATACCTATTTTTGTTTCCATAAAGCCTAGTAGGGCAAACATTAGAATGGTTCCTAAAGTTGCATAAGAATTTAGTATCTGATTTAGATGAATTATCAGACAAATTTATATAACACTTCTCTTATAATATCAAGCAAGAGACTTCATTGGTAGACTTAATTCAAGCTAAACAAAAGGTTGGTGAAATCTTTGTAATCTATTTGTAATGATAGATTGCCCTTGCAAGTTGATTCACCCACAATTTACTAGATAAGTAACTAGCCACTTGATTTAACAATTTTTTGAATATTGGTGTATTATTCCTTATTTACTTAAATGGTCTATGTAGTAATATTAATAAATAAATATTCAATAATTAAACTACTAATTTTTGTAAATTAGATTACAATTTTATCCTTTCTAAAAATAGTAATAAGAGATGGAAAAGAAGACTTAGTTGGAAACTAACTGATATGAATGAGAAAGGGTTTGATATTCACTATTCAAGTCTAAGACACTATCATAATCTAAGATTTAACCTTCATTTTATGATTAGATAAGAGCACCAAAAGTGGATAAAAGTGGCATCTGCTCTATAGTCTACCTCAACAACTGTTGTCCTGAGGATCTGAGCTTTTTAAGTTTTGTTTGTTATGTCTGTGTAACCCTATCTATGAAGTTTAGGTAGTTGAAAGTTAGTAGAGATCACTACAAAATAGATTCTCTCTTCAAACCCTATATTCCATTATGCTTTGACTAATTTTGAGAAAGAGGGGGGTTTAGTGTGTGTAAGATTCATTAAACATGTATCTACACCCCTTCTATGGGCATGCTACCTGCATACCAATACTTTAAAGAGGGATCAAGCCATATGTAGTTCTCCCACTTGATGTGCTTTGTGAAATAGTGTGTATGAAGATGAAAAATACTAAACTAGATGTGTCTGAGGTGGCTAGGTATTGGTGTAAGGATTTGAATGAGCTTGTAAGTATATTGGCTAGCTGTATGTAGAGAATAGGAAAGATTGCTTGAGTAGTCTTGCTTGCTTAGTGATATTTACCAACCCTTTCCAAATGATCTTTGAATGGGACTTTATATGGATCTATTGGTCATGGGTTGAATGTACTCATGCTATGCCAATAAGGATAAGTATGGGGAACTAGAATAAATTGAAAGCTGGGGCCAAAAATGTACCTAGATAGGAGCACCAAAAGTAGACAGGAGTAACATTAGTGCTATAGTCTAAATGTGGTGATATTTTCCTAAGATGATGGGGCCTAAGGGGATGGATTAATCATGGAAAGAACATTTTGGATAAGCTAAGATTAAGTTTTTAAGTCTATATATGACTAGGAATTAGTGAAAAGATGCCTTATAAGGGTCACAAGAGCAAGCAAGAGGGACCTATGGGTTGGGTGTCACAAGCCACACTCAAGTTACCAATTTTTGCATTTTATATGACTACATTTCCCCTACCCCCCATCCCCCCCCACCTTTATTCTAGTGATGCAACAAAGTGAAATAATAAGATAAAGGAAAAATAGAAAGAGTACCTAAAATTACCTATAAGGGTGAAGCTCATGAAGCTATGTGATGCTAGGTGTGCATAGAGAGAGCATGTTGTGAAGTATGAATCTGAAGGAAAAAAAGAGTAGATAAGTTCTTACTAGATATATTATATCTAAAATAATAATGTACAAAGATGGGTAAGAGAGAGAGAGGAAGAGAAAGGAAAGCATACACCTCACTAGGTACATGGACCAATATAAAACCTATTGTGATATCAAGTGATGTTGAATGATGCTAGATTTATTTTGAACCAAGAGTAATATCATGAATAAAGCCAAGTTTTCAATTACTCAAAAGTAGCTCAAGAATGCAAACCATCATCACCCACTAAGTAAATCTAGGTGATCATGCATGTGCCAATTGATGTTTGGACTATGTGCCTAATCCCTCTGAGAAGGTGGCTCAAGAATACAAAGGCTAGCTAGTCCTTTAGCTCCATCATTTCCCTATGAAGTGAAGCTATAAAATGATATTGGTATGAAATGTATGTCATATGAGATGCATCCTAAAGCCTATAAATGCTCTATAATTTAATAATATTAGCATGGATAGTTGAATGTATGTTGGAAACTAGGCCACTTCTAGCTATTATGAAAGGTAGAGATTAAGCTTGTATGAAAGTCAATCTAAAATTGGTGCACTAGGCTTATATGAAAGCTACTCTAAAATGTGGAAGTTAGAATTGTATGAAAGCCACTCCAAAATGATGCCAACCACCTGCAGATGGAATAAGCCATGCAATTACTGAGAATGCTTGGGTAATGCTAAAGTTAGAAACAAAAGAAAAGAATTATGCCATGTACATTACCCCCATTCATTAGTGTTTGAAACATGGATTTTGATCTAGAAGTTATATCAACTACCATATCTAAAACTAGAAGTGAGAGCCATCATGCTGTGCATGATGCCCCCTAGATCTAGATTCTCTAAGCAAAAGTGTATTAAAAACTATTGATTTTGAATTAGTCTGATTTTGCAAAACTATAGATGAACCTAATTTTATTCCTATTTCTAAAAAGTCTAGTTTTTATATTATTTGGACAAGAGTACCAAAAATGGACACTAGTGGTACTGGCACTATAGTCCATTCTTGGAACTATTATCTTGGGCTAAATATGATGGTTATTCTGACATTCTCACTATCTGCTTAGTCTATTCTATCTAGTTTGATGTCTGGTTATTGTTCTAGGTCTTCTAAATGCTATATTTTTGACTATTAGGAGCTTTGATCTCTATGACAAAACCCCTGTTGTTACTCCCTATTTTGAGGGTAGGAATGAAGACCTTGTAATGCCTTGCCTCAGAATAAAGATCTATGCAAGTGTGTTATGCTACAAAGATACATGATATAGTGATGATAATTGATAAGATATCTCAAGATATAACATGGTTTGTATTGAGAGATTGTTAGATCAATAGGGGTATGCTTAGATAGATATAACAATGTAATATCATGTGCAATGTACTAAATTGGAATTGAAAGTGTTAGTTATTAGTTGGCAAGGAGGGATGGAGCATGATGTCCATCATGGCATCTAAGAAAGAAAGATAATACATGATGTGGATCATGGAATTACAAATAATTGAAAATCAATCAATCAAAAAGCACACAAAGAAAGAAGCAATAAATATATAAGAGTAGCTAAGGGACCAAGCAAATAAAGGACATGGGCACACGTCATTCAAAATATAAAGTAAGCATACAAGGCACATTCAAATGTTGCATATACATATAATTGAAGCAAGTAAGGGTTGGGATGAGGGTCAAAATTAGATAGAAGAGTAAAAATAAAAGACATTAGCAAATGTTCTAAGGCACACACGAGAATCAAAGCAAAAGACATTAGAAAATTTCATAAGGCACATACAAGAGACAAAACAAGAACTAAGAAATAAAATCAATCTAGCTACACAAAGTAAGAAAGGAAAACATGTGAATGATATAAATACAATCACCTCTAACTAATCAAAGAAAGAGTGAAAGTATGCAAGACATGGAGTACAAGACTAGGTATATGCTAAGAAATACACAAGTGCTATATCCTAGTGAAATGTCGATAGAGTAATCTATATAAGCTAGTAAGTAATGTCTATCAACATGATAACTAGAGTGTGTGGTATATGAATGACATAACTTGGATGGTTTAGTCATGTAAAATATTCCCCTAGTGGTTATGCATATTGATGTGTGTCTTGAATGTAGAAGTCAGATGCCCCCACAATGGGTAGAGTGAAGCAATCAAGGATTTGGATGTCACTACACACACTTAAATAAGATAAAGTGAAGCATGGTAATGTAGATAAATCAATAAACAATAGCATAGAATAGAAAATGTAAGTCTAACATAGTAGTAGAAATGTAAATCATGGATAACGCATACAATTTAAATGTTTTTGGATTATTTACATGTTTTTAGAATTTTGATATCTTTGAATGTTTTTGTGTTTTTGATGAGTTGTATTATTTTTATATTTTTGAAATATTATGAACTATGTACAATCAATCATATGGATACTATGTAAAATAAATACTAAGAATAAAATATACTAATCGATGAGTCTCATGGGAGACTCCCTATTATGATGAATTGTATCAAGGAGAAGAATCATGCATGCTCATGAAGTGTGATGGGAATGCTGAGATGATGGATATGAAAGCTATATATGTTATAAATGATCTAAAATCTATAAAGTAGAAAGTAAGTGTGGGGTCCCCCTATAACTCTAAGAAGTGGATACAACTGTAGGGCTCTTAAGAACCCATCTAGAAGTAGGATAAGTTCTCGAAACATGTGCTCTGTGAGTAGATGCATTAGATCTCAATGATAATGCCCTGGGTGTGAACACTATAGCTAGAATCTATGTAGAATCATTAAGCTATGGAGGTGTATAAACTCTTTACTCTAGTGATGGATGCCTCAAATGTGCTTGAATCAAAATTGGAAGAGGAACTATAACTGGTGGAGAAACTAAAACTGGAGCCTAAAATGAAATTGGTGACTGTAAAGTAGAAGATGACTCTAAAATGAGGAGTGATAACTCATATAGAACTACACCAACTATAAAATCCTAATTAGTGTGAATTAATCTCATGCATCTATGAACTATAAAAGGTACTTGTCAATTTTTTTGAATCCAAGGTCGACCAAGTAGCATATCAAAAACTCCTACACTAGGAATTATAGTGAATGGTGTGGCCACATGTATTAAACCAACATGTAGAGGAATTACAATCTCACCCAATGAACTCTATATGTGCCCATTGAATCTACTGATAATTATGTTCATCAAGGCAATATCTTGCTTGTAATGTCCCCATTTTAGCAGCTGGGCTCACTCAATTTCCAGCACACTTACTATTTATAGTAAGCTAATAAGATACAATAGAGGCCATTTTTGATGATTGGATTTGATGCTTCTTGTTGAGAGCTTTTTGGCAAGCTATCACTCACACCATTCAGAGTCCAGTTGCTAGTATTTTTGGGGGCCTGAAGTGCTACAAAAAGGGCAACTTTTAACCCAACTGAAAGACGTTGAGTGTCACTTTAAACATTTAATTTATGAGGGACTGTTGCACATCCTTTATCCCACATTGCTTAAATGAGTTGAGTTACCCCTTGGAGAAAGGATAAAGGGGAGTGCTTGTGGCTTCTTTAGGCATGTTGGATAAGAAGAAAATAATTGTTTCACTTGCAGCTTATTTAGGCAATTGAGAATGTCCTTCTCATTTGTAGCACTCTAGACATCAATCCTTGGGGTTGGTCTTTGGAGTTTGTGATTTCAGCCACTGTAGCAGCCACGCCACTATAGCAGCCATGCCACTATAGCAGCTATGCCACTATAGTAGCCATACCACTGTAGCAGCCATACCACTATAGCAACACATCACTGTAGTAGTAAGATCACTATAGAATCTTTATACAACCAAGTGAGTCTATAGTTCCTACTTGTAGACTCCATAGATTTCTGCCTGTAGAGTCTGTAGTTTCTATAGAGTTCATAGTTTATGCCTGTAGAGTCCATAGTTTCTTGCCTATAGAGTCCATAGATTTTTGCCTACAGAGTCTGTAGTTTTCTATAGAGTTCATAGTTTTTGCCTACAAAGTCTGTAGTTTCTTGCCTATAGAGTCTGTAGATCTCTGCCTATAGAGTCCATAGTTTTTTGTAGGGCCTGTAGTTTATGCTTGTAGAGTCTATAGTTTCTTGCCTACAGAGTTCATAGATTTCTTGCCTATAGAGTCTATAGATTTTTTCCTATAGAGTCCATAGTTTTTTGTAGAGTCTGTAGTTTCTACCTGTAGAGTTCATAGTTTCTTGCCTATAGAGTCCATAGATTTTTGCCTACAGAGTCTATAGTTTTCTGTAGAGTCTGTAGTTTCTACCTACAGAGTCCATAGTTTCTTGTTTGCAGAGACCATAGATTTTTGCCTGTAAAGTCCATAGTTTTTTGTAGAGTTCATAGTTTTCAAGCCTATGGAGTCCATAGATCTCAGCCTATAGAGTCTGTAGAGTTTGTAGAAGCTTCTGTAGAGTCCGTAGATTCAGTATGCAGAGTTTATAGAAAACCCATCCTATAGAGTTCATAGTTCCATAGGTCAGAGAACAAATGAAGCACCTTCCGCACATGCCAGGATATCCACTTGAAATCATGTTCATATGATTTTGAGAGAGGATTTAGTGAGTCACCACATGACTGGCATTATACTCATCTACTCATTTTGCAATCAATACAAATATAGTGTGTTGGCTATTCAGTTGTGTGTATTTATGCTTGCAATTCTATATTTATGTTACATGCATCGATCTTTGTAAAACACGAAAAAAAAGTAATTCTAGCAAATCTATCGGAGTCATAAAGAGCCCCTGTTGGGTTAGCTTGGGTGAAAGTGGGGTGCCCATTACATTGTTCTAAATATCCCAAATGCTACACTGATATCATAGTGTACATGTTCACACTAGATCCATTATCTATGAGAACACTATGAATAGGATGATTATGAATGTAAGCTATAATAAAGAGTGCATGATAATTTGAATCATCCTTGACTATCTCCTACTTTAAGAAGGAGATGGAAGGTCTAGCTATAACTCTAGAATTGTATACACCAATCATGTTATTCAAAAGATGTGTCTCAATTGAAGATGACCTATATGTATCTGGTGGTAGATATGCATGATATTCATGGTGAACCCCTAATGTGTCCCCTACCTCTTTTTTAGAATGCTATGGAAAATTATATACAAGTATTTTCAAAGCTTTATCCTATGTTTGCTTTGCCTGGGAGGCTCAACTGAAGTGCCAAGATCAATATTATTGCCATATATCAAATCCTGTAACTTATGTCTCAAATTGATGTATCTATTTATTATATGGCTTGGTGCTTTGTGAAACTTGCAAAATGCATGTTGATGATATCCCCATGGAAGAGGCTTTGTTGGGCCAGCTTCTCAAATAGGAGGGAGAGATATGATGTTACATTCTAATAGATGCTGTAAAAATTTGACTAGAGAAACTTGTAGATTCATAAAGGTTCATCGAGGAAGTGCTAATAAAACCACTCGTTGAGGGGCTCAAAAGCCACATTAACTTTCAATTGATTTTGACTCTTACTATCATTGACATTGACTTTGTATGAGACTTTTTTGTTACTCTTGTTTTTTGTTTCTAAGATACATATGTACTTGAGTTTGCCCATTGAAATTAGTTTGACTTTTCTTTCCTTTAGTGTGTAACACAATTCATTAAAGGAAGAGAATATTTTAAACATAATTGATTCATGCAAAGCTAGTAAAAGACTCTATTTGAAGAGATATTGTAACTCTTAATCAGCCATGGGGTTAGACATCTTAGCCAAAATAGTCTTATATCAAAGAACATAATCTATGAGATGCTCATTTGACCTTTATTTCCATTGTGAAACTTGAGCATATGAAACCTTATCACCAGTTTTAACGCTGAAATGAGCTAGAAACATGTCAGCTAAGGGATTGAATTCATTAACCGACTAATTCAGTAGATTGAAAAACCATTGTAAAGCATAATCCTTTAGGCTCTATGGAAATAGCTTGGTAAGTATCCAATCATTTGGCACATAGTCCAAGAATGCTACATGAAATTATCCCAAATGTATTTTTGGATCACCCTTGACATCGTATAGAGTAAGCTTGGGTTAAATAAAACTTTATGGCAAAGGTGTAGAAGCAATGTGACATGCCAATGGTGTATATAGTAGAGCAAAAAAATCCAAAACCTATGTAGGTTTAGAGGCACCTTGATCAAGATGTAGCACCTTAGATTGAAGAGATATTATCTCTTGCATAAGGGTTACCACATCAAAAAATAAAGATCTACTAGCTATAGCTGGTGGCATAGAGGTAGGTTGGGCTACTATAGGGGGTTGTTGAGACATAGTTTCTCTCATAGTATCATTTGTAACCAGTTAATCTGAAGGAATGAAATGGTCAACTTGTTTATCTTTTTTTATTTCCATGATAGATTGTAAAATAAGAGTAAGATATTGAGGCTGGTCCTAAGGTCTTTCTCTAAAACTTCGTAGGATCAAATATTTGTTGAGGACAATTCATTATTAAAAATTAGTAGAAGCTAATCAAGAGTCTGATGTGGTGGATCATGGACATCAATGTTTGTATCATCATCATCATCATCATCATCATCATCATCATCATCATCATCATCATCATCATCATCATCATCATCATCATCATCATCATCATCATCATTATTATCATATTTCTCTTTTTCAAAATTATCCTCATTGAAATTGGTATAATTTGGATGTGTAGAATCTATAACAAGAACCTGAGTTGGTTGTTTATCCATGGTATATGGTTGAGTTTTAGGAACCTAGGTGAATTCAAGAGGATTACCACTAAGTTTTTCACTTCATCTCAAAGGAAAAGATGCAAGGAACTTAGGTGGCATAAGGAAAATAACTTGGATAATATTAGAAAAGATTAAATAGATATAATCTAAACAAGGAACTAGAATATACATAAAAAGGATATGAAGTTCATAAACATGAAAGGTGATAACTCAAGAAATAATGGGACTTAGTATATGAAACTAGGTTTTGAAAGATGATTATTTTGAGATTTATTATGAAAATTTGAAATTTAAAGTGAATTTTTGAGTTAGATGTGCAAGTAAAAAATAAAAAAATTATTTTAAAATTTTTGTTTTAAAGAGACCTAGAAGATGCAACCAGGGGTTTGAAAAATAAATGTTTTTGAAAATTACTATTAAATTTTGAAATTTGAAGTGATTTTTGATTTTAATATGCTAATAAAAAAATATTGAAAAATTACTGGGAAAATATTGGGACCTAGGATGGACAACTAGGGTTTGAAAGAAAATTATTTTAAAATTACTACAAAAAATTAAAAGTTCATGCTAATTTTTGATTTTATTATGTAGGTAAAAAATAAAAAATATATAGGAAAAATTAGTAGGAAATTTATCCTAAGGTTTTTATGCACAATCAATGTAAGTCAGGTTCACCAAATGATTTAACAATTTTAGGAATATTGGTTTATTATTCTTGATTTAGTTAAAGGGTTTGAGTAGTAAAATCAATAAACAAATATGCGACAATTAAGCTACTAATTTGTGTAAACTAGATTACAATTTTATTCTTTTTAAAAATAGTAATAAGAGAAGGAAAAGAAGACTTAGTAGGAAACTAATTGATATGACTGAGATAGGGTATGATATTCACTATATAGGACTACGACACTATCACAAACTAAGATATGGCCTTCACTTTATGATTGACCAAAAGTGGATAAGAGTGGCACCGACACTGTAGTCCACCTCTACCACTATTGCCCTCAGGATATGAGCTTTCTAGTTTTTGTTTGCTATGTCTGTGTAACCCTATGTATGAAGTTTCAACAACTAGAAGTCAATAGATCTCCTTGTAGAGCAGATTATCTCTTTAAACCCTATACTCTATTGTGCTTTGACCAATATTAAGAAAGAGGGGGGTTACTGTGTGTAAGATTCATTGAATATGTATCCACACCCTTTTTGTGGGTGTGCTGCCTATATACCAATACTCTGAAGAGAGATCAAGCCATATGTAGTTCTCCCACTTGATGTGCTTTGTGCAATAGTGTGTATGACAATGCAAAATGCTAAACTGAGTGTCCTTAAGGTGGATAAGGACTAGTGTAAGGATTTGAATAAGCTTGTAAGTATATTAGCTAGATGTATACAGAGAATAGGGAAGATTTATTGAGTAGTATTGATTTTATTCTTTTTTTCTTAGTGATATTTTCTAACCCTTTCAAAATGATCTTTGGATGGGATTTTATAGGGATCTATTAGTCATGGGTTAAATGTACTCACATTAGGCTGGCAAAGAGAAGTATGGGAACTAGAAGAAACTGATTATTGGGGCAAAAAATGTACTTGGAAAAGAACACCAAAAATAAACAAGAGTGATAGTAGCACTATAATCCAAGTGTGGCACTATTTTTCTAAGCTGACAGGGCTTGGGGGGATGGATTAGTCATGGAAAGAGCAGTCTAGTAGAGCTAGGATTAAGTCTAGAAGGCTATAGATAATTGGGAATCAATGAAAAGATGCCTTATGAGGGTCATGAGAACAAGAAAGAGGGACCTATGGGTTGGGTGTCACAAGCCACACTTAGGTTACCAATTTTTGCATTTTATATGACTACACCACTGTGTTTACCAAAAACCTACATAGTGAGATATCTTACTATTTGGAGTTGCAATGTGTGCATACATTCAAATAAATCATTGATAAAGGTTTAGTGATCAAACAAACCCTTATTTATAAAGGTACCATTAATCTAACCTTATCAAATCAAAATAATGGACATAATCAAAACTAGAATAATGGCTAAAACCAACATCTAGTCCAAGTGCAAGCATCACAATTGGCACATGTTAATAACAATTAAAGACACAAAAAATTCAACTATAATAAGAATGTTTTAGGTAATGGAGTAAAAGAGTTGCAACATGTCCAAATGGTGTAAACACCATCTACTAAGCCTATGCCACCTTTCTACCTTACTCTTAGCCAACAACCTTTTTAGCATCTGAAATAAATGTAGCAAGTGCAATAGCCTAGATTAGTGCTATTAATGAAATAAATAAATCAACGCATGTCTTTACAAAACCCTCCTCCTCTAAAGAGAAACATGCGTACTTGTCATGATTTTATTAACCTTGGAGACCCTGTTGAATCAGTATTTCACAAGATCACAATAGTTAACTTGATTAGAAGGCCTATTCTAAAAGAGAAATTTTGTGAGGGTCCTAACATGCTAGATTGGTATAGGCCAAAAAAATTCTATGATTTTCATAGGGTCAATGGCCATAATTTATAATGTTGTGTGTAAATTAGACATGTAATTCAAAATATATTGGAAAATGGAGAGATCACATTGGATCATGGAGCATTCACCTTCAATCAGAGCCTTGACATCTATCATAATCCTTTTCCCCAATATAACAATCATCATCAAAAATAATAAAAACAACCACAATAATGACTAATGCAACATCAACAAAAATAATATTAACAACCAAGGCTAAACCAATAGAACCAATAGACTTAATAAAACCAACAATAAACCCAATAATGTCAAAATAATGGATAAAACCAAGGTCAAAATGGTAACAACCAACAAACCTACCATGCAGTTACACATGACTACATCATAGTTCTAGGCCATATTGCAAGAGGTCGTGTTAACACCATTTCCATTAATCCTAGACCAAGTACCAATTAAACAAGACCATTGATAATCATACCCAATCAACCAAACCATTATGGAAATCCTTCCTTAACTTGGGACCACACACATGTGAACCAAAAAGTAGGGATTCCCATGTTAGGACCTTATACTGATAACTTATCATTAGCTTTTAACCACTTATAAGTGCATCAACAATCAAGAAATATACTATCTGGTCCCCCTCTATCATCATTCATTATCAATAATGATATTATACCTAATATTTATTATGAAATCATAATTCAATAGTTAATGATTACCATATCAGGCCCACAACCATCTACCACTTCACCCATCATCCAACTAGCCATTCTACCTTAGAACAAACCATTTACCATTATTTAAGAAAATATGTCTGACATTATGTAATAATTGTAAAAAATGCTAGCACTAATCTCCATTTTAGATTTGTTTTGTACGTCTACCATCCATAAAAACATCTTGACAGAGTTCCTTGGTCAATCTATAGTTCTAAATGCCATATCCCCTTACAACTTTCAATCTTTGGTTTGACACCTATCTCTATCCCAACAAGTAACCTTTAACCAAAGTGACATGTCATCCCTTGACCTACCACATAATAATCCTTTATACATAGAATTTTACATAATGAGGCACAAAGTGAAATGTGTCCTCATAGATAATGAGTCAGGTTTGAACATTATGTCTCTAAAGCTCATCAAACTTCTTGGGTACATGATCATAAATATTTAAGTAGAAAAAATCATCATCAAAGCCTGTGATAATGAAAAATGATAATCATAAGGCACCATCAACTTACCATCTATCATTAGGCTCTTAACCTATGATACACTTTGCCATGTGTTAGATCTTGACTGATCATATAACATGCTTTTAGGTAGACCTTGGTTACATGAAATTCATACAATCCCATTGACATTACACTAGTGTATCAAGTTCTCCCATTCAGGGATGGAGGTTAATATTCTAGGATATTTACATCCATATGAACATTACAAACATTTAGAGGCTGAGTTCAGAAACTACAATTACTATTTTGGAATGAATCTAGTTGCTAAGCAGGACAATAGGAAAGCAACACTGATTGATCTACTAGAGGCCAACTTCATTGACCTTGATACCCTTGATTCAATTTCCCACATGCCATATCTTAAAATATCTAATCATTATACTATCTCAAATAATGGCCTGAAAGATTATTTGATGCATGACACCTTTCACATTTATAAAACTTCCATAGAACCTAAAGTCCTTTAGAAGACCAAAAGTCAAACCACTCATGCAATGGCAAAAAAAGGTAAAGGCCAAATGCATAGTCTAGCATCCTTCAAGTTCATACCAAACTCTAACCAAGAACAAGACCCTCTCGAAGGTGATGAATCATGGTTATACAATGACAAGCTGGCTAACTATTATAAAATACAAAGTATGTTATTCCTAATAGGGTCATAGAGAACCAAGATTATGAAGGAGGAGGCCTTGAGCCAAATCAATAGGGAATAATTGAGCTAGTTTCTATGACTAAGTATAAATTAACCTATGGACTTGGATTTAAATTACCTGGGGAAGACCCCACATATCTTATTTGAGTTCCATCACTAATGACTAGTGAAGATGATGATGGTAATGAAGTAGAGTCTAATCATAGCCAATTTGATGACTTAGTCTAAACCAACCTATTTGACCATAATGCCATTTGTACACTTTGACCAATTATTTATCATAGTACATTACCATTATACTATCCCTAATTGATAGATTGGGGCTAACAAGAATCCAACATGCCAGTTGATGAGTTTTAAAATGATGAGGCCTTTTCTAATTTTCTAGGCCTTAGGGATAATGTTCTATTTGGAGACCATAAATTAGGATTCTCAATCAAACTAGATCCAGAAGCCTATTTTAGAGAGTGGGTAAACACCCTTAGCTAGAAGAAAATAAATAAAACATTGAGATCCCAAAGTGAAAACCTCTTTGAGGCACTTTTTAACCAAGGAAAAAGTAAAGATAAAGGCCAGTCTAGTGGTGAAAACTTGTTTCAGGCACCATTAGATGTGGGTGTTCAACCTTATTCAAATTCAGGCTAGGATACCACCAATGATTAAATTTTCTATGGGTTTGAGATTAGCCTTGAATAAGAACAAGATTTTGATTAAATCATCTAAGATAATAATGATGACAAACTTGCCTATGGGTCTAAATTTAGTCTTAAAGAATAATAGGCATTTGATCACATCATTCAGGAGTTTCTAAAAATATTTGTTACATGTTCATCCCTCCCCTTAGGGGATTATAATTCATTCTATCTAGGATAACTCAAAGAACAAGTCTTAATAGAGGACTCTGACATAGCCAAATAATTCAACATTTTGCCCACTATTCTTGAAGATGGTTCAATTATTCTAGTACAAGACATAATATAGGTAAACATTGGGTCTCTATATGACCCAAATTAGATTAAATTAGGCATGTAACTCATTGAGGAGGAGTGTGAATTCCTTACAACACTATTGAGGTAATTTTTAGATATCTTTGCCTGGGCATATTTTGACATGCCTGGTTTGGACCCTACCTTGGTTGTTTACCACCTTGTGGTACATCCTGATGCCAAACTAGTTAAGAAACAATTATACAAAATGCATCCTCATATTATTATATTGGTAAAAAAAGAGTTGGAGAAACTCTTATAATTGAGATGTATTAGGGCAATTGACTATTCTAAATGGATTTCCATATAGTGCCAGTTAGTAAAAAGGTAGAATGAATCAAAATCTGCACTAATTTTAGGGATATTAACAAAAAATGTCCTAAGGACAACTTTACATTATCAAACATTGATATGAATATCAAATCCACTATGGGTTATGAGATTATTTCATTTATGGATAGTTTTTTAGGCTATAATCAAATTCTAATTACACCAAAAGACCAACACAAGATAATGTTCACCACTATGTGGGGAACATTCTATTATTAGGTTATGCCATTTGGTGTTAAGAATTCAAGGGCCACCTATCAAAGAGCTATGATATTCATATTTCATGATATGATGCATGACATTATCAAAGACCATATTGATGACATACTAGGTAAATCAAAGACCAACGCTGATCATCCAACAACATTGAAGAGGATATTTGAGTGACTATATGAGTACAAAGTTAGTGTCAATCCTAAGAAATATATTTTTAGAATTACTTCAGGTAAATTTATTGGCTTCATTATGATTCATAGGGGCATAAAAGTTGATCCAGGTAAAGTATGAGAGATAATGGAAATGCCACCACTAACCAATCTAAAGCAGATTCACAGTTTGTAGGGAAAGATTCAATCCATCAAATGCTTCATATTGCAATTGGCCAATAGGTGTCATCCTTTTACACATATTTTGAATAAGGGTGTTACATTTTTTTGGGATGATGATTTTTATAAAGATTTTCAATAGCTAAAATAATATCTTGCAAATCCACTAGTTTTATTACCTCTTATTTAGGGAAAGCCATTCTTGTTATATCTATCAGCTACTGATGAAACCCTGGGGGCACTTCTAGCTCAATATAATGATAATGTAAAAGAGCATGAAATGTACTATCTAATCTATACACTGATCATACATGAACATAATTATATTCCCATCAAATAAATTTGCCTTACTATGGTCTTCATAGCTCAGAAACTATGACATTACATGTTGAATAATAAGACCATGGTCATTTCAAAAGTATATCCATTCAAGTATCTACTATCTAATTTTTTTTTACAAGGCTACATGGATAAGTGGACCATGCTTATTAGGGAGTTTGAGATAGATTATGTGAACCCAAAAGCCATCAAGGGGTAAGTTTTTGTCTATCAGCTTACTGAAGCACCCTTTATAAATATAGAGCCACTCACATTCTAATTTCTTGGCAAATTCATCATGACCATCATTGACACACCTATTGAGTAACAACATTAGAAGCTATATTTTGATGGATCATTCATAACACATAGATCAGGGTGAGGTCTTTTGTTTATCACTCTATAAGGGGATCTAATCCCTAAGACATTTAGAATCAACTTTCTTTGTACTAATAACATTCTTGAATATGAAGCACTTGTAGTAGGGCTTTAACAAACAATATAATGGAACATATCTCATCTAAAAGTTTATGGTGTTCTTAGTTAATCATTAATTAGGTTACAAACCACTTTTAGACCAAAGATGATAAGTTGGTTCCTTATAAGGTTGATTTAATGGTTTTTCGAATATTAGATCTTTATTTCTAATTTAGTTAAGGGTCTGGAATAGTAAATCAGTCAATAATATTGAAATAAATAGAGTACTAATTTGTAAAATTTATTTGACCTTCATAGCTTTATAAAAATAGTAATGAAAGAGGAGAAATATAACTTATCTTAAAACTAAGCTGATACAACTAAGATAGAGACTGATATCAACTATGCAGGATTGGGATAGTGTCATGAACCAGGATCTAGCTTTTATTTAGTGAAAGGATAGGAGTACCAAAAATAGGACACTTCAGGGTCTGATGTTATAGTTTAGGTGCTATTGATGCTATCTAATTTGGTCACATAGATCTAATTTTTTTGGGTTTTTTCTAATGTCCTTGTGTGAGTTTGTCTATAAAATTTCAAATCCTAAATTTAAATAGAGCTCCTTGTAGATCATATTTAATATTCAAACCCTAGACCTTCAGTATTCTTGAATGAAACTTGAGAGAGAGGGGGGTTAGTGTGTTTAAGATACATTGAACATGTATCCACACCCCTTATGTGGGCATGCTACCTACATACAAATACTCTAAAGAGGGATCAAGCCATATGTAGTTTACCCACTTGATGTCATTTGTGTAATAGTGTTATGTGGATGTAAAAATGCTAAACTAGATATGCTTGAGGTGGCTAGGGACTGGTGTGAGGGTTTGAATATGTTGGTAGCTATATTAGATGGTTAAATATAGAGAATGAGGAAATTTGCCTTAATGTTCTTACTTGTATTCTTACTTGCTTTTGTAATATTTGTTAACCCCTTATAAATAAACTTTTAATGGGATTTTATAGAGATTTATTGGTCATGGGGTAGATGCATTTGTGTTATGTCAACACAATAAAGAAGAGGAATCAGGAGGAAATGGTCACCTGAGCTCAAAATTTTATTGGACTAGAGCACTAGAAATGGGACACCCTAGGGTCCAATGCTATAGTCCAATTTGGATGCTATTTTCCTATAGGTAAGAGACTTAGGGGGATATAATTAACATGGAAAATGAGGTTTGGCTAAGCTAGAATTAGGTTTCATAAGTCTATGGATGATTGAAAATCAACAAAAAGGTACCTAAAAGGGTCAAGAGAGGATGAAAGAGGGACCTATGAGTTGGGTGTCATAAGCTAAACTCAAGCTACCAATTTGGACATTTTATATGACTAGATTTGCCTCCCTTTATTCTAGTGATGTAAAAAAGCAAAATACTAGGATAAAGGAAAAATAGAAAGTGTACGACTTGCAAGGGTGAATCCCATAAAGTTGTGTGATACTGGGTGTGTATAGAGAGAGAATGTTGTGAAGTATAAATTTGTAAGAGAAAACAAAGAGTAGATCAATTTTTACTAGATATGTTATATCTAAAATAAGAACATTCAAAAGCTAGGTAAGAGAGAAAAGAATAAAAAGGAATGAATACACCTCATTGGGTATGTAGACCAATATAGAATCTATTGTGATGTTGAATGATGCTAGATGATTCTAAGTAATGCTGGATATGTGCTGTACCAAGATTAATATCACAAATAGAGTTGAGTGCTCAATTTTTTGAGAGTGGCTCAAGAATGCAAAGGTTGGCCCTTTAGCTCTATCATCCCCCCATGAAGTGAAGATATAAACTAATATTGGTATGATGTTTTTTCATATGATATGGATCTTAAAGCCCATGAATGCTCTATAATCTGATAATGTGGTGTGGATAGCTAAATATGTACTAGAAACTAGGCCAATCTTGGTCAATTTTGGAAGGAGGAGATTAGGCTTGTATTAAAGCCACTATGACTATAAAAACTTGGCTTATGTGGAAGCCACTCAAGAATGTGGAGGTTAGGCTTGTATGAAATCTACTTCAAAATGATGCCAACCAATTTTAGATGGAATAAAGCATGTAACTATTGAGAATGCTTGGGTAACATACTGAACTCAAAAAGAAAAGAAGTAAAATGTTCCATGCACATTTCCCCCAATCTAAAATTAGAAGTGAGAGCTATCATGTTATGCATGATTCCCCCTATATCTATATTTTTTGAGAAAAACTACACTGAAACTTCTAAATCTAGACTGATCTATATCTAACAAAACTATAGTTGAGTTCACCTTTTTACCTGTTTCTAAAAAATCTAGGTTTTTTATTATTTGGATAAGAGCACCAAAAGCAAGACACCCTGCTATCCAATGTTTTTGTTTATATCTGATGCTATTGTATTTTGCTAAAACTAATGATTATTCTATAATCATCACTATTTTTTTGGTCTATTCTACCTAGTTTGACCTTTGATTGTTGTTCTGAGTGTTTTAAAAACTATTTTTTAGACTGGTAGGATAGGAATGAAGACCTTGTAATGACTACCCTTAGAATAAAGAGCTTTACAAGTGTGTTATGATATGAAATACATGATATAACAATGATAATTGAAATGATGTCTCAAGATATAACATAGTTTGAATTGAAGATTGTTAGATCAAAAGGAGTACGCCTAGATAGATATAATAATGTAATAACATATGTAATGTATTGAACTAAATATATAAATGTTAGTTATTAGTTGTTAGTCATTAAGGATGGATGGAACATGATGTCTATCATAGCATCCAAGAAATTAAGTTAATGCATGATGTGGATCATGGTATTGAAACCAATTGAGAATTAAAAAAATAACAAGCACACAAGGCAAGAAGCATATAAGAGTGGCCAAAGGGCCAAACAAACAAGAGAGATGGGCACATGTCACTCAAATATGAAAGCAAGCATACAAGGCATGTTCAAATACCACATATACACATAATTAAAAACAAATAAGGTTGGAACCAGGGCCACAAGCACATAGAAGAGTACAAGCAAAGGACATTGGCAAATGTCATAAGGTACACACAATAATAAAAGCAAAGGATATTGGTAAATGTCTTAAGACATATACATGATACAAAATAAGAACTAATAAATGTAATCACATCTAGCTATGTAAATCAAGAAAGGAAGGCATGTAATATACTAGAAAGACAATCACATCTAACTAATCAAAGCAAGAAGTAAAAGTATGCAAGACATGGAGTACAAGACTAGGGATATGATAAGAAATACATAAGTGCTATATACTAGTGAATGAATTTCATGCATCTGTAAACTGTAGAAGGTAATGTTGAAAGTTTTTGAATCCATGGTCAACCAAGTAACATATAAAAAACTCCTACACTAAGAACAATAGTAAATAGTATGGCCACATGTGTTGGACCAAACTATAGAGGAAGTACACTCTTACTCAATGAAATCAGTATGTGCCCACTAAATCCACTAATAACTATGTCTGTTATGGTAATATCTTGATTTGGATATCCCAAATGTTGTAGTAATGTCATAGTGCACATGTTCACACTGGATCCATTGTCTATGAGAACACTATAAATGGGATGACTATGAATGTAAGCTCTGATAAAGAGTGCATGGTAATATGAATCATCATACACTATCTCTTGATCTGAGAATGAGATAAAGGTCTAGCTAAAACTCTGGAAATTTATACATTAATCATTTTTCTCAAAGGATGTAACTTAACTAAAGATGCTTGATATGTAGCTGGTGGAGGATGTGTATAATATGCATGATGAACACCTGATGTATCCCCTATCTCTTGTTTATAATGTTGTGGGAAAGGATTTGAAAATATTTTTAAAGCTTTATCCTATATTTGCTTTACTTGAGGAGGCTCAACTAAAGTGACAAGATCAATAACATTACCATCTACTTGAATTTGAATGGGACTTTGTTATTACTCTTGTTTGTTGTTTTTGATATACTTATGTACTTGAGTTTGCCTATTAAAATTAGTTTGACTTCCCTTTCCTTTAGTGTATGACATAATTCAGTGAAAAAAGAGAATCTTTTAAACATTATTGATTCATGTAAGGCTGGTAGAAATCTCTGTTTGAAGAGATATTGTAACTCTTGATTGGCCATGGGGATAGTCATTTTAGCCAAGATAGTCTTATATCAAAGAACATAATATGTGAGATGCTCATTTGACCTTTGTTTCTATTGTGTAACTTGGGCAAAAGAAACCTTATCACCAATGTTAATGTTGAAATGAGATAGAAACATATCAGTGAAATGATTAAATATATTAATCGACTAATTTGGTAGACTATATAACCATTATAAAGCATGATCCTTTAGACTCCATGGACATAACTTGGTTAGTAGCCAATCATTTGGCACATAGTCCAAGCATGATATGTGAAAATATCTCAAGTGTGTCTTTGGATCATCCTTGCCATCATATAGAGTGAGCTTAAGTTTAAAAAAACCTTATGGCAAGGGTGTTAAAGAAATATAACATGTCAATGGTGTATGAAGTAGAGAAAAAGAATCCAAAGCCTACATTGGTTTGGAAGCAACTTGCTCAAGATGTAACACCTTGGTTGAAAGATATTTGATATTTTGCATAAGGAAAACCATATTGGGAGTCAAAGATGTACTAGCTATAATTGATGGTGCCTCATAGGAAGGTTGGGATAATATAGGGGTTTGTTGAGACATAGTTGCCCTTGTAGTGTCATTTACAACTACCTACTCTAAAGGAATGAAAGACTCAATTTGTTTAAATTTTTTAATTTCCATGATAGATTTTAAAATAAGAGTATGATCTCAGGCTTATTCCCTGAGTCTTTCTCTAAGACTTTATAGAATCGAATATTTGTTGAGGATAACTTCATTATCAATAATAGGTGGAAGTGGATCAAGAGTCTGATGTGGTGGGTCATGAACATCATTGTTTGTATCATCATTTTTATTCTTATACTGCTCATTGTCAAAATTATCCTCATGAAAATTGGTGTAATCTGGATGTGTAGGATCTATAGTAGGAACTTGAGCTAGTTGTTTATCCATGGTATATGGTCAGGTTGAAGGAATTTGGGTGAATTCAGGAAGGTTATCACTAAGGCTTGCACTTCATCTCAAAGGAAGAGATGCAAGGAGCTTTGGTGGCATAAAGAAAAAAACTTGAAAAATGAAAGAGCAAAGTAAACAAATATAATCTAAATAATGAACTAAAATATGCATAAAAAGGATACGAAGCTCACAAACATGTAAGGTGATATCTCAAAAGTAATGGGACCTAGTATATGCAATTAGTGTTTTAAAAAATGACTTCTTTTAAAATTACTAAAGAATTTTAAAATTTAATGTAAAATTATAAATTAAATATGCAAGAATAAACTCAAAAAAATATTGGAAAAATTCTAATTTAAATGGACCTAGTATGTGCAACTAGGGTTTGGAAGAAAATGATTTTTTAAAAAATTACTCTAGAATTTCAAAATTGAATGTGAATTTCTAATTTAAATATGTAGGTAAAAAAATCAAAAAAATATTGGAAAATTCTAATTTAAATGGACCTAGTATATACAACTAGGGTTTGGAAGAAAATGATTTTTAAAAATTTACTATGGAATTTTAAAAATTAATGATAATTTTTGATTTAAATATGCTGTTAAAAAATGTTAGGATTGTGGAGCTAAAAGCTTCACTGATGCAAACAGGAGAGGAGGTTGCAGGAGAGTTGCTGAGTGTCAGAGACACCGGCATCGATCAGGCCAACCGACGTCGGTAGGATAGGGCAGGAAGGCAACCGACGTCGGTCAGAGATCGGCCGGCGTCGGCGACCCCCAGGCAGACAGGGACCGACGTCGGTCGCCTGTGTGGTTCGACTGCGAGCTATTTACGGGCAGTTAGCTAACGAACCAAGTGTTTGCATGAAGAGATCTATTTTTAGACTGAGAGCTGTGGATCTAATTATTGTAATTAGATGTCTAATTATTGTTTGGATGAGATCTATATAATAGACTCATGGTTGTATTGGAAAAGTGTGCTAGGGAGTAAGAGAGCATGTTTGTTGTTCTAGATTCCTGACAAGTGGTATTAGAGCTAAGGTTGCAGGAAGCAGGTTGTGTTTTGGTTACAGGGCACTCTCAGGGGTTTCTGATTGAGTGGGAGTAGAGCAACGGCAGATCAAAGTAAGCTAAGAATGGAGGAATTGAAAAGCACAGACGGTTACTCACGGTCCGATGGAAAGAAAGAGCAGGTAAAAGAACATTGTTGGTTGGTAACAGATCAGCATGAAGAAGCTGAAGATACAGATGTTGCAGGTGTTGTTGCACAGGATGTGTTTGCAGGTTTCTTGGATAAAGTTGAATCTTGGATAAAAGATTCGGTTGCCTCTTTCCATACAGCCCTAGGTAGAGGAGCTGGTAAGCCTTGCCAAAGAATTGGCAAAGGGGAAGTGAAGCTGAAATTGCAGGTGGCCAACACACAGGTGTTGATGAAGGTCATGCAGGTCCCAAGTTTGGAGATATGGCTAATTTCTTCAGAAAGATTGGGTGATGAGAGATGCACAAGAACTCTCACAGCGGTAGCACTTGAATTAGCTGGTGGTAAGAAGACAGGTACTCTTTATCTACTTGTTTATATTACTGATTCTTCTTCTGTTGCGGAGATGTGGCTTCGTAGGCTTGGTCACATGAGCAGGAAGGAGATGCATGTTCTTAAGCGGAAGACAGATATATTTGATAGGCTTAAGAACTGGAAAGCCTTGGTGTTCTTGGAGGAGATGGCAGACAGAGTTCAGTGGATGAGGCTGGATACTTCTGAGCAGAGTAGTTTGGACATGGGTTTTGATTCAAAGAAGCTCACGGGTAAAAAGTCATCACTCACAGGTGAACACAGACACCGATGTCGATCATGAGGAACTGGCATCGAACAGACAGGTGCTAATGTCAGTCATGTGCAGACCGAAGCCGGCAATGTCGGGCAGGGTAAGACCGACGTCGGTCATGGGACCGACGTTGGTAGTATGTAAGACCGATGTCGGTCAGAAGGACCGATGTCGGCAGCAGGGACACCAGCGCTGCCAGGCTCGTAGTCAGGGACAGATGCATGGGAACCGACGTCGGTCGGATGCAGACTGTGGGGTGACCGAGGTCGATTACTGTAACAAATTTTGGGTGGATAGCAAGCTGTCAAGGAGTCTCAAACACCCATACGGAGGACTGAAGGCATAAGTAGGCCCTCAAATTCATGTTCCTCTTCTTCATACTTGTTGCTGATTGTATAGCAGGAAGGATCTAGGAAACAGGTGTGAGCTAGGCAGGATTATGATGCAGAACCAAGCAGGAGATTTGGTAGGTTTGCCAGCTGGATGAAAGCACAGAGATGAATGGATGCCTTAGTAGAAGAATAGAGAGAACGGATACGTGAGATGGAAGACCAGGCATATGGTCTTGAGGAGCTGCAGGACAGTGGTACCAGGTTTGACAGGTGAAGGACGAAGCATGGCTTCAGTCAGTGTCAGGTAACTACTATGGTTTGCCTTACCAGGTGGATGATGAGTCACGACATCATTCTGTTGCTATATGTGGATGGTATATTTGCTAGCAGGGTTAGTACATACAGGGTTTTGCTGAGCTAAGGGAAAGATTAGTTCAGTGGCATGTCATGAGGAGTTTGGAGCAGTGAAATTCTTTGACATGGGAGGCATGGAGATCACAGGTTGATTTTGTCTCGAGTGGGAGCTGATGTGAATCAGGTGTTGGCAAGGTTCGGGATGCAGAACTGGAGCACACTAAGGGCTGGATAGGTACAGTGTCTGAAATCACATGAGGTCTGGTATAGACCTGAGTATTCCCATGCAGTGGGAGCTGTCAGAGTTAGGAGCCAATTCGGGGAAGTGGGTTCTCAGGTTTCTGAGAGGGACCGACAGCAGGTGTTGCTATGCAGGGTCAGGACTTCACTACAGGTGTTGTAGGTTCAGATGTGGCAGGGTAATCAGATGACAGGTGGTACACCACGAGATGTGTGGTGGGTTGTCTTCAGGTGGGAGCTTGAAGAGGGATACAAACCAGGAAACAGATTAGATGGGGTACAGGTATAGGTACAGTGCAGCTGTTTATCTCCAAGTGGGAGATTGTTAGGATTGTGGAGCTAAAAGCTTCACTGATGCAAATAGGAGAGGAGGTTGCAGGAGAGTTGCTGAGTGTCAGAGACACCGGCGTCGGTCAGGCCAACCGATGTCGGCAGGATAGGGCAGGAAGGCAATCAACGTCAGTCAGAGATCGGCCGGCGTCAGCGACCCCCAGGCAGACAGGGACCGACGTCGGTCGCCTGTGTGGTTCAACTGCGAGCTATTTACGGGCAGTTAGCTAACGAACCAAGTGTTTGCATGAAGAGATCTATTTTTAGACTGAGAGCTGCGGATCTAATTATTGTAATTAGATGTCTAATTATTGTTTGGATGAGATCTATATAATAGACTCATGGTTGTATTGGAAAAGTGTGCTAGGGAGTAAGAGAGCATGTTTGTTGTTCTAGATTCCTGACAAAAAATAAAAAAATTATTATAAAAATCAACAAAGAATTTACCCTAGGGTTTTTAGGGTTTTATGTGCAAATGAAGTAAGTTGGATTCACCAAATGATTTAATAGTTTTGGGAATGTTGGAGTTTTATTCCTATTTTAGTTAAGGGTCTGGAATAGTAAATCAATAAATAATATTGAAATAAATTGAGTACTAATTTGTAAAATTTATTTGACCTTCATAGCTTTCTAAAAATAGTAATGAAAGAGGAGAAATATAACTTATCTTAAAATTGGGTTGATACTGTTGAGACAGAGAGTGATATCAACTATGCAGGATTGAGATAGTGTCATGAACTAGGATCTGGGTTTTGTTTGGTGAAAGGATAGGAACACTAAAAATAAGACACTTCAAGGTCTGACACTATAGTCAAGGTCCTACTATTATTATCCAAACTGGTCCCAAAGATCTAAGTTTTTTGGGTTTTGTCCACTATCCTTATGTGAGCCTATCTATGCAATTTTAGATTTTGAATATCAATGAAGCTCTTTGTAGAGTAGATTAAATATTTAAACCCTATACCTTCAGTATGGTTGAATGAAACTTGAGAGAGAGGGGGGGGGTTAGTGTGTGTAAGATGCAATGAACATGTATCCACACCCCTTATGTGGGCATGCTACCTACATACCAATAGTCTAAAGAGGGTTCAATCCATATATATTTATCCCACTTGATGTGATTCATGAAATAGTGTTATATAGATGCAAAAACGCTAAACTAGGTGTGCTTGAGGTGGCTAGGGATTGGTGTGAGGGTTTGAATATGTTAGTAGCTATATTAGATGATTGTATGCACAAAATAGGGAAATTTTACTTAGTGGTCTTGCTTGTATTCTTGATTGCTTTTGTAATATTTTTCAACCCCTTATAAATTAACTTTGAATGGGATTTTATAGAGATTTATTGGTCATAGGTTAGATGTATTCGCTCTAGGATAATATAATAAAGAAGAGGAATCAAGAAGAAATGATCATCTAGGCTCAAAATGTGATTGGATAGGAGTGTTAGAAATGGGACACCCTAAGGTACAACACTATAGTCTAAGTTAGGTGCTATTGTCCTAAGGAACATGACCTAGAGGGATGGAATTAACATGGAAAATGGGGTCTGAATGAGTTGGAATTAGGTCTTAAAAGTCTGAAAATGACTGGGAATTAGTAAAAAGGTGCCTAAAAGGGTCAAGAGAGCATGTAAGAGGGACTTATGGGTTGGGTGTCATAAGCCACACTCAAGCTACTAATTTAGACATTTTGTATGACTATAAAGGTGATGGTTAACACTCTCAAGTAGATTATCAACATCTAGTTTGAACATATACCAAGGGTAAGCAACCAAATAATAGATGTCATGACCACCATTGGGTCTTTGATTTAACATGTAAATATGGCTAAATAATACTAGTTTCTTGTTGAAAATATCATAGTTCCAACACATGAACCATCAACCATCACAATGATCTATGATATTGTTGGTACCAACTCTACTTGTTATTATAACCTATCTACCTATCTTCATGATCAAATCCTACTGCTAGACTTATCTCACAAATAAACTAAATCCTTCATCCATAATACATAACATTTTACCTTACTCAGACTAACCCTATACTATTATAGTTTTAATGGAACTTTGATTTGTTTTTTACCTTTAGAAGAATCTATACTAGTATTGTGGGAAGTTCATGAAGGGGTATGTGGAGGCCACATCAACAGGGAAATCCTATTGGTTATTATTGGTTAATGATAGATGCAGATGCAACTACATATGTAAAAATATGTGATAAGTGTCAATGACATGCTAATATGATTCATACCCTAGTAGAGACTCTGAAACCAAAGTTGACACCATGACCATTTTGTATATAGGGCCTCAATTTCATTAGGAAGATAAACCCCACCTTATTCGATGGCCATAAAAACATCCATCTACCACAAAATATTTAATGAAGTGGGTTAAAGCTATACCCCTCACTTACATGACTAGAAAGCAAATTTACAAATTCATTTTAAACCATCTCATCTGCTACTATGGTATCTTTTATGATATTATATTTGATAATAGAGTATCATTCAAGAAAATGGATGTCAAAAAGTTATGTGCCAAATAAAACATAACATGATACTTTTCCACAACATATTACCCTCAAGGTAACCTCTAGGATAAAGCATCAAACAAAACCATTGTCAACATCCTTAAAAATATTATCAATGATGCCGGTCATGATTGACACCTTTATATATTTTGTATCCTTTGGGCATACCATACCAATCACTGCACCCTAATAGGAGCCACTCCATAATCACTTATTTTTGGTATTGAAGCCATTTTTCCCATTAAGGTCAAGTTACCATCATTATTCATCTCTTTAAAACATGTTATGGATGATGAAGACTATCAAGTAGCTCACTTACAAGAGCTAGAGTTGCTTGATGAAAAATGCATGGACATAGTGAATAATCTATAGGCATATTAGAAGCACCTTTGTGGCCAGTACAATTAGTATGTGAAACATAGACAATTCAAAATTGGTGATCCTGTCCTCAAAGAAAACCAAAAGAATACCATGACCAAAAAGAAGCATAAAGGTAAGTTCAAACCCAACTAAGTAGGCCCTTTCATCATTATTATAGATTATGGTGTAGGAGCATATAGGCTCATCACACCAGATGGAGATGAATTTGATGAGACTATGAACATTATACACCTCAAGTGGTACTAAGCTTGAGTGATATGATGTATTGTCTATGAGGATCATTTGAATTTTTACCATATTATCCATATTCTTCCTTGTACCATACCATTTTCCCATCTTATCATCCTATTATTATACCAGCCTATCTTTATCCTATCATTTAGCCATTCTACCATCCCATTATATCAACTTAACATGTTTTGATCATGTCCTATCCTAGCCCATTTGACCTTGGTTCATCCATTGGTTTCTTATTCAACATGAAGAATCAGATTGGTTTTAGTAGTTGTTTCAAGAATTCCAAATAGAGACAGTATTTTGGAGTAGTAATATAGAAGTTTTGATAGTTTCATCCTTCATTTATTTTCCCTTATTATCATGTTTATTTATGTGAGCCTAATTATATCTACTTACATGGGCAAATCAATGTTTCACCACTCTTACTACTAATTATAACTACCTATGGGAAAATTAGTATAATTGATATCATGCATTATATACTAGTTATAACCACCTATGGGAAAACTAGTGGAAACATTTATTTATTGGGCCTTGACATACCAACTAACCATTCTTATGTCATACTATGCCACTATGCCAACTGTGCCTATTTTGTTTGAATTGGCTATTACACTAGTTAGATTCCTCCACTATAAGGTGGAACTACTTTAAACTAAGGCCACTTTAGGAATATGTGGGTCATGTTTGATTCACATTGAGGTAAGCTCATCCCCCTTTCTACTATGTTCTCACCATTTTATGAGCAACCTAAGTCACACTTTTTCCATTTTGTGAGAAAACTAAGTCACACTCTCATCATTTTATGAGAAACCTAAGCCACACTCTTGCCATTTTTTAAGAAACCAAAGCCACACTCTCACTATTGTGTGAGCCTAGACCATTTAGTATCTCATAATTATCAATTGAGTTGAGATACTCCAAAATTCTAAAAATATTTGAAAATCACTTAGAAAAACCAAAAACATTGACCACTTATTTTGCCATAAGGATTTTGAGAACCTTTATTAAGTCACAAGAAACCACTTATCACTTAGTTTCCCCATATTTTTTGGAATTTTATCCTGTGCACTTGCTATTTTGCAAGACTGTTCCTATTCTTCTATCACATCCATCATGTTTATTTTTCATCAATTATCATCTTCTTCCCATTTCTTAAGAGAACTACATTTAGCCTAAAGTTTTTATTAAATCATCATGTCCATGAAACTATGTAGATAGTGTCCATTTTCCTAATGCATATGGAGACAACTCATCCACCCCATTTCCTTTATTATATTCTCTCATCATGTTTATTTTTTAAGTTATCACCTATCTTTTATGGGTAATGTTCATCACATTTTTTATATCACATTGTTTGTACTAACCTTGGGATTAACTATTATTTATTTGTTGTTTGTTTATATGCCTATTCATTTACTTTCATCATTGCTTCCTTGATTCAGTAAATGTGCATTCATTGGGTGATTCCTTGAACACTATTCTTGAATCAATCCATATTCATACATAAACATTATCATCATGGTATTTATCATTGGTACATTATTTTCTTTTAAGTATTGGATCATGGGAGTTAGTCCTTATGCATATTTTACCAAATTCATCATGGTGTTATATCATGATGCCTACCAATAAGTGATATAAAAAAATTAGTTTCAATAAGTCTACACCATCAATGATAGTATCAACCTCTCTTCGACACTAGCACCAACAAAAATCTTGAGCCAATCCAAATCATATCCTAAATATAGTTCTTAAACAATAAAAGAATTTCAACCTTTGTTAGTTTGAATGAGCATATCCCTACTAGTAGGTTATCATAACTCATCTTTATCCTCTATATCAAGTTGTCATCATCATATTTTCAATCATCATCTATCAATCATGTTTTCCATAATCGGGGTCCAATGCTTATAACCACCTATGTGAAAATAATTGCACATCATCTCACCTACATTCTTAATGATTTTAACCACCAATTCTAATCACTTTATTTATTCTACCTACTTGGGGTATGTTTTTATCCTATTTGTCTATCCTAATTAGGGTAGCTCTATTTTCTTAATTATTATAACCACCTTTGGAAACATCATTGTGTTATCATACCACATTACCACTATTAAGGTACAATGCTTATAACCACCTTTGGGTAGATCATTATACACTATCCCAATTGCATTCTCAATAATTATAAGTACCTTTGGGAAAATCACTATGTTTTTACCCCATCACTTTTCATTTGTTTGGTCCATTCATTTCATTTTTTTGAGTGATCATTTTCTGACCCCTTTATCCAACCACTCCCTTGAGGGGGAACCCTATAGTTCATTCATCACTATTTAAGTCGTAAGCACAAAAAAATATTTTTATTCTTTGAGAAGATGTTACTATGCTTACATCTCACAACACCTTCCCAAACAAGGGCAAACTATAGACATCTAAAATTGGATACAAATGGATTCATACCAGAATTTGGATCAATTCTTACTAATCTTTGCACATCTATCTTAAGAATTTCCAAAAAATTTAAATTTGGCTTCATAACATGAAATATTGGCTTATAAATCAATTAAAATAGACCAAATACACACATCAATTAATTTAAAATCATTCAAAAATGTCAAAAAGCCTAAAAAGGTTTAATTACAATGTTAAAATAAACCAAATTCCTAAATTGAATTATCCATGAGCAAATAAATAAAATATCAAAAAGGAAATTCAAAAATCAATGAATATCCTAAGAAATAATCATTATCTTTTGTTAGTTTTCATCTTTGGAAAATATCTAGAAATATCCCACCCATGCCTATTTATTGCTAATCATGACCATTTGACACCTTTTTACTCCACTAAAGTTAGTTAACTCACAAAGGTTAAGTTTTAACCCATTTTAAGCTCTAACTACCCTCTAACTCACCTTGGGTTGGGGTTAGTTGCTAAATTTATAAATACAAGCCTAGAGATATTCAATTGGAGGGATTTGAAAATAGTAGGGTTATAATGTAGGATTTGATTCATGAAGCAAATGCATAGTGTTATAATGCCAAAATCAAGCCAAGCCAAGACACTTTAAGCAAACATCAAGAATCAATCAAGCCAAGCCAACATGGTGCCAAGAGGAGATGGAGATAGCCAAACCCCATTGATGAAGACATTTTGAGCATAATACAAGTAAGATAATGAAGAAATATCTTGGAGTAATCAAGAAAGGTAAGGAAAGTTATCATTTCTTTGCATTTTAGTTGTGTATTCAATTGGTTTGTTCACTAATCTCCCTGTATAATCTAGGCCTAGAGATGTTAGTTTGCTATTATGTTGATTTCATTATTTTTGGACCAAATGCTATACTAACCTCCTCTCTTGATTCAAATTACTTTATCACAAATGTTGGAACTAAAACTATACTAACCTCCTCTCTTGATGAAATTGTGGATGATGAATCATATCTTCATTCCTTGATTTATTTGAGCATACCTTGATCATTAGCTTATACATAGAGTTATGATTGATAATGGTGCTAATGAAAATATATGTACCATGATGTTACTTACACATTTGGTATATACACATGATTAATTATACCCTTCAACCAAAATAATTAGAGCATTTGATGGGACATCGTATCATGTTATTGGTAAGATTGATTTACCTTTATAAGTTAGTCCAACATATATGGTTAATACCTTTTAAATTATAACATATATAGGAGTCTTTGATATGTGATTGGGATGACCTTGGATACATAAAATTTTCACAGTACCTTTCACAATACATGGGGTATTAAATACATTCATACCAATAGGGTAGTCATATTTTCTAGAATATCATATGAACATCTGCTTGAACCAAATAAGTTTATTCCCAAACAACTAATTATACAACCTAATAAGGTTAATATTCCATGAGAGGAAAAAAAGGAAAACCCCTTTCCTATTCATCCAATACTTGAGAGACCATTGCATTAAAGATACACAATGGATTTTATAGAATCCTCATCTATACCTATATAGTCTACCTAGTTTCTAATAACACATAAACATGTTCCAATTATAGTTGCACTAAGGAAACCATAAAGCACTAAGTAATGGGTTAAAAACCCCCCCACTCTTTTTATTAATTATTCACCATCAAAAAGTCCTATGAGACATACATAGAGTACCACAAATTTTATAGTTTTAGATATGACACCTATACATGCTCCTTGGTAGTATCACTAGTTTTATGTACCATATTCCAAGTTTGAAGATTCCTATGAGCATCCATTAGATGGGATCATAGGTTAACCCTTTTTACTTTCCAAATATTCCAAAAATCCCCACAAATAACATATTCAATAAAATACAAAAATATTCAACATTCACATGTTTGCTAGCTCCTTGGCATATATGTTGTTTACTTTATGTTAGTAAATAACATATCATTCCTTTTCTAGATACACATATGTTTCACACATACTTAGTGTGATATAGAAATACACCAGATACATGATACATGCACATATATATGTTGGACCTTTCCTCTTCTCATGTGATACACTACATTAGGGGCATATGATTCCTTGATCATGACTAATAAAGGTTATATTATTTTATGATCAATTTTAAATTATCATATTGGGCTTATATACTAATGCTTACACATGTCTATACTCATTTATACATCTTTAACATGTATTTTATATTATATGTTACATGAAATTTTTTGATAACACATATATGTAAGGACTAGTATGATATGCTTATTCTATTTGCTTATACTTCATTTATTCACATTGTCACTTCCTTGAGTGTCTTTTTATTGCTTGTTATTCTCTTACTTGTGAAAAATTTGAATATGTTCCTTGCTTATTGGCCCCTATGACATTGTATGTTTCTTTATTTTTATTATTTATTCATTTTAATGTCATTCCTTGAGTGTGAGACATCTGAATATCCCCCTTATTTTGGGTCTCCTTAGACCCCCTTTTGTGTGACATTGATTACTCTTGAGTGTATGATTTATTGTTTGTTAAGCTTATAGTATAATTTTATAGACATGAAATGATCCATATCATGCATTTTAGGGCTTGTTGTGATCACATATTTGGTCAAAAATATTTTTGAAAGTGCCCCTACTAACTCAATCAAAATGGCCAGTCTACAGGAAAATGAGGCAAAATGGGCCCAATCAACTCTATTGATTGAATGGTGAGAGTTTTCTCATGAAAATCACATATAATGTGATGATAAAAGTTATTATAGATTTGGTAACATTGTTTTTCAGGTTTCATGGTGTCTTGTTGTAGGTTCCATGGAGTCCAAGTGCTCAGTTTAGATTTTTGGCATTTTTGGCTTAGTAGGCCTAATTGATCAAGTGTCAAGTTTGAGTTTGGCATTGAAATTAGATATCAAGGATTTTAAAACTATTTTAAACACAACCTATCTAATATTCAAATAAATATTCATGCATATTTTCAAGATTCAAGTATCATTTCAAGCATGTTCAGTTCAAAGGGAGTTGACTAGTCCTTACTAGTTAGCTAATTCCATGTCATCTCATGCAAGAAGTATTCCTTCATGTTCCAAATTAGCTTCAAATAAATTCAAGTGGAGTTATCCATCTAATATATGGTTTATTTTTCATGTAAAGGAATATTGAATTGTCAACATGGACCCATCACCTTCTTTTCTACACCAACTTGAAAGATCATGCATGTTTTGTGGAGTTTGAGAATTTTTGATGACTTGTTTTATTTTGTAAAGGGAGTTAGTGTTGAGTTAAGAAAACAAGATTGATCCTTGTCTCTTTTCTATGCCACCTAGGCTATAATATATATTTTTAAATATATATTGGATTTTTGAAGCCATTTTTTCATTATTCTTGAAGCTAGAAAAAAAACTATAATTTTGCATCATACATCAATAAAGGAGATCTTTTGCACATGAGTTTATATAAGAATAGAGAGTATTTTTGATTGTGTACCAGAATATAAGTCATATTTTATCCCCTTATTGCAGGTCATTTCCTCACCTATTATTTTAAATCTCATCCTTTACAGGTCATTTGAAGAGCTAGGAATAGAAATTGCATTGCAAGCTTCATTCAAGCCTTCTTTTGAAATACTGATGTTTAGGGTTAATTGCAGAGTTTCTTTTAGAGAATAAACAAAATACTCAGGTGCATCACCATAGTAGGTAGTATTTCCATTTTTATATTCCTTCTTCCTTTTTTCACCCTAAAATCAAAAAGTAAATTAGTTTTAGTGATAGATCGTAAGGGAACTAACCCTCTCTGGAGGTTCTTCTCAATTTAGAATCATCCACACTCTAAGAAGATCTAATTATATCAGCTAGATAAAATGTGTGATTTGCACATATTTAGAAAGGGTGTACTCCAGATTGATAATAGTTTTTGGCATGCCTAGTGGGACACAAGTTTAGCTATTAGAGTACAAGTTTATAGCACATCATCTTCAAATATAGTTTTCAATACTCCTATGGTCCTCATCTCAAGGTAAAAGGTACATTATTGTTGATAATTTTAGTTATCTTCATGATATTCTAGGCCATGTCAGCCTATAAAGAAGAATTTTGTCATTCTTCTCCTCACTAATAATTCCAGTATGATCCTCATGGCTCTTATTAGTCCTATCATGAACCATATTAGCCATATAATTAGTATACAGAGCCTTATCAGTAGTATGAGAGCTCATACCAGTCTTATAGCCACTCTCATGAGTTTTTTAATCCTCTTAATCAACCCAATCAAGTCCCAAATCAATCCATCTCAAGCTTTAGGAAAACTCTCTTTGGCTATGAGAAAGAGATAAGTATAAACACTAGAAAGAGATATAGTGAGTATATTTCCAAGTATGAAATTTAGAATATGAGAGAAAATTTTTAGTGAGATAAAGAGGTATGTGCAACTTTTATAAGGCAAGGTCACTCAAAGTCTAGTTATGATATTTTAGACATTGGTGGTCTAATAGTAAGCATTAAAGAGAGGCTAGTGGTTTATGAGAAACCCCAGGGTCATCATAGTCAACAATATGTTCCCATATAACTACCCTTGCCCCTTTATGATAAAAAAACTAATGTTCATCACAACCCTCAAGAGTCAAACCAAACCTTGCCTAGCTTTCCTACTTGGAAGTCTATACAAGAGAGGTCTCAGAATGTTGAAATTTTTTGTTATGAGAAGTCTAATTTTTAGGTTGCACATTAGATCATACAAGAACCTATATCTTCAAGTTTGCATGAAGAAATATCTAGTGATTTAGTTTATGATTTTGAGGCTAATCTATCCAAGAAAATTGAGCTTGAAAATCAACATCTCCAATATTTAATGGCAACTACAAAGTCAACACCATAATAGATTCCTTCTTTCACATCCATAACTACCACAAGTCCAGTTCAAAAAGTTTCTAAACCCAAGTTCATGACTTGAAGTATATTTAAGAGTCAAGAAAGAAAGAAGAACAATAAAACATCATTAAAGATGTTTAATTCAAGCAAGAGATCATTCATCCTCCACTCATCTCTCCACAGAAGCTAAAGTCTTTTCCTTCATGGAAAGCCATTCAAGAAAAAATGTAGAGAGATGAGGTAAAGGTGATCCAAGAAGAGTATCCTCATGATCAAAATCAGGTATCTATGGTCAATTTTTTGGATCTTTCTCATCTTATTGAATAATTTTAGGGATCTACCATGACACTTTTAGAGTGAGAACATCTTCTTTGTGAGCAAATGAAGAAAATGTATCCAAATAAATATAAAATGAAGGTGACTTGAGTGATCAAGAGGAAGAAATCATTTTGGGACACCACTTGGAAAGGACATGCATGATTCCATCTTTCATTATGTCAAATAAGATGAGATAGAGGTTGAAATACAAGTATAAGAACAAGAAGTTTTAGGTATGCAATAAGAAGTTGTTTCTCATAAGTCTCTTGATCACATATCAACTCTTTCACCTTAAGAAGCTCCTCAAGAACTTGCTGAATTGACCATTGATGAATGTAAGCTAGCCAAAGAGGATATGAAGGTAATTATGATGATATATGGTAGAAATATATGGATGATTGTAATGCATATCAATATTTACAGGATCTCACACTTTCCATGGGATATTTTAAATGCCAACTAGCTATTGAATCTATCCATTTTGGCTCACAAGAAGAGTAAATTCATTAAGATAAGAAGAATGAACAAGTGTTAACTGATCTAATACCTCAAGTCATTGCTCTTGATTACTAATCAAAAGAGGTAATTATACCTTTTATCATTCCTAAAGAGATACAAGAGGCTAATCTTGTAGATCTTGCCAAGTCACCATCTAATGTGGAGTAGAATCAAGGTATAATAGAAGACATATTAGATCATAATCAAGCTATGAATGAGGCAAAGTTAGCATTCTTGATGCAAGAAATAAGAATATGGGAGGAATATGATTGGATCCTAGATCCATATCTTCAATCTATGCATCTAATAATGGAATTTGGAATCCTAGTTTCACCATCAAGAAGACATGAATATCTAATTTCTCCTATTTGAAAGCATATGCCATTAACAGATAATATACATGTTGGAAAGTTCCATGGTACATCAAATAAATTTCCATTTGATCTTATAATAAAGCATCTTACTTCATATTAGTTATTTTAGGTTTGATTTCTATCAATAAGTGAGTAGAACAAGCTCTTTGCTTTCTAGTTTAGTTGTGTTTCTCTTCAGTCTTGTTGTGTCAATCAAAAAAGGTGTCTCAAAGTTTAAAAGAGTTAGTTTGCTAAAGTTTTTGGTGAGTTATTTGACTAGTAAGCTATTCAACCCTTGAGAGTCACTAAAATTGTTAGTAATTTGACCTATTAAGGCCAAATTATTATCCCATAATACAAAAATTTCTAGGAATCTAGTCAATAACCCTTTATAGCTGGTTAAACTAGTGAATTTTGACCTTAAAGAAAAAATTAAAATAAAAAAGTAAAAATTGGGTTGAAAAATGTCATTAAATTATCCAATTTATCTTTATCCATGTTCAAAAATATTATATTACCCTTATCCTAAAGTTTCAAATCTTAAAAAGGTGTTTTCATATGTATTCTAAGCAATAAAGGCCCCCAAAACACCTCACACATGGTAATTTCCATATTTAAAACATAAAAAAGGTTGAAAAAGTATATTTTTTCATGATATAGCATGTAATTCTTCTCAAAAATTCTTTTCAAGTGGTGGAAAAATTAAATTGTCATTTTAAAGGGGGAAAAGAGGCTTTTTACCTTCATTTTACAATGAATGGTATGGATCCATATAGAATTCCATACATATGAAACTTGAATTAGGATCATAAGGTCATGATATAGATTTATCAAGAATTAATTGGTGTTTTGAAGAGCTACAGGCCCAAAACTGATCCTCTATTAGCACTTTCCTATTTTGCACAAAAGGACCTACTTACAAGTTTGAGGATGGTACAGTCTATTAAAGGAGGGTACATGCATGAAATTTGGGGTGAGAAAAATAGAATAAAAGGGTTTATTGATTGTCTAAGTCATTTCTCAATTGGATTCTCTATTCTCATGAACCATCTAGTTGAATACAGGTCAGTTTTTACATCCCTACAACCATAAAGGCAATAGATTTTCCTTAATTTCTCTTCACCAGGGCAGAGTTTCAAGAAAATTCAAGTTTTTACATAATGTTTTGAAATTAATATACTTTTCCTTGTCTAATTTAGTGATTCTCCATGAAATTTAAGGTCAAATAAATATCACAAACTCAACTAGTCAATCATAGTGTAGCATGTTTGCAAGAAGTTGTACAGTCATGGAAGAAGGAAACAACCTCAATTTTTCTTGAATTCTTATTATTAGGATTTTACATCAAGTTTTTCATGATTTCAAATCATAATTCTTATGATTTATCCAATTTTAAAGGATAATAAGTCATCTCCATGCTCTCCAAGTGCCTAAAGAGGCCTAGATTAACATTCTTTAAGGTTTCTTTGCAAATTTTAAGGTTTTTATAGAAAACTAGGTTTCATTTTTGACTCATTTCCTTCCTCTAATTGTCTCCAAATTCAAGTGGAATGATGGTCAGGTGTTCATGTATATATACACTCATTATATTTGTCTTTCCATACTCCTTAACCCTCCTTTCCATATTCATACCATACCACTACCATAATCAAACTTTTCATTATGTTATCTACCTTTTCTCCCATCCTCCATATTATTTTCATCCACATCTTCATGTCTTCCACCCTCACACCCACCTCCATTCCATGTTAACTTCATAAATAGATCAAAATGTGTGAGTGAGACCATCAATCATGATCAAGGAGTTTGTAGGCCTACATGGCATCATGATATAACCAAAATGAGGTCTACAACAAGGTTATATAGTCAAAAGGTGAAAGTTGAAGGTTTATATTCTATGTTTAAGGTGAAGGAATACCTTCTTGAAGGTATATGTGTCTTCAAGAGGATCAATATTATAATAGGAAAGAGGGTGGAAGATCATAATGAGCATAAATAGGGTATATAAACCAAGCAAATATCATTACACAATCAAAAGATGATCTACAACAGTCCATCATTGGCATGAAGAGTCCACCAAGAGCATAATCTAAGGATTGAAGGATAGTGATCTCATTCATGGGTATACTAATCTATAAAAATGGTCTCATTAAGTATTATATAGGAGAGGGATAGTGATAAATATTCATATACAATGACCTCTCTAAGGCCTTAAGGACCTTGTCATAATCTGTACTATTTCACCTTCAGCAGGGTTGTCTATAGTTTTGCAAAATCAAGGCCTTGTCATGGTTCTAAACTTGGTTATGATTTGAAATATAAAGAGAGAATATGATAAAGGATGAAAATAAAATTAAAGTGGTAAAGGAACATATAAATACAATCATCTCATTTTCAAATCTTTCACCTACAACCTAAAAAGGCACTTACAAGTTTTTTCAAGGTTAAAGCTTGCAATTGATAAGGTCTTGGGAACCTAAATACATTCAAGTGAAGTAAGGTTTTGGAAACATAAGGATAGTTTAATTTAATAATGTGTTTTAGAAATAACACAAGGTCAAGCTCTCAATGGCATGATAAAATCAAGCACAAGAGTAATAACCTATAGTCAACCAAAAGAAGCCTACAGTTGTCAGGGTTTGGTCATCAATGCATATCAAGAAGATTTGATTCAATTATATGAGGTCATCTTATTTGTGAGTAATCTCATCATATTATTTGGATATAAAGTGACTTATCATTCTTGTACTTTAGGCATATTGGTCTATAATGCCTAATTCACCTATAGGCCTATAGGTTTAGTCAATTATATGGTTGCCAGGGTTTAGTTATCAAGGTTTATTAAGAAAACATCATTAACTATATTCAAATAATTGAAAGAGAGAATATATTACAAAATAAAAATGTGATATTGAAAGGAACCTGAATAGCTAAAGGAAAACTATAGCTATCCTACAGTCCTAAAAGAGGTGGAGACCTATAGTCTTGTTGTACAAAATGAAACTATATGTGCGATTAAAAGCATGGTTTAAGAGTATTTATGTTTTAAATAGAATATTATATGGTTTTTAAATGATATGGAGGAATAAAAATAACCTTGGATGATTATTTACCTCTCAAACATATCCTTTGCTTGCATTTTTCACTTTCAATAGGGTATACATACATAGTCATATGAGACAATTTTGAGGAGGTAAATTGTAGCATAGGCTAGCATGGAGGATTGAATGTGACCATGAAGAGTAATAAGGAAAATAAGGACAATATAGGATGTTGTTTATTGCCTAATACAAGATCATAAAGCTTTATAAGAACCCAAACACCATGATCAAACACTCACAGTCATATAGATGCAATCATCCTTGAAATTAAATCAAGTGATTTAAGGATTAATGACCTCTATAGGTCATATAAAATGCAAGGAGGATATAAATGTATGATTATATTAGCATAAGATTAAGGAAGATAAGTTGAAAAGGATCTAAATTACAATGACTTAGTTTTGATGACAGTCATCAAGGATCAAATGCTTAGCACAATCATGTGTTTGCAAGGTGTATGAAGAAGAGAATTCAAGTCATGGATTTAATTATGAGGTGATTATGCATACCAATAAAATTAAATTCATATTCAAAAATTTTAAGGCATCTAAAACACTTTTGATCATGTCATGAAGGTATATTACACATTTGTTGTACTGACTATGCATAGGTAGAGGCCTAAAAACTTGGTTACAAGTCAAATTTCCATAAAGGAGATGTGTGGAGGGACCTAATTTGATTTAATATTATTAAATCACATAATTAATATGAAATTTCCACTAAACATGTTCAATCCTAATTAATACCCACCTATAGTAGTGTATACACAGTTAAGAGGCCCAAATGCCTTGTTTGGAGGTCAAAACATGCTAGATAAAGAGATAGAAGATGGTTTAAAACATATTTGAAGGGAAAATTGAGATAAATTAATATTATTTTGACATATAAAATATATAAAAATAATGAAAACACCTTTAGGTATGCAAAAACATAGTCAAATATGTCACAATCCATGCAAAAGGGGCAAATTTGAAGGAAAATTGAGGACTCTGGCATCTACAAGTGGAATTTTCCCCCCAAATTTGGTAAATAATATCATAAAACTTTGAATAATAATACATAAAAGTTTTAATTCCATTTTAAAAGTGTAAGTTCTCTCTTTTTTATCACAGTCATCAACATGTCTATTTGAGGTCATCATTGGAGCAGACAACATTTTGGAGTGTCATAGATATTGATAAGCCAAGGTGAGAGTTTGGAAAGAATGGGATGATGTTTATAAATCATAATAAGACCTTTAAAGAGTGTCAAAACTCCAAATAATATGCAAATAATGCTCATATAGGCTTTTACAAGCAAATAGGCATATATGCCAAAAGGGCATTTTTGAATTTTCAAGCAAGAAGATGTTTTAAAGAGTGTTTTGATAGCATGGTAAAAAACCCATAATGATGTTTTAAGGATTTGTGAATTATAAGAAGAATCATTTTCATCCTGGTGAAGGTTTTCACTTTTTGTAATTATAGATACCCTTCCAAGCCTCTTGTTCAGATGTTCATATCTTTCACCACGTGAGGAGTTTGGATGAATGCTCTTAGTATGTTTTGAGTACCCATATGTAATTATAATTAATGAAAAATTGATATAATTTGATAGGATTTTATTTATGAAAAATCATTAAGAGCGTAGGCATCCCATAATGCAAGCAAAACCCTATAGGGAAATTTTATTCATGTGATAACTTTGCATACCTTTTGCAGGGAACCCAATATTGTTAGGGATGTTAGGGGGATTAGTGTGATATAAATAAATGGAAATAGTTTAGGATTTTGAGGTATGTAATTCATGAATCATATTTTTTAAGTTTTAGATTCAAAACCCTCCCAAGGCCTCAAAAAACCAATTTTTTTTAAAAATGATTTTCTTGCCATCAAATCACTATGGATCAAATTCAAACATTTTGAAACATCAAGTAAAATTAGTGAGGATTCTATAAATGCTAATTTGATATATGGATGAAGGTATAAATCATGTTTTTAATGAAAAAATGGAAAATTAAGTACAAGGAAGTTTAATGAAATACAATCAATGGAGTTTGAATCTTGGGACTTGTTCTTCATCCTAAAATCTTTAGTTGGTTAGAAATATTTTTGAAAGTGCCCCTACTAGCTTAATCAAAATGGCCAGTCTATAGGAGAATGAGGTAAAATGGGCCTATTAAACCTTATTGACTAAATGGTGAGAATTTTATCATCAAAATCACATATCACGTGATGAGAAAATTTGTTCTATGTCTGGTACCATTGTTTTTCAGGTTTCATGGAGTCCAAGTGCTCAGTTTGGCTTTTTGGCATTTTTGGCCTAGTAGGCCTAATTGATCAAGTGTCAAGTTTGAGTTTGGCATTGAAATTGGATATCAAGGATTTTAAAATGAGTTTAATCACCACCTATCTACTATTTATATAAATATTCATGCATATTTTCAAGATTCAAGTGCCACTTCAAGCATGTTCAGTTCAAAGGGAGTTTACTAGTCCTTACTAGTTAGCTAATTCTATGTCATCTCATGTAAGAAGTGTTCTTTCATGTTCTAACTAAGATTCAAATCACTTCAAGGGTATTTATCCATCCAAAATATGGTGTATTTTTCATACAAAATAATATTTACTTGTCAACATGGTCCCATGACCTTCTTTTCTATGCCAACTTGGAAGATCATGCATGTTTTATAGAGTTTGAGAATTTTTGACGACTTGTTTTAATTTTGTAAAGGGAGTTAATCTTGAGTTAAAAAAACAAGACTAATCCTTGTCTCTTTTCTATGCCACCTAGGCTAGAATATTTTTTTTGACATATATATTGCTTTTTTGAAGCCATTTTTTCATTATTCCTGAAGCTAGAATAAAAACTATAATTTGGCATCATACATCAATAAAGGAGATCTTTTGCACATGATTTTATACTAGAATATAGTGTATTTTTGATTATATACATCATATAAGTGGAATTTTTATCCCATTATTATATGTCCTTTCCTCACCTATTATTTTAATTCTCATCCTCTACAGGTCATTTGAAGAACTAGGAATATAAATTGCATTGCAAGCTTCATTCAAGCCTTCTTTTGAAACACTGATGTTTAGGGTCAATTGAAAAGTTTATTTTAGATTCATATTTGTTCCTTAGTTTCAAACTATTTCAAAGAATAAACAAACTAATTAGGTGCATCACCATGGTAGGTAGGATTTCCATTTTAGTTTCCTTCTCCCCCTTTTCATCCCAATAATTAGTAGTTTAGTAGGTAGTGCATAGTGATACATTAGAAGAGTTAGCCTCACCAAAATCTAGAGGTCTAATCTAAATTTAGGTGTCCCACACCTCAGATCATTTCAATGTTAGTCTAGGTGTGAAGGTTTTAGAGCCAAATCTATCAAGCCTTCAAGTAGGGTGTTATCTAGATAGCTAACAGGACCTTTAAAAAGTTTCCATTGATTTCACACCATTGGATCAACTATATGAATCAACATGAATTGTCAATCAATTGGGTTCAATTTTGAATCTAGACGTGTAATTTATGAAGTTAAATTTGACATTCACGTGACTATAAAATGATGTCCTTCTGACCATCAATTGATATCTGCATGATTATCAAATTTAATTCCTTAAATTATTTATTATTACGGTTAAATTTGATGTTCATGTGATCATGAAATGACATTATTATGATTATCAAATTTAATCTCATAAGTTTGACACATTACTAAGGTTAAATTTGACATTTGTGTGACCATCAAATGACATCTTCATGACCATTAAATGATCTCCTTGTAACTGTCAAATAATGTTTATATGACTATCAAATTTAATCTTGTCAACTTGGCAGGTGTCATTTCTTCAAGATTCCCTCCTCCTCTAAACATAAGAAAAAAATGATTTAGCATAATACTTTGGGAAATATGTATAAAGGAACCTACATGAATATTCTAGATAAGGTATTAGTATTAGTAAATTATGATTTAGACCTAGGCTAAGAATATGTAAAAGAGCTCATGCATTTTAATCTTGATGACTTAGAATAAGAAAATGTGATTGGGACCCCTGGCTAAAATTTTAAATCAAGCTCAATAAATAATGAAAATGTTCTCTAAGCAAGGGTGCCATGTGTCAATATGGTATTAGTCTCAAGGCAATTTTTTAGGGGGAATTATCATGGGATTTTTATTACTTGAAATTATTTTGAGATTTTTGTGGGGAATTATTTTGGATAAAATGTTCACAACAATTCTCCCAAAAGGTCTTTTTCATCAGACAAAATGTTTGAGACACAAATTCCAAAGGAATTCCATCAGGGGAATTATTTCAGATAAAATATTCAAAGGAAATGGCCAAAGGGTAAAATCTCTTAGACAAAATTTCAAAAATAGTTGGCTGAAAGTCAAAGTCCTAGGACAAAAGTCTCAAAAGGTTGGTCTTGGAGGGGAAAGGGTCTAAGACAAAGTCCCGAAGGGTAAGTGGTCACTAAAAAAAGCTTAAAGGGTCTTTTTCAAAATGTCTAAAGGGTCATTTTATAAAGTCCAAAGGGCATGTGCCCTTGGGGGAATTATTTTAGGATTTTGGTGTCAAATAAAATTTTTGAGACACAAAGTCTGAAAGAATTGACTTGGGGCAAAAGGGTCTGGGACAAAATTATTGAAGGGGAAGCTCATAGGGAAAAAGGACATTACAAAATTCCTAAAGGAATTTTATCAAGAAAAATGGCTGTAACAATAAGGCAAAAGGAGAGTGCATAAAGCCTAAAGGGTAGGTTCATTTCCTTAGGAAAAATGTTTTGGACAATTTTTTTGAAGGAATTCAATTGGTTCAGGGAAAGTGTCGCGGATGAAGTGTCTAAAGGAAAGGTTTAAGAAGGCAAAGATGTGGGAAAAAAGTCCCAAAGGATAGGTGTGAATGGAAAAAGGGCATTTCAAAAGTTTTTAAAGGCACATATGAAGGGCCAAAATGGTCATAATAAAAGGATCAAAGGGTCCTTTTCAAAGAAAAATGGTTTAGAACAAAATCATGAAGGATAAGGTCCCAAAGGAAAAAGGATCCAAGGTAAAAGTCCCAAAAGGTAGGTGGAAGGGATGAAGGTCTACTTCATGGAAAAAATTCCTAAAATGTTTATTCATAGGGTAAAATGATTTGGGATGAATGTTCCAAATGGTAGTTTCATAAGGCAAAGGACCCATAGACCCAATTCTATCGAGGGGATTATTTCAAACAAAAAGTCTACAATAATTTCCTTGACAAGATAGGTATGTGACAAAAGTCCTAAAAGAATAAATCCCAAGAGGATAGCAAAGTTAGTCCATGAAAACATAAGTCTGCAATAATTAACTTGAAGTAACAAAATTGATAGAATAAAAGACTTAGTTTATGGAAACACAATATCAATTCCATCTTACCAAAGTATGAAAGGCTAAATCATGATCTTTCCCTAGAATTTACATAAACATATAGAAGAGGGGGCTCAAAATCAAGATAATAATCTATAAAAAGTGGGTCCCCATTTCCTATGAAAAGAATGGGGATGTTGGGTATAATAGAAATAACACCTGGAAACTGACACTCATGCTCGTGGTGAAGCCATTGCAACTAAATGAGGAGCTCTAGCTCATGAGTGCAGTTGGTCTTCAGAATCCTAGATATGGCATAGCCATAGTGCCTTATAATGACCATGATTATTAGGATAAGTATGGTGGTGACACATGTCTACCTTCAAAACTACATTTGGAATGCTTATTATGGAAGGAGGACCCACTTCTCTCATCCAATGGTGCTATTTAAAGGTCTAATAGGAAAAGTTTTGACTTAGTCAAACACTATGATGTGACATGGAAGGTTTGCTTCCTCTCTATTATAATTTCTTGGTGGGTCCCATTATTAACCTTATCAGCTAATCATGTAATTCAAATATTTAACAAAGAAAGCCTTACTCTTGAGGAACATCGTGATGCCATATGCCAAGCTAGTACTACTCTTATAGAAGTCAAGTATTCCTTTGAAAAATTTAGCATGGGGGTACCATGTGTAAAGTCTATATCCCTCTTTGTAACTATATAGTGGGCCCTACCCACTACTCCATCGGCCAATGGCATTGTTTTAATTCCTAACAAAATAAACCTACCTTAGATGAGCACTTGATCACCATGTGGAGAGCTAATGCCACTCTTAGGTGAACTAAGAACTTCTTTATGATAAATGAACACTGGGGCACCACATGGAAGGCAATGGGAATAAGATGAGACTTATCCAAAATAGAGAAAGGGACCCCCCCAAAAAATGGGGCCATAACATAAATGCCAAACTCTCTAAGCCCATCCATGAGAAAAGCTAACTACTCCAAAAATATAAAAAACATGGATCATGATCCACAGGCACATGATATGGAGTTAACCCTAAATGACCCCATTGTTAAAGGGTGGTACCTACATATTCAATACTCTATGAGAGGGCCTTAGATTCATGTAGTTCTCCCATACATGTTGGCTTGTGTGTGAATCATGCAATGTGTAAATCAAGTACAATAATGACCTAGGTTGTAACTTATAAAATATGACCTTATGATTGCTCCTTTAGTACTTTAGATTGATAACTAGGTTTTTACTTAGACAGATATCAAAATGGGGTAAAAGAAGAAATATTTTGGTAATGTTAGTGCTTCTTGACAACTCTTTTGGTCTGATTACTAGGTGAGGAATAAATGAGGGTTGATATTATAATTATACCAATCCTATCGAGAGATAACTCACATTTAATCACTTAAATTGACCATTGTAATATGTTTCATTTATAAATTAGATGAATTTAGGGCATCAGACACTTGTTTTAGGCTAGGAAAATAATATTTATGTTAGCGTCTATCTTAGACATTAGTGTTCAGGGAGAAAGAGAGCAAGCACAAGCTCATAACTTATAAAGGTGTAACATAAGTACATTTTAAGTATTCTAGGTAAGATTGGATGTTTGTGTCATCAATATAAGGCTGGTTAGACTTAGACATAGGCTAAGGGGAATAAGATAGAGTATATTTGAGGCTTGTAGAAGCAAGGCATGTGTATAACTAAGAGGAACAACTAGGGTTTGAGTTTTTCTAAGTGTACAAGACTGAGGTGCTACATAATCACAAAATATCATCTATAGTATGCCCCCACCATAATAAATTATATAATTTGAGTCTTATAATCTGTGTAATAATTTGATAAAATCTATGAAATCTATGACACATGCGACATATATACCCCCCAATATGAGTCAAAAATATCAAAATCTAAGTAAAATTTGTAATAATATGTGTAAACTTATACCATTCAGTAGTAATTTATTCCATTATGAATTAATTTGTACCTAAATTTTGGATTTTTTGTCACTATAAAGACTTAATATCTGAGACCTACCATTGTTTATGCCCCCCTTTTGAGGTGAGGAATGAATCCTGCAAATTACTTATCTCAAAATATAGTAGTTAAATGCATCATGTTATATATAAATAATGTAAGTGGTGTAGATCATATAATAACATGTGAATAATATGTCATCATAGTTAAAATAAAGCATCTAAGTATATATAAGACATGTCTACTAAACATAAAAATGTCAAGTCAAGATAAAATTATCAATGAGAACCACAATAAATAATAAACATATCAATGATATCCATAAACTGAGTAATAGCTGTTAGCCAAAATTGGATACCATAGGGGAGTCTAATTCAAAACTTGTTTTTTATCCTTTTAGCTTTGTTGATAGCCTCTAATAGCCCTAGTTTTGATGTCATGAATGTATTGAGTAGTCCCCCAACTACATCTATTCTTAGGGATTGATTACTTGGGGTGCCATTTTTGAAATCATTAGATATTGCTACACTGGGTTAAAGAATGACTTCATCTTAGGCACTACTAGGGCTTTGGCATATTTTCCTCATCTCTTTTCCACTCAGGCCTCTTGATTTTTTCTAGCAGTCTCCATCTACTGATGAAACTGATCTTATGACTAAATATTTTCCCCTATAAAGGGGGATCCTTGTGGTATCATAAAAGGAATGGTCACTTATTGCTATAAAATAGTGGGCGTTATTCTTTTAGAGATGAGCGGGTGAAGGGTTAGGGTGGATGAAGAGAAAGGTGGGAGGCTATGATACAAGGTGGAAGATGATTACACCATAATAGATGATGATGTGGATGATGAGGGTAGTTGAGTGATAAATGACATAATGGAAGTGATCAGCTATGCAAAGGAAAGTGGCATGAGTGAGGTGATAGGTTGGGCAGTGGAGAGTGGTACTAGTTTAATGGAAACTATGGAGGGTGAAGGGGGAGTGAAAAATGAAGCAAAATTAGAAAGAAAGGGTTAATAAAATCATACCTCTTTTTGTGAGGGTTCTAGAAAAGGACTAGAAACTTGTGCCTTGGGGCATTTAGGCTGAGATGACCCCACCATGAGATGTCCTGAAGAGGCTTGATGCTACTATGGGGTGGTCGAATATGGGTATGGAGGAGGGGGCCAAGTCTAAGGCTTTTGAACCACTTAAACTTATTCTTTATCTAGAGGGGAATCCTCCTCTTCCTCAGATTGAGTATCCACTCTTCTTCATATTCGATAGAGAATTCTTCTTCTTCTAGAGCTTCCATCTCATGGTGCTTGTCCCAAAGGTTTTTAAATTGCTCATTAGTGTCTAAATCATCAAAATTGTGCTCTCACTAGCCAATATATTTCCTATATTTCCAATAGGCATCTATCTTTTCCTAGCTAGTCCCAATGGATGAGCTATGCCCTCAAAACCTTTATTATTTTATTCATGGGGTCAAACTCTTGAACCACTTTTTAAATGGACTCCCATGGCTTATAGGTGTTTGAAGAGATCTTTGATAGATCTATGTAATACTTGATATCATCCTCTACCAATGACCTTCACTATTTTAGGTATGGATGGGATTTATGATTGAATGGGGCAATGATCTTCAAGATGGTTATATGACCAACTAAGTCATAGTTCCATTAGTCATCAATCTGGTCAAGGCTAAGCTTTGTAAGCTTGATCGCAAATAGTTACTTATACAACCTCTTCACCACAATGATGCCCACTCTTAAGAAGGGGATGTCATATAGGGCCTTCTTATTACAACCCATGACATATATAGAGTTGACTACATCAAGTTGGTGAGCTAGATCCAAGGCTAGGGTCCTATCTATGAGTAGGCATGGGACCTAGAATGGCTCTTCCTTAAATCCATGTGCCTGAATGAAGGTGAAAAGGGCCTTAATGAACCAATTGACCAAAATTATGATACTATTTAGTCATGACCTCTAAATATCCATCATTCTAAAGGTGATGACCTCTAGATTGAGGTTGTTTAGGACTAGGGATAAGAAGGATTCTAAAAATTCATAGTAATACTATGTGGTCAATAGCATGGGGGTCCATGCAATGATGGGGATCACCGTGTTAGGGTGAGTACTCATCTCAAGGGAGTTGAAGGTGAAGTATGAAGATAAGAATTGGGAGTTTTGATACATGATTAGGTGGATGAGGAAAGAGGAATACCTAAAGGTATTTTGTGTTGAGAAGTTTGCTAGCTCATTATGCATGGTGGTGATGATGGCATCTACAAATTCAATCCTATAAACCTTCTCCTTGCTCACCATATGAAAAGGGAAGACTATCCCCAATTGGAAATTAATGATGTGAGCATTTTATTCCATCCTAAATATATATATCGACATAGAAAGGGCATCTTTTAAGTCCTATGTTATGAATATTTCAAGGGCAATGGGTAGGGGAGGTGCTTCAGTGTAGTTACTTTGGAGGAGTAAATTGATGAACTCCATCTTATAGACTTGGGTATCTTAGACATTCTATAAACTCTCTATGTTAAATAAATTGGCATTGGGTTCACTCAAGAGTCAGAGAATATCTCTTATTACATCAGTGTTGACATCCACTTTTAGGTTGTTATTGCCTGCAATAACACTAGTGTTGGTATCATATCGGTCTATGCATAAGGCCATGATATCTAAACATGGGTGTATAAGAGGCACCATGTATTGGGAAAGCATGGATCTTCAAATCCTATACCTAAATGACTAGTAGTCATTACTTCACACCTTTTTGATCATTCAGGTATGGGCACCCTCCCTAAGGCTCTTTGGGTTCTTTACCAATCTAAGATCAAAGATCTCATCTACATAATATAGGACTAGTGAGGGGTCCTTGAAAAACCACTTAGTGATACTTTTGACATTTGGCACTTTGGGCCTTAGTTGAGTGAAAGTGGAAGTATGTGATTTGCTTACTATGTACTGTAGGGGAATGTTACCATGACCTCCTAACCCATAGGTTATCTAATTCCTCATACACATTTTGCTACTGGGTGAGGATGTAGAAGTATCCATTTTACAACTCTTTCCAATAATCAACTTACTTTAAGGAAAATAATGGATATTAGTTTCCACTCATGATCCTTACACTCATTTATTAATTATTTTGGTTCTTCTAGCTCAAAGCTTCCTTAGGACACTCTGCTCAATTGCTCAATTCTTCACTCAATTCTATTGAAAAATCTTAGGCATTAAAATGTTTGGCCTGATTGAGAGAGATATATTTATAATCCAACACTTTGAGTGTGATCATAATTCCATTTTTGAATTTAAGAGCCCCATAAATATTAAGGGAAACACACACACTTGAGGAGAAACTCATAAGATATTTTATGGTGATCTTCATGGGGAATTATGCAATATGAAGCATCTGTCATTAATGGTTAGGGGAATGGGGTAGATAACTGTCTATCAAAGGATGTTTAAAAATTAGAAGGGAAAAGGTATGGATACTTGGTGTCATGATGAATAACTTGTGCCAATGATACTTATTATCGAAGGGAAATAATAGAAAAAGGGGGAAAAATAATCAAGAAAGGGAAACATGTAATGAAAAGGAAACCAACTAACTATATACAAGGGAAAATTGTTAAATCATTTGAAGTGTTTTAAGTTGATTCCATTAACCAGAATCCCTAATGCATTGCCCTCTTTATCCTCTAACTCAAATGTGCTACACTATTTATTTCTCATGATGCATAAAGGCCCCCTCTATAGGAAATCAAACTTCATATGCTATCCTATCTTTATATCCCTTTAGTCATATTTAAGGACCAAGTCTCTTGGATTAAAACCTAGATGTAATGATTTATTATCAAACCATCACTTGAATACTTACTATCAGGTAACATTAGTGTCACTCACTCATTCCCTCACTTATTAGAGGTTGAGAAATTCTACCAACTTGACCTCCATAGCTCCATTATCTACCACTTCAATAGCTTTCAAAAGATGAAAAGCAGGAATTTCTATTGATATGGGCATTAACACTTCCTTCCCATATATTAATTCATACAAGGATGTCTTTAAAAATTTACTTGGGAGTAATTTAATCAGCCCACATAGCCATCTTGAGATGCATATGCCATTCCCTTTACTGGTCTATGCCCTTCCTCTTGATTAGCCTAATTAGGTTCTTGTTTGTTGATTTAACTAACCCATTCCCTTATGGGTAGTAATTGGATGAAGTCTTTAGGAAAATTCTATTTTGGATCACAAATTTTGAAATCTTGGAACTAAGGAAGGCCTTCACCTTATCAGAAATGATCATTTTGGGAAGGCTGAACCATGCTACTAACTCCTATAAAAAGTTGAGGGTCATGTTTTTAGTTGCCTCCTTCATCAAGGTTGCCTCAATCCACCTTGTGAAGTAATAGGTGGTTGTAATTATCCATTTATGGCCTATGCTAGAAATGGGATTAATCATCTTGATGAAATCAAAGCCCTATCGTGTGAAAGGTTCATTGATTATAATTGGATTTAGAGGCATGGCTGAATTCTTTCGTTTGCTTACAAATAATTGACATTACTTGAATTTTTTGACTGCTTGATGGCAATAAGAGAACATGGTCAACCAAAAATATCTTGAATGCATGATTTTGGTCACAATCATTTTTTCAAAGAAATGCCCACCCATAGGATTGAAATGCATATCCCATTATTTTTTTTAGTTTGGCAATTGTCCACACATTAGAGTATCTCTCCATCAAAATTACTCTTAAAGAGGATTCTCTATATTAGCATATACCTATCTCCCTATAATCTATAGAATATTATTTTGTGCACAAGGAAACCATTTGGGTATTGATCAATCTTTATAAAAGGGGTTTTATTAGCAAACTAGGACCCATCAGATTCATATTGATTCATTAAAACCATTTTTGTTACATCTTCTTCTTCTTCTTCTACCAAGGCACTCTCATATTGAGCTAGATACTCACAGAGTCCTCTTCCTTGGATCACTTTGGTTGGAATAACTTCAAAATCATACTCCAAGATATTAGTGATCTAATTTCCCCTTTTTTGTGATCTCTCTTTCCATTATTTATTCTCTAACACTAGAATTCATCATGTATACCATTATCTTACTCCTCACCACTAGGTGTTTGAACTTTTAAAGACCTTTGATGATAGTAAAGGCTTATTTTTCAAAAAAATTATACTTGGTCTCATACCTGTGCAAGGTCCTTGAATAGAAAATATTCAGGTGTTCACTTATCCCTTCTTTTACCTTTTGGGTTAGCACAGTCGCTAGGCTATGTTCACTCCCATAGACATACATAATGAAATTTTTGGAGAAGTCAGGATTGACCAACATGGGGGTAGTGGATATTTCTTCCTTAATCTTGTCAAATGCTATTCTCCCTTCTATGGTCTATTTGAAGGCTTGGTCCTTCTTAAACATCAAGGTTATTGGCCTTACTAATCCTATGAAGTTGGATATGAATCTCCTGATGAAATTGATCTTTACTAAGAAATATTGGACCCCTTTCTTATTGATTGGCAATGCTAAATCCTTGATGGAGTTTACTCTATCAGGATTGATAGAGATGCCTTCTTTAGATAACATGACTCTAAAACCACATTTCTTAAGGTTGAGAGACACCCTAAATTCTTGGCTCTAGATGGTCAAAATGGTCTTCTTTCTTTTTAGAGAATATAGTGAGATCATCTAAGTAAATGAGGATGATTTTGTTGATTAGGAATTTAAAAGCTACATCCATATCTCATTGGAAAGTGGCCCCTACATCTGAGAGGCTAAAAGGCATCTTCACATACGTGAAGGTTCCCCAATTTGTGGTGAAAGTGGTCTTATGTTGATCCTCTTCATTTACCCATACTTGGTTGTAACTAGAGAACCCATCTAGTAGAGAGAACATTTATGCACCTTCTACCATTTGGAGGATATATTTTATAGAAAAAAGTGCGTAATGATCCTTTAGGGATGCTTTATTTAAGTCCATAAAATACACACATAGCTTAATCTCTCAATTCTTCTTTATTACTAGAATAAATTTAGACACCCAAGTTAAATGTTTGATTGGGTATATGATTTGTGAGTCGATCAATTTCCTCAATTATTGAGCCATGAGAGATTTAATCTTTACGTTTAGCAGTGTTTGATTTTGATGGATAGGCTTAGACCCTTTGACCAAATATATGGTCTATTAGATGACCTCATGGTAATACCATTTCAAATCATTATAGGTCTAGGCCATCACCCCTTCATACTTATTGTAGAAAGAAATCAATCTCTCCTTGTCCTCTTAGGAAATGTCTTTCCCAACCTTTAGTTTCCTCCCTTCTCTAATGTTAAGCTTAGAGTAGTCATTTTTATCTATAAAAAAATTCCATCTATCATTCCTCACATCATAAAAATAAAAAAGGTTCTCTAGGGTGATTAGCCCCTTTGGTAGCTTATTATATTTTAGTTACATGATCTGATCCCTATAGGCTTCCTCGATCTTCAGCTGTAACTACTCTATAAATTCACATGAATACTAGAGAAACATAATGATTTAGGAATCACTTTCAAACACTTACCAATTTTGGTCATTATCAAGAATGGTAGGTCTGATGATCACCTACAATATTTTCTTATTGGTGAATAAATAAGTCACTAGATCAAATTGGGAGCTGATCAATAACATTATATCTACATGGGCATTCATGATCCTAGGGATGATCTAAATGTTGAAATATTTGAAATCCTCAACCAATTCCCATATCTGATGGTGGTAAGATATCATGTAAACATTCTTCATATTCATAACCCCTATCACTTGTCTCACCACTAATTTAGCATCTCTAAACACTTTTAACTAATTTACACCCATGCATTTAGTGAAGCTAAGGACATGGAATAGCACTTCATATTCAACTTCATTGTTTATGTAGGAAAATTAGAATCATAAGGCCTATAGGATCTCTTTTTCTGATGGAGACACTAATTAGATGCCTACTCTGAAGCCAATTTTGCATTTTGCACCATCAAAATGTATAGTCCAAAAATTGGACTCACTTTTAGGTTCTTTGCCTTGATCCTCCTTCTTCATGACCTTGGGGATGGCCTAATTTATAACATGGATTACATAGGTCCTGAGGCTAGTGGCATCAAAATGCAAGAAAGGATTCATTGATGAGGACTTCTTCCTCCAGGCTCCTATTGTCTACCACTCTTTCATCTTCAAGCATTTATATGTAATGTGTTTCCCCTTTTGAGAAAGAGGTGTGTGTTGCCTCAAAGTTCATCAATCATCATCCAATATGTGCTCTAGATGTAGTGGCTTAGATAAAAATTTCAACTTTGATCCATATTTGGTCCTTAAGATCAAATTTGACCAATCTAAAGACAAGTATCTGCCTATTTTGGTGGTTAAATCTCTTGATAGACATAGTCCAAATATTGGTGGGATGTCAGTCACCACAAACTCCTAAGGAAATATTATGCTTGAATAAGAGTACAGGGTTAGGGGAAGAGCTTTGATGACACCTATGGTCTAAAACTTATTATTATCTAATTGTATCACCCCTTTGTCTAAGGGTTCATATCGTAGTTGCAATGTATCTACAATTTTCTTGGGTATTACCATGGTGATAGTGCTAGAATCAATCATGTAATTATGTAAAAACTTATTTCCCAAAATGAGTCAAATAGAATAGGGTAGGTTTCATCTTACTTACCCCTACTTGAGAGTTGATGAATGTGGATGGTATATGTGGTTCTGCAATACTGCTAGCTTTCTTTCCTTTGTCTCATGCCAACTTCATAGCTAGGATAACTTGCATAGTTTTATCTTAGTATTTAAACACTTCTTTCAATAAGGATATCTAATTGAGAATAGATAATACATCCTAGAGGAAAAGATTAGTAGGATCCTTATTTAGTTGTTTTATTACATTATATGACCCTTATGGTTGGACCTCAAGGTCCCTTGGCTTATTTTATTTCACTCCATTTTTGGTAAGTTAGAGGTGGTTCTTAGGATCCCAGGCCCTTTTCAAAATTCACCTTAGGCCTTATTATGGATTTTTGGGTCTCAATTAGTCTCTTCTTAGATTAGGTGAAGTATTCTAATTGGATCTATGAGGCTTTCAATGCTGGGATCTCACTTACATAGATTACAACCTCACCCTATACCTAAGAGAAAAGTGCATGCTTTGAGGCTATCTTCTCTTCTTTCTCTAAGGACATTCCCTGCATTTGTGCCATTAAGACAACATTCTCAACACCCAAGGATTGATATTTGTAGGGGGTTGAATTAGGTGCATTCCTTTGCCTTCATTACTCAACAATTTTCTAATGTAGATTGCATCTCAAATAATTTCAAGTTACATGTACATCATTGCATGGAAATCACCAAGAATTTGATTCATCCATCAGGTTATTTTGGCTAGTGACTAACTCTCTATCTATACTTGGTGAGACTATTTGTAACATATTAGGTACTAGAAAAATTTGACTCATGAGCCATGTTTGATGATTTGGCACTTGATGATTTAGTGCCTGGTGATTTAGATTTTCCATTTTTTGGTTCTAGTTATGTTGATATGGAGCCATCCCATTCTAGTAGTTTTGGTAAGAGGGATTTAGGGGCATAGCCTACTCTCTTTTGATATTTATGATCTCATTTGAGAAGTTCTACATGATTCTCTTTATACTATTCATCTCCATGACTATCATGGATAAAGGGGATAAACTTGTTTGAGATGGAAGGTATACACACATGGAAGATAGTGCTTTCAAGGTAATTAGGACTTCCTCTTGCAGTGGCATTAATATTTTAAGGAACATTGGCATTGGTAGCTGAGGGGGAAGCTTCCCAGCATCTATCAAGTTATTCTCTATTCTGACTATAAGCTCATGTGCATAGGGGAATGTCTACCCTCCAAGAGATTAAATCATAACCACTATATCTGAGTTAAAGGATTTGAGGTAGAAAATAATGGCCATACCTATAAGTATTTGAGTTGATATTGAGATCCTTTGCTAGGTCTTATCAAACTTGGTATTAAAATCTATAATAGCCTTTTGTAAGGATCTTTTAATGGCGATCAATTTTTATGGGAGAGATGATCAATATACCTTCTCATTGAATCTCTTAAAGAATATATTGCCTAATTCAACTTAGGTGGTGATGGAGTTGGGTGGTATGGACTGATACTAGTCAAGAGCTCACCCTTTGAAAGAGGCAGGTAGTAGCTTTAAAGATACATTTTGATATGTGACATAATGCATAATAAAAATGTTTATAAAATCTTGAAGATGTTTTGCCACATTTTTGAAATCTTCCCCTAATAAGTTGGGGAGTTCCTTCAATGCATTAATAGGAATATGATCCCATGTAGCCAGGGCTACTAGAGGGATGAGTGGGATACCACTATTCCATGCCACAAAGTTCCTCAATGGTCCCTAGATGGCCATTTATTATGGTTGTTGTGTTTCACTTGATCCTATAGTTCTTTGGCAAGTTGTAGCTACTGAAGGTGGTGATAACAAGCCTAGATTCTTCATTATTTGTGACCTTGTAATGGGCTTATAGCTCACATACATTAACTTCTAGTCAAGTGATTGTGGGTTTGAGTCCCATTGGGCTTGATAGAAAAGAAAACTATTGATGCCTAAAACTTTTGCTCTAGTTAAACAAATCTCTGTGGGAAGCTTTACATATGTGAAATTCAAATATGGTCTATAAAGTAACCTTGGTGATTTTAGAAGCTGACTCTTTGGATCAATTTGGGGATGAAAAGAGATAATAAAGAAATAAAAAATAAGAGTGAAATACACTAACTAGGGTGATGCATGAATATCTTTAAAGTATAGACCTACAATTGCATAAACAGATTGAATCTTTGAACATCATAAACTATTAAAGGAGCATATGCATGAATTAAAGTCTATAATGTAAACAAGAACCAATACTATAGAAGCATAAAAAGGAAATAACAAACATAAATAACTTTCCAATTAGTTTGACATAGAATACCACATACTCTTCATTATTAGGTGGAGAACAAAATACAAAAGGCCTCAAGGGCATAATATATAATATTCAATCCTACTTGTGAGGGGCAATTGCTAAGGTCATAGAATGAAAAATGCCAAATACTACTACTTATATTCTAAAACTATACTATTAAAAATGGATTTTCTTTGATTATATCAAAAAAAATTATTCATCTCCTTGACCCTTATAAGATAAAATAACTCTGCTAATACAAGCATACTAGCCTCATGAGGAAACAACACCTAGAAATTGGCACTTGTACTTAGGATGAAGCCATTAAAAATAAATGAGGAGCTCTAGCTCATGAGTGATGTTAGTCTTTAGAATATTAGATATGGTGCAATAAAAGTGCCTTATGATGCTCATGATTCTTAGGAGAAGTGTAGTGGTGACATGTATCTACCTCCAGAACTGCCTTTAAAATGCTTGTTAGGGAAGGGGGACCCACTTCTCTCACCCAATGGTGTTGCTTGAGGTTTAAAAAGAATTTTTTTTCCTTATTCAAGAAACATGATGCCACATGAAAGGTTTGCTTCCTCTATTATAACTACTTGGTGGGTCCCATTCTTAGCCTTATTGACCAATCATGCAATTTAGAGCTCTAACAAAGAAAGCCTTACTGTCAAAGAGCATTATGATGTCATGTGGTGAGCTAGTGCTACTCTTAGGGAAACTAAGCATTCCTTTGAAAAATTGAGCATGGGAGAACCACATGTTGTCATTAATGTCAACGAGAGCATGAGATATTAGTGCATGAATGACAAAGTATTTATGTTTGATAGCTTAGAGAAGATATGACACATGTATAGGTCTGTAAGGACAAAGAATAAGTTGTGAGGCATATAGAGATGACTTGGGGAAGTTATGATGTGTCATTTTATCTTTTGGAATGAGAAACATGTATATTATATATTAAGATAAGCTAGACCGTCACTACACATCATGAAGATATGAGTGATCCATCAAGTTTGTATATTTATTGTAGGTACTCAAAAAGTCAATAGTGGGAAAATGTTTTTATGGTGATGTTGTTGATAGTGCCAAGAGGGTACCCTAAATATTTAGAGGCATAAAATGTTTTCTAGATTGAGAAATAAATCTTATAAGTTGCTCTAATAGACTGTGATGGGCCAGAGATCATCAAGTTTAACCAAGATGAAGTCTGAGGTCAACTAGTCAGTAGATACAATGGTGTACATTAAATCATAAATATTAATATAATGGTGTGAATAAACTTTAATATGTCAAATAATGAATGAAATAGTGATATATGTCACATTCATATAGCTTCAATAGAAGATAAATGATGAGTGTATGATCATGCAGTCAAAATATTGACAGAGTGGGTCAAGTCAAAGAGTCAATGTTTGTAGAAGGCACATGGGGCTGCCAAGTGGCACAATCATGAGAGCTTAGATAAAAATATAAATGGTGAGTGTTGAAATGTAAATAAAAAGATGATATGTATATATCTATGGTGTGTATTTAGTTAATATTACTAGGGTGCATGAGATGAGGTCAACATGTCTAATGTTTAACAACTATTTAGTGACCATTGGAATTTAAATATTTGAATTTATGAGGGAGAACCAATATAGAGTCTTTGAGCTATAAATTTTGATATATGCATAATTTTATCATGATGTGAATGGTAAATTTATAGAGTACTTCAAGGCTCATCCATATAACCTAGTTAGAAGTTCTGACTATTTGTACAATCAAAGTTATAGAGATTCAAAGTTGACAATGTATTTGAACATATTCTGCAAGTGACCCAAGAAGGATAATTTAAGAGTTATTGATGTTTAAATATGAAATAACTATTATATAATGTTTTATACTTCATGAAAACTATATATGTGGATTTTATAGGTTTGACCAATCCATATTCAATGTGAACAAAGGCTTAGAAGTTGACTGTGTTTATTGAATACATTAGCAGTTTGAGTAACTTATAGAGGTAAGTTGAAGGTGTTATGAATAGAATTGAGGAAGAAAATGAACATTAAAATTTCAAGGAATTCTCAAATATTTAAAATAAGGTATTATATGTCATGATATGCCCCTGATCAGTTATGGAGAGTCAAAATAGTTGGACTATATGTGACCAATATGACTTGTCATTTTGAGAGAGTTGAATTGAGTGCTTAGAGCTTATGTTGAATTTTCTAAAGAATATGGTGTAGAATAGGTCCTAAAGGATTTAAATATGTGATATAATCATATGAATATGTAAAATATTTGTGTGTTTGCTTCATAAGTTTGAGACTATGTTTTTTGTGTTTGAAGACCTAAAGAGTAAGGAGACCAAATTGGTAGGTTCGAGTGTTGAGTTGGTGTTCCAAGTGGAATGGACCCATAAAAGAGTTATCAAGGGGATATTATATATATATATATATATTTGATGTGTTTGAAGCATTGTTAAATAATTAAGGTGGTACAAGTAGTCTCACATATAATGTGTGAGTATGAAGGCCTAATTATTTTAGGTCTCACCAAGACCTAATGTTGGTTTGGGGATAATGAGGTAATGGCTAACCTATGAGAATGAATTTGAGATATGTCTTAGAATGGTAGTAGTATTAAGGGTTAAGTCAAGTATTTTGGATGGATAAGAAGATAATATTCATGAATACTCTATAAAGAGTGAAAGCAAAGTTGATGATTTATAGAGACTTGAACGAGGAGAGTTGAGTAGTTATGAGAGCGAAGATTCAAGCAAAGAAGAAAACCTTTGAAATAGAAGGTACTAGTCATTGAGGACCAATACAAAGTGAAGATGATAAATCATGATTATCTAATTAAGTTTATGTAGGAGAATGCATAGTTCATTGGACCTAATGAGCTTAGAAGAGGTAGTTTGAGCAAGTTAGCCCTAAAGGCACCTTGAGAGAGATTGGAGGTGAAGAGTGCAAATAGAGGTTATCATCATTAGTCGAAAGAGTAGAAACAGGTGTTCTAGGTGATATATTTAGGTAGCTCAATATAATATTGGTTACCTAGGGGATTGGTTCCTCATTACAAGGTAAAACATGCTAAAGGTCTAGTTGTTGTGTGTGCTCAGCTAGACAGGGGCAATTACTCCTTATGGGATTGGTGTCTCTCTAAACTAAGAGATGGGTGTTCTTTGATTAGTGGGTACTGGTATAAATGTTGGATCTTATTTTATAGGACTATATTCCATATTTTAGGGTTTAATGGGTTTTATCCCCAATAGGGTTTCCCACATATATGATGTATTCATGTGATGTATGCTCTTATGTATACTATGAATGTATGTGATGTCATGTTTATGTTTCTTGATCAAGTTTATGTATGATGAATGTTTAAAAGAGTTGGGAATTAAATTAGATTATCTTGCATCACTGATTCACCCACCTTCCTAGTGATTATACCTATAACACATGTAAAGTCTATGTCCCTCTTTGTAACTACATAGTTGGCCATGCCCACTACTTCATTAGCTAATAACATTGCTTCAAGTTATAAAAAAATAAACCTACCTTAGATGAGCACCTAGTCACCACGTGAAGTGATAACACTACTTGTCGGTAAACCAAAAATTTATTAGTGATAAATGAGCATTAGGACACCATGTGTAAGGATACGGGAGGAAGTTAAGACTTATCCAAAAATAGAGAAAGTGACCCTCAAAAAAAGGGGACCACAATGCAAACACTGAACTCACCAAGCCTATCCATAAAAAAATCTAACTACTCCAAAAATGTATAAAACATAGATCATGATCCATAAACACATGATGTAGAGCTAACCCAAAATGACCCCATTGTCAAAGGGTGATACCTACATATTAAGTACTCCAGAAGAGGGCCTCAGACTCATGTAGTTCTCCCATGTGTTAACTTGTGTGTGAATCAAGAAATGTGTAAATCAAGTACAATAATGACCTAACATGTAACTTGGAAAATATGACCTTATGATTGATCCTTTATTACTTTAGACCTATATCTAGGTTGTTCCTTAGACTAATATCAGAATGGGGCAAAAGATGAAAGATTTTGGTAGCTTTAGTGCTTCTTGACTACTCTTTTGGTTTGATTTCTAGGTGAGGAATGAATGTAGGTTGATATTGTAATTATACCAATCCTATCAAAAGATAACTCACATTAAATCACTTAAGTTGATAGTTATAATACATTTAATTTTCAAATTAGATGAATTTAGGGCATCATACACTTGTGTTGGGCTAGGACAGTAACATTGATGTTACTGTCTATTTTAGACGTTAGTACTAGGGAGAAGGAGAGTAGGCACAAGCTCATAAGTTATAAAGGTGTAACATAAGTATATTTTAAGAATTTTGGGTAATATGGGATGTCTATTTCATCAATATATGGATTTTAAAACTAAGATATATACCAAGGAGAAAAAGATAGAGTAGATGCAAGGCTTGTAGAAGTAAGGAATGTGTATAACTAAGAAGAACTAGGGTCTGAGTTTTGCCAAGTCTATAAGACTAAGTTGATACATAATCACAAAATATCATCTATAATATGCTCCCTCTATAATAAATTATATAATCTAAGTATTTTAATTTGTGTAATAATATGATGAAATTTGTGACACATGCCACACATATACCCCCAATCTAAGTCAAAACTATCAAAATCCAAGTAAATTTTTTAATAATATGTGTAAAATTGTACCATTTAGTAGTAATTTATTCCATTATAAAGTAATTTTTACCTAATTTTTTATTTTATATAATTGTGAAGACTTAATCTCTGATACCCACCATTGTGTATGCCCCCTTTTGAGGTGAGGAATGAATCTTGTAAATTACTTATCTCAAAAGACAGTAGTTAAATGTATCATGTTATATATAAATTATGTAAGTAGTGTAAATCATATAATAACATGTGAATAATATGCCATCATAGTTAGAATAAAACATCTAAGTATGTATAAGACATGTATACTAAACATACAAATGTCATGTCAAGATATAAGTATCAATGAGAAACATAATGAATAATCAACATAACAATGAATATCCATAAACTAAGTAATAATTATTAGCCAAAATTGGCTACCATAGGGGAGTCTAATTCAAAAATTGGTTTTTGTCCTTTTAACTTTGTTGATAGCCTCTAATAACCTTAGTTTTGATGTCATGCTTTGTCATTAAGTGATGTCTTATTCATAAGTCCTTAGGTTATGTCAATGTAAAGTTATTTTTATGATGTTTAAGCCTTATAATGACTTATTCCCTAAAAAATTAATTAATTCAAATATGAGAGATATTTATTGTGAAGTCTAAGCATGATTTAGGGTGTCTTTGGTGTCTTATAAGTTTTATTATATGTCCAAGGTTAATAAGCCACTTTAAGCCTTCTCAATGCATAGTGAACATGTTTAAAGTTGCGAAAGACCAGTTTAGAGTCCAAAAGGGTGGAAATTACGTAGAATATAAATTTAAAATGACTTGTGAAGAGGTTTATAACATGGATTTGAAAGGTATAATTCATAATATGATATTTTTAGGTCAAAAGAGATAATGTTTGTATTTGTAGGTAGGTATAACAAATCTAGAATGGTTTATCAAAAGAATGAAAAGATGTTTTCAAGAATTTTCATGTGTATATTACTTTTTGAAATGTGTGTTAGGGCCAAATAATTCTTGATCAAGATTTTATAAGTCTAAAGAAGATAAAAAACACTTCATTTCCTTCATCGAGCTCTTTGCAAGCTAGTGAAGGCCATTTTTTAGCATTTGGTTTGTGAAGAGGAAAGAAAAATAGGTAAAATTAAATTAGGGTAAGATAGGGGACCATATTAAATTTAAATTACATGAATTGGTTTAGGGTTTTATGTCTTAAATTTATGAACCATTGTTAATAGGAAAAGTGCTCTAAAACCCTCTTAAAACCCCACTAGCTCAATTTTAGGAAATATCACAGCATTTTGGAACTCATTGATCAAAATTAATGATTTTTTTAGGTATTTAAAGGTGTTATTGGTATTTAAAAATCATATATATCATTTATTTGGTACATATGAGCTTTACAGTGGTAAGAAAAGGGCTTTGTTTACTAGTTTGTGAAAATCACAGGTAGGGTTTTGGTGTTTTTAGATGTTTCTTATCTCAAATGGATTCTAAAAAAATTATAAAAATATATCAGACATATTAGAAATAAATTTAGGTTTAAAAAATGAAGAATCAAGGTTAAATAATAGATTATGAATAACTTTGGCCTTAGTGTTCTTCAATAACTCTGTAGGTATGAAAGAGTGAACACAAGACTATGACTAATAAGCAAGCTTACAAGACAACTGAGAGTAATTAATGTTGATGAAGACATGAAATACACCTTCATGTTTATATATGATATCATATATTCAAGGAATATTAGTCATGTGGTGAAAATAGGAAGGGATATGAGCTCAAAATAGTCATACAAGGGTAAGCACTTTGAGATGCTTGGGATATGAGATGTCTACAGGGTAAACACAAAATGCCAATTTTTCAAGGTGTACATGAGTTTTAAATACTTATTAAAGTGTGTAAAACCCATTAAATAAATTTTGGGAGGTGAATTAATTCAAGGATTAAGCATCATGTGGACTATGTGCATATTAAACACCTATAGGACTGCCTTTAGAGTTGAGGAAAACATGCAAATGGTGAGGTAAGTTGAGATATGAAGACTCGTATAGGGTGAAGAGAGTCTTGGTAGATGGTAATACAGGGTTTATATTTTTTTAAATTAAAAGGAAGATACATATTAAGTATTTCACTCAGTCACAACAAAAGGTGCACCTACAACTCTCTTTAACATCTTACTAATTTGAATATACAGACCTATGAAAGGCTATCAACAAGTCTCCTAAGCTGAATTGAGATGTTTTAAACCTATGGAATGGTAATAAGGTCATGTAAATAGAGTGATAAAAGTTAAAATAGGATATTAATATGCTATCAAAATAAGAATATGCAATAAAGGGCTTAACAAATCCTCAAGAAGACCTATAGGCCTGTGTAGACAATCAAAGAATAAGGGTGAATTTTGAACTTAATAAAAAGGTTAAGGAGGTTTTTAGAGGATTTAAGGGTGATAATAAAAATTATTATCCTAATTATAATCATCATAATTCCAATATCACCTCAATATAATTCATTCCCAAAGCAAACTCAATCAAGAGGCCTAAAAGCTGCACCAACAATTGTATATAACATGGAAAAATGCATTTTTTAATGATGAGATTAAGATTGGAAATGTCACATTGAGAATGGATAATGTTAATAAATGTGTCACAAATGATTAAATGTTATCTAATTAATATAAATACATGAAAAGAGACAAAGAGTTTGGATGGTTGGAAGACTTTGTATGCTTGAAACACAGGCTTCTACAAATGGCTCGAGTATGGATTTGATAACATAAGTGATGTGTTGTTTTATATGGATAAGGATACCTAAAAAAATAATGAAAAACCATACTATAATCAAGGCCATTGAAATTCATAAAGATTAGACCAACTAATTCAAGAATCATGTTTGAGATAGGTCTTAGGCCTAAAGAGCTACATGCATGTTAGAGAATGCAAGTTCACCTTCAAGAATTGAAGAATATGCAATGTTGGAATTGAGATTGGAGGTTTGGATGGGAAATTAGTGTATATTTAAGTCATGAAAGACCCTAATGGTAGGTTGATAATGTTTTTATATTGACAAGAAAGTTAAGGAAACCTACAACCTATATAGTCCTAACATACAAGCAAAACCTTAAAACTTGGAATTTTGGAGAAGTATGAGAATGACCCAAGGAAAAATGATTATTTGAGGGGTTGAGTAAAGTTATTTCAGACATATTATATGTCTCAAAAAGTTTTGAAGTTTCATAAAATTCCATCCATTCATTTTTCCTTGCTCTTGACTTACTTAGGCTTGTGTTTTACAACCTAAGGCTAACAAACATGAAATTTGTAGAACTCAAGTTATAACCCTTAGAATATAGTGAAAATTTCTCATCAAACATTATTTGATGTCACATAAAATATTTTTTATGGTTTTTATTAGTACCATATGGTCTTGTATGATCTCTAGTATTGTAGGCTTGCTTTAGGCCTAATTGGGAAAGATGGGTGTTAAGAAAGTGGGTCTGCCTTAAGATTTGGGTCATGAAGCTTTGGGTGAAGTTAAAAGGGGATAAAAGGTACTCAAATATACCTTTATTTTTCATATAAGTGTTTTATATCACCCAAAATAATGATATTTGTGAAAAAATAGGGCTATAAAGAATAAGCCTAAAAAAGAACTAATGTGAGAAATATGAAGGAGATTGTAGAACAAAGGTGGAAAGATGATTGGTTATAGGTTTTAAAAAAGTGTCCAAGGCCATTAGATTCAAATAAAATGAATTTTAAATTACTAATCACTCCTAAGGGGTAGCTTCAAGAGTTCAAAGGTGAGTCACCTAGAAAGATAAAACTCCTATGCCACCTTGATTAAGCCATCATCAAATGAGGAACACACATGTTGAAGAGGGATTTAATAACTATCACTTAGAATTTTTTCATGTTTTTAAGATGTCTATGAGTGATTTATAGCCATCATTATCTCTTTAAACCTCTCTTCTCTCTCTCACTTCTTTCTCTTACATGTATGCTTGATTTTGGCACTATAAGGGATCTTTCTACCAGGAGTATGGCATAACCCTACTCTTTTTTATGCCTATTAATTAATAAGATGACTGATTTTACCTCCTCTTAAAGGTTGTATGCAGTATATAACTTGAATGGTTGATATGATCAAGCATATATTAAGTTCATCTTGGTTGTTGCCTCATTCTCTTTACCTTCATATAGTTTGATTGATTGTTGTAGGTTATGAAGAGTGTCATTAGGGGTTTCATGGGGTTAGAAGTCGTAAATATATTCCATTTTAGTCTCACTTAACCTTAAATATTTGAAAATTATTGATGTGATTGGGTATAATTAAGATAAATATATGTTTCTTATAGTCTTATATGACTTAATACACATGCAAATCAATGGTAGTTGTCATAACATTTGGTGTATCACATCACTTTTAATTTATAGTTTTCTTTTTCTCTTTTCCTTATAAGCTAGTAGGTTAGTGATTAGTTCTAAGTGATAAATCAAGGGATATATCACTATATATAAGTTATCTTTAGCTATAAGGTCACCCAAAATGTTTGAAGAGTCCCCATACTATCACTTAAGTGAGGAGGCTTGAACACCCTCCTCAAAGGAGTAACTTTTTTTGATAATAGTTCTAGCATGCCCAATGAGATAAGAGATTTCATCCATTAAAGATTTATTTGTGTTTATCTTCAATAAAAAAACCTTTTGAGGCATGAACATAAGTGACAATGATGACTTTGAGTTCTTACAGTTGGTTTTAGTAGCCCAGGTATTCTTTCAAGCAAGCACTCTTTCTATTTTACGTTTCTCATGAAGTGTGATGTCTGAGTTTGGAGTGGATTTTAATTTTAATCAGGTTGGTGAGTCCTATAAATCCTATGTTAATCCTTACCCATAGCACCTTAATCCTTATCAGTAATATAATGAGCTATATCATCCCTATGTTGATCTATATCAAACCTATGTTGATCCATATCAGCCCTACAATGACCATACTTACCCTCCATATAACTACAGCTATCAATATGACAACCTTTAATATTGAGAGTACTATCCTTCCTCCCTTCCTCATCAAAATTATTAAGCTTGTCAACCTCAATATCAGTCTTATCAAGCTTGTCATCAATAAGAGTTAAGGTATAAGGAGGAACATATAACTAGGCAAGTTCAAGATAAGAAAGAATAAGACTCTCAGTTGCTCATGATTATGCTAAAGAATGAAATAGTAATGAGAAAGATGGATAGAAGAATAAAGCTTGGATAATTTTTCCATATTTACCTCATTAAAAATCTAAGGGAATCATTATAATTTTCAAGGAGTGAGTGGGAAAATTTTGAGGAAGAAAACCAACATATCCTAACCAATGAGAGGTTGAGAATAAGGGATTTAAATCAATTCATGGAGGATAGGTTAGTTATATGGGAGAATATAGAAGTCTAATCCCATAGATCTCAATTAACCTTTCCAATCCAAAGTTATTCTTCTTTTTTTCCAAACCTCCTGCAAGATGCAATATATCAACAAAATTTTTAAGCTAAGTAAAAGCCTACACCTATGCAAGTTCTTTATCGGGAACCTTCTCCCATGCCCATCCAAAATTAGGAAAAGGAAGAGGTGTTAGAGTTCAAGTTAATAAAGTTTTAAATCTCCCCAATCCCTTCATCCATCCCTCAAGTTGTATCACACCTTCTAGAGGAATCCCCTGAGTTTAAAATTCTAAGTTGGAAGCTGATTTAACTTATTTAGGACTAATGGAGTTTTATTCCTATTTTAGTTAAGGGTCTAGATTAATAAATCAATAAATAACATTTCAATAAATATAGTACTAATTTTTATAATTCATTTTTCATTTTTACCTTTCTAAAAATAACAATAAATAAGGAGAAATATAACTTAACTTGAAACTGGATTGAGATGACTAAGATAGAGGCTAAAATTGATAGTGTCATGAATATAAATTTGGATTTTGTTTAGTGAAAGATTAGGATAAAAAATAATAAGACACTTTTAGGTTCGTGCTATTGCCCACTCTTGCTACTATTGTCCAAACTAGTCATAGAGACCTGTAACTTTCTAGGTTTTTGCACTATTCTTGTGTGAGCATGCCTATGAAATATTTAGTGCTAATTATTGATAGAAATCACTATAGAGTTGATTTAATATTCAAACCCTAACCCTCCATCATGATTGATAAAAAAATATTTGAATCACTTGAGAAATGGGGGTTAGTGTGTAAGATGCACGGACATGTAATCCACACCCCTTGTGTGGGTACACTACCTACATACCAATACTTCAAAGAGGGATCAAGCCATATGCATTTCTCCCACCTTATGTGTTTTGTGCAATAGTTTGATGCAGATGTAAAAATGCCAAATTGAGAGTGCTTGAGGTGGCTAGGGACTAGTATGAGGGTTTGAGTGTGTTTGAAGCTATGTTGGGTGACTATATATAGAGAATAGGGAAATTTGCCTTAATGCTTTGTTTGTATTCTTGATTGCTTTGTAAGATTTGTCACATCTCTTTGTAAATGAGATCTGTATGGGATTTTATAGGGAACCATTGGTCATGGGTTTGATGTATTTGTGCTAGGCTAACATAATGAAGGATATGGATCAGATGAAAACAACTGTTGGGGATTAAAGTGCAAATGGATAAGAGCATCAAAAATAAGACACCCCAGGGTCTGATGCTATAGTCCAAATATGGAGCTCCTATCCTATAGGCTTGGGACATAGGGGAATAGGATTGGTTTGGGATATATAGTCTAGTTAAGGTGGAATGATCATTTAGAAGGTTTTGAAGGACTGGTAATGAACAAAAATATATCTAGAAGGGTCATTAAAGCATGCAAAAAGGAGCTATAGATAGGGTGTCACAAGCCACACTAAAAATACCAATTTAGACATTTTATATGACTATATTTCCCCCCCCTTTTTTATAGTGATATAGCAAAGTGAAATACTAGGATAAAGGAAAAATAAAAAGTGTACTTGAACTTACCTGCAAAGGTGAAGCCCATGAAGATGTGTGATGATAAGTATGTATAGAGAGATCACATCATGAAGCATAAATGAACAAATAAAAATAAAGAGTAGAACAGTTCTTACTAGACACATTATGTCTAAAATAAGAATGTACAAATTTTGAGTAAAAGAGAGAGGAAGAGAAAGGAATGAATACACCTCACCACATACATGAACCAATACAAAAACTATTGCGATGTTGAGTGATCCTAGTATCTACTATACCAAAAATATATTGTGAATGGAGTTGAGTTCTCAATTTATTGATAGTGGCTCAAGAATACAAAGACTAACCCTTTGGCTCCATCATCACCCACTAAGTGAAGCTATGTGATCATGCATGTGTTAATCGATGTTTGGAATATGTGTCCAATCCCTTTAAGTGGCTCAAGAATATAAAGACTAGCTAGTATTTTGCCTCCATCATTGCCCACTACATGAAGCTATATCATCATGCATGTGTTAGTTGATGTTTAGACTGTGTGTTTAATCCCTCTGAATAGGTGGCTCAAGAATACAAAGGCTAGCTAATCCTTTGGCTCCATCATTTCCCACTAAGTGTGAACTATGAACTAATACCAGTATGAATGTGTGTTGTATGAGATGGATCATGAAGCCCATGAATGCTCTATAATCTACTAATGTGGCATGGATAGCTAAATGTGTACTATAAATTAGGCCATTTTTGACCACTCTAAAAGATGGAGATTAGGCTTGTATGAAATCCATTCTAAAATTAAGAACCAAGCTTATATGAAAGCCACTCTGAAATGATGCCAACCACTTGCAAATGGAATAAGGCACACAAATGATAAGAATACCTGGGTAATATAATGAACTATAAATAAACAAAGTCAAACGTGCCATACACATTACCTCTAATCATTATTGTCTATAACATGGATTTTGATCTAAAAATTGTACCAACTATCCAATCTAAAACTAAAAGTGAGATCCATCATGTTGTGCATGATGCCCCCTATATTTGGATAATTTGAGTAAAACTATACTAAAAATAGCCAATCTAAATTGAATTGAATCTAAAAAAACTATAATTGACCTTACCTTTCTATCTATTTCTAAAAATCTAAATTTTTGGCTATTTGAACAGGAACACCAAAAATGGGACACTTTAGTGTTTGACATTGCTGTCCACTTCCAATGCTCTTATCCTTTTCTATTTTTGATGACTATTCTTTATTCATCACTTTTTTTTGGTTTATTTTGACTAGTTTGAATTTTGATTACTATTTTGAAAACTAATCTTCGATTGGTAGAAGGCTCTGATCTCTATGACAAAGACCTTATTTATTGCCCCCTCTTCTGAGGGTAGGAATGAAGACCCTACAAGGATTGTCCTCAAAATAAACATCCCTATAAGTGTGTTATTCTAAAAAATACATGATATAACAATGATAATAAAAAATATATCTCAAGATACATCATAGTTTGTATTGGAGATTGTTAGATCAACATTGGTATGCTTAGATATATGTAATCAATGTAATAACATGTGCAATATACTAAACTAAAACTTAAATTTTTGTTAGTTTTTAATTATCAAGGAGGGATAGATCATGATGCCCATTATGGCATTCAAGAAGGTAAGATAATTCATGAAGTGTATCATGGTATTGCAAAAAATAGAGAAGCAAACAAACAAACAAGCATGCAAGGCAAAAAGATTACAAAAGAGGATAAGGGTCCAAGAAAATAAGGGACATGGATACATGTCACTCAAAACTTGGAAATCAAGCATACAAGGCATGCTCAAATTCCCACATACACATATAATTGAAAATAAGAAAGGTTGGCACGAGGGACACAAGCATATACAAGAGTAGAAGCGAAAGAAATTGACAAATGTCCTAAGGCACACACAAGTAAAAAATAATAACTAATAAATAAAATCACATCTATCTACTCAAATAAAGAAAGGAAATCATATAAATGGTGGAAATACTATCACATCTAACTAATCAAACAAAGAAGTAAAAGTATGCAAAACATGGAGTACAAGACTAGGTAGATCATAAGAAATACACAAGTGTTATATACTAGTGAGTGTCAATAGAGTAATTTATGTAAGCTAGTAAGTAATGTACATCAATATGATAACTAGAGTGTGTGGTGTAGGAATGATAATACTTAGATGGTGTAGTCTTATAGAATATGCCCTTGGTGGGTAGATATGTTGATGTATGTCTTGAATGTAAAAGTAGTATGCACCCTTAATGGGTAGAGTGAAGTAATGAAGGATCTGGGTGTCATTGCACACACTCAAAAAAGATCAAGTGAAGCATGAACATATAGATAAATTGATAAAAAATAGCATATAATAGTAAAATCTAAGTCTATCATGGTAGTATAAATGTAAAGCATGGATAATGCATACAATTGACATGTTTTTTGCGTTTTAAGTTATTTAAATGTTTTTATATTTTGACATGTTATATTATTTTTGGTGTTTTGAAATAAGATATATACAAGAAATCATGAGGAAACTATGTCAATAAATTGAAAATAATTTATGTACAAGAAAGATTCATAAGAAATGATACTAATCAATGAGTCTTATGAGAGATTCCCTATGATGGTGTCCTAAATCAAGGTGAGGGATCGTGCATGATCATGAAGCATGATGGAATGGCTAAGGCTATGGATTTAAAAAATATGTATGCTATAAATGTTCTAAAATGTCTATAGTATAAACCAACTATGGGGTCCCTCTATAACTCTGAGAAGTGGATGCAACTATGGGGCTCTTAGGGACCCGTCTGGTAGTAGAAGAATCTCTCTAAAAATGTGTTCTATGTGTAGAGGCATGAGACCTCATTAATACTACTCTAGGTGTGAATACTATAGATGGAAACTATCTAGAGTCTTAAAAATATCATTGATGTTGTGGTTTCTCTAAGAGAGGCCTATATGGAAGTGTATGAACTTTCTATGCTGGCAAAGGAGGCCTCATCTGTGTCTGAATCTCAATTGGAGGAAGAATTGTAACTAGTAGAGGAGATAAAACTAGTGACTACAAAGTAGGAGATGGATCTAAAGTGGGGAGTGGTAACTCATATAGAACTCTACCACTTGTAACAACCTAATTAGTGTGAATGAATTTCATGCATCTATGAACTGTAGAAGGTACTGAACAAAGTTTCTAAATCTATGGTTGACCAAGAAACATATCGAAGACTCCTAAACTAGGAACAATAGTAAATGTTGTAGCCATATGTGTTAGACCAACCTATAGAGGAATTACAATCTCCCCCAATGAAATCTATACATGTACACTGAATCCACTATTAACTATGTCCATCGAGTTAATATCCCGCTTTGAATATCCCAAATGATAAAGTAATGTCATAGTCCACATGTTTACACTAGATCTATTATTTATTAAAACAATATGAATGGGATAATGATCAATGTAGGCTATAATAAAGAGTGCATGGTAATCTTAATCATCCTCAACTATCTCTTACTCTAAGAAGGAAATCAAAGGTATATCTATAAATCTAAAATTATACACACCAATCATGTTGCTTAAAGGATGTGACTCAACTAAAGGTTCTTGATATGTAACTGGTGGAGGGTGTGCATGATATGCATGGTGAAAATATGATGTGTCCCCTATTTCATGTTTATAATGATGTGGAAAAGGATCTTAGAAAATTTTTAGAGCCTTTTCCTATGTTTGATTTGATTGAGGAGGCTCAACTAGAGTGCTAAGATCAATAAGGTCACCATCTATCAAGTCCTATATCTTGTGTCACAAACTAATGAATCTATTCATTGTGTGGCCTGGTGCCCTATGAAAATTGTAAAATTCATTATGATCATATCCACATGGAAGATGATTTGTTGTATCAACTTCTCAAATAGGAGGGATAGATATGATATTGCATTCTAATAGCTATTGTAAGACTCTCGCTGGAGATAATGGTAGATTGGTAAAGGCTCTGTAAGGAGGTGTTGATAAAACCACTCACTAAGGGGGATCTGAAGCCACATTAACTATAGGTTGATTTTGAATTTTTCTATCATTAACCTTTACTTTGTATGGGACTTTGTTGTTACTCTTGTTTTTTGTTTTTGATATGCCTGTGTACTTGAGTTTTCCCATTGAAATTTATTTGGCTTACCTTTGCTTTAGTGTATGACATAAATAAATTAAGGAAGAGAATGTTTTGAACATTATTGAATCATGCAAAGTTGGTATAATACTCTATTTGAATAGGTCCTATAATTCTTGATCAGCCATGGGGCTAGTCATTTTAGCCAAAATAGTCTTATATCGAAGAACATAATTTGTGCGATGCTCATTTGACCTTTGTTTCTATTGTGTAACTTGGGAATAAGAAACCTTTTTTGTTATGTTAATGATAAAATGAGCTAGGAACATGTTAGCTAAAGGATTTAATGTATTGATCAATTGATTCAATAGACTATAGAACCATTATAAAGCATAATACTTTAAACCCATGGAAATAGCTTGGTTAATAACCAGTCATTTGGCACATAGTCCAAACATGATACATGAAAATCTCTCAAGTGTCTTTGGATCACCCTTAAAATTATATAGAGTGAGTTTGGGTTGAACAAAACCTGTTGGAAAGGGTGTAGAAGGAATATGATGTGTTAATGGTGTATGAAGTAGAACAAAAGAATCTAAAGATTATGTTGGTCTAGAGGCACCTTGCTCAAGATGTATCACCTTGGATTGAATATATTTTATCTCTTAACCAAGGATAGCCACATTAGGAGACAATGATGTACTATCCATAACTGGTGGTGCCTCATAGGAAGGTTAGGCTACTATAGGGGGTTATTGAGACATAGTTACCCCTATAGTGTCATTTACAACTTGTTGTTTTGTGGTTTGAGAGGATTGACCATTGTTTGCTTTTTATTGTTTTTATTTTAGTATTTTAAGCATATCATATTATATATCAAGATGTTTAGTTAAAATTTCTTAAAGTTCTCTCTTATTAGTTTCATTGAAACCAATATATTAGGACATTATTAAAGTAGGGAAATAAATTGAAAATGGATTGAATTTTTTACAATAAGTTATAATAAGCAAAATGAAATGGAAGAAAAGTAATAAATAAAGGAAATTTAAAGTCATAAAAACAAAAAATTGGAATATGTATAAAAAGGATACAAATCTCACAAACATGTAAGGTGATACCTCCAAAAGTAAAGAGACCCAATATAGTGTAACTAGGGTTTGAAAGAAATAATTTATAAAAATTACTATGGTAAATTTTAAAATTAAATGTGAAATTATGATTTAAATGTGCATGAAAAATTAAAAAAAATATAAAAATTAGTAAGGAATTTTTTCTAGGGTTTTTATGTGTAAACGAAGTAAGTCAGGTTCACCAAATGATTTAACTTTTTTGGTAATAATGAGTTTTATTCTTATTTTTGTTAAGGGTCTATATTAATAAATAAGTAAAGAATACTAAAATAAATATAGTCCTAATTTGTATAATTTATTTGTCTTTTTTACCTTTCTAAAAATAGTAATAAATAAGGAGAAATATAACTTAGATTGAAACTAGACTGAGATGGCTGAGATAGAGGTTGAAACTAGTTATGCAGGACTGGGATATTATCATGAATATAAATATGGATTTTGTTTAGTGAAAGTATAGGAGTGATAAAACTAGGAAACTTTGGGGTCTGGTGCTATTGTTCATTCCTATAGCTATTGTCCAAACTAGTCATAAAGACCTGAAATTATTTGGGTTTTTGCACTATTTTTGTGTGAGCTTGCCTATGAAATTTTGAGTGTTGATTATTGACGAAACTCATTGTAGAGATGATTTAATCTTCAAACCCTAACCATCCATCATGCTTGATAAAATAATGTTTGAATCACTTGAGAAAGGGGGGGTAGTGTTTAAGATGCCCTAAACGTGTAATCTATACCCCTTGTGTGGGCACACTACCTACATACCAATACTCCAAAGAGGGATGAAGCCATATGTAGTTTTTCCACCTAATGTGCTTTGTGAAATAATGTGATGTGGATGCAACAATGAAAAATTGAGAGTGTTTAAGGTGGTTAGGGACTAGTATGAGGGTTTGAGTGTGTTTATAGCTATGTTGGGTGACTGTATGCAGATAGTAGGGAGGTTTGCCTTAATGTTTTGTTTATATTCTTGCTTTCTTTGTAAGATTTGTCACTTATCTTTATAAATGAGATTTGTATGGGATTTTATAGGGAACTATTGGTCATGGTTTAGATGTATTTGTGCTAGGCTGACACAGTGAAGGATAGGGATAGGATGAAAATGATCATTGAGGCTCAAAGTGCAAATGGATATGACTGATAAAAATATGACACCTTAGGATCTAGTGCTGTAGTCCAAGTATGACACTTTTATCCTATAGGATCGAGACTTAGGAGAATAGGATTAGCTTGGGAAATACAGTCTAGCTGAGGTGGAATGATTTTTTAGAAGGTTTTAGATGACTGGTAATAAGCAAAAAGATATCTAGAAGGGTTACAAAAGCATGAAAAAAGGAGATATGGATAGGGTATCATAAGCCACACTCAAAATACCAATTTGGACATTTTATATGACTATAAAAGAAAATAGTAGAGTCATAGGGGAAGAAAGATAAAAAATTCCTAGGTTTGGAAATTGAGGCCAAATAGGAACCTTTGCCTATTCAAGCCCCTCCCATCCCTCAAAAACCTCAAACTTTAAAATCATAGAAGTCAATCTAAGAAAACATCCATCAGAAGAAAGAAGTCCTTGTTGTGAAGGTTGAATACTAAAGTATATAAGGAGTTGAGGGACTGATTGGTGAATGGAAGGAGAAGAATGATAAGCTCATTGATTTCAAAATCCTAAAGCTTATCTATGAGATTAAGCAACCCATCCTTGAAGAAGAACATGTTATATGGGAGGCAATTGAAGAAGGTCAAGTTACGACTATAAATAAGCCTTAAAAAAGCTATGAGGATAGTGATTCAAGTGTATATGATGAAAAAGTCATCATTGGAACACCTCTTGGTGAAGAGAGAAGCAAATCAGTCTTTGAAGATGAAGATAAAGGTGATCTTGATGGAGTAAAATTTGATTAAGTGATAATAAACCTTGGAAGAGATGAACTTTCCCAATGTGAACAAAGTTATGATCATGTTTTTATAGTAGAATAATTATTTATTAAATATTGTTTTGATCCCCAAGAACATGATCAAATAGGTGTAAAATTAAAATCCCTCTCACTTATTATTATGAATACATATATATCAACTCCTATCAATCTAGAAGAAAGTCTAAATGAGATGGAACCAAGTGAAGTTTAGTTGGAGGACTTTTTTGGAGTCCTAGGAGAAGGTTACACTCTTCTACAGGAAGGTTATGGTCTGATCCAAACTAGGGAAGGAAATTTTGTTAAGAAAACCAACAAGCTATAATAAATAAACCCTCCAAGTTAGTCATTCCAAGAAGCTACCTCATTGGAATTTTGACTTGTTTGATGTTTTAAAGGAAGGATATCAATTTCTTGGTCCATTTATAGATATTTGTTCACTCTTGGAAGATAAGAAAAACCTATATTGGCCTTAAACTCTCAAAGAGAAATAAGATTCACATCTTGAAGCCAATTCTACAAGCATGTTATAAAAAACATATCATTCTATTTAGTTTGATCAATCAGAGTGTGAAGAGATAAAGGTTTGTCATGTGGTGAAATTTGATCAAGTATATACCACTACAAGAGCATATTTCACCATCTACTTAGCTTGGTTGGAAGCTAAAAATTAGGAAACATTTCCTATCATGCTCATTTCAAAACATGAAGATGAGCCTAAATATGTTCAAGATCAATTTAAGCATACACTTTTGATTACTCATGCTTCAAGAAAGGTGGAGGTGTATAAGGTTAATTTTGAAGAAGAAGAAGATGTCAACATTAACATACAAATACCCCTCTTCTATTTTATCTTGGCTACCATCAAGCTTTCTAGTCACATGAGATTGGTGAAAAAAGGTAGTTTCTTTGCTATACCAGTTAATGGTTTTGTTTAAGGCTATCTCAAGTTGTTAGATTAGGTTAGTATAGGATATATTATTTGTCTCTCCTTCCTCTAATTGCCATTACACATGTGTTTATTAGGTCTAGTTGTTTTTTGCTTTGTTGTGTTTTGATTTAGTGTGTTGTTCTTGTCTTGTTATGTGTTTTATACATATGGAAATTATATTTTCTTGTTCAAGGCATTTATAATCAAGTCCAAGGTCCAATTAAGCCTAAATTTGAGTGATGTATGACTCCATATCCCAATGGATGGATAAGGTAGCTGGTCTAAGGTACATAACAAACATGCAATCTTAGGAGGTCACCAAAGATGTTAACCAAAATTGGATACCATAGGGGAGTATAATTCAAAACTTGGTTCTTATTCTTTAACTTTATTGATAGTCTCTATTAACCCTAGTTTTGATGTCACACTTTGTCATTAAGTGATGTCTTATTCATAAGTCCTTAGGTTATGTCAAGATAAATTTTTGTAATGATATTTAAGCCTTATAATGTCTTATTAATTGCATAATTCATTAATGCCAATGTGATGGGGATTTATTGTGAAGTCCAAGCATTATTTTAGGGGACTTTGGTATCTTATAAGTCTTCATGATATGTCCAAGGTTAATAATCCACTTTAATCCTTCTTAATGCATAGTGAACATGTTTGAAGTTGTGAAAGACCAATTTAGAGTCCCAAAGGGTGGAAATTAAATAGTAGAGCACTTGAAAATGACTTTTGAATAGGTTTATAATGTGGAATTGGTAGGTATAGTTTATAATATTATAGTTTTAGATTAAAAGAGATAATGATTGTACATGTAAGTAGTTATAACACATCTACAATGGGATATCAAAAGAGTGAAAATATATTATAAAGAATTTTTAGGTGTATAGTACATTTTCCTAGGTGTGTTAGGTCTAAATCATGCTTGATCAAACTTGTAGAGGTCTAAATAAGAAAAAAAATACTTCATCTCTTTCATTGAGCTCTTTACAAGCTAATGAAGGCCATTTTATAGCATTTGTTTTATGAATAAGGAAGAGAAACATGTAAAATTATATTTTAGGAAGATAGGGGACCTTATTCCCTTGAAATTAAATGAATTGGTTTAGGGTTTTATGAGATTAAATTTATGAACGATCGTTAACAAGAAAAGTTCTCTAAAACCCTCCTAAAACCCTATTAGCTTGGTTTCAAGAAATATCATGGAATTTTAGAACTAATTGATTATAATGAAGGATTTTTTGAGGTATTGAAAGGTCCTAGTGGTCTTAAAAAATCATATCTAACACTTATTTTGCATGTGTGAGCACTATAGTGGTAACAAAAGGGCTATATTTATTGGTTTGCAAAGATGGAAAATAAGGTTTTGGTGTTTTTGCATGTTTATTATCTCAAGTGGATTATAAAATACTTAAAAAAAAGTCTCATACATCATATAAATCTCTTTAGGTGGTATAAACCAAGCATCAATGGAAAATAACAGATTATGAAGAACTTTGGCCTTAGTGTTCTTCAACAAGTCTATAGGTATGAAAGAGTGAACACAAGACTATGATCAATAAACAAGTTTACAAGACATTTGGGAGTAATTGATGTTGATGAACAAGTGAAATTAACCTTGAGGTGTATATATGATATCATCCAATCAAGGAAGATTAGTCATGTGGTGAAAATTAGAAGGGATATGAGCTCAAAATAGTCATGTAAGGTTAATCACTTTGAGATGCTTGGGATATGAGATGTCTATAGGGTAAGAAAAAAATGCCAAAGTTTGTAGATATAAATGAGTTTGAGAGACTTATTAAAGTGTGTGAGACACCTTAAGTAAATTTTTGAAGGTAAAGTCATGAAAGGATTAAGTATCATGTAGACCGTGTGCATAATAAACACCTACAAGCCTGCCCTTAGGTTTGAGGAAAATATGCAAATGGTGAGGTGAGTTGAGATATGAGACTATTATAAGGTTGATATTTTTATTAGAGGGTCATATAAAGTTTGTATTTTTTAAAATTAAAATTAATATGCATATTAAGGAGTTCACTTAGTCATAACAAAAGGTTCACCTACAACTCTCTTCAACTTTTTGATAATTTGAATATATAGTATACTTATGAAAGGCTATCAACAAGTCTCCCAAGCTAAGTTGAGATGTTTTAAAACTATATAAGGGTCATAAGGTCATGAAAATAGAGTGATAAAATTTATATGAGTCTCTTAATTGTCTTTATAGGCCTATGAAGACAATTGGAGAATAAGGGTGAATTTTGAAATTAATCCAAAGGTTAAGGCAATTTGTATAGGATTAAAGGATGAAAATAAAAAGCATTATGATAATTATAATCATTATAAGTCCAATATGTGATAAATATAATGTAGACACCATAAATTCACACACTATGACTTTGAGTGTCAAAATACCCCTTGGACCACCTTAAGACCCCCTTGGGACCATTTAAACCTCTTATCCCTGATAGAGCTTACTCCCAGTTAGTTTGGCTAAATAAACCTAACCTAAAATTTTACCCCTTTTTACCTTTTACACTTGACCACTAATGGTTAGGTTAACTACTAATGATCACCCTAATTGTCGATGGTCAAGGTCCACCTCTTTAACCAAAAGCATGCAAACCACCCGCTTTGATTTTATAAAAATAATTCATCTAAATCTAGTTGTGAGCCATTGCATGGATGATTTATAATTAAGAGTCCTAGTTCCCGTGATGTTACAAATATATTACTTGTGCCTATAAGAAGAGAGGGGCATGAAGGTGAAATTCATCTGTAAACATCTATGAATCTATAATAATTATCAAGAGCTTATGTATCTAAGATTTTCTTTTTGTAGGTCAATCACCACCAATAATCTAACAATCTAGTTATCATATCAAAGAGTCAATTTTCAACCACCTCTCCACTGAGTCTTCAAGTACCGTTGCTCTATCAAAATCAAGCTAGATTTCACCAACATATCAACTACCTCAATCATCCACCCAATCAACTTTTGGTAAGACAAGTACTTATTTTCTGGTATTCATTTAATTTATTTCCATTTTGTAATCAACCCAAGTTTTACCCATCACTTGGAATCCATATTTTGGATCTCATCAACCAACCATTTTATAAACCTAGATAATAACATAGTAACTATTGATGGTTGACCCAACCACCGATGGTCTATCCAATCACCAATGATCACTTTGACCACTGATGGTCACCTTAACCATTGATAATCACCCCAACCGCCAATGGTCATTATGGTAGTGAAAAATAAAAAGCTAATGTCACCTACTTACACCCAATAAAACTTGATTATTTATGTTTCTACCTATTCACATACCCCTATCTAATTTTTTGAGCCATACCCTAACCCTCTAGCACTAGTATTAATTATTTTATCTCTAATTTAATAATTTCTAGTCTATTTTCTTAGCAAGAATTTATTGTATTAAATTTTAGTACCCTTTGGTTTACTGATGCAAATATATTTCTATTCTATTTATAAACTTAATTATTTAAAATGTGTGGATTGAAAACCCCTAATGAAGCTCTTGCTTTCAGAATCTAGCTATCGCTAGGCAATCCACCCATTTATCTATCTAAAAAACAAGTTTGTGTTAGTGATTTCTTATTTGCAGGACATCCTCCCAACCCAAAGAAGATATCTTCACAATCTTATGATTCAATGCATGCAAAATCAAATAGGTTTTCCAACCATACACATACTTAGTTTCTTATTTTCCCCTTTCCAATAATAAGCATGAAATTAATTGAAACATTTTATAATTCTTGGTGGGAACCTTATGTCATTACTTGGGTTCTTGTTTTCTTGTATTCTCTCTCTATTCTATGCTCATTAATGAAATCAGAAGTTTATCTTGGGCTGAAAATTGAGTGCATACATCATATTCTTGAAAGTTTAGTTCAAATAGCCTAACTTAAAAGTAAAGTAATCTATTTTAGCTTCAATCTTTGTTGCACACACTCAACCAAGCCACTTTCACCAATTAAACATAAAAAAACTTGATACAATGCCTGACTAGGATTTCATCACCTAATAGTAACCTTATCCTTTCCTAGTGATCATACTTGGAGGCCATTACCAAGGGGAGAATCAACTCAACTCTCTAGTTGAGTAGAATCTTTTGGATATCAATATATATTAGCTAAGCACCTAACACCCTTATCACTATAGTGTGTGAAATGAGGGGGTAGGCCCCAATACCAAGCCATGTATTGATTCTAATATATATTATTTTTTTCACCTAAACACAACCTAAAACCAACCTTAGATTTGTTCTTTAGTACTTGCTCTACAAACCAATTTTAGTCACACACCTTTTTAAGGCATAAGCCAAAAGTGAGTTCAATTAAAAGGCTATGGATTAATGTATCTTCTAGAGTGTGATTTGATTTCTTAGACCATTTTTTTGTCTTCTCTTTATTTGATTAGTGAGGCTATTTGTGTTTTATATCTTCCTTATCTCATATGGTTCTCACTCGTCAACAGTGAAGAGACCTTGTAGAGCAAAACCCATCACCAAATTGACCTACCTCTTCTACCTATTCATACATGGACTAAATTTCTAAACCAATAGACTCTCCTCACCCCTTGAGAAGTCATAATTTACTTGAGGAGGTTCCTCCAAGAGATGCATATTTTTATGCTTTCCTAGATAATGACCTTGTGGCCTTGAAACATTAACTTACAACTATGTCTTACCATATCCCATCTTTGACCCCACCCATTAATCCACCTTATGGCATGCCTCTTCACCTCATGGGGAGTACCTATATTTCCATGTTTACAAATCAACCATTAACTACGCAAACCTCTTCATCAAATAACAACCCCTTTGAGGCTACTATAGAAAACCAACCAACCTAAACTACCACTGCCCTTATACCTTCTACTCCTAAGAACTAGTCTTCCACTATAGGAGTGCCTACCTCTAGTACTACCAACCTTCCTTTAAATACCTCCAATCCATAAAAAAATACTCCATTTCAAATCCTTATGGTGTTTTTACCCTCCACCTTGCCACCGATTAGTATAAGGGTCACCATCCTTCTATTGGTCACTAACCCAAATGCCACTCCTATCCAATAAGCACCTCTTGGGCCAACCTTTGGCTATGTCCCTAACATACAAGGGCATGTATCCCTACCCAATACCCAACCACATACTTCTAATTACCCTTATTTATCTTCTACCCAACCATTGACATCCACTTACCTATATGTGGTAGCCTCCCAACCGTATACCCACTACCAGTATGTATCCCAATCACTACAACAATATGTATCTTATAGCCTTCTAGGTGCACAACCCAAAGTGTACCTAATGAAGATACTTATGGACAATATGACCACCTTGGAGTTATCCATTTTGGGTGATCACAACATCTTGTCATATGACCAAATTTGTAATGAGCCCATCCATCTATTCATACCTATCAAGCCATATCCTCCCCAATAGGAACTTCCCAAGTTCTCTAAATTTTAAAATAAAGAGGATCCCCAATAGTAACTTAGGGAATTTAGGCATGCTTCATATCTCATCACCTATGATGATGCCCTTATTCTAAGCACCTTTACTATGTCTCTAGTTGGTTTGGCCTTGGATTGTTATAGTGCCATACCTAAACACTCACTTTTCTCCTTTACCCAACTAGCTCAAACCTTCTTAGACCACTTTTTGATCAATATCTCCAAGAAAGTTTCTATCATCGACCTCTACTCTATTTATAAATTGAGGATGAATCCATTACCAATTTTTTGACTTGTTAGAAGATCCTAATTAACCAACTTTCCTTTTCCTTGCCTCAACGTAAACTCATAGAGATCTTTACTCAGGCATGTGCCCAACATATCTCCTCTACAATACATATCCAAAGCTTCTAAAAATTCTATGAAGATTTTACCATGGTGAATAAGTTATAAAACTGAGCCATTGACAAAGGTAAACTAAAGCTCAAAAATAAGAATTCAACCTACAAAACCAATGAGGCTTCTTCCTCCAAGTCAAGTAACTAGTCTAATACCAACACCAAGAGCAAGGGAAACATGAATGCAGTTGTCCTTAAAACTATTCCTCTACCTTCCATCAACCAATCTAATCCCTCTAGTTCCTCAAAGATAAACATAAGGAGCCAAACCTAGAATAACTAGAAGTAATTTACTCCACTTGGAGAATCCTATGCTTCTATCTTGGAGAAGTTATTGAAAGCCAATATCATTTAACTTACTCCTATCAAGCCACCCTAATTATTTGACTCTTCTCACCCTATACCTAGTTAGTACAGTGATAATGATCTATGTGCCTTCCACCGAGTGATAGGGCATGATGTTAGTAGGTGCAACACTTTCAAGAGCCTTGTCCAATCCCTCATTGACAAGGAAAATCTTACATTGAATAACCCTACTAGACCATCAAACCAAGCCCTTGATATATTTAATCAACCTTTCCCAAACCATGTTCCTACCCAGAATGAGAGCAAAAACATCAAGTGTTTCTATGATACCCATATAGTTAATATGGTCCTTGATGCACTCATTATCAAACCATCTAGTATCTAATATTTTGATTGTTCACTATCATTGAGATATTAGACTCACCTTACCTTCCTTTAAACACTCAAACCAAGGGAATACCATACTCTCTCCCTCTACTTATTAAAGTAGTGGAGCCACTAGCCTCCCTTTCAAATAGTATATCAGAATAACCAACCATTGCTACTCTATCTTTACCTCTAACTATTAAATAACCTAGTCTTGAGAAAGGAACCTTCACGTTTATTCCTAAAACTAAGGAACCACCTATCTCAACCCCACATCTTATGATTGAGGAAGAGGATGAGGTTACCATCCCTATGTCTCCACCTAGGGACTTATATTTTAGGTATACTATTTAGGGAGTTAAACTAAATGCCAAACCATTCTCTAGGATAGCAGAAAGATTGGAATTTATCTCCAACCCAGACATAGATTGATCCACTTTTTGGTAGTAATTAAGACTACCTTATATCACCAAGAAATATCCTCTAACCATACATTTAGTAGACCAACCCACCAATTTTGCTACCCAAACTTCTACCCTACCAACCAAACCATTAAAAAACTTTACCAATATAATAATACCTTAACCATCCATGAAACCTAAACCCTAAGTGATTAAATCACCTTCTCAAACCAAATTAACCAAACCAATCAAGAACCTTTGCACCTTCCCCATAATAAGCCTTAGTCACCCCTCAGTCAAGGTGGAGCTTACCTTACCAAAACCAACAACCAAACACCAAACTAAAGAAACTAAAGATGTAAAACCATACAAAGGTCAAAAGGCCTAGATTTTACCTTCATCAACCTTACCCTCCATTCTAGGGATTCATCCCTCTACTTTGAGTAGGAATCTAATTGCCTCTACCAAAACCCCACCACCTCTTTTGGTTACACCTTTGTAGTTGATTTTCGATGCACCTCTTTTCACCACACCAACAATACCTAAGCTACCTACCTTATGAGATTCCACCTATAGATCATAAAACTCCCTACCTAAACCAAATCCATCAATCAAATGCACCACCCTACCCAAAAAAATACCATTAAACCTATTTCCAAGCAACCTCCTACTCCAACCATCAAAGTAAAAACCATTACACCTTTACCACCTTTAACTTAATATTACTTGACCATTTTCTATATGTTATTACATACCTCTTATTTATTCTTACCTCCCATCAGACCCTTTGACCATTTTGCCTCCAAGCCCACTTGGTACAATGACCACCAAGTGTGTTCTTATCATAAAACACCCAATCATGATATAGAGAACTGTAAATCTCTCCAAACAATCATCCACCAGCTTTATAATGAGGATGATATATTAACATATTAATTTCCTATGGGTCCCACCCCAATCCAACCAAAAACTATACCTACCCAATGCTCACCTACTCTTCCACTCACCCGAAAGTTAAGATAAGTCTGACCAATCCTCCAGCTTAACCTTTCCTTCTATCCATACTATCAATGTGGTCATAAGAGAACAACAAAAGGATAAGGTGTCCATTCCTTGGATGTATCCATCTTAAACCTCCTCAAAACCCACACCCAATCATCTATATCCTTGACCAAACCTAAGGGGTCTATCTTAGGTGCCTCTTAATCTAACCCCTTAGAATCCATCCAGAGAGTTATCCTTAAGCAACTTCACTAGACTTTGGTGAAGATGAACTTGTATGAGTTGATCTCTACCTCTCCCCATCACTGCTAATCACTAATAAATGCTTTGTAATCCATTTAGGTCCAACCCAAAGACCCCCAAACTCTAGCATCCTTTGTTGGTTCCCTTTAAATTTTTACCCTTTTTACCTTTAAGGATTCAAAAATACCTTCTATCCACCTTGAAGACCCATATCCCCCTCTCTTTATTACCACATACATCAACTAAACTTGTATGTCAAATGGGTCATGATTGATGGGGGAGCTAGCATTAACATCATCTCCTCTCATGCTTACAACCAAATCAGGTTTTTAGATAATATCATGTTTGAATCTTTGGCCATCCTCCATTCCTTCAATGATACCATGGCCACTACCTTGGGACTGATCATCTTTCATATATGTGTAGGACCCCACATGTTCCCTAAACTTTTCTATGTTGTAGAAGGTTAATTCCAATTTAACATGTTATTGGGATGACCTTAGATACACTTCATGGGATACATTCCCTCTACCCTCCACCATTACATTAAGTTTGAACATTAATACCAGGCCATCACCATCCAGGCTAATCTAAAGTCCCTTCTCAACATGCAACATGACCTATCACCCAAATGATGTCCACATACCCCCATCCAACACACCCTCAATAGCTAAAACCCAACCCTAAACTACCAAAGTAGATATCATATCCCTTACTACTGATGAGGCATTGACTAGTTATTATATCCCTTTAGATTAAATCACCACCATAAACCCTTTAGAATTAATGTTTAATCACCTTTTTCTAGGGGAATATCACCTTTTAGCACTTGATACTTTTTATGCTCCTCATGATTATGGGAAACTTACCAACCAGTTGAGATATGAACCCAATGTTAGGACTATTATTCCCTTCAAAACTCCCCACTATCAAACCTATTTTGTCCATGGGGTACTCAAAAAATACCTTGGTGCTCTTATCACCTCTATCCCACCTCGACTATTCACCACTAATTTCTCTTACCTAGATAAGCCAAGATTCACCAAGACATACCTCTATTAGTGTGCTTAGAAAGGCTTTGATCTTGGGAGGTATGGGCATGGCCCAAATAAATTTGTCACCATCAAAACTTAGAGACACACAAAAATCATGTACTAGGTTTCATCTTACCTAATAAGAAGAAATCCAAACAACCCACTATCACCATTGTTGAGGAGGATATCCCTTCTTCATCAAACTCACCTCCACTTATGTGTGAGGATGATGTCATTATCCCACCTAACTTTTTTTTTATCAACATGATTAGCTTTGAACCCCTAACTTTTCATAAGGAGAAGTAATTATAACCATCCCTTTGATCCATCTTATGATGATAGGAGAGGACTCCCCTACCATTAACACTATTTAGTGCCAGGATGATAATTCTATTCTCACCTACCTTGGTGCCCTAGATTCTTCAATCCAAAAATCCTTTCCTCTTGAGACCTTGACCATGTTGAAAAAATACACCATAAATATCAACTTGGGAACTCTAGATAACCCTCACATCATCAAATTTGGCCAATCACTAAATGCTAAGGAACTTCAAGACTTTCCCTCTTTCCTCCAAGACTACATTATAGCCTTTGTTTGGTCTTATAGTGATATTACTAGAATTGACCCCACCATTTCCACCCATAATATAGTCACTCACCATGATGCCAAAGCTATCAAGTAAAAGCTCTGATAAATGCATCCCCATAATAACCCTTCTCATCAAAGAAAAGTTTCAATGTCTTCCATATATCAACTTTATTCAACACATTGACTACTCCCAATGGGTCTCAGATGTTGTAACTATCACTAAAGCCATATGGGGACTACATATTTGTGTGGAATTTCATGACCTCAACCTCACCTACCCCAAAGATGAATTTCCCTTACCTAGAATCAACCAACTTGTTGATCTTACATCTGACCATGAGATGTTATTTCTCATGGATGGATCTTTGGGTTATAATCAAATCTTAATTACTCCTAAAAATCAACACAAAACTACCTTTACCACCCCTTGGGGAACCTTTTTATATAAATCCATGCCTTTTTGACTAAAGAATGTTGGTGAAACCTCCCAATGTGCCATGACCTATATCTTCCATGACCTTATCCATAAGATTGTAGAGGACTATGTGGATAACCTTCATAGGAAATCCAAAATATGAAAAGGATCACTTGGATTTTCTTAAGATAATCTTTAAATGCTTCATCCATTTCCATGTCCACCTAAACCCCAAAAAGTGCATTTTTGGGGTCTTATTAGGAAAGCTCCTTGGTTTCATTTTCTCCCTTTATGGAATAAAAGTTGATCCTACCAAAATCAAAGCAATCCTAGACATTATTCCTCTAGCCAACCTTAAGCAACTCCATAGTTTGTAGGGGAAACTTCAATCCATTTGTCATTTCATTTCTCAGCTCTTGAATTGATCCCAACCCTTCCACCACCTTCTAAAGAAGGATGTCTCTTTCAAGTGGAATAGTGATTGTCAAAAGGCCTTTGATTTGCTTAAGGAGTACAATTTGTCACCACCTATCCTTACCCATCCCAAGGATGACCAACCCTTTTACCTTTATATCTTTACCACCGACCATTTCCTAAGTGTAATACTGGGTCACTAAGATGAACACCATAAATAGCAAGTCATCTACTACATTAGTTGCATGCTTGTAGAGTATGAGATTCCATATACCCATATTGAGAAACTTCAGTTAGCTTTAGTCTTTATGGCCGCCAAACTTTTCCACTACCTTCTTAACCACAAAACCTATGTCATAACCAACATTGACCCCCTTAAGTACATACACTCCAAGATGTACCAAAGCCAACATATGGCTAAGTGGCTCATGCTCTTAGCAAAGTTTGACCTTTAATTAATATAGAAAAAGTTAATTAAAGAACAAGTCATTGCTGACCAATTTTCTAAAGAACCTTTAGCAGACACCCCACACCCTCTTCTTGAGTTCCCTGATGAGTCCATCATGGCCCTCTCTCAAGAAGGTTTTACCTATCAAGTCACCATGTTCTTCAATGGATCAAAGTGTCAATATGGTGGTGGAGCTAGTATCATCTCTATCCCCTTTGATGATAAACCTCTCCCTTTATCCTTCAATATTGATTTTGAATGTACCAACATGGCTAAGTATGAATCCCTCATAATAGGCCTTCAAACTACCTTAGCCCTAGGAGTTAAAACAATCAAAATCTTTGGTGACTCCCAACTTGTGGTTAATCAAATCAATGGATCTTACCAGTGTAAGAATGATGTTCTACAATAGTAAAAATAGCTAGTTGATGAACTCTTGGCATCATTAAAACTCTACCACATCTAATCAACCTCATGATCTACCAATATGTTTGTTGACACCATGTCTTCCCTTGCCTCTTAGATACCATCTACACCCTCAAATTATAAGCTATCTATCATTATACATAGACTTACCAAACCATCCTATGTTAAACAAGATTCTCTCACCATTTTTAATGTGGAGGAAACCCAACTTGACCTTTGGTATCAACAAACCTTCAACTATCTTAACCTTGGCATAGTTTCTTCTAGCCTCTCTAGGAATGATCAATAGACATTTATCTAGAGTACCTCATGTTATACCATATTAGGATGTATCTTTTATAAACATGGCTTTGATAGCATCTTCTTCCATTGCCTACATAGTCATAAAGCCTCTCACACTATCAATGAAATGCATGATGGAGTTTATGGGGGACACTTCAGTGGCCTCATTGTAGTTAAGTGCATCCTCTTCTTAGCTACTTATAGCCTACCCTCAACTAAGATTGTCGTGATTATGTGAACAAGTGTGTCAAGTGTCAATAACATGATAATTTTCATCATGTACCTAGCCGTGGTCTTTGAGTTTCTATTAATTTTTGTCCCTTTTCACAATGGGGTCTAGACCTTATTGGTGAAATTAACCCCCATTCCTCATAGTGATACCATTATATCATTACCATGATTAAGTAATTTACCAAGTGGGTAGAGGCTATTCCTCTAGTATTGACCAAAGTGGAAAATATTATTGATTTTATCAACCATCATATCATCTACCATTTTGGTGTTCCTCATAAGATTATCACTAAAAATAGAAAATCCTTTAAAAATAAGCAATTCCAGGGTCTATATGATGCCTTTATCATTAATTTTAGTTTATCCTTACCCTATCACCCTAAAAAAATGGACAAGTAAAAGCCTATAACAAAACTATTAATAGTTAATGCATCAGGTTAAGATTGGCATTTGCACATCCCCTTTGCCTTATGGACATATCACACTAGCATTATAACTCCTACAGGTGCTACACCCTTTTTTCTTGTGTTTGGAGTAGAGGCCATCTTGCCTCTTGAAGTCAAAATCTCCTCCCTTCACATTTTTTTCAAGAGCTTATTTTAGAGGATGATTATCATCAACACCATTTAACCCAGCTTGAGCTACTTAATGAGCATCATCTAGTAGACCTTACCCATCTCCATGTCTATCAAGAGTGCATCAAGCATGCCTATAAAAAACACCTTAAAGTGTGAGAATTCAACATTAGAGACCTCATCCTAAATTAAAATGAACATATCACTAATATGGAGAAAAATAAGCGGGGTAAGTTTACTTTTAAATGGCTTAGACCTTATATCATAACCCATAAGTATGGATCAGGAGCTTATCAGTTATCTTCTCTTGAAGGATACCCTAAACCTGAGCCCCTTAATTCTTCATGCCCCTTATTTTTTTGAAAAGAATCATGATTAACTTTTATCTAACTTAAGATCATTCCTTGCTATCCACCCACATTCCATCTCCCTATTTTAGGGGCAATCAATTAAAACTAAATCAGGTGATTAGTTGTCACTCATATATCTATATATTAAATAATGGGTATCATGGCTCTACCCATGGCATGGTTCTCATGGTACTTTCCACACCTTTATAAGATGGATTTCCATGACTTTGGTCACCTAAATCTCTTCACACCTAATCAACCTTCTTGTAATTTTATTTTTGAATTCATAAAGGTGAACCACTAATCTATCCTAAGCAAGTCTATGCCAAGCAAAATCAAATAAAAATAACAAAATTCATATCACTAGAGATCATAGGTCACTCCTAGCATTCATAAATTGCTCATTTGAAGGATAGCTATTGAAAATTTATTTGAAATTGCCAAAATGTAAGGTGGACTACTCCCTTGAAAGATAGCTATCAAAAAGCATTGAACAAAAAAAATAAACTTAGACCACTCCTTTGAAGGATGGCTGAGTAAAGAATTTTGTCAAAAGCACAGTACTTTCATGGAAGATTCCCACATCGATCAATGTCCCATATTCATCAAAAAAGTAAATGACCCACTATCACAATCAAAATAATCTCGAAAGTTGTAATCAACTCTCAAGTAGCATAATAAAGTGGAGATGTAATCAGCTTTCACAAGTAGACTTCTCACATTAATTAGTCTAAAATTTACATGACATAGGCTTGTTTATCTTAGTTATTTAGCCACCTATAGAAGAGGTATGCTAATCTCAGAATAGGGTCCTATTTTCACTCATTTCCACTTTCCTCACTATATACAAGGGATTCTTGAGCTTAATTGGCAATATGTGGTCAAGACACATTTTTAACCAACTAATAAACATTCATACAAAGCATTTGAAGGAATCTTGTTCATTAAGTCAATCCAACTTTGGCTTTATTTTAAGTCCTTATCAACAAAGAGGCATTGTGCCCTCTTCTCATCCTATCATGACTAGTTGATATTTTCATTGTGACAATTGTCTCTTGATTATATTCTTTAGTCTCCTATCTAGTGTTGTTAAATAATAAATACCTCGTGTGTTTTTATCCTAAAAATTAACAACAATCATAACCATAACCATAAGCATAACTATACCACACATAATAATCATATCCATAAGTAATTAAAATACTCAACTATTTTCCACCACATGTCTAAACATAACCAAATTCAATTAATCATTAAACATTAGCATGCCACAAGCAACTAGGAAGCATAATCATATATCAAAACCATCTATGCCTAGCAAGCTTATGTCAGTGCCTAGCAAGTCAACCATAATCCATGATCACATATAAACAATAAACATCAACATGAGCATAAGTAACCATAACATATATAAACTCATGAGTCAAATAATCAAAATAATGTGTACAAAGTAGATAGATATGAGACTCTCTAAAAAATGTACATATCACCACATTAGCTCACAAGTCAAAATAAACATGATATATAAAAGGCATATATCTAGCTATATATATGCCCTAGAGGCACCACTACTTCCTAGAGCATCATTAGATCTTAGTTCCTACCCACTTGCTATACCTACTGATCTACCACCTATCCCTGTCTATCTAGATATAGACCCTACCCACTGACCTAGGGTCACCAAAAATACCCCACCTGCTAAGCTAGTCTTATACTCACCCGATTAGAACTCATTTGGACATTATGTTAGAACAATAGACTTTTAATACTATAGTTCCTGTACTGTAGCTAGGTATCATGCCATAGGAGTAAAACCTAGTGGTACCACCTTTCCTACTACTATTATTCCTTCTCTCTACCTTAGAGATTCCCTCTCTTAAGTCACCAAGCCTAAAGAGGTCTTAACCTAATCCCTCTCACCTATGATAGTAGCAAGATAACCCTATAAGGTCACAACCTGACCCTGTAGTGTGATAATCTCACCCTATAGCATGGCCACCTATCCTTGTAATACCTGCATTTGTCCCTATGTAGTGGATAAATCTACCACTACCTATCCATCATGGCTAGCTAGATCCATGGCCATTAGCCTCAGACCTTCATCATCTCTACAAATTTTTGTAATTGTATATATGTGTTGGTACCATGCCATGTACCTATCTAAAAACTTAACATCATCTATCTATGCCCTAGCGAGCAACTCCTCAAACTCTAGCATAGTAGGAATAAGATATGGCTTTGGTAGTAAAATATTAGAAACCTTTCTCCTATACCTAGGGAATGGACTTGGGATGCCCTATATCAGGATGAACTATCAGTGTACCATATCAAATGAGATTATCTCCACCTCCCCATCTTACTCACCAAGTATCCATCTATAGCTCTGGAAGGAGAGTGTTTGTCTCCTATACCTTGACCATATTGGAAACTAGAAGTATGGCCTCCATGTGATATCTCCTATCACCAGTGAACCTAGTACACCCATAAACCACTCTACATCATGGGTACCACCTCCTACACTTGATACAAAAAAATCACCCCTCTACTATATAAATTTGATGGGGAACTTGATCTATGTGAATCCTACCCACAATAATCTAATTGGCCTTAGCACCTAAATATGCTCATAGGCCTAACAATGTTGAACCAAGCTGATGTTGATGTCATATCTCCTATGAGCCCTAAATTCCTAGAACTCCCTATATATCTTAACTATAAAAATTAGTGCCCAACCAAATATCATCTAACCTAAAAATAGCTTAACTAGTATCCCCAGTAGTAAGGAAATCTCCTACTACTTAAGTCAAGAAGCCCAAAACATGTCACAATAATCATGAGCATGGTCATAAGTCTCCTCTCAGTTAGAGCCCTCTGATACAATACCACATACCTAATCCCCCAATGTACCATCTAACCTGATCGTTCTCATCTCCATACAATAGCTCAACATGATCATCCCACTCCTCTTACTTTATGTGGTATATCATATCTCTATGGAGTGGAAATTGAGTGATCCTATGCATATCCTCAGGCAGAATGGTCATCTCATCAATCAAAAGTAGGAAGTTATTCATAGAGTGATCCCATCTCTCAATGAGTGATAAAACCATGGATGTATCCTATGGCACATGCTGGTAGTGCCTCATGCCTCCTCACCCCACCTCCTCCATATGGGCCCAATCAGCTGGGGTCATCCCCTGTTAAATCTTCATAAAAATCCTAGGGATCCAATCCCTCATTTAGATATACTCTCATGCTTAAAAAAATCAAGGTCAACATGCGTTAACATTTTTCATTTCCAAATTGACCTATTTACCAACCTAATGCAACCCATCTTACCCTAACCTACACCCATTACCTAAACCACCCTACCTCTCATGACCCTCCCCTACAAAACATTTTGATACCTAAATTATCCTATCAAAATCATACCTAAGTTTCTCTTCCAACAAGTACCTAACCTCTTTCTTGATGCCTACCCTGACTTAGTAAACAAACACCTCTCTCCTCTTCCAACAAACACCCACCCCAACCCAAACATTTTTAACCATCTTATCCTAGCCTACACTTGGCACTCCAACCCTTTGCAATGTATTACTCTTACTTTAAAATTAAACTAGCCTAACTTAAATTTTACATTTTATCTAACCCCCACCCCTTCAAAAATTTTAACACTATGCCTATATACTTTTTAAAAAAACCTACCTTCCCCAATCCCTCAACCACCAACAATCATAGCAACTACTGATGGACAGGAACCCATGTTTTCTAGGGTGTCTACTGTCAATGGTCAACCCTAACAATTGATGGTCACTATGGGTGTTATGAGGCCAAAACACCCAACCCTAATTGGCCCCAAATTATACCTAACCAACAACTAATCCATCCACTTAGTTTCCCTAATCACTCTACCCACCCCCAATAACCTAGACACCCTTTTAATTACTAAATATACCCAAAATTTTACTTAAACCCACCAAAAATCATACGTAGGGCATACTAAATAAAATAAACCACTTAGCCTACCCTAACCCACTAAACCAACACAAATTCATATAATCCAACTAAGATATCAATTCAAAACACCCCTACCTCATTTTGTGACCTCTGCCATGGAGTTGGCTGTAGACTTGCTCACCCTTACCCACACCCACGTACTCTTTGCATCTTAGCTAGTCACCTTGGTTAACTCTCCACCACAAAATTCAATCTCCCCCTTAGAAATTAGTCTCTTTAATCATTTTCACCATGAAATTCCCAAATCACCTAGAGCTCAAAGTCAATGACGATAAACAATAAATAAGGTAAAAGTGATTTTATTTTCACTTTTTACCACAATTTTTTTTAGGGTTTTCACCTTGATTATTGATGATCAAGGTGACCATCAACGGTCACCCTTGGGCACCTTGATCATCAATAGTTAGGATGCCCCACTTGTTTCATTGACCTTAGCAAGCCCCCTTCTAGCAAAATAAACTATTTTTTTACCAACCTATAGAGATTACCTTCTCTACCCACCCTAACCACCTCACCACTTTGTCATTAGTCTATTTTGACCCAACTAACATGCATTTTATGACACTTTTTACCTTCCTATTTTAACCATAATGACAACATTTCCATGTTAACCTAGTTGAATCTATGCCACCTCATGTGTACCTAACCCCCTTATGTCTTTTCAAGAGCACTTCCTACCTTGGATACCCATAACACTTAACCTATTTATGTTTTTCATGGGAGTACTTCTTGCCTTAGATACCCATAGAAACACTAACCTTGTCTAGGAGGCTAACATGTATACCTGATCACCATGCCTAAATGTGGTCATGTGGTATGCTAGTCACTTATCTTTTTAACACCAAACTTTATTGTTATCAATTATGGTAACCTTATCTTTGCACAATCTTGGCTATCACACTTTGTGTTACACTTTGCACACTTGTTTTCACCTTAGTGCCCAACCCATCATCCAACTTAGTCATCACCATTATCAAACCCACACTTGATTCTACTTTACCTCATCCACTCTTAGTTTGAGGGGGAATACATCCTCTCATACTTGGGGAAATCAACAGACCTTTGACCAACATTGGTTTTTATTTTACAACTAGTTGATTCCAAGCCACATAATAAAAAGGGGTAAAATATAGACACTAAAATCCCACAAATTATGACTCTAAGTGTCAAAATATCCCCTAGAACACCTTAGGACCCCATTGGGATCATTCAATCTTATAACCCCTAACAGAGCTTACCTATAGTCAATTTGGATAAATAGACCTAGCCTAACCCTTTACCCCTTTTTACCCTTTACCCTTGACCATTGATGGTTAGGTTGACTACTGATGGTCACCCTAACCATCGATGTTCAGGGCCCACCTCTTTAACCAAAATCATGTAAATTACCCACTTTTCTTTTCTAAAAATAACTCATCTAAATCTAGTTATGAGCTATTACATAGATGAGTTATAATTAGGAAGCCCAGTTCATGTGCTATTGAAACTCTTTTGCTTGTGCCTATAAGAAGAGAGGGGATTGAAAGTGAAATTCATTTTCAAACATATATGAATCTAAAATAATTATCAAGAGCTTATGTATCTAGAAGTTTATTTTTATAGTTTAATCACCACCAACAATCTAGTAATCTAGCTATCATATTAGAGAGTCAATTTTCCAGCACCTCTCCACCGAGTCTTTAGGTACCATTACTCTGTTAAAATCAAGATAGATTTCACCAACAAATAAACTACCTCAACCATCTACCTAATCAACTTTTGTTAAGACAAGTACTTGTTTCTTGGTATTCATTTACTTTATTTCCATTTCGTAATCAACCCAAGTCTTACCCATCTCTCAAAATCCTTCTTTTAGATCTCATCAACTAACCTTTTTCCCAACATAGATATAAACATAGTAACTATAAATAGTTGAACCAATTATAGATGGTCTATCTAACTGATGATGGTCACCTTGACCATCGATGGTTACCTTAATCACCGATGATCATCCAAACCATCGATAGTCACTATGGCAGTGAAAACCAACAAGCTAATTTCACCTACCTATACCCAATCAAACCTAATTATTCATGTTTTTATTTATTCAAAAACCCCTATCTAATTTTTTAAGGCGTACCCTAACCCTCTAGAACTAGTATTAATTAATCTATCACTAATTTAATCATTTTTAGTCTATTTTCTTAGCAAGCATTTTTTGTATTCAATTTTAGTACCCTTTGATTTATTGATGTAAGTATCTTTCTATTATATTTATAAACCTAATTATTTAAAACATATGGATTGACAGCCCCCAAAGAAGCTCTTTCTTCTAGGATTTAGCTATCGCTAAGAATTCCACCTAATTATCTATCTAACAAACAAGTTTGCTTTAGTGCTTTCTTATCTACAGGTCATCCTCCCAAGCCAAAGAGGAGCTCTTCACAGTCTTCTGATTCAATGTGTGCAAAATCAAACGTATTTTATACCCATACCCATACTTAGTTTCTTATTTTACCCTGTCTAATGATAAACAAGAAATTCATTGAAATAGACAATTCATTTCCAATGCAAACTCAATCAAGAGGCCTAAAAGGTGCACCTATAGTTATGTACACCATGGAGAAAATACATTTTTTATGATGAAATTGAGATTGGAAATGCCCTATTTAGCATGGATAATGTTAATAAAGGTGTATAAAATTATTAATTATTCTTTAGTGAAGTTAAATACATGAAAATAGATAAAGAGTTTGGATGGTTGGAAGACTGTGTATGCTTGAAACACAAACTTCTAAGAATGGCCTGAGTATGGGTTTTATAGCATAAATAATGTGATGTTTTCCATAGAGAAGGATACCTAAAACAAATAATTCAAACCCTATAATATAATAAATACCATTCAAAGTCATAAAGAGTAGATGAACTAATTCAAGAACCATGTTTGAGATAGGTCATAAACCCAAAGAGCATTTATAGGCATGTTAGAGAATGCAAGTTCACCTTCAAGAATTGAAGAATATGTAATGTTGGAATGGATATTAGAGGTTTTTATGGGAAATTAGGGTATATTTAAATCATGAAATGCCCTGAGATTAGGTTGATAACTTTTGGAGATTGACAAGAAAGGCAAGGAAACCTACAACCTATCTCACATTGCTAAAATGTATGCAAAACCTTGAAACTTAGCATTTTAGAGACATATGAAGATGAACCAAGAAAAATGACTGTTTAAGGATTTATTTAAGTTTATTTAGACATAATATAGGTATTATAAAGTTTTTAGGTTCCATAAAACTACCTATATATAGTTTTCCTTGCTCTCGGCCTACTCAGGCTTGTGTTTTGCAACCTAGGGCTAGAAAACTTGAAATTTGTGTAACTCAAGTTCTAGCCCTTAAATTACATTTAAAATTTGAAAAAAAACCTTATTTTATTCACCCTAAAATATTTTGGAGGTTGTTAAGCATTACCATATGGTCTTATATGGTCTCTAGTACTATGGACTTGCTTTAGGCCTAATTAGGCCTAATTGGGAAAGATGGGTGAAGAGAAAGTGGGTCTACCTTGAGATTTGGGTCATTAAAATTTGGGTTAATATGAAATGGGATAAAGGGTACTAAAATATACCTTTAATTTTCTTTTAAGTATTTTATATCACCTAACCCAAGGATATTTTTGCCAAAATAGGGCTATAAAGAATAGGCTTAAAAAAGAATTAATGTGAGAACTATGAAGGAGATTATATAATAGAGGTGGAAAAATGATTTTTTATAGGTCTTAATTAAGTTTCAAAGGTATTTAGACTCCAATAAAATTATTGGTCATTTCCTAATCACTCCTAAAAGGTAATTTCAAGAGCTCAAAAGTGAGCCACCTATTATGACAAAACTCCTACGCCATCTTGATCAAGTCATCATAAAATGAGGAACACACATGTTAAAGAGAGACTTAATAAATATCCCTTGGTATTTTTTCTTATTTTTAACATGTCCATGAGTGATTTACATCCATAATTGGTTCTTGACACCTCTCTTCTCCCTCTCACTTCTTTCTCTTATATGTATGCCTGATTTTGGCATTATAAGGGATCCTTCCACCAGGAGAATGGTGTATCCCTACTCTTTTTTATGCTTATTTATTAATAATATGATTTTTTTAACCTCATCTTAAGGTTTTATGTAGTTTACACCTTGAATGGTTGATATGATCAAGCATATATTAAGTTCATCTTGATTGTTGTCTCATTCTCTTTACCTTCATGTAGTTTGACTCATTATTGTAGGTTATGAATAGTGTCATCAGGGGTTTCATAGGGTTAAAAGTGGAAAATTTCTTCCCTTATAGTCTCACTTGCCCTTGAATTTTTGAAAATCATTGATGTGATAGGGTCTCTTTAAGAGAAGTGTATGTTTCTTGTAGTCCTATAGGTCTTAGTGCATATGAAAATCAATGGTAGTGTTAATAAAATTTGGTGTATCACATCCCTTTTATTTTATATTTTTATTTATCCCTTTTCCTTTCAAGATATTAGGTTAGTGATTGGTTTTAAGTGATACATCAATCTATTTAGACATATCTATAGGTTCTCTTTAGCTATAAGGTCACTCACAACCTTTGAAGAGTCCCCATGCTATCACTTAAGTGAGGAGGCTTGAAACACCCTCATCAAGGGTGAAAATTTTGTTGATAAAAATAACTACACAAGAAAATGCATGATATATATTATGGAACCACAACAAAAAAGGTGAGTACATGATATAAATCATGGTACTAACAATTTAAACAAGTTCAACAAACAATCATAGATTTATCCACACATAGAAAATAAATTCAAATAATCAAAAATTATGTCATGGCCATGACACACATAATAACTCACATATAACAACATTCAATGTCACACAAGGCTTAGGGTCACACATAATAGATAATCTAATGTCACCAATAGATAATTTAATGTCACACAATTAGAGTCAATCACAATAGATAATATAATGTCACACAATAAGCAGATTTAAATAGACAACAAATAATAAAATAAAAAATGCATAGAACAAGAATGGCTAATCTACACAATCAATGCATTTCATCATCACATATAGAAAAATATAATATCTAGTGAAATAGAAACATAAGCAGTATGAGTTAGATTAAGTGAAATATAATCACTATAAATTAGTGTACTATGATCAATTAAAATAATAATAGAATTATAAATAATGTGTAAAGGGGGAAGATTTCCCCAGTAAGGACGTGCACCCAATGTAGGATAGTAGTTCCTGGGTGTAAGAAAGTCCCACATCCATGTGTCCATATCATAGATGACCTGTATGTCTTACATCTCACTCATGTATATTGTGAAACACATGTGTATAGAAAAAATGAATATATATTATAAATCATAAAATAATCATATAAATAAGTAATACATGTGCATATCTCTTAGTTTTTTATTTTTGAATATTTTAATGTTTTTATATTTTATGAGTTTTTGAAATTTTTAAATATGATTTTTTTAGACTAATTAATGATCCCATATATGGGCTAGTCACATGTGGGTTTTATATCCCTCAACCACCATTTATCTATAGTGTTTATTAAGTTTTGATATTTAAACAATGTGTGTTACTAAGGTGAGTTAATAATTGTTCATTATTAATTGCATACTTAGTTTTATTTCACATAGATTTTATCTACTTAATTACATGATTATGAAAATATTGCATATTTCAAGTAAACAACATGTAATTATAAAAAATATTGCTTGAACTAGAAAATATACACTATGAATATCCATTGTGACCATCACAAAATGTGCAAAATAAAGAATCGACCAATGGAGGAAAACCATGAGGAATTTTTGGAAATAAAAAATAGGTCTTTGATAAAAATCAATAAATAATGAAACATCTATAAATTATTTTGGTGAATCAATTTTTTTTTAATCTAATCAGGATGGCTAAAAAAACCTTGGAGCATTTGAAAAATATATCCATTTTGAACCAAATATTATCTAATCAAGGATTAAACCTAATAGATGAAGCTCTAATATGAGGATATGCATGAAACCCTAGGGAAAAAGAAGAAATTTTTTATTGTCACACACAAGATAAGAGGAAATAAAAAATAAAAAATTAGACCTAAAAGTAAGATGATAAGGCATAAATTTGAAACCCTATGAAATAAGGATAAAACCCTAAGGGTCAAATACCTATGGTTTTGATTTTCTCAATACAATGAACATACTTACCAATATTTTTTATTGATTTTAAGATTATGTGACCCTAATAACATAAATTTGATGAATAAATTAGATTACTTCAGATATAAAATTACTAAATAAATATGAGTACAACTAACTAAATATAGTTACTATATATTTATGGAAAACTCTAAAATACTGATGCACTAACTTGTTTCAGGTGAATATAGTTTGTGGAGGAATATAGCTATAAAAAATAGTCTAAAATTATCTTATGAATGCCTAGATCTAGAAACAAAGAGTCTTCACTTATTGGACAAGTCCACTCTCTTTGGACACCTACATAATACAACCCTCTTTGATGCATTGTAGAACTATCCAATGTATTTTTACCAATATGTGACTATGTTACCCTATTATACCCTAATTTGGATTGAGCTGAATTACTTAATCTAATTAAGATATAAACATGCATAATAATTTATATATTAAGATATGGCACTCAAGTATACATATGAATATAAAATATTGATATTAATTGTACTAATTTGATAAGTGGCATATGCTAAATATAGTAAGTACAACAAAGGGATGAGTAATTAGATTTTTTGGTGACTATCTTACTATAAATATATTATGGAAGTGAAAATTATATTATTATGTGGTTCTTTCAATTATGGAATCAATTATTTGTCTACATAGGGTTGGTTATGCTAGACTAGGTTAGTATCACCAATCAATACATACCTATGATGAAATGAGGAATAATGACTATATAGTCATGTGAACCAATCTTTATATGTTTTGTATTTGTGATTTTGAACCCTAATGATGAAAATAGATCTAAAATCAATCTCCTTTGCCTTAAAATCCTAGGTGTGATTGTGAGGGCTAGAAACCAACAAAAACTAAGAAATTATAATGGGTTGAGTTGACTCCAATCACCCTCATTTGATGATTGAATATTTTCTACATGTTATATATTCCAAGGATATAAATCAAGCCTCATTTCGTTATCCCACTTATTATGATTGTATAATTGTGTTCCTTCTCTATATGTATGAAACTTATGATTTGGCTTTAATACTTGACATTGCTTGTTTTGACTTGGCTTTGGTGTATTTCAGACTTGGATTGTAACTAGTTATAGTGATAGACTCACAATTTGGGAATAATAAGATATATTTTATCAATGTGAAATAGTGTATAGATGTGTTATAGATAAGTGCTAAGATCATTTTGAATGATATCTTTATTTGTTTATATATGTATCCAATTGAGTAATTTATCATACCACCAACATACTAGGCAAATGGACTAACCCTAAGGTGAGATTTGATTTTGAAAAATAATTGTTTCTAGGATTAGGTTAGTACAAAAAATATTAGATCATTATTAATTGGTGATACTAACCAAATTTAGTGGAACCCACCCATGTACAAGTGAATTGAATTGAGGCTCTTGTGATATTTTTTTGGGATATGTAGGAGGTGTGAAACAAATGGAAAGGTTCTTTTAGGTGTGTAATAACATAATGTAAGGGTCAATTCATAATATAGTGTGTAAGTGTGATAAAATGACATATTAAGACCTTATTTATGTACTCAAGTCATGCATGGTAAATATGTTCCAAGCTTATCATTATCAAGTACTGAAGACCAAATTTTAATATCTAAAAATGCCTTCCCATTATTCTAATAATGGAATTGCTAGAGAAAAATGATAAAATGTACTTGAGTGTGTAAAACACATTTTATATTTATTATGAAGCTCTAATTGTGCATGCCACTCAATAGGAAAACCTAAAATCTTATGTAGTCAATGTCCATAGATTGACTATTTTAATCTAAAATATAATTTGAAAAATTTAAAGATCAAGGGTTAGAGTATGTTTTATCAAATTTGGAATTCATATAAAACCTTAAGTGACAACACTACAAAATCAGGAGAATAATATAAAATAATAGCATTCACTAATTTGGGACTACTATATTATGGAAAAATTACTAAAAATAACAAATTTTAATGAGAAAAAAAAACTTAGTTGAAAATTATATCTACAAGAGGATTCAAAGACTAAAATTTGGTGTGTAGGGGGATTTGGTGATTTTAAATAGGAATCAATAGTTGGATATGGGCTTGGATAATAGTGCCATGGGAAGGAAACTAGAGGGGTGGAATTTTTATCCACTATAATATGCTCTTGTCCAATTATAGTGAGGAAATCAAGGTATATAGGTTCTCTGTGTCTTCATCTATAGATCCTATATCTGGTGTGAGAGATTATGATCAATTGCATAGAACATTGTATGACTATTTTTCCTAAAAAATCCCTAACTCCTTGACATGTGAATACCAATAAAAATCAATAGAAAAAGAGGGGTAAATGGTCTAAGTTAGGAGAGACATCAACACCCCATGTGTTGATCATTGCCTACATACCAATACTCTAAAGAGGGATCAAACTTCATGTAGTTTTCCCATGCTATGGTGGTGTGTGAATAACTAGTGAAATATGTAGATGATGGTGTAATACTAATGTGATCAAGTGCCTTAACCATGATGTGATCTATACAATATATTCATACTTGATATTTGGGATACTAGGGTTGTATGTAATCAAAATTGGGAGAAATAAGTACCTCGCTATCAATGTGCAAATATGATATTGGTGCTTTTCGATGTGGAAGCCTCTTGTGTGAAAATGGTTTGAAATATGTTTATATAGTCATATCCTTGAAATTTATTCAAATAGGGATCATTGGGGAGATATGCCAACCTTCTTATATCTTTTGATTTTACAAATTAGTCATTATTTAGTAGGAAGATATGAGAGGAGACAAGGACACTAGAGCATTGTGCTATAGTTCCCTAGGGTACTCTTGTACAATGAGTGATTTGATTATGTTGAGGGTTAGTCAAGGAATAAAAGGTGTTTGTAGTAATATAAAATGTCCAAATTGGTAGTTTGAGTGTGGATTATGACACCCCATATATAGGTCCTTTTTTCATGCTCTTGCGACTCTTTTAGACAACTTTTTTCTCATTACAGTCATTTGAAACCTTTTAAACCCTGATTCCACCTCAACTAGATAGTATTCCCCATACTAATCCTATTCCAATAGGTCCTGAGCTTATAAGATAAGATCACCCCATTTGGACTATAGCATCGGGCACCAAAGTGTCCTATTTTTGGTACTCTTATCCTTTTGCACCTTGAGCCTTAATAGTCATTTTCATATGGTCCTTATCCTTAATTAGGTTAGCTTAACATGAATACATTTGATCCATGATCAATGGTTCCCTATAAAATCCCACTTAAAGCTCATTTACAAAGGAGGTGAATAAACTTACAAAGTAAACAAGAATATAAACAAAGCATTAAGGCAAACTTACCTATTCTCTACATACAATCACCCAATATAGTTGCAAACATAATAAAATTATCGTACCAATACCTAACCACCTCAAATACTATCAAATTAGCATTTTCATCCATATCAAACTATTGAAAAAATCACATTAGGTGGGATAACTACATATGGGTTGCTCCCTCTTTGAATTATTGGTATGTAGTCAACATTCCCACACAAGGGGTGTGGATTGCACATTAAATACATATTACACACTAACTCCCCTCTTTCTCAAGTTGTTCAAATATCATTTTATCAAGCATGATGAAAGGTTAGGGTTTGAAGATAAAATCAACTCTATAGTGAATTCCATCAACAACCAGTGCTTGATTTTTCATAGGCATGCTCATACATACACAATGAAACTACCTAGAAAGTTTTAGGTCTTTTTGATCAGTTTGGACAATAGTGGTAGGAATGGAAAACAACACCAGACATCAAAGCATCCAATTTTTTGTTCTCCTATCCTTTCACCAAATGAAAGATAGATTCAGGTTTGTGACACCTTCCCAATCCTATATAACCATTTCAACCTCTGTATCAACTACCTTAGTTTGTTTTCCATCCAAGTTATATTTCTTCCTATTTATTGCTATTTTTAGAAAGGAAAAAAAGACAAACAATAATAAAAATGAGGACTATGTTTATTGCTATATTCTGTACTAATTTATTAATCCAGACCCTTAACTAAAACTAGAATAAAACTCTATTATTCCCAAACAAATTAAATCATTTAGTGAACCTAACTTACTTTGTTTATGCACAAAAACCCTAGAGAAAATTCCTTGCTGATTTTAGCAATATTCTTCTAATTTTTCTTTCATATATAAATTAGAATTTCACATTTAATTTTTAAAATTAAACATAGTAATTTAAAAAATCATTTCTTTCAAACCCTAGTTGAATATACTAAGTCCCTATACTTTTGAGGTATCACCTTACATATTAGTGAGCTTTGTATCCTTTTTATGCATATTATAGTTTGCTATTTTTAGGACTTTACATTTTTTTATTTAGTACTTTCCTTCCATTACATTTTTCTTATTACAACTTATTTCAAAAAATTTAATCCACTTTCACTTTGTTTTCCTACTTTAACAATGGCCCAATATACCAACTTTGATGATACTGATAAGAGGGAACTTCAAGATCTTTTAACTAAAAATACTAATCTATAAGTTGATATGCTTCAAATACTACAAAAAGAACAACAAAAATCAAATAATGGTAAATCCTCTCAAACCATAGAATAACCAATTTAAAATGAAACTACAAGGGTAACTATGTCTCAACAACCCCCTATAGCATCCCAACCTTCCTATGTGGCACCATTAGTTATGGCTAGTATATCTTTGCCTCTTGATGTGGCTACCCTTATGCAAGATATTAAATATCTTCAATCCAAGATGATACATATTAAGCAAGGTTCCTCTCAACCAACACAAACTTTGGACTCTTTTACTCTACTTCATACACCATTGACATGCCATATTGCTTCTACACCCTTGCCACCAGGTTTTGTTCAACTCAATCTCACTCTACATGATGGCAAGGATGATCTAGAGACACACTTGAGATATTTTCATGTAGCATGCTTGGACTATGTGCCAAATGATTCATTACCAATTGAGATATTTCCATGGAGTTTAAAGGATTATGATCTATAGTGGTTCTATAGTCTACTAAATTAGTCAATCAAAGCATTTAATCCTTTAGCTGACATGTTCCTAGCTCATTTTAGAATTAACATATGTGACAAGGTTTATTATGACCAAGTTTCACAACAAAAACAAGGGTCAAATGAGCATCTCATATATTATGTTCTTAGATATAAAACTATCTTGGCTAAAATGACTAATCCCATGGCCGATCAGGAATTGCAAGATCTCTTCAAATAGAGTCTTCTTCCAGCTTTGCATGAGTCAATAATGTTCAAAAATTTTTCTTCCTTCACTAAATTATTTCATACACTAAAGGAAAGAGAAGTCAAATTACTTTTAATGGGAAAACACAAGTACATAATCATATCATAAACAACAAATAATAATAATAATAAAGTCCCATATAAAGTAAAGGTTAATGATAGCAAAAGTCAAAATAAACCTACAATTAATGTAGCTTGAGAACCCCCTCAGTGAGCATTTACCAATCAGTGCCATAAAACTACTCATTAATTACTAGAATTACATTTTGTTGTAGGTTAATGCTAGGCTTACATTTTGATATTCTATGCTATTATTTGTCAATTTATCTTCTTTGAATGTGTACAATGACACCCAGATCCTTGATTGATGCACTCTACCCATTGAGGGGGCATCCTAATTCGACATTCAAGACATACATTGACATATGTACCCACTATGGGCATCTTCTACATGACTACACCATACAAGTTATGTCATTCATATACAACACACTCTAGTTATCATGTTTGATAGGACCTAGGTTCCCCAAAGCTCTGACACAACTTGTCAGATTTAAGAGCACATATGATTACCTTTGTATAAGCAACTTAAACATGTAGAAATAACTAGAAGAACAAATAACTATCAATGAGAAATAACACAGAATATGAGAGGCAACACATAATTGTAATCAACTTAGAAGGAAATTACAACAAAGAGATCACATTCTTCTTCCACTTCGTGGGCTTACAGTAATCTTCCCTCAAGAGTAATATTCTCTCAATAGGTCACAACACACAGCTAACACACATTATTGTTCACCTCATTGTATTGCCAGTACAACCGAGTATGAATCAGTACTCCAAGTAGATCTCACCATGATCTTGCTCCTTGATGTATTACTGTCACCTTGGATCTTGCTCCCCCGCTGATCTCCTTTTGACCCTTGCATACACACACCCTTGCAGACCAACCTGATCTTACTTATCACATGTAGATCTCCACCATGATCTTGCACACCCTGCAAATCAAACCTGATCTTACATACATGAAGAATCCTACTTGATTCTACCATGGGAAGAACTCTCCTAGTTCTACACCTAACAATATAGCCCATGAGTCTATTATATAGATCTCATGCATACACTAATTTAGACAAGTGGCTCAAGACTCAAAGTAGTCTTTATCATGCAAAATCTCTATTTAACTAACTGAATGTTCATCAATAGTAGTTCTGGAACAACACAAGCGACTGACGTTGGTCCCTGTCTGACTGGAGGTGATCGACGTCGGCCGATCCTGCCAATGTTGATTGCCTTTGCACTGATCCCTGACCGACGTCAGTTGTGGCCTACCGATGTTGGTGACTGATACTCAGCAACCTCCTCCCCTATTTGCATCTAGGTGAAGCTTTTAGCTCCACAGCCTAACAATGTTGATGTATATTATTTACTAGCTTACATAGATTATTATATTGACACTCACTAGTATATAATACTTGTGTATTTCCTAGCATCTACTTAGTCTTGTATTACATGTTTTGTTTAATTTCACTTCTTGTTTTGATTAGTTATATGTGATAGTATTTGCAACATTTACATTCCTTCCTTTCTTTCTTTGAGTAGCTATATGTGATTGCATTTATCAGTTCCTATTTGGCTACTTGTTTGTGCCTTAAGACATTTGCAAATAACTTTTTCTTTTACTCTTGTTTGTGCTTGTGGTCCCCATGCCAATCTTGCTTGTTTTCAATTGTATGTGTATGTAGGAATTTAAACATGCCTTGTATGCTTGATTTCCCAATTTGAGTGACATGTGACCATGCCCTTTATTTTCTTGGCCCCTTGGCCTCTTTTGTATGCTTCTTACTTCTTGCCTTATGTGCTTATTTGCTTATTTGATTCTTAGTTTTTTGTAATGCCATGATCCACATCATGCATTATCTTGCCTTCTTGGATGCCATGATGGACATCATACTCCATCCCTCCTTGACAACTAATCAAATTTTTAGTTTGAATTCAGTATATTGCACATGTTATTACATTGTTACATTTATCTAGACATACCCCCATTAATCTAAAAATATTCAATACAAACTATGCTATATCTTGAGACATCTTTTAGATTATCATTTCTATATCATGTATTTCATAGAACAACACACTTGTAGGGTTTTTTATTCTAAGGGTAGTCATTACAGGGTCTTCATTCCTACCCTCAAAAGAGGGGGAAACAAATAGGGGTTTTGTCATAGAGATCAGAGCCTTCTACTGATCAAAATTAGTTTTTAGAACACTTTGAAAAATAATTAGAATTCAAAACATATATAACAAATTATAAAAATAGTGATCACTACAAAATAGTAATAAAAAATAGTAAAGGATAAGAGTGCCACATTTGGACTACAACACCAAACACCAAAGTGTCCACTTTTTGGTGCTCCTATCCAAACAACCAAAAACCCAAATTTTTTAGAAATAGATAGAAAGGTAAGGTCAATTATAGTTTTGTCAGATACATTTTAGTTTAAATTAGGTAGTTTTAGTATAATTTTACTTAGGTTATCTAAATATAGGGGGCATCATGCACGGTATGATAGATCTTGCTTCTAATTTCATATTGGGTAGTTTTAGTAAAATTTTACTTAGATTATATAGATATAAGGGGAATCATGCATGGCATGATGGCTCTCACTTCTAGTTTTAGATTGGGTAGTTAGTATAACTTCTAGATTAGAATCCATGTTATAGACAATAGTGATTAGGGGTAATGTACGTGGCACATTTTCATTATTTTCTTTCCAGTTAATTATATTACCCATTTATTCTTAGTAGTTGTGTGAATTATTCCATATTCAGGTGGTTGAAATCATTTTAGAATGCCTTTCATATAAGCCTAGTTATTAGTTTTAGAGTGGCTTTCATATAAGCCTGATCTCCACCTTTCAGAGTGACCAAGATTGGCCTAGTTCTCAATACACATCTAGCTATCCACAACACATTACAAAATTATAGAGAATTCATGGGATTCATGAGCCATCTTATATGACACATTCATACTAGTATCAATTCATAGTTCACACTTAATAGGCAATGATGGAGTCAAATGACTAGCTAGCCTTTGTATTCTTGAGCCACCTACTTAGAGGGATTAGATACATAGTCCAAACATCGATTAACACATGTATGATCACATAGGTTCACACTTAGTGGGTGATGATGTTGCCAAAGGGATAGAATTTGTATTCTTGATCCACTCTTGGGGAAATAGTCACTCAGATATATTCATGATATTACTCTTGGTATAACACATACCCAACATCACTCAACATCATAATAGATTTTGTATTGGTTCATGTACTCGATGAGGTATTGGGACCCCTTTTTGGATTAAGTACATGGATTGCACCAACTAGACAAATCTTAATGTGAGGTGACCCTTATAGTAGTCATTCCCTTATTTTTACATTTTGGTACTAGCTAGAGGAGCCTATAGATATCATGCATGTTAGTGGGTAGTTGCATAAGTATCAAATTTCATAAAGACACCCTTGCCAAGACATAGATGTGGTATCTTGAGAAACATGGATGTCAGATAATGGAACAAGTGAGATAGTGACCTCTCAATGATATATCAATATGTGGCATTCAATCATCTACCCTAGATAGCATAGTGGATCCAACAAAATAGTAACAACTCAACACTTGACACATGCCCATCCAACTTGGCAAGAGATACATATTTTCCTATAAAATAAGGCTTGTATTTGAAGATGAAAGGGGGGATGAAGTGTATCAAAGCTCTAGTGACATATTGAGCCAACCAATAGAATTTATTTCTTGCATGTTATTCTAATTAGTGTTAATGTATAGCCCAAACTACCTATGAGCTGCTAGGCATGAGTATTATTAGGAGGAGCATATGCTCTATTATTTGTATGGAATTCTATTGACAAACTATTAGTTAATAATGAATACTATTAAATGAATGGAGTATTAATCTTTGTTTAATAGCCTGTATGAGGTTATTCTTATAAGTTAGTTTCATTCAAGCTTTATGCTAGATCTTATATAATGTGTTGGAATATGGAGGTTTGAACTTGGTTGATAATGACATCCTTGTGCCATTTAGCAATCTTGGCCAACCTATAGATGCACTAAGGGTTAAAAACTAAATGTACCAAGGCTCCATGACTCATACTTAGAGTGCCATCCTAACGATTTATTATTAAACCTAATCTATCCCTTTGACTTGTATAAATAATCAAATGACCCCACTGGCCATTCCTATAGCTTGTTCCCCTAAGAGCCCATCCCTTCCAAGTATGGACTTGCACTTCAGGACTTGGGATACTAAGTGGAATTAGACTTATTGAACTCCTTAGGAATAACCTTGTGCTAGATGACCACTTGAACACATATAGTCAATGACTAAGCCCCTTTGAACTCTGAGTTGTGCCATGATGCAACTAGCCTAATGTGGGCCTAGTAACTTCACTATTACACTTCAGGTGAGTGCACAAGGCTTACGCCTTATGTGAAACTAATGCCAGTGCCATAGCATGATTAAATGTTGTGAAATAGACCTTATTACCCTCACACCTAACTCTACCAAGTCTAGAACCAACTTGGATTGATAGCTAAGCACATGACCAAATGTAAAAGAAAATGTAGTGAACTTTTATACAATATTTTGGTTTTGTTTCTAGGATCCATGTTGAATTTCATTTATAAAATGTTATATTAGAGTGATGCTCCAACTATCAATAAAGAACATTGAGTATTGGCTAGAGTAAGTGGAAGATAGTTTTACATAGAACCATCCTACATGCAAAGGATAAAAACCATAAAAGTAGGTGAAAACTAATTTGTATGATGCTCTGTATGAAGTGTTCTTCTACAAGCTGCCTAAGCATGTATATTAGTGGTTGGTTGCCTACACTACTATTAGAAGGTATAGTTATAGACAATACCTCAAATGGACCATAGAGTATGTAGAGAGGTTGGAGAGCTTAGATGAAGTTTGGATGCATGCTATGGACAAGTGGTGGAGTGGTGCATTGAACAACTACATGTTAGAGTTCATAGCATCAACCTTCTTGTGCCCAGAAGAAGTAGAGTATGAATTTATTCATGAACCAAGGGGCACATTCATAAGAGGGCTTGACACTAAACTAAAGAAGCTTCTAGTGGATTATGATATAGAAACCATAAGAATGGAAGGCTAAAGTCTTTACATGTATGATCAGGTGTGGAGGGTGAGAGGGGGAATTATAGGTAAAATATAATGGAAGAGAAATAGATTGACACCTGAAAGCTCTAAAGGCTAAATTATAGTAAGTGAAGGTGTATGCTGATGGAGGATCTACAACCTAAAAGTGTTGAGAAGACTCAAAGCAAGTGGGAAGGGAATGGGGAAGGATCACTTGAACTATAGTAGCATGAAGAGAGAGAAGAGAAATTAGGAGATCAGACTCAATCGTGGGGTGCAAGATGTAGTGGGTTCCTATAAGATGTGGTGTTTGAGAATGTACCAAAAAAACCTGCCCCCTTTAAACATGAAGTTCAAATTCATGTGCTAGATTCCCCATCAAAAGAAATAATAATGGTAACTAAACCTATTATTGATGTCAAATTTGATAGGATTAAATATTTGGATCAAAAGTTCATAATTAAGCAAGTAATTCCTTATAAAGAATTGAGTAATGGTATGAAAAATCTATCAAGTGCCAACCAAAGATCCTTGAACATAGGTAGAAGCATTCTCATGTAGAGGATGTCCACTATGCTAACTAGGCAATAACATGTAGGAAGTGGCCTAATGCCATAAGTGAGTGATACTATGTCAAGAAATTATGTAGCATAGCCTACTTCATCAGGATCAATGCTCAAACCTATAAGTGAAGGCATGAGAGGGTCACCTCCAACACATATGTAAGGGGGGAAAGTGCCTTAGAACCCATTGCTACCACCTCAACATATCTACTATGAGATGGTGATGCACTTGCCTAAGTATTATGGAGTTGAAAATGCCATGGAGCATGTGATAAAGTGTGAATTATAATAGCATGCTTAGAGCATCACTTAGCTTGAGCATAAGGCAACATAATTTATGAACACCTTGTTGGATTGTACCCATACCTAGTATCAAAAATTTGATCCAAACTAGGCTATGGTTGACCACAATGTGTTGAAGGAAGCCTTTTTGAAAGATTTTGGTATCCCTAAGTTTGAGCAATAGAGAATTACAATGCTCAAGGAAATCAACCAAGGGTTATCTGAGAACATGTGCTTATATGATACATAATTCAAAACTCTTCTATATAAACCTCCATATGACATTCATCCCTCCTAGCATGCATAATGGTTTATTGGAGGCCTATTGGTACCATTCAAAAGAGATCTATCCATGAAAACCTTCACATACCCCCTTGAAGTGCTTGAAGCTATGCTCCATGCCAAGGTGATAGGTATTACTGCTACTAGGCTTAGCCAATTCATAGAGGTGTAGATTGCATCAATGGCCTCTCAATTACAAACATTGACTACTTGGTCAATGTATGACTCTTGTAGTTGGTTATGGTGCACTGACTAAGAGATGGAGGGGCATAACAAGAATAAATACCTATAAATAAATGTTTATGCACTACTTATTAACTATGAAGTTTTTCATGGGCTATATGATTCTCAAAACTATCCTTTATTTTATCATGATAGCCAAGTAAACACCACTATTGAATGCAAAATGTGTGATGCTTATACACACTCAATAATGAAATATATAGTCATAAATGAGATGCACCATAACATAGAGAGAGGCATGAGGTAGGTGACAACATTAGGTAGAAGTCAGGTGGGTCAAGGTAGTGAAGGCTATGGTCAGAATAATATGGTTTATGGGAACCAACAAGGTATGTGCCGACAAGGAGGAAGATGTGGTGTAAGAAGATTCCCACCATGACCATGTTACAAGTGTGGGTTAACTAAGAACTATTAGCATGACTACCCCATATACCCAATGTGAAAGTACTATTGAGGACCACACATAGTTGAAGAATGCCTTAATTTATATAAAAAGCTAACTCAAAGTTAACTTAATGTAGATAGAGGTGTGATGATGGTGAGGCATGAGTCCAAAGAGGAAAGGTGGGATCCCAAGCCATAACAAACTTATAAGGAGTTACATAAGGTGTAGGCCATAACTCATAGTGGTTTTACCACTCAACCACCCACCACATCGAACCAAGATCTATGCTTGGAGTATGGTGAATCAAGCTGCACTAAGTACATGATGTAGTTGGAGTTGAAAGTTGTACTATATCCTAACATTGCATGGTTGAAGGACATCCTATAAAAAGTCATGAGCATGATACAAAAATTGTAAGGAAAACTGTAATTGGATAGATATTTATAGGTATAGGCCACTACTTCATGTAGGAAGCAAGATCACCATGAGTTTGAAGTACAAGAGTTGACAAAAATTTTGTGCCTCTTGAAAATGGAAGAAATGTTGCCCTTACTAAAGGATTTGTTGAGAAAGCATGTAGGAAAGAAACCAAAGTTAGAGGTTACACCTCAAATGATTGAGGTTACTATGTTACATATAGAGTGGGTGCATGAGGTACGACATACTCATAATGTCGAGTATGACTAAGAGTTATTGATAGACATGACCATAAATGGGTGGTTGATTTGTGAATTACTAGTTGATACAAGCATTGAAGTCAATATTATAACTCAAAATTCTTGGGAAAAGATGGGGTGGTTACCCTTGAAACCTGCACCTCACATTTTTTTAATGGCTAATAAAACTTGTGTGTAACTGATTGGGATATTTAAGGGCACCATTATATATATCATGGGTATCAAGTTCTAAGCCAACTTTGAGGTCATCAAATTGGTAGAATAAGACAACTATCTAGCATTTTTAGAAAGGTCATGGTGATATGCTAACAACACAAACATGTGCTTCAAGAAGTTTTATATGACTTTTTAGAATGGCAAGGAAAGGGTGGTGATCCCTCTTTCAAGTGATTAAGGGCCCCCATATGTAAAAAGTGTTGATATTGAGGATGAGATCAACCACATCTATAATATCACAACACAAGGTGCTAAGAAGCTAAAACCTAATGACCAAGGCATGCTCTAATGGGAAGATGGAAAATCAACATCTGATATAATTGATGTAACTTGTGAGTGATGGGTTGAAGAGGCATATGAGGTCACTAGTTGAAGGTACTACCTAATGCATGTAGTCAAGCCAAGACCAACTAGGATAGGTTGGTGAGGATTAAAAACTTTAAGAAGAAATGGGTCCCCTATGCTTGGAAGATAGAGAAAAGAATAATTTAGCTCAATAAAGGGAAGATTGTAGTTCTTCTAAAGTATGAAGGGAGCCAACCAATCAAAAATTATGTCTAGGACATTGAAGCCTACATCCCAAAGGAGATTGATCAAATGGTTGCACTAGTGCATACCTTGAAGAGCATTGCTACTCATTGATGGGTAGTGTAGAGGCTTAGCTTGCCAACTTGGTAGGATGTGAACATAGTGATATGCACTAGATTTGGTAAAAGTAATGAGTATTTATAAATACTCACTTATGCCAGTGATTCTAACCCAATTATGCACGTGCACCTCTATGAAGAAACCTGGACTGTCTACAGTGAGAATGTGGTAAGAGGCCTATGGGTTCACACCTTTTATAGGACCCTAAAAACATAGGTGTGAGTGTTGTAAATTATAAATGAGATGAACCAAAAGATAGTAAACTAGGAGATTCTTAAGGAGAGGTTAGTTAGTGCACACCTTCTCCTTCTTTGCACAGAACCTAGAGCTACTGGAGCCATTACAAGTCATCCATAGAGTAGTGTTTAGGGACACTGCTATCTTAGAAGAGTGCCTAAAGGAGATGTTTAGGGAAAAAGGACTATCACTCTTAATATTTTTGAAGATACATTGCCCAATAATTAATCCAATGAAGAAGATGATGAGACCTAGAAAGAGCATAATTAGAAGGTTCTAATAGGTAGACAAAAGCTTGTGTGCCTTGTGGATGACAAAACCCCATATGATGAAGATCCAACACATATTTGGATTAAAACATCATAAGAGATAAGGAAAGTTGAATAATATCATCAATAGATAAATGAACCCTACTACATACCACTCAAGACCACTAAAGTAGATATCAATGTAGAAGGCGAGCCAAAGATCACCACTATAAGTGCTTACTAATATGAATTAGAGCTGTCATTAATTTTAAACCTATTGAAGTAATTTTATGACCTATTCTTGCATAACTATAAGGACATGAAGGGCACCCACCATTCACTTGTGAAAATGAGCATCAAACTAGTGGACACCATGAGGCTAGTCAAGAAGTACCCATATTGAATGAATCCCAATATTTGTGCCAAGGTAAAGATAGAGATTCATGAAATGTTAATAGCTAGCATCATCTACCTAAAATAAGAATCCAAATGGGTGAGCTTGATGGTCATTAGTATCAAGAAATATGGGCAAATATAGATTTTCATTGACTATAATATGTCGAATGCCATCTACATCAATGATCCATTCCTAACCCCATTCATCGATGAGGTCCTAGATGGAGTCATAGGCTATGAAATCTACATCTTCATTGATGGATTCTTGGGCTATCATTAAGTGCAAATCAAGGAGGAAGATAAGCCCAAAATAACCTTTACAATTAAATGGGGTTATTTTACCTATAACATGATGCCCTTTGAACTCAAGAATGCACCAACCATGTTCTCCAAGGTAGTGATCACTACATTTAAGGACTTTATCCATAAGTTCCTCCAAGTGTATCTTGATAACTGGACTATGTATGATTTTATAAAATATCACTATGATAATCTATGCCTCATGTTTGAAAGGTGTAGGTAGCCTTAGATCTCCTTAAATTTAAAGTACATCTTCATAACTCTATTTGGGACATTACTTAGGCACATCATATGCAAAGATGGTTTGCTTATTGATCTAGTGAAGATAGCTATAATAATCCATCTACAAACTCCCTCAATGTAGAAAGACGTTCATGCCTTCTTAGGCCATTATGGATAATACAAGAAGTTCATTCAAATATATGCTAAAATTGTGGCACCTTTAGAGGAGCTCTTACACAAGGATGACCCATTCTTCTTGGGTGACGCGTAAGAGGCCTTTGAGACACTGAAGCTAAAGTTGGTCAGTACACTAATTCTATAATTTTTTGATTGGATAACTCCTTTTTATGTCCACATTTATGCTTCAAGATCTATCATTAGAACCATATTGACACAACCAAGTGAGGGAAAGATGGACCACCCCATCTCCTTTGTAAGTAAAAAGTTGACATAGGTAGAGTAAAATTACACCACCATCAAGTGTGAGGCACTAGAAATGGTCTATGTCTTGAAAAATTTAGGTAATACCTACTGGAAACCCCATTAATTTTCTTCATAGATCATGAGGTGCTCAATTACCTCATGAACAATCCTATTTTACATGAGTGCATATGTAGATGGATTGTTCTCTTCCAAGATTTCCAATTCTCTATTGTAGTTAAACCTAGGAAGTAGAACTTGGGGATAGACTATTTATCTTGCATCAACTATGGTGATGTGGTGGCACTAATTGAGGATGACATGCTAGATGTGTAGTGATATAGGGTTCAACACATAATTGTAGATCTAGAAGAGTTTACCACTTTATTAACATCAGGGTTTGTACCACAAATCTTGTATACCAAGGAAAAGAAACAACTTGTAATCTACATCACCCCCTTTCATCTCATTTATGGGGAGATTTATAAATTGAGTAGGGATGAAGTCCTATACTAATGTGTTTTGGAACATGAATAGGATTTCATCTTATAATAAGTACATGAAGGGATAATAGGAGGCTATTATGTTAGAGATGCAACAACGTGAAAATTATTATAGTTAGGCTTGTGGTGTTCAAACCTATTCCATGATACCAAGGAATATGCTAAGGCATGTGATGTATGCCAATGCACTAGAAATACCAACCACCAAGATGAGATGCCTCTCCCATATTCTTTCCTAGGTACCATTCAAAAAATGGGCCATTGACTTTGTTGGGCTGATTACTCCCATAGTATGGTGCACAAATGCTAGATATATTTTAGTGGCTACTAATTATTTCACCAGGTGGGCCAAAACTACACCAACCAAAGATTTCACAAATATGATAGTCACTCACTTTATATGGGAAAACATCATAAGCTAGTATGGGTGCTTGTTAAGTTTGAATAGAAATAGGGTCACTCATTTCATCAATGAGAGGATGTACATCCTCCTAATTGAATACATGGTGGTGCACCAAAAGACCACCCCATATCATCCCTAGGCCAATGGCATGGATTGAACCTTTAACAAGATCTTGAGAATGTGCCTAATGAAGATATGTGATGTTTTTCATAAGGGTTGGGATTTTGAGTCTCAAAAGTACTTTGGGCATACCACACAACCTAAAATCACTTAAACAAGGATACACCATTTCAAATGGTGTTTGGTGTAGAATCAATTCTACCTATGGAATTCATGGTGCCCTCCTTGTGTATTACATAAATTGGCTACTTAGATAATTATGATCCTTTAAGTGTAAGGTTGGAAGACTTGGAGCACTTGGATGAGAAGAACACCCAAGATAAGTATATTTAGTAGATTGAGAAGGCATGCTAGAAGCATTGGCATGATAAGCATATCAAATATAAGGAGCTAACTAAAGGAGCATTGGTACTAATCTATGATTCCAAGTACTTCAAACACCTAGAAAAGTTGAAAATATGGTGGATGGGTCCCTACATACTCCATCATATATTATAAATAGGTGCATGTAAGCTAAATACATTATCTAATGAAATTATCTTTGGGAATTTTAATGGAAACTGATTAAATCCATATAGGTAGTAGGCTAGTACTCACACCATAGAAACTCTAAGTTCTTGGTCAATAGTCATTTTAACTTAAGCTGACTAGAATAAAGTTTGGTGCAATCCAAACCACTTTTTATTTATTTTTTTCTCCCTTGTACAATGTATAGAGGAAATGAGTGGCACCTAATGGTCTTAAGAACTTTTTGTGTCAATACTTCATGCATAATTTCAATTGGGTGAGTTGAGCACTTGCAGATATAAGCACATGAGACTAGACATCTAAGTAGTGGGCATGTAAAGCCTACCAAGTATAAGTAGAGGCAACTAGAGAAATATATATGCAAAGATGATAAGTGTAAGGCCCTTAAAGGCCCAAGAGTGAACCACCTTGGTGACTACCTTTACACTAACATTATAATAAGGCACATCAATTGATCTGATGCCAGATACCCATGTGGTAAGAAGTAAAGATGATCAACATGGTTGGGCATAAGGAAGATAGTGATGATACACATTCAAAAAGTGTGCAAGAATATAATGAGAAAAATACAGTGTTGGAGGGCCAGCACAAGGGATTTTTATGGGGTAGGATAGGATAAGGGAAGACAACATGCAATGAATCAACCAAGGAAGAAAAACATGCTTGAAATAGGAGCATAAATAGAGAAGAAGTGGAATCATAGAGGATGAGTCATGTGCATGTGAGGTGCTACACCCGAGTTACCATAAGAAAGGTAAAGGTTATATAAAAGGATACACATGTAGAAGGAAGTCATCTAAGACAATTGGCATCCACCTAGGAAGGAGTGAGAAGTGATTATTTGAACTGCATATCACTTCACCAAAAAATACATTAGGAGGATTTAATAAGGTGGTGGTATTAGCATAAATATAAACATTTAATGTGTGCAATATAGGATATTTTTGAAGATCTTACGGATTTTTGCATTTTCTAATAAGATCGAGGCACCTACACTATTAATTTTGCATTAATAATGGTAGTTGATAGAGAAAGGTATAAAATAGAAAATGATGGATTTACTTAGGTTATTAAGTTTATGTTAACTAAATACTTAGTGCAAATTAAGCAAGAAAATCAAGAGCCAAAGCAAGAAATAACCTTGTCATAGTGAATAATTTAGCAAACAAGACACCTTAAAAGTGAATGAAAGCACATAAAAAGGGGGTTCATTCATAATGAAGCTAGTGTGAGGGGTTGGAATAGGAAAATTAATATAGAGATCTAAGTGGAATGTGACACTACTGATAGGCCACCATTAATAGCCAATAAATCTTAGAACTAAACATATAGGTAAAGATCTCATGACCACAAGAGTATCGACTATCATTAGAGGCTTAGGCAAATTACATCTACCCAAGTTCAACACAATCCACTTTATAATGGTGAATAAGTGAAAGGTGTTGAGCTCTATAAAGGTACAGTTAGAACCCAAAAGGGTTAAGATTTAAGAAGTGATAGCCACCAAGACTAATTTTTAGTTAGTTGAGGTAGTCAACATCATAGATATTGACACTAAAGCATTGATCAAAATATCTTATCAGTATATGAAGTATCCCATAAATGTTTAGGTAAGGGAAAGATGGTGCTATTTTATGCATAATTACTAGTTTAAATAATATAACCATCAAACATCAACTCATTTCTAAGACTTGACACAAGATTGGATGGTGGATATGGGGTACAAGACCCCAGAAGGTGATGCTCTTATTGATGTCTCAATCTGAGACAAGTTGAAGGCTTCAAGTGCAACTTAGATATATGAGTTACCCTACTTTGAAAAACTAGAAGAGCTAATCTAGTTCTTACTTTTGTGCATCTACAAGGACTACTTTTACTTCATGGGATGCTACATGAATATATTTCCATAGCTAATTAAGAGGATAATTAGTTTACCTAATGCCAGGTAGGACATACATTAGATGATGGATGATGTTGAAGAGGTGGAGTGCATTATTAAGCTCCTTGATTACTTCAAGTGGGGCTATACATTCCTAATCACCAAGTATGAGGACTCAGGCACAAGGGTGGTGACATGCCTCATAAGCTCTAAATTATGTCTTGGTGGTTGGTGGACAAATTCTTGAAAGCATACCTTTGCATCACCTATCACATGGTGTAGGGTATCTAATTTAACATCACCAAGTTAATCATAGAGGAACTAGTCAAGAACATGATGGAGTATTATAGCGTAAAAAGAAATTTTAGATGGGGGTTCATCCTCATCTTGATCCTAATGGAAGAGATCAGGATCCTAGATGGGGGTAAGGATAGCTTATGGGTGTTTCCAAAACACCATGAGTTCCCCACATGAAAATAAAAATATTACACCTATCCCACCACCTTCTTCCCTAAGTATAAGATGCATGTAATGTACTAATGCGAGTAGTATATAGAATCCTTCATGTTAGAATGGCACATTCTCTAGGGGATCCCCATAAACATGTTTGGGATGGAAATTTTTATATAATGTAACATGAATACATCATGTAATTAGCACTACAAGATGGAAATAGGTTAGGATGGCTAAAGTTTCCCTTTGCCTTCTTAAAAAAATTATTCAAGGACACCTTCTTAACAAAATTATTCAAGGACACACTGCACAATATCCCAAATGCATAGCAAATGGAAATTTTAGTTAAGGAAATGGATGCAAAAATGTGGAAGTTGAGGTGGAGGTTTGCCCACATCGATGGAAGGGTGATCAAATATGAAGAGGATGCCTCGAATAAAAAAAACATGAATCCAATCTTAGAGGTCACCATTATGGGCTTCATCCATAGACTCTGCTATGAGATGAAGCCAAGAAAGAAGAATTCTAGCACCAGATCAAGTGTTGAATAGAAATAAGACCTTCCAATCCTCATTAAGAGGAAGGAACCCATACACCCATTGAGAAGAAAAAGTCTCCCTAGAAGAAGAGAGGGAAAACTTTAGAGGAAATATAGAAATTCCTGAATCTCAAAATTTCTTTATAAAAAGAGGCATCCTCCTTGAGCACTTCCAAGAAGTGCATAAAGTCTATGTTGAAGACCTACCTCAGCATGAAGAAGAAGGGGAAGGCCCAAATTTTGGTGCTCAAGATATATCTCTCTAACATAGAAGAGGTGTTGGATGAAGAAGAAGAGTGTGGCTAGGATACCTACATTATGCTTGAGGATGTTGAGTCCTCATCAAACAAAGGGACCCCTTACCCACCACTTAAGATTTAGATAGAGAAGCCTAAGTGAATATTGAGAAGACTTAGCTCTAGTGAGGCTGGAACCTAAATGGCATAGGAGATGCAAGAGAAGAAATAAGAAATGGCTAAGATAAGGGTGTCAAAGGAAGTGATTCAAATGATGGAGGCCAAAGAATAATGGTAGGAGGAAGAGCATAAGGTACAAGTGAAGAAAAGAGGCATGGAAGGGGAAAAGGGAAAGGATCCTAATGAGGTGACCCAATCAAGAACCCTAATAGAATAGGAGATATAACACCAATGGAAGGATATGGGATTTGACCAAGTGCATATTGATGCAATACTAAAATTACACCATAGGTGTGAGGAGATTAAAGCTAAGGGCATGTCCCAAGTTGAAATCAGTCAGCTAGAGGTCAAGGAGATAATCAAGTGAAAAAATAAATGCATTAAATAAGCCATGCAAAGGAAGGCTGAGAAGGAAATGGCCAAGAAGGAAGAGAAAAGAGAGGCCCAAGAAGATATGGCCAAGAAAAAGGAAAGAGAGGAAGAGGTGGCCTAGGTAGAATGGGATAGGATGTTAAAAGAGAGGGAAGAAAATAAGGTCACTATGGGACCAAGTAGAGAGAATACACTAAAGAAGGAACCAAGTACCTCCACCTATAAGAAGCTACACAAAAAGTGTGACCATACTCTAAAGGGGCACCTAAAGAGAAGGAAAGTGATACTAGATCATTCATGAAAATAGAGAAGGATGTCAAAGTGTGAGAAGAAGAAAAATATGATGAGTTTTCACCACATAGCCATTGCTAGAGACAATGGAAAAAGGGGAGAAGTCTAACAAATAATCCCTAAAAGAAGAAACATATGAAGAAGAAGAAGAAAAGATTATATAAGAAGGCACTAGTTCAAGCACCAACATAAGTGAAGAGGAAGAGATGGGAGAGGATGAGAAGTTTGTGTTGGGAAATAGAGAAAGAGTGTAGTAGGAGCTTAAGGAGAATGAGAGCCTTTACTTGATTGAGTGCATTCCTCCAAAAATTGCTATGACCTTGATGCACCACTAGGTTTCTTGGGTGTTGGATTTATATATGGAAGACCCAAATTTGAGGTTCTGACAAAGGTAATTTATCATGACAAGAAGTTAGAGTAAGGGCACATTTACCAAATCCTAAATCTATGTGACATGAACCTAGTATTCTTAGTCAATGCCTTGATCAAGATGGCCTCTACTATATCACATAAGAACATCATCAATGATGTTCATGCCTATATCTAGAATAAAATAATGAAGAAGGCTAAGAAGGAGCTCAAGGCAACCAAGCTCAAGTTACAACAACTTGTAGAGAATATAAGAGAGGTAGATTCATCCCTCCTGGATAAGGTGGATACCTTAGAGAAGATCAAAGTTGACCAAGTCTATGTGGTTGTGGAAGAAATTTTCCCTAGAATGAGACCAACACTCGAAGACCAAGAGGACCCCTATAAGGCCCTAAGGAAATAATTGAACAAAAAGATGGATGTGGTTAAATAGCTCTTTAATAGGCTTGAGGAGGGAATGGATGAAGTAAACACCATATTTTATAACTTCACCAACCAGGTGGTAATCATCAACATGTGCCTCAAGAAGGCAAAGGAGAAAAAAGATGCTTTGTTCTAGCACTCCTTCATAGTGACTAGGATCGACCACATGTAGGTGATGGCAAATGTAAAATCCCTTAGTGATCACTTGAAAACTTAGGAGCATGACTTGGAGGTGGTATTACATACCTTCCAAACAAAGGCCCATGAGCAAGGGGAGATATTGGATGGTGGGGTGAAGCGAGATATGGAAAGTTTGGAAGCCTTCAGGAAGGAATTTGAGATCATGGATGTGATTGACCTAAAATCCATGTCCAATAAATTATATGGTGATATTGAAGAGATTAGGGGAACCATCTAAGGATTTTAAAATTTTAAGAAATACTTGAGGCAGGGTACACCCAAATTCTCCACACCTAAAGCACTTAAAGACTAGTCTAAAGAACACTAGTAATTTTATATGGGGTAATGTTGGGCCCCATTTTTAAAGTAAGTAAATAGACTATAAAAAATAGATAAATCTTGGCATGAGGTGACCCATAGAATATTAACTCCCCTTTTTTACATTTTGACACCAACTAGAGGAGTCCTCATGGATCCTATACTAGCTGGTGGGTAGTTGTATATGTGCCAAATTTCATAAAGACACCCCTACTAGGACTTAAACATGGTGGTTAGAGAAGAACAAATGTTGGAGAATGGATTAGGTGAGATAGTTACCTCTCAATGATAGATCAACATATGACATGCACTCATCCACCCTAGATAGCATAGTGGAGCTGATAGACTAGTAACAACTCAACACTTGACATGTGCCCATCTGCCCTGGTAAGACACACCTATTCACCTATAAAAGAAGGTTTACATTAGATGATTAAGGTGGGATGAAGTGAAGTGAATCTATGATGAAATAGTGAGCCAACAAGTAATCTTTATATCCAACATGTTATTCTAAGTAGTGCAAATGTATAGCCCACACTTATCTACGAACCACTAGGCATGAGTAGAATTAGGAGGAGCATATGCTATATTATTTATATGGGACTCTGTTGATAAATATCAATTAATAATGAATAATATTGAAGGAATGGAGTATTAATCTTTATTTAATATCCTATGTGAGGTTATTCTTATAAGTTAGTTTCATTTAAGCTTTATGTTAGTTCTTATATAATGTGTTGGAATATGGAGGTTCAACCCTAGTCACTAATGACATCCTTGTGCTATTTAATGATCTCAACTAACCTATAAATGAAATAATGGTTAAAACCCAAATGCATCAAGGCTCCATGACCAATGCCTATAGTTCCATCCTAAGGATGGATTATTAAACCTAAGCCATCCCTTTGACTTGTCTAAATAACCAAATGACCTCGCTAGCTATTCCTATAGCTTGCACCCCTCAGAACCCAACCCATGTAAGTATGGACTTACACTTTAGGAATTGGGATATTAAGATGAATTGTGCCTATTGAATTCCCCATTAAGAACCTAATAGAAGATGTCCACCTAAACACCTCTAGCCAATGACTAAACCCCTTTAAACCCCAAGTTGTGCCATGATGCAACTAGCCTAATATGGGCCCAATCCCTTCATGGTTACACTTTGGGTGAGTGTAAAATGCTTGTGACTTGTGTGAAATTTATGCTAGTATCATAACATGATTATATATTGTGTTACGAATCTTATTAATCTCATGAATAGCTTCACCAAGTCGATAACTAACTTGGTTTGATAGCTAAGTGCATGACCAAGTGTAGAAGCCAACCTATTAAACTTTTCTACAACTTGAGGTGTATTCATTCCTTTATCTTCCTCTCTCTCTTACCTCTATTTTGTAAATTATTATTTACATAGCATGTCTAGTAATAACTAATGTAATCCTTATTTTCTCTTACAGATTTATGCTTCATGCTGTGCTCTCTTTATGCATACTCAACATCACAAATCTTCATGGGTTTCACCCATGCAAGTAAGTTTAGGTACACTTTCTATTTTTATTTTATCCTAGTATTTTTCTTTTCTTTATCACTAGAATAAAGGATGGGAGAATTTAGTTATATAAAAATTTCAAATTGGTAGTTTGAGTGTGGCTTGAGACACCCCATCCATAGGTCCTTTTTGCATGCTCCTACAACCCTTCTAGACACCTTTTTCTCATTACCAGTCATCCAAAACCTTTTGAACCCTAATTTCATCTTAGATAGATAGTATTACCTATGCCAATCATATTCCGTAGGTCCTAATCCTATAGGATAAGAGTGCCCTATTTGGATTATAGTGTTGGGTACCAAAGTGTCCCATTTTTGGTGTTCTTGTCCTTTTGAACTTTGAGCCCCAATGGTCATTTTAGTCTAGTCCTTATCCTTAATTAGTTCAACCTAGCACAAATACATATGACCCATGATCAATTATTCCCTATAAAATTCCACTCAAAGCTCATTTATAAAGGTGATCAAACTTACAAAGTAAGCAAGAGTAAAAACAAATAACTAAGGGAAACTTCCCTATTCTTTGCATACAGTCACCTAATACAACTATAAACATACTAAAATTCTCATACTAGTCCCTAGCCACCTCAAATACTATAAAATTAACATTTTCATCCACATCACACTATTGTATAAAGAACATTAGGTGGGAAAACTACATATAACTTGACCCCTTATTCATAGTATTAGTATGTAGGCACCATGACCACACAAGAGGTGTTGATTGCATGTTTAGTACATATTAAACACTAACCCCCCCTCTTTTTTAAGTGGCTCAAATATCATTTTATAAATCATGATGGAGGGTTAGGGTTTGAAGACACAATCAACTCTACAATGAGTTTCATCAACAACTAGTGCTTGATTTTTCATAGGCACACTCATATAGGCACAACAAAATTACCTAGAAAGTTTTAGGTCTCTGTGATTGGTTTGGACAATAGTGGAAAGAGTAGATAACAACACCAAACACTAAAACATCCACTTTTTAGCACTCCTATCCTTTCACAAAATGTAATCTAGATTCATGTTTATGACACCTTCACAGTCTTATACAACCATTATCAATCAATGTATTAACTGTCTCAGTTTGTTTTCTAGCTAAGTTATATTTATTCCAATTTATTATTATTTTAAGAAAGGTGAAAAATATAAATAGTAATATAAATTAGGACTGTGTTTATTTCTATATTTTTTACTAATTTATTAATCCAGACCCTTAACTAAAATAAGAATAAAACTTCATTATTCCTAAAAAAGTTAAATCAGTGTCTTAATTTGATAAAAAAAATGGATTAGCACATTTGGGGGTCATTTATCAACTTAGAGGAGTGTGCAAAGTGGTCAAAAGTGATCAAAAGGGGCCCTAAGATAGGTATAGAGATAAGTGTGTAAAGTAGTCATCAAAAGTGCATGGTTTTAGATTAAATGTTAATTTATGTGTCTATATCCCCCCCCATTATTATAGTAATGAAACAAAAGTGAAACTACTAGATTTAAAAGAAAAAAATGCATACCTAAACTTACTTGTGGAAAAGAGTCTTAGATCTAGGGTACAATGTTGAACTGGGCTCCATGAAAAAACTTATAATGAAACATATGTAATATTAGTCTGTACTTAAGATGAATATAAAAAATTTAAATATAATGAACTATAGAGTGACTAATAATGAATACACCTAATTGGGTATATAAATTGTTATACTTTTTTGGTGTAAAAATTGATGCAAAATTAGTGACTATGGTAGGTTACACACTTGTAGTTTCATTAATGTTGAATAACTTAGATTAGATTGTGCATTCCCCAATCCTCATCAGTATGTGGGTATGCTAAGAAATTAAGGTGTGCTTGAATCCATAACCACCTAACCAAAATGGTGAAGTAAATTTTTAATCCCTATATGAATCCTAATAGATATTTTTGGCATAAATAGTGAACCAGCCATTGTAGATGGAATAAGGTTCAATTATGGTGTAAAAATGGTGCAAAAATAGTGCAAATACATATTATAATCTAGGTCTAGTGTATACAACATGGAAAATGACATGAATTTTCCATTTTATTTTCATAATTTGTGCAAAAATTGAGTAATAAGGAAAAATTATTACACACATTCCCTCAATTGATATTTGGTGCACATAGATTCCAAGACTAAGTAAAACAATTTGTAGATGATATTTATGGATTAAATAGTACCTTAGTGTTTTACAATTGGAAAAATCATATCTTGGTTATTCCTCTTAGTTCTAGACCTTTTCTCACTTTTGTAAGTCTTGCATCTACTCTATCTTATGCCTCTTGGCCTTTGTTTTAGTCTGACCAATCTTATATTGATGACCTAGGCATTCTATCTTGACAAAAATGCTTAAAATGTACTTATCCTCCATGTCTATAATTTTTGAGCTTATAATTAATTTCTTGCTTCTTGGACACTAACATCTGAGACAAACACTAACATCAATACTAGTGTCCTAACTTGATGCAAATTTCCAGTGCCCTAAAGCCATCCAATTTGAAAATAAAACATATCTTAATGGTTAAGCTAAGTGCTTTAATGTGAGTTACTTTTCCAAAGGGATTGATATAAATATAAGATTAATCCTCATTCATTCCTTACCTAGCATGACCTTAAAAAGACCAAAAGATACCAAGGAAACTTATCAAATCATTCTATCAAGCATTAAATTGAGAAAATCTTTCATATTTGCTCCTATTTCCCTATCAGTCATAGGGATAACACATACATAGGTCTAAAGTATTAAAGGAGGATCCCAAGAACTTGATTTTAAAAATTACAAGATAGGTCACTATTGTACTTATTTTTCACATATTGCATAATTCATAGACAATTCAACATGTAGGAGAAAACTACATACATATGAGGCCCTCTTTAGAGTATTGGATACATGGGCAGTGTTCATTAATAAAGGGGTATTTGGGGTAGATCAACACCATGTGCAAACTAACCCATTTTTACCCAAGGTCACTATGAAGATGAAGAACTAGGGTTTTGCAATTTCATGAGTAATAGTCCATGACCTAGATCTAAAGGCACTAGAATGAAGGCAAAGACAAAATTAGAATCATCCATGTGGTCACATCCTTTTCTAGTAGCTATTTCATATAGGATACTTGCATCAAGTTTAGATAGTAGCATCAACACAATAGTCTCAAGATAACATTAGTGTCTGTAGTTCTAAAAAATCCAATCTAGAATCTTACGACTATTTCAAAACTATCTTTCAATCTACTTTCTACCTGTTCTAGATCTAAAACTACATTAGCATCAAAACTAGCTAAGTATATTAGTTCTTTATCATTTATATACTTATCTTAGTTGTATTTTATATATTTAGCCTATTCTCAGTTTTATAAATTTAGTATATATTATATCTAAGTTTAATACCCAATTAGCCTATTATAGATCTAATTATCACCCTTGTGCATTATCATTTTTATACACCCATTTAATGTTAATATAGGTTAAATCCAAGTACTTAGTGTTTCAATAATTTTTTTGCTTATTATTGGAGAGGGGAAAAGAAGAAACTAAGTATGTTTATGGTTAAAAAACCTATTTGATTGTGCATTCTTTGAAATAAAAGACTATGAAGAGATACTCTTTGGCTTGGGAGGATGACCTATAGATAAGAAATCACTAAAGCAAACTTATTTGTTAGACAGATAATTTGGTAGATTGCCTAGTGATAGCTAGATCTCAAAAGCAAGATTTTTCTTGGATGCTATCAATCCATATATTTAAGAAAAATTAAGTTTATAAATAGAATATAAATATACTTGTATCAATAAACCAAAGGGTATTAAATTGAATAAAAAAAGTGCTTATATAGAGGATTACAAAGCAAGTTAGTCAAGCATTAGTCCATAAACCATGAAACATGAATAAAGAACTAACTAACAAAGCCTATATATTCCTATGAAAATTACAAAGGATAGCAAGAAACAAATGAAATAAAGCAACACCATATTAACTTCCCGAATGGATTCACCATACCCATGTGGCTCAAAAACATTTTCTCCCTTGATCAAGCATCCCTGTCTTTGTCAACAATGATGGTAAGCTCCTCTAATGCCTCAAGAACACTCCATAAAGGCTAGGCTCTTGATTGTAAACCACTAAACTAGCCTATCAATGAAGCTTTGTGGAAACAATTTAGCATTATAACTTTACAATGTTCAAGCTTTAAAGATATTTGAGCATAATAACCTTACACCAAAATAGCTTAGAAATGATGTCCATGGCCTCTCTATTTATAGATTTTTGAGATTGGTCAGGATCAACCTCAACCATCCATCTCAAGATTGAGATATGTGGTTCAGGATAATCCTAATATTTGGAATTAAATCCATAATTATCCTCAAGATGACCTTAGAAGAAGGGGCATTGAAGAGGCATGTGAGGCATTAACTAGGCATGGGTGACCCATAATCCTAATATTTTATGCACTTATAGCTTGATGGATGCCACTCCATATATGATGTCACTAGGTGATGTAGATAATAAGAATCAATTTTCAAAAAAAAAATATTTAAAAAATCTCATGGAAAATCTACTTAAGCCCTTGATTTGGATTAATTAGCCTTAAAAAAGGTTAATCAACATTTTTGTGATTATTAGAAAATTGATCCCCAACTAATCAAAATGATCAAAAAGTCATATTACTAGGTCTAATTTGACTCAAGAAGAATTAGAAGGTGATGTTAGATGTGCTGGAACTATATTCCCATTTAGGATGTTGACAACAACAAATAACAAAGGCACATGATGTGTACTAGTGAATTAGAAGAAAAGAGTGATCTAGAGTGTTGGGTGAATATTTTGTCACCTGTTAACTAATGGGAAAAATAGGTTGTTTCAACCATAGCATAGGGATATTGATCACCCAAATGTGCAAGTCGACCACATCAAGAGTGGACAAATCTCTCCTCTCATCAAGGGGAGGTTCCCTATAAATATGAGGTGCTCTATATATTAATATACTATAAATAAACTAAAAATAACACTCAAGGTAGCATAACACCATCCATCTCTCTTTTTTTAGAGATGATGTTCATAGACATAAGAGAATTTTGGTGAAATGATAGAAGGCACTTCTCTTCTTTCAGAAGTGGTCTACAACAAACAACAAGAATTCTTTCTAGTAGTGACAAGTAAATGTAATAGGGCATAATAACCAACAAAATGAGGTGTAGCACAAAATCTCCACCTCAATTACCAAAGAGTGAAATGTGAAGGATAATGAGGGCACAAAGTCATCCCAAGATCCTTTACACATAAATAAAAAATAGACAAACTAAAGATAATTATGGCAACACAAAGTCTCTCCATAGTCAGCTTCAGGACACCTTCCTGATTACTTCCACTAGTTCTGCTTATTTAATTAAATAGGCAAGAATGCATTCAATAAATAGACATAAGAATAATTTCCTCAAAAATAGAAGCTATTCCAGCACAAAGTCTAAAAGGTCACTTGCTTTCTCATTCAGATAATGAAATATGATTAACAATCTGAGCTCAAAGTCTTAGGAAATGCCTTTCAATTTGGGCAGAGTTTTGCTTCTATAAAAAAAAGATCTCCTTTGCATAAAATAAGAGATTACAATATATAGCGCTCCAAAAAATACTTGGGTGCTTTGTTTCATGGAATGGCCTATGTTGCATTTAATGCCTTGAATGCATTTTCAATTCTATCAAAGGGCGATGCTGGAATAGGGAATCAGCCTTAACTATGGCATGCCAATTCATCTCAAATGTCCCCTCTAAAGTATGGGTTACCTGGTCCTCTTCTTGATATTTGCACAACTGTCCACTTCACCTTTACTTGATCTAGAAAAATAGGCTGCGTTATTGAGTGCTCACACTCTCTGATGTCCACTTGGTGAACTATTTCACCTATTAGAAATAACTCTCCTACAGATATTTCTAGATAACCTATAGTTGTTCCCTCTTTCATCACCACATCTTATACTTTCTTGGCAATCTGAGCTCTCAGGCTATCTTCTCACTTTTTGTTGGCTCCTTCAGCTTCTTCTTTGGCTGGTCGTTGAGTTTGTTTTCAAGTCTACACCATATTTGAAAAACAATAGATATTTTATTACCCTAAATTTGACATCCATGGGATTTCACTGGTCATTGGTCAATGGTTCAATGATTCAATGGTTGACCACTTTGAACCTTAAACCTTTGAACCTTTGGAGTGCATCAATTCAATGGTTCAATAGTTTGGATAGTCTTATCAGCTCCTTGGTTCAATCGATTGAACCATCTCTTCAAATTTGTCTCTAGAATCTTTTTCTTTTCTATTGAACTCGTTTAACCTGTAAACTTTAAACTCTTTTAGTTCAAGGTTCAACGGTTCAATGGTTCAATATTTCTTCTTTGAAGTCTTCTTTTGTTTAAGTCTTTTGATCTTATTGAACTCATTGAACCTTTGAAATCTTTGAACCATTTTGGTTCAAAGTTCAATATTTCAACAGTTCAACCTTCACTCTTCAAAGCCTTCTTTTCTTTAAGTCCATTGAGGTTTTTTAACTTTAGAACTTGCTGAAGTCTTCAAACTCATTGAACTCTTTGAAGCGGTTGAACTTATTTAAACTTGTTGAGCGCTTAACTCTTTTCGAACCTTTGAACTTTGAACCTTTGAAGTGGGGTTCAATGGTTCATTCCATTTGTTTGAAGCCTATCAATGGACCTTTTGATTGAACTTCAGCATTGAACCAACCTTGAAATGCCTAAGTGTTTGGAACTTGCTTCTTTGTGAAAGCCCACCGGTTGAACCTATTAAACTTGTGAGTTCCTTAGTTAAAAAATGTGTGAATAATTGAAGAACTTAGATGCTTAGAACATTTTTTAAAAAGGGAAGAGATAATTTTGGCCTATAAGACCAAAATAGTTGATATGTTGTCCCCCAAAAACAAGTGACAAATTTTGGGAACAACAACTAGCTCCAATTGGGGAACTTCCATCGATTGTAAAAATAATCGAAAGGAGTAGAATCTAGAATCTCTAGTTCCTTTAAGTATGCCATTGGGCTACAGAGTCATGCTACCCAAAAAATAAAGGTGCCAAAAAGAAACAAAAATGAAAAGCACCAAACAGAACTAAAGACTATACAAAAATTATACATATGTACAAGCTGATCTTATCTAATACTTCAAGGATTGAAGTGCTTCAGATGCTTCCCACTGTGAGATAATGAAAATAGTGTTATGTCTTGATAAAATATCAATAAACCATTTTCTCCCTACAATTGATGATTGGCGAATAGACCTCTCTACTAGGAATCAAATTTTTTGTGCATTCCTTTTGTTTCTCTCTTCTTGTCCCACAACAAGACTTGATTTCCAATCTAAAAATCATGAATCCTTGTTCTCTTATAGAAGAGTTTCTTTACCTAATTTTGATGTCAAAAATTATGGTCCATTACCATAATTCACTATTCTTCTAGTTCAGTCTAGCACATGATTTGATTGTTAGCATCAAACACTTGCCAATGATTGGCATTGCTAGACACACTTGGTCAAAAGACTAGCTCGATAGTGTACTTGTGATCTTTGAATTCTTGGTGAGGAACCAATAGGGTCGTAGAGATAACCAATGAATTTTCATGACTATGAAGCTCTCTGGGCATTGCAGATATATTGAAAGCATCAAAACTTGCAAGGCAGTCCCATACCAACTTGTGATAATGGTGTAATCTTTTATTCCTGGTTTGACAAAGGTTTCTCACCTAAAAAACCATCAGTGCAACATCTCCTTTGGCATGAATGAGTTTGACACCTTTGTCTTTAGCAGCCTTTAACTTGAGTAACAACGATTCTTACTCGGTAGTGTTGTTGGTGTTGCTAAACTATAACTTGGATGAAGAAGGGAAAATATCTCCTTGAGGAGATATTAGAACAATCTCAGCTCCAAAACTAGTAAAAGAATAGCTACCATCAAATTCTTGAATCCATACGCCATCGGAAACTACTCCTTTCTTAGATTTTCCTTTGTTTAGAGGGGAGGGTCCTTATACACTTACACTATGCTTTATTAATCTTCTGCTATCTCGTTTGAATCAATTCCTAGATTGCCACCTATAGGAATTTCATCTACTGAAGCATGAACATCCTCTGTGTTCAAGAAAAAGTTACCCATTCCTGAAGACTCAAAAAAAAATTGAGCTTTAGGGGCTGATGTTTGGGTGATAATATATTTTGCCTCCTTCTCAAGAAACAACCTCTACATGCTACCTTTGATAGGGATCCTCACCTTAAATAGGTCCATGCTCAATTCTCCACCAACATCCTTGTAGAAATTTCATTCAAGTAGAATGCCATAGGAGGCTAGAATGTCGGCCACCAGGACAGTCAACTTAATTCTTTTTCTTTGAAAGGTTGCAAACGCAAACTGGGCATCTTTGATTTGTCCCAGTAGTGGCACTTATTTGTTCTCTATGGAGAAACACCTCCCAAAAGTTTTAGTCAATGTAAGACCAAGGGATTTAGCTAGTTTGGTGGGCATGATGTTGTTAGATGCACCTAAGTCTATGATGTAATTGTTTAGCTAGTGACCGTTTATCAACAGGGAGACATAAAATGGTTTTGTCTTCTTGAGAGTAGCAAGAGGAGTAATGACAAAGTTATTCCAGGTGGATGTGGGAGTCACCTTTGGAACAGCTGGTCCTATAGGGATGGTTTTATTTTTTACACAATGAACCAACTTATCCAATTACTCAGGTTTGGATTATAGGAATTCAAATTTAGACATTTGAATTTTGGTTTTCTTGACATGGTCGATTATGTCAAATGTCTGAAACAAATTAGGAATAGGGGAAGGAAGTTCATCCTTCTAGTTTTTTGGGAGTGTAGGACTAATCTGTGAATTTGAAGTAGAAGGTATAGGAACATTTGGGGTACTTACTTTTTTAGCGATCACCGAGTTCTTTGATTGAAAAGACAGAGTGGTTTCCCGCTTAGTAATTGAAATTGCTAGTTGAGAATGCTCCTCTTATTTTTTTATCAGCTTGCTGGGCTGACTAGTTCTGGGACTAGGTGAATATAGTGTATGACCCATCAAATGCTTCACCTTTACTTTTGGGTTCATCCTGGTAATTTAGGAAACCAATGTTGGAGTCACTAGCTGATTCTTCTTGGTCTACTGCAAAGAGATCAGCATCATCTTCTTGGTTTAATTCAAGATGGAAAGAGAAACCAGATTTTGTTTCAAGATATCCAAATATTGAATTGGTTGAAGGTGATTCAATGGCAAGCTTCCCATGTGGGGGAGGAAGGCAATTTGGCTGCCCTTGATTCCTAGCAACATTGCCTCGATATGACTAATTGGGAAATATTCTCCTTGGTATATCTCTGTACGAAGGAGTAGAAGACGTCCCTTGCACCATTTGCTTCTTAAGAGATAGTATCTCATTTTCCAGTGTTTGCACCATTGGATCAGTAGTGCCTGTAGATGAATATTTAGAGGATGAAGAAGATTTACCTTTGTTAAGATCTCTCCTTATCTTCCCTACCAAGATGAGATCATCTTCCACCTCAGTGACCAAATCTTGAGCTACAACAAGGTCTATGTGGCTAACCCATCGCAATAGGAAACTCACTTTAGGTAGCTACAAATTAATGAAGAAGCATTTGAGATTCTCAGCTATTGGCTGAGTAATTATGGGAATCCTATTCCTTAGCTTGTCAAACTTAGCTATGAAATATTTCATTGGTTCATGAGGCTCCTTCTTTATTTGTGTGAATTGAGTGAGCAGGGCATGCACATCTTTAGTAGGCTTGAGCCTAGCTTTAAATTTGGCTTTGAGGGTGTTATAGTCAGTCACAAACTAAGCCTGTAGATGGTAGAACTAGTTTGCAACAACACCTTGTAATCTCTCTATGAACAACCTAACTGCTACATCTTCATACTCCACACCTATCACACCACAGGCTATGCTAAAGGGTGTAATATGTTCATCAAGATGAACTTTCCCATCACCATCAAATTTGGGGAAATTCTTCTTGGAACTATGAGGTAGCTCATGTAGAGGTGGAGTTAGGTTGAGTGGACCAAAAGAGTTACCCTAGGGGCCTTGAACTGCCATGATTTGACTACTGAAGGGAGGGATAACAAATATAGGTGGAGTATGTATAGGTAAAGCTCTACTAGTAGAGAAAAATTAGCTCTACCTTGTATTGGTGACCTGGTGTTGGTAGGAGGAAGACTCCTAGTTCGTTGAAGGTGAGGTTGTGGAGAAAACAAATCAAAATTGCTCTACTACACCAAATCAAAAATAGGGTCAACAACACCTTTAGATCTCTATTTTCTTGTATATCATGGAGCTACTAGATTATAATAGTAAAAATGGAAAAGAACTGGCATTATTTCAATTTGAAGCTTGAGGATTCAAACTATGCATTTTTCCCAATTAGCGTGGAACTACCAGAGAATTGACTTTTGAAGTGAAACGCTCGATCTCCAGTGTCTCTGGTTTTGCAGCTTAGAGTATATAATGGAAATGGATAAGGCTATAATGATAATGTATAAGACATAGGTGATGCTTCAATTTGATGCTTAAAGCTTCAAATTGTGCAAAATTGCTGTGTCCCTAGTAGAGTCACCAAAAACTATTGGCATGAAGGTGGAGGAAAATGGTAATGGAAAAGGACTTGGAACAATGAAGAAAATGGATAAGGAAAAGAACCAAAACTACTCGTTCTTCCCCAGTGGAGTCGCGAAAAATTATTGTGTGAATATTTTGTCACCAACTAACTGATGGGCAAAATAGGTTGTTTCAACCATAGCATAGGGAGATTGATCAGCTAAATGTGTAGGTTTACCACATCAAAAGGGGACAAATCTCTCCTCTCATCAAGGTGAGGTTCCCTATAAATATAAGGTGCTATATATATTAATATACTATAAATAAGCTGAAAATAACACTTAGAGTAGGATGACACCATCCATCTCTCTTTTTTTAGAGATGATGTTCATAGACATAAGAGAATTTTGGTGAAATGATAGAAGGCACTTCTCTTCTTTCAGAAGTGGTCTACAACAAACAGTAGAAATTCTTTCTGGTAGTGATAAGTAAATGTAACAAGGCACAATAACTAGTAGAATGAGGTGTAGCACAAAGTCTCCACCTCAACTACCAAAGAGTGAAATATGAAGGATAATGAGGGCACAAAGTCATCCCAAGATCCTTTACATAGAAACAAAAAATAGACAAACTAAAGACAATTGTGGCAACACAAAGTCTCTCCATAGTCAGCTTCAGAACACCTTCTTGATTACTTCCACTAGTTCTACTTATTTAATTAAATGGACAAGAATGCATTCAAGAAATAGACATAAGAACAATTTCCTCAATAACACAAGCTATTCCAGCACAAAGTTTGAAAGGTCACTTGCTTTCTCATTCAGATAATGAAATATGATTAAAAATCTGAGCTCAAAGTCTCAGGAAATACCTTTCAATTTGGGTAGAGTTTTGCTTCTATAAAAAAAAGATCTCTTTTGCATAAAATAAGAGATTACAATATATAACACTCCCAAAAATACTTGGGCATTTTATTTCATGGAATGGCCTACGCTACATTTAATGCCTTGAATGCATTTTCAGTTCTATTAAGGGGCCATGCTAGAATAGGGCATCGGCCTTAACTATGGCATGTCAATTCATCTCAAATGTCCCCTCCAAAGTATGGGCTACCTGGTCCTCTTCCTAATATTTGTGCAACTATCCACTTCACATTTACTCGATCTATAAAAATAGGCCATGCTATTGAGTGCTCACGCTCTCTGATGTCCACCTAGTGGGCTATTTCACCTACCAAAAATAACTCTCCTAAAGATATTTATAGATTACATATAGTTGTTCCCTCTTTCATTACCATGTTTTGTACTTCTTTGGTGATCTGAGCTCTCAAGATATCTTCTCACTTTATGCTTGCTCCTTCAACTTCTTCTTTGATTGATTGCTGAGTTTGTTTTCAAGTCTGTGCCATATTTGAAAAATAACAAATATTTTATTACCCTAAATTTGACATTTGTGGGGACATCACTGGTTACTGGTCAATGGTTCAATGGTTCAATGGTTGACCACTTTGAACCTTGAACCTTTGAACCTTTGGAGTGCATCGGTTCAATGGTTCAATGGTTTAGGCGGTCTTATCAGCTCCTTGGTTCAATCAGTTGAACCATCTCTTTGAACTTGTCTATGGAATCTTTTTCTTTTCTGTTGAACTCATTGAACCTTTTAACTTTGAACTCTTTTGGTTCAAAGTTCAATGGTTCAATCTTTCTTCTTTGAAGTCTTCTTTGTTTAAGTTTTTTGATCTTATTGAACTTGTTAAACCTTTGAACTCATTGAACCATTTTGTTTTAAGGTTCAATGGTTCAAAAATTTAACCTTCACTCTTTGAAGCCTTCTTTTATTTAAGTCTGCCAATCTTTTTGAACTTTAGAACTTACCGAAGTCTTCAAACTCGTTGAACTCTTTGAAGCGGTTGAACTTCTTTAAACTTGTTGAGCACTTAACTCTTTTTAAACCTTTGAAATTTGAACCTTTAAAGTGGGGTTCAATGTTTCAATGGTTCATTCCATTTGTTTGAAGCCTACCAATGGACCTTTTGATTGAACTTCGGTGTTGAACTAGCCTTGAAATGCCTAAGTGTTTAGAACTTGCTTCTTTGTGAAAACCCGCTGGTTGAACCTGCAAGTTCTTTAGCTAAAAAATGCTTGAATAATTGAAGAACTTGGATTCTCAAAACATTTTTTGAAAAGGGAAGAGATAATTTTGGCCTGCAGGACCAAAATAGTTGATATGTTGTCCCCCAAAAACAAGTGATGGATTTTGGGAACAACACAGAGCACTAAATGGTGAAATGGTCATTTTGACTCGAAATGATCTGATCAATGTTAGTTTGGCCATAAAATAGATTGCCCTATTTAGGGATAATTTAACCTAAATTAGGACTTATAAATGACAATTTTGAACCATTTAGGATGCTTTATATATTTTGACCTAAAATGTGCATTTGAGTGTAATTCGAGTAAGATTGACAATTTCAACACAAATAGTGTTTGGAATTGGATGTCTACATTTTGCCCCTATTTGAGAAGGCATAGTGAGACATTTAGGTGAAGCAACATCTTTTCAAAGAAAAGAGTTGCCAATAATAAATTGGAATAGACCCATGATTCCCCCTTGAGAGGGCATACTAGGATGAAAGAGAAGGATGAACTCTCAAAAAGAGAGAGAAAGTGAGAGATTAACCCATGGTATAGATCATATCTAGATAAGCTAATGCTTTCACACATGATAATCCCCAAAGATGTAATCCATAAATGTAAGGGACATACTTAAATGTACCCAATTTGAGAGTACAAGCTACACACTTACGACATTGATCAATATTGAGACAAGTTACACACTAAATATTACCATCATGGGATTTAATGTGGAGAGCTTAGAATTAGAGGAAAAGAGAATTTTTTGCTTCAGAAAGGGAAGCACCACTAGAATGGGGTCTCTAAAGAGAATATAATAAGTACTCTAGTAGAGAAGATTTGATCATGATAAAATAGTTTTACCCTAGTAGGGTTAATCTTGATCATTGATAAAGAATAAATAATGATTTTCCCTTATAGATCTAATTTGATTTATACATGATTTAGATATTGTGCCCTAACATGGGAAATTGGCAAGCAAAATAGATCAAGGATATAACCCAAAATATAGGTTAAAGTGAGTGGGTACAAAGGTACATACGATGGTGTAATGGCTTAGAACGCCATATAAAGCCAAGCATATGAGAATGCACAAAGTGATGAGAGAGATAAAAAGAAGAATGAAGATAGCTGAGTTAACCTTAATAGAAATTGAGTGCTACCTACATAGTTCTATGGACTCATGTTCCAACATGAACTTTAGGCCAATGTAGTTCACCCAAGTTTGGGAGAGAATGGAATGAGGAATGATGAAAAATGACCAAGAATTGATTAAACTCACAATGTATGCAAAGAGATGCATGTTTAAGCATAAACAAAGAAGCCTAAAATACATTACTACCTAGAAGCCTAATTCCATATCATGAGCCTAGGTTTTATAGAGTGTTCTCAAGGAGCTAATGTTGATGTTAAGACCTTGAGACCTAAGCAAAAAGTGCTTGTTATAGAAAAATAAATTAGGCATCATAAGTATGAATAACTTATAATGACATAAGATTCCAATTGCACTGAGCTAGTTTTAATGTTAATATCTATAACTAAGGATAATGGTAAAACAATGACCAAAACTAGAGTTAAAGTGATTTACATTTAAAAAAAAAGAAAAAACAAAGAAAAACATAAATGAACCTAACTTGAAATCAAGATATGATCTATCAAGGCTTAATTAGGAACAAAAATGTTTAAAAACAAAAGGTGAGAACATCTTAATGACATGAGACCAAGATATGAATAATCAAGATCCATGTGGACCATCAAGGCATTATTGAGCACAAAAAAACAATGCAAAATCAAATAGAAAAAAATAAGACACCAACAACAATCAAATAAAAAAATGGTCCAAGAACAATGTAATAACATAGGATTGAGATATAAACAATCAAGATCTATGTGAATTATCAAGATGTTCTAAAACACAAAAGAGATAAGCAAAAACAAATAAGGAAACATAAGACTAAAACTAGAGAGAATAAGCAATAAAAAGAGAGAAGGATAAAAAATAAAAGGAGAGGTGTGAAAGAACAACAAAACACCAAGAAAACACAAATAAACACACATAAACAAAAAACCAAGTTAGTGTAGTTTAAAGACAAATGTTCATATATGTGTGGAAGAGGTGTTACTTTCCACCACATAAAGAATAATGACATGACAATTGTTACCTAATTAAAGAGTAATAATGACAGAGGAAATGGGGGAAGAGAGGAAAAGGAAGGGGTTAGCTGAGTTGACTCCAGATATATAAGACAAGTGGATGCTACCTACATAGTTCTATAGATGCATGTTCCAACATGAAATTCAGGTCAAATGTAGTTCTCTCAGGAAATGGGATAGAATATAAATGATAATCAGACTAGCATGATTAATGTTATAGAAGAAATATAAGAGACAACAAATAAATGAGAATGGTCTGGCAAATAAGAGGCTGATGAGATGAGAAAGAATGATCTTACAAAATGGCAAGTACATGGGACAAGATGAAATGAACTAGTGTTTTTATGCTTGCAAAATAGTAAGAGCATTCAAACTTAATAGTTGCTCATAAAATGGTGAGAGTGTTATAACTTAATAGTTGCTCATAAAATGGTGAGAGCATTCAAACTTATCAGTTGCTTACAAAATGACAAAAGTGTGGGATGGTGGAATGGGAATGTACAAATGTACAAAAGTGTGAGACAATGTTTTTATTATTTTATGGACCATGTTCTAATGTTTTTGTTATTTTCAAAGTATTTATAATGTTTTTGGTGTTTTTGGGATAAAATATGCATAAGGTGGGACCATCTAGTTGAGGAGAAGCATGTCTTATGAGTAGAGGTTCTAATAAGATAGCTAAGCTGGCTACAATGACCCATGCTCATAAATCAGTGAGAGTGAGGTACTTGATTACTCATAAAATGGTGAGAGCATATTGGAAAAGGGGATTGAGGTGACCTCAACATGAATTGAGCATGACCTACATAATCCTAAAATAACCTCAAGTCATAGTAATTCTATCCACACAAAAGGTGGGGAAAAACTAACTAGGTCCTAACAAGTTCTCAAATCTAAAAAATGGCTAATTAAATGAAAATAATGAAGGCAAGGTGATGTGATAATGCATGATAAATAAGTGTTTCCCCTAGGTTTCCCATAGGTGGATATAACTAAGATACAATGGCATAGGTCTATGATACTAATTTTCCCATAGGTAGTTATAATTAGTAGCAAGACAGGTGAAACACTGATTTTCCCATAGGTAGTTATAATTAGGCTCACATAAGCTAGGATGAAAGATATATTTCTAGATCAATTGCCACACTAATTTTATAGACTATCATTGTAAACATAGATTTGATTGATTGTTTAAACTTGTTCAAGCTTTGGTCTAAATAGGAATAGAATGATAGGATGGTATGGTCTTGCTTAGGATAATGATGGTTTAGATAGATTGGATAAAATGGTAGTAGGGTTGCCCCCAAGTGGTGGAGGTGAATGGCTGGGTACTTTGATAATGGCAAATGGATATGTAATAATGGCAATGGTATGGTACATGTTTTTGTCCTAGGTGTGGTTTTGATTTTGTTGTTCCTATTGATGGGGAGATGCACATCCTAATAAATAAATGATACAAATAGAATACTTGATCATGTTAATTACTAGCCCACACCTCATTGGAATAGCTAATTTGTCAAGAATTAGATGCAGATCTAGTTTTTAAGATTGATTTTATGATCTTTGTTAGTCATTGATTCTGATTCCTTCAAGCATCGAGACAAGGTATATTTATAGCCTCTACAAAGGAAAGTATGACCATGGATGGTAAATAAGTATAAATAACAGATGGTAGGTTTGATTGTGAAATAGAATGGTAGATGATAATGGAATGTATAATGGTGGGGAAACAAATGAAGATTATGACTTTTAGTCACATATAATGTTACTAATACTAGATTCAACATATTTTTGGTTGTGGTGAGGCCAAAGACCTTTGAATATGCTCTTGATAGGACCATTAGATTATTTTATTTCTTGATCTTGAGAGTAGCTACCATCTGATTAGGCTATATATTAGAAGCTATTTTGATTTGATCTTTGATATTATCTTCAATAAAAAATGAATAACTTTTGTGCTAAGCTATTATCACCTCAAAAAGGTCTTCACCAATGAAGTTGTCTTGATTTTACCATAGCACCTTCAAGAAGGTTTCACTAAGGAATGCTGACTTTTGACTTTGATTATCTTCTAGCGCTTCCAAAAAAGTCTCACTAGAAGATGCTGAGTTCTGACTTTGATTGTCCCCTAGTGCCTTAAAAAAGGTTTCACTAAGAGATTGTTATTCTTCTAAATGAATTTGGTATTGGCCTATTTGCTCTTCTTCAACTAATATGTTGCCATGGATGTAGTTCAAGAAAGTGTGATTCTATCGATCCTGATCGACACTTATGGGAGGTGGAATGTCAATATAATGGCTATGTTGGGTGGTAATAATGGGATGGTGAAAGGCATCATAATCCTTGTATAAGATACTAGGATAAATTGTGTTGATGCTAAAGTAATCATCTTCAAAAACTGTAGATGGATTAAAAATATATTCAAATTGATCTACAAGGTAATTATAACCAATGTTATAACAACCAATACTATAATATGTTTTTGACTCTAATTTAAAAACAAGGGATTTTGAATCTAATGTTGTAACTAATGTCGAGTCTATTTCTAATTCTAAATCTAATGTTAGTTCAAAAATAAAACTTGACTCTAATATTGATTCTTCATCTGATATGGTTGTTTTGATAATGTTCTGTTAAACACTAATTTTTTGACAAGTAATGGCTTGTGATGGCATAATGGGCTCAATAAAAATTGATTCATTTTGGAAGGGTTCAACATAGATTGACTCATCTAAGTCAAGCCCCTAAAAAAGAGGGAACTACTCAAGGGAAGTCTTGACAAAATCATGTCTGTCAAAGTGAGACTCCTCAACGAGTAAGAAAAGATCAAGAGATAACTCTACTAAGACTGGCTTGTCAAGGAGATGAGGCTCTTTAAAAATAACTAACATATGAATAGGTAACTTATCAAAATTTATCTTGTCACAAATGGGTGTTTCAACAATAACATTTTGGTTTTGGTTCATAATTGGCTGCAAAAGATCAATTTTGAACACATTTTGATCCTCATAAGATGGATTTTGAAGAGGTGATGGTTCTTATTTAGGCTTGAAGATCAGCGTAAAATTTCTAAAGTGGGGAACATTTGGTTTAGCAAGAATAATAGTTTGTGGTTCAATAATGGACTCTCCAAAGATTAGGCTATTGAAAAAGGGATAAAAAATAATTAGTTTATCAAATGGAGGTTCTTCAACAATAGGTTCATTAAAAACTAGTGATGGGCCAGGAATGATAACAACTGGATGCTTCTTAGTTTGGTTACTCATGTAAATCAAAGGAGGAGGTCCTATAATGGTAATGACTAGATGCTTCTTAGTTTGGTTGCTCATGCAAACCAAAGGAAGAGGTCTTAAAATGGTGATCTTGGTACATTGTGAAGTTTTATTACTTACATAAGCCGAAGCATCTAAGTCTTCTTGATAAACCCAATCATTTCGATCATGAGTTGGATCATAACTTGGATCTTGATTGTGTTCTAATAATTTATTTTTCTGAGGTGGATAGAAATATGTCTCACAAACCATATTTTCACCATAGTGGTCTTGACTAAAGTCATAAAAGTCATTTTGTGTGGCCATTTTATCATAAGTTGGTTTAGCCATGATTGCACCAGAAGTGTAGTTAAACATATTTTCATTTAATGAAGAAAGATTTGAAAACAAAAAGACTTAAAGTTTTGCAAACCCTAAAAATGATCCAAAGGATAAATGGATCAAACTTGGTTTAACTTAGTCAAAGGGGTGGAACTGCATCTCAAAAGTAGTTTGTGCTGAGATTTGGTAAACAACCTAATGCCAAATGTCTAACATCAAAGGTTTCAAAGAAATTTTGTTTTTTCCCAAACAAAGTCACAAAATATGATCAGGATAGGCACTCAAACAAATAAACAATCAATATTGTTCAAAATTGGGTAATCATTTAACTAAAGATATGCAACCCAAAATAAAAAGATCTGTGTACCAACCCCATGAATTGAGGCCTAAATAGAAATTAATTAATGTTTGGATCTAAAATTGACAAGGCTAATTGAAAATTCAATGTTGAAGATTAGGATTGGACCAAACAAGCTAGACAAGATCGGACATCATGATGGCACAAGACAAAGTTCCAAATGGTATATACAAAATGGTTTGAAACAAATGGTTTTGATACAATGGTAAACAAGTTTTAAAAAAAATTGAGTAGCCTAATGGTGCAAGCATACTCAAATAATGTGGTCAATGGTTATGTTTCAAAAACTCAAAGGCAAAAAATATTTGACATGATTTGGGTAGCATAAAGCTACCTTGTTAACTCAAATACATGATTTTGACATGGATTATGAACAAAAAAACAAGTTTTAACCTCAAAGCATACCAAACAAATAATGAGCAAAATGTACTAAACATAATCATCCAAATCCTAGCAAGGGTATGTCATGTGGGGTCTACTAAACTATCAAGTTTCAAATGTTCTAGGGGAATAAATTGCACAATTACTTTCACACCAAATAATGCAAAATTAAAGCATGGATTTTGGGTCCATATCACTCAAATTATTGAAAAAAGGTCTAGTCCTTTTTGTAACCATTACATCCTATTGTTTTCTCAATGTATTATGATGTACAAAGTGCCACTACATCCTATGTGTAACTCTAAAGGAGTCAAATGAAGTCAATGCTAGGAAGTGAAACACTAGGTCAAAGCTTCCCTAAAGAACTTGTAGGAGGTGATGAAGTCCCCCTAACAAGCCAAGTTTTCATGAAATAAAGAAAGCATAAAATAGAAAGACTTTAGGGTCATTTTCAAGATCACCCAAACTTTAGCGAGTTTTTGGGGAGTGTTTTAGATGACTTTCTTTCTAAGCCTTGGACTAAGATACTTGCAATAGGAATGGCACTTTTGATTCCAAGGGTTCTCTATAGGGGAAAAATGGAAGAGCATACATGCAACATACCTCTTTTTTACAAATAAGATTAATCTAATCAACTATTGAAAACAAGAATTAACAAGTGTGTTCAATTTTAAACCTAAAAGAAATGTTTGGTGGTGTTCATTTGACCCCTAGGTCTTAGTTGTAAACTTTGAAAACATTCACCAGAAACACCTAAATTCTTTGTTAAACACAAAAACAAGGTTCCTAATAAAGTTTTTAAGCATGCAAAGGTGATTTAAACATGTTTTAAGTAAATTTTAAACTTGATCTTACAACAAAACTGTTAGCATGTCCTTTAGCTTTGAAGCCCTTTTGAATTTGAAATAAGAAACTTTAGAAAAGTAAGTCTTGGGTCTGTGTTTTTGAAAAAAAACATAGTGATCAATGTCGGTCAATACCATCAATGTCGCTTATAGCCAACCAAGATCTAACTAATGTCAATTTTTTTGATCGACATCAGTTAAGCCAAGTAACTAATGTTGGTATTTCTATCGATGTCAGTTATTGTGTAAAAATTGTGGCAACCAAAAATGACAAAATAAAGTTAGAAAACTAATTTTTAAGAGTTTTAAAATCTCAAATAAGTTTTTTTATGGTTTTAAAAGGGTCTCCTTCATGTGTAGGATGCGTCTAGTCTCACCAGGTATGCCAAGATGTAGAGAGGATTATAAGGCAAGTTAGTCAAGCATTAGTCCATAAACCATCAAACATGCATAAAGAACTAACTAACCAAGCCTATCTATTCTTATGGGAATTACAAAGAATATGAAGAAACAAATGAAAAAAAGCAACACCATATTACCTTCCCAAATGGATTCGCCATACCCATGTGGCTCAAAAACATGTTCTCCCTTGATCAAGCATCCTTGTCTTTGTCAACAATGGTGCTAATCTCCTCCAATGCCTCAAGAACACTCCATAAAACCTAGGCTCTTGATGTGGAATCACTAAACTAGCCTATCAATGAAGCTTTGTGGAAACAATTTAGCATTATAACTTTGTAATGTTTAAGATTTTAAGATATTTGAGCATAATAACCTTGCACCAAAATAGCATAAAAATGATGTCCATGGCCTCTCTATTTATATATTTTTGAGATTGGTCAGGGTCAACCTCAACCATCCATCTCAATATTGAGATGTGTGGTTGAGGATAATCCTAATATTTGGAATTAAATCCATAATTATCCTCAAGATGACCTTATAAGAAGGGGCATTGAAGAGGCATGAGAGGTATTGACTAGGCACGGGTGACCCATAATCATGATATTTTATGCACTTATAGCTTGATGGATGCCACCCCATAGATGATGTCAATAGGTGATGTAGATAATAAGAATCCATTTTAAAAAATAAATATTCAACAACGCTCATGGAAAATCCACTTAAGCCCTTGATTTGGATTAATTAACCTTAAACAAGGTTAATCAACATTTGTACAATTATTATAAAATTGACCCTCAACTAATCAAAATGATCAAAAGGTCATAATTTGATTCAAAAAGAATTAGAAGATGACATTAGATGCATTGGAACCATATTCCCATTTAGGATGTTTCCAAAAACAAATAACAAAGGCACATGATGTGTACCAGTGATTTAGAAGAAAAGAGTGATCTATAACACTAAGGCAAAATGGTCATTTTGACTCGAAATGATATGATCAAAGTTAGCTGGTTCATAAAATGTATTGAATTATTTAGGGATACTTTAACCTAAATTAGCACTTTTAAATGAAAATTTCAAACCATTTAGGATGCTTTATATATTTTGACCTAAAATGTGCATTTGAGTGTAATTTAAGTAAAATCGACAATTTCAACATAAATGGTGTTAGGAATTGGATGTCTATAGTGCTTGCTAAGAAAATAGACTAAAAATGATTAAATTAAAGATAAAATAATTAATACTAGTGTTAGATGATTAGGTTATGCCTCAAAAAATTAGATAGGGTGTATGAATAGGTGGGAACATAGAGAATTAGGTTTGATTAGGTGTAGGTAGGTAAAATTAGCTTACTAGTTTTCACTACTAGAATGACCATCAGTGGTTGGGGTGATCATCAATGGTTAAGGTGACCATCAATAATCAAGGTAACCATCGGTGGTTAGATAGACCATTAGTGGTTGGGTTAACTATCGATGGTTATTGTGTATGGATCTAGGTTGGTAAAGGGGTTAGTTAACATGATCTAAACGATGGATTCTGAGAGATGGGTAAGATATGGGTTGATTATGAAATGGAAATAAAATAAATGAATATCAAGAAATAAGTACTTATCTTACTAGAAGTCAATTGAGTGGATGATTGAGGTAGTTTATCTGTTGGTGAAATCTATCTTGATTTTAATAGAGTAATGATACCTAAAGACTTAGTGGAGAGGTGATGATAAATTGACTCTCTGATATGATAGCTAGATTACTAGTGGTGATTGACCTCCAAAAAGAAACTTCTAGATATGAAAGCTCTTGATAATGATTGAAAATTTGTAAATGCTTGTGGATGAATTTCACCTTTAGGCCCCTCTCTTCTCATAGGCATAAGCAAGAGTGTTGCAATAACACATGAACTACTTCCTAATTATAACTCATCCATGTAATGACTCACAACTAGATTTAGATGAGTTATTTTTAGAAAATAAAAGTGGGTAGTTTGCATGATTTTGGTTAAAGAGGTGGACCCTAACCATCGATGGTTAGGGTGATCATCAGTGGTCAACCTGACCTTTCGTGGTTAAGGGTAAAGGGTAAAAGGTTAGGTTAGGTTTGTTTAGCCAAAGTAACTATCGATAAGCTCTATTAGGGGTTAGAGGTTTGAATGATCCCAAAGGCGTCCTAAAGTGGTCTAGGGTTTATTTAAAAACTTGAAGTCATTGTGTGTGGATTTTTAGTGTCTACATTTTCCCCCTTTTTATTATGTAGCTTATAATAAAATAGATACAAAATAAAAACTGATTTTGGTCAAAGGTTTACTAGTTGCCTTGAGTATGGGAGGAGGTGTTCCTCCTTAAATCAAGAGCGGATGAGGTAAAGCATAATCAGGTGCAAGTTTGATAAGGGTGATGATTGAGGTGGATGATGGGTTGGGCACTAAGGTGAAAATAAGTGTGCAAAGTGTAAAAAAAATATGATATCTAAGATTATGCAAAGACAAGGTTGCCATAATTAATAATAATAAAATTTGGTGCTAGAAAGACAAGTGATTAGTGTACCACATGACCACATTTAGGCATGGTGGTTGGGTACACTTTTTAGTCTCCTAGACAAGGTTAGTTTTTTCATGGGTATCTAAGGTAGGAAGTGCTCCCAAAAAGACACAAATGGGTCAAGTAAGCATGAGGTGACACATATTTAACTAGGTTAACATGGAAATGTTATCTCTATGATTGAAGGGCTAGGGTAAAGTGTCACAAAATGTGTGATAATTAGGCCAAAATGGACCAATGGAAAAGTGGTGAGGTGGTCAGGGTGGGTGGAGAAGTTAATGTCCATGGGTCAGTAAAAAATGGTTGGTTTCACTAGAAAGGGGCTTGTTAAGGTCAAAACAACAAGTGGGGAATCCTGATCATCAATGGTTAGGGTGCCCAACAGAGATCATTAATGGTCACCCTAATCATCGATAGTCAAGGTGGAAACCCTAAAAAATCTATGGGGTAAAAATTGAAAAGAAAATCACTTTTACCTCATTTTTTGTTTGCTATCATTAAATTTGAGCTCTAGGTGATTTGGGCATTTAGTGGTGAAAATGATTGATAAGGGTGATTGTTGAGTGGGATATTGACTACTGAGGTGGAGTGTTGACCAAGGTGACTAGCTAGGATGTAGGGAACACATAGGCATGGGTGAGGGTGAGTAGGTCTGTGGTTGACTCCATAATGGAGGTCATGAAATGAGATAGGGTTGTTTTAAATTGATAGCTTAGTTGGATTATATGCATTTGCATTGCGTTAGGGGGATAAGGTAGGCTAAATTGGTGGTTTTGATCTAGTATGCCCTAGGTATGATTTTTGGTGGGTTTAAGTAAAATGGTAGATAAATTTAGTAATTAAAAGGGTGGCTAGGTTATTGGGGGTGGGTAGAATGATTATGGTAGCTAAGTGGGTGGATTATCTATTGGTTAGGTAGATTTTGAGGGTAATTAGGGTTGGGTGTTCTAGCCTCAAAACACCCATAGTAACTATTTATGGTTAGGGTTGATCATTGACAATTGACACCCTAGAAAACATGGGTTCTTGATTGTCAGTGGTTGCCATGACCATCGGTGGTTGAGGGAGTGGGGAAGGTAGGTTGAAAAAAAGGATATAAGCATAGTGTTAAAATGTTTTAAGGGGTGTGGGTTAGATAAAATTCAAAATGTAAGTTAGGCTAGTGTAATTTTTAAGTAGGAGTAATGCATTGACAAAGGGTTGGAGTGCTGAGTATAGGCTAGTATAGGATGGTTGAAAATATTTGGGTTAGGGTAGGTGTTTGCTAGAAAAGGAATGAGGTGTCAATTTTTTAAGTTAGGGTAGGCATTGAGAAATAGGTTTAGGTGCTTGTTGGAAGAGAAACTTAGGTATCAATTTGATAGGCTAAGGTAGGTATCAAAATGTTTGGTAGGTGAGGGTCATGAAAGGTAGGGTTATTTAGGTAATAGGTGTGGGTTAGGGTAGGATAGGTTATATTAAGTTGGTAAAGAAGTTAATTTGGAAATGAGAAATACTAATGCATATTGACCTTGAGTTTTATAGGCATGAGAGTAGATGCATATGAGGGATTGGGTCCCTAGGATTTTTGTAGAGATTCAACAGGGGATGACCCCAACCGATTAGGCCCATATGGAGGAGGTGGGGTTGGGAGGCATGAAAAAATACTAGTGTGTGCCCTAAAATGCATCTATGGTCATAACACTCATCAAGAGATGGGATCCCACTATGAACACCTTCCTAATTCCAATTGGTAAGATGACCATTCTACTTGAGGATGTGTATAGGATCACCCAAATTCTACTTCATGGTGATCTGATATACCACATAGAGCGAGAGGAGTAGGATGATCATGTCTAGCTATTGTATAGATATGAGAGTGATTAGGTCAGATGGCATGCTAGGGGATTTAGGCATATGGCATTATATTAGAGGGATTTAGTTGAGAAGAGACTCATGACTATTCTCATGATTATTGTGACATGTTTTGGGCTTCCTAACTTGAACAATAAGAGATTCCTTACTACTAGGGGTACTAGTCAATATATTTATAGGTCAAACAATATTTGGTTGGGCACTAGTTTTTATAGTTTAGATATATAGGGAACTCTAGGAATTTAGGGATCACAAGAGATATGGTATCAACATCAACTTGGTTTTGCATTGTTTGGCCTATGAACATATTTAGGTACTAAATCTAGTCAAATTACCATGGGTAGTATTCACATAGATCAATTTACCTATCAAATTTATGCAGTGGAGGGGTGATTTTTATACATTAGGTGAAAGAGGTTGTAGCCATGATGTGGAGTGGTTTAGGGGTACACTAGGTACACTAGTTATAGGAGATATCACATGGAGGCCATACCTCAAATTTTTGGTATGACCAGGGTGTAGGAGATAGACACTCTCCCTCCAAAGATATAGATGGATACTTGGTAGGTGAGATGGGGAGGTGGAGATAATCTTGTTTATTAGGATACATCAACAATTTGGCCTAGTACATGATATCCTAGGTCCATTCCCTAAGTACACGAGAGAGGATTACAAGATTCCACTACTAGAGCCACATATTTTTCCTACTATGTTAGAGTTTGAGGAGCTACCCACTAGGGAAAATATAGACAATGCCTAGTTTTTATATGGTTACATTGATCTGGGAAACAATTCAGGTGACAATTTGGGCAATAGTTCTACCCCAATTGATGATGAAACTTTTGGGAACCATAACTTTTGCATCGTAGGTTTGATTGACTCCCCATTTGAATCATTAGAAATATAAGAATGAGGAGAACATGGTGAAATGGAAAAAATATTTTATTAGTGGTTTTTGACCCTTGAAAACCAAATGGAATTTCCCCAAATTACAATTTTAATAGTGTAGTCTAAAAATAATAAGTTTCTAAAAATAGTAATTCCTCAAATTGTATATTGTGTTAAATCATGGAAGTTAAACCACTTAATCTATCTTGAGATTGGTGACCTTACAAATCCTCATCCTACCTTAAAAATGTGTATAAATGAAGATGTAACCCAAAATGGAAAATAGACATCTCTTTCCAAAGATAAGCATATGGTTGTATTGCAATCTTGAGTAATAAAACATCTCTTCTTAGAGAATTCATTGTTACTATGTTATTTTTGTGTTTTTAAAATATCTATTAATCAAAACCTTTGCATTTTGGATCAGTGGTATTTTAGTGGTTTGGCTTGAGAGTGTATGATCTTGAGGATGAGGTCAGACTATAAGAAGCTTGGGTGGAAAATAATAGAGCTTCCAAACTATCCACCTATTTGCTCCAAATGACTTCAAATAGTAGATGACATCAAGACATCTGATCCCTTTAAGGAAATGTTGAATGAAGCCCTCCAAAGGTAATAAGAATAAATACTACAACAATTCATCTAAATTCTCCAATAAATCCTAATGGGAAATTTTGGCTCCTCATCTACACTTCCTGGATCCTCATCCATGGAATGTCCTTTCAATAACCCAACACCCTTCAAGGTTTAGGTGAATTTTGATATCCCTACATTTTAAGAAAAAATCAATGCTAATGTAGTAGAAAATTGGTTGGATTAATTGTCTTCCTACTTTTCTTTAAATAAATTCATCGATGGAGAAAAGGTCACTTTTGCTCTTTTGAAAGCATCATTGCTCATGAAAAATTAGTGGGAAGTGTACAAAAAGAGGTTTAGTATAGATGACATTGGCCTTGAGGTAGAACCTACCTAGGATAATTTCATGCAAGTTCTAAAGGAAGAATACTATCCCATTGGAGCATATGATGATTTGTACATATAGTGGCAACAACTTCACCAAGGTAAGGACTAATCTATTTAAGATTACACTGATATTTTTCATTCTCTATCTATAAGATTGGGAATCCAAGAAATTTAGAAACATAAGACTCTAAAATATCATAGTGGACTATAATGGTACATATGGGGGGAAATAGAGTTCTTTAATTTGGAAACCCTCAGTGAGGCATACAAGTTCATAGTAAAGATTGAGCAGAAGCATAGAAGAAAGAATATGAAGAGTCAGCCTTTGAAATGGAAAAGTGACAAGGAAGGTCAAATATGAGGCTAAAATTGGAAGTAAAAGGAGTTTCAAGATAAGAAACCCTAGAAGGGGAAGAATGGAAAATGGTGTGATTACCACAAAATTGGAACTCACTCTAAAGAAGAATGTTGAGCCATCAAGTCACTACTTTTTGAGTCACAATACTTGACATCTACTACTTTGTCTCATACACAATCTACAGTCGAAGAGGATGAAGAAGAGATTATAGATGCTAAGCCTGATACCATCATTGTTTCATCACAGACCCATGAGGTAAGGCCAAATGATAATGAAAGGTTATTATACTCCAAATTATGGGTAAAAGGTAAGCCTATGCATTTCATTGTTGATAGTGGGAGTTAAAAGAATTTAATATTTTCTCAAAGTTATGAAAATTCCAAATTTATCCATGAAGCCTCACCCAAAGCCATATAGTATTAGATGGTTGAGCACAGGGAGAGACCTCTGTGTCACCCATCAGTGTCTTCTTTCATATGCAATAAAACCTTTCTAAGATGAATTCTTGTGTGATGTGGCCAATCTATATGTTTATGATGTACTCCTTGGTTAGCCATTCATGTATGATCGACATGGTATCTATGAATCATGAACCTAAAGAATCACCCTCACTCTTGGAATGTAGTGCTACAAGGTACCAGAGGTACCACTTCCCACATCTATCTCCCTGATTAGTGCCAAGCAATGTAAGAGACTGGTAGAGAAGACAAAGCAATTTGTTCTCTTGGTGGTCAAACCACAAAAATACAAGAAGGCCAATGTTACAGTCCTAATACACAATTAACACAACAACAAAAGCAAAGGGGACAAATCATAAGAAAATATGATGACTTATTCAAGTCACCCATGGGAGTTACACTTCACTACCAAGTAAAAGATTCTATCAATTTGATCTCAAGATCACCTTTGCCTAACAGTCCTATGTATCATAAATCAATTTTGGAGAATGATGAGATAAAAAGATAGATTTAGGAATTGATTCAAAAGGGTTACATCAGGCCAAGATCTTCACCCTCTAGTAACCTGATTATCTTGGCACCAAAGAAAGATAGAACATGGAGGCTTTGCATTGACTATCAAGCCCTAAATAAAATGACTATGAAGAATTACTACCCCCTCCCTAGGATTAATGACCTACTAGAACAACTCCATAGTGATAATTTCTTCACCAAAATTGATCTCAAATTTGGCTATCACCAAATTCCCATCAATCCCACCAACGTCTAGGAGACTGCATTCAAATCTAAGGATGGGATCTTTGAATGGTTGGTTATGCATTTTGTCTTAACTAACATACCTACAACCTTCATGAGGATGATGGATGATATCCTGTGACCCTTCACCAACTCATTCATGGTTGTCTACCTGGATGACATACTCATCTACAATAGAACATGGGAAGAACATCTGCAACATGTTTGTAAGGTGCTTCAAACTCTTTGGGAGTACAATTTATATGTAAATCTTGACAAATGCACATTCAAGATGAAAATTATTCATTACCTAAGGTAAATTATGAATGAGGAAGGGGTCCATGTCGATCCAGAGAAGATTCAAGATATTCAAGAATGGCCTATAACAAAGACCATCATAGAACTTCACAGCTTCTTGGTTCTTGCAAATTTCTATCATAGGTTTGTTCTTAGATTCTGACATGTTGCTTGGCCACTAACCCAAGTGACTAAAGGAGGAGATAAAACTACATTTTAGTGGGGTAAAATATAACAAAGGGTATTTGAGAATTTGAAGAATAGACTTTGTTCAACCCCTATTCTTCCCTTGCCATATTTGCATTAACATTTCAAGTTGATGATAGATGCATATGAATATGCCATGGGAGTTGTCATCATGAAACATGGCCATCCTATTACATATCATAGTGAAAATTTCATTAATATAGTCAATAAATACCTGACATATGACAAGGAGCTCTATACCATTATGCAAGCCTAAAAATAATGGAAACACTACATCTTGGGGAAAGAGACGGTCATTCACACTAACCATAGGCCATTAGAATTCATCCAAATGTAGAGAAAATTATGAAATAATAGGCACCAAAAGTGGGCTGCATATTTTTAGCAAAACCATCTAATAATAAAACACAAAAAGGGGATCTCAAAAATAGACATAGATTGTCTAAGCTGCCCACCGATTATTACACTCACAATAGTTTTTGACATGTGTAGACATGAGACTACCACTTGGGGTGCTCTATATGAAGTAGATCTTACCTTTTTTGATACATATCAGGTGCTCTAATAAGGCAAACATGTTTCTAATTTCTATTTTCAAGATAATGTCCTGTCATATGGGGTAAATCTATGTTCCAACTACAGAGCAATAGAATATGATATGGGAAGCACATTTTAGCAAGATAGTTGGATAATTTGGTGAACAAATAATGGTAGTTATTCAAAAACACTTTTAATAGCCCCATATGCAAAAGGATGTGGAAATGTACCTCAAATATTGCACCCCATGTGTGATAGTCAAGCCAACAATAAGAAGTAAGGATTATACATGCTATTGCTAGAACCAACCAAGCCTTAGGATCCATCTCAATTAATTTTCTCTCAGGTTTTCCCACTTCAAAACATGGAAAGGACTGTATTTTTGTTGTAGTTGATCATTTTAAAAAAATGGATATCATGATTGCTTGTAAGAAAAATATGTCTACTAAAGAAACTACTCAACTATATTTTAGTCGTGCATGGCTCTATTTTGGTCTCCCCAAGTCCATTGTCTTAGATAAAGATAGCAGGTTCCTGAGCATCTTCTGGTCTACTCTATGGAAGATGATGGAAACCAAGCTGATGAAGTCCACAACCTTCCATCCATAGACTGATGGTTAGATATAAGTGGTGAACTACTTGATTGTTCACATGATTCTGATGTATCACTTCAAACATCCATGCACATGGGATGAGGGGCTTCTTTTAATACAACATGGATATAATTAGGCCCTACACAACTCAACCATGCATAGTCCATTTCAAGTATACTTTAGGTTCTAAACCATGGCACCAATTGATATAGTAATTCCATTCTCCACCATGAAATATACACCTCATGAGAGCTCTGAGGCAATAAAAGTAACAAAGTTCATTGAAAAAATGCAACACATCTAGTAGCAAGTTCATGACATCTTTGAGAAGATGAATTAGAAGTATAAGCAATGCTATGACAAATATAGGATTACACACCATTTTATTATGGATGATAAGGTTTGGTTGTGACTTCAAAAGGAATGACTTATAGGCCCACATAGAAAAATTCACCCTCTATGATATGGTCCCTATACCATCACCAAAAAAGTTAGAGAAAATGCTTATGTTGAACCTACCAGCCTACCCTAGTCTGCATCTAATATTCAATGTGGAACTCCTCAAACAAATAATCCACCTTTATTGGACACTTTAGTCATATCAGAACAACTAGACATTGATGAGATTGATCCATAAAGTTTTTCTCCAGTGGAGGAGGATCATATTGTGGACACTTGGATGAAGACAATAGGAGGATGTTCTATTTTGCTTTATCAAGTGGTCAAAATGGGCTAGATTACCCACCAAGGTGAGTGGCTCATAGAGAATCAAATTAAGAAACAAATAACACACTTGATGAGGAATATTTATGTAATAGGGACAATTACTTCTCAAGGAGGGAGGAATGATCTGGGCAACAATTCAGGTGACAATTTGGGCAATGGTTCTACTCCAATTGATGATAGAACTTCTGAGAGCCATAACTTTTGCACCGTAGCTCTGATTGACTGAACCGTTGGAAAGATATGAATGAGGAAAATGTGGTGAGATGGTATGGATATTTTATTAGTGGTTTTTGACCCTCAAAAACCCAATGGAAGTGCCTCAAATTTCAATTTTAATAATGAAGTCTAAAAATGGTAAGTTTCTAAAAATAGTAATTCCTCAAATTTTGTATTTATTTTAAATCATGGAATTCAAACCACTTAATCTACCTTGAGATTGGTGACCTTCCACATCCTCCTCCTACCTTAAAAATGTGTATAAATAAAGATGTAACCTAAAATGAAAAGCAAACATCTCTTTCCAGAGATAAGCATATGGTTGTATTGCAATCTTGAGTAATAAAACATCTCTTCTTAGAGAATTCATTATTAATATGTTATTTTTGTGTTCTTGAAATATCTATCAATCAAAACTTATAACATTTGGATTAGTGGTATTAGATCGGTTTGTCTTGAGAGTGTATGATCCTGAGGATGAGGTTAGGCTATAAAAAGCTTGGGTGGGAAACAATAGAGCTTCCAAACTATCCACCTATTCACTCCAAATGACTTTAAATGGTAGATGACACTGAGACATTTGATCCCTTCAAGGAAATGGTGAATGAATCCATATATTGGCAATAAGCATAGATGCTATAATAATTTTCTCAATTTTTCCAACAAATCTTGATGAGAAATTCTAGATCCTCATATGCATTTCTTGGCTCCTCATGCATGGAACATCCTTTCATTACCCCAACACCCTTCAAGGTTCAGGTGAATTTTGATATCCTTGCATTTGAAGGCAAAATCAATGATGATGTAGTAAAAAATTGGTTGGATCAATTATCTTCTTACTTTTTTGTTAATAAATTCATCGATGGAGAAAAGGTCAATTTTACTCTTTTGAAAGCATCATTGCCCATGAAAAATTTGTGGGAAATGTACAAAAAGAGGTTCAATATAGATGACATTGAACTTGAGGTGGAACTGACCTAGGATGATTTTGTGGAAGTTGTAAAGAAAGAATACTATCCCATTGGATCATTTGATGATTTATACATATAGTGGCTATTATTTCCCAAAAAATATCACTCATTTTTTGGGACAACATTTGAACTATTTTGTTCCTACAGACTAAAATCATCTCTCCCCTTCTCAAAAATTGTTCTGGGCATTCAAATTCTTCATCATTCAAGCTTTTTCAAAATCTATGGACTCTGTAGGCTTGAATCTACGAACTCATTTCTATCGATTCATTTTTATGAACTCTACCAGTTCTACAAGCTCATTTCTATAGACTTTGCAAGATAGTTTCTATGGACTCTACAAGAGAGAAACAAGTTCAAAACTTAGCCATTTTTTCTATCATGAAGAAACTATGGAAGTTACCAAGTGTCATCTATCGAGACACATTATGATTTACTTCTCAAATCAGCAGAACTTGCCATGTGTCCCTTGTAAGATAAATGGAGCATGCCACGTGTCAACATCCACATGAATCTAAGTGAGTCCCAAGTGTTTCTAAAGCTTAATGGAAAATACCATGTGTCATCTTCTGTGGGACTCTTAAAAGGCATCCAAATCCTCTATAATTTAAGTGGATGGTGCCAAATGTCCTCACCTATTTCACAGTGGATGTTTCCATGCGTCACCTATTGGGATCAATGAAAAATAAACTAAGGCAAAGCCAAAGGAAAAAAATCCCTTGTGAAGGGTAGGTGAGGAGTAGATGGACCATTGCAAAAACCCAAAGGATAGTTCCATGCTTGAACAAGTCCTTGCGGAGGGCACAGTTCTCTCTCAGGAAAAGAACATGGAAAAATGGTTAAGGCAAGAATCCTTTGGACTTTTTGTCTAAAGGAATTCACCTGGGAAGAAAGCCTGACAAAAAACCTAACAAAAAGTAGAGGCAAAGCAAAAGAAGATTTCCTTTGGACAAATTATCCAAAAGAATTCTTTCAGACTTTTTGTCTGAAGGAAAAGTCCACCAAAACAAAAAACCCACTGAGGAAATAAAATCCTGAAAGCCACCACATTTCCCTCATAAAGTTTTAGTGGAATGCACCATGTGTCTTTTATCAAGTTACAATGGAATATGCCACGTGTCCCTTACAAAGTATAGTAGAAGCTCCCATATGTCATCTACTGAGACATAGTTTCTAGTAACTTTCAAAGTAGAAGAACATGCCACGTGTCATCTACAAAACTCAATAGAAGTCACCACATGTCAACATCTATAGCTTCTTCCTTTTATTGAGTAAGGACTATGGTGGGTCTTGGGTGAGTGGCTAAACTCGAGTGGAATGTGACACATGTCATCATCCATGTAAATCCAAAAGAGTCCTGAATGTTTCTATAGTGTTTCTAGGAGCTCGGTGGAAGCCACCACGTGTCATCTTTCATAAGACTCTCAAAAGGTATCTAAAAAAATAGCAGAAGTTGCCATGTGTCCTTTATAAAGCCCAGTGGATGCCACCAAGTATCACTTGCTGAGATCAGTGGAAAGCAGCCTCAAGCAAAGAAAAAGGTAGGAACAGATAGTTTCAAAGGAAGATTCAAAGATTCAATCAGTAGGTTCAAGCGAATGGTTCAAAGGAGTGCCCCAAAGCCCACATGCCAAAGTACCCTTGCGGAGGGCAGGTGATGAGAAAAATAGACCTTTCTCAAAGCTTGAAAGATGAAATAATGAACTGATTAAACCTTGAACCAAAATGGTTGAAAGGTTGAAAGGTTCATAGGTTCAATGGTTTAAAAGAAGCTCCAGACAAAGAGCAATAAAGTGATTAAACCATTAAACTTCTAAACCTTGAACCAAAATGGTTTAATGGTTTAAAGGTTTAAAGGTTCAATGTGGATGGCTCAAAGGAGTGTCCCAAAGCTGAAAGAACAAGTGCCTTTATGGAGGGCGGTGAACTAAGGACATGTACCCTTGCAGAGGGCAGAAAACATTGGTTCAAAGATTAAAGAAGCTACAAATAAAGAGCAATAAAGCGATTGAACCAAGAAAGCGATTAAACTAGGGAAGCGATTGAACCATTGACATTCTTGTAGACGTCAAATTTAAGATAATGAAATATCCATTGATTTTCAAATTTGACACAGATATTGTGAACAAATTCAGTGACTGGCTAAAGAGATAGCCTGAGAGCTCAAATTGCATAGATAAGCATGAAATATAGCAAGGAAAGGGAGAATGATGGAAAAAGATTAGAAATATCCATGCATTAGATATGTTTCTAGAAGGTAAATAAGCCCACCAGGTGGACATCGAAAGAGTGTGAACATTCAATGGCATAGCCCATTTTTCTACATCAAGTAAAGCAAATAGTTATGTGCACATTAGGAAACACATTAGGTGGCCCATATTAAAACTGATGCTCAATTCCAGCATAGCCCATGGATAGAATTTAAAATGCATTAAAGGCATTAAATGCATTGTAACACATTTTTGTGAAATAAAGCACTCAAGTATTTCTTAGAGCAGTATATATTGGACTCTCTCTTATTGTTTTAGGGATCTCTCTCTGTTATCAAAAACAAAACTCTACCCAAATTGAAAGGCATTACTGAGACTTTGAGCTCAAATTGTTAATCATATTTCATTATTTGAATAAGAAAACAAGTGACTTTCCAGACTTTGTGTTGGAATAGCTTAGTTGTTGGGGAAATTTTTCTAATGTCTGTTTCCTCAATATATTTTTTGTCCATTTAATTAAATAAGTAGAATTAGTGAAAATAATTAGGAAGGTGACCTGAAGCCAACTGTGGAGAGACTTTGTGCCCCTATAATTGCCTTTAGTGTGGTTTCTTTTTATTCATGTATAAAGGATCTTGGGATGACTTTGTGCCCTCATTATCCTTCATATTTTATTCTTGTGTAAAGGACCTTGGGATGACTTTGTGCCCTCATTATCCTTCATATTTCACTCTTTGGCAGTTGAGGTGGAGACTTTGTGCTATATTTCATCTTGTTATGTTACTATGCCATGTTATAATTATTTGTCACCACCTAAAAGGCTCCTTTTATCTACTGAAAAACACTTCTAAAAGAAGAGGAGTGCCTTCTGTCATTTCATCAGGATTTCTCCTTTGACTTGTTAATATCATCTCTAAAAAAAGATAAATGGATGGTTTATCCTACCCCTGAGTGTTATTTTCCACTTATATATATAGTATATAGCTCTTGCATATTTATAAGGAACCTCCCCTTGATGAGAGGAGAGATTTGTCCCCTTTTGATATAGTAAATCTGTACATCTAGATGACAATTTTCCCTATGTCGTAGTTGAAGAGACCTATTTTTCTCATCAGTTAGCTAATTGACAAAATACTCACCCAACAATTTTTGGTGACTCTATTAGGGATGAATGTGCAATCTGAGGCCTCAAGTTTTAGATTGAAGTAGTCCCTACCCTTATCCATTATAGACTCTGGCGACTCCATTCTATGTCTTACCCATTATCATTATAGCCTTACCACCACCCTCCACGCTAGTTGGGGAAGAATGTGTAGTTTAAGCTTCAAGATTAAAGCTGAAGCAGTGCCATTTCTTTTCCATTTTTATTTTTACACTCTAGTAGATCCATGGTATATGCAAAGCCAAAGGGCTAAAGGTATTGTTGACCCTATATTTGAGTTGGTACAACAAAGTAATTTTGATCTATTTCCTTTGCCATCTCACCTCCAACAAACCAGAAGCTTTCCTCCTACTAAAGTGAAGTCACCATTACCGAGAAAAGCCTTCATTTCCACTATCAATAAAGCTTTGTCAATACTTACCCCTCTAAGATTTGTTATCCCACCTTTCCATAGTCATATAATGACAGTTCAAGGCCCTTGGGGTAACTCTTTCGGCCCACTCAATTTGACTCTACCCCTGCATGAACTTTCATGCAGATCAAGAAATAATTTCCCCGAATTCTATGGTGATGGGAAAGTTCACCCTAATGAACACATTGCAGCCTTCAGCATAGCCTGTGGCATAATAGGAGTGGAATTTGAGGATGTGGTAGTCTAGATTTTCATGGAAACACTACAAGGTGTTGCTGTAGATTGGTTCTACCATCTATAGGCTAGGTCAGTGACTAACTGGGATATTTTGAAAGTTAAATTTGAAGCTAGGTTCAAGCCTATAGAAGATGTGCATGCTTTGCTAGCCCAGCTCACATAGATGAAGAAAGAACCTTATGAGCCTATGAGGGATTTCATTGCTAAGTTTGACAAACTCAAAAATTAGATTCCTATCATTGCTCAGCCTGTACTTGAGAATCTCAAGTGCTTCTTCATCAACTCATAGCTACCTGAAGTGAGTTTTCTATTGAGATGTGCTAGCCAAATAGACCTTGATACAGCTCAAGATTTGGCTAATGAGGTAGAAGATGACCTTATCTTGGTAGGAAAGATAAGGAGAGACCCAAACAGAAGTAAATCTTCTTCATCTTATGAATACTCACCTATAAGCACCACTGATCAAATGGTGCAAAAGCTAGCAAATGAACTGCTAGCCTTGAAAAGGCAAATGGCCCAAGGTATGTATGCTCCTCTTAATCAAGATATGCCAAGAAGGACATTCCCCAATCAGTCGTACTAAGGCAATGCTTTTAGAAATCAAGGATAACCAAATCATCTTCCTCCCCCATAAGGAAAACTTGTCATTGAAACACCCCCAACCAATTTAGCAGTTGGATATCTCAAAATAGAATCTAATTTCTCTTTCTAGCCTAAATTGAACCAAGAAATTGATGTTGATCTCCTTACAGAAGACTAGGAAGAATTAGCTGGTGACTCTAACATTGGTTTCTTAAATTACTAAGATGAACCCAAAGGTAAAGGTGAAGCAGTTGATGGATCATATGTTGTATTCACCCGGTCTAAGAAATAGTCAGCCTAGCAAGCTGATAAAGAAAAAATAGAGGAATGACCTCAACCAATAATCTCTATTGTTAAATGGGGAACCACTCTACCTTTCCAACCAAAAGACTTGGTGATTTCAAGAAAGGTAAGTACATCAAACATCTCTACACCTTCTACTTCAACTTCACAGACCAGTACCACCCCTCCTAAATATCAAAAAGATGAACTCCCTTCCTCTGTTCTTAGTCTATTTTAGTCATTTGACATAATCGACCATGTTAAGAAGACCAAAATTCAAATGTCTAAATTTGAATTCTTGAAATCCAATCCTGAATAGTTGGATAGGTTAGTTTAGTGTGTGAAGAATAAAGTTGTCCCTGTAGGACAAGATGTCAAAAAGGTAACTCATGATCCCTCAAGGAACATGTCCATCCCAAACAATCTTGTCATTACTCCTCTAGCTTCCCCTAGGAAAATAGAGCCTTTCTATGTTTCCCTATTAATAAATGGTCACAAATTGAGTAATTGCATCATAGACTCAGGTGCATCTGACAACATCATGCCTACCAAAGTGGTAAAATCTCTTAGACTCATGCTAACCAAAACCTTTTGTAGATGCTTCTCCATGGAAAATAAGCACATACGTCTGCTGGGACAAATCAAGGATGCCCAGTTTGCATTTACAACATTCCTAGACAAAAAAATCAAGATGACAGTTCTAATGGCCGATGTCCCAGCATCCTATGGCATTCTACTTGGATGAAATTTTTACAAAGATGTTGGTGGCAAGTTAAGCATGGACCTATCTGAAGTAAGGATCCCTGTCAAAGGCATCATGTAGAGGCTACTTCCTGAAAAGGAAGCAAAATATGTTGTCATTCCGACATTAGCCCCTAAAGCTCAAATTCTATTTGAATCTTTAGGCATGGGTAATTATTTCTTAACCATAGAGGATATTCATGTTTTAGTAGATAAAAAACCTATAGATGATGATCCAGGAATCAAATCAGATGGAATAATAGAAGATGTGAGAGAACACAATATAAACATAGAAGAATTTCTCCTTCCAAGCAAGGAAAAATATAAGGAAAGATCAATTTTTGATGATGTTTAGATCCTAGAATTTGATGGCAACAATTCTTCTACCAACTCAGGAGCTGGGATTGTGTTGATATCTCCTCAAGGAGATATTTTTCCTTATTTATATAAGTTTTAGTTTAGCAACACCAACAACATGACTGAGTATGAATCTCTATTGCTTAGATTGAAGGCTGCTCAAGAAAAAGACATCAAACTCCTTCATGCCAAAGGAGATGCTGAACTAGTGGTTTGTCAAGTAAGGAACCTGTATCAAACCAAAAATGAGAGACTACGCCATTACCACAATCTAGTTTGGGATCAAATTGAAAGCTTTAATGCTTTCAACATCTTTACCATACCTAGGGAATTCAATGATCGAGCTGATGCACTGGCTATTTTAGCAACCCTCTTAGTTCCTCATTTAGACTTCAAAGGAAACATGTACACTATTGAATTGATCTTTAGACCAATTGTGTTTGATAATGCCAATCATTGGCAAGTGTTCAATGGCAAAAACCAAATCATCACCTTTCTAGAACAAAAAGATAGCTTTAAACATCTTCACTTAGAAGGTAGTAAACTCCAAAAACTTGAATCAACTCCTAAAATGAATTCAGATGCAAGTGAAGAATTCCTACAGCTAAAAGGGAATAAAATTCCCAAAGGACTGGTGTCTCTTGAGAAAATATTTGACAAGCATGATAGATTCATCAAACAAAAATAAATGGATTCAATCTCCTCCTAGGGGTTTGATCAGATAAATTTGGGTACCAAGAAAAATTCCAAGATGGTGAACATTGGGAAGTGCTGTACTCTGGAGGAAAAACTCAAATTTATTGATTTGCTTCACCATTACATGGATGTTTTGGCATACTCTTATGATAATCTAAAGTCACTCAAGCCTAAGGAAATTCAAAACAAAATTCCTCTCAAGGATGATTTAGTCCCTTACAAGTAGAAATCTTGGCAGTATAATCCAAAGATATCAGGTACTAATATGTCTGAGATACATAAAATGCTAAATGCTAGGATAATTTTTCCAATCCATCATTCCACATGGATTGCCAACATAGTCCCTGTGAGGAAGAAGAATGGAAAAATTTTCATTTGTGTGGATTTTAGGAATCTAAATCAGTCATCTTTAAAGTATAACTATCCTTTACCAATTATGGATCAAGTGCTTCAGACAGTGACTAGCTCAGAGATGTTATCAATGCTAGACAGATTCTTAGGATATAATCAGGTTGAAGTTGGTGAAGTAGACCAACACAAGACTGCCTTCACCACACCTTAAAGCACCTTTACTTATAATAAGGATGCCTTTTGGCTTGATAAATGCTGGCACCACCTCTCAAATAAAAATGGACCTTGATTTCAAGGATGAAATGGCTAAGTTCATTATAGTTTACCTTGATGACTTAACCGTCTTTTCTAAATATCACCCAGATCATATACACCACTTGCAACAAGTACTAAAATGCTACTGCCAGAATGGCATTTCCTTGAACCCCAAAAAGTCAATTTTTGGAGTAATAGAAGGGAAACTTCTCAGACACATTGTGTCTAAAGAAGGCATAAAGATTGACTCACACAGAGTCAAGTCTATCCAAGAGCTTACCTTGCCTATAAGTAAGACCGTTGTTCACTCTTTCTTTAGAAAGGTGAATTTCTTATGAAGGTTCATCCCTAAGTTTGTTGAGAAGACTCAACACATTGTGAACATGATGAAGGGAAAGACCACTTTCAATTGGACTGAAGAAGGCAAGTCAACATTTGAGGATATCAAGATTGCCATTGCCCATGCCCCAATTCTAGTTTGTCTAGACTGTTGGTTGAATATATTTTCAATCAACGTATTGATAAACAAAATAGGTCTGATCAGCAAAAGTAGGAACATTAGTCATCTAAATGTGTACTTTTACCACATTAGAAGGGGACTGATCTCTCCTCTCATTAAGGGGAGGTTCCCTATAGGTATGCTATATATATATATATATATATATATATATATATATATATATATATATATAAACAAAAAATAATACTCAAGGGTAGGATAAACCATCCATCTCTCTTTCTTTAGAGATGATGTGTATAAATCAAAGGAAAAACTCAATGGAAATAATAGACAACACACCTATTCTTTCAAAAGTACTATTCAACAAACCACAAGAATACTCTTGGTAGTAACAACAAAAATGTAATAAAGGATGTAATAACTAGCAAATCGAGATGCAGCACAAAGTCTCCACCTGAATTGCTTAAGAGTAAGATACGAAGGACAATGAGGGCACAAAGTCATCCCAAAGTCCTTTACACAAAAATGGAAAGAAAACACACTAAAGGAAATTATGGGGGCACAAAGTCTCTCCACACTTGACTCTTCAGGACACCTTCTTGACTGCTGTCACTAATTTTGCTTGTTGAATTAAAAGAATAAAAAATATATTGAAGAAAAAGACATAAGAATAGTTTCCTCAACAACAAAGATATTACAACACAAAGTCTAAAAAACCATTTTCTTTCTTATTCTAGTAATAAAATATGATCAACAATATGAGCTCAATGTCTCAGTAATGCCTTACAATTTGGGCAGAGTTTCATTCTAATTGTCAAAAAAGAGATGTTTATTACAATAGAAGAGAGTCCCTTATATAGCCTCTTCAAGAAGGACTCAGGAACAATAATATATCATGTTGCATTGGAATTTGTTAAGAAGATAGGCTAGAACTTAGGGGCATTTTACCCATTTGATTTTATCAATGCAAGGAAACAAGTCGCACTTATTGAAAGTTTGCAATTTTTAATGTCCACCTGGCAATTTGATCTTATCTTCATCATTCCTCCTTTTTTGGTTAATTGAATCGGGTCCTAGAGTCAGTTTGCTATTCTGTTCCTTCCCCACTTTTTGTTGGTCTTGGCCTTGAAATTTGTGAATGTATTCAGGTCTGTATGTTCAAAGGATCAACAATTATTTCAAAGTCTTCAATTTGACATTCACGCACTCGTCACTATGTTTCCAATGGCTAGTCAGCTGTGTTGAATTTGACGTCTTCGAGCACGTCACCCCTTGGTCTTTTTTTGGATTTTCACTTGGCACTTTTCTAGATTGGGCTTTCCCTTTTAAGCCTTGAGAAATAACCTATTTTGAGTTAGAATAGCCTCCCACAAGGGTATCTATCTTTTGGGCAGTCTTTAAATGGCCTTTAAGCTTCTTTGGGCAACCCTTCAACTTCAAGAAGTGTCTTCAAATTGGTAGTTGAGAGTCCCCTGTAAGGGCACCTGCCCTTTGGGGTCCTCGATGGCCCTTCACAAATTCCCCCTGGGATTTTCCCTCAGCTATTCCCCGTGGACGTTTCCCACAGACATTTTTCCCGGGGAAAATTCTCATGGACAAAAAGTCTAGGGAAAATTCTTGCAAATGAAAAGTCCACAGAAATTTGTTCCACCAAGTCTTTGAGCAAGTCTTCAAATTTTTTGCCTACATTCACTTCTTTGATTTCTTTTAGACTCTTTATTCAAAGGAATTCCTTCAGACAAAAATCTGAAAGAATTATGTCTTAGCCAATTTTAAATGCCTTAAACAAATTAGAAAGAATTACCTTTTGGCTTCCTTGAAAATGACCCTTCCAAAGGGTGCTTTTGTCAATTAAGTGTCCTCTGTAAGGGCACTTGTCCTTCAGGAAGCTTCTTTTTGCATTGAATTACCCCTTTGAACTTTGGCAATGAACCATTCCGTTGAACCAAGACATTGAACCAATTGGTTAAACTAATCAGTTGAACCAAAAATGGTTCAAGTCAATGGTTCAATTGAATGAACCAAGCTGATGAAATAAGTATTAAACCAAACATTAAACTTGCCTTTGAACCATGTCTTTGAACCAAAACGTTGAACCTTTTTGTTAAACCAATCGGTTGAACCAAAAATGGTTCAAGCCGATGGTTCAATTGAATGATCCAAGATGATGAACTAAGTATTGAACCAAAAGATGCTGAAACAAAGGGAATGAACCACCTGAGTGAAATAAAGCATTGAACTGCTTGGTTAAACTGAGCCATTAAATTGTTCCTTTGGTTGAACCCACTGTTGAACCTTAAACCCATTGAACCTACTGCTAGTGTTTGCTGATGGAGATTTTTGTTTGAACTAAGGCACTGAAATAGTCCTAAAAAATGACTAAGTTGCTAGGAACTATTGAGTACGATTGATTACTTTTGTATAAGCAACTAAACACAGAATTTAACCAGAAGTAACAAGTAACTAGAAATCAAAATCAACAAAGAACATGAGATACAAGAAATAATGAAAACTTGTATTAAACTCTTCCAAAATATAATGAAGAAATCACACTCTTTCACCACACCTCTTAGGTGTACAGTATTTATCTCAAGAGTTCTCTCTCTCAACCAATTACTACAACAAATCTTCTTGATCTTACACACCTTGTAGATCTAATTGATCTTACTCACCACTTTATTGGATGATTACAACATGCCCCATGGGTCTCTTAAATAGGATCCAAGGCATACAATAATTAGACACACAGACCCAAGACATAAATTAGTCTTCACATGCAAACACTCAGACCACCTAAACTTAGACGAGTCTAATTCTGGAAATGCATGCAATCACATGCACACACACATGTGACTGACATCAGTTGCTATTGGTCTACATATGACCAATGTCAACTAATCCCTAACTGATGTCAATATCTTTTGGTCCATGCCTGACCGATGTTAGCGATATTGCCGATGTCGATTACTGGTAAAAGCCCAGCAACCTCTACAAGAGCTCAACAGTGAAGCTTTTAGCTCCATAGCTCAACAATCTCCCACTTGGAGATAAATAGCTGCACTTGTACCTGTACAACAACATCCTCTATCTTGTTTCTTTGGTTTGCATCTCCATCTTCAAGATCAATATTGAAGACCAACAAAAGTTGAATGAAGATTCAACTTCTCCTTTGTTACCAGCTTTGTTAACATATCTGTAGGGTTCTTATCTATATGGATCTTTTTCAGCTTCAACTATCCATCCTCCAATACTGTCGAATGAAGTGGCACCTAAGCTATATATGTTTGGTTCTTAAATGAAAGACTAAATTCTTTGCCAAATGAATTGCACTTTGACTATCACTGTATAATCTGCAACTCTCTTACTCCTTTCCCAACTCTTCCATGAACCTTGTCAACCATATCATTTTTTGATAGCCTCTATGACTGCAATGTATTATGCCTCTATAGTAGACAAGGCAATAACCTTCTACAACTTTGAAATCTAGCTAATCACCATTCCACCAATAGTGAACACATATCCTGTGGTGCTTCTCCTGCCATCTAAGTCACCTGCCATATCTGAATCTACATACCCATGTAGAGAAGTGCTTGACCCTACATAGCATAAATACCTGCTACTGGTCCCTCTTAGATATCTGAGAATCCACTGAACTACTTTCCAATGTTCCTTTCCTGGATTGGCCATAAACTTGCTGACAACTCCCATTGCTTGGGCAATATCAAGTTTGGTACATACCATAGCATACATTAAGCTCCCAACTGTTGAAGCATATGGAACTTTGCTCATGTACTCAACCTCATCATGTGATTTAGGACACTATTCTTTGCTCAACTTAAAGTGTCTAGCCATAGGTGTGCTTACCGGTTTTACATCCTGCATATAGAACCTTTCCAACACCTTATTCACATAATCCTCTTGAGACAAAATCAGCCTGTCTCTCTTAATACTCATGCCAAGGATTTTCTTTGCTGCTCCTAAATCCTTCATGGCAAATGTGTGAGCTAATTTTACCTTTAGCTTAGTAATTTCCTACATGTGTGAACATGAAACAAGCATATCATCCACATACAATAATAAGATAATATAATGATCATTATCTAATCTGGTAAAATAAACACAATGGTTAGATTGACATCTACTAAAACCATGCTCAGTCATAAACCTGTAAAACCTTAAATACCATTGTCTTGGAGCTTGCTTAAGACCATATAAGCTTTTCTTCAACCTGCACACAAGTTTCTCCTTACCTGTGACCTTGAAACCTTCCGACTGTTCTATATATATCTCTTCATCCAAATCTCTATGAAAAAATGTTGTCTTAACATCAAGCTGCTCAAGATGCAAATTCTCAATAACCACTAAAGATAATACAGTCTGAATAGAAGTCATCTTTACTACAAGAGAAAAAATTTCACCAAAATCAATAACTGGTTTCTGAGCAAATCCCTTTACTACCAACCTGGCTTTATGTCTCATCTGTCCATTCTCTCCTTCCTTTAACCTGTATACCCATTTATTTTTTAGTGATTTCTTTCCAGCTGACAACTCAACCAAATCCTACATTTGGTTCTTTTTCAAGGAATCAATTTCTTCACTCATGCCATGCTCCCACTATTTCCTAGATTTTATCTGCATTGCCTCATCAAAACTTTCTGGTTCTCCACCATCAGTTAGTAATACGTTGTATAAAAAAGGGGAATATCGAATTGGAGGTTTACTTACCCTTTTTGACTTTCTTATGGGCATTTGAGACTCATCCACATCTTGTTGTCCACCCAAATTCTCTATCAGTGACTGATCTGTCATCTTTTTGTCTGTACTCGACTGACATCGGTTCTACCTGACCATCGATGTCAATTCCTTGACTGACATCGGTCTCTGTTATACCATCGATGTCAGTTCCCTAACTGACGTTGGTCTCTGTGTTTTCTTGTGACTGATGATTTTTACCCACAAGCTCATTTTGGATCATTACCTCGTCTAAATCAACATTGCCCTACTTAGAATTATTCAGCCTCTTGAGTTGATCACTGTACATCACCTTTTCATTGAAAACAACATCACAGCTTCTGATTATTTTATTAGTTCCTAGATTCCACAATCAAAATCTAAAATCTCTAGAGCCATAACCAATAAAAGTGCACCACATAGATTTAACATCCAGCTTATTTCTATTTTCTTTATCAACGTGCACAAAAGCTTCAAAACTAAAAACTCTAAGAATTGAAAGATCTACCTTTTTACCTGTCCAAGCCTCTTTTGGTATTCCACCATCTAGAGCAGTAGATGGTCCTTTGTTAATCAGGTACACTGTAGTATCCACAGCTTTTGCCCAAAACTTTAAGGGCAAACCAGCATGCAACCTCATACTCTGTGCATGCTCTATAATTGTTCTATTCATCCTTTTAACAACTCCATTTTTCTGAGGTGTCCTTGGAACTATCTTTTCCCTACATATTCCACTCATAAAATAGTAACTATTAAATTTATTGCTATAGTACTCACCACCATTGTCAGATCTAAGGCACTTCAATCTCAAACTTGTTTCATTCTCAACTAAAGCTTTCCATTTCTTAAATGTGTCAAAAACATTAGATTTCCTCTTTATGCAATAAACCCATACCTTTCTTGTAGCATCATCAATGAAAGAAACATAATACTGTGATCCTCCAATAGAAGCTACCTGAGTTGGTCCCCACACATTTGTGTGAACAAGCTCCAACTTGTACTTCTTCTTTGTTGACCCAGTCTTGAGAAACCTCACTTTCTTCTATTTTCCAAAAACACAATGCTCACAAAAATCTAGGTCTATGCTTTTCAAATATGAAAGATTACCTTTTGACTTAAGAACATTCATTCCCTTCTCACTCATGTGACCAAGCCTATAGTGCCACATCTTTGCATCTACATCTGAAGTAGATAAAATAAAAGGAGAATAGTCAGTAATACAATTACATAGATAAAGAGTACCTACTCTTTTATCTCTTGCTAATACAAGTGCACCCTTGGAAACTTTCCAAGATTCTGCTGTGAGAGTTACTATGCAACCCTCATCACCCAACTTCCCTGTAGAAATCAAATTCATCTTCAAGATGGGTACATGCATGACATCTTTCAACACCCATGTGTTTTCATTCTATAATTTCAGCTGCACTTTTCCTTTGCCAATAATTTGACAAGGCTCACCATCCCCTAAATAAACTTTTTCAAAGTCTCCATGGACATAACCATTAAAAAATTCTCTATTTGGGGTTGCATGGAAAGAAGCACCAGAATCTAAAACCCATGATTCTACTTGACTATCCAAAGAAAATATAAGAGCATCTTGTGCAACAATACCTACAACATTTGCTTCTTTATTACCTTCTTGCTGATTTTCTTTGTTATCCTTCAACTAACAATCTTTCTTTGCATGTCCTTTCTTTCCACAATTCTAGCAAGTTATTCTACCAGATCTAGATCTGGATCTCCTACCTATCTTTGACCTTGATTTCCCATGCTTGCTCTTCTCTCTTTGCCTTCCCCTACTTTCAATACTCAAAGCATTACCTGATGTTTCAACTGTGCTTTTCTTATGAATTTCTTTATTCAAGATTACACTAACAACATCTTCAACATTCAAGATATTTGAAGCAGATGCAGTATTACTTACCACCATTACCAAGCTATGCTAGCTTTCAGGTAAAGAACATAAGATCAAGAGAGCCTAAACTTCATCATCAAAAGCTATTTTGACTGAATTCAATTGATTTACAATTTCATGAAAATCATTAAGATGACTATATACAGATCCACCTTTCAGCATTTGCAAACTAAATAATTGCTTCATAAGATATACCTTATTCAAAGCTGAGGGTTTTTCATATAAGTTTGCCAGAGTATCCATTAACTCTACCATTGTCTTTGTCTGTGATAAATTAGAAATCACAGAAGATGCCAGGCTCAACCTTATAGATCCAAGAGCCTTTCTATCAAGAACATTCTATTCTTCATCTTGCATATCTATGGGCTTACTATCAACCCCACCCAATGGTAAAAATAGATCTTTTTGATATAGATAATCCTCTATCTGCATCCTCCATAATTGATAATTCTTGCCATTAAACTTCTCCATTCTTAGCTTACTTTCTTCTGCCATTGCTTTGCTCCCACTCAAACAAAAACCCCTGTGAGTGGCCTGTAATCAACACACACTAACCCAATCTGATACAACTTGTTAGTGAACCCAAGCTCTGATACCACTTGTTAAGAACTACTGAGTATGATTGATTACTTTTGTATAAGTAACTAAACATGGCATTTAACCAGAAGTAACAAGTAACTAGAAATCAGAATCAACAAAGAACATGAGATACAAGAATTAATGAAAACTTGTATTAAACTCTTCCAGAATACAATGAAGAAATCACACTCTTCCACCACACCTCTTAGGTGTATAGTATTTCTCTCAAGAGTTCTCTCTCTCAACCAATTACTATAGCAGATCTTCTTGATCTTACACACCTTGTAGATCTAATTGATCTTACTCACCACTTTATTGAATGATTACAACATGCCCCATGGGTCTCTTAAATAGGATCCAAGGCATACAATAATTAGACACACAAAGCCAAGACTTAAATTAGTCTTCACATACAAACACTCAGACCACCTAAAATTAGATGAGTCTAATTCTAAAAATGCATGTAATCACATGCACACACACAGGGGATCGATGTTGATTGCTGTCGGTCTACATATGACCAACATTAGTCGATCCCTAACTGATGTCAGTAGCTTCTAGTCCATGCCTGACCGATGTCAATGACACTACCGATGCCAGTTACTGGTAAAAGCCCAGCAACCTCCACAAGAGCTCAACAGTGAAGCTTTTAGCTCCATAACTCAACATAAGTGTTGAAAAACTAATTCTTTTGACTAAAACCACTTGTAGAAGCCTTTGAACCTATAAAAATGAACCTGCTTACAGAGTCCATAGATTTTCCTTTTCCTACACAGTCTGTAGATTTTTCTTCTTGTTGAGTCTGTAGATTCAAGCCTATAGCATCCGTAGATTCAAGCCTATAGAGTCCATAGATTCAAGCCTGTAGAGTCCGTAGATTTAAGAAAAGCTTGAAAATTGAAGAATTTGAATGCCCAAGACAAATTTTGAAAAGAAAAGAGATACTTTTGGTTTGTAAGACCAAAATAGTTCAAATGTTGTCCCAAAAATGAGTTGATATTTTTGGGGGACAACAGCTGGCTCCAGTTGGGGAACTTCTATCAATTTCAAAAGGAATTGAAAGGAGTAGAATCCAAAATCTCCAATGTCTTCATGTGTACCATTGGGTTATGGAGTCATGCTACCCAAAAATGGAAGGCATAAAAAATGGAAATAGATAAAACAAAATAGAATTAAAAACTATACAAATATACATATATACATATGCAATGATCTGATACTTCAAGAATTAAAGTATTTTAGATGCTGATTCTTGAGAGACAGTGAAAATAGTGTGCCATCTTGGTAAACCAGTAAGAAGACATTTTGTCTCCAGAAATGGTGATGGGTGAATGGAGCTCTCCACCAGGAAACTATTTTTTTGCATCTTCCTCTTGGTCTTTCCTTTTTTTTGCTCTATGGCAGGACATGGTCTTCAAACTAAAAACCATAACTCCTTGCTCTCCCTGTGAAGGGTTCCTTTGCCTAATTTTGATTTGCAGTAGCATGGTCCACCATCATAACTTGTTGTTCTACTGGTCCAGTCTAGCACATGCTTTGATTGTCAGCATCAGACCCCTAACAAACCATCAGTTTAACATCTCCTTTGATGTGAAGGAGTTTGACGTCTTCACCCTAAGCAGTGTTTAATCTGAGCAACAAATATCTATATCTAGTTGTGAAAGAAATGTTGCCATTAGATTCCTAGATCCAAGCAACATCAAAAGCTAATCTTCTATCAGATTTCTCTTCATTAGAGATGGAAGATCTTTCTTGATTTGTACTCCACCCTACTAATTCTTCTGATGCCTTGTTTGAATCGAATATTGAATTTCTAGCTATAGGACTTTCATCAGCTAAGACAAGAGCATCACCTATGGTCAACAAGTAATTACCCCTACTTGAAGGCTTAAATAGAATTTGAGCTGCAGGGGCCAACATTTGGGTGACCACAATTTTTGCCTCAGATAGGTCTATACTTGGTTCTCCATCAATGTCCAATTGCTTAGGATTGACTTATAGGGATTCAAACTCAGTCATTTGAATTTTAGATTCCTTGACATGATCAATCATGTCAAATGACTAGAATGGACTTGGAAGAGAGGATGGGAGTTCATCCTTTTGATTTTTGGGAGGGGGAGGACTGATCTGCGAAGTTGAAGTAGATGGTGTAGAGATGTTTGATGTACTTACTTCTTTGGTAATCACCAGGTCCTTTGAATAAAAAGGAAGAGGGGTTCTCTGCTCAATAATTAAAATTACTGGTTGGGGTCACTCATCTATCTTCTCTTTGTCAGCTTACTGTATTGATAGATTCTCAGACCTGGTGAATACAATGTATGATCCTTTAACTGCTTCACCTTTACTTCTGAGTTCATCCTGGTAATTCAGGAAACTAATGTGGGAGTCACCAGCTAATTATTTTAGATCCTCCCTGAAGAGATCAGTGCCATTTTATTGCTCTAACTCAGGTTGGAAATAGGAAACATGCTTTATTTTCAGATATCCAACTACTGAGTTTGTTGGAGGTGCCTCAAGGACAGGATTCCTCTATAGAGGAAGAAGACGATTTAGTTGCTCTTGACTTCTGGTAGTGTTACCTTGATATGGCTGATTAGGGAATGTCCTCCTTAGTATATCTTTATATAGAGGAGTAGAAGACATACTTTGTGCCATTTGCCTAAGGCTAGAAATTCATTTGCTAGCATTTGCACCATTGGATCAATGGTGCTTGTAGATGAATATTTAGAAGATGATGAAGCTATATTTTTGTTAAGATCTCTCCTTATCTTTCCTACCAAGATAAGGTCATCTTCTAGCTCAGTAGCCAAGTCTTGAGCAGCCTTAAGGTCTATGTGTCTATCTCATCTCAATAGAGAACTCACTTTAGGCAGCTGTGAGTTGATGAAGAAACACATGAGATTCTAAGGTGTCAGCTGGGTGACCATGGGAATCCTATGCCTCAGCTTGTTAAACTTGGCAATGAAGTCCCTCATAGGTTCATGGGGCTCTTTCTTCATCTGAGTGAGCTAGACTAACAAGGCATGTGCATCTTTTGTAGGCTTGAACCTAGTTTCAAACTTAGCTTTGAGTGTATCCCTGTCAATCACTAATCCAACTTGTAGATGGTAGAACCAATCTACAACAGCACCTTGTAGGGTCTCCACAAAAAGCTTGACTGCCACATCTTCAAATTCCACTCCTACCACACCACATGATATCATGCAGGTTGCAATGTGTTCATCAGGGTGGACTCTTCCATCACCAAAAAATTTGGGGAAATTCTTCTTTGAACTGAGTGGTAGCTCATGCAGGGGTGGAGTTAGATTAAGTGGACCAAAAGAGTTACCCTAGGGGCCTCAAACTCCCATGATCAGATTATGAACAATAGGGATAACACATCTGAGTGATCTTGCTAGATTATAGGACAAAAATAGAAAAGAAATTGGCCCTGCTTTAGCTTAAAGCTTGAGGCTTCAAACTGCACTTTCTTTCCCAGCAGCTCTATTTTTGTAGACTAGATAATATAATGGAGATGGATGAAAATGGTAAGGCTATAAATGGATAATGGGTAAGATGTGAAATAGAGTTGCCAGAGTCTGTAATGGATAAAGTTATAATGATAATGGGTTATATAGGTGATGTTTCAATTTGAAACTTGAGGTTCCAAATTGCACAATATTATGTATATCCCCAGTGGAGTTGCCAAAAATTATTGGTTGAATATTTTGTCGATCAACATACTGATAAACAAAATAGGTCTGATCAACCAAAGTAGGAAGATTAGTCATCCAAATGAGTAGTTTTACCACATTAGAAGGGGACTGATCTCTCCCCTCATCAAGGGGAGGTTCCTTGTAGGTATGTTATATATATATATATATATATATATATATATATATATATAAATAGAAAATAATACTCAAGGGTAGGACAAACCATCCATCTCTCTTTCTTCAGAGATGATGCGTACAAATCAAAGGAAAAACTCAATGAACATAATAGATAACACTCCTCTTCTTTCAGAAGTACTATTCAAAAAACCACAAGAATACTCTTGGTAGTAACAACAAAAATGTAACAAAGGATGTAATAACTAGCACATTGAGATGCAACACAAAGTTTCCACCTGAATTGCTTAAGAGTAAGATACGAAGGACAATGAGGGCACATATTCATCCCAAAGTCCTTTACATAGAAATGGAAAGAAAACACACTAAAGGAAATTATGGGGGCACAAAGTCTCTCCACACTTGACTCTTCAGGACACCTTCTTGACTGCTGTCACTAATTCTGCTTGTTGAATTAAAATAACAAAAAATATATTAAAGAAAAAGACATAAGAAAAGTTTCCTCAACAACAAAGATATTACAACACAAAGTCTAAAAAACCATTTGCTTTCTTATTCTACTAATAAAATATGATCAATAATCTAAGCTCAAAGTCTCAGTAATGCCTTACAATTTAGGCAGAGTTTTGTTCTAATTGTCAAAAAAGAGATGTTTATTACAATAGAAGAGAGTCCCTTATATAGCCTCTTCAAGAAGGACTCAGGAATAGTAATACATCATGTTACATCAAAATCTGTTAAGAAGACAGGCTAGAACTTAGGGGAATTTTACCCATTTGATTTTATTAATGCATGGAAACAAGTCGTGCTTATTGAAAGTTTGCAACTTTCAATGTCCACCTAGTGATCTGATCTTATCTTCATCATTCCTCCTTTTCTAGTTAATTGAATCAAGTCCTGGATTCAGTTTGCTATTTTGTTCCTTCCCCACTTTCTACTAGTCTTGGCCTTGAAATCTATGAATGTATTCTAGTCTGCATGTTCAAAGGATCAATAGTTATTTTGAAGTCTTTAATTTGATGTTAACGCGCCCATCACTATGTTTCCAATGGCTAGTCGACTATGTTGAATTTAACATCTTCAGGCGTGTCACCCCTTAGTCTTCTTTCAGCTTTTTGCATGGCACTTTTCCAAATTGGGCTTGCCCTTTCAAGCCTTGAGAAATAACCCATTTTGAGTCGAAATAGCCTCCCACAAGGGTATCTATCTTTTGGGCAGTCTTTAAATGGCCTTCAGGCTTCTTAAGGTGACCCTTCAGCTTCAAGAAGTGTCTTCAAATTGGTAGCCAAGAGTCCCTTGCAAGGGCACCTACCCTTCAGGGTCCTTTGGTGGCCCTTCGCAAATTCCCCTTGGGATTTTCCTTGGGCTATTCCTTGTGGATGTTTCCCATGGACATTTTCCCTGGGGAAAATTCCCATGGACAAAAAGTCTGAGGAAAATTCCCACAGATGAAAAGTCCAAAGAAATTTGTTCTACCAAGTCATTAAACAAGTCTTCAAATTTTTTGCCCACATTCACTTCTTTGATTTCTTTCAGACTTTTTGTCTGAAGGAATTCCTTCAGACAAAAATGTGAAAGAATTATGTCTTAGCCAATTTTAAATGCCTTAAACAAATATGAAAGAATTACCTTTTGGCTTCCTTGAAAATGACCCTTCTGAAGGGTGATTTTGTCGATTAAGTGTCCTCTGCAACAACACTTGTCCTTCAAAAAGCTTCCTTTTGCATTGAATCACCCCTTTGAACTTTGGTGATAAACCACTCTGTTGAACCAATTGGTTGAACTGATCGATTGAACCAAAAATGGTTCAAGTTGATGGTTCAAGCTGATGGTTCAATTGAATGAACCAAGCCGATGAACTAAGTATTGAACCAAACATTGAACTTGCCTTTGAACCATGTCTTTGAACCAAAATGTTGAACCAAGATGTTGAACCAAAAATGGTTCAAGCTGATGGTTCAATTGAATGAACCAAGCCAATGAACTAAGTATTGAACCAAAAGATGTTGAAACAAAGGGAATGAACCATTCCTTTGGTTGAACCTGCTGTTGAACCTTGAACCCATTGAACCTACTGCTGATGTTTACTGATGGAGATTTCTATTTGAACCAAGGCACTAAAATAGTCCCAAAAAATTACTAAGTGTTTGTAGAGTAAATTTTTACTCTACATTGCATTCAAATTTTCAGCATGCACTGTAGTTTTGGTTCCTGCATACCTTGGTCATGGCGGCAGAGTTTTGGAGTAGAGCATGGGTTTGTTTCCTTCAATTATTGAAGTGTAGTGGAAGCTGCCAAGTGGTGTAATCTAAGCACAAGTTCTCTTTCCCATTTTTGTTTCCTTTATTTCATTTTTGCCTAAGTGTTGAATTTGAGTGGAAGCCACCAAGTGTCACTTTTTGAAACACGGAGCTAGCCAATTGGCATCGTCTGAGACACTTTTCATAACTTTTAGGAGGGCCACAAAATGTGCCATGTATCTAATAGAAGCTAAGTGGAGTGCACCACATGTCAACATCTAAGAGACAGTCAGTTCAACACCTGGGTTCAATGCCTTTGGTTTAATACCTTAAATAACATGTAAATGGTGTGCAGTGTTGAACTGTTGAACCATTGAACCATTTTGGCTCATCAGGCAGTTCAATGGAGTGTCCCAAAAACCAAAGGGGTCAAGTACCTTTCCAAAAGGTAGAAAGGCATTATTTCAATTTGCTTAAGTGCTAAAGAGTATCAGAGGTCACCAAGTGTCACTTTTCAAGCCCCTTTTTACTTCATTCCCAAAGGAAGTGGAAGATGCCACATACCCCTAGAAGGAGAAACGAAAGACACCACGTATCTTCCCGAGAATAGCAGAAGCCACCACGTGTCAACTTTTAAGAGATCATCTTCAAGCTTCATTGCCAAATAAAGATTATGGTGGGTCCCAAGTTTTATTTCAAAGGTCTGCAGAAGCTGCCAAGTGTCACCATCTATGGGAGCCTAGTAATATCATTTGCTTTTGTCTCATTTTCTTGAGTTGTAGAGTTGATGTAACTGTGCATGTTTCTGTGCCTTTTATGTGGCTTAAAGAATTAAAAAGATTGAACTCTATGCCTTGGTTGATATTATCTGTGTCATTTGCAAAAGTAGTCTAAACTATGGATTTTCTAGAGTTGTGATTAGGAATGTCATTTGCTTTTGTCTCATTTTCTTGAATCAAAAGTTTTACATAATTGTACGTATTTTTGCACCTCTTATGTGATTGGAAGATTCTTATAAGAAGATTGAACCCTATGCCTTTATTGACATTTTTTGTATCTCAGCAAAAGAATTCCCTATTGTGAGCCTTTGTTTCTATTATTTCAATCTTTTACATTGATCATGCACTTGTCTGCTCTTAAATGTAATTGAATCCTATATATAGTCTCACTATGCTCAAGTTAGGATTAGGATTACACTCAGGTGCATTGCCATAGTTAGGTTTCATTTCTTGCAATTGCATTTTTATTTAATTTCCTATCCCTTTTCCCCCAACACTTGATACATAAAAGAAGAGACCAGCTTCTCTAAAATCTAGAGGTTGTTTCAAGCTACAATATCCCACAGCTTGAAACTTCCCATTGTTGTTGATTAGAATCAAGTGCAATTTTAAGTATTCAATAGTTTTTGGCATGCCTAGTGGGACTAGTCTTGAAGTTTCTTTCAAGACCACATGAATTAGAGAGCTATGAGGAGTCAGAGCTGTGGACCAGACACCAAATCATAGTCTATTGCAAATCAAGGTATTATTTTGCCACCTTTGGTAATTAGTCCAAGAAGAAGAGTCAATTAGTTTCAACCAGTATAGAGAGTAAATATGGGAGCTCCTATTTCCCCAAGAAATTATGTAAGCTAGAATGCTGGTAGTTCTTTGATTCTCCCAGTACCACCAGTTACTTATCCTACTCTAGTAGCGTATATGTTGACCCCTGATGAAGAGGAAATAATCTTAGACTTTCTTATCACTTTGCAAGATAATGGACAATTCCTAAGTCATGTTTCAAATGATTTGTTTGAAATTATTGGGTCAAGCTATACCATTTTGAAAGATAGATGTGAATTGGTTATAGATGAACAGAATAACATTAAGCCTTAATTACATGTGCAAAATTATTGCACTCTTTCAAGATCACCCCTTCAAGAGGTTGAAGTCATGACAGAGGAGGATAATGCAATATGGCTGGAGTTTGAAGCAGAAGAAGTTGAGTCAATAAATGATATAGGACAAAAGGCTTTTGTTGATGAGCAAACCATCATTGATTTCCTGGTAAGGCATGCCGACATCAGAAGCTGATATTTGATGAGCTTCCAAGAACAAGAAGAGCTTATGGATGTCGAAAGCATGTTTGACCCAGACTCACTCAAATGCAGGAAAATCCATGTGACCTACACAAAGGACATTTCACCAAGGATATACCCATGGTGACATAAGCTGGCCTGTCATGAAGAAGATATTAGAAATTTTGTTTTTGATCCTGGAGGGAAATAAAGATGCTTAATTAATGTAGTTAGGTAGTTTCCCATTTCCACATTGTTTTTGTTTTTCATTGTTATTTTCTAGCTTTCCTTTTAAATAAGTGTTTTAAACACAGAGTTAGTGGCTTAGAAAGTTTTTTAAATTCTTCAAATTTTTGTCAGATTGAATGCTTCCCAAATCTTTTGAAATCTCTAAAGTACCTTGTGCTGCAACTTGCATAGCGTGTCCACCTCACTATTCCCTAAAGATTGAGTAGGATTTACTAACGATCATCTAAATTTAATGCCATTTGAGACTTGATAGGTCCATAAATATCTCTTAGCAATATTTGAAGTTTAAAAACTCTCAAGCATTCTTGCACCTGTGAAAATATCCTGCTCCTTACAATTTTTTAGCGCCTAGTAAAATTTGCTTCAGCAAGAGTGTTTATATCTTGCACAAGGTTCATACCAGGTATTACAAAAAGGATATAGAGATGGTGGGAGTATCATCTTCACAATAAGGAGCTGGGATGTTTGGATCTCTTAATAGGTTGCTTGCTAGTAAATCACATGCTTCAACTCCTGCGCAACTATTAAGAACCTATCTGAGAACTAGAATCTCGAGAGTTGGTCAAGCCAGTGACCCATCAAAGGTAAAATATTTCACAGATGGAATTATGGACACAATCTTACCAAAAACCAATATCAAGAGTCTTAGAGAAGGGGCAAACCAAAGGTGTCTTCAAAGGGCCAGAGCAGGGTAATACGAGACATTCAGAATGAGGATATGGACCTCACAAATAGCTCAATTCATTATCCCAGCTGTGCATCCATGCCCTGACTTGATTGAATTATGCACAAACTTACTCCATGCACCATTTTACACCATTCAATAGGGTCCCTTCATGGTGCAAATCACACCACAAGATTTTAGGGACATGCTAGCCCTACATTGTGACAATACTACTACATTCCCCACTATTGATAAGATGCAAAAGACATGGGCAAACGTCAACACTCAGACAAGGTTTTTGAGGTTTGAGTTACAAATGGCTGATGGTGATACTACGGTACCCACACTCTCTGCACCAAGAGCTCAATTCATGCCAGCTAGCCAAGACACACTGTCAATGATGGCTCTCATCTTTGGCATGAAGGATGACATGGTGGTGTATGCAGAATAAATGGCCATCCTTTTTAGGTTGAAGACAATCGACAAGATGCAGGAGTATCGACTTGACGTCTTAGAGCACATTGCCTTTTCAATAGTGGAACAACTGACCCAGTTCAAATCAAAAGGGGTGTTTAGGTATTCCTCTTATTTATTCCATCTCATACTGTATTAGAACCCAACCTTTTCACCTGACATATGGATCTGAACATATATGACCCAAGTTTTGACCTCCAAAGGACCATTCATGTGTCTGCATGGACACACATTTTATCAAGAACTAGTGACCTGTATGATTTTTGAGAACTATTCATTAACCCTATTTTGTGTTGCCTTAGCCCTGAACCTATCATGAATAAGTTATTTCTAAGTGTTTCAAACCTCCTGGTCAGTTGTCTAATCTCATGTGACTTCTATTTTGGGTCCCACCACACAATCATAAGGGTTCATGGGTTTTGTGGGAAACTAGTGTTACTACAAAAGAATTTAACTCTTAGGTTAGCATTCTTAGAGGTTACCAAGTAGGTGTCCATAGTCGACAATGAGTATGGCTCTAGGAAGAAGAAGAGAAAAATGTACAATCTCCCATGGATGACAGGCAACATAAGTTTGGAATCCAGGGATGTTGAAGTCTTGCTGCTTCAAAAGCTAGCCTTCCTAGGGTTCCTGTTAGTCAAAAAAAATGGGTTTATGACCCAAGTGATTTCATAGCTTCCTGGGTAAGGACCAATAGGATTGGGGCCAGGATTACACATGAAGGCTGCCCTTTTTAGGAGACCAAAAAAAACCCTACAAAAGATGCTCCCGGTATTTATGTTGAATTGATAGATTTGCCCCAGCCACATAATAGGCCATGGGAAACCTTCTATGATAAGTAGAGGGATTATGATCCCAAAGTCAGGATGACTTTTGGTTTGAGAAGGACATTGAAGAACAAAGATTGGGATGCAGAAAAGATTGGGGCCTATTAGAAACATAGGTAGGAAATTTATCAAACCACCCACACTTTTAGAAGCATGGATTCAGATGAAAGATGGGAAGAACTCTGGGATGAGTGTCATCCCTCCCCTACATCTAGCTTAGAAACAAGTTGATTTTCAACACTCGATACAGGGTAGAAAGCTAGAGCGGGACCAAGCCAACAACCATAGGCCTCAAAGCAAGCTACATATATAGTCACTACATCAACCTAGCCCCAGCCTCTTAGCACCATGGAACAACAAAGGAGTGTGGTGTCTTCACCACCAAAAGCTTCCCCATCATTGGAAGTTATTGAAATCCCCAGTTCTCCACAAGCACCACCGACAATAGCAAAAGTGGAAGGGAAGCAGATGCAACTAGAGTTGGAGACACCCAAGAAGAGAAAGAAGGTGTAGTTCCAAACAAATTCAGAGGAGGAAGAAGAACCTTCATAGTGCCAAGTGTAGAGCACTATAATTCCCCTTCAAGTAAGTATTACTCCTCCTCCTCCATCTCAATCTGTTCTTTTCCCTGTCGACATGATGCCTCCACCTAGCCAAATGATACCTCCTAACACCTCTGCCATCCCCATTTCACAATTCACCCCATCCTTGATGCCTCAAGCCTTAACATTACCCTATTTCTCCCCTTCTGCTCCTAAGAAACCTTTCCCTCAGATTTCCCATAGCCATCCACTGGCTATTCAATATGGCCTGCCATAGGGATATCCTTTTGTGGGAGGACACATTGCATCCCCTTCCACCTTCTAGATGTAGGCTGATGCTGCTAGGAAGGCAAGAGAAGCCTAGATGGAGAAAAAAAAACTAAAGAGAATAAAGCATTGACTGCCCCACACCTGTGGTCACAATTTGACCCTATTCAGCAGTAACTGATGATGACCCATTTGTCACCCAACATCGTCAAGCTGAGTGAGCAGATGCAACTAGAGGATTATATAATAAACATAGTGGCCATTGATATGTCCTTGTTCAGGCCCCAAGATAGAGTTGAACTATTGACAAAATCCATTTTTGTAGTCATGAAAGATTATTTGAAAACATCAAGAATACTATAAAATATGGAGGTTGATTTGGCCAAAGAAAAGGCAAACTATAGCAGTTTGGCCAAAGAAATAAATAAGAAAGATAATGAAATAACAAGTCTAAATAAATAGTTGCAAGATACTATTTTCCTTTAGATTCACTAGGTAGTCCAGGCCCATGATGATTCATTAAAAGTAGAGTTAACACATGCAAAGGATGCAGCGACAACCCTTAGGTGGGAGGAAGTAGCATTATAGGGAAGATTTGAAGGACATTAGCTGCAAGTTACTCAATTGTAGTAGAAGCTACTGGATGAACAAAAAAATACTATGGCTTTTCAAGCCCAGTTCTAAGAGGAAAAGTAGAAATTGGCGCAACTAATGCTAAAACTGGCTAATATGCCAAAAGGTGTCAGAGTGATAAAACTAGTAAAGGATCTCTATGAATCAATGTGGAAAAGAATCTCCTCAGAGATTATTTAGCTTAGGCCATCTCTCACCTTCTTGCTTAACATGCAATAATTATGTGAAAAGGTGGAAGATTCAATGAAAAACACTCTAGCTACAGTCTCCGATAGAGTCAAAGACTCCCAAACCTTGTTATAGAAGCTCTATGATGCAATGGATGTGACACTGGTAGCTGTAGGGATCACTGACAGAATGGTCACTATGAAATTAGTCAATGAGGTGCTCAGTTGCAATGCCATGGCCAACATTTGCAAAGAGATTCTCAAAGTCATGAAAGAAGGCATCGATGAGATGAGATAACATATTGAATATCTAGTGCAACTAGGTCTTCCTTCTCTATTTCTAGATGCCAACATAGTGCTAATGGTTGATCAAATTGAACCATTGTTGCTGGCTAAGCAAAAGGATCAAATAATTTTCCAGGACCTGTAGGATGATTCCTTAGTATAAGAAGTTGAAGCTGTTCTACTTCCTATTTCCTATCTGGTATTTAAACTAAAAGCTATAGTTTATATTTTACTAAATTTTTCACACAAGGATATTATCAACCTTGATTTAGCTTTTGTTGAATTATAGAATAAGCAAGGGTTATCTGACCATGAATGGTCCATCTACCAGACAATAATTTTGGAGCTATAAAATTTTAAAATTTTGACAGAACGAGAGTTAGGTTTCTTTTTGAGCAGACTCAAAAGTCCTGGGGGTTGCCAGTAACTATAGAGTAAATTTTTACTCTACGTTTCATTCAAATTTTTAGTCACGCACTGTAGTTTTGGTTCTTGCATACCTTGGTCATGGTGGCAGAGTTTTGGAGCAGAGTGTGGGTTTGTTTCTTTTCATTATCAAAGTGCAGTAGAAGCTGCCAAGTGGCATAGTCCGAGCATGGGTTCTCTTTCCCCTTTTTGTTTCCTTCATTTCATTTTTGCCTAAGTGTTGAATTTAAGTGGAAGCCACCTAGAGTCACTTTCCAAAACACGGAGCCAGCCAACTGGCATCGTCTGAGACACTTTTCATAACTTTCAAGAGGGCCATAGAATGTGCCACATATCTAATAATAGCTAAGCAAAGTGCACCATGTGTTAGCATCTAAGAGATAGTTGGTTTAATGCCTGGGTTCAATGCCTTGGTTTAACATTTTTGGTTCAATACCATAGGTAACATGTAAATGGTGCACATTGTTGAACCATTGAACCATTGAACCATTTTGGTTCATCAGGCAGTTCAAAGGAGTGTCCCAAAAACCAATGGGGTCAATTACCTTTCCAAAAGGTAGAAAGGTGTTATTTCAATTTGTTTAAGTGCTAAAGAGTAGCAGAGGTCTCCAAGTGTCACTTTTCAAGCCCCTTTCTACTCCATTCTTGAAGGAAGCGGAAGATGCCACATACCCCTAGAAGGAGAAGTGGAAGCCACCATGTATCTTCTTGAGAATAGTGGAAGCCACCACATGTCAACTTTTGAGAGATCATCTTCAAGCTTCATTGCCAAATAAAGATTATGGTGGGTCCCAAGTTTTATTTCAAAGGTCTACGGAAGCTGCCAAGTGTCACCATCCGTGAGAGCCTAGTATATGCCCTGAATAATTCTATAGCATAGCTAAAGAGAAGTGGAGAGAGCTACGTGTCCTTGATAAATCAAGTGGAAAGTGCCAATTATCATTCTCTAGTGCCTTCTAAGTGATAATGAGAATTTCAAGAAATTGACTAAGTGTCCTCTTCTATTTCAACATAATAGAATGTTTTGTGTATCTATTGCCACAAAGCGAGATGGAGGGGAACTCGATGGGAGTTATTTTTGGTAGATGGAACAATTCACCGAGTAGCTTTTTGGGGCCTACAAATATTAAAAGGGCCATCTATTTTTCCCCTATAGGCAGAAGTAGAATGGATAGTTAAGTGGCTAAGTAGGTGATGGAATGAGAAATTCAGGTGTGGAAGGAGGTACTAGACATGAATCAACATGCCACAGTCAGGGCAGTCACCCCGCTCTACCATGGCCCTTCTTAATAAGACTAGGATACATCTAAGGCATTGAAAGCACCGTCTGTTTGTCCCCTATGAGTTAAGGGTGGATTAGAATTACATGGGGAAAGGGATGATGGAATAAGACATCTGAGGCTATAAAAGGAGAGATATCAATTGTAAAAGGGGGATTATATAGTTTAGGCTTTCTAGAGTTTTGACTAAATAATATCATTTGCTTTTGTCTCATGTTCTTGAGTTGTAGAGTTGATGTAATTGTGCATGTTTCTGTGCCTTTTATGTGGCTTAAAGAATTAAGAAGATTGAACTCTATGCCTTGGTTGATATTATCTGTGTCATTTGCAAAAGTAGTCTAAACTATGGATTTTCTAGATTTGTGATTAGGAATGTCATTTGCTTTTGTCTCATTTTCTTGAATCGGAAGTTCTACATAACTATACGTGTTTTTGTGCCTCTTATGTGATTGGAAGATTCTTATAAGAAGATTGAACACTATGCCTTTATTGATATTTTTTGTATCTCAGGAAAAGAATTCCCTGTTGTGAGCCTCTATTTCTATTATTTAAATCTTTTACATTGATCATGCACTTATCTGCTCTTAAATGTAATTGAATCCTATATATAGTCTCACTATGCTTAAGTTAGTATTAGGATTACACTTAGGCACATTGCCCTAGTTAGGTTTCATTTCTTGCATTTGCATTTCTATTTAATTTCCCATCCCTTTTCCCTCAACACTTGATACATAAAAAAAGAGACCAACTTCTCTAAAATTTGGAGGTTGTTTCAAGCCACAATATCCCATAGCTTGAAACTTCCCATTACTGTTGATTAGAATCAAGTGCAATTTTAAGCATTCAATAGTGTTGAAAAACTGATTATTTTGATTGAAACCACTTGCAAAAGCCTTTGAACCTATAAAAATGAACCTGCCTACAGAGTCCATAGATTTTCCTTTTCCTACACAGTCTGTAGATTTTTCTTCCTACTGAGTCCATAGGTTCAAGCCTACATAGTCCATATATTCAAGCCTACAGAGTCCATAGATTTAATAAAAGCTTAAAAACTGAAGAATTTGAATGCCCAAGACAAATTTTGAAAAGAGAAGAGATAATTTTGGTTTGTAAGACCAAAATAGTTCAAATGTTGTCCCAAAAATGAGCTGATATTTTTGGAGGACAACATAGACTACAACAAAGAATTCATCATATACAGTTATGCTTTCAAAAACATGCTTTCAACAATTCTGGTTCAACAAAATAAAGAAGGTATGGAATCTCCCATTTCTTTCATGAGATTCCCTCTCAAAGCTCATGATTTGAAGTACTCAAACATGGAGAAGCATGCTTATGCAGTGGTGAAGGCAGTCAAGCATTTCCACTTCTACCTCTTAAATTCTCACACTACTACCTTGGTTCCTGATACCATGGTTAAATCTATACTAACTTAGCAAGAGTTTGGAATGAAAAGAGGCAATTAGATTGCAAATATCTAGGAGTTTGATCTAGTCATCAAGCCAACAAAGTTGGTATGAGGAAAAGGCCCATGTCAATTAATTGTTGATAACAAACTAGTAAATAAAAAGCATGAAGAAGTAGGGATGGAAGACACACTGACAATCCTCTTTGTCTCTACCATGAATGAGGGGTATTCAGATATTGCTCATTTCCTTACTTATGGTGAGTGTCCTGATCACCTATCTTATAAAGAAAGGAGGGCTATCAAGTTGAAAGCTGCCAATTTTGTCCTTTGGGACAATGGCCTGTACAAGAGGAGCCTTGATGGAGTGTTCCTTCACTGTGTAGACAAGGAAAAAAAAAGCCAAATTTTGAAATATTTCCACAATCTATCCTATGGAGGACATTTTTCTACTCTTGTAATTTCCCATAAGATTCTACGAGTTAGGTATTATTGGCTAACTCTTTTCCAAGATACATATAAGTGGATAAGAAAATGTGAACTATGCTAGCAGTTTGTTGGGAGACCCAAGTTAGCTTCCTTGCCTCTCAAGCCAGTGGTTATAGAGGAACCATTCTAGCAATGTGGAATTTATTTTATTGGAGCTATAAACCCATCTTCAAGTGCTAGACATGATTATGTCCTTACAGCAACTGATTACTTCACCAAGTGGGTGGAAGCTATCCCAACCAAGCATGCTACTTTAGAAGTACTGTGAAATTTCCTCAAGGAGAATATCATTTCTTGGTTTGGGGTCCCAACCAAGATTGTCACAGACAACGTAGCTTATTTCACTTCCTAGGAGATTACTTAGTTCTATTTTCACTATGGACAAGCTGAATCAAGTAACAAGAACTTGATGACTATCATCAAGAAGCTGGTGAATGACAACCAAAGGACATGACATAAAGCATTGGTTGATACTTTGTGGGTAAATATAATTACACCAAAAAGGGCAATTGGTATGTCTCCTTTCCAACTTATTTATGGGCTCAATGCTGAGATACCAATCACCTTAGAATTGCCAATATTAAAATTGGCTAAGGCAATTGAAGATCAGACATATGAAAGTTCCATTAATAAGAGGATCATGTGCTTGACTGAGATGGATGAGCAGAGAACTATGGTGGTGGACTAAATTACTACCCATCAAAGTTTTGTGAAGAAGCTCTTCGACCAGAAGGCAAAAAATTATGATTTCCAGGTTGGAGATCAAGTCCTGCTATGGGACAAGAGAAGAGAACCAAAGGGAATGCATGGGAAGTTTGATTCTCTTTGGAGAGGCCCATTTATTATCCATAATCTCAATGGTGAGAACAACTTCCTATCAAAATATCAAGATGACATGCTCTTCTCTCTGCCTTATAATGGGTAGCATCTGAAGCACTTCAATCCATGAAGTATCAGATAAGATCAATTTGTACATATGTATATTTGTAGAGTCTTTAGTTCTATTTTTGTGCTTTCATTTTTCTTTTTGTCACCTTTATTTTTGGGTAGCATGACTCCATAGCCCAATGGCATACTTCAAGGCACTGGAGATTCTGGTTTCTACTCCCCTTAGCTATCCCAACTGAAGGAAGTTCCCCAACTAGAGCCAACTATTGTTCCCCAAAAAATGTCACTCATTTTTGGGACAACATTTGAAATATTTTGGTCCAATAGACCAAAATCATCTCTCCCATTCTCAAAAATTTTTTTGGGCATTCAAATTCTTCATCATTTAAGCTTTTTCAGGATCTATGAACTCTGCAGGATTGAATCTACAGACTCATTTCTACCGATTCATTTTTACAGACTCCTCCAGTTCTACAAGCTCATTTCTACAGACTTTATAGGATAGTTTCTATAGACTCTATTGGAGAGAAATAGGTTCAACACTTAGCCATTTTTTATATCATGAAGAAATTGTGGAAGCTGCCAAGTGTCATCTACTGAGACACATTATGATTTGCTTCTCAAAGTAGTGGAACTTGCCACATGTCCCTTATAACATAAATAGAGCATGCCACATGTCAAAATCTACATGAATCCAAATGAGTCCCAAGTGTTTCTAAAGCTTAGCAAAAACTGCCATGTGTCATCTTCTGTAGGACTCTCAAAAGGCATCCAAATCCTCTATAAGTTAAGTAGATGCTACCACGTGTCCTTACCTGTTTCACAGTGGATGCTGCCACATGTCACCTATTGAGATCAGTGGAAAATTGACTAAGGAAAATCTAAAGGACAAATAGCCCTTGTGGAGGGTAGGAGAGGAGCAGATGGACCATTGCAAAAACCTAAAGGATAGTTCCATGCTTGAACAAGTCCTTGCGGAGGGCACAGTTCTCTTTCAGGAAAAGAACGTGGCAAAATGGTTAAGGCAAGAATCCTTTAGACTTTTTGTCTGAAGGAATTCACCTGGGAAGAAATATTGATAGAAAACCTAATGAAAAGTAGAGGCAAAGTGAAGGAAGATTTCCTTCAGACAAATTGTCTGAAAGAATTCCTTCAGACTTTTTGTTCGAAGGAAAAGTCTGTCAAAACAAAAAACCCATCGAGGAAATAAAATATTGAAAGCCACCACATGTCCCTCATAAATTTGTAGTGGAATGTGCCACATGTCCCTTATGAAGCTATAGTAGAACATGCCATGTGTCCCTTATAAAGTATAATGGAAGCCACCATGTGTCATCTATCGAGACATAATTTCTGGTAACTTTCAAAGTAGTGGAACGTGCCACATGTCATCTAAAAAACTCAATGGAAGTCTCCACATGTCAACATCCATAACTTATTCCTTTTATTGAGTAAGGACTATGGTGGGTCTCGGGTGAGTGGCTAAACTTGAGTGGAATGCGCCACGTGTCATCGTCTGTATAAATCCAAAAGAGTCCCGAATGTTTCCATAGTGTCTCTAGGAGCTCGATGGAAGCCACCACATGTCATCTTCTATAGGAATCTTAAAAGGTATCTAAAAAAATAGTGGAAGTCACCACGTGTCCTTTGTAAAGCCTAATAGATGCCACCAAGTGTCACTTGCTAAGATCAATGGAAAGCAGCCTCAAGCAAAGAAAAAGGTAGCGACAGATAGTTTCAAAGGAAGATTCAAAGGTTCAATCAGTAAGTGTAAGCGGATGGTTCAAAGGAGTGCCCCAAAGCCCACATGCCAAAGTACCCTTACAGAGGGTAGGTGATGAGCAAAATAGACCTTTTTTGAAGCCCAAAAGATGAACTAATGAACTGATTGAACCTTGAATCAAAATGGTTTAAAGGTTCAAAGGTTCACAGGTTCAATGGATCAAAAGAAGCTCTAGACAAAGAACAATAAAGTGATTGAACCATTGAACCATTAAACCTTAAACCAAAATGGTTTAATGATTCAAAGGTTCAAAGGTTCAACATAGACGGTTCAAAGGAGTGTCCCAAAGCTGAAAGAATAAGTGCCTTTGTGGAGGGCAGTGAACTAAGGACATGTACCCTTGCAGAGGGTAGATAACTTTGGTTCAAAGATTAAAGAAGCTCCAGACAAAGAGCAATAGAGTAATTGAACCAATAAAGTGATTGAACTAGGGAAGCGATTAAACCATTGATGTTCCTATGGATGTCAAATTTAAGATAATGAAATATTTGTTGATTTTCAAATATGGCACAGATCGTGTTAACAAATTCAACGACCAACCAAAGAGACAACCCGAGACCTCAGATCACACAGATAAAGATGAAATATAGCAAGGAAAGGGAGAATGATGGAAAAAGATTAAAAATATCCATACATAGGATATTTCTAGAAGGTAAAGTAGCCCACCAAGTGGACATCAAAAGAGCGAGAACATTTAATGGTGTAGCCCATTTTTCTGCATCGAGTAAAGCAAACAACTATGCACACATCAGGAAACACATTAGGTGGCCCATATTTAAATTAATGCTTGATTCCATCATAGCCCATAGATAGATTTTAAAATGCATTAAAGGCATTGAATTCATTGTAACACATTTTTGTGAAATAAAGTGCTCAAGTCGTTCTTGGAGCACTATATATTGGACTCTCTCTTATTATTTTAGGGATCTCTCTCTGCTATCAAAAATAAAAATCTTCCCAAATTGAAAGGCATTACTGAGACTTTGAGCTCAAATTGTTGATCATATTTCATTATTTGAATAAGAAAACAAGTGACTTTCTAGACTTTGTGCTGGAATAGCTTGGTTGTTGGGGAAATTGTTCTTATGTCTATTTCCTTAATACGTTTTTTGTTTATTTGATTAAATAAGTATAATTAGTGAAAATAATCAGGAAGGTGTCCTAAAGCCAAATGTGGAGAGACTTTGTGCCCCTATAATTGCATTTAGTGTGTTTTCTTTCTATTCTTGTGTAAAGGATCTTGGGACGACTTTGTGCCCTCATTATCCTTCATATTTTGTTCCTATGTAAAGGACCTTAGGATGAATTTATGCCCTCAATATCCTTCATATTTCACTCTTTGGTAGTTAAGGTAGAGACTTTGTGCTACATTTCATCCTGCTATGTTACTGTGCCCTGTTACAATTATTTGTCACCACCTGAAAGGTTCCTTTTGTCTACTGAACAACACTTCTAAAAGAAGAGGAGTGCCTTCTATCATTTCATCAGGATTTATCCTTTGACTTGTTAACATCATCTCTAAAAAAAGAGAGATGGATGGTTTTTCCTACCCTTGAGTGTTATTTTCCACTTATATATAAGTATATAGCTCCTGCATATTTACAGGGAACCTCCCCTTGATGAGAGAGAGATCTGTCCCCTTTTGATGTAGTAAACCTACACATCTAGATGACCAATTTCCCTATGCTATGGTTGAAGATACCTATTTTGCTCATCAATTAGCTGATTGAAAAAATATTCACCCAACAGTGGCAACAAATTTACCAAGGTAAGGACCAATCTATTAAATATTACATTGTCTGCAAGATTGGGCATCCAAGAAAGTGAGAAACATAAGACTATCAAATATCATGGTGGAATACAATGGTACATATGGGGGGAAATGGAAATCTTTAATTTAGAAACCCTCAATGAGACATACAAGTTTGTAGTGAAGATTGAACAGAAGCATGAAAGAGAGAATATGAAGAGTCAACATTCAAAATGGAAAAGTGACAAGGAAGGTCAAACATGAGGCCAAAATTGGAAGTAAAAGGAGTTTCAATATTAGAAACCCTAGATGGGGAAGACTAGAAAATGGTATGATTACCATAAAACTAGAACTCACTCCAAAGAAGAATGTCAAGCCATCAAGTCACTACTTTCCATGTCACAATACTCGACATCTACTGCTCTATCTTATACATAACCTAAAATTGAAGAGGATGAAAAAGAGATTGTAGATGCTAAACTTGATACCATCATTACTTCATCACAGACCCATGAAGAAAGGTTAGATGATAAGGAAAGGTCATTTCACTCAAAATTATGGGTAAAAGGTAAGCCTCTGCATTTCATTCTTGATAGTGGGAGTCAAAAGAATTTAATCTCTAATAAATTTGTGAAAAGTCTAAATCTATCCATGAAGCCTCACCCAAAGCCATACAGTATTGGATGGTTGAACCCAAGGAGAGACCTTTGTGTCACCCATCAGTGTCTTCTTTCATATGCAATAAAACATTTCTAAGATGAAGTCTTGTGTGATGTGGTCAATTTAAATGTTTTTGATGTACTCCTTGGTTAGCCATTCATGTATGATCAACATGGCATCTATGAATCATGAACTCAAAGAATCAACCTCACTCTTGGAACATGATGCTATAGGGTACCATAGGTACCACCTCCCACATCTATCTCCTTGATTAGTGTTAAGCAATGTAAGAGACTGGTGGAGAAGACAAACCAATTTATTCTCATGGTGTTCAAACCATAGAAATCCAAGAAGGTGTTGTAATCCTGAATACACAATCAACACAATAATAGAAGCATATGAGACAAATCATAGGAGAATATGATTACTTATTCAAGTCAACCATGGGAGTTCCACTTATTGCTAGGTAAAAAATTCTATCAATTTAATCCCAAGATCACCTTTGCCTAATAGTCCTATGTATCACAGATCAATTTTAGAGAATTATGAGATAAAAAGATAGATTCAAGAATTGATTCAAAAGGGTCACATCAGGCCAAACTCTTCACCCTGTGAAAGCTTGATTATCCTAGCACCAAAGAAAGATGGAACATGGAGGATTTGCATCAACTATAAAGCCCTAAATAAAATCACTATGAATAATCACTACCCCCTCCCTAAGATTGATAACCTATTAGACCAACTCTATGGTATAAAGTTCTTCACCAAAATTGATTTCAAATCTAGCTATCACCAATTTCCCATCGATCCCACTAATGTATAGAAGATTGCATTCAAATCTAATGAGGGACTCTTCAAATGGTTGGTTATGCCCTTTGGTTTAGCTAACATACCTACAACCTTTATGAGGATGATGGATGACATCCTGCAACCCTTCACCAACTCATTTGTGCTTGTCTACATAGATGACATACTTATCTATAACAAAACATGGGTAGAACATCTAAAACATGTTTGTAAGGTGCTTCAAACTCTTCAAGAGCACAATTTGTATGAAAATCTCAACAAATGCACATTTAAGATGAAAAAAATTTAGTACTTGGGGTACGTTGTGAATGAGGAAGTGGTCCATGTTGATCTAGAGAAGATTTGGGTTATTTGAGAATGCCCTACACCAAGGACCCTCACATAACTTTGAAGCTTATTGGGTCTTGAAAATTTCTACCATAGGTTTGTTCTTGGATTCTCACATGTTGTTTGGCCACTACCCCAAGTGACTAAAGGAGGAGCTAAATCTAAATTTCAATGGGAAAAAATGCAATAAAGGGAATTTGAGAATTTGAAGAATAAACTTTGCTCAGCCCCTATTCTTACCTTGCTAGATTTGCATCAACCTTTCAAGTTGATGACCGATGCATCTAAATATGCCATGGGAGATATCATCATACAACATGGCCATCCTATTGCATATCATAGTGAAACTTTCACTAATACAATCAATAAATAATTGACATATGACAAGGAGATCTATGCCATTATGCAAGCTTGTAAACAATAGAAACACTACATCTTAGGGAAAGAGATGATCATCCAAACTAACCATAGGCCATTGGAATTCATCTAGACAGAGAGAAAATTGAAAAATAAGAGGCACCAAAAGTGGGCCACATATCTTCAATAATTCCATATAATAATCAAACACAAAAAAGGAGAGCTCAAATATGGCCATAGATTGTTTGAGCCACCCACCAATTACTATACTCACAATAGTTCTTGACCTATGTAGACATGAGACAACCACTATGGATGCTTTGTATAAATTAGATCCTACCTTTGATGATACATATCAAGTGATTTAAGAAGGTAAACATGTTTTTGATTTCTATTTACAAGCTAATGTCCTCTGCCATATGGGGTACATCTGTGTTCCAACTAAAGAGCAATAAAAGATGATATGGGAAGCACATTTTAGTAGGATATATTGACACTTTGGTGTATAAATTACATTGGTAGTTATTCAAAATAACTTCTACTAGCCCCATATGTGAAATAATGTGGAAAGGTACCTCAAATCTTACACCCCATGTGTAATAGCCAAGCTAAAAAATAAGAAGCAAGGATTGTACATGCCATTGCCAAAAACAACCAGGCCTTAAGAATCTATCTCAATGGATTTTCTCTTAGGTTTTCCCACTTCAAAACATGGAAAAGACTATATTTTTGTTGTAGTTGATAATTTAAAAAAAATGGACATCATGATTACTTAAAATATATATATATATATCTATTGAAGAAAATGCTCAACTATATTTTAGTCATGTATGGCTCCATTTTGGTCTCCCCAAGTCCATTATCTAAAATAGAGATAAAAAGTTCTTGAGTATCTTTTGGTCCATTATATGGAAGATGATGGATACCAAGATGATGAAGTCCATATCCTTCCATCCATAGATTGATGTTTAGAAAAAAGTGGTAAACTTTTTGATTGTTCACATGATTTAGATTTATCACTCCAAACATCCACACACATGGGATGAGGGGATTCTTTTCATACAACATAGATATAATTAGGCCCTACATAGCTTAAAGAAACATAGTCCATTTTAAATATGCTTAATGTTCTAACCCATGGCACCAATTTATATAGAAATTCCATTATACACCATGTAATACACACCTCATGGGAGATCTGAGGCAGAAAAAGCAAAAAATTTCATTAAAAAAATGCAACACATCCAACAACAAGTTCATGACATCTTGGAGAAGATGAATTAGAAGTATAAATAATGCCATGACAAACATAGGATTTCACACCATTTTATTGTGGGAGAAAGGTTTGGTTATAACTTCAAAAGGAATGACTTGTAGGCCCACACAAAAAAATTCAGCCTCTACAATATGGTCCATATACCATCACCAGAAAAGTTGGCAAAAATGCTTTTGATTTGAACCTACCAGCCTACCTTGGTCTGCATCTAATATTCAACATAGAGCTCCTCAAACCATATCATCCACATCTATTGGACACTTTAGTCATAGCATAACAATTGGAAATTGATGATCTTGATCTGTAGAGTTTTGCTCCAATGGAGGAGGATAACATTATGGACACTTAGATGAAGACAACAAGAGGATGCTCTATTACACTTTATTAGGTGGTCAAAAGGGGCTAGCTTAGCCACCAAGGTGAGTGGATCATAGAGAATCAATACCACATGTGATGAGGAATATTGATGCAATGGGAATAATTGCTTCTCAAGGAGGGAGGAATGATCTGAGCAACAATTCAGGCAATGGTTCTACCCCAATTGATGATGAAACTTCTAGGAGCCATAACTTTTGCACCATAGCTTTGATTGACTCCCCATTTGAACCATTGGAAAGCTAAGAATGAGGAGAACATGGTGAAATGGCACAAAGATTTTCTTTATGGTTTTTGACCATAGAGAACCCAATGGAAGTGCCCCAAATTTCAATTTTAATAGTGTAGTCTAAAAATAGTAAGTTCCTAAAAATAATAATTCCTTGAGTACTATATTATTTTAAATCATGGAAGTTAAACCACTTAATTTGCCTTGAGATTAGTGACATTTCACATCCTCCTCCTACCTTCAAAATTTGTATAAATGAAGATGTAAAATAAATGGAAAGTAGACATCTCTTTCTAGAGATAAACATATGGTTGTATTACAATCTTAAGTAATAAAGCATCTCTTCTCAGAGAATTCATTATTACTATGTTATTTTTGTGTTCTTGAAATATCTATCAATCAAAAATTTAGTGTTTTGGATCATACATGGTATGGTACCAACCCATATATGTAGATATAAAAATTGGTAGAGATGATGGAGGTGTGAGGCTAATGGTCATAGATTTGGTTAGCCATGATGGATAGGTAGGGGAGGCTTTAACTACTACATAAGGATAGGTGTAGGTATTACAAGGATAGGTGGCCATACTATAAGGCTAGATTTTCACACTACAAGGTCATGTTGTGACCTTACAGGGCTATCTTACTACTAACATAGGTGAGAGGGATCGAGCTAGGACCTCATAAGGCTTATGACTCAGGAGAGGGACTCTCTAAACTATATAGGAAGAGGAGCAATAGTAGGACAAGTGGCACCACCAAGTTCTACTCCTATGACATGATACCTAGCTATAGTAGAAGAACTATGATATTATGAGGCTATTATTCTGCCATAGTGTCTAAATAAGATTTGGTAGGGTTAGTATAGGGCCAGCTTATTAGATAGGGTAGTTTTGGTGACCCTAGGTCAGTGGGAAGGGTCTATATTTGGATAGAAATGGACATGTGGTGGATCAATAGGTATAGCAAGTGGGTGGGCACTAGGATCCAATAGTGCTCTAGGAGGTAGTGGTGCCTTGGGGCATAAATATAGCAGGATATATGCCTTTTATATATCATTTTAGTTTTGGCCTATGAGCTGATGCAATGAGATGTAGATTTTTGAGAGAGATTCCTATCTATCTGATTTGTACACATTATTGTGATTATTTAACTTACAATTATATATATATGTTATGGTTACTTATGCTCATGCTGATGGTTTATGGCTTGATGTTGATGTTTATTGCTTATGACGTGATGTTTATATGGGATCATGGATTATGGATATGTTATGGTTGACTTGCTAGACACTGACGTAACCTTACTAGGCATGTGATGGTTTTGATATATGCTTATACTTCCTAGTTGCTTGTGATATGTTAATATTTAATGAGTAATTAAATTTCATTATGTTTAGACATGTGGTGGAAAATAGTTAATAATTTTAATTACTTATGGATGTGATTATTATGCATGGTATAGTTATGCTTATGGTTATGGTTATTTAAGATAAAAACACATGAGGTATTTATAAATTAACAACACTAAATAGGAGACTAAAGAATATAATCTAGAGAACCATCACAATGAAAATATCAACTAGTCATGATAGGATGAGAAGAGGGCACAATGCCTCTTTGTTGATAAAGACTTAAAATAAATATGAAGTTGGACTGATTTAATGAACATGAGCCCTTCAAATGATTCATATGAACATTCGTTAGTTGGTTAAAAAGGTGTCTTGACCACATAATGCCAAGTAAGCTCAAGAATCCCTTGCATATAATGAGTAAATGGGAGATGGGAAAAAATGGAACCTTGTTGAAAGATTAACATGCCTCTTCTATAGGTGGCTAAAAAACTAGGATAAACAAGCCTATGTCATGTAAATTATAGACTGATCAATGTGAGAAGTCTAATTTTGAAAATTGATTATGACTTCCACCTTATTATGTTGCTTGAGAGCTGATTGTGGATTTTGAAACTATTTTAATTTTGTTTTGATTATGATAGTAGTTCATTTGATTTATTGTTGTATATGGGAAGCTAATCAATATGGGAAGCTTCCATGAAATTTTTGTGCTTTTGATAAAATGATTTACTTAGCCATCCTTCAAGGGAGTGTTCTAAGTTTATTTTTTTTATTCAGTGCTTTTTGATATCTATCCTTCAAGGGAGCAATCCACCTTATGTTTTGGTAATTTCAGATAAATTTTCAATAACTAATTTTAAGGGATCAGTCTATGAATGCTAGGAGTGACCCATGATTACTAGTGATAGGAATTTTGTTATTTTTATTGACATAAACCTACTTAAGTTGACTCAGTGGTTCACCTTTATGAAGGCAAAACTAAAAGTACAAGAAGGTTGATTAGGTGTGATGAGGTTTAGGTGACCACAATCATGGGAACCCATCTTGTGAAGGTGTGGAAGGTACCATGAGAACCATGATAGATACCCATTATTTAAGATATAGATATGTCAATGATAACTAATCACATGATTCAATTTTAATTGATTTCCCCTAAAATAGGGAGATAGAATGTGGGTGGATAGTAAGGGATGAGCTTAAGTTAAAAAAAAGGTAAGCATGATTATTTTAAACAAAATAAGGAATGTAGATGCAAAGTATTGAGTGGCTTAGATTATGGATGGCCTTTGAGAGAAGACAATTGATAAGATCCTGATCCATAATTATGGGTTATGATATAAGGTCGAAGCCAATTGAAATAAAAATTTCCCCATTTTATTTTCTCCATATTAGTGACATGTTAGTTTTCCTTTATGATGAGGTCTTTGATGTTTAATTCTTGTACTTTAAGGTGTTTTTTATAGGCATGCTTGATGTGCTCTTGATAGAAATGGAGATGAGTACAGGCTGCTAGATGATGCTCATTAGGTAGCTTGATTTGGGCTAAATGGTACTAATGATAATCATCCTCAAAAATAAACTCTTGTAAAGAAATATAAAGGGAAGGGATTTAGACTTCAAGAGGTAAGATGACCTCTGATCCAAACATAAGAGAAAAGGGTGTAGCATCTATTGGAGTTCTAATGCTAGTGTGATATGACCATAAGGCAAAGGGGATGTGTAAATGCCAATCCCAACTTGATTCATTGACCATTTTGGTTAGCATGTTATTTAGAGTTTTGTTAGAGGCTTATACCTGTCTATTTGATTGAGGGTGATAGGGTGAGGAGAAACTTAACTTAATTCCAAATGCATCAAATAGACCCTAGACTTGCTTATTTTTAAAAGATTTTTCATTATTGGTGATAATCTTATGAGGAACACTGAAATGACAGATGACATGATGGTTGATAAAGTTGATAATAGTTATTGCTTTGGTTAGGATTAGAAGAATAGCCTCTACCCACTTGGTAAATTACTCAAACATGATATTGATATAATGGTGTTGCTATGAGGAATGGGGGTTAATTTCACTAATAAGGTCTAGACCCCATTGTGAGAAAGGCTATAAATTAGTATAAAATCAAAGACCATGGCCCGGTGTGTAATGTAGATTAGCATACTAGTGACACTTGGCACACTTTTCACATAATCACAATAATCTTGGTTAAAGGTAGGTTAATAGTAGTCGAGATGAAGGATGCACTTAACTAAAGTGAGGCCACTAAAGTGTCCCCCATAGATTCAATCATGAATTTCCTTGATAGTGTGAGAGGTTTCATGACTACGTAGGTAATATAAGAGGAGGCCATCAAAGCCACATTTATAAAAGATACCTCCTAGTATGATATAATGTGAAATAGTTTGGATAAACACCCATTGAGAATTCCTAGAGAGGATAGAAGGAACTATGTCAAGGTTAATATAGTTGAAGTTTTGTTGATACCAAAGGTTAGGTTGGGTTTCCTCCACATTGAAAATGGTGGGAGAATATTTTTTAACATAAGATGGTTGGGTTATTCTATGGATAATGACAAATAGTTTAAAATTCAAGGGTGTAGATGATATCTGAGAGGTAAAGGAAGCCATGGTGTCAGTGAACATGTTGGTAGATCATGGGGTTGATTGGATATGATAGTGTTCAAATGATGCCAAGAGTTTGTCAACTAGTTATTTTTGCTATTTCATAACATCATTCTTACACTGGTAAGATCCATTGATTTGATTGACCATAAGTTAGGAGTCACTAAAGATGTTGATTATTTTGACTCCTAGGGCTAAGACAATTTGAAAGCCTATTATGAGGGATTCATACTCAGCCATTTTATTAGTACATTAAAAATCAAGATTGAAGGATAAACAGAGATGTTCACCATCAACAAAGATAAGGATGATACCAAATCCCCCACCACATTGACACTTTGATCCATTGAAGAACATGGTGACTTGATAGGTGAAATATGCTTGAGAGAGGGTCATGATGGACTCAATGAGGAACTAAAGAGGAGGGGTGGGGTATCTAATAATGTGCTTTAGCTAATTGGTTGGAAATGATTTTTAATTTTATTGAATTTTTTAGAGTAATTCAAGGTTAAATCTACTAAGAGCATGATCTACTTAGCCATACACTAGTTTTGGTATGACTTAGAGTGTATGTACTTGAGAGGGTAAGTGTTGGTTATGACATAACTTTTATGGTTAAGAAGGTAGTGAAATTTTTTGGTGGCCATAAAGAATAAAGATAAGGAAAGTTTCTCAATATGGGTATACCAAGTCTTGTACTCTACAATTATGTGACTAATGTAGTAGATGTCTTGCTCTCTATGTTATTCATCTTGGTAAGCAAGCATTACCCTTAGGGAATGGTCAGTGGTATAGATATTAAGGTAAAAGGGTTGGTCATCCTTAAGAGGGGTAAGGATAGGTGGTGACAAAAGGTACTCCTTAAATGAATGAAAGGCCTTTTGATAATCACTATTCCACTTGAAAGAGACATCCTTATTTAGAATGTGGTGGAAGGGTTGACAATAGTCTGAGAGCTAAGAAATGAAATGACAGATGGATTGAAGTTTCCCTTGAAAAATTTAAAGTTGATTAAGGTTGGTTGGAGGAAGCATGTATAAGATTGATTTTATTTTGGTAGGATCAACTTTAATTCTACTAAGAGAGATAATGAAACCAAGGAACTTTCCTAACAAGACCCTAAAAATGCACTTTTTGGGGTTTAGGTGGACATGGTAATGGATGAGGAATTCAAAGATGATATTAAGAATAGCCAATTGATCCTTTTAGAGTTTGGATTTTTTGAAAAGGTCATACACATAGTCCTCTACAAACTTATGGATAAGGTCATGGAAGATATAAGTCATGGCATGTTAGTAGGTTACACCAGCATTCTTTAGTCTAAAAGGCATGAATCTATAGAAAAAATTTCCCTAAGGGGTGGTAAAGGCATTTTTGTGCTAATATTTAGGAGTAATTAAGATTTTATTGTAACCTAAGAATATGTCTATAATAGATAACATCTCATGGCTGACTGTAAGATCAACAAGCTAGTCAATGCTAGGTAAGGGAAAGTCATCTTTGAGGTAGGTAAGGTTGAGGTCATGAAAGTACACATAAATTCATAGTCCCATTATGGACTTTGTGATAGGTACAATATTTGAGACCTATTGGGGCTAGTTAATGAGTTGAATAAAGTTGACAGATAGAAGATGTTGAATCTCTTCTTTGATGAGAAGGGTTATATGTGGATGCATGCATAAAAAATTTTACTTGATAGGTTTGGAATCATAGTGAGTGACTATGTTATAGGTGGCAATGGCAGTGTCAATTATAGGCATATCACTATAATACCAAGTGAAGGCTAGGATATAGTCTTGGAGGAAAGAGGGAAAGTCTTGAAGTTCCTTAGTATTTAGTGATTGTCTAAGTTTAACGATATGAAGGTTATTGAGAGTTCTCAAGTTGATATCTATGGTGAATTCATTTAACATGGTTGAGATCTTAAGAAGAAGGGATTTATGGATTAAATAATCTAGGGTACAAAGGTAGGTAAGAATAGAATTATCATCCTAGTACTAAATAGTGTTAATGGTAGGGGAGTCCTCTCTTGTCATCTTAGGATAGGTCAAAGGGATGGTTATGGTGACCCCATCCTTTTCATAAGTTAGGGGTCTAAGGTTAATTATGTTGATGAAAAAAATTTTAGGTGGGATAATGTCATCATCCTCACGTGCAAGTGGAGGTGAGGTTGGTAGAGGAAGGGATATCCTCCTCAACAATGTTGATAGTGGGTTATTTGGCTTTCTTCATATTAGGTAAGATGAAACCTAGTATGTGATTCTCATGTGGCTTCCTAGTTTTGATGGTGACCAATTCATATGGGCCATGCTCATATCACCCAAGACTGAAGCCTTTCCAAGCACACTAATGGAGCTATGTCTTGGTAAAGCCTGGCTTATCTAGGTAAGAGAAATTGACAATGAATGGTTGAGGTAGAAGAGAGGTGGTAGGATCACCAAGGGATTTTTTGAGTTCCCCATATACATAATGGGTATGATAATGGGGAGGTCTAAAGGGAATAACAATCCTAACATTGGGGTCATATCTTGCCTAATTGGTAAGTTACCCATACTCATGAGGAGTAAGGAAAACATCAAGTGTTAAAAGGTGATACTCCCCTAGTGAAAGGTGATTGAACATTGATTCCAAAGGGTCTATGGTGGGGATTTAATCTAAAGTGATAGAGGAACTAATCGATGCCTCATCAGTAGTAAGGGATATGATATCCACTTTGGTAGTTAAAGGTTGGGTTTTAACTATTAAGGGTGTACTACATGGGGGTATGAGGATATCATTAGGGTGATAACTCATGTTTCATGTCAAGAAGGGACTTAGATCAACTTGGATGGTGATGACCTAGCCTTCATGCTCAAAATTATTACAATGGTGTAGGGTAGAGGGAATGCATCCCATGAAGTGAATCTAAGGTTGTCCAAACAAGATGTTTACTATAATTCACCTTCTAAAACATAGAATATATTAGGCAACATGTGGAGTCCACAAATATGAAGGATGACCATTCCCAAGGTAGTGGCCATGGTATCATTGAAGGAATGGAGGATGGCCAAATATTTGGATGTGACATTGTTCAGCAAGTTGAGTTGGTTGTAGGTGTGAGAGGAGATGATGTTAATGCTAGCTCCCCTATCAATCATGACTCATTTGATGTTGGTTTGGTTGATGTATGTGGTAATATATAGAGGGGTATCTAGGTCTTTAGGGTGGATGGAAGGTATTTATTAATCCTTCAAGGTAACAAGGGTATAAATTTGAAAAGCACCAACAAAGGCTTCTAGAGGTTAGGGGTCTTTGGGTTAGACCTCAATGGATTGAAAATCATTTATTAGTACTTGGTAGATATGGGGAGAGGTAGAGATAAACTCATACAAGCTCATCTTTGCTAGAGTCTAATAAATTTTCTTGAGGATAACTCTCTAAATGGATTTTGAGGGGTTAAATTAGGAGGCACCTAAGATAGACACCTTAGGTTTGGTCAAGGATAGATATTGTTGGGTGTCGGTTGATTTGAAGGATATAGATTGGTATGTCTAAGGAATGGACACCTTAACCTTCCCCTTATCCTTTTTTCATGCCCTTGTGACCACATTGATAGTATAGATAGAAGGAGAGGTTGATATAAAATATTTGTCAAACTCATCTTCACTTTTGGGTAAGAGTGGAGGAATAGGTGAGCATTGGGTTGGTATGGTTATTGGTTGGATTAGGGAGGAGCCCATAGAATGTTTTTCTATTAATAGATCATCCTCATCATAGAGCTAGTGGATGATTATTTAGAGAGATTTATAGTTCTTCATATCATGGTTGGGTGTCCTATGATAAGAACACACTAGGTGATCATTGTACTAGGTGGGCTTGGAGGCATAAGGGTCAAAGGGTTTGATGGGAGGTAAGGATAAATAAGAGTTCTATAACAACCTATGGAAAATGGTCAAGTAGGAGTCAATTAAAGATGGTAAAGGTGTAATGGTCTTTATTTTTATGGTTAAAGTAGGAGGTTGATTAGAAATAGGTTTGGTTATATTTATTTTGGGTAGGGTGGTGAATTTGGTTGATGGATTTGGTTTATATAAGAAGGTTGATGAGCTAGAGGTGGAAGATCACAAGGTAGGTAGCTTAGGTATTATTGGTGTGGTGAAAAGAGGTGCATCAGAAAACAACTATGAAGGTGTAACCAAAAGAGGTGGTGGGTTTTTGGTAGAGGTAATTGGATTCCTATTAAAGGTAGAGGGATGAGGCCCTAAAATGGAGGGAAAGGTTAAGGGAGGCAAAATATAGGAATTTTAACCTTTGTGTGGTTTACCTCTTTGGTTGCTTTGGTATGGTGTTTGATTGCTAGTTTTGATGAGGTAAGTTCCACCTTCACCAAGGGGTGACTAAGGCTTGTTGTGGGGAAGGTGCCAAGATTATTGATTAGTTTGGTTTGAGAAGGTGATTTAGTTACTTAGGGTTTATGTGTCATGTATGATTGAGGTATTATTATATTGGTAAAGTTTGTTAATGGTTTGGTTGGTAGGGTAGAAGTTTGAGTAGTGAAATTGGTGGGTTAGTATAATAAAGGTATTGTTGGAGGTTCTTACTTGTTGATATAAGGTAGTCCTAATTAATACCAAAAGGTGGCTTGATCTGTGTTTGAGTTAGAGATAAATTATAATATTTTCACTAGCCTTGAGAATGGTTTGTCAATTGGTTTAATTCCTTGAATAGTAGACCTAAAAGATAAGCCCTTAGGTGGATACATAGGGATGGTAACCTCATCCTCTTCCTCAATCAGAGGATGAAGGGTTGAGATAGGTGGTTCCTTGATCATAGGAATAGACATGGAGGTTCCCTTCTTGGGAGTAGTTCTTTGGTAGTTGGAGGTAAAGATAGAGTAGTGATGGTTGGTTGTTCTAGTGTACTAGTTGAAAGGGAGGATAGTGGCTCTACTACCTCAATAAGTGGAGAGAAAGATGATGATATTACCTTAGTTTGAGTGTTCAAAGGAAGGTAAGGTGAGTCCAATATCTCAATAAATGGTAGATAATTGAAATATTGGATACTAGATGGTTTGATAATGAGTGAATCAAATACCATGTTAATTGTATGGGTATCATGAGAACACTTGATGTTGTTTCTCTTATTCTTAGTAGGAACATGATTTAGGAAAGGTTTCTTGAATGTATTAAGGGCTTGGTTTGATGGTGCATTGGCATTGTCCAATATAAGATCCCCCTTGTCAATGATTGATTAGATAAGGTTCTTGAAGGTGTTGCACCTATTGACATCATGCCCCATCACTCAGTGGAAGGCACATAGGTCATTCTCATTGTACGAACTAGGTGTAGGGTGAGAAGAGTAAAGTTGATAGGGTGGGTTGATAGGAGGAGGTTGAATGATATTGATTTCAATAACTTCTCTAAGATAGAAGCATATGATTTTCCAAGTGGAGTGAATTGCTTCTAGTTGTTTTGGGTTTGGCTCTTTATGTTTTAATTTGAGGAACTAGAGGGATTAGATTGGTTGATGAAAAGTGGAGAATCAGCTTTAAGGACATCCACAATTGTGGTTCCCTTGCTCTTGGTTTTGGTATTAGACTAGTTGCTTGACTTGGAGGAAGAAACCTCATTAGTTTTGTAGGTTAAATTCTTGTTTTTGAGCTTTAGATTACCTTCATCAATGGTTTGGTTCTCTAACTTATACGCCATTGTAAAATTTTCATCAAAGGTTCCAAAACTTTGGACATAGTGTAGAGGAGATATGCTTGGCACATTCTTGAGTAAAGACCTCTATTAGTTTGGGTTGAGGCAAGGAAAAGGAAAGTTAGTTAATTAGGCTCCTCTAACAAGCCACAAAATTGGCATTGAATTCATCCTCAAATTTTTAGATAGAGTATAATTTGGTGATAGTAATTTTCTTGGAGATATTGATGAAAAAGTGGTCCAAGAAGGTTTGACCCAATTAGGTGAAGGAGAAAAGTGAGTGTTTGTGTATGACACTATACCAATCCAAGGCTAGACGTAATAGAGATATGGGAAGGTGTAGAGAATAAGGGCATCATGAAGGTGATGAGATATAATCATGCCTAAATCCCCTAAGGTGATATTGGGGATCTTCCTTACTTTGAAATTTAGAGAACTTGGCATGTTCCCATTTGTGAGGATATGGCCTGATAGGTATGGATGGATAGATAGGCTCATTACAAATTTGTTCATATGACAAGATGTTGTGAGCCCCTAAAATGGATGACTCTAAGGTGGTCATATTATCCATAATTATCTTCATTAGGTTTGCTTGGGGTTGTGTACTTGGAAGGCTATAAGATCCATATTATTGTGATGGTTGGGAGACATACTAGTAGTGGGTAGATGGTTGGGAGGTTGCCACATATGGGTAAGTGTATGTCAATGGTTGGGTGGAAGATACATAAGGGTAGATATAGGTATTTGGCTAGGTAGTGGGTAGGGATACATGCCCTTGTAGGTTAGGGATGTAGTCAAAGGTTGTCCCAAGAGGTGCTTGTTAGATAGGAGTGGTGGTTAGGTTGGTGACCGATGGAAGGGTGGTGACTCTTGTACTAATCAGTGGCAAGGTGGAGGGTATGGACACCATAAGGTTTTGAAGTAGAGTAGTTTTTGATGGATTATAGGTAGCTAAAGGAAGGTTTGTAGTGTTAGAGGCAAGTAATCCTATATTAGAAGAGTGGTTGTTAGGAGTAGAAGGTATAAGGGCAGTGGTAGTTTGGGTTGGTTGGTTTTCTATGGTAGTATTAAAGGGGTTGTTGGTTGATGAGGATGATTGTTTTTTAGATAGATAATTAGGTGGATTTCTTAGTAATAGATAGATCCCATAAGCAAGAGATTCCTTAGGGGTTCTTAATCCACATGTTTTAAACAATTAAGTTTATAAATAGAATAAAAAGATACTTGTATCAATAAACTAGAGGGTACCAAAATCAAATACAAGAAATGCTTGCTAAGAAAATAGACTATAAATGACTAAATTAGTGATAAAATAATTAATACTAGTGCTAGAGGGTTGGGGTACACCTCAAAAAATTAGATAGGGGTCTGTGAAAAGGTAGGAACACAAAGAATCAAGTTTGACTAGGTGTAAGTAGGTGAAATCATCTTGTTGGTTTTCACTACCACAGTGACCATTGGTGGTTGGGGTGACCATCTACAGTTAAGGTAACCATCAGTGGTCAAGGTGATCATCAAAAAATAGATAGACCATTGATGGTTGGGTCAATTTTTGATAGTTACTGTATCTAGATTTAGGATGGTAAAAGGGTTGGTTGACAAGATCCAAAATATGGATTCTGAGAGATGGGTAAGACCTGGGTTGATTATGAAATGGAAATAAAGTAAATGAATACTGGTAAACAAGTAATTATCTTACCAAAAGTAAATTAGGTGGATGATTGAGGTAGTTGATATGTTGGTGAAATATAGCTTGATTTTGATAGAGTAACAGTACCTAAAGACTTGTGGAGAGGTGGCAACAAATTGACTCTTTGATATGATAGCTGGATTTCTAGGTTACTGGTGGTGATTGACCTATAAAAAGAAATTCCTAGATATAAAATCTTTTGATAATGATTAAAAATTCATAGATGTTTGTAGATGAATTTCACCTTTAGACCCCTCTCTTCTTATAATAATAAGCAAGAGAGTTGTAACAACATTTGAATTGGGCTTCCAAATTATAAATTGTCCATGTAATGGCTCACAATTGGATTTAGATGAGTTAGTTTTAGAAAAGCAAAGTAGGTAGTTTTCGTGCTTTTGGTTAAAGAGGTGGACCGTGACCATAGATAGTTAGGGTGACCATTGGTGGTCAACCTAACCATAGACAATCAAGGGTAAAGGGTAAAAAGGGGTAAAAGGTTAGGTTAGGTCTATTTAGCCAAGCTGACTGCAAGTAAGCTCTATTAGGGGTTAGAGGGTTGAATGGTCCCAAGGGGGTCTAGGGGGTATTTTAACATTTAGAGTCATAGTGTGTGAATTTATAATGTCTACACTTAGACCCAATATCCATTTTTGGGTTAAACATTTGGTGAAACTGATATTTGAACTCCAAATCTTATATTAATTAAGGTTTTATAATTATTCTATTTTCTTGATTGCTATACTTTGTTATAAATTCTAGATTTTTCATTTGTAAAGCAATGGAAAATATTAATGCAAAAATTCATTTTCAAAATGAAGATAAAGAGGCATTAATTACTCATTTCAATAATAATAAGGGCTTAATGGATGTTTTTTATGTTACAAGAGATGAAATAAGTAAACATGATAAAACTAAGACTACTTCACCTAGTGATGGTAAATATTTAGAAGGTACTACAACTAATTCCATACCAATCAATCAATATACATCTAGTGGAAGCATATATTATGTCTTCCAATATTTGTTTCCCAAAAAAACTATTTCTACATCTACCATGGAATTACCAACTATTTCAACATAAATACTGATTTCAATGCCTATTACTACTCAAACCATGTTTATATCCTACTTGGTGACTATTCAACTTGATAATCTAAATCACAATGGGTCCACAATTCAAACACTCATTCAAGTTATAAATACCTTGGAGGACAAGGTTACAAACATTGAAAAAAATTCTTTTAAAGTATCCTTATGCTATTGAATCAAAAGATGTGTTGCATAACCCTATTGCACTTGAGACATCTTTACACCCTTTTCCAATTGGTTTTGTTGCACCTAAGTTTCCATTTTATGATGGAAATGGTGATCCTGAATAACATACTCAATAATTTTAAGTGGAATGCCTTGATTATGCCTTCAATGATAAACTTTTGACCAAATTATTTCCAATAAGCCTTAAGGACTATGCATTGAGGTGGTTTTATGATTTACATCTAAAATCTATGAAAGCATTCAAATCTCTAGTAGATAAATTTTTGGCACTCTTTTCCATCAATATTTCTAAAAAAAATTTCCTATGCTCAAATTGCCAAAAGTAAACAAGGAATAAATGAACCTATCAATGAATATGTCTTAAAATGTAAGACAATGTTGGTTAAAATGGCCAATCCTAGGTCAAACAAAGAGTTTTAAGATATATTCAAGTTTGCTTTCTCATTTACCTGAGTCTATTATTTTTAAGAAGATCAAATATTTTGATGACTTATGCCATGTTCTATAGTATGTAGCAAACACACTATTTGCATCTAATCTAGTATAAAATTTACAATTGAACTAAGTTATAAGGTATAACCTTTGAGACTAAAAAAGAAACAACCACCACAATTAATGCAATTTAACAACAACCTAATTGAATTGTCTTATCCAATTCACTAAGGAGATATTTCTCATATTTTATTGAGTCCCCAACTTCATTACTCTTATAGTTAATAGATTTTCAACTTATATCTCTCCCTCATCATATAGAGGTTGATATAAATAGACCTTTATCCAAAGGATATGATGTGAATGCTTATTGTGATTATCATCAAGGACTAGGGCATTCTATAAATAAATGTTTTAGCTTGAAGCATAAGATGAAATATCTTATCGATGACCAAAAACTTACATTTGATGATCCTCTAAAGGATTTAGGTTCATAACTTGGTGATCACCAAAAATATAAAATATTTGATAATCCTTTATAAGACCATTCTAAGAAATAAATAAAATTTCAAATGGTATATATTACACATCCTCCTCTATTACATAAACCTTTTATGATTTAGAGACATTCTATTACTTTTGGTGATAGTGAGATTAAATATGATGACTCTGATCTTCACTCTTTATTCATTCAAGCATACCTTAATAAACACCCTATATGAAGTGTTATGATTGATAATAGTACAAGTGAGAAAATTTACACCATGACCTTACTTATGCACTTGGATTATACTCATCATGATTTGCATCCTTCTACTAGATTAGTTAGAACAGTTGATGGGACCTCCTAAAAGGTTCTTGGTGAGATTGACCAACCTTCTCAGGTTTGTCCTACACATGTGGTTACTAAATTTTTAGTTATACCTTCCACAAGAATATTTGATATGTTATTGGGAAGACATTGGATACATCCACTTTGATAAATACCTTTTATAGTATATAGGTGTGTTAAATACATTTATGCTAATCAGATAGTTATAATTTCTAGAATTTCATATAATAATCCTCTTGTTAAGAGAAATTTATACCTAGATAGTTAATTACCAAGCCTATTAAGGACAATTCACCATACAACTAATTCCATACCAATCAATCAATATACATCTAGTGGAAGCATATATTATGTCTTCTAATATTTGTTTCCCAAAAAAACTATTTCTACATCTACCATGGAATTACCAACTATTTCAACACAAATACTGATTTCAATGCCTATTACTACTCAAACCATGTTTATATCCTACTTGGTGACTATTCAACTTGATAATCTAAATCCCAATGGGTCCACAATTCAAACGCTCATTCAAGTTATAAATACCTTGGAGGACAAGGTTACAAACATTGAAAAAAATGCTTTAAAGTATCCTTATGCTATTGATTCAAAAGATGTGTTGCATAACCCTATTGTACTTAAGACATCTTTACACCCTTTTCTAACTAGTTTTGTTGCACCTAAGTTTCCATTTTATGATGGTAACAATGATCTTGAATAACATATTCAATACTTTTAAGTGGCAAGCCTTAATTATGCCTTCAATGATAAACTTTTGATCAAATTATTTCCAATAAGCCTCAAGGGCTATGCATTGAGGTGGTTTTATGATTTAACTCTAAAATCTATGAAAGCATTCAAATATCTAGTAGATCAATTTTCGGCACTCTTTTCCATCAATATTTCTAAAAAAATTTCCTATGCTCAAATTGCCAAAAGTAAACAAGGAATAAATGAACGTATCAATGAATATGTCTTAAAATATTAGACAATGCTAGCTAAAATGGCCAATCCTATGTCAGACAAAGAGTTTTAAGATATATTCAAGTTTGCTTTCTCATTTACCTGAGTCTATTATTTTTAAGAAGATCAAATATTTTGATGACTTATGCCATGTTCTATAGTATGTAGGAAACACACTATTTGCATCTAAATCTAGTATAAAAGTTACAATTGAACTAAGTTATAAGGTATAACCTTCGAGACTAAGAAATAAACAACCACCACAATTAATGCAGTTTAACAACCTTATTGAATTGTCTTATCCAATTCACTAAGGAGATATTTCTCATATTTTATTGAGTCCCCAACTTCATTACTCTTACAGTTAATAGAGTTTCAACTTATATCTCTCCCTCATCATATAGAGGTTGATATAAATAGACCTTTATCCAAAGGATATGATGTGAATGCTTATTGTGATTATCATCAAGGACCAGGGCATTCTACAAATAAATGTTTTAACTTGAAGCACAAGATGAAATATCTTATCGATGACCAAAAACCTACATTTGATGATCCTTTAAAGGATTTAGGTTCATAACTTGGTGATCACCAAAAATATAAAATATTTGATAATCCTTTATAAGACCATTCTAAGAAATAAATAAAATTTCAAATGGTATATATTACACATCATCCTCTATTACATATACCTTTTATGATTTAGAGACATTCTATTACTTTTGGTGATAGTGAGATTAAATATGATGACTCTGATCTTCACTCTTTATTTAATCAATCATACCTTAATAAACACCCTATATGAAGTGTTATGATTGATAATGGTACAAGTGAGAAAATTTACACCATGACCTTACTTATGCACTTGGATTATACTCATCATGATTTGTATCCTTCTACTAGATTAGTTAGAACATTTGATGGGACCTCTTAAAAGGTTCTTGGTGAGATTGACCTACCTTTGCAGGTTGGTCTTGCACATGTGGTTACTAAATTTTTAGTTATACCTTCCACAAGAATATTTGATATGTTATTTGGAAGAAATTGGATACATACACTTTGATAAATACCTTTTATACTATATAGGTGTGTTAAATACATTTATGCTAATTAGGTAGTTATAATTTCTAGAATTTCATATGAGAATCCTCTTGAATAAGAGAAATTTATACCTAGATAGTTAATTACCAAGCCTATTAAGGATAATTCACCATAAAAGGGTAAGAAACAAAAAATCCAATTTATTAGGAAATTAGTACTTGAGAGACCATTACATCAGAGACATACATTAGATTCTACAAAATCCCCATTTACTATGCACTATATTCAGATATCTAGAGCACTTACACATGTTCCTATTATGATTATTCTAAAGAAACCATATAGTACTCAATGATGGGTTATACAAACCCCTACTCTTATTTCTCCTACTACTAATTCATGACCATATAGTCCTAATCTATATAGGTAAAACATCACTGATATTACAGTGATATATATTGAAGCTATACGTACTCCTCAAAAACATTGAAAGATTATTCAACTAGGTTTACAGTGGGGAGATATCTATGACCATCCATTGGATGGCATCATAAGATGATTTTTTCTTTTCAAAACTTCAAAAATACCAAAAAAATAAAAAACATTAAAAAATCCAAAAATATTTTTAGCACCTACATGTTCTATGGGATCCTTGGCATCTATGTGTTAGTTACATATTGATGGATGCCATATTTAGTTACTCTTACATACACATGTGTGTCACTCTTTTACTTGAGTGTGATATAGGCATACACAAAAACATGACCTATTCCTATTTTGGATGTTGGGTCTTCCCTCCACTCTTGTCATGTGGACATTGGGTGTATATGCTTATTTGATCTTGATACACATAAGTTATATGGTTTGAAGATCATATTTTATTATCATGTTTGAGTTTACATATGTACTTACACATGACTTTATCCATGATTATATCTTACATAGGATAATTGATATGCTATACACTTGAAATTGTTTCCTAACACATTTAATCCATGGGCTACTATGACATATTTATGATGGTTTATTATGCTTCCATTTATGCATTTCCTTGAGTGTCTTGCCTTCCTATTCTATTCATTGTTTGAGCATTTGAATATGCTCCTTTGCTTGCTCTCCCATGTCTATGTATGTTTTATTTGACATTTATATATGCCATTATTTATTGTAAGGGAATTTGAATATATCTTTCTTACTTTCATGGAAAATTTAATAAGTCATGTCCCTTTGATTGTGTGGTATTTGAACATGCCCCTTTTTTATGGTCTCCTTGGATCATTGATTTTTAACTTACTTTTGAGAGATCTTGTGTGTGTGCTTGTTTGATTGTTGATATTGTATTGTTACTATGTATATGTTTCCATGATATTTATCATGCATCTTAGGCCTTCATGTAATCACATTGGTTCTATGAAATTTAATGCTTTATTTACCTTGACATCTTCCTTGTATATGCTACATAGTTATATTAAAAAAATTATGCCATTGTCTTATCCTTTTGAGGTGAGGTAACTACTAGTTCCTATCTTTCCCTCACCTCAAAGGGGGGAATATTAGTGGGGGCATGTAATATAGGCATGTTCTCCACACTTGGAACAATTTTCAGATTCAATGGGTGCATGTCACATAGGAATAACTTACACACATTCACAATTTATAGATTTAATGGGGGCATGCTTTGGAATCATGTGCTCCACAATTATTTAGTACTCAATATATCCATATTATAGTGGGGGCATGTTTTAGAAACATGTCCACATTGGTACTTATACTTATTTTTAGGTTTCTCCATATATAGTTGGGGTATGCTTTGTAAGCATGTTCTCTACACTTAAACAATTCTGAATTAGCCAAGGCACACAATTTTATGATTTATATTCATAGTTGTGTAAACTTTTTATACATTGGTATCACTATTATACATAGTTTCAGCATAAGACATATACAGTGCATATTATATGAAATTTGTGCCTAATATTTCAAAATCCAAATTGGTTTTATATTCCAAAACTCTTTTATGTACTATTACCACATCATGGACTTTTATGTATTGATACCCTAGTCAAATTTTTACAAATTTTATTAAGCCAATGTACTACAATAGTTAGTTCACTTTTTTGTATGGTTGAGGTAATTAAATCACTTAATATTGCCAAGTTTTAGGTTGAAATTGATTGTATCATCTAACCTCACTAGGTTGTAAGTATTATTGGGTTACACAATTGAACTAATCTCAATTACTAGGTGGAAACTCACCTTTACTCCAATGTTGGGGGCATGTGCCTTTAAACCTCTCTCTATATCCTTGGACATATGCACTTAATAGATTTATCTATATTTATTATGTTCTTAGTTTTACATCCTTACATTGATATTTTTTTAAAAATCAACTTGCCAATAGGTAAGGTGTTTACATTGACACATATGTGTACTCTTAAATCTTTCTATTTCAATTTCAATCAATTTAAAGTACTTTAAATTTCATATTATATGCAATGATTATATACTATAAAATGTTCTTGGTCATAGGTTAGTCACCAATAAAATACTCAAGTTGGGCACACAAAAAGATAATGTGTGTTATACACACCTAGGTACACATTACTTTCCTTTAAACTAGTATTTTAATTACTAGATTAAAGGGGGGACAAATATAGATGATATTTATGGATTATATAACACCTCAATCTTGTATAATTAGAAAAATTATACCTTGGTTTTTCCTATCAGTTCTAGACCTTTTCTTGCTTCTACAAGTTTCACATCTTTTCTATCTTGTGCCCCTTGGCCTATCTCTTAGTTTGAATAGTATTATGTTGATGACCTAGGTCTTCTATCTTTCCTAGAATGCTTAAAATGTACTTATCCTACATTCAAGGTAAATTTTAAGAGCCCATATCTAAAACTCCCTAAGATTCATTTAGACAAATTGAATTTATAGCCTTGGTGAATTAGAAGGTCCATATTTTTTTTATTTTCTAGGTTTTTCACCCAACCATCCAGATTCAATGAAGTCATCCACTGAAAGGCTTTACTGAATGAAGATACCAAATGACCTAGCCAAAAGGCTATGCTAAATGGCTTTGTAGATGGCTATGCTGATGGCTCTACCAAATGACTGAGCCGAATGGTTATGTTGAAGGGATCTACTGAATGAATGTGATGATGGTTATGATGAAGGGATTTGTTGATCAATTGTGCTAATGATGGTGCTAAATGGATTTGACAAATGACATGCTAAATGGTTGGGCCAAAAAAATCTACTGAATGGCTAGGCCAAATGGCTCTACTAAGTGGTTATGTCAAATGGCTCTACTAGATGACTCTATCAAATGACTAAGCTAAATATTTATTTCATACACCTATGGCTAAGTTTAAAGGGTTTATAGTGTGGCTAATATGATACCTGATTGCCTAGTTAGCTCTAGGGGGTCCTATAAATATGCCTTCATCCCTCATTTGGCATATTTGATTCCACATCCCCCTCGGCCCCACCCATAGCAATTCACCATTGAACATAATAATAAAATATGATTTTGAAGTACTTCCTACCATACCAAGCCCATGAAGTTTGAATACTATATAATAACCACTACTATATGTGTACATGATATAATGATTAGAGGAATATCTTATAAATTTGCCTAGATATATCCGATAGAAATAAGAAGTTCACATTGTTCAACGAGAGATTTTTGAATAATATAACTCAAATTTAAAAGGGGATCATAAGTAGAGTTCATATTTCATGTGTCAAGAGTTAACAAAAATTATATTACTACCTTTACAAGTATTTCCATTATTTTAGACCAACTAATACAAAAATAAATAAATCAGGAACTGGTCAATCTACATCTAGTAACCAATGTCATGAATCCATTGGATACCTCTAGAATCCATCCAAAATCATAGGGACTAGCTAAAAAATGGTCAAGAATGTATATTGTGAAGTTGTGGGTCATGATTTAGATGATAGGGATAGTGAAAAACAAGAGATGGTAGTTGAACAATGATCAATCAATAAAAACGATGAAACCTTTAGTGACATAAAGATCAAACTATTGCATAGAATTTAGGATTAGGATCAATGTATATGGTGTTTTCTAATCTTGAATTCCATGTAATAGTTAAATATTTATGTCATGAAGGGTTTCATCTATTTTATTATTTGATCATTTTTAAATTGCCATCTCTTATTGTTCATTATCCATATCATCTAAATCATGCCCTGTATCTTCACAATAGACATTTTTGACCATTTTTTAGCTAGCTCATATGATTATGGATACATTATGAAGCTACCCAATGGATCCATGACATGGTTACCATAGGTAGATTCACTAGTTCTTGATTTAATCTTTTTGTATCAACTAGTTTTTAAAATAAAGGCAATACTTGCAGAAGATGCACCATCATTTTTTCTTACTACTAACACATGGAATTTTAATTCCCCTTATAAACCCCTTGTACATTTGATTTCTCTTCATATTTAGAAAGCTCTCCTTTAACAAAATGTGAACTTCCTATTTCTAGAAGATAGCTAGCAAAATGTAAAGGTGCACATGCAGTGTTTTATTTGCACATTCCATTGAAAGTCACTTTAGTATCCTTCAGTAGGTGAGGTACATTTAATGGTTATGTATTTCAAGGTTTAAAATTTTGGTTTCCTTATTCTTTTCCACCTAGTCCAAGAAGGATTTGGGAATACAGTTCTTGATTTTTTTGTTTTCCTTTCTTCTTCCCATGCCCTTAAACTTTAACTCTGGTTAATGTTCTTACAATTCCATTTAACATGTAATTTGGTCTATCATTTGACACTATAATTTGATAGTGTTGTACAACACTACCATTCAACACTTTCATTCAGTTATATTAGGATTCAGAGATGTTGTCTTATTTGATATCAAGATTGTGGGGTATATTATATATATATGTGTGTAAAATTAAACTATTTTCTAAGATAATTCTATAAAGGGTTGGTGAGCCAACCCCCAAAATGATTTATATCCCTAAAATTTTAGTGATCCAGTCCTATCTGTCGACCCTAAAAAATTACCAAAACTAAAATACAAAAATTAGAATATTCATGAATTAATGAATATTCACCACTAAAATTTACCCTAATTCCATTTCTATAAGTTATGAGCTAATACCTACTTTCTTACTTCTTGGACACTAGATTTTGGGACATACACTAGTGTTAATGATAGTGTCCTAACCCAATGCAAGTGTTCAGTGCCCTAAAGTCATCCAATTTGTAAATGAAATGTGTCTTAATGCTTGTACTAAGTGATTTAATGTAAGCTACTTTTCTAAAGGTATTGATTTAAATACTATATCAAACCTCATTCATTACTCACCTAACATGACTTAGAAAAGACCAAAAGTAACCAAAATAACTTATCAAATCATTTTATAAAGTATTAAATTGAGTAAAACTTCCCTATTTTCTCCTATTTCCATATCAATCATAGGGAAAACACATATACAAGTATGAAATATGTCACTATTGTACTTTCTTTCCACAATTATATGATTCCCACACAAGCCAACACACAGGGGAGAACTACATAAGTATGAGGCCCTCTTCATAGTATTGGATATATATGTAATGCTCATTGATAGAGGGGTATTTGAGATATCTTGACACCATGTGCCTACTAACCTATTTTTCCCCAAGGTCACTATGAAGATGGTGAACTAGAGTTTTACAATTTCATGAGTAGTGATAATCCATGACCCAAATCTAAAGGCACTAGAGTGAAGGTGAAGACAAACCTAAAATAATACAGGTGGTTGCATCCTTTTATAGTAGGTATTATATATAAGACACTTGCATCAAGTTTATACATTTTAATTGACACAATTATCCTAGGTTGATGTTAGTGTCCCATCTCTAGAAACATCTAATCCAAAATCCGTTGACTATTTTAGAACCATTTTCTAGTTTGCTTTCTACCTGATCAAGATTCATAACTGTATTAGCATTAGATCCAAATAAGTATATTATTTATTTATCATTTCCATACATATGTTAGTTTTACTTTCTATATTTAGTCTATTCTTTTATATATTAAGTATATATTATATCTAAGTTTAGCACCACCCAATTTGCCTACTATAGATATGATTATCACCCTTGTGAATTTTAATTTATATATACCCTTGTAATGGTAATATAGGTTAACTCCAAGTACTTAGACACAAAATAAATTTTAGAGTTAAACACAACTATGATTTTGAATAAATCTATGTGCTGACCTGAAACAACATTTTGTGCATGATTTCCCCCAAATTAAGCAAATATAAAACAAAACTAAGTAATTATGATAACAAAGCCTATGAAATTATTTAATACTACTTTGCGTAAGTTGAAGTTCTAATAAATTATATAAATGTCTATTTTTTAAGCATTTGGATAATAGTGCTGGGAAGGACACTAGAGAAGTGATCTCTTGTGTGGCACTCCTATCCAAAGTGACTTTATGTGTATATTTTGAGTTTGAGACAATGCCAATTGTGTAATATATATTAAATCATGTCTATGTATTGATATAGGAAGTTTAGTCTCTAATATAAAACTCTATGAATTCCCCATATTTTGAGGTGAGTTGTTAAGCTTACGTAATAACTTAAAATAAAAAAGTTATATAGTAGGTTGTTGTGATGTAAAAATAGAAATTTGAGAAATATTGACAACATGGAAAAGCATGGCATCATTGTGTATGTAAATTTTCCATAACAATAATGAAATATGCATTTAGAAACAAACATTCATAGTAAGTGTGTCTAAATAGATGTGACAATTAAGCACACAGATAATTGATCAACTAAGTATGTAACACTGATTATAACTACTTAGGGAGGAATGTATGATATCCATCATGGTATTAGAAAGGTTGGGTAGATGCATGATGTCCATCATGGCATTCAAATATGAGAAAAGAAGTAAGTAGTGTGGCATGGTCATGATGCATACAATTGAATATTAAACTCACAACATACAAAACACACAATAGAAAGCCAAAGGGCCACATAAAAGGGACATGTTTAAATGTCACTCACTCAAATAGAAAGCACCTACAAGGAATTTTTAAAATGCCCTCACAAACATAGAAATAAACAAAGGAGTCTTATATTCACATAGAAGGACATGTGAAAATGTCCACACACACAAATAGAAGACATACACAATGACATGTTTAAATTGTTCACATGAATAGAATAAAAGACATGGAGGCTTAGATCCACTCAGAAATGGAATAGTCAAATGTACACAAAGCAAACAAAGAATGAATATAATAGATGAAGCTATAAAAAGCAATATAAAATCATGAATGATTATGTAATTTAATCAACAAGAGTTAAGTTGTAACTTAAGTATATTAAATAACTAAGATAAATAATAATATACAATAATGTTAGTGATTGAGCAATATCAAAATATGTAATTATATATAAAGATCTGAGTTGTGATTAAGATAATGTGAGAAAAGAAGGATAAAACCTCTATATACCATGCCCTTAGTGAGCTCATTAATGAATGTACATGTTGTGTGAAGCCTATGTGTAGTCTAAAATTGAGTGGTGATATTTTGATATCATTAAGACAATAATGGGGTGAGGGATACTAGCGCAATGTGCTCCTATCCTCCATAGTGCTCTTGTCTAAATATAGTTTCTATGTGTGCAACAATGAAGTTACTTATGACTAAATGTGGAAATTATGTTCTATGTAATTTACAATCACTCTTATACATCACTGAAGCATGTATGATATAAATTTGGATAAAACATGTATATAATACTATGCACAACTAAATTGATTTATGACAAAGTATGTATAAGCATGCATAAGTACTTATTTTGGTATTTCTTGGAATATTTTATAGTTTTTGTATTTTTTCATATATATGAATGTAAGGAACATGTATAAAGTAAAAGAGATATGCTAACCATTGAGCCCTACAAATGACTTGTTGGGAAATACAGAAGCACACAATTGATTACCAAATACAAGCAACTTACATGCAGAATTAAACTAGAATCACAAGTAACTAGAATTCAAAAATAACACAGAATATGAGAGACAATACACAACTTGTATTAAACTCTTCTAGAAGAAAATACAACAAAGAAGATTGCCACAATTCTTCTTCCTTACACACCTTTAGGGCTCCCACACCTCTAGGGCATAAACAGTAAATCTTCCCTCAAAGCTCTCTCTCTTACGGCCCAACACACAACTCAAATATAGAGTTGGTGTTCACTTCCAACTAGTCAGTATCCACTACTACCAGTACTCCAATGCTCCATGCACTCCACAAGTGCTCCACACACTCCAAGTACACAAATGTACTTCAAGTAGATCTCCCCTGAACTGCAACAACTTGCAACCCAAATGATCTCACTTATGGAAGGAACTACCTTGCCTTCCTCTTTGCTCTCTTTTTGAGTACACACTGTACTCCAAGTAGATCTTGCCTGATCCTACTCCCTGTTGTGTTGCTATCCTCCCTAATCTTGCACACTTGCAATCAATCTAGTTTTGCACACCTGCAAACCTGGATCATGCACACACATACACCTGCAGATCAATGATCTTACTTACCATGTAGATCTCCTAATGTAGCCATGCACACCTACTGACCAACATCTTACACACTTGAAGAATCTTGTTGATTCTCCAAAACTAGCACCCACCTTGGCACTGCTATGGAATTAAGAGGAACACCCTTGCTCACCTCACACATAGAAGGAACTAACTTTGCTCAACTCAAACTAGCACACCTTACAATACAGCCTATGAGTCTCTTAAATAGATCTCATGCAAACAATAATTAGACATCTAATTACAATAATTAGATCCATAACTTCTAGTCTAAATTTGGCTCTTGACATACAAACACTTGGTTTGTTAACTAACTGCCCATAAAACTTGCAGTTTTGAACCGCACAAGTGATCAACGTCGGTCCCTGTCTACCTGGAGGTGACTGATAACGGCTGATCCTTGACTGATGTTGGTTGCTTCTCTTCACTAACTTGACTGATGTCAGTTGATCAGACCCACACCGATTACTCTACAACTCAGTAACCTTCAACAACCTCCTCCCCTATTTACATCAGTGAAGCTTTTAGCTCCACAACCTAACAATCTCCCACTTGGAGATAAATAGCTGCACTATACCTATACCTATACTTCATCTAATCTATTTCCTAGCTTGTATCCCTCTTTAAGCTCAACCTTGAAGACCGCCCACCACACAACCTGTGGTGCACCTCCTATCATCCAAGCAACCTGCCACATCTGCATCTACAAACACATGTAGAAAAGAACTTGACCCTACATAGCATGTCGACCTATTGCTGGTCCCTCTCAAATATCTGAGAATCCACTAAACTGCCCTCTAGTGCTTCTTTCTCAAATTGGCTCCAAACTTTTTGACAGTGCCCACTACTTGGGCAAACTCAGGTCTATACTAGACCTCATGTGATTTTGGACACTAAACTATCTAGCCCTTAGTGTGCTCTAGTTCTACATCCTAAACCTCACCAACACCTGATTCACATCAGGTCCCACTGGAGACAAAATCAACCTATGATCTTCCATGTCTCCCATGCCAAAGAATTTTGCTGCTCCAAATCCTTCATGGCAAACTACTGAACTAATCTTACCCTTAGCTCAACAAAACCCTATATGTATAAACCTGCTAGAAAAAATACCATCCACATATAGTAATAGGATAATGTCATGACCATCATCCACCTGGTAAGACAAACACAATGGTTACACTGACACTGACTAAAGCCCTGCTTTATCATCCACCTATCAAAACCTGTACCACTGTCCTGTAGCTTCCTCAAGACCATATGACCTAGCCTTCCATCTCACGTGTCCATTCTCTTTATTCTTTAACCAAAGTATCCATTCATCTCAGTTCTTTCATACCAGCTGGAAACCCTACCAAATCTCTCGTTTGGCCCTGCATCCTGTTCATGCCAAGCTCCCACTGTTTCCTGGATCCTTCCTTCTCTACAGTCAACAACTAGTATAAAGAAGAGGAACAATGAATTTGAGACTTACTTACACTTTCAGTCCACCCCATGGCCATTTGAGACTCCTTGACAGCTTGTCTGCCCAAAATCTGTCTCAGTGATCGACCTTGGTCACCACACAATCTGCATCTGACTGACGTCAGTTCCCATGCGACTATCCTTTCTACCAACACTAGTTTTCTGACCAATGTTAGTCTTACTTGGTCACTGACATCGATATCTTGACTAACACTGATAGCCACTCTACTTGACACCACTGGATCTAGTCTACACATAATTGACATCGGCACCTATCTGTTTGATACCAGTTCCCCTTGACCGACGCTGGTAACTGTGTTCACCTGTGAGTGATGAATTTTTACCTACAAGATCCTTTGAATCAATCCCATGTCCAAACTGCCCTACTCAAAAGTATCCAGCCCCATCCACTGGTCTCTATCCATCATCTCCTCCAAGAACACCAAGGCTTTCCAGTTCTTAAGTTTATCAAATACATCAGTCTTCCTTTTCTTGCAATAAATCTAATCCTTTCTTGTAGCATCCCACTGATCATAGAAATCTTAGTCTATGCTCTCTAAAGCTGATCTCTTACCATCTGACTTAAGAACATCCATTCCCTTCTCACTTATGTGACCAATCCTACAAAGCCACAATTATGCAACAGAAGTGGAATTAGTAATACAAGCAAGTAGATAAAGAGTACCTGCTTTCTTACCACCTGCTAATTCAAGTGCATCCACTGTGAGAGTTCCTATGCATCTCTCATCACCCAACTTTCTTGAAGTAATTAGCTGCATCTCCAAGATTGGGACCTGCATGACCTTCTTCAACACCCATGTATTGGCCGCCTACAATTTCAGCAACACTTCCCCTTTGCTAACAATCTGACAAGGCTCACGAACCCCTCTACTTGGGGCTGCATGGAAAGAGGCAACAAAATCTATTATCCAAGATTTAACTTTATCTAGAGCATCTTGTGCAATGCCTGCAACATCTGCTTCTTCATGCTGATCTGCTACCAACCAACAATCTTTCTTTTCCTGCTCTTTCTTTGCATAACACCATAAGTGACCATTCATGCTATTCAATTTCTCCATTTGTAGCCTACTTTCTTTTGCTATTGCTATACTCCCACTCAATCAAAAACCCCTAAGAGTGCCTTGTAACCAACCACAAAACCTACTCCCTGCAACCTTAGCTTTGATACCACTTGTTGGGAAATACGGAAGCACATAATTGATTACCAAATACAAGCAACTTACATACAGAATTAAACCAGAATCACAAGTAACTAGAATTCAAAAATAACACAGAATATGAGAGACAATACACAACTTGTATTAAAACTCTTCTAGAAGGAAATACAATAAAGAATATTGCCACAGTTCTTCTTCCTTACACACCTCTAGGGCTCCCACACCTCTAGGGCATAAACATTAAATCTTCCCTTAAAGTTCTCTCTCTTACGGTCCCAACACACAACTCAAATATAGAGTTGGTGTTCATCTCCAACCAGTCAGTATCCACTACTACCAGCACTCTAGTGCTCCATGCAATCCACAAGTGCTCCACACACTCCAAGTACACAAATGTACTTCAAGTAGATCTCCCCTAAATTTCAACAACCTGCAACCCAAATGATCTCACTTATGGAAGGAACTACCTTGCCTTCCTCTTTGCTCTCTTTTTGAGTACACACTATACTCCAAGTAGATCCTACCTGATCCTACTCCCTGTTGTGTTGCTATCCTCCATGATCTTACACACCTGTAAATCAATCTAGTTCTGCACACTTGCAAACCTACATCATGCACACACATACACCTGCAGATCAATGATATTACTTACCATGTATATCTCCTAATGTAGCCATGCACACCTGCTAACCAAGATCCTACACACTTAAAGAATCTTGCTGATTCTCCAAAACTAGCACCCACCTTGGCACTACTGTGGAACTAGGAGGAACACCCTTGCTCACCTCACACACAGAAGGAGCTAACTTTGCTCAACTCAAACTAGCACACCTTACAATATAGCCTATGAGTCTCTTAAATAGATCTCATGCAAACAATAATTAGACATCTAATTACAATAATTAGATCTATAGCTTTTAGTCTAAATTTGGCTCTTGACATGCATACACTTGGTTTGTTAACTAACTACCTGTAAAACTTGCAGTTCTAAACCACACAGGTGACCGACATCGGTCCCTATCTACCTAGAGGTGACTGACATTGGCTGATCCCTGACCGATGTTGGTTGCTTCTCTTCACTAACCTGATCGACGTCGGCTGATCAGACCCACGCCAGTTGCTCTGCAACTCAACAACCTTTAGCAACCTCCTCCCCTGTTTGCATCAGTGAAGCTTTTAGCTCCACAACCTAACAGGACTCACTATCAACTAGCCCTATGTTGAGAAAAATAATGGGGACCTTTGGGAAGGGAAAGGGTTATGTTATGGTGATTATACTAGTCTCAATGGAGAATCTAAATATGAAACACCAACTATGCTATAATTGTCACCGTGATAGTGATGATCTATATCGTACTATCTTTGCCTTTGATCATGATGAACTATGAGGAATTTTGAAACCCATCTTAAAGAATGTGAATGCTAAATGGGTACCTTATGTGAATTACCCTTGATAGTCTATAACTTCAATGAGGACATGTAGGAGTATATAGTGTCTCCCTATAATCTATGAAATACCATTGATGAAGTGGCCTCTATAGGATAGGCCTTCATGAAAGTGTAGATCTCTATTATGGGAATATTTGAATGGGTTACACCTTTTTAGGTGGTTTAAATGAAGGATTCTATGTGGTAATCAAGTTTATCTATGATAGAGGGTACTCATAATAGATACTTGAAATTATATTAACCTCATTAACATAAATGTATTTCAAATATTTATGGATTATAGAAGGAAATACATGAATCTATTAAATCCAAGGGCATGCTAATAATATGTCAAATACCCCTGCACTAGTTATGACTATGAATTTGTTGGCCACATGTACATGACCAAATTATAATGGCAATGTAATCTCACCAATGGAACTCTAAATGTGACCATTGAATCCTTTTATGACCATGGTGGTGGGAAGCATATCTCTATATGTGTATCTGATATGATAAATAACTATATTAGTACACATATTCACACTTAAAATGTTATCAACCATACCACTTTGAATAAGTTGGTGATCAATGTGAGCTTGAATAAATAAATAACGTAAATATAAGTCATCATCAGCTATCTCATGTTATTAAAATGTGATGGGTGGCATAAATGGCATTATAGTATGATAAAAACCTATGATACTTTTCAAATGATGTTGTTCCTCTACATGGGAATGATAATAAACTAGTGAAGGGTGCACATTATATGCATAATGCACGCTTGATGTATATATTGTCTCATTAGTTAGGTGATTAGGAAAGGATCAATATAGATTTTAATTACTTTAATTTCACTTAGTTGGATTGTTGTACTCTTTGTTGGTGTGCCCACATCAATGATGTTTGTATATATCAAATCTTGAATCTTGTGTCTTAAATTGATACATTTGTTACTAGTATGGCCTACTACCCTATGATAGTATAAAAATGAATTTTAGTAAAAACCTTTTAGAAGAGGCTAATTCGCACAACCTCTTTAATATGAGGGAGAGATATGACATTGAATTCTAATAGTTCTTTGAGAGCCTTATATGGATCTTCTGGCAGATTGGTGAACTATCATTTTGAAGGAGATGATAAGATAATGCATGGATAGGCTTTGAAATTACATGTACTATTTTTTTTTATCATTATTATTAGTTGGCCTTAAATTTTAAATTTTATTTTTTAAACCCTTAGTATTAGCATCTAAATTGGTTGTATGCTTAAGCTTGTTCATTGGTAGTAATTTGACTCTTCTTTCCTTTACTATATGGAAAAAATCTATGAATAAATTGAACTTCTAGAACATAATGGATTCATGAAAGGATTGAAGTAGACTTTGATTAAATACACCATGTAATTCTATATCTACAATAGGATTTGTCATTTTTGACAACATGATATTGTATCTTAAAACATATTCCGTGATAGGATCATTAGATTTCTATTTGAGTAGTGCAATCTATTCATAGGAACCTTCTCACTCAAGTTGATTTAAAAGTGTGATATAAATATATCAACCAATGGATTGAACACATGTACTAATTGGTGTGGTAAATCATAGAACCATTGTAATGAATATTCCTTAAGACTTTTTGGGAATAAATTAGTCAATAATCTATCATTGGACACATAGTCAAAACATGCTACATGGAATGTTCTTAGATGTTGTTTGGGGTCACCCTTTCCATCATATAATGTAAGTTTGGGTGTCACCAACCCTATAGGTAGAGGATTTAATATTATATGTAGTGCCAATAGAGTGTGTATAAAACATGAGAATCTAATACCTGATTAGGTTTTGAATCACCTTGATCCAAATATAATACCTTAGTTTGCAGGGAGTAAATCTATTGCATAAGGGATTATACATTAAGAGAAGAGGAATGTGTGATAACCAAATGTAGTTTTCCCATTGATGGAGTGATAATTTTTAGGGTATTATGTTGAAACCCTTGACTTTCCCTCATTGTGATAAGTGGTACAAAATTTGTATCCAATCGAGCACTAATATGAGAATATTGATCCATGTTTACATTCTAAATATCCAATAAAGTTTTTAAAATGATAGTATGATCAAGATGTTGCTCAAAAATTCTTTCTCTAAAACTATGAATAATATCCTCTTTATTGAATTCAATTTGTTCCCCATTTAGAAGAGGGAGTACATCTTGATGTTCACCTTGAGGACCACTATTATCTTGATCATATTGGTCATGTTCAAAATTAGTATCATTGAAGTCCACATATTTTATAGGTGTAGGAAAATTAAAAGGTGTTGGTACACCTTCATTATTATCTATATTATTAATAAGAGGAATCTAAATATGCCCAATTAGAATACCACCTGATCTTGTACTTAATAAAAGAGTAGAAATATATATTTTAGAATACATATAATATGATATGAAAACTTGAAAATTTGATGTTATAATAAAATTTATCATATATATAAATAAAAAAATAACAAATGGAATAAAAAATAAGGATACAAACCATACAAACATTTATGGTTAGGGTTTGGTAACATTTGAAGAATAAATTGGGTTCACCAATATGTTTTATCAAATTTAGAATTTATAGAAAACCCTTAGTGATAACATTACTATGAAAAATTAAGAGAATAATATAATAATAATATAATTCACTAATTTTGGACTACTATAATCTATAAAACTTATTAAAAATAGTAAATTTTAATGAGAAAACAAATACTTAGTTGAAAACTATATATACAGGAGGAATTAGCCATTGAAACTTGTTGTGAAAGGGGATCTAGTGACTAAAATCATGAATCAATAGTTGGATATAGGCCTAGACAAGATAATTGGGTAGGAAACTATAGGGGTGGTTCTCCTATCCACTATGTTGTGCTCTTGTCCACTTGTAGTGAGAAAATCAAGGTTTCTAAGTTCTCTATGTCTTCATCTATAGAGCTTGTATCTAGTGTGAGAGATTATGATCAATGGTGAAAACCAATGTATAATAGATTTTACTTAAAAAACCCTAGATCCTTGACACATTAATACCAATGATAATTAATGGGAGAAAAGGGTTCAATGGCTGAATTTAGATAAGACCTCAACACCCATGTGTTGAGTGATACTTACATATCAATACTCTAAAGAGGGATCAAACTTCATGTAGTTCTCCCATGCTATATGGTGTGTGAATAATTGGTGAAACATGATATATTTTAGTGAAATAATAATGTGATTAAGTTATTTAACCATGATTTATGACCTATAAAATGTATACAAACTTTAGCTTTGGGCTACTGGGGTTGTATGCAATTATAAATGGGAGAAATAGGTACTTTACTCTCAATGTGTAATTATGATTTTGGTGTTTTTTGATATGGAATCATCTTGTGTAAAAAATAATTTGAAACATGTTTATATAGTCATGTTATTGAAATTAATTTGAATTGGGTTTGTTAGGGACATAAGCCAACCTTTTCTTGCCTTTTAATTTTGTAAATTAGTTGTTCTTTAGTGAGAAGACATGAGAGGGGGAAAGGACACTAAAGCAGTGTGTTATAGTCCCTGAGGGTGCTCTTGTATAATGGGTGATTTGATCACGTTGAGTATTAGGTAGGGAATAAAAAGTGTCTAATGTTGATAATAATATAGATTAGTAAATTTAGGGGTCATTTATCAGTTTAGAGGAATGTGTAAGGTGGTCTAAAGTGATCAAAAGGGACCCTAAGATAGGTCTAAAGCTAAGTGTGTAAAAGTGTGGTCATAAGTGCACTATTTTATCTTAAATGTTAATTTATGTGTCTATAGAGTACACCTATGTGTTGGTGAAAACCATGTTTCCATTATAACTTGTTGGAGATAATGCTTCCTCATTGAAGCATTGGAGAAACTTGTGCTTCCTTGCTGAGGCACATAAATAGTTAGGGTGACTTAATTACCAATGTTGTGTTACTATATAGAATATTGGGTTGGGAAGGAAACATGCCCCAAACCTCATGAATGTGGAGAAAATTATGCAAACTAATAAACCAAATAACTATGTAGGTAAAATAGAGAATTATTAGGCCAGGTTCTGTATATACATAATATTTTCAACTTTTATCAAATACTGCTACTTTTTATCTTACAGGAACCCATCGAGTCTTAATCTCTCTGAGTTAATTCCCTAATGGGTGTAATAGGAAAATTATGGGTAGATCATTAGTGCTTCATAGCATTTTTGTTCCTTATTTCTACTTATTACCAATCCAACTAACCCCTACAGACATTTCCCTAAGCTATTACTCCTATTTTCCACTCCTCTAGTATTTTACCACCTTTTATCCACCTTTTCCTAACCTAAAAACCCTTTTGATAGTTTAGAGTACTAAGTCAACTAGGTTTGACCTTGTACTCTTATTGGTGAAATTTATTTAGGGTCTAGGTCAACTCTTGGTTGACCTAGCTCGTGACCTACTAAATTTTTGTTAATAACAGTACTAGGTTGACTAGGTCAACCCTATTAGCCAAAATTTTTGGAAGGGTTTAGGGTTAAATCCACACACACACACACACACACACACACACACACATATATAGGATCATTTATCCATTATTAGGGAGACATCAATAGTTATTATTCTCTTGTGATTTTTTACAAATTGATCATCCACCATTCTAATTGAGGATTCTTAGCTTAGGGTTTTTACTTAGAGAATCTAGTCCTTTGGATAAATCCTGAATGCTTTGGACTTTCTTAGTGATCCTTACAAACCACAATAACCTCTTATGAATCCCCTTTGGCCAAGGGAGAGATTGAGTCTCGATGGGTTTATCTTTCATGTAAGTATTATCTAAATTTGCTCCTCTCTTTAGTAAGTAGTAGCATAAGTATTAGATTTTGAATAATATTAATTTTCTTCTCTATGCATAAGTTTCTTACTCATACATAGCTTAATTGAGATTATCTTATGTATGTTTACTTTCTTTTATTTACTAAACCCCATATTGTGTCATAAGCTTTGGTGAGCACTATATTAAACTTCTTTACTTTACTTATTATTATAGTGAATATGAAAACATAGGGCTTAGTTATGGATATTTCTTGATTGTACTTGACTGGAGGCTTTGGAAACCTCCCTAGTATTGTTTTTTTGATATGAGATCCCCTAATTAGGTATAGTGGATCCATATATTGGTCATGTTTTTGATTATCTAAGGTATCCCCAATCAGAAGTGTAGTAAGATCTATCTTCTTTGAGCTAGGATTGATTTATAGACTTGATGCATTTATGATTACATACAATTATGTGAACCTGACATGAATATAACCCTTAGAGGTTTTATTTCACATTTTTCATTTTTATCATTTTATTTGTTATTTTATATATTTGTGATACTAGGTCAATAAAGCCAGTATAGTTTCTAACTTCTATGCACGTGTTTAACACACAGTCACATAAAAATGAATTTATTTTATTTATGTAGTTATTCATCAAATATAAGCTACTAAGTTGAATAGGTTGACATAATATTCTTATAGATTTCTAGAAAACATACTACATTGATCAGGCCAGTATAGTCATTTTTTAGACTTGCATAAAAACATACTAAGTCAATTAGGTTGGTATAGTATTTTAGATAGATTCCATAAAACATAATAGGTCAACCAAGATGGTATAGTCATCTTAATAGGTTTTAACAAAAAGGGAATCATAGAACTAGGTCAACCCATTCGATACAGTTGGCAAAATTAAGTAACATTCAAGGCACTTCAACAATAATCTCACATTCCTCTACATCTTCTAACCTACTAAGTTTCCTTTATCTCTTTCTCTTTTATTTTAGTTATTCCTTACAATTCTACTTTTAAAATTTTTTAGTATTTAAAACTACCCTTATACAACAAACTAGGTCGACATGGTTTACCTAGTTTTATATTCTATCTTCTATCTAAAAGACTAGGTCAACACTATTGACATAGTTCTTAAAGACCCTTGCTTTAACAGTATAGTAGCAACACTATCGAATCTATATTGTAATGCTTACATAAATTTTCATCTAAATTGACACTGTATTGTGTTTTAAATTAGAATTAACATCTATATACTAGTAATTACTTCACACTTTCACTTTTAGTTATTTTCATGCTTGGATTAGATCACATTATCTAATTAGGTGATTTTTAAATATATTATTAGTTGCACTATTTTTTTATTTATTACACACACTACCAAATCACATAATTTCAAAATGTATTTAAACATTTGTCTACCAAAGGTCTACCTACTTAGATTTCATCACCAAGGGGGAAGTCAATTTATTTTTTGAACCAAGTATAAACAAATAGTTAATGGTATATATTGGAAAAGCACCCGATACCGTTATCACTATGGGATTGTGAAGTGAGGGGGTAGGCCCCAATACCAAGCCAATAATATTACTAACATAGATCTATTTCAGCCTAAATGTCTTGAAACCATCCATAAATTTCTTTCTAGTTCCTTACTTTCAGCCAAATCCCCTATCATATTTAAAATAACACTCTAATAATATAACAAACATTCAAGATGACCACTTAGTTAACATTTACTTTCCAAGTTGACTACTTGCTCTTTGATCATCGTATGTTGTATTGCAAAAACTTGTATTACCCAGTGTTGGTGAAAGGTTTTATGCTGTATGCCTAAATTGGATCGTCCCCATTAATCCAATTGCTTGTGTGTTTCCTTTAATTTCTTGATTTCAAGTACATTGCAATATTTTCCCCTAGTTTTAGTACATTTTTTATCTATTTGACATAATATCTTATAGACTATTTTTCTCCTTACCTGTAGTATTAGGTTAACCCAACCGACCCTATATATCTTTTGCCAGTCAAATAATAGTAATAGGTTAACCTAGTCAATTTTGTACTCTTATCAGGCTCTATTTCCCCTAGTTTTTAGTACTGGGTTAACCCAATTGAATCTATACTCTTACTACGTATCCTATCCATCCAACTCAATTCTGTATTTTTCTTCCTTAGCATTTTGTTCATTTCTCTCAAATCATCATTTAGTCCCCTATCAAAATATTTTTTTATAACCCAAATCCATTTATATACCATATGGGACGTTAATTTTTCCCTTTCTTTTCTCCCAAGAAAGCCCTCGCTCTTAGAGTACCTCTTCCCCTCATTTTCTAGTCACTTATAACATGATGTAAATCACACCTCAAGATGAAGTAGGTGGGTCTGATCCTTTTTATACCTATCAAGACAATTCTCATCTTCAAACCCTTCAACATAATGTGGGAGCAATTGACATAACTCTATCCAATAATCCCACTAATAATTCATCTTCCAATAACCTTCCTCTTAATACCAATTTGGGGAATGCTCCTAAAAACATGAACTCACTAATTGATATGACTCACATTCTTGCACAAGTCATACAATAAATGAAAATCCTAAAAACTTTTAACACATCTCAAATGATGCAACTACAATGTCATTTGATCAATATGGCTAATCAAATTCTAGATATCCATCCTCAAGCCAATCCAAATTTCATTCCTCCACCTCTTAGAGATGCCTCAAGCAATGTTATTCCTCAACCTATAATGAAAAAAAAAATACTTCAAAATATAAAAAATGAGCCTTTAGCTCCTTTCATTATGTCTATTGATATTGGTAACATATCTCCAACTATCAAGTATGATGGGACTAAAGACCATGTTTTTTTCTCAAAGCCTTTAGTAATATTTACAAAGAGTGGATCCAAACTAATACTTTCATGACAACTCAAATTCTAGTTAAAACCTTCACTAGAGATGTATTAGAATGGTATAACTAACTTCCCCAATAATCCATTTGGAAAATTAAGGATTTAGTCAATCCTTAAGTCAAAGAGTTTAAACATAATTATCTTCCCAAAAATTACCTTAGTCATTTCATCAATGATAAGCAATCTCCCATCGAATCGGCTCATAATTTTATTGAATGATGGAAATCTTTAGCCCATAGAGCTGATCATAATGTGACTAATGATAATTTGTTTAAAATCTTCATCACTTCTTTGGATCCTTCTATTCAATATAATGTTCAAACTTTTTCTCCCCAAACACTTAATGCAGATCTTAACCAAGCTAAATGTCAAGAATTTCTCATGAAGTAATTTGAACCTAATCTAAATTCCTCAAAGGATATTTTCAAACTTTTGCTAATACTATCACTAGAAATGCTCCTCAAACCAAACCAGGAGTTTATAAATTTGACATTCCTTCATCTTCTCACACACCACTCACTGTCTAACAAATAAAATAATTCTTACCACCCTCTAAACCTTTTACTTATCCTAATAGTCCTCCTAAGTGGTATGACCCTAAGGAAATTTGCTAGTTTCACACCGACATTGGTCATTCCAATGAATCTTGTAGAGGGATTACTAAATTTGTTATCTCATACATTCTTGGTGATTCCTTTAATCATGAAGCCATGATCACCCTTCATCATCAAGAATATAATACTGCTTCAAAAAAATGATAGGTTTCTAAAGTTTCTTCTTCCAATAAAAAAAAATCTTTTTCCACAACTAATAATCAACAAAATACCAAGGATGTTTATGCTATTGATGCTGATTATGAGCAATAATATAATAATTACCAATATGTTAACACCACTAAGGTCAATTATCATCACAAGCCATCTCATAAAGATCCTGTTACCAAACCTAAGAAACCATCTCTAAAAGAATAAATTCTTAAAGATACTACAACCACTAATCTAGCTTTGGAAGCCCATGAGGAATCACCTCCTCCTTTAGAACCCACAATCACTTCTATTCCTTCAAAATCTACCTTAAATTATAAAACTTACACTAGTTTTTCTTATAAATATCATTGTATCTTTCTCAAAGAACTTAACTCCATACCTTGTAAGATTCCACTTATGGAGTTAGTTCATACTTCCCCTTATCACCACAAGTTCCTTATGTAATAGCTATAAGAAATTTAAGTTCCATATCTAATATATGAATAAACACCCTCTATTGAAACTCAACCTACCAATGTACATACCATTTAAACCATGTGTCCTTCTAAACCATCTATTGAATTTCTTAAAGAAGCCATGATTAATGATGAGATCCTTTTTTACACTGATGATCAATGACTATTCATTAAAATAGCCATTAATACTACCCTTATCCAAAAAAATTTAGTTAATGAAGGCTCTAGTATTAATGTGGCATCTTTATGGCTTATCTAACAACTTGGTTATAACAAGTATCATCTTAATAAAACCTACCTTCCCTGTCATGGATTTGATAAAACTAAGCAAAATCCACTTGGTTGTATTTGACTTCCCCTAAAAATTGGAGATAAGACCATTCAAACTAAACATATGGTCCTTGATTTGCCCTTATCTTATAACATACTATTTAATTATCCTTAGACTCATTGAAAGAGGTCCATCATTTATTTTAGTAGCCAATACATTAAATTCTTACATAATGACAAATAATATAAACATGAGGTTGATTCCAACCCTTGGAGTATTGAACTTTGTAATCCAAAATCTCAATATCGCATCTCAACCTTTCCTAATATCAATAGTTCTCCTTTACTTGAGTTTATCAACATCAATCTAGATTTACAAGTTACTCTTGCTGACTTAGATGTTGATGAACCTAATGATTTGTAGAATACATGCAATATTAACAAGATACCTCCCTATATATTGGAGTGGATTCCTCCTTTATTACTTTATGATTACACCATTCCTCTCATTGATGAGATCATTAATTTTACCCCTCCATACAATGCTCAAGATCCTTATTTACCAGAAGAGGCCTTCACATGTAACGATTATGGAGTGGATAAATTATTCAAATATACTCTCATTAGGTCTCCACATAAATTTATTAATATTAGGATTTCACCTTCTGAAACTCCCCTTGAATCTTAAGCATGTATAATTTCTCCAACCTATGATGATAACTACATAATATCCCAAGCTTAATCTTAAGATTTGGATGTTCAACATTATCAGAAAAACTTAACTCAAATACATGATTTTAATTGAGATGTCCATACCATCTCCATGGATCATGAATTAGATCCCAAAGGTCATGTGCCTCCTTCTAATGCTTTGCTTCTTGATACTCTTTGGGTGGTAGAATAAATCATACCTTTTAAACCTCCAAAAATTCTTGCATCTTATCTACCACCTATAGATCCCATCACTATATCTGATTCTCCCCCCATTAGAGATACTAGCGATATACCAATCCTATTTGATCCATCTACTTCTACTCCTAAGATTACATTAGATATCAAGGCCACCAATTTCCATCATATACATTCTAAATATGATAGCCATGGTAATAAAATTCTTGATTTAAAATTAAATGTTAAGTATTATGGTCCTCTTCCAATTTTGCCTAGAAATGAAACTATTATTGAAATACTTCATGCTTGAAAATCTCAACTTCCTTGACAACATCAAAAACTTGGAAATTTTAAAATTAAAACCCCTTGTTTCAACAATTTCATTGCTATCATCAATCTTAAAGCTAATCCAATTTCTTCTTTACCCAATGCACCATACCATTTCCAAGATGGTAATGCTATGCTTATTGAAGAAACTACTCACATTGAATATGGTACACCATCATACCCTTAAATAATTATAGTTTCTCATGAAATCTCACCTACTGAATATGATAACTTTAGATTATTTTTTGATAAATATCATGAGATATTCACCTAGTCTTATGAAGACATGCCTGGTATTGACCCTAAATTATGATACATAACATCATCACTTATCCTGATGCCAAACTTGTGCATCCAAAGTAGTAGAAATTTCCACCTGAGGTTTCCACTTTATGTCAAAAATAAATTATCAAAATTCTTGATGATAACTTTATCAAACCAATGGATTATTATGAATGGGTTTCTAACATAGTACCTATTTGGAAAAAGGTCACTATGGTCATTAACATTTGCATTAATTTATGTAATCTTAATCTCACTTTTCCCAAGGATAATTTTCCTTCACCTTCATAGATGCCATTATCAATTACATAGTTGGCTATGAAATGTTATCTCTTATGGATGGATTCTTGGGTTATAATCAAATTCACATTACTCCCAAGGACAAACATAAGACCACTTTCACCATGGAATGGGACACCTATTGTTATGTTAGAATTACATTTGACCTTAAAAATATTGGAGACACTTATAAATGAACAATGACTCATATCTTTCATTATCTTATCCATTAAATTGTATAAACCTATGTGGATGACCTCATTGATAAATCTAAAAGTCACTAGACTCATCTTTCTAATCTTGCCATCATCTTCAACCGTCTCCTTAAATACTGAGTTAGACTCAATCCTTATGTGTCTTTGGTGTCACATCTATAAAATTGTTAGGATTCTTAGTCTCCCTACATGGCATCAATGTTGAACCTACTAAGATTAATCTTATCATCAACATGCCCATACCTTATTCCATTCTAGACATTCACACTTATTTTAGAAAACTTGGGGCAATTAGAAGATTCATCCCCAAAATGGCTTATCATATCCACTCCATCAATTATCTTCTTAAGAAAGGTAATGATTTAGAATTGATGGACCCCTATCAAAAATCATTTAAAAATATGAAAGAATCATTACTTCACCCACCTACTCTTCATCCTCCTTTAAATGATCAACCTTTAATCCTATATACTTATTTCACACCCATATCAGTTAGGACAATGCTTGACCAACAAGATGATACTAGAAGAGACTATTCCATCTACTACATCAGTTGAGGCCTCATTAATTATGAGAAATGTTATACAAAAATTGAATATGATAACCTTGCCATATATTTCATAGCTAAAAATCTTTGACATTACGTGCTTTATTAGACCATTTATGTCATCATTCATTCTAACCCCCTTCATCACTTATTATCCAAAGCCTTTCTTCCTAGAGATAGAATTGGAAAGTAGATGGTCCTTCTCATGGAATTTGATCTCCAAATTATCACTTAAAAAGTTGTCAAAGGATAAATCATAGTTGATCAACTTGTTATAGCTCTTATACCAGCTATTGATCACCTTCAAGATAGTCTTCTCGATGATAACATTATCTATATTGAAGGTCTCAACCAAGATATTTCTCTTAAAGATTACTTCCATAACTTCACTATTGATATTGAATCAAGTAAGCTCAATAAATCCACCATCCTCCCCAATAATACTAAACCAAAGTGGTTATCAAAGAACTTCCTGAAATTAAAGTTGACTTATATGAGTATGCTTGGACTCTTCACTTTGGTGGTGATAAATGCCTTCAAGGAGTTGGGGTAGGTTGTATTCTTACAATTCCTCTTGGAAAAATCATTGTTTTAGCTTTATTCTTAACATTTGACATCACTAACAATATGACAAAGTATAAAGCTCTAATCCTAGGCATGAGAGTTGATTTTGATTTAGATATCCAATATCTTCATGCCTTAGATGATTCTCAACTCATTTTATAGAAATTCAATGGTGTTTACCATGAAAAAATAAGAATCTAATTTCTTATCATCAAATTTCAACCACTCTTTCCAAAGATTTCATTTCTTTCACTATCAAGCCTATACCTTGAGATCAAAATTCCATTGCTAACTCCATTACTTCTTTAACATCTATTTTTTATCCATACCAAGTTCTTATCAATTAAAATTTTCTTATCCAAATAATAAAATATTCATCCTCTATTCAACCACCTAATTTGCTTATCTACCACATCAAGACTATCACCATTTGATAAATCATGTGGTATAAAGACGTCATTAAATTTTAAGAACACCAAAATTATTCTCCCAACTTAGATTTCTATGAAAATACTCACATTCATAAACAATATTTTAAGTATGTATTTTGATATGACATCCTTTATTATCATAATACCAAAGGTACCTTTCTTAGTTGTGTTATGAAAGATGAGGTTCTTCCTCTTCTTAAACAAGTACATGGGGGCATTTATGTTGTCCACTATAGTGGACATGCTACATCCCCCAAATACTTATGTATGGGATACTTTTGGCCTACACTTGAAAAGGATGCCATAGAATTTTTTAAAAAGTTTACTCATTTACAACTTTATGATGATCAAATTCATTCAACTCCAATCAAGATTCAAACCATTGAATCTCCCTAGCCATTTTCCAAGTGGGGATCAGATCTCATTGACAAATTACCTTACTCTCAAATTGGGCATGTATTTATAATTACAACTACATGATATTTTACCAAGTGGGTTAAGGCTATGCCCATTTTTAATGTCACTGGTACCACCATCTCCAAATTAATCCTTAATAAAATCATCTACCACTTTGGTGTCCCTCATACTATCATTTCTGATAATGGTGGTAATTTTAAAAACAAGGATGCCAAATAGCTCTATGATAAATTTAAAATCAATCATAAATTTTCCACACCTTATCATCCAAAATTTAATGGACAAGATGAGTCTACCAACAAAATCTTTAATGAAATTATCCAAAAGATAATTTGTGAAAAACCCATGGATTGGCACCTTCATCTCTATCCTTCTCTTTGGGCCTATCAAACTAGCATATGTACTACCACTGGGGGAAACACCATTCTCTCTAGTCTATGGTTCTAAATCTATCCTTCCATTAAAATTTGAGATTCCCTATCTCTGAATATCTCTTCATGGTACCATACTAGATGAATAATTATGTGAAGATCACCTTCATGACCTTGATCTTATTGATGAACACCATGTTTTTGATTTGTAACACAAACACCAACATAAGGCATGTATTGCCAAATAACATAACAAACTTTTTAAAGTTTTCACGTTTAATGTAGGTGATCTTGTCCTTAAGTTAGACTACACTCATGATAAATAAGGTAAATACGCCCAAAAATGGTGGGGTCCTTATTTAGTGAAAGATATTCTTGGTCTAAGTACCTATTGCATTCAAACTAATAAAGGCCATGTTTTTAAAGAGCCCAAAAAAATGCAATTTCTTAAGAAGTATTTTACCTAATCATCCCCTTATTTTCACGCATTATATATGCTATCTATCTAAATTTTTTTTGAGGTTAATTACATAGTTAGCACACTCTATAGTAGTTATCTCTTTTCATAAACCTTAGTCCTTCCTTTTGGTATTTTGGTTTCCATTTTTCTCATGAGTTGCATTATAAATCCATGCTTTTATCCTCTTTGTTTTCATACTTTTTACACACTTTTTGGTACCCTCGTGGGTTTATGCTTTGTGAGTTATAGTCTAAGACCATGGATAAGACTTGACCTTCCTCAAAAATACCATATTTTTCTTATCCCATTAATTTTTCCAATGATTTTTGGCATCCTCATGGGTTTTTATTTTATGAGTTGTAGTTCACGACCATGGATAGGACCCGACCTTCCTCATAAAATCACCATCTTTTCATTCCTTTTCTAGAATGTGTTTTGTAATGGTTACGAGTTTTTGATCCTTTATTATCAAAATTTAGCTTTTGCTTCTTTTTATAGATGAAATTTGTATAACAATCCATGTTAGCATGTTTTCCTCCATTTTCCTCATTATTATAAGGAATCACACTTTACTATCATTGTATCTTTATTTTTTCACCCTTTATCACATTTTTTATGATTTGAAGTAATTCAAATTGTTTCATGTTTCATTCCTCTTGATTTCCTTTCCTTTCACTCCACATTAGATAAAACAAGGTTGAAATCAAGATAACACTTTTATTTTACCTAGATTTATGAGACTATTAGACACCATGATATTTGAAGTTATCTCTATTAGCAACCAAGTCCAAAGTATTCAAATAAAAGTCATATTTAACACTCATGTTTGATTTTCCAAATCTGTATGGAGGAGGAATAGAAAAAATGCATCAATAAAGTTAAAAGATAACTCATTTGAAACAAAAGATAATGATATACAAAAGGTAACATACAAATCCCAAAATTCAAAATCACACCAAAATACATGATTATAAGAACATCTCTTATCTCCAATTGAAGCTCAAACTCCATAGTTGGCCTTAAAATAGAGCCAATGTCCATTTGGGTGTGATAGGCCATTAGATTGGAATAGGATAATTCAACAAACCCTATGGTGATACCTACTTTCTCACGTAAGTACCTAATCTTTGTAGTAGACTAATGGATCTATAATGGGTCTAAAGGAATGGGGAACATGTTATAGGAATGTAGGTTAATTTCACTTTTCATGCATATAACCTTCATGGGATAATATACATACTTCATTTATTGACCTAAGACTTGTGTGGGTAAGATAAGTTCTTTAGAGTCCTTAAGGTCAAAAGTCCTCTTGTTTAAAAAAAAACTAATTTGAGTGTATTGACTTCGATAAAGAGTTATCTCTACCTTAGTTTTTCCTTCATTCTCCCCTCCACCCTTTTAATTTCCCCCCTTGACAGGCACAGTGTGATTCTAAATCTATTTTCCCTTATTCTATATTTCCTTCTTCACATCTTAAATACATGCTAGCACTACTTTATTTTAGTTTTATCTATCCTTAAAACAAAACATGTTTGAAAAATCATGGATTACTTTCCTTACACCATGGTCTTACATTTTTAAACTTGCTTTGTTCTCTTTTTACTATTTTTCATTATTGTACCACTCTTTTTACAAACACTTGAGTTTATTTCTACTTTCATGTACTTTTTCCATTGTTGAGTGAGGTTAGCTTGTTACTTCTCACTCATAAATGTTGTTTTCACTTTTATGCACCTTTTTTCATTGATGATTGAATTAGGATTGTTATTGCTCTCTCATCAATGTTGTTTTACCATTTTTGCTTGCCCATATTTGTTTATGTAAATATTTTTACTGATTTTACATTGATGTTTGATTACCATCATTTTTGACATATATCCTTGGTTTGACTTGGTGAGTTTGCTTTTCTTAATTAAGGTTTACTTATTTTAATTTTTGATCTTTAGTAGTCTTGGATTTTTGGTTACTTGATTTACTCTAAATTTTGACTTGGGCATTTAATCTAACATAGCACTTGTCACCCCAACTTGCCAAATTTCCAAGTACGTACCGCCCATATAGGATGAGTTATCTTGGATTTCCTACATTTGTTTATTTTTTATCTTTATTTTTATATTCTTGGGTTTGTTGAAAGTAGTCTCTATGCCCTCCAAATTCAAAACTACGAACACATTAAACAACCATCTAAGAGATAAAGGTAAGTCAAGGTATGCATCACATTTAATTTTTAGTTATTTCCCTTTCAATCATTTAATTTTAGTTATTTTTTCTTTAAAATAAAATAAATTTTTTATCATTATCATTGTGTGTTAATATTTTCTTTCTCGAAGCTTCAAGTGGGCCATATGTATACAAATAATATTTTCAAATTTTATTAAATACTAATGCTTTCTATCTTGAAAGAACCCATTGAGTCTCAATCTCTCAGAGTGAACACCCTAAGGGGTGTACCAAAAAAGGGGTGGGTAGATCATTGCTGCTTCACATGATTTTTGTTCTTTATTGCCACTTATTACCAATTCAACCAACCCCTAAAAACATTAACCTAATCTATTACTCCTCCTTTGCACACTCTTCTAGTATTTTACCACCTTTCATCTCCATTTTACTAACCTAAAACCCCTTTTCATAGTTTTCAATACTAGGTCAACTATGTCAACCTTGTACTCTTATTGGTGAAATTCATTTAGGTTCTTGGCTAGCTCATAGTTGACCTAGCTTGTGACCTATTAAAATTTTGTCAATAATAGTACTAGGTCAACCCTAATGGTTGAAACTTTTAGAAGGGATTAGGGTTAAAGTTTCTTATATATACAAGATCATTTCACTATTATTAAAGAGACATCAAGAATTATTATTCGATTGTGCATCTTCACAATATTCTCTTTAACCATTCTACTTGAGGAGTCTTAGCTTAGGGTTTTTACTTAGAGGAAATAGTCTTGTAGAGAAGTATTGGATGTTTTGGCCTTTCTTAGTGATCTTTACAAACCATAATAACCTCTTACAAAGATCCTTTGGATAAGGGAGATATTGAGTCTTGATGGGTTCATATTTCAAGTAAGTATTCTCTAAATTTGCTCCTCTTTTTAGCAGATAAAAGTAACATAAGTATTGGATTTTGAATAATATTACTCTTCTTCTCCATGTATAAGGGTCTTACTCATACATAGCTTAATTGAGATTCTCTTATGTATGTTTACTAACCCCCATATTATGCCACAAGCTTTGGTGAGCACTAGATTAGACTTATTTATTTTACTTGTTATTAACATAGTGAATATGAAAATATAGGACTTAGTTAGGGTTATTGTTTGATTATGCTTGATTGGAGGTTTTGGAACCCTCCATAGTATTGTTGTTGTGATAAAAGATTCCCTAATTGGGTTTAGAAAATCCACATATTGGTCATGTTCCTGATTATCTAATGTATCCCCAATCAAAAGTGTAAGTAGGATCTATCTTTTATGAGTTAGGATTGATTTATATAATTGATGCATTTTTGATTGTATACAAGATCCCTTAAAGAAAATAAATCAACCATTGTAGATGTATTATAGATTTAATTTTATAGTTTCATTCAATTTTGTTTCATGTAAACAAAAAACATGATCAAAAGGTAATGAATAATTTTTATTTCGCCCATCATGAATGTAGGTTTGATTGTATAGTTTTGCTCAAGTTCACTCACTGTAAATTAAATTCATGATAAAAAGAGAATGAACAATGTTCATTACTCCTTGTGATAAGATATCTAATAAGTATAACTATATTATATCATGGTCTAATTTGATGCCTTCACATTACATAATATGACCTAAGTACTTTGCCCCTTGTACTCCAAAAGCACACTTGGAAGGTTTGGTGTAAACTTGATACTATTAAAAAATTATCAATGCTTGATTCAAATGTTACAAGTGTTCTTCCTATGTTTTACTATATAATAGTATGTCATCAAAAAATACCAAGATAAACTTCCATAAAAAATTCCTAAATATAGTGTTAATCAAACTACGGAATGTAGATAGTGCATTTGTGAGACCAAGATGATTTATTAAAAACTAATAATGGCCTTATTGAGTTTAAAAAGTTACCTCATGTATCGAATAATATTTTATCTAAATTTAATGGTAATTTAAATGAAAATTCAATTTTTTAAAGTAGACAACACCATGTAATTCATCTAGCAAATCAATAATTACCAGAATAGGGAACTTATATTTGATGGTATATTTATTGAGTTATCTATAACCTAGGCATATCCTATAGGTATCATCCTTCTTATGCACCATTAACACATGGGATGATTATGTGTTTTGGATATGCTTACTATACCATCTTTTCAATCTCACTCTTCTAGACATATGGATACCTTTATGGTCTAATGTTTAGTAGTTGAATACCTGGTAGCAATCAAATGAAATTATCATTTTACTTTTATGGTATTAGTCCTTTTAACATTAATCCAAAAATAATATAGTTTTTATCAATAATATTTTATAGATTAGGTTATGAAGACATCTTTATTGCTTGAATTTTTAAGGAAAAAAAACTATGCTATAAACCCATCTTCCCCATTTTTGAGAATCTTCTACATTTGATGAGAACTGACCCATTATGGATACTTTGAACACAATGCATACAATTTAAATTCCTTTCCTTTAAAATTAAAATGCATGAATAAATCCTATAAATTCATCATTATCATGATTAAGGATGTAAGCCATTAGACTCCCAAAACTATGTCAACCCCACCCATGTGAACAAAAAACATAAGAGAGTCTAGCATATAATCTCCCATGTAAATTTTGATACTATTGAATTTCCATGAATAATTGAATGTGCCATTATCAATAATCATGACCTAATATTCTAGAGATGGATAAAAAAATGATTCTAGTGTGTTTCCAACTTATTGTTGATGAAGTTATGTATACTCTATGATTCAATCAATATTGTCCCTTATGTTTCTTGATGAAACCCACAACCTTAAGGGTTTTTGAAGTGCTAATACCTAAAAGTACATGGAATGAAATATATAGTTTAGAATCTTATAATTTTTTCTCCTGAGTTTCACCTTATACTTCAACATCCTCTTCATCTTCATTGGCCCTTTCAATGTAGAAAAATTTCTTCTCAACACATTTAGGTCCTTTGATGTATTTTTTATCATAGTTGAAACATAACCCTTTTGATAATTTCTCTTCAATTTTTTGAGGAGTTCATTTATGGGCTAAGGGAATGATTATGATATAATAATTCCTATTGCTTGAATATATCTAATAGTAAAAGCCTATCATTTGACTATATCTATTTCCTCTACTGTATGTGTGAAGACAATGGACTTTGATATTGACCTTGGATTAAACATGTGAACATCAATTTAGATTTTATCCTTGAGGCCACCTAAAATAGGTCAATAAAATTATCTTTCATGATGTCATCCATGTACAAACATAGGTTTTAACATTGTATAATATAATCCTTGATAGTCTCCATTTGTCTAAATCTTGTTAACTAGCCGAAATAATTTTTGGTGACACCATTTTGGTAGTGTATCTATAGCTCATCATTAAAAACTATCTAGGTAATTTTTATCTCCCCCATTTTTTAATCACATAAACATCTATACCAAATGAATTGTTGTGGATCTAAACATAGAGATGCCATGATCTCTTTTTGTGAATATGGGGTTTGATGTAGATAAAACATATTTTCCATTTGATTGACCTAGGTGATCGGGTCCTTACCATCAAAATTATACACTTATATTTTTGGTAGCATGTTCCTCAAACTAGTATTTGAGCTTTGACTATTTTGGTTAGGAGAACTTGAGTGGTTTGGTGGAAAATTATTTGATGATAGCTTTGTTACAAAAAGAGACAAGATATTTTTCAATGTCCCATTGATGGTGAGTAACTCTAACTTCATTACATCCATGTTCCCTTTGACCACTTTCTTATTTTTTCACCATGATTTTCACATCTACCTATATTTGGGTAACTAACCTAGAAACCCTTAATTTAGATGTTTCAGACTCCATGTAATCCTCTCTAGTTGTTTTCCCAGAGTGGCTTACATTTTCCATGGCTTGGAGTGTTTGGACTAGTCATGCATGAACTCTGGGGTTTAGGATTTGAAGATTTAAGGTGAAGTTTTTTAGGGCCCCAAAAATGTGTATTAGAGGCTTATGCTATTGTGATAATCTCACCAAGATGAATCCAATGAATAATTGATAATTTTTACAAGGGTGATAAAAAATATTTCAGTTTTTTATAAAAGAAACTAAAAAAATACCACATTGACAAAAAAAGTAAATTCTTCCCAAATTGCAAATTATATTTTTTTAATTCTTCAGCTCATAGATGATAGATTTATAAATTTTTTTTTTGTCATATAACATTACTCAAATCAAAGATTTGATATCAATTTTAATGAAATTACTTAGTTAAATCAAAATAATTCACAATTAAATATATACATTTAAATACCAGGAGAAGATTAATAATGATATGATACAATAATGATAACATAATAAGTAGATCCATAATAATATTTGATAATAGAGTAAAATACTTGATAAATAATACTAAGCCACTTTAAGGAGGAAACCTCCAAAACCATGCAATAAAAATATAATTAGTAATTTGATTCTTAAGTTCTAATCACTACCTCCTATATATACCCTACTTAGGCCGTGGTTAAGAGATAGACTAACCCTAGTAACATTATGAGAACATATAGAAATGATATAATATAATATAAAAGGTGGTATAGACCACAAATTATCCATATGTATCCCTAAACACACTTATAGGTTAAAGGCGTAATATATAACCAATAATTTATGCCATTTTTCTAATAAAAAACCCAAAAGATCAATATTTGTTGATTGAGTGATCTCTATTGACTCCACAACCCCTTAGAAATTCCTCGCACAAAATAAAAGCTATAAAATCACACAAAATATTGCATATGAACAATTAAAATAAATAAGAATATGAAATACACATAATACAAAGTTATTACACTCTTAAATTTTTTTAAAAAAAAGATAAAAATGAAGGCAAGATTCATCAATATGTAGCAACATTTGCATAGTTTTCTTAGAGAATAAGGAAGGCATTTTTTATCAAGTTGGAAGGATTCCAACATGTAACAACAAATAAAAACACTCAAGGAAACATATAACCATGATGAAGGATGCATCACATGCATCATATAGGATAATTTAATCTACTCGAGAATTAGATAATATGTAATACGTAAATATTCACTGATATGTGTCAACAAGAAAATCATGAGGGATATGTGGTTCATCCTTCCAATCCCTGGGAATTGAGTCATATTTATGGGTGTAATCCATTTCAATTCAAAAATTTATCATAGGAATGTATTTAAGCAATATCACTACCATTATATAATAAAATTGTAATCATAAAATGATCAAACCATTTTCAATATCACCACTAACTTATGCATTAGCATTCTCTTTGTAAAGCATGTACACATTTTGAAACTCAAATACAAATATATTTTTGGGTTTTTAACAATTATCCCAAAATCACCACCATTATGTAGCTCTTTCAATGAGATTTCCAACATATCAAACAACATGAAAGATAGCCCTAGATCAAAAGATATGGAAAACAAACCATCTCACCCTCATTTGGCCATATACATGCCCATGCACACTTTTTGAATTTTGTTATTGGAATATATAATTAATTTTGAATTTTTGAATATTATTTATACTCCAATGATAAAATTTCATGTGTCATCATCCGATTGGTCCATGAAAAGTAATGACAAAACTATGTGATAACCCTAAATAGGTCCTATGTTTTAATATTCACTAAGTAAATGACAAAAGCAAAGTAAAATTTTAATCTAGTACTAACCAAAGATTTTGACACAAAGTGGGGGTAATAAACATAAAATTAAACATTCATAGAAGACATATATTCATATCAATGTATACAAAATCTTAATGCATGGGAAAGAAGTAAAAATGCATATCTATATACTCTTACAAAAGAGGAATAAAGTTTGGAATATTTACCTTTGAATAGAAACCCACTGAGCCTCAATCTCTCCCTTGGCCAAGGTGATTTGTAAGATGGTTTTTTGGTATGTAAGGATGACAAGGATAAATCAACTCTAGGCTACACAACCTATCAATGCATCCAAACAAATTCTCCACAAGATAAGATCCATATATCTAAATAAAGTATGAAACCCTAAGCTATTCTCCTCAAGTAGAATGATGGATAAGTAGATGCATAGTATATCTCTTATTCTTCTCTTCTCTTCCTAATAAATGATGAAATGAATGTGTTTATATAGCTAAATCTAACCCTAGTCCTTTTTTAAAGTTTAACTAATAGGCTAAACCTAATCAACTCTATACCATTATTGACAAAAATAAATTAAGTCTTAGTATAGGTCGAACAAGGGCCAACCTATACCCTACATGAGTTTTGCCAATTAGAGTACAGGTTTGATGGGGATAACAGTGCACCATAAATCATCAAAAAGGATTTTAGGCTAGGGAAGGGCTAATGAAGGTGGAAAATAACTAGAGGAGGGTGAAAGATAGGAGGCAAAGCTTAGGTGAATGTTTTAAGGAGATGGTTGTGTAGATAGCAAGTGGTAGTATGGGACAACAATCTTGTGAATTACTAATGGTCTACCCACCCATTTCCTAGTGTATCCTTTAAGGTGTGCACTTAGAGAGATTGAGACTTGATGGGTTCCTATAAGTGATAAAGCATCAGTAATTGATAAAGTTTGAAAATATTATGTGTATATGTATGACCCACTCAAAGCTTATCACATCTCACATAGGTGTAACATAGGATGGTGCTTTAGGAAAGTAACATAACAACACACAATGCTTAAGGATGAATAAATTATAGTAAGGAGAAAATAATATAGATAAAAGGATAGAATTAAAAAACACATACCTTCACATACTTTAGTATTATAGATAAACAAGGAGATGTAAACAAAGTGAATGTGTCCAATGTAGGGAACATTAGGTGAACTTATAGAAGTTAGTAGAAAAAGAGAAAAAATCAAAAAAATTGTAAGATAGACATATAATAGGTGTATATATTCTCTATGATGTCAAAATTATATAACATTTTATGGTTCATAAAAAGATCTATTAGAAATAAAGATATGGCTAAAAAATGGAATCTAGTTGTAAATATTTGAAAGGTAAATAATTTTGAATAGTAAATATCAATAGGGTGAAAATTAACTCATTTGTTATTTTTACTATTATGAGAAAAAAAATCTGAGAGACCTAGTTGGAGACTAGAGAGCAATCATGGTGAGGAGGTGATAGTTAGGATGAGGAGGATGCATAGCAGCCGCAACATAGGTAAGCAATTGGAAATTTTAAATTTTTGAATATTTTAATTTGAAATTAAGCTAAAAATAAAAAATTGATTGTTAAGCAAAATATAGGCACTAGAATGAACCCTATAAAATTTGTAGGTAAACTAGGGGTAAAATAGGATATTGGGTAGGAAGAAGTCAGATTAATAAATGACCAAGGCATTTATGGGTAATGGGCAAAAATTCACCACTATGGATGAACAACATCGACCTGGTTGACTTAGTCTATAAGGAAAGCATAAAGATAATGTTGATTACATACTATTGGGCTAACTTAGTATGTTAAGAAGGGGCTGACTACATAGTATTAGGATAACTTAGTTGGTAAGGGGTAAAGGATGATTGCATATGACAAAGTTGACTTAGTTTGTTTAAAAGAGCTGATGTAGTATCGCTAAAAGAGCCTGATGGTGTAGAATAGGGATGATATAGTATCTTAGAGCAATAAGATGGTTGATCTAGTATTGATGTAGTTGATCTAATATTATAAGTAAAATATAGGGCTAATTTAGTATTAAAGGGGTTAATTCTATGTAAATTTGAGAAACTAAGTCAAAACCAACTGATTTAAGTGGCTAATTTGTGAAATTTTAAGAATGTATTTTGATTAATTATAACATGGATATCTAATTCATCCTTTATTGTTTGATATTTTTTAGAGGTGCCAAAGGTATTAGCACCTTATTGATGTATCATGGCTTCTAAACCTATTAGATTGATTGACTAATGTGGTCAGAGAGTGACTAGTCACACTAAGATTTGGAGGTATTATGGAGATGAGGTGCATCCCACTAAATATTGCTCTTGTTTTCATGTTACTTGGATCATGGGAATGATTGACTAATTTTTTTTTATGGGTGGTGGACAAGGATACCATATATGTGGGTATCACACTAAAGGATATCCAAACTTTTTTAAGACTGCCAATAAGAGGGACACTGGTGATTATTGGGATGCCAAATGATTTGGAGGAGAGGAAAACATTAGATTAGTGGGTGACATGTTTAGGTAGTATATACCCTAGATTTAGGGTCAATTTATTTAATGTATATACCATAATATTTTGGATATATAAAAGGTCATGATCAAAATTGTGATAACATGAGTGCTATGTCATAAGTTAGATAATAAGTTGCTACTATATGTGATAACCTTGTGTCAGTCCATTTTGAATCAAGGAGTACTTTACAATTTTAGGGCTATAATTTAGGTCTAGATCATACATGATATGTATAAGATTGTGTCTAGAGGGAAGAAGACCATAGGGCCTATTATTTTATTGAGTAGCTAGATAACTAAGAGGTTTCTTATGTATCGACCAACTAGGTTACCCTATGTGTTCAATGATAAGTTACATAGAGTGTTGAGATAGAGGCAAGACCATGTATCTTATGACATGTTCTATGTGCCAACATTGAATATTATCACAGGAGGGGATATCATGTGGCATCCATACATGCACATTGATACTATATGGCCTAGTTGGTTGACCATGGTGATAAGGCTGGCACATGTACAGATCATGGGCCATTATAGCTCATGGGTAGAGCCACATATAGTGGCATGCTTGCCAGGGTAATTTAGAATCCCAAACCTAATAAACCCTCAATTAGTTATTGATTATTAGTCATGTCATGATATAGAGACAAAGGGGAGATGAGGAAGAGGAGTACCAGTGGAGATAACTATGATTAGGCCTCAACATGTTAAACCATAGACTGGTTGAGCATGATAGTAGGTGATACTAGGAGGAGATGAGATGGATGTGGATATAAGTACATAGTAAGCACCATAATAAACACCATAATAGGAAACTTATTAGTATTAAGAGTGACCATCCTATCCACATGATATATGGAACAACCACTAAAGAGAGCGGGCATAAGTGAGGGTTAAAATGTAAGATGACCCAACAACCATTCTTGGACATAGTTGGTCTATAGAGACACCTATAAAGAGAGGGGCACAATTTTCATGAGTGGTGATTATTGGCTTTGTACTGGTATAGAGGTGATCCATGAAGGAGGAACTTAGGGGATGAGTGGATAAACAAATTATGCTCGATAGGTGAGTAGATGAAGAGACAATGGTTGATGACACTGACACTAGTGAGAAATGTTATAATTTTGATTTAAGCTTTGATATAGGACACTAGTTGTATGTGATTATACTAGATAGATATGTTTTGAGATATATACATTATTTAATGTCAATTTGGGTTTGGTTTTATATATCCTATGATAGAGGATATCAAATGGGAATCTTTGGTTATGGATATGCATCACGACATTTTTGATGGGGTGTTAGTTCCATAGGACCCCACCATATTAGATGATCCTATGGTACTATCTACCCTATCCTAGGTAGGATAGTTTATGTTAGGATATTTATGGTAGATGTTTTTTCATTGATATCAAGTGGCTTTAATGATGACAAAGTGGTCTAATAGGTCAGAGTGATAGAACATGGTGGTTTAATGTTCTTGGAATAATGTGATACTTGCAAGGATGTGCATGGGTGTCCAAGGTGGATGTTGAATGGATCTTGGTATGATGATGTTTGACTTGTTATTGATGTGTTTTATGCTCAAATGTTGAATCTATGTGGCCTCATGAGGTATGCAGGTCAGTTTATGCCTTGTAGGGTTGATCATACATGGTTGCCTATGGGGTTTTGAGCACTATGGATTGTGTGACATGGTAAGGAGCTTAGTATTATTGGAATATACATGTTATACATGTATATGGTTATAATAGGTTAGATTTATGGTTTTCAAGAGGTGGCAAGTGATGTCAGGATGCGAAACATCGAAAGCATACAATTGATTACCAAATACCAAGCAACTATAATATGCGGAAATAACCAGATTCACCAAGTAACTAGAATTCAGAATAACACAACATATGAGAGACAATACACCAATTGTATTAATAACTCTTACAAAAGGAAATACAACAAAGAAGACTGCCACAGTTCTTCTTCCTTACACACCTCTAGGGCTCACACACCTCTAGATGATAAACAGTAAATCTTCCCTCAAAGCTCTCTCTCTCAGGTCCCAACACCCAACTCAAACTCAGAGTTGGTGTTCACCTCCTGTGCTCCATGCACACCACAAGTGCTCCACACACTCCACAAGTACTGAATGTACTTCAAGTAGATCTCCCATGAACCTGTAATAACCTGCACCTCAACAGACCATACTTATGGAAGGAACTCCCTTGCCTTCCTCTTTGCTCTATTCGAGTACACACTTGTACTCCAAGTAGATCCTACCTGATACTGCTCCCTATTGTGTTGCTGTCTATATGATCTTGCACACCTACAAATCAAACACAGTTTTGCACACCTGTGAACCTTGACCTTGCACACACATACACCTGCAGATCAACGATCTTACTTACCATGTAGATCACTCTACACCCTGAAGAACCCTTGTCCTTGCCTCACCAAGTCCTTATGATTCTCCAACCAGTACCAAGCTTGGCACTGATAGGGAACTAGGAAGAACACCCTTACTCACTTCACACACAGAAGGAGCAAACTTTGCTCAACTCAAACTAGAACCACTTTTCCAATACAACCATGAGTCTATTATATAGATCTCATCCAAACAATAATTAGACATCTAACAATAATTAGATCTGTAACCCTCAGTCTATAATTAGCCCTGATCATGCAAACACTTGGTTCGTCAACCAACTGCCCATAATTAACTCGCAGTCGAACCACACAGGCGACCGACGTCGGTCCCTGTCTGCCTGGAGGTGATCGATGTCAGCCGACACATGACCGACATCAGTTTCTTCTCTATGCTATCCTGCCAACGTCAGCTGATCAGACTGACCCCAACTTCTCTACAACTCAGCAACCTTTAGTAACCTCCTCTCTTGTTTGCATCAGTGAAGCTTTTAGCTCCACAACCTAACAAGTGATCTACATGATAGCTTGACTATTGGCCTAAGTGGCATAATGAGGTTTTGTGAAGGGTTAAAAAGTGATTTCAAAGTGGTTAAGCTTATATCTACATGGGAGATGATAAAAGAGGAGTGTTTAATTGAATTTACCAACTTATATGTCAAAGGTTGAATTTAAAAGTTATAAAAAGGACCTTATAGCTTTAAGAGTTGATAGAAAGATGTCTAGTGAGCTCGAGAAGGACTTTCTTTCATTGGCACATGCAGGGTCTACATGAGAAGCTAAGATTTTTGGAGTAGTTGGGTAAGGTCCCTAAGAATTTTTTATAATAGTTTTTTTAGGGGTTAAGGGTCACAACTTTATGAATGATTGTTAAGAAGCTAATGAGGTCTTTGAGTGCTAAAACCCTAATCTTAGACCTAATTGGAAAGATCTTGCTTGTTGGTGCCTAGTATGATGGTGAAAGGTTAGGATGATTTTATTTTTTAGAGGGCTCATTTAGGTTTATGAGAAAGTATTTTTTATCTCTTGATAGTTTGTGGGTCCCATAAAAAATGGGTTGTTAATAGTATTCTTATTTCTAAGGAAGATTTATGTGAATGACCAGATGATCTAATGGATGATTGTTGAAGCTCAGGACTTGTCCCAAATAGCCATGATTTTTTTTATGAAGATTAAAATTTCTATGTAAAATTTATAGAAGGTTAATGTTGACTAATGGATATGAAGGAAATGGTGCCATAAGTGAGAAAGAGTGATTAGAGTGAAAAGAGGAATTGGAAGGCCTAATCAATGAGTAGGAATGGGTTTAAGCTCTTAGAGGTGATGTAGGGTATGTAATACCTCTATCCATGATATTAGTATTGTTCCTAGTCACTTTGAGATGATTGAATGGTTGACTCATAGTTGACCATGATGGTTTTCTAGCAAAAGGAACATGTTTTAGATGATTGAGTTTCTTTACAAGAAAGATGGTTAGATCAAGTGTTTATGATGATTAGAGAGTGTTGAGGAATCCTTGAAGTACTTATTCATATATTTTTAAGATTTTACTAATCTTTATTTAGTCATATATAGTCATATAAGTAGTGTTATGCTTTGTTTGTGAGGTGTTTATGATATGAGCTCATGGTATGGTATAAAAAGTTTGTGAAGATGATCATGGCCAAACTTAGGAGACATGAATAATTATTCCTAAAATTTTATAAAGAGAGATGGCTGACCATAATTAAGATTGGTATATATACAAGGTTATTTATGCCTTTTGGGTGTGAATCAAGCTAGACAAGCAAATGTGTATGTTGATATTTGAAGACCTTGTGCAAAGGTTGTTGGGGTCTTAGTGACCAATGTTTGTATCATATTGAGTAGAGAAAAATGTCATTATAATTAGCATATTTTTTGATTCTATTGATTATTTTATTAGATTTATTAGTGCATATTTGAATATGAGATAAATATTTATGAAGGGGTTATTTTTTTGTGTTAAATAAATAAATTGATTTTGGTGACTTGCATGAAGTTGAAGAGTTGAAGTGGAGTGTTCAAGTAGGGTTTCTCAATTATATTAAGAAGCAATCAGAGTTCAAGAATTATTTATTGGATAGGTGTTGTGTTGGTGCTCAACATCTTAGGCAAGTTGGTTCTTGTCAACTTTAGGGGTTGGTGTTCCTTGTGAAGTGGGTGCTTCAATAAAACCTCTTGTTTGTGATAATCTTATAGGACTGTATTCCATTATTTTTTAGACTTGAGAGTGAATTTTCTCCCCCATGAGGGTTTCCCACATAAATCTTGTGTAATAGTTACATTCATTTTTATTCTTTGATTCATCTATCTTGCATACTAATGTGATTGGTTAAGTAGCTTGAAGAAATGGAAATTAAATTACATTATTTTAAACCACTGATTCACCCCCCCTCTTAGTAGTTTGTACTTATATTAGTTTAGACTAGTGGGGGAGGCCATGAGGTAGTTGCATACACACAAGGCTGGATTGCAACCACTGACAAGGGTGGGAGAAGGAGAGACATAATATTGATAGGCCTTGGCTTAGGAGAGAGAAATGTACATGTTTACCACTATCCAACTTGGATAGGTTCAGGTTTAGGTGGATAACTTAAAGGGATAGGTAGCAGGTTTAATATCCCAAACTAACTCATTGTAGAATACCATTTAAATGGGATAGTTCTAGGCATCTATGGGTAATGTGGCTAGGCCATATGATAGACAAGATGGAGCCCAACCTTAAATATAGAGCTATTTTATACTTTATATTGTATAAAATACATGATATATATATAGATATTGATTTTAATATTTGGATGTGATCTTATGAGTTGTATTTGGTTGTGGATGTTGATGCATGTATATATTTATTTCTAGCAGATGTATTTAGATTTTGGTGTATATGGCATGGGAAATATATGTAGAGTGTTTTCTTTTCTAGCATTATGTGATACACATGCATGGTTAAAATTAAAAAGGAAAAAATGATTTGTAAAAGTATAAGTAATAAAAAATAAATGTACTACACAATATATCATGATGGAAAATGTGTAATAACAAAATATGACTAAATAGAATAAACCAAAGATGGTAAAAATGGGAAAAAATGTTTTTAAACCATGAGAAAGATTTGTACCAAATTAAAAAAAGTAAAATGATACTATATCACATTGGGAAATATGAAAATAATGTCATAAAATGGGAAGCACATGAAAATAAAATAGTGTAAAAACAAAATAATTAAGTCAATCAATCATACTAAATCATGTTGGGAAGTATAAAAGAGAAACAAAATTAAAAAAATGAACTTATATTGATCACACTAATTCATGCTAAAAAATATTAAAAAATTAAGAAAAATGGTTGTAATCATACATGCAATCAAAAAATAAAAAAATAAAAGTGAAATATTAATGAAATAATCATAAAACATACTATATCAAGATGGGAAGCATGTCAATAATGAGTAACTCATAATTAGTCATTACTTATCTCAAATTTGACACATGTAATTTAATTATGACTTGGGTATTAGAAAAGTTTGTAAGGAAGGCCTGGTTCTATCCATGGTATTACACTAAAATTCACAAAGGGAACATCAATGAGATGGAAACAACTAGGTATAATTTTAAATAGGGAATGTTAGTAATGCCATAATTTTTTAGGAAGGCCTAGTCCTATCCATGGTCTTAGATTGCAACTCACAAATAAAATCGTGAAGGGGGAGTGATTAGCTAACAAAATAATATTTATCAAGGGGAAATATTATGATTATTGTAAATTAAAGAGGGAATGTAAAAATCACAACATAAGAATCTATGAGAAGACCTTAGGAAACATGAGGCACACTAAAGACAAAAAAAATACTAAGAAGCTAGTGACCATCAATATATAAAGGATACATGTTCTCAATAAGCACAAAGATGCATATGCAAATAAGTGAGATACTAAGATTGACTCATGTTACTTATTATAAAAAATATATAAAATGGATCTATATTGCCATAATGTGTTCCTTATTCCTTAGGACCTTTTATAGAGCTGTCAGTCTAATGTAAATATTGGGTACTTATGTGATAAAGTAGGTAACACTAAAATATTTTTTTATATTTATTCTCCTTTCCCAATCTACTACCTTAATTCACCCCAATGGATATTGAATCTATCATGAGGCCAAATATGGGGTTTTAGATTCAATTATAAGAAGGATATATGCTTTGAATCACATATTTTAGTGTGATTTGACTATTAAAATATTGAATTTTACCTTTTGGTTCATTGTCTTTTGTTAAAATGATCTAGATTTTAATTTTTTATAGATTTTAAGATTCCTTCTCCATAAAAACTTAGAATAACCAACATGAGGGATAATGTGATACACATGAATGAGATTTAGACTTTGGTTAAAGGAAGCTATGTATCCAAAGACATGATTGACTAGAACACTTAGGCTTATCTATGAACCAATATGTTATCTCAAGTTTCAACTGTGTGTATACTTAGTTTGTGAAAGGAAATATAAGGGGAGTAAAGGAAGATATAACATGCACTAGTAAGATACAATTATGATAATGAGATGACTGTGTTTGCTAACTAATCACATGGTAAATAAGGATTACTAAGGGGAACAAGGTGTGTATAAACAAGTCATAATAATAATTATCCATTTTATGGAGATAAACTAGAAAACAATAATGAGAAAAGAACGAGACACCTAGGGAGATAAATAAAATCATAAAGAGAAGCATATAATCATGATAATAGTCCATAAGAGATCATAAGGATAGAAAATGACCTCATAGACAACACATAATATGAGATATAAAGAGCCATATAAGATAGATAAATGAAGAAAAAAATTGACATAGAGTCAAGTGATATATTAAGTAGATAAATAGAAAAGTGGAGCACACATCCAACCCAAAAATGAAGAAGAAAGTGAAGGAACACCATACTATGTTTATAGATACTGGTAAATATATCCATAAAAATTATCTATAACATCTGATAGATCTCTATGAAGTTGGACCCTAACTATAGTAAGGATCTCATCAATCTTTAGTGAAAGTTGGGAAAATAAATGTCATAGAATATCCTCTATAGAAAATGTAGGCATGACTAAAATAGCATGCTCATGAGGGCCATCATGCATAGGATACTTAGGATAAGTAATATGAGTGGAATTTATAGGACATGAAGGAGCCACTAGTGAATAAGGGACCATAGGGGAAGGAGGATCCATGGATGGATAAACAATAGGTGGAGAAGGGACCACAGGTAAAGGAACCATAGGGGAAGAAGGGACCACAGGTGGAGGAACCATGGGGGAAAATGGGGGAGCCTTCTTATATGGGTGACTTGTGAAGATAAATAATAGGCACATGAATGGTCATAAGGTGATCTTGGAGATGATTCTATAGGATTTAACAATTACTAGTGTGATGGGTATCACATTGGTGCCATAGATAATATACCTCTATATTTGGGTATATACCCAGGTAATAACTAGGGAGGAGGTATAGCCTTGTTTTTAGCTTGAGGAAGATTAAGACTTAAGGTGTTGATATATTTTTGAAATTTTTGATAGTGGGTGGAGGAATGATTATCTATTCCATAGAATAAATAAATATGCTTTTTAATAGACTTTGTGGGTTTACTAACAAATGGAGTGGAAGTAGGAGCTAGGAAAGGCTAATATAGATGGTAATATCATGTCTAATGATCAAAAACTATATGAATGTCATAGTATGACTAATTGGGCCATTGGGTGGTTAGAGAATCAATTTATGGTAAAGGAAGTAGGCCATTACCAAGGGGAGGTGGGGCTGGTGGAGAGAATGGGTGAGGCTCATTTGAATGAGAAATAAAATCAAAATTAGGAAGAGACTTAGCTAAAGGTAGAGAAGGAATAAGATCCAAACTAGGCTCAGCTAAGGGAGGAGTAAGATACATAGAATGCTTAAGGATAGTAGTAATAATCTTAGGGGGAAGTAGGCTATAGGGATCATGGTATCTATCAAAGTGATAGGGACTAATCATATCACAATACATAAGTATGATCCTAAGAGGTTCTTTAAAAACTAGAGGTGTGCTATGTCAATATGCCATAGTTATCTTCAGTGGGTGTGAAGATGATTTAGATTGAAAATTTTACATTGTAGTGTTTAATTCTACTTTCAAATCTGCAAATTTGGTTGACTAGTTTGACTAAGTTATACAAAACCATGTGTGCTAAAGAAATAACAAATAGCGTCAACTTGTTTGAGAGTGTTTGTTAACTTGTATGTTGGTAAAAATAAATAGTAGATAGAGTTAGCCTATTTGATAATGTATGTTAATCTATAACTAAAGAATAATACTATGTCAAATTTCTCGATCTAATAACCTGTAACTAATGAAGACCTGCACAAATACAATAAAGTCATTTTGGAGTCACTATGTGTTAAACTTGTTTACATAAAGTTAGAAATATACTAAATAGTTTGATACAATATTTAAAATATATAAATGAAAACAAAAATGATGGCATCAAAGAAAACGTTCAAGGGTTAGATTCATGTTAGGTTCACTAGAATCTATGCAAAGGAAAATGCAACTGATCTATAAATCAATCTTAGCTCAGAAAAGATAAATTCTACTTACACTTCTGATTGTTGATGCATTAGATATTTTAGGTCATGACCAAGATTTATCTACTATACCTAGCTAAGGGATCTCTTACCACAATAATATCACTAGTGAGGGTTCCAAAGGCTCTATTTAAGATAAACTATGTAATAACCCTAACTAGGTCCTATGTTTTAATATTCACTATGTAAATGATAAAATCAAAGTAAAAGTCTAATCTAGTGTTAACCAAATCTTGTGGCACAAATTGGGGCTAATAAACATAAAATTAAACATTAATAGTAGACATATACTCACATCAATGTATAGAAAATCTTAATGCATGGGAGAGAAGTAAAAATGCATATCTATCTACTCTTATAAAGGAGGAACAAAGTTAGGAATACTTACCTATGAAGATGGACCTACCAAGCCTCAATCTGTCCCTTGGACAAGGTGCTTTGAAATAAGATGTTGTATGTAAGGATGACAAGGATAAACTAGCTTTAGGCTACACAACCTATTAATGCATTCGAAAGACTTTTCCACAAGACAATATCTATATTTGCAAAGAAAGAATGAAACCTTAAGCTATTATCCTCAAGTAGAATGGTGGATAAGTAGATGAACAATATATTTATCTCCTTCTCTTCTCTTCCTAAGAAATGACAAAATGAATGTGTTTATATAGTTGAATCTAAGCCTATTCTTTTTTTAAATATTAGCCAACATGGTCGACCCAATTGACTATGTATCATTATTGATAAAAAATATTAGGTCTTGGTTTAGGTTGAATAGGGTCTGACCTATACCATAAATGAGTTTATTCAATTAGAGTATAGGGTTGATGGTGATGATATTGTATTGTAAACCATCAAAAAAGAGTATGGGCTAGGGAAGGGCTAATGAATGCAAAAATTAACTAGAAGAGGGTGAAAGATAGGAGACAAAGCTTAGGGGAATATTTTTAGGAGATGGTTGTGTAGTTAATAAGTGGTAGTATGGGATAACAATCATAAAAAACACCAATGGTCTACCCAACCCTTTCTTTATGCACTCTTTAAGGCGTGCACTAAGAGAGATTGAGACTTGATGAGTTCTTGCAAGAGAGAAAGCATCAATATTGATAATGTTTAAAAATATTGTGTATAAAAATTATGTCTCAAAGATCAATGACCATTAATTATTTATGATTTTTAATGAAATTTAAGCATGCACCTCTAATTTGGTGATGAATGGGTGACATCGATCTTCACTAAAGTTGAATAATTATTCTTTAAATAAATTCACATTTAATCTCTAATTAGGCTATGGATGTTTTTGTATACATCTAAATTTTCTCACCTACATTATTTTCATTAATATTACTATTAGTCGACACTAATTCTACTCCTCTTATTTCAGTAAATTTATCCCACTAATTTATCCTCTCTTTCCTAACTATCTATCTAATATCCCCCTTCTATTATTTCTTCATGAAATAACCTTAGTCTATCCCACTTCATCCTTAATTTCCCTAATCACTTCTTAATCCCATCCTAATAGTATATTATCTATTATTTAGGAATTTTAAATTCCCAATGGCCCACTTACTATCCTATTCCTAGGCTCTCCTATGCCCCTAGTCCCTAATGATTACCTAATCCTTATCTAATCTATCCCTAAGCCTAATTAATCCTTAAGAGGATTCTATAATCCTCTCTATTCTAACCCATCCTTTCTAGAAACCTCTAAATCTAGAGACTTCCAAAGAATTTTAAATTCCTTGGATAATCTACAACCCTCGATCTCCTCCAACCAAGTTTAAACCTCAACCATTGATCTTTCCCTCCTTAATATATTTAATTAAGGCCACTCCTCCATTGGAGCTAAATTGAAAATCCATAAAAAATCCATGTCTAACTATCCATCCACCAATCCTTAATTGAACAACATCATAATGTCAATATCTGAGTCAAGGTAATCAATCATCTTAATCTCTTTATTTTCATTCTATTTGATCTTGGTTTAAGTCATTTAGCTTTAGGATTTAAGTATATGCTTGAATAGCTTGTTCATATAATTTCACTTAGTTGTAATGGATTTAGACTTTACTTAGTGGTTTGAGATTTGAGTGGTTTAAATTAGTTAGATTTAATCCATAGAGCTCAAACTTTAGGCTATAATTTGGTGACCATGGTGGGATGGCTTACTCCCAATTAAATCATTGTGTTTGCTATAAGTATTTTTAAAAGCTTGTAGGTCTGATAGGTGGAAGGAAAATCTCAAATTTTTGAAATTCTATGTGCATAGGTGAAATCTATGGTATTGCATTGGTATTCACGACTTTGCCCTATGCAGTCATAATCTTGTCCTCATGAGTCACAATTTTATCCTAACTATTTATCTAACCACTAACTATTTTCCTTAACCATGATAGGTTTCTACCTTCAGACAACATCACAACTCATAAATTATGACTATCTCGAAAGTTATAGTTTTCCCTGATAAGTATCGATTTTGCCTAAACTACTAATGGTTTATTTTGTAGGTTCATTACAAAATTGTGACTTCATGAATCATGATTTTATCCTGTAACTCATGGTTTTGCCCTGTTGACTTATGATTTTATAATTTTGATTAAAAACCTAACAACTGACATTTTATTTTTGACCTTCAATCTTTATTATTAATCCTTCTAGTTTTACAAGGATCATCAAATCATTCAATCATCATATAACATTTCTTTTACATATCATTTTAGTCACTTAGTTATAAAAGTAAAGTTTTACTAACCACTTATTATAATTGGATTTCATCTCTCTATATTTTATCTATGTGTTTTTGTAGGGTCAAAGAGAGGACAAGGCAGGAAAATTATCTGAAGATATATCAAAACATAGCCCTTTAATCTTTTTTACATCAATGATAAAACTATAAATCATGACATTTGATAGTTATGGATTTGTCCTATTCAGTAATGATTTTGCATATGTATTAGCGATTTTGTCTTTTGTTAATTTTTGCCATTTTGAACTTTCAATTATATCTATAGGTTATCTTTGACATTGCATAGGGCATACTTAGAATATAATTTAATACAAAACATCTTTTGTTCATCTGGTTAATCAAAATCTTTGGCCATTTTGATAAAATCTAAGTATCTATCTTAAAATTTTGATATATCATAGAAATCTATTTTAATTTTCCCTAACTACTTGTAAATAAAAACATCTACGTAATCTATCATATCATTCTTAGTCACCTATTTTGTCAAATAGTCAAAATATAAATTTTTTATAGTTTATCACAAAAATACAATAGATAATAGCAATTTTGCCACTTTTAGTTGCAATTTTGACTAACTATCATAGTTTTGCAGGCTAATCATCATGGTTAGCTAACTTCTACTAGCTAACCTCTACAAAATCACAACTCGTAATATATGATTTTAATCCCCCCCAATTGTGATTTTGTATTGTGTAGTTTGATTTTACATTTAATTTTATCCCTTTGAGTGCATTTTTGATAAATTTTGAGTCATTTTGGCTTCCCACAAGCCCCAAAGCACTCCCCCCATACCTTAAAAGGGGTTCTTCACCTTGAATCTATAAGGGGTGCTACCTCTTGATCCCATTGGGTATGATGCCCCAAGAACCCCACATCATGGACCGCTACCCCAAAGGAAATATAAAGCCAAACTATGATTTTTTAGGGTGTTTTATTAAGGCATATTAGACTAACATCTTGTTTCTTACAAGAATGAATTTTGATTGGACAACATATTATTTTTTAGGTCATATTTGGTCTAAAATCATTTATTTTACATGTTTCTCCTCAATATTATTGAATCAAACTACTAATCATTATCTTATAAGTTACCTCTTTTAAAGTGTCAATCAAACTACTAACTGTGTGATTATAGGTTGTGAGTTAAATACTCCATTTGGCACTTTGTAAATCATTTTTTATACATCTTGTCTTTTATATATCATTTTTGATCACTCTATCTTGCATATATAATTTTCATATTTGTCTTGTATAGTTTTGTCTATATTTTTCATCTTGTAAATATAATCACACACCTTAATCTAAGCATTTAATTAATATTCTGTCTGCCTAGTTGTATGTTGAGGGATATGGTTGGTGTATGCTCTCCCCCTTACATCCTTATAGTGATTCTTGGGGGAATAAAAACCACCTATAAACCCTATTTCCTTTTTATTTTTTTATGGGTTGATGATATGGATTTCATCACCATGCACTAGACCAAACTCTATGTTCTAGTGGAGTCTAAAAATTAGGAGAGATATCATTATGCATCTAAGTATAATTTCACATAAATGGTTACATGGAGTGAGGGGTGGTTAATATCTAAGATAAAGGGTGGTAAAAAAACATCCTACATGGATATGGGCCCTAATATACCTCCACATATATAAGGGACACACCTAGAGAGCCTTGTGCAAACCTAGAATAGGATCCTTTGGCCATAATAGGTGTATTGTTGTAGGAGTTAGTATCAACTTCAAAGTAGCCATCGATTACAAGTGAGGTTGAGAGGATTTAGTTGATAACATAATGGGTCACCATCTTACAACCTTACCCATGAAGCTACTGGATGTTATGAGCATTGGTTTACACACCCTTGAGTTTACTAATCATAGATTGTGGATTGTTTGCTTGAGTGTGTGTTGTGTTAAACTCATGATGTTTGTGAGCCAAGTCATCCTTCATCCAAACCTATACACTTAGCTAGGTCCTTTGAAAAACTCATCTTTTACATCCTACCATCATTTTGTATATATATATCTTGTGTATATTCTTGTCTTGTCAAAAGTATCATCTCATCACCATCATCTTGTCCACCCTTGTTGCCATACTCTTACATATATCATCTTATTATATCTCTATCCCATCCTCCACCTTGTCTTCATCCCATCCTATTCTAGTCGTCTCCACCCATTGGTCAAACCCCCATCATTCACATATCCTAATCTTAACCACCTCTTGTTTTATGTCTATAATCAATCTTTTATTTTGAATATCCTTTCCATATCATTCTATCATTTGGTCATCCTTATCATCATCCCATTATCCACCCTCATCTTAATTCACATCCCCATCACCTACATATTATCTTGTACATTATGTATACACATAATATTTTCAACCTTTTATCAAATACTGGTGATTTACATCTTACATAAACCCATTAAGACTCAATATCTCTGAGTGCATGCCCTAAGGGGTACACCAAGAAAGGGGTGGGCAAACCTTTGGTGCTTTTTAGGATTGTTGTCTCTTTTTACCACATTATTACCAATCTAACTAGATCCCAAAGACATTCCCTAAGCTATTTATCCTCCCTTGAATATTCCTCCAATATTTTCCTCTTTCCATCCCTCCTTTTTTTTGTCTTAAACCCCTTTTGGTTAGTTAGCTATACTAGGTCGACTAGGTTGACCTAGTACAATTTAGGGGCATTTTTCACTTTCTTAGCTTGTTACCCTTCAGTTGACCTAGCTTAGACCTAGTGAATTGTCCTTAAAAATACATTGGGTCAACTAGGTCAACCCTATACAGCTGACATTTTTAGAAGGATTTAGGTTAAGATATGCACACACACACACACAGACATATATACATACATATATATGTGTGTATAAGATCATTTCATCATTATTTCATATGTGCAATCAAGAGTTATTATTCACTTGCACTCTTTCATAATATGCTCTTCCACTATTCTACTTGAAGAGAATTGGCTTAGGTTTTTTATTTAGAGAATCTAGTCTTGTGGATAAGTCTTGGATGCTTTGGCCTTTCTTAGTGATCCTTACAAACTATAGTCACATAAAAAGTCAAAATTGGTATTTTGAGTGTTGCTTGTGAGACCCCATCTATAGATCCCTTTTACATACTCTTGTGACCCTTATAGACACCTTCTTGATTATTACCAGTCAATGGGAACCTTATGAAGCCTAATTCCAACTCAGCCAAACCATATTTCCTATACTAATCATATTCCTCTAGGTATTTATCTTGTAAGATAGGAGCACTAAACTTGGACTATAGTATCAGACCCTAAAGTGTCCCATTTTTTGTTCTCCTATCCATTTGCAATTTGAACCCCAATGGTCATTTCTATCTGGTCTTTATCCTTAATTAGGTTATCTTAACATGAAGACATTTCACCCATGACCAATTATTCCCTATAAAAAACCCACTCAAATTTCATTTACAAAGGGAAGTGATCAAACTTACAAAGAAAGTAAGAATACAAACAAAGCATTAAGGTAAACTTCCCTAATATATGCATATAATCACCCAACATAGCTACAAACATATTCAAACCTTCATACCAGTCCCTAGCCACCTCAAAAACTATCAAAATTGGTATTTTGCATCTGCATCACATTATTACACAAAACACACTAGGAAGGAGAATTATATATGGCTTGATCCCTCTTTAGAGTATTGGTATGTAGGTAATGTACCCACATAAGGGGTGTGGATTACATGTTTAGTGCATCCTTACACACTAACACCCACTCTTTATCAAGTGATTCAAATATAGTTTCATCAAGCATAATGGAGGGTTAGGGTTTGAAGACAAAACTAGCTCTATAACGAGTTCCATTGACAATTAGTGCTTGTTTTTCATAAGTAGGCTTATACAAGCAAAATCTAATTACCCAAAAAAATTTAGGTCTCTATGACAAGTTTGGACAATAGTGGTAGGAGTGAATAATAGTGTCAAACACCAAAGTATCCTATTTTTAGTGCTCCTTTCCTTGTTCCAAATGAAATCTACATTTAGGTTGACGACACTGTCCCATTCCTACACAACTTTTTTTAGCCTCTGTATCAGTTATCTCAATCTATTTCTAGATAAGTTATATTTCTTCCTATTTATTGATATTTTTAGAAAGGTGAAAAAGATAAACAATTACATGAATCAAGATTGTAATTACTCCTATATTATGTATTAATTTAGACCCTTAACTAAAATATCAATATAATCCATTATTCCTAAATAAGTTAAATCATTTGGTGAACTCAACTTTGTTTGTGTACAAAAACCCAAGAAACCCCAGGGAAAATTCCTTGCTGATTTTAGTAATATTTTGTTGATTTTTTTCTTGCATATTTAAATAAAAATTTCCCATTCAATTTTTAAAAATTATTGTATTAATTTTAAAAATCATTTCTTTCAAACCCTATTTGAATATACTAGGTCCCTATACTTTTAAGGTATTACCTTACATGTTAGTGAACTTCGTATCATTTTTATGCATATTATAGTTTACTATTTTTAGGACTTTACATTTCTTATATTTAGTACTTTCCTTCCATTAAATTTTTTCTATTACAACTTATTACAAAAAAATCAATCCACTTTCACTTTATTTTTTGACTTTAATAATGGAACAATATACCAGCTTTGAAGAAATTGATAAGAGGGAACTTCAAGACCTTTTAACTAAAAATATTGATATGCAATATGATATGTTTAAAATACTAAAAGAAGAATAAAAAAAGAGAAAATCATGGTCAATCCTCTCAAACCATAAAACAACCAATTGTAAATGACACTACAGGGGCAACTATGTCTCAACAACCCCTATAATAACCCAACCTTCCTATGTGGCCCCACAAGTTATGGATACTACATATTCAACTCCATGATGTGGCTTCCCTTATGTAAGAGATCAAATCTGATCAATCCAAGGTAATACATCTTTAGCAAGGTGCCTCTAGACCAACATAAGATTTTGACTCTTTTTCTCTATTTCATACACCATTAGCATTCTATATTGCTTCTACACCCTTGCCACCAAGTTTTGTTCAACCCATGCTCACTTTATATAATGGAAAGGGTGATTTAGAGACACACTTGAGATATTTTCATGTATCATGCTTGGACTATGTGCTAAATGACTGGTTACTAACCAAGCTATTTCCATAGAGTTTAAAGGATTATGCTCTATAGTGGTTCTCTAATCTACTGAATCAATTAATCAAAGCATTCAATCCTTTAGCTAACATGTTCTTAGCTAATTTTAGAATCAACATATGTGATAAGGTTTCTTATGCCAAAGTTGCATAATAAAAATAAAGGTCAAATGAGCATCTCATAGATTATGTTCTTATATATAAGACTATCTTGGATAAAATGACTAGCCCCATGACTGATCAAAAATTACAAGATCTCTTCAAACAGAGCCTTCTACTAGCTTTGCATGAGTCACTAATGCTCAAAAAATTTTCCTCCTTCATTAAGTTATGTCGTACACTAAAGGAAAGGGAAGTCAAATTAATTTCAATGGGTACACTCAAGTACATAAGCATATTATAAACAACAAACAAGAGTAATAGTAAAGTCCCATATAAAGTAAAGGTTAATGATAGCAAAATTCAAAATCAACATATAGTTAATACAACTTTATAGCCCCCTTAATGAGTGGTTTTATCATTACCTCCTCAATGAGCCTTTACCAATCTGCTAGTATCTCTAGCCAGAGTCTTACAATAGCTATTAAAATGAAATATCATATATCTCTCTCCTATTCAAGAAGTTGATACAATAAAACCTCTTCCACATGGATATGATCATAATACATTCTATGATTTTCATAGGGCACTAGGCCACATAACACATAGATGCATTAATTTATGACACAAGATACATGACTTGATATGTGGCAACCTTATTCATCTTGGCACTCTAGTTGAGATTCCTTACTATGACATTACTTTAATATTTGGGATATTCAGAGTAGGATATCACCCTAATAGACATAGTTATTAGTGGATTCAATAGGCACATACATAGTTTATTAGGAAATATTGTACTTCCTTTGTAGGTTGGTCTAGCACATATGACCACACCATTTACATATGTTACTAGGAGTGTTTGACATGTTACTCGATTGATCATGGATCCATAAACTTTGTGTCATACCATATACATTTCATAGATGTGTGAAATAAATTCACACTAATTATGTTATTTAGTTAGTGGACTTTCATATTATTTACCACTCCTCACTATAGAGCCATATCTTACAACACAATCACTAGTTTTAGCTTCTCCACCACTTATAGTTCTTCCTCCAATTGAGATTCAAACATAGTTGAGGCCTCCCTTGCCAACATAGAGAGTTCATATACTTCCACAGAGGCCTCTTTTAAAGATACCACTACATCAATGATAGTTTTAGGACTCTAGATAATTTCCAACTACATTATTCACACTCAGGATAGTATCATTAAAGTCTCATAACTATACACACAACGCATTTTTAGAGAGATTATTTTACTACTAGATGGGTCCCTAAGAGACCCATAGTTGCATCCACTTCTCAGAGTTATAGGGGCACCCCATAATCAAATTCTACTACAATGATCTCAGAGCACTTATAATATACACAATTTTTAGAGTCATAGTCTCATCCCTTCCATTGTGCTTCAAAATCATGCACAATCCCTCTCCTTCATATGAGACACCATGATGGGGAGTCTCTTATGAGACTCATCGGTTAGTATTATTTCTTCTCAGTATTTCTTGTATATAATTTCTTAGCTTATTGGTATATAGTTTCTTTTTGATTTCTTTTACATAGTTTCCTTATGATTAATTGTACATAGCTTATGTCAAAATAAAATAAAAATCAAATAAATCAAAATAAAAAAGCAATATAACATGTCAAAATAAAAAAACTTAAATAAATCAAAACACCAAAAAAATTTCAATTGTATCTATTTACCATGCTTTACATTTCTACTACTATGCTAGAATTAAATTTTGTTATTGTTTGTTTATTTATCTACATTACCATGCTTCACTTGATCTTATTTGAGTGTGGGTAGTGACACCTAGATCCTTGATTTATTCACTCTACCCATTCAGGGGAAATCCTAATTCTACATTCAAGATATACATCAACATATCTACCCATTAAGGGCATGTTCTACATGACTACACCATCCAAGTTATGTCATTCCTACACCACACACTCTAGTTATCATGTTGATATACAATACTTATTATCTTACATAAATTATTCTATTGACACTCACTAGTATATATCACTTGTGTATTTCTTAACATCTACCTCGTCTTGTACTACATATTTTGCATACTTTCCTTTCTTGTTTTGATTAGTTAGATGCGATAGTATTTACATAACTTCCTTACTTTCTTTGAGTAACTATATGTGATTGAATTAATTATTTCCTAGTTTATTACTTGTGTGTGCCTTAGAACATTTGTGAATGTCCTTTGCTTGTAATCTTGTATGTGCTTATGGCCTTCATGCCAATATTCCTTGTTTGCAATTGTATATGTATGTATGCATTTTAACATGCCTAGTATGCTTGCTTTCCTAGTTTGAGTGACATGTGGCCATGTCCCTTGTTTTCTTTTCCCATTGGCCTCTTTTGTATGATTCTTAATTTTTTCCTTGTGTGCTTACTTATTTATTTCTCAGTTGTTTGCAATGCCATGATCCACATCATGCATTATTTTTCCTTCTTGGATGCCATGATGGACATCATGCTCCATCCATCCTTAACAAATAACCATATTTATAGTTTTAGTTAAATATACTGCACATGATATTACATGTTACATATATCTAGGAATACCCCTATTAATCTAACAATGTGTAATACAAACTAAGTTATATCTTGAGACATCTTTTGGATTATCATTACTATATCATGTATTTCACATCATAACACACTTGTAGGGATCTTTATTCCAAGTTAATTCATTGTAAGGTCTTCATTCCTACCCTCAGAAGAGGAGGTAACAAATAGGGGTCTTTATCATAGAGATCAAAGATCAAAACATGTAAAATAGACTAGAAAAATAGTGATGAATACAAAACAATCATCATAAATAGTAAAAGATAAGAGCACCTAAAGTGGACATCAATTTCAAACAATAAAGTGTCTCATTTTTGGTGCTCCTATCCAAACAACCAAAAATCCAAATTTTTTAGAAATAGACAGAAAGGAAAGGTCAATTATAATTTTTTTAGCTATAGTTCAATTTAAATTGGGAATTTTTAGTATAGTTTTACTTAGAGTATCCAAATATAGGGGCATCATACATGACATGATGGCTCTTACTTTTAGTTTTAGATTGGGTAGTTGGTACCACTTCTAAATCAAAATCCATGTTATAAACACCAGTGATTGAGGGTAATGTGTGCTACACATTTGACTTCTTTTCTTTCTAATTCATTATATTACTTAGGTATTCTCAGTAGTTGCATGCCTTTTTCCATCTACAGGTGGTTGGGATCATTTTGGAGTGGATTTCATATAAGCCTAGTTCTCAGTTTTAGAGTAGATTTCATACAAGCTTAATCTCCACCATTTGTAGTGGCCAAGATTGGCCTAGTTCTCAATACACATTTGACTATCCATGCCACATTGTCAGATTATAGATAATTTATGGGATTCATGAGGCATCTCATATGACACACATTCATACTAGTATCAATTCACAATTCATAAATCAGACATAATGGGCAATAATGGAGCCAAAGGACTAGTTAGCCTTTGTATTCTTGAGACACCTACTCAAAGGGATTGGACACATCATCCAAAAATTGATTAACACACGTATGATCACATAAATTTACTTAGTGGGTGATAATAGAGCCAAAGGGCTAGCCATTGTATTTTTGAGCCACCCTCAAGGAAGTGAGCACTCAACTCAATTCATGATATTACTCTTGGTATATAATATACCCAACATCACTTACAATCACTCAAAATCACAACATATTTATGTTTCACATTGTGCTCTCTCTACATACACTCAACATTAGACATATTTATGGGCTTAACTCTTATAGGTAAGTTCAAGTATGCTTTCTATTTTTCTTTTATCTTTGTATTTTGCTTTACTACATCACTAGAATAAAGGGGAGAAAATGTAGTCACATAAAATGTCAAAATTGGTAGTTTGAGTGTGGCTTGTGAGAACCCATCCATAGGTCCATTTTTCATACTCTTAAAACCCTTATAGACACCTTCTTGTTCATTATCAGTCATCCAAAACCTTATAAACTTTGATTCTATCTCAACCAGACTATATTTCCTATGCCAATCCTTTTTCCCTAGGTAACAAGTCTATAGGATAGGAGTGCCAAACTTGAACTATAGTGCCAAACCCTAAAGTGTCCCATTTTTGGTGCTCCTATCCATTTTAACTTTGATCCCTAATATTCATTTCCATCTGGTCTTTATCCTTAATCAGGTTAGCTTAGTGTGAAGATATATGACCCATGACCAATTGTTCCCTATAAAATCCCACTCAAAGTTAATTTTCAAAGGGAAGTGACCAAAATTACAAATAAAACAATAATATAAAAAAATAATTAAGCCAAACTTCCTTATTCTCTACATACAATCACCCAACATAACTATAAACATATACAAATGCTCATACTAGTCCCTAACCACCTCAAACACTATCAAAATTAAGATTTTGCATCCATAACACACTATTGCACAAAACACACTAGGTGGGAGACCTACATATTGATTGATCCCTCTTCAGAGTATTGATATATGGGAAGTGTGCCCACATAAGGGGCATGGATTACATGTTTAGTGCATCTTACACACTAACCCCCCATCTTTCTCAAGTGATTCAAATATTGTTTCATCAAGCATAATGAAGGGTTAGGGTTTAAAGACAAAATTAGATATATAGTGAGTTCCATCAACAATCAACACTCAAATTTTCATAGGTAGGTTCATATAGGCACAATGTAAATACCTAAAAGAATTAGGTCTCTATGACTAGTTTGGACAATAGTGATAGGAGTAAACAATAATGTTGGACACTAAAGTGTCTTGTTTTTGGCACTCCTATCCTTTTGCTAAACAAAATATAGATTCATGTTGATGACACTATTCCAGTCCTACATAGCCATTTTTAGCCTTTGCATCAACCATCTCAGTCTATTTCTAGCTAAATTATATTTCCTCCTATTTATTATTATTTTTAGAAAGGTCAAAAAGACAAACAATTACATAAATTAGGACTGTAATTATTATTATATTTTGTACTAATTTATTAATCTAGACCCTTAACTAAAATAGAAATAAAAATCCATTATTCTTGAATAAGTTAAATCACAAACCACAACAACCTCTTGCAAATCTCAATTGGTCAAGGGAGAGATTAAGTCTCGATGGGTTCACATTCAGGTAAGTATATTCTAATTTTGTTTTCCTTTTTTTTAGTAGATAGAAGTAACATAAGTGTTGGCTTGAATAATACTATCTTTCATATTTAATGTATTAGGGTGTTACTCATCATACTTTAATTGAGGTTCCCTATACATATTTTTTATATTATTTCTAACCCCCACTTTGTACCACAAGCTTTGGTGTGCACTAGATTAGATTTACTTTCTTGTTATTAGAATAAGTGAATGCTTAAAACCTTAGGAATCCATTAGGGTTATGTAATTATGTTAAATTTTAGGCTTTGGGACCTTTCCTAGCATGATATTTTGTGACAAGTGATCTGCTAATTAGGTCTAGTGGATCCCCATATTGGTCATGCTCCTCCTTAACAAGTTTATCCTAATCAAAAGTGTAGGTATGTTATATCTTCTCTGATCTAAGATTGATTTATAGATGTGATGCATTTTTTATTGCATACATTCTGGTGAAATCAATGTGAATCTTATCCCACCAATGGTTGGATTCATGTTTCCATTTTTCTTCTTAGTATTATTTTTCATATATTTATAGTATTGGGTCAACCCAATTGATCCTATATCTTTTTTTGCCTAGTTTTTGACTCAGATACAGTACTGGATTGACCCAATCAATCTTTTACTCTTGTTTCATCTTTTTCCATCCTCTGTTTGTTGTCTAAGATCAACATATTTAACCCTATACTATTTATAGACCTTTTTCAAACTTTGTTTATTGTACAAGATCAACCTAATCAACCCTATACTATCTACAAACCCTTTTTAACCTATGTCTATTATACTAAGTTGATCCAATTGACCTTATACTATTTTATACCTTTTCTATTTGTCAATTCAATTTTCTATTTGTTAATTCAATTCCCTATATGTTGGACTTAGTTCTCTATTTTCATGACTTAGTTCTTTGTCTCTATCTATTATTCTTCTTGCTTAGCATCCTCTTTCTTTCCTCAAGCATCATATCCCATATAAAAAGATTCTTGAATAACTTGAATCCATTTATAAATTATATGGGTTTCTCTTTCCTTGTTATTTCTTATCTTTTCTTACTCTTTTCAAATTGTGGGGCATCTTGTGATGCCCATCCACACATTATTCTAACCTTTGTGGTATCTTGTGATGTCTACCCACATGTTATTTTAGAATATGGGGCATCTTGTGATGCCTATCCCTACATCCACTTACCCTTTATGGCATATTTTAATGCTCACTCCTATTTTCCATGGCATGCTTCCAAACTAATTCAACTTCAAGAAACATTCTGAGACATCTTAGCTTGTCTCTCATATGCTCATCCTTGATATATACATTAACATATGAATATTTTCTTCTTTTCATGGTTTATATATATATATATATATATATATATATATATATATAACACTTTTTGTAGGTTAATTAAGTATGAGTCTATACCTCTACAATAGTTCCCTCTTTTTCACAAACCTTTAGTCCTCCATTTTGGTCTTTTGGTTTTTTGATGTACAATAATATTATTTATCTTCTTGAATTTTTTCTTGTTTTTTATACCCCTTGGGTTTTTATTTTGTGAGTTACAGTATAAGATCATGGATATGACCCAACATCCCTCATAAAACTTCCATATTTTACTTATTTTATTCACACTTTTTGCTTACCAATGTTGTTTTGGCATCCCTTGGGTTTTTATTTTGTGAGTTATTTTGTAAGACTAGGGATAAAACCTGCCATCCCTCATAAAATTACCATATTTTTACTCATCTACTTCACTTTATATTTCACTTATTTTGGCACCCCTTGGGTTTCTCTTTTATGTAGTTGCAATGTAAGACTATGGATAAAACCTAACCCTCATAAAATTACCATCTTTTCATGTTTTTGATCCTTATTCTCAAATTTAGTTTTTTCTACTTTTGTTAGATGAAAATTTCACAACAAATTATGTTAGCATGTTTTCCTCCATTTATCTCATTCTTATGATAAGGAATCACACCTTACTATCATTGTATCCCTCCTTGCTCTTTGTCACATTTTTTTGTGATTTGAAGTAATTTAAATTGTTCTATGTGTCATTCCTCTTGATTTCCCCTTCCTTTCATCTCCACATTGGATAAAATAATGTCTAAGTCAAGATAAAACTTTTATTTTACCTATATTTATGAGACTCTTAGACCCCATGCTCTTTGAGGTTCTCTCTCTTAGCAACAAACTTATGAGTATTCAAATGAAAGTCATCTTTAGCACCCATGTTTGGTATTTCAAATCTGTATGGAGGAGGAATAGAAAAATCCATCAATAAAGTTAAAATCTACTACACCCTTAACCATTGGTGTGTCTAGGGATATGTGTGGCTGACTTGTGGCTTACATACCTCTTTTATATACTTGTTACATTTCTACATGTTCTTAGATAGGTCAGCCTATGAAATAATCTTGGCTAAGTAGACTATATATAAGATGTAGTGGTTAGTCTTTATTATTACATTAATTATTTTTTTATTAGTGCATTATTGTGGAGGTTACCCCCTCAAAGTGGATTTTTAATATTATCTAGCATTATTATGTGTTGTCAATTATTATTGTGTGATCTATCATATTTTCTTATTCTATGTGATATAAAATCATTCTATGTGATATAAAATCATTCTATGTGAACATCTAAGTAATTTAATTACAAGTGGTATCAGATATTTAATTTGGGCAAATTTCTTATGGTGTTTTTTTAGATTTGGTGAGGCATGGATTTTGGGAGTGGTGGGAGCAAAAAAATATAACTTGCAATCTGAGAAGAATTAATTTTCTCTATCAGTGCAGTATTACTTGAAACACCTTTTTGAAAAAAAATATATATATAAAGAAAAGTTTGAAAAACACTTTTACTATATGCACAATTATAGTTGTTAGATTCATTTAGGCGAGATGATTACAATAGTATATCTAGTCAATACACTTTTTTGGTGCCAAAATTTTTACCCTAGTGCATAAAGGTAGTCATTAAATTCATCTTGGCAAAGTGATCATAATGGTACCATCTCTTGGTATACTTTGTTCAAGGTAAAAAATATCATAGGGTTTATATATGGTAGGTCCTAGTACTTGAGGAAGATAAGGGGGGGCAAGAAACTCCTAAGACTCCTACTGATGACATAGAATCTGAAACTTTAGATCTGGTGATTTATTAGCTTTAGATAGACATAAAAAACTTAATGAGGCATGATGATTTTGTTGTAGTCCAAGATAATGTTTCAATGATGCATAGAGAGATTAATGGGGTTCACAATGAATTGCATCATATCACTATGTAATTGGCTACCCTTACATCTCAATTTTAGCCCAACAACCCTCCACTTCAACATTCAAATCCTCCTCTCAACACTAATAACACCCATGTTAGTAAGAAATTGATGTTAATAAAAGTGGATATGCATAAGTTTGATTGTAAGGATCCTCTCACTTGGATTACCCAAATTGAAAACTTATTTGAGCTGCATCAAACCCTTGGTTCTAAAAAGGTGATAGTGGCATCTTTGTATCTGGAACCTAAGTACTTCATTTGGTATCACTAGTTATGTGCTCAAAATAAAAATAATGGTGCTCTTATTACATGGTCTATTTTCACTGAGGATTTGTTATCTCATTATAAAAATAGTCTCTAAGAAATATTTCAACCAATTAGCCAAACTATGGTAATCAAGAATTGTGAAAGATTATATTCATCAGTTTCAAAATCTCTCTTTATGGGTAGAATATATCACTAAGGAAAATTTGATTAATTTTTTTTTGTGGCCTCAAAGATAAAATCCAATTCAAGGTTCAAATGTTTAACCCAATATCTATATTATAAGCTATCCCTAGGGCATGTATGGCATAAGAAAAAGAGATGGTCAAATGAAAAACTTTCACTACTAATCATGATCACACATTTTCAACACCATTATTTCCACAACCCACCAAATTAACATAATGAAAAAATGAGGATAATTGAGTCAAAGGGTTGTGACAATAAATAGAGAAAAGACCATCATTGTGTTGAAAAGAAGCTATTTTACATTGAAGGTGCCAATGATGATGAAGTACATGGTGAGGATGTTGAAGGTCCTAAGGAGGAATTTAAAGACTCTTAGCCTACTATTTATTGCCATTATTTTTCAAGTATTAGTAATCCCAAAAATCTTAAGGTGATGGGTTTCTTTAAGAAATAGGTCACTGTCTTGATTGATTTTGGGAGCACACACAACTTCATCAATAGTAAGTTGGCTGCTCATTTGAATTGTTTCATTTATCTAGCTCCAAAATTTTAGGTTATGATTGTAGATGGTGGTACTATTAGCTATTCAATAAAATTCCATAGTATTAATTTGGCCATAGGAGACTACTTGTTAGATTCTCTTATGTTTTCTATTCCCATGGGTGTAGCTGATATTGTTTTAGGAGTATAGTGGCTCACCACTTTGGGTACTATTGAGATTAATTTATAATAATTATTCATATATTTTCATTCTAAAGAAAAGATATTTGAATTAATGGGATTAAGGGAAAAATCTCCATAACTTATTATCTCCCATAAAATGACAAAGATTCTCTTTAAATGTGTTAAAAGATTTGTAGCCCACTTGTTTTCCATGGAAGTAAAACCAACTCAGCCATCTCTACATCTTGATCTACAAAAAGTGATTGATGCCCATTCTATTATTTTTTGTGACATTCCAAAAGGACTTACACTTAGCCACATGTATGATCATGCTATCAAACTTATTCTTGGAAGTACACCACCTAACATTAGGCCATATAGGTATCCCCATGCCTAGAAAAGTGAAATTAAAAATGTGGTACATGAGATTTGGGATGCAGGAATTTTCATCATAGCCAAAGCAAATATTCTTCACTAGTTACCATGGTGAAAAATAAATATGACACCTGAAGGATGTGCCCTGACTAAAAAGAACTCAACAAGTACACTATCAAAGGTAAGTTTCCTATTCTTGTCATTGATTATTTTCTAGATGAATTGAATGGTGATTTTTATTTTACTAAGTTAGATCTTTGTTCTGGGTATCATCAAAACTGAATCTATGATGAAGACATACCCAAAATAAATTTCAAGACTCATGAGGGCCATTATGAATTTTTAGTTATGCCTTTTGGTCTAAAAAATGCACCATCTACTTTTTAGAGTTTGATGAATACTATTTTTAAGACATTTTTGAGGAAATTTGTTTTAGTATTCTTTGATGATATCCTCATTTATAGTAAAAAATGGGAAGACCATTTACAACATGTGAAATAGGACTCTCCATTTTGAAACAACATCAATTATATGCCAAACCTTTCGAACGTACTTTTGGGGCTTATGAGGTTGAATATTTGGGTTATCTAGTTTCTTATGGAGTGAAATTGGATCTTAAAAAAGTCCAAACAATGGTGGACTGGCCAATTCCTAAGACACTCAAGAAATTATGTGGATTTTTGGGGCTAACTAGTTACTATCATAGGTTTGTCAAAAATCATGGTAGTATTGCAACCCCACTCACCTCCTTTTTGAAGAAAGACTCCTTTTAATGGACTGATGTAACTACCCAAACATTTAAACGATTGAAATTTGCTATGTGCACTACTCCAATATTGGCCACTCTTGATTTTTCCAAAACTTTTATGGTTTAATGTGATGCATTTGGGTATGGTATGGGTGCTATACTTATGCAAGAAGGTATACCACTTTCATTTGAAAGTTATCAACTAAAGGGTAAAAATTAGTATAAGCCCATCTATGAGAAGAAAATGATGGTTATTTTTCATGTAGTCAAATAATGTAGACCTTATTTGATGGGTCATCACTTTTAGGTGAAGATGATCATGATAGTTTCAAATATTTTTTGGAACAATAGTTGTCATCTTAAGAATAATAGAAATGGGTAACTAAGATGTTAGGTTATGATTTTTAAATAGTCTAAAAAAAGGCAAGGATAATGTGGTGGTAGATGCACTATCTAGAAAGGATGAATCAGTTGAAGCATTACTATATGCCATAACCATTTATAGGCAGATTAGCTAGACAAAGCATGATCATGCTATATGCCATAACCATTTTTAGGTAGATTGGATAGATAAATCATGATTAGAATGGGAACATGATAGTGCTACCCATGATTTGTTTCAAAATCTTCAAAAAGGTTTAGGTGGATCTGAAAAATTCACATGGAAGGGTAATGAATTGTGGTATAAAGATAGATTGTACATATGTAAGGAGTCTCTTCATAAATAAAAAATCCTTAAAGAACTTCATGTAACTCTAATTGGGGGTCATTCAAGATTTTTGAAAACCTATAACAAATTCAAGCAAGATTTTTTTGGGAAGGACTCAAGGGGGATGTCTAGAAATATGTGGCTGAATGTACGATCTATTAGCAAAACAAAGGTGAAACCATCAAAACCTCAGGTCTTTTACAGCCTTTGTCCATCCTTAATCAGTATTGGGAAGAGGTATTTATGGATTTTATTATAGGGTTACCAAGATTTGATGGTCAAAATGTTATCATGGCTATTGTGGATTGTCTCAGCAAGTATTCTCATTTTTGTTCTTTATCACAACCATTTGTTACTAGTACAATAGCTTCTAATTTTCTCAATACAATTCAGAAACTACATGGGACCCTTAAGATAATTATTAGTGATAGAGATCCCATTTTCACTACTAAATTTTGGATTGAGTTGTTTACATGTTTGGGCACTCAGTTGGCTCATAGTTCATCCTATCATCCTTAATCTGATGGATATACTAAGGTGGTCAACAAATGTTTGGAATGATATATCTATTATTTTGTTTCTGATAAATAAGATAAATGGGTTCATTGGTTGCCACTTGCTAAATGGTGGTATAATACTTCTATTCATAGTTCTTCCAAAATGTCTCTTTTTGTGGCACTGTATGGATACCACCCTCCATCTATCACTTCAACCTTGAAGGTCAATCCTAAGTTTTGTGTAGTTAAATAACATATTCACCATTAACAAGAGGTCCTTACAAGTTTATGTGAAAATTTAGCTATGGTCCAAAATCACATGAAGTAATAGGTAGATCAACATAGACATGAGAGGCATTTTGACATTGGTGATTGGGTATTTGTTCGCTTATAGCCATATAAGCATATGTCATTGAAGAAACAAAAAAAGGATAACAAGTTGTCCCCTAAGTATTATGGGCCTTATCAGATCTTGCAAAAAATTAGTAGTGTGGCCTACAAGTTAGAGTTTCCTTCCTCCACATGCATACATCTAGTATTTCATGTATCATGCCTAAAAAAAGTCATTAGACATAGAGTTACCATTCAAAAATAATTACCAAAATTAGATGAGGAAGGCAAATTTATTCTTGATCTTGAGGTGATCCTTAACATGCACACTAAGTAGTTGCATTCTAAAGTGATTATAGAGTACTTGATCAAATAGAAGAATATACCATGTGAATATGCCACTTGAGAGGATGAATCATTTGTGTAGAAATATCTAGAGTTACCACAATGTTGATGACAATGTTGTTTTGAAGGGGAGGGGCTTGTTATGCCCTTAACCATTAGTGTGTCTAGGGATACATGTGGTCGACTTATGGCTTACATACCTCTTTTATATACTTGTTGTATTTCTCTTTGTTTTTAGATAGGTCAGCCTATGGAATAACCTTGGCTAAGTAGACTATATAAAAGAGGTAGTGGTTAGTCTATATTATTATGTTAAGTATTTTGCTATTAGTGAAATATTATGGAGGTTTCCCTCTCAAAGTGGATTTTTTATATTATCTATTATTTTTCTCTGCTGTCAATCAATGTTGTGTGATCTCTCATATTTGATTATTATTTGTGATATAAAATCATTATGTGTGAACATCTAAGTAATTTCATTACAAAATCCAAATCAATTAAAATAAAGGGCAATGATATCTAAATGACAACATACAAATCTCAAAAGTCAAAATCACACCAAAATATGTGATTCTAAGAACATATCCTATCTCTAATTGAAGCTCAAACTCCATGGTTGGCCTCACATAGAGCTGAGGTCCTTTGGGGTATGGTAGGCTAGTAGATTGGAATAGGGGAATTCAAAAAACTCTATGGTGCTACCTAATTCTCATGCAAGTACCCAATATTCGTAGTAGATCAAAAACTCTATAAGGGGTCCTAAAGAATGGGGAACATGTTATGGGAAGGTAGGTATATTTTAATTTTCATGCATATAGCCTTCATGGGATGATTTATATACCCTATTTGTTGACCTAAGACCTGTGTAGCTAAGAGAAGTTATTCATAGTTCATAAGTTTTAAATTCCTTTTGTTTTGACAAACCTAATTTGAGTGTCTTGACTTTGATAAAGAGTTCATCTACCTTGGTTTTTTCTTCATTCTCCCCTCCACCCATTTTATTCCCCCCTTGATAGATAAATTTTGATTCCAAATCTATTTTCCTGTCTTTAAATTCCTTCTTCTTCACCTCTTAAAAACATGCTAACACTAATTTGTACTAGTTTTATCTATCCTTAGAGCAAAACAACATGTTTGAGTAACTTTAGATTCTTATTTATTTATACCATGACTTACATTTATACACTTAATTTACTTTCCTTTTACCATTTTTTATTTTTGTGCTATCTTGATGTTATGGACACCTGAGGTCATACCTTTTTTACATTATTGAGTGATGCTATCTTATTACTTCTCACTAGCCAATGTTATTTTCCCTTTTATGCACCTTTTTCCATTGTTGAGTGAGATGTGGATTGTTACTACTCACTCATTAATGTTGTTTTACCATTTTGTTTAGTATTTTACCCATTTATTTGTTTTTTATTACCATCCTATTTTACATGTATCTATGGTTTGACTTGGTGAGTTTTCCTTTCTTACTTAAGGATAACTTGTTTGAGTTTTTTGGTCTTTAGTAGTCTTGGATTTTTTAGTTACCCAATTTACTCTTGTTTTTGACTTGGTCATTTGGTATAACATAGCACTTGTCACCACATCTTGAAATTTTTTTTGAGTATGTCCCATCCTCATAGTACCAACTATATTGGCTTTTCTTGTATTTATTTGTTTTTTCTCTTTAGTTTTGTATTCTTGGGTTTGTTGAAAGCAGTCTTTATTCCCCGCACAATCAAAACTAACAACACAATAGAAAACCATCTTGAAATAAAGGTAAGTCAAGGTGCACATTACATTTAATTTTTAGATTAGTTTCCCTTTTAGTCATTTACTTTTAGTTATTTTTGTTTAAAAATACTGTAACTTTTTTTAGCATCAGCATTATGTGTGTCTTTATGTTCTTTCTCGAAGCATAATCCATTATTTCACCTTAGTGAGACATGATGAGATTTGAGTGGGGCATATGTATACACATAATATTTTCAACTTTTTATCAAATACTGATGCTTTACATCTTGCAGGAACCCATTGAGACTTAATATCTCTGAGTGCACACCCTAATGGGTGCATCATGAAAGGGATGGGTAGACCTTTGGTGCTTCGTAGGATTGTTATCATTTTTTCCACATTATTACCTATCCAACCAGCTCCTAAAACCATTCCTGAAGTTATTTCTCCTCCCTTGAATACTCCTCCAGTCTTATTCTCTTTCCATCCCTCCTTTTCTTATCTTAAACCCCTTTTGGTCAATCAGTTGTACTAGGTCTATTGGGTTGACCAATATAGTTTAGGGGTATTTTTCACTTTCTTAGCTTGTTAGCCTTTCAAATGACCTAGCTCAGACCTAGTGAATTTTACCTAAAAATAAATTGGGTCGATCGGGTATAACCAAAAATTTTATAAGGATTTAAGAAAAGATCTATCTATATATACCAAATCATTTTATCATTATTTCATATGTGTAATCAAGAGTTATTATTTGCTCATTATTATTCTTAATCTACTCTTCCACCATTTTAATTGAGGAGACTTAGCTTTGGTTTCTTATTTGGAGATTCTAATCTTGTGGATAAGTCTTAGATTCTTTTGCCTTTCTTAGTGATCCTTACAAACCAAAACAACCTCTTGCAAATCCCCATTGGCCAAGGGAGAAATTGAGTCTCGATGGGTTCACATTCAGGTAAGTATATTCTAGCTTTGTTCTCCTCTCTTTTAGTAGATAGAAGTAGCATAAGTGTTGGCTCAAATAATACTATCTTTCATATTTCATATATTAGGGTGTTACTCATACGGAGGATTATTTTATATAATTTAGACATATCAATTGTCCAATTTTTTGAAAACTATTAGAAATAAATTGGACTATATCAAGATTAAATTGGACTATGTCAAGATTAAGTTGGACTTATTACAAATAAATCACATCTATCTAATGTATTTGTGATAAGTCTAAATTATTTAAAATGATCATAAATAATTAGTAGTTGAAAACTATCATAAATAAATTGGAATTCATTAGTAATTACTTAGACTTATTAAAAATAAATCATATTTATATTATATATTTACAGTAAGTCCAAATTATGTGGCCACTCAAACTAGTTCATAGACCATGCATTTACAAATAATAAGACTTGGTGGTTTATTTTTTAAGGAAAAATAATTCATACATCAATCAAGTGCTTAGGCGATATGTGATTTAAAACACTTGGGATGATTGGGATGCCATGTGTCATCAATTGATTGGATCAGGAACTATCTATTTAATTTGATTTGGGTGGCATCCTCATGACCATCAAAGTGTATCTCATATCTATGTACCTACCACATATCGATCATGGGTGTTCTATTATTATATTATTAATATAATCACCCACATAGTCAAGTTACCAAACTTATGATGCACGTTGCAATTTTAGGTGCTCACATTATTTGGGACTTTTATTTGGAGTGGTCATCCTTTTGCACAATTGAGTCACTAATATTATGCCATGTGGTACAATCTTGGGTGCTTGTATGAAGTGCAATTTGAAAAAATAAAAATAAAAATAACATTTATCGATACACAAATACCAAATAAAAAGTCTTGATGTGCAAGTGGGACATTCTGAGGTGTAAACCTTGAGAACCTTTTCACATACACAAGAATGCCGAAGTTTATTTTGTAAAACACAAAATCTAAAGTGTAAATTATAAGATGTGAAAATTATGAAGACCATTTGCTGAAGACCATTTTGAAGGATGAAAAAAATGTGAAGTGGATGTTCCAATAGTCAAATGCTATTAAATAGATGTAGAGTTACCAAAATATTGAATTGCCATAGTAAAAAATATAAAACTCAAATGCTAAAATATATTTTCCAAGACCCAAAATGTGAAGTACCACTAGAAATAAATATAAATAATAAAACATTATAAATTCTTAAAAAATAGACTAAATTTCAAAAAAACATTCATATTTCTCATTCCAAAATTAAGGAAATGCCATTTCAAATTTCCCAATCCTTTTATCACTATTTTTGTTAGTTCCTAGTGGGATGATACATTTAAATAGTTTCTTACAATACCTTTCAAAAAGTAGTGAAAAAAGTGTATGACCTCTCCAATTTTTATTTGGTTTCCAAGCGTAGATGATACTATCTATGAGTATGGATGGTAAAGATGTGTTAGTTAGGTTCAACTTCTATTTCTTGTCCAAGTAGCCTAAATAAATTTTTGCTTCTTTTGATTATTTTTTCCTTGTATGAATTGAGATAAACCAAGCTAGATTGGCCATTCATTTTATATCCCAATTTTTTTGTAGTATCTCAATATTACTTTTAAATTTAGAAACCCATACTATGTAGTCCATTTCTTTAGAATCATCAGGTCTGATAAATAACATACCTCTAATTTACACATCTTGAGCTAGATCAAATGTAATTTTTGTTCTTTTTCTTCTTGGACCAACATATGTATCTATAAATGCCACTCTAAACTCAAGGGTCCTATCATGAACCATTTCATGTAGATCTCTATGCAAGGGTATGCCATTGTGAATTCTAGGCGAAAAATCACCTGTACACTCAACTTCAGAAGGGAACCTATCTTCTTTCATTATGTTGTGGATGTTTTTGAAGTAATATGCTAGATCCTTCCACTTACTATTTTTGGTCAAACCAAACTCATTAAATTGCTATACATACTTATTAAAGTTATATTTAACTTCTTTTTCACTATTTTTTCTACTTCTATCTGAGTCTTTTTCAATAATGGAATTTTTAGACATTTCTTCATTTTTCAAGTCTTTGAAATATATTTCTGTCAGATTACCTTTTGGAACATTTGGCTCACCATTTTTTTTGTTCCCCATGATGCAATAAGGGGGGACCAATTTATATCTCTTATAGAGTGTTTGTGATGTATAATGGGCTGACCTTACTCCATGCATATAAAAAAGTATTGCCCTTTTGTCAAGCCTACTATTTCATTTCTTTCCTTCAACTGGTAACTATTAACATACTATTTAAAATCCACTACCTCTTTAATCAAATATGGCATGAAATTTTTTATATTTTCACATGTCCTATAAATATCCATCATCTCTACCACACTCTATACATCTTTCCTCTTTATGAATTTAGATAGGTTTCCAAATGTGCCATCGATGTCCTCCTGAGAATGTTATATAGGGAGAAATTTGACATTAACATCAAGGAAAACACCTTTGTATATAAGGAGAGATAAATATTACAACACATACTTATACAAAAAAAAAACATTTTTTAATGATTTTGTAAATGTAACATTAGTTCCATATAAATTTTGACATTTTAAAAACATAATTATGGATGGAAGTACTTATTATTATTATCCCCACAATAGTTGTCTAATTGAAGGTATAGCATAGAAGTAAGTTTCTTGAAGGTACCAATTGATTGTGATTCTCTATATTTCTTGCATTCAGGGTAGCAGTTATTAGACAAAAGTGCATCATACAATGGATATTTTGAAATTCTATGTTTATATAGTAAATATCCATAAGTATATGATATTGTTATTTCTATATCCTTGAAAAAATTGTTTAATGAGGTGATAATAAAGTTAGACCCTCCAACAACTACGATAAAAAAAATGCCCATATCCGCCTTCACCATGACCATGTGTTATAATCCCTGCCATTGACAATGCTAATATTTTATTGGTAACTACTTTGCTTTTTGTCACTACCCTCAACACAAATGTTTTTTGACATTTAACTTGTTATGATTGACACTAAGGCATTATTTAGGGTATTGCTATGATAGTCATTTATGTGTGTAATATATTTGTCTTATAAAAAGTATTTGATTTGAGTGCATCATGAATTCTTGATTGATAAACTCTTATTGATATATATAGAGGGACCTAGAAAATTTATATTGAGTCAAAAAGATACATTTTTTGAACCTAGCGAAGTCATCATATATGTAAATGGTCACATAATGAAAATTAGTTCACCTGTTCTTGAATTTTGGCTAGGATATTGGCTCATATTCCATATCTGCTAATTGTGTATTGATGTGGCACCTCATAAATTCTTGAGTGAAAGATGATAGAATATGTCTAACATTTTCATATCGACCTAACTGTTAGTCATGGAGAAATATTTGCAAAATCATCCACCAATTGGTCCAACAAATCTTTAGCTGTCATTATCTTTTGTGGATTTTGTCAAAATCTCCTTGCATGGAATGCATTTTATTCCCCATTTTTATAAAAAAATTGAATGTTAAAAAAACTACTTCTCTTCAATCCATATATTTTAAGACAAGCTTCCAAATATATCTCTGTACCCTAAAATTCAATACTAGTTATGTCTTTATTTTTATTAAATAAACTAATAGAAAGGGCATCCAAGACATGTTACCTCCTATCTATTATGGTGAAATCAAGTAACTTTATCTTTGTATATTTTAGAATCTCAAATGATAATACTAATTGAAAATATTTTTTGGTGCAACATTTATCTACATACATTGTTGAAATGTCACTATCTATGATTTCATCAAACTCCACTTGGCTGAGTGCAGTGTTTGTCTAACTTATTTTTAAGCCCAAGTATTTTTAGGCACTAGCTAATTTTTTTGGATGCCTTTTCACTAAGAATGCCAGGAAAGAAGTGACTTCATTATCCACTATGCCTCAAACATTTCCAATTTATTTATCCTTTGGTGTTATGTATGATAAATTGATTGCTCTACAAGTCTTAGTGTTTACTATTTTTTTGGATGCCATTAAATGATAGATGTTTCAGTTACCTCTATACTGAAAGCCTCACAATGTTGTATAACATCACAATGTTGTATAACATGCCTTATGTAAATTCCTAATTAATTTTCTAACATTAGGACAAGAATGCAACCAAAAATATCCCCTGGTTCTACAAATTCAATAAAACCAAAAGCAATTTTTTCATCATTTGCAAGAGCTATACATTTGTGAAACAAATATACCCCTTTACCAAGAATTTTTTTAGGATTTGAAATGTGGTAGGATCATTGATATATTGAAAAAATGAGTCCAAGTAAGGGTTTTAATATTTTAGTGGTTGCATATACAAAACTAAACTCACATTATTTTGTCTTTGTTCCATGTCATTATCTATAGAAAACTTGTCTATGATATGTTACATCATTGTTGTGCTCCATATAGTAAAGTTATCAACTATATCCCCCAAATTATCCATAAAAGATGAAAGAAATGGAAGTGATAGAGTTGGATCAAAATATTTAGTCACATTAAAACTTACACATTCAATAGGTATTTGCTCATTATAACACGTGAAAGTGAGAGTTATGGGTTCCATAGATTTAGTATCTGGACCTACCACTTTGTGTATTCTTCCTTCACCAATGACCTTACCATTATTTATGAGAGAAACATAGTCTCCACATTGGAAAGCCATTGACATATGATTTTTTATCTTGTAAATTTCCAAAAGACATGAGAATAGTTATTTATTAGTTTATTTATAAAATTAGTACAATTTATACCTGTATGTAGGAGATAAATCTATATTTATAGTAGAACATAAGCATGAAGATATGTTAAAACCTAAAAATGTTAAAAAGTTAATGTAAAACATTTTTTTAATGACATGGTTTATGTCAAGCCAAAAAAATAATAGCTTTTAATATCATATACTACATACTTAAATTATTACTTCATCTTACTTTGAAGGTATCTCCTACGAGATACATTTCAAACATGCATCAGAGTGGAATAGCCACGCACACAAAAATAGCTAATCAAGTCAATATTCAACCATGTATTTTATTACAATACAAAATGATATTGAGAAATGGGGATTTTGAGAAAAATTATGGAAAATAATTAGATTCTTATATTTTTGGATCCTGTATGTGATTTGAACCTCTGTTGTGGACCCAAATTTTTTAAGGTATTGCGTAGGGTATACCTTTCAAACATGCATATGGGTACCCTTGAAGGTTTGAAGGTAGTACTAGGTGATACCTTGAAGGGCCTTATAATACCTTCAAGTGTAATCATGACATTAACATTAAGGCTTCAATTTTTAATAGTCAATGACATGTGGCATACACCAATTAACCCATGACATTTTAACACTCAAAAAATATTTCATGTTCATCAAGTGAGCGACTCTCCATTATTATTCTAAGTGTCTCCATCCTATTTACCCAAAGACTGATAGATTGAACTTAATGTATGAAATATTAGGGATGTGTAGGAATCACTATGGTGATGTGTGTCTCCCTCCAAAATGCCTCTAGAATTCTTGTTAAAAATGGGGTCCACTTCCTTCAGCTAATGACATGCATTTTATTTAAATAAGAACTATCTCCTTTCTTGAGGAGTGCTGTGATGGCACATATCTTTAGTGGAAGGGATTGAGACTTCAATTTTATAGTCATTTTCACTTATGTGCTCATTTGTTGTGAGTCTATGATGAACCCAAGCGCTGGCTTCAAGTTTGTGACCACATTTTTATTCTCTCATAACAAGATACATAAAATTATTAGACCATGGGGACTCAAATAGGTTAAATTTGATGGTAACCCATGCCCATCAATAATTTTTTTTATGGTTTTAAAATCAATGTCTGAGAAAGTGAAGGTGATAAGATAGGTATGGCAGAATGATCGCTAACGGTCGTACAAGACCATTAATGACATGGCATTTTGAAAGATTGCATATTATTTTAGGTAGGTCAAGTTGGGGTTAATTAAATGGATTAAAAAACATGATATGGGGTAATTTAAATATTTTTGAGACAAAAAAGGTCACCCTCAAAGCCAAAATATTAAAGATGAGGAAGATCACTCATGCGTAGGTGGTCAATACATTTAAAGAGGTTGGCAAGAGCAAATTGGTTACCAAAAGCCATAAAACAATGGGGAGGAACAATGTAAAAACATTATAGACTTTGGTGAATAATATTATTCTACTATCTACTCTCAATATACTTTCATAAGGAAAAAATGTGAACCAAATTTTGATAGAACAAAGTAATCAAACAATGCAAATTATAGGTTTAGTCATGGACAGGAGCAAGTTATTGATCCTTCTCATAGATGTAGAAAAGGAAAAAATGGGGATTGGGTTAGGTATTAAAAAAACCAAATTCAATGACCTAGATCCATTTATATTTGTGGAAATAGTTGAAGTTACTCTCTTCACCCTATCAACACAACTAGGTGCGCAAGTAGGAGATCTTGCAGTTCAACATCTGCTTTGGGGTTACAATATAGAAAGGCTAATCAAGTTACCTAAAATTGAGAAATTGGATGAGGTCATGTTTACCTTTTTAAGAAGATACAACTAAGGGCCTATTCATTTTTCTAGAGATATCATTATTTGGATCAATGCATAGACCATGATAAGAGCCACAAGCCTCCTGAATCATGTAAAATCCTTATTTCCATACAAGTTTACCACACCACCAATTCATCATTATGTTTGGGATAAGTTTACCACTAAGGAAGGTAGAGGAACCCCAATTGACTCCATTAAGGATGTTGAAATGTGCATTCTTATAGAGTGTATTACAAAGAGGTTTTGGCATGCAATAAAGTAGGCCAAATAGGCAACAAAAAGAGTAATTGACATTATGTATCACATGATACACAAGAATGAGAACTTAAATTAGCCTAGGTTTCTTACATTAGAACTTAAAACTAATATAAAAAAGGTAATTTAGGTAGCTCAAAAAAATTCTAATATCAGTTGTTGGTTTTGTTGTTATGCTTCACCCAATGAAAGTCCCCACTAGGCCAAGTTAATGTTACTACCGACTTTTTTCCTACTACTACCCTTGTAGACATCACTTAAACTAAGATATGGAAATAATATGAGTAATTAGGGACATTTAACATATGGTGGCTTGAAGCTTTATCTTTTATTTGGTTGTACCTTCTAATTCCATAGGATGCCATGCAATATTTGGGGTAGCATGCATTAGTAACCAAGTTGTACAATGGTATTCAAATCAAGGTGCATGAGTTGGCCATGCAAACTATGACTCTAATGTCAATTTTCCTCACAATGGTTGAAGTACAAGCCAAAGTATAGAGGTAGAGAACCTTAATCACATAATAATGCTGACAAGATCAAGAACAACCATAACTAGTTGTGTAACCATAGGCCTCACCCCAATAGTTTGTAGCTCCTCCATAACAATAAAAATGCAAATATAAGGGACTTGCATAAAGATCCTCACCACCACTAACTAAAAATAAATCAAGGAAAATCAAGTCTTGGTTGGATAACCCACACATTCTAAGGATAGCTTAGGAGTATGATCTCATAATATTCTAGATTGATGAACTAGAAGCTCTTCAATGTATGATCAAAGACATCAGTCAAAAGGTCTATGATAAGGAGGATAAGGAGTTATTTTTATGGAAAGTAGTGCACACTTACCAAGTGTATAATAAGGTAAGTGGTGACCATTTGGTTGACATTACATAACCCCTTACCTCTATTATTATGGATACTATAGTCATGAAGAAACTCAACACAAACATGTGGCAATTTTTTTTTGAAAAGATCTAGAAGCTACTTCATCATCTACGTAGTTTTTAGATCTACTAGAAGAAGTGAGCCTAGTACGGTCATTGATGTGAAAAAAATGTATTCATACTTGGGCGAGGCCTTAAACCACCATACTCAAACATTTGGTATATTTTAGAGAGCCAACCATATCAAGTAGTTCCCATCAAATGAAGTGTAGGGGTATGATGGGACACAAGGGTACACTTGTCCCTTTGATCAAGTGAAGAAAGTTTTTCATGTGTATAGGTGTCATGGTTATTTAATTTGAATATTTGGAGAACTCAAAATATGATATGGAAATTAATGATGTATATGTAATGGTGGGATCCCTAGATACCCCAATGTGCTTGCTTCCACTTCCATAGAGACATCTTTGGATGTTTCACAACTACCATTGTCTAAATAAATTAAAGGATTAGATGCATTCCAAAAATCCATTGTGCAAAAGGATTCAAACTTGGAACATGTTATTTTTTGGCTATGTAAGGAGAAATTTAAAGTACAAAATCAAATTGTTGAGGCTAGGCAACTCATTAATGACTCTTTTCCTACTCTGGTTATGCAAGTCCTTGGTGATCAAGTAATGTTTGAGGATAAACAACTCACTACATTACTAACCTGGCTAAAAAAGTATTAGCTAAGCACACATAAAATACACATCCAAGGTTAGGCTATCCATGCTAAGATTGAAGGTATTTATGAAATTATAAAAGAATATATATAGGTTCTAGATATTATTGTGCACCAAGCTAAGTAGATTGCATAAGGAATGCTTGATTAGAGGCAACACCTTGATAAATCCTTAGATTCTACTAAATTAGAGTTTATAATGATGGATAAAGCTAAATTTATATTGAATGATTGAATGGATACTGGGGAAAAACTAAACAATTCATTTCAATAGTTTTTAGAAGCCCAGGATACTATGATGAAAAAGCTCTAGGTTTGGTAGAATGAGACAATGCATAACACATTTGCAACAATTCAAGCCCAAAAAACTATAGATAGGTTGGATGATATTGTGTTAGATATCTAAATTAAGTTTTCAAATTCCAAAGACTTCCTTATCATGACATAAGGAGTAGATGTGCACAATTTAATGGTCATTCAGATTCCACATTGCATTTTGCTTACCATGTTGTGATAAGTGATTGATAATTAGAAAATGCTCAAGCATGAACTCTTGTAGGTTAAACCATCTATTGTTTATATCATAGATGAACCTAAGTTCATTCCACCACAAGATATCCAAGCAATGTTTTAGAAGAGAAATCTAAATATAAAGGTGCAGTTGGGGTAGCCACAACCTACACAGTAGGTAAATGTGTAGTTTAAGCTTTACAGTTTAAGGAAAAATTGTACATTTTTAACATAGTCATAAGCATTTAGAATGGGGCTAGGTTGGTTGAATCTTCCTAACCTAGATGGCCACTTGGTTATGGTAGTATATGTAAAACTAAAAAGGGTGGTAGGTAAGTATGGAAAGCCAAAAAAATTGGAATGATTATTGCCACTTTTGTGAAAGGCTAATCTTTTCTAGCTTTAGCCAAGATCAGAGTTTAGATTTTGTCTTAGGATGAAACAATAATTAAATCCATGAAAGTTTTGGGTATGAAGTAGGAAAATGTGCATACAGTATCATTTTATATTCTATATGATCTTTTAGATGTCATTGGCCTTGTTATCGAAGTGATAAATATAATAATGCTTTGACTCTTTTCTTTTTGTATGCTTGAAAACTATAATGTGAAGAGATATATCCATGTAAAAATATATATATAGTGCTATGATGTAATTTAATTTTTTTTGATGTGTGATAAATAATAATAAACTAGCTTTGTTATTATTTTCCTAATATTCTTTTACCTATGAATAGTGCACAGTGTTTACTCTATTTTGTTTTAACTTGTTTTATCTTATATTATGTTGTTTATGATCCATAATTATTGACACCATGTTATTTATCTTTATATTTTCTATGGTGTATAAAAATTAAGATTGTGTAGATTCACTCATGCTATTATGATTCTTTTCCACTTCTTTCTATGCAAGCTATACCTATAATTTGCATGTTTTGGAGAATTTCTAGGAAAATATGCTAACATTCCTTCAACATGCACACAATTAGAATTTTATTTCAAGGTATTTTTAGTACCTTTGAGTTTAACCTAATGTATTCATGTAAGGTATAAATTATCTCATAGGAGAGAATTTCAAGCATGCATTTGTAGTAATTTCAATGGGTATCCTAATAGATACCTTGAAAATGCACATGATTAAAATTATCTTATGATATACATTTAATGGACTTGTAATACCTTTAATGGTTAATTTATTCATAAAGGCATCTCATTGGAGATACTTTCAAGGTATCCATAAAGGTACTACAATGCCCTTCAATGTATATTATTGGGAATACATAGTTTGTTAGTTTCCCTTTCTTTGTTGTTTGTTTCCCATTTTATTGTTTCTGTTTCCAAAAAAAAGTGTTATTGGCACAAGTTTATTCCATTATGTGTTAGGTGTCCTCACCTTGGCCCTCCTTAACTTTAAACTATCTACTGATAGATAATTATCTACTCCACTCCCCTTGTAATTAATGTCTAGGCACTCCATATTTCATGATCCTCCATAAGGATCATAAAAAATATCTTATGAGGCACTCCTCAAGCATGTGTGTCACCTTTATCATTTATGGGCACCCAATTTTTTTTAAAATGTCATGATGATCGCATTTATCAGGCATTTGTCTTAAAAATTATTTCATCAGGCTTTTTTTTAGCACTTTCTTTGAATGAAATTTATCTTTGTTTTTGAGACTTTTATCTATGGGCTATTATTTTGGGAAATTTTTTATTGATTTCAAAAAAAATTGTATCCAAAGTCTCCTTCCATCCTATGTATCAAATATCCCTAGCTAGCTCCCATCTACAAAGAGAATTGTGATTAAAACATCAACCAAGCTGGAGCTGAATTGATTGCATAACATACATAACACATAGAAGAACATTACAAGCAACACAGGGCATATACATTACAATGAAATATTCATCTAGGATATTTAGAGGTGAAAATCCACCATCCCCTTATTTAATTAAATATTTTATAGATTTCATGGACATAGTGTTTGATGCTACCATATTTAAGGATAGGTACAAGAACTATTCAAAATTATGGGACATCATCAATTTAGTGGATGTATTTTAATTATGAGATGATATGAAACTCATAAATAGATAATTTATCAAGGAAATGTTGGATTTCAAATGCTAAAGGTTACATTTTATAGTTGTTAAACTAGAGGTGATGCCATGTATCGACCTTCTATAGGATTTATTTTTCTTGGGAAGGATATCACAAAATGCTTTTCTTCATCACTCCAAAAATAACATAGTTATTGAATTCATCTCAAGACCCAAATTCCAAAGGTATTTATCTTTTTGCATACCTGATGCTTATTTTGATAAATATACACTAGTACAATTCAATGCAAAAAGCTCAATTGATATGGCACTCTCTACGTGGTTGCTCCTAGACCAAATCATTACATGGAAGGGGAAGAAAATGAAGGGGTTAGTTACTATTGACAAATTTAAAATTGGCATACACATTGGTATGACACTCCTCAATTGACTCTATGGTATGCCAAGTATCCATTTTATCAATTTAGATTGGGTGCCATTATTGCATATGATGCTCACCCATGATGCTACGTACATCCTAGGTAAGATAATTAGCTTACACTTTAGAGAGAAGATAATCAACAAGGATGATTTTCCCATGAATTCAAGTAGTTTTTATATGATTTCCTATTTACTTGATGTATTCAAGGTAACTTGTTACAGAGATCTTGGAGAATTTTGGACTCTAGCCATAGACTATGAGAAGAACAAAATCTATGACCATTATCAATTTATGCATATATATGCCTATACCAAACATATGGTTAGGATATATGAAGACATATATCCATAGGTTTGGAAAGCCATTCATGGTTTACCCATGCCTTAGATTAGGATAAATATTTCAAAGAAATTGGCAATAAAAAGGTATTATTGGCAATAAAAAGGTATTATTTCCTGTACCCAAATTTTATAGTAATCATGATTTGGGGGAATAAAGTTAATCCTTTGTGTCCTCCAAAGTTTTTACCAGACAAGCTAGCTAAATATGGAATCATCTTTCAACTATGGTGGATTATTGAACATGACCTGTCATAGTAGAAGAAAGCCTTATATTTTGGCCACTTTGTAAAATATGGCAAAATGGTTTATACCATGAGGAAGCATTTTTTATAGGTGGGTAAAAATAAAAAGAGTTATCCTTTTCTCATGATTCCACACAGAGGTTGGGATCCACATGGGATGATTCAAAAGCACATACAATGCTTCAACATCCCTTATATCCATGTTCCCTATCCATATGATTATTTTTTTCTTAATGCAAATTCTAATGAGGATGTTTTACAGAGAGCCATGGTCATTGGACTAAAGAAAGATCATTTTTGAATGTTCCAAGATGACCCCATAGTCACTGCTAGAGAATTAAATAGGAAGAAGGATCTATATAAGGAATGAGATCATTTTGACTTTTGGAGAGGACAATTCAAGGAGAAATCTAAAGACCAAGCAACTTCTTCCTCCCAAGGAATCCCTTTGAAACTAAAGCTAAAAGTCATAAAGAGAGAGCCTATGTTGCTTAAACCAAGAATGAGTAGGGGAGCACATGCAATGGATCCCATTAGATTGGATTTTGATGAAGAAGAGAAAACACAAGAATAGTCAGTTGTGATAATAATTCAAGTATTTATTGATATGCCCCATGTATATATTGCTTCATATATTGGGATAACAAAATCAGAATAGAAATGTTAACATCACAAGGCCCATCCACACAACTAAAGACCCCACTAGTTTATATGAAGAATCCAAGGACTCCTACAGGCAATCCTACACTACAAACATCATAAGGCTTGCCTACTAAATTAAAATAGGAAAAGAGGGTGATAATAAAGGACATTAATGATGATTTTGAAGAGGAATAAAAGTTAGAAGTATCTAATTTCATGAGCCTCTAGAAAGGACCCATAGTACCAAATTCTCCACACACTTAGCCTTTTGTAACTTTTTCTTTATCTTCTATACCCATTTTTGGACATGTTTTAATTTCTTCTATGTTGGGATCACCCAAGGTGGAAGTACTTACTTCCAACTTAATTAATACCACTATAACTGATCAAATCCCCACTTCCATTACTACCTCCATCCCACTCATCGTGCTGATCCCCTATATCCCTACTGACACTTCCACTATTAGAGCCTTAAAGAAAAAGAAGGTGTCTAAGAAGGTGTAGACTGCATTAGCCACCTTGCAACTCCATGTCCAATCCACATAGATTTATATTACCATAAATTCCACCACATCATCCTAATATACCACCTTGATAATTTCCATAAGGGGAAGGAAGGCCAAGCCATAATTAATTACAGTCCATCCACTCCCTCAATTTAGAGGATTGGATTGGTCTAAAATCATCTAGCCTTCCCTACTTGATGTACTTGTCAATACATATAATTAACAACCATCTCAAGAGGAGACTGAGGTAAATGTATGATGCATCACAATTAGACATCCCTCCATGGGTAATGTATTTAAGAAGTAAGGCATCTCAAATGCCTAGCTTCAATATCACTGAGCTTCCCTCTATTTCCATTCTATTCAATCCACCATCTATAAGTATATATAGGATGAGAAAAAAGAAGGTGAAGGATGATAAAGGTACCTAATTCATCCTTGAATAAAGGCATGATGTGTTCTCCCTCATTAAGAGGTAGAATAGACAACTAGGAGAGTCCTCATACATTGAAAATCTAGCAGACCTCACCTAGGCTCATAAGGATGTAATTGTTTGTATCCATGAGGGAAAAAAGATGGATTGATAGGAGATAGAGGGCCAAGTTGAGAAATTAAAATAGTAAGAAAAAATAGTACACATTCCTATGGGTATAAAAATAAAATTCCAAGAGGTAGCCTCTAGATGCTATAATTCATTAGAAATAATGGAGTTTATGAAGGAAAAAATGCCCCCCCCCATGTGAATAACACCAATTAGTTTTATAATAATTTAATAGAGGATAATAATAATTTGAAAATGCTTATGGCATACATAGGCAATAATTTATATAGTCATCTAGATTTAATGATGACACAGGAGGCATCTAATGCCTTCAATTTGGTAATCATAAGGCAGGAAGAGGCCAAAGAATGGTTGTAATCAGTTAGGGCCTTGATACCTAAGTACCAAGGTCATGAGGTACAACTTATCTAGTTTTTACATGATTTTAAGTTATCCAAGGTAAAAAACTCCATAGGAAAATTGATCAATAGGATCAATTTTGATCATCTTATAAAAGAAGTGGTAGATAACTTAAAATTAAGTCTCTAGGACTTAATGTTGGAGAAGATAGAGGTAGAGTTATGTTCTAAAAGGAAAAAGGTCACTAAATTCAAGATATTCAAGAATATATTTTAGTTAACCAAGTGAGAACATGAAAGACTCCTTGGCCAGGCTAGTAGGATTCATTAATCACCACTACTAGATTTAAATATTATTATACAATAGCATGTCACAATACACAAAGTATATCAAGATAACGAGGCTAAGAATAAACAAGTTGGTGAGGTTTCAACATCCATAACTTTTGATACTTCCACCTCTACTACCATGCCAACCAAAGTACATGTAGCGGTTCATACAATGAAACCTTGAGGGTAATATTATATAAATGTATGATTTTATAGTGGTAGATATATTTATAGTTCAAGCTTTTTAATTATAAAATTGACTTTATATTTTATACACATGCACACATTGTATAGTTTTGAAAGATCAATTCATTTAATTGATAACTACATGTTATTTCTTATATAGTTTTAGACTAAAATTAGAAATACATGTTCTAACTACTTCATGTAATCACCTTACATGAACTTGGAGGATGAGACGACCCCTTCCCTGAGTATATACATACAATTGTAGCACAACTTATATTTTTGTCAAATATTTTTGAATACAAGAGCAACATCAATTTTGATTGTTAGTGAAGTGTTTGAGTATTTCTTTCTAATTTCTATGCAATTAGTTATTATTTGCATGGTTGTGTGTTTCAATAATCTTTAGTGTGTAGTAGCTATGAATAAATTCTTAATTGTTTTAATCAATATGCTAATATGTAAATGTGCAATAGATATTAAAATATTGGTAAAAATGTTTATTAAGATAGTTGATTTCAAGTTGATTCATATTTTTACATGTGTACTAGTGCTTTCACTGATGTAGTTTTCTATGTGTGTGTAATAACTACCTCAGATAATTCACAAGCCCAATCTAGGTTTTCAAACATTTTGATTAGGCCCTATTATTATATTTTAGTATTTGGGTTTTATATTCAAATATTTTGTTTGATGGATTTTGGTCTTCAAAATTATTAGTTAGGACTTTGGGTCTTTGGACGTTTTTGTTCAGATTTTTTGCATCGAACATTTTTTATGAACAAATATTTTGAATGACTTGTGTGAACAAAGTGGATTTCCCATTTAAGGTATCTCCTAGGAGATACATTTTAAACATGGATAAGAGTGGATTTCTCCTTCATGGAAGGAGTACAATTTTCCTTTACATAGAAGGCACTACTAGATGCCTTAGATGAAGCAGTCTAGGATATGAAGGGGTGCATTGAACAATAAATTAGAACCCAAAGTTACTTTAAATTTTTACCCCTATAATAAATAGTATAATAACATCTAAAAATGTAGAGAAAATAAAATGAAGTAAACTAGAGAACCTTCAACTAATCTTACATAAGCACAAATTCAAATTCGATGAGAGCCTTTATTTAGCTTTTATGCAAAACCAAATATAAATATGCCATAGACTTAGTTTGAATTTTATGCTAAGTCATAGTCATGTTTATTAAAAAAACCAAAAACTAGACTAAACATGACCGAACCTTAGTCTAAAGATCCATTCTTAGTCCCTTTTATGTCCAAGACCCCCTTTATCCTTTCTATTATTCATGTTGTTTAATCTTAATCTAAATGCAAAGCCCTTTTGTTATGTTTCTAACTATTGGGTTTTATAATTCAAACTTATCTTTTTCAATATTTTATTTGGGAATTCCTTCATGACTTATGTAATTTGGTAATTTTTCAGACATTTTATCTACAAGATTTTTCTTGCAACAAATTGCCTGATATATTTTCCTCACAACAATTTTGATGAAAGTACTCTTTGAGCTTTTTGAAGTACTTGTTAGCCAATTTTCACACCCAAGTTTTTCATATTTCATTTTTTGGCTAAGTGTAGCATCCTTATTTCTTTATCCTCACAACAAAGTGTCAAGTGTTATTTCCTTAAGAAGCCTTTGTTTGGTCTTTTTACAAGTGTTATTTTGGTTTTTTTTTACTCAAGTGTTATTTCTTTCGACAAGGATGTGCTTTAGGTTTTTTGTCCAAGTCTCAAAGGAATTGTTTCGGATATTATGAAGCAAAAATTTTGAAGGAGTTGGTCCATTTTAAGATTTTTGAAGGGTCACTTACAAAAGTTTGAAGGGTCTTTTCTCATAAAAGTGTCCTTTGCAAAAAGTCTGAAGTGTATATTTTAAGCTTTCCAAAAGGCATTTTCAATCTTTCTGAAGGAAAAGTGTCCTTTACATTATTTTTGAAGGGACATTTTCAATTTTTCCCAAGGGTCTTTTCTCTTTCAAAGGGACACTTTCAAAAAGTTTGAAGGGACACTTTTCAAGCAAAGGGACATTACTTTTTCTTGCAAAGGGACGTTTTTGATCTTTATGAAGGGTCTTTTCTTGGGAATTAGTCCTTTGGATATTTTCAAAGGAATTATTTTAGACATTTTGTCTGAAATAATCTTTCTAAAGGAAATTGGCTCTTTCAACTTTTTTAAAGGAATTGTTTCAGACATTTTGTCTGATACAATCTTTCCAAAAGGAATTGTTTCTCATGCAAGTACCCTTCAGAAAGTCTGAAGGGTCCTTTGTAAAAATATTGAAGGGACACTTTACAAAAGTTTGAAGGGTTTTTTTATCTTCTAAAGGGTACAATTTAGGTTTTTTGAAGGGACACTTCAATAATTCCAAAGTGCATATATAGGCTCTTAGAAAGGAGAAATGAAAATGCTAAAGGGTTACCCTCAGCAAAAGTATCCTTTGCAAAAAGTCCAAAGGGACACTTGCAGAAAGTCTAAAAGAAAGAAACACTAGAAAATAGACCAAAAAGAGAAGGGGACTGAGAGGTTAATTCTTTCAGAGAAAAGTGTCCACAAAAAAAATTGTTCAAGGAAAATGTCAAAGCAAAGGTCTGAGAAAAAACCTTGAAGGAATGGTCTTAGTATAATGATGGTTATATGGATGTCAAATTTACGTGATGAGATAGCCATTGGTATTTAAATAGTGGGTCCTAGATAGATCAATGGTCCTCATTCAAATGTTCAAGGATATAAGGGCTCATGTTCTTATCTACTAAATTAGATTAGAGGGTTCATCTCACCATTGATTAGATCATGATTTGAGTCATCTTTTATGGCCAATTAAAAGAATAAAAGGCTAAGGAGCTTTACAATATTTGAACATTAGACTAGTTTCAAGCTAGGGATAACAACTTGATAATGCTAGGGAGGCATACATGTAGGCTTTATATGTCTTCATCTCCAAGGCCAACATAATGAAAGTGACTCTTTCCTATGCCATTGCACACCTTAGCAAGCTAGTGAGAAGTTGTTAGCATCAAGACAAAACTACAATAAGTGGAATCTCATTTGCATAACCAATTGATGCCATTACTCAAATCAAAAATATCTTATTTTTTCTAGTGTAACTATTGGGGAAGAATCTTTGAGAGAGCAAGCTAGCTATGTAACCATTTGAGGTGACATGGATCAATTGAATGGCCAAAATTAACATCATTTACAAAGACAATTTTAGTTGAAGATGGAAACTCCTAACAGATTTTTTCCTCCTTTTAGTGTTAAAGGCCTCCTCCTCTCACTTCCTTTTTTCTATAAATATATCCCTTGGGCTAGTGTAAAAAATCAACCACACAGTGTATGATGAAGCCCTATTGGATTGGTGTCACATTTTGCCTTTAACAATTAGGTACCAGTCTATTTATTTTAAGTTTTTTGAATAATTTTATGGGTGTGTAAGAGATGTATAATGATAGTAAGTGATGATTTTCCATCCTTCTATCCTTTATCCTTCATGCCTGAGTAAAAGTTCTTAGTCTAATAGGTCATATAAAATGTGTTCAAATGTGTTAAATTGCTATTAAGTGTATAAATATTCTTGGAATGTGAAATTTGCCTTTAAATTAATTTTTATTTTGTCATTTCATGCATCTCACCTCTATACTAAAATACTTGTGTTAAAAATCCTTAAATCTTGGGAATGGTCTATACATTTTACTGTATTGTGCACTAGAATATGATATTCATGTGGAATATAATCTTGGTGTATCACCACTCTTAGAGTAGTTTTTTTCCTTTTCTATAATCTCTAACTCTTTTCCTTTCAATAAAACTAGTTTAGATAGAAGTTTTACATAGATACATTCAGGGAGCTACCCTTTAAATCTAGAGGTTCATTTCCTCTATAAGCATACCCACATGCCTGGAAATGTTATAACATTGCCCAAATCTAGAAGAGGATTAAACACTCTCTTATAGGGTGTAATATTTGGAGACAATAGTTATTACACACTCGATATGACCAATTATTAACATGTCAAGGTGAATGCTAATCTTGATAATCCTAAGGTTGTAAAAATATTCTTAATCCATCATCTAATGAGTCCAAAAGGTGAGAATATCTAGTTGTAGATCAAGTTTCCAACATTATACTTCATGGTCCTCACTAGGTCATCTAAGATTTTTGACCAAGCCCCTTTAGTTGAAGCTCTTCTTGAAGAACAACACCCTGAACCATTCCTAACAATTAGAGATCTTAGATAAGGAGGTTTTAAAGAAGAAGAAGAATTTGAAGAGATAGGAGATCAAGAGGAAAGAAGAGATATGGATAGGAAACAACCTTTCCTAGCCTTTAACACCCAAAATATAATTGACCTTCCTGCATATGACCCTATTCCTCCCAATGCTACCAAGAGTCTCCCTGGTTTCAATGGAGAGGGTCCTATTACCCCATTTGAGCACATTAGGGACATCTAAATTTTTTATAACTTCGATACTATCACCCAATCCAAATACATTAGATTGATTTCCATGTCTTTAAGAGGTAAGGTACTTGAATGGTATAAGACTTTGGAAAGTGGTTATATTACAAGTTGGGATGGCTTTGGGGAATTGTTGGTTTGAGAATAAGAGTGACCATACTTTGTTGATCCATTAATTGAACATGATAAAGAGAGGTCCTAACAAATCCATAGGAGATTTTAATGAAAGATTTCAAAGGACATAACATAGGTTTCCACCTGTCATGAGACCTCCTCCAAGATTTATGTTCCCCACTTATCTCAAGGGTATTAACACTATTTTGGTAGTGATGTTATAGTCAATGGGAGGATTCACTCTACCAGATGCATATGAGATAGCTATTAAAGCTGAGAATAGATTGATACAAGTTAGAAATCTACCTACAAGAGTTTCCATGCCTTTGTTGTCTCATAGTTTGGTTGAAGATCCAAGTGTAACACAAGTTCCTAATGCCAATGTCAAGCTAAGAGCCTTTTCTAATAAGGTGGATAATTTTATGGACAAATATGAGGAGATCTAGTCATTACAAGCTCAACTCAAGTAAGATTAATTTTAGGAAAGCACTCCACCTAAGCCTCAATACTATCCTCAACAAGGTTATAGAGTTATACCCAAATACAATTACCAAGGAAGAGGACAAGGTCAATAAGGTTTAAATAGGTATCCTAATGCCTATAATCCTAATTCCACTCTTTCCACAAAGGTTATTGTTCTAGTATATGATAATTTGGTCTAAGGAGAAGATCATTTAGACTAATGGGGATAACCTCAAGGTCAATTTATGCATGATGGTGAAGAACATGGCCAAAATTTGGTGGCACAATAAGAATATACTCTTTATGTGACATTAAAAGAAGTGAATCTCATGTAAAGGGATATTTATGGAGAAGGTAGCAACCAAAGTATAGGTATGATGAACTTTCAAGTGAAGGATGATTATGTGTTAAATCAAAGCACATCAATTAAAACCAACACAAGAGCCAAAAAGAGAGCTCTAAGAGATGTTATAGGAGTACATTTGACTCTAAGTGATGCCTCTCCAAGGCCATAAAGTGTGAATCCTAATGTTATACCTACTACTAATCATGCTCCTTAACAAAGTCAGAATGCAAGTAGGGTTGTCAAACCTATAATGCAATAGGTTCAAACTCACTAACTAGATTCAAGAATGCAAGAAAAGGTGAATACTTCCCATATAAACATTATTTATTCTTTGAAGAATACCAAGACAATCATATCTTAGGAAGTCTTGCATATGCCTGGTCAAAAGGAGCTCTTACAAGAATAGCTTGCAAACACTCATGTAGCCCCTCAAAATTCAAAACATATTAGTGTATCCCTTACCAATTCTCTAAGTCATGTCTTAGATCCCTCTACTAAATTTGAAAAGCCTCTACCCTTCTACCTCACACTCATTATGGGAGACAAGTTGGTTCACAATTGTATTATAGATAGTGGAGCTAATACCAATATCATGCCTAAGGTGGTGGCTAATAAGTTGGGATTGAAGTATGAACCACATAGTAAAGGTGTGATGTAGCTTGATGGGAATCCAACCAAGATAGCGGGATTGGTCATAAGTTTGAAAGTCTTTCTACATGATTTACCAAGTTTCCCCATTATACAAGACGTTGTGGTGGTAGACATTCCTTCTCATTTTACTATCTATTTGTCATGGGATTTCATGGCTAAGATAAGAGGGTACCTTTCTATTGACTAGTATTTTATACCCTTTAAAACAAGACATATAACCAAGGTGACTATATGGACTCAACACTTAGCAAGGTTTCATATTGAGCCATATATGGAGACAAGTTCAAATCAAAATTGTCTAATTAGTAAATAAGAAGAAGGTGTTATGGATGGTGAAGCATCCTTCCCCCTTAAAGGTATTTTTGATATTTTCCTTGATAATTATATCACTTAAATGCATGGAATTGATCCATATACTTTCATAGAAAAAACTTATTTGGCAGTTTATTAAATACATGAAAAATATGTTTCAATCCCTTTGCTTACTAATGAAGACCATGAACTTGAAGGAATATGGGAAATGTATTTTGATGGCTAAAGAATCAAAGTAGGTGTAGGAAACAACATTATATTAGTTTATACATCAAATATTCAATTCTACCACTCATATAGATTCCACTTTAGTTTCACCTACAATATTGTAGAATATGAAGGCCTAGTTCATGGCCTTTAATGGGTAAATAAGAGAGGGATCAATAATTTAAAAGTTTATAGAGATAGTGAATTGGTCATCCAAAAAGTGAGAAATAAAGTTTTAACCAATAATACCTTACTTAAATCCTAAAATAATGGGGTATGGGAACTAATTGAAGACTTTGATGCCTTTAGCATATAACCCTTACCGAGGGATTCAAATAAACATGTTGATAGATTGGCTACCATAGGAACACAATTTGACACAGTTAATGATGTAGGGAAAGAGAAGGATTAGTCCCATATCAAGGTAATTATGAGCCATTATATTATAGATAATTAAGTATCATGATAATTTTTTGAAAGTGATGAACACATTGCATACTTCTTAAAAAATGAGGTAGGATTCTCCTCAAGGAACCAAAAGAGACTACATGATCAATATGAAGAATAAGTTATTCAGATAAAGACAAATAAGATACCTAAGGGGAGGATTAATTTAGAGAGTGTTTTAAATTAATATGATCAAAATAAGAAATAAATATTGAGTAAATCCATAAAATAAGATCACTATGAGAGAGTCATGATTTACAAGGACAAGCTCCTAAAAATTGGTAAGGTATGTTATCTATCCAAGAGGTAGGACTTTATTAAATTATGAAAAGAGTTCCATGAAATATTTTCTTGGGAATATAAATATTTTAAATTGTTTGATCCAAGTATAACTCATCAAACCATGAGTTAGAACCTGGAGCTAAACTAGTTAGGCAAAAATAAAGGCCTATCAATCCCAAGATAATAGAACTCATGAAGAAAGAGTTGACCAAGTTGATTGAGTCTAGGATTATCTTTCCTATCAAACACTATAATTTGGTGGCTAATCTTGTACCTATGTGAAATAATAATGGAGAGATTAGACTCTGTATGGATTTTAAGGCCTTAATAGAGTGTCTCTCAAGGATCATTATCCACTACCTTCCATATAACAAATTCTAAAAGTTGTTTCAAGTTCTCAACACTTCTCATTTCTTGATGGTTATTCAGGTTACAATCAAATACTGGTGAATGAAGAGGATCATTTCAAGATAGACTTCACTATAAAATGGGGGACCTTTGCCTATAAAAAGATGTCTTTTGGTTTATCTAATACTAGAACTACAATTCAAATGGTAGTGGACATGGATTTTAAAGGTTTGATCAATAAGTTTCTACTTGTGTACCTTGATGATATAGCTATTTTTTCAAAGGATGCTACTCCTCATATGGAACATCTAAGGTAGGTGTTTTAGAAATGTATGAAGTATGGAATATCCCTTAATCCAAAAAAGTGCATCTTTGTTGTCTATAAAGGTAAGTTATTAGGTCATATTATTTCAAAAGAAGGCTTGTCTATTGACCCCAAGAGGATTGAGGCTATTCTAATATTGTCTTTACCTCAACATAAGAAATGACTTCAAAACTTCTTAAGGAAAATAAACTTTGTAAGAAGGTTTATTCTAGGCTTTTTAACTATGGTAAATCCTATCATAGCTTTGCTCAAGAAGAACCTAGCTTTTGCTTGGATAAAGGAAGGAAAGAGTATTTTTGAGGTAATCAAGTAATAAATTGAAAAATATCCTACTCTCTTGAACCCAAACTTTTCCAAAGATTTCATACTCTATATCTTTGCTAACCTTGATACAATCTACACTATGCTTATGCAAAAGAATGATGAAGAGGTAAAGTAACCGATTGTATTTTTCAGCCAAG